>JAWNPT010000105.1:7200000-8527335 GCA_035047365.1 Drosophila ustulata
CTCTTCTTGGATGCAGTCCAATTCTCTAGTTTCTTTGCCTTCCTTCGCATGCAACTTTGCAAAATTGTAGAAAGGCGATTCCTCGACTGTTTGCCAATAGCTCGGAACTATAAATCAAAACTTGAGAGCCGCCTGGGTATCCTTATGTCCATATACCCATTCAAAAACCAATACTTTACTAATTGCTAGGCTTAATAGGCATTAAAAGCAATGCCCAGCAGCGGGCCCATGTCCAGGGCCGAACAATGCCCAGCTGGGCAACCCTAGGAGGAAGTGGGAGGAGGACGAAGAAGGATGAGACAGTCGGGGCTGGGGACGGGCGGGGGTAGTGCACACGCACAGGATAATAAGCGCACGCCAGGATGCTTTTGTACAGAGCTCGAGCAAATAAAATTAGAAATTTTACGTTTTGAAAAGCGGCGCTGAATGGGAAACGGGCCCTCGCTCTGCGCTTTAAATATGAATGCAAAGCGGATGGTGGCAAAGGGGGGGCGGAAAGGGCAGAGAGTGAATGGTGGAAGCTGCTGATGGTGGTGGTATAGTAAAGTACAAATAGTGTTGTGCTGGTGGTGCTAGAGGATGAAATGTGAGCCACGGCAAATTGCATAGAATGTGTAAAAGTTGCAACTGAACTGCAGCTGATGCCTGTCCCGTATTGTGCCTAGTCCTACTTCCAGCTCCATTTCCATTTCCATTTTCACTTCCCCCCTTCCCCTTCGCCACCCCACACTCCACCCAGTTCCTCAGTGATGCCCAAACAATTCCATGAAATTAGCTAAAAAGTTCTTCTCGTCATGGGCCTCGAAAAGAGGAAGCCATTTTTAGGCTCAAGCCGCGAGCGTTGAATGAGCGCACAAATTGTATAACAGACGAGAATGATGAAAAGGCGGAATTGAAATAGGTACAAAAAGTGAAAGAATACTATAAAAATAAGAAGTAGATAGCTTGAAGTTAAGGAAGAAGCAGAAGGCAAGATTTAAAGAAGCATTGCAAATGTAAAGCTCTCATTTCTATGCCAATTTTAATTGAGTGCAAAACGAGAAGCGCAATGGAAGTTAATAAGCTGAAAAGTGGACTTAAAGGCAAAGAGGAGCTAAGAGGGAGAAGTGTTGGAGAAGAGCTGCTGAAGATGGTGAGCTTAGAACAATTGTCAGCAATTAAAAAGGTGTGCGAATAGAAGTGCAGAAAAATTGCAAAATCTAGCGAAAATTAGCGAATCAACAGCATTAATAAGAAATAACTTCAAACACTATTTGAAATTATTATTAAATAAACATAAATTAAAAATTATAATAAATAATCATTTTTAAAATATAAAAGTTTTAAATTTATTATTTTAATTAAATTAAAATTTGTAACCAAAAAATACTTTAGAATGATTTATTCCCTAAACTTATTTCAACAATTTCTGCAATGTGAACTATAAAGTACAAAAATAAATTACTGGCAAAACAAAAGTATATATGTATAAAATTGGTTTCTATTAAATTCATATTTGGAATTTTTAAATAAAAAATATTTTGAAATGATTTATTTCCAAATCTAATTTCAGCAATTTATTAGTAACTTATTCAATGTGGACTTTTCATAGGCAGCTTTAAAATTCAAAATAAATTACTGGCAAAAACAAAAGTATATATATATTAGTTAAATCATTTGATTTTCTTAAAACCTTGAGTAAGTTGAAGAAATTCATTTTCCAAACCAATACGAATGAATTTCCATGTTAAGAGAAAAGAAATTGGAGAAACTACTTCTTCGCAGTCAATTGAAAATCAAGTGCAGAACGTGAAAGGAGCCTGAAAATCTGTTAAAACACCGCGGGTCACGCGATTTAAAAATGTCGCTACGCGCGAAATTGAAATTGAAATGCAAATCTCAAATGGGAGCACTTCTTATTCCTTTCCTTTTTCCCATTCTATCTTTTTGTTGTTATCATGCAAAGGGAATGAGGATGAGCAGCTGGTTGGATGTTATCCCAATCAAAATGCCAGTCACGTCTGGCGATTTGTAATCGAAACGAATCTTATGGTCATGACAGAAGTTTTGAAGTTTGCATAGCTGGAAATCGCCTCAAAAATAAGTAAGTTGCAGTTGACAGGCAGATGCAACAGTGTTGACAGATTTAAAACGTGGCCCCTGGAGGGCGATTCTGGATGGTAGTCGAGGGGAAATTAAAGTAAAGTGAATTTAAGTGGGACCCTAATAAAAATGCTCATTGTTTTCTGTATATTTTCTCAGACTAAATCTACGTCTTTCAGTTCAATTACAATTTTATGCAAATTATTTATTTAATTTCAATTAAAAGCCAAGTTTTGTTCTGCAATTGTTTTTTGCCCGTATTATTGTAACCTAATCGATGCACAAATACGATTTGCCATCTAATTTCAATGGTATGAAAAGTTTGTGCAATGATTTCTAATTATGACTTTTTGCTACAATCGTTACATTCATTTGGAAAGTTCAAGTTTTCAATTAGCTGACGTGCCTTGCCTCCCTCCCCTTGTCCCCTTATTCCTCTCACTTTCCCCGCTTTTCAGCTTTATCTTGAGCAATGCGCATTGAATTCTCGTTTCGATAACAATTAAAAGTTTCGCATTTGAGAAATTAATTTAAAACAATTACATAGCACAGAACTCGAAACGAAAAAGATAGTCGTATAGTCATAGAGAGAGATGGGCTATAGAAGGTACCACGGAGAACAGTTTGCTGTCATTGATGCGACTTGCAGCTGCAACTCGGCAACATGGCAAAAATTGGCAAGCTGTAAAAGTTGCAGCTTCCACAGCCTCTTCCCTGAGGAGATGGTTTTGGCGTGGCATTTTGGTTGGGACTCAGCTATGCATCCATTTCCCTTTTGTGTGTCAAGTTTCATGGCGTTGACCCAATTTGCTGGCTGACTTTTCATTTTCACTCGCTGCAATAACTCTCGCTCTGCTATTGGGGCGACCATAAAGCGACAGAAATGCCATCGATGGCTCTGGTTGCAAGTTGCCAGTTGCCAGTTGCCAGTTGCCAGTTGCTGCAAACACGACGTTGAATATGTCTCCCCTTATGGGATGCTGATGTTGCACGTTTATGAGCGCTGAAAAACACTGAAAAATCAGCGTTTTCTCTCGTTTCAAAATCAAATCAATTATCGCCAAAATCAATTACGCCACTGACGGAGACAGAAAGAGTGCGAGCTGTTGAGAAAGAGTGAGAAAGAGATGTGGGAGGAAATAGCTTTGGGGGAAGTGCAGCAATCTGACAGCTTTTCTTCGAGGCTTTGCCGCCAATTTCATTCCACACTGTTCCGGCCAGGAGTACCCAAGGGGGGGAGGCAGGTGGACAGTCCCGATGGCTTCTACCCAACGGCGCCAGGAACACGAGAAATGCATCCATCACGTGACTTGTTATGCCTGACATTTGATTTTTGCATGTGGCGTGCGGCATGAGGCACAAGACGGAGTCACATTGCGAGCATTAGCAAGACAGAGGGAAGCGGCCGGGGCGAAGTGCTGCCTGGCGGGAGGTGCATGACTTTAGCCGCAAATCACCCGAAACGAACATGTCCAAAATGTCCTGAAGTGGTTGCCAGTTGTTCTTGTTGCTGTGCATGATTTGCAACAACAAACCAACAAACTGCTGCGACGCTACTGAGGATCAAAGAAAGCAGCAACTTGTCCAACTGCTGCTACGTGGGTTACTCATATGACCGTCTCCATATGTGTGTGTGTGTTCGTTTGTGAATGTGTGTGTTTGTGCCATTGAGCCTGGGTGTTGACTGCAAGGCTCTGGGCCTTTAGGCGTGGGTGGCATGACAGCAGCAACAGCAACAGCAACAGCAGTTGCTTGCTGCCTTTGGAAAACTTGCAACTGTTTTTGCGGCATTTGATTCTCGGTCTGTGCTCCAATTTGCAGCCACATGCAAATGGTTCCCGTCGGCCATGAGTAATTCATGTGCCAGCAGAATCAAAACTTCCATTATTAATCCATGTGAGGTGAATCAAACCACTCTTCAAGTGCTTTCAACCAGATTTCAATTCAAGGAACGCCAAGAAAATGAATTCAATAGAAATTAAATACATTTGATTGATTTGTTAATAAATTCCAGAAATGTATAAAGAATTTCATTAATGAACTTCCCAGCTCGACCTACAGTTCCGATCAAGTGGCATTTTTATATAATTATTTTATTTCATTAAACCTAGAATTTGATGATAAAACTTAAAGATATTAGTTAAAAATGTTTGTTTTTCTATTAATAGTCAACTATGACTGAGTTTTATATATAAATTGTATTAAATTGAATTTTATTTTTACTATTACAATTATATGTATTATTAATTTCATAGATGCCGTTCAAATAGCTCCACTTGCAACCCAAACAATTTTATGAATACTATATTTCCAGTTCTTGAATGGCATTCGTGATTGTAAACAAAAATTTCTAGACCCTCTCTTTCCATCCCTTGATAATTTGACCTTTACTATTCTCGTTCAGCTGCACTTGTTAAAAGCGAGAAACCTTCATAAAAATATCAAAATATTTATTCAAAGAGTTCTTAACAATTTCAACTGCATATACGATCGCGAAGGTCTGGAACATCATCAGTATGCAATGCCTTGAGATGTTGTTGACCAAACCCTATCATATATCAACAGCTGCCACGAATCTAAGCAGATGCCGTCGTAAAAAACTCCAAGCACAAACAAAAGATCAATGGAACTGCCTTTTGTTGTTATTTTTATTTGTTTGCTTCTGCTGCGCCTTAATTAAAAACCAAAACAAAATTTGTTAGGGATACGCCATAAAACTGAGTATCTCTTGAAATGCAGCCAAAGAGTTGTAGCTACTTGGAAACATGAAACAGTTTTATGGCCCAATGCATTCTGGATATGTCCGAGTTCTTTGTGGGCATTCAACTAAATTTATTGGCTCATTAGGCATATTATAGTTGCGGCCATGTTAACAACTTGGCATTTTAATGGCAACTTTACCAACTTCTCAACTAACCTCAAACCGAAGAGGAAGCCGCCAATCTCTTTTTCCCTCTCACTCCACTTCATGCCAACTTTGCTGAGATTTACCCAAATTGCACTTTCACTTAACCCAAATTCTGCAAGAGCATCGAGTTCTTAAACAATGCAAACCAAAAACAGAACGCAAAAAAAGAAATATAAGTACAAAACTGAAAACTTTCAACTTGCACAAGTTAACAAACAAATGAAGTGAATTTTGCATTTCGCGTCTTCTTGCTGACCTTTTCTCTGGCATCGAAGAGGGTCTTACTTGTTCTTCTTCAAGTTGAGAAAAAACAAAGGTGAATAGAGGGCGACAAAGTTGTTAGTGGAGAGTATTAGTTAATATTGAAATACAACAAGATTATTCAAAAATGAAATATTTAAAATACAAGAAATATAAATATAGACTGACTTCTACTGAAGTATCTCATTTTATATTTCACAATAATGTTTGCAATATTAGACTTTGGCTTCTTCAATTACTAGAGTGATGATGTTTGCAGAGTAATTGCACTTCGCCATTGGTTGGTGTCACATTTCGATAGCCTTTTATTTTGAATTTGGTTCTTTGCGTTTGGTTGTTCATTAAAAGTTGCTCCTGCACCGTTTTCAATTAAGCCAGCGCGCCTGAAGCCATGCAATGCATTGATTTCATTTCGGCTGGCCTAATTGCAAATTAGCTCACTGGCAACTGGCAAGTGCACTCCTGACCAGAGCCACGCCCCCACGCACCGCCCACAGCCTAGTGGGCACTATCTGCAACACGGCCAACCCTCGAGGCGATGCGTTGAGTATTTTGACAGGCAGCGGAAATCACTTGCCGAGCAATTAGAAACTGTCAAAAAAAAACGTAGGAACAAGAAAAGAAACTTAACCCCAGCAATGGGGGAACAAAGAAACAACAAATTTCTGTGTCAATTTGGTTGACGTCAATGTCAATCGGATTTCGGATTTCGGGCAAATCGAGAGTGCACCGAGGGGAGGGTGGATGAGGTGGACAGCGGACTGAGCTCATTTGAATGTAACAAGAGTTTTGGTTACACAAGCTAACAGAGGAGGGAAGTGCAGTGGAGTGCAGTGCACCCATGTCATTTGACAGCTTAGCGCATAATTAAATAAGAGTTCGAGCAACGGCCAAAATAACAACAACGTTCACACAGACACCTTAAGTCTTGTTGTTGCTGCTGTTGTTTGTCATTCTGACATTTGTCGCTTTTGATTGAAATTTAAAGACTTAAATGCCGCATTAAGGCGACTTGCCAAATGCAACTGAAATGTGTATTAAATCGATTTTGTTCTCTTGTTTTTTCGCTGTCAGACCAAAAGTATCGCCTTACAAACGAGTTGTGAGTACAATTTTGATCTGCGAAGAGTCGTTGACTCAATTGTCGGAATAACAATTCTGCTTCACAGTGAAGAGTTATGGAGCACTAATTGATAATTGAAGCAACGTATTCAGCAAGGAATACAAGACCATGTAGACAATAGATACATTGCAATCAATGTAATCATCCTTTAAATAATTACTAACGCCTCCCACATCAAGGAAATGATAACTGACATTTGACAAGTGAAATTCCGTTGGCATTTTGTAGGCTACTTGACCTGATGCCTGCCCGTCAGAATGTCATAATCTGCGACAGATGCCACGCACCAAAAATAAAAGAAAATACGGCGAAGAAAAATAGAAAAAGCAACGAGAGCAATAAATATAAAGGACAGCGAAAATTACTTGGCCACAAATAACAAATGAAAACGGAAGCTGACAATCGACGGCAAACGCACAAAGAAACAAAATAAAATAAAAGCAACAGCCGAGAAAAGTCAGACCCTACACAACAGCAAAAAGCACAAAAAAGGACAATGCCTGGAAGAATGACAGACAGACAGACAATGCACGGCTGACTCCGTTGCCCCTGTTGCCTATGTTGATGGCGCCCCGGGGCAACAGCTCGTCTCGTCTTGTCTGCCACAGAAGTGAAAGTCAATTACATAATTACTTCAATGCAATTTCCCAAGAAAAACTCCGTCCACGCTACCTGTAGCCGCTGTCGCTCCTCGTCCTTTGTCTCAGACTCGCACACATGTGACTTCTGGCCATTTGCGCTTCCCGATTCCCCTCGACCATGTGTGTGGGCCCTAACTGGTAACTGGGAACTGGTAACGCCGTGACGGTAGTCGAGTCAGTGGCCGCACCTTAACCGCAATTCTCTGTCAGTTAATGATGCCTAATGCGACCTTATCTCAGTGGGAAAATTTATGCGGCCCGAAAGCATCAAAATTTGTCTTTCGACTAAATGATGACCCAGGTTGGGTTGTTCTTTTTTTCTTCTTTTTTTCAATGGGCATTTTATAGTTTCAACGGCGCCTTTGTAGATTGCACCTAGAGTTGAGACCACAGGTGTTGTCTGACTTTAAAAAAACGCATTTTGTTTTGTAATATTCTCCCACAGGGCATATGTATTATGCCATTTGCTTTGTATCACTTGTGAAATTTAGTTTTAAATTTATTACGTAAATTACAGATTAAGATAAAAGATAAATTATCATAATATATATATTATTCCTTATAATTTGAATTTCCTTGTAATACAATTGATTGAACCTAATTTATATTATATTATACTTGTAATTATTGAATAATAATATATTATCATTTTAAATTTTATTTTTGCAGATAGTGCAGTTGTACTTCGACTTGAATAGATCTTTTTATAGAATTTTTTATTACCCATTTCTGTTTGGCCACAAAACTTTCAACTTTTAGCGCCACAAGTTGTCACCATTTGGTTTTTGGAAAAGTCATAAAATCATTTAAATAAACAAACCGTTGCACAGTCCAGAAGCCCCTCGAGGGGAAAAGGGAGCTGGGGATAGAGGTTAAGCACCAGGATTTTGCGACCCTTTGCATTTCGCTCGCTCTTGTATTTATTTACCACTTTTGTATTACAGAGCTGCCTCCAGTTGCTGGGCAACCGACCACGCCCACATTGCCTGCAGTTGCAGCTGCAACTACGTGCGGCAACATATAAAATTTGCATTAAAATTACTTTGATTACAAATTGGTTGCTGCGTTCAACCGACAATACGCAACACGCAGGCGACGAAAAAATGCATCGAGTAAATCCTGCGCGTTTTTTGTATGTTTATCGTTTTTACTGTTGGTTAAATGTTTTTGTTGTCGCCGTTGCAGATTTTCGATGGACAGCATATTAAATAACGGAAGCTATTTATGCGTAAAGTATTGTATTTTTAAGGATTATTGATTTTATTTGCGCAACACTTTTTACCTAACAGATTTGTGCAGTTTTTTTGGTTGATTTTAAGGGAATAGAAAACCCAGTTTCAGCAAAAATGTTGACAGGACCACATTAAGAAGTTCGACTCCAGTTTAGCATTGTAGAATTGATCAAAAACATTTTAAAATGTATTCTTCCACCGGATGAAATTTCTCTTGAATACCTAATGAAGAGATTTTTAATATTTACGTGTAGTGTATTATTGAATGAAAAGTAGCACATTGCATTTAATGACACAAATAATTAAAAGTTCAATTAAAATTATGTTTCTGTGAAATTAAATTATAATTAAACTACAAATCTTCAATTTTGTTCTTCGCTTTTTCTAAACGAAAATGTGTGAGATTTAATTTATTGTGAAATCAGCGCTTAAATTTTATAATGAGTGAAAAACTGCTGAAAACAATATATGTTCTAAGAAAAATTTACAAAATATTGACGCGAGTACAAATAAAACCAAAAATAAATTGATTTTGACATCTAAATGCGGTAAACAATTTCAACGCAATCTGATTCACATTTTTTCATGAATATCGTTTAAGCGAAATAAACTCAAAAAATAAAACTTTTAAGAAAAAACATTTTGGAAACTAGCCTGTTAATCAAATCATTTTTTTTTGTATTTCTAAATTTTATGTTCAGTACTGTATTCGTTATCCTTTATTGCTACACGTGAAACAATAACAATTCCACACTTGCTGTCAATAAATTAAATTAGCTTTCAAAATATAATGGTCAGGAATTACGTCCATTGCAAACCTGCAATATCATTGCATTGGTATTTCAACCATAGGATACAATTTAGAAAATATTTTGTTTTCCAAATTTAATGCTCCATTCGGATTTTACGGAATTTCAGAACTGATCGATATGGCTGAACACGCCTTGCATAAGTATGGATATATGTACATAGTTGCTGATTCCTGCAATGCATTCGTATAACCCCTCTAGATTGCAGTTCTATGGTTTCTGTTTGGAATTTTGAGCAAATTTGGTTATTTCAAATAGAGCTGCCGCAATCAATAAAATGAATTTGGTGCACACCGACTAAACCAACTGCCTGAAACTCGCAATGCATAATTCATTTGCCAACAAATTGATTGGAATGTTTATGCCCTTTTCACAGCTTTTCAATGTACGCAACAACAATTTTGAATTACCTAGAAATTTCTCCACCTAACTCCCAGCTCTTTGCACCAAACAAAGCTCCCAAACAGCAAACAAATGAATACCCGAAATGCTGAAACCAATGGAAACTATGCAAAAATGTGCACAGAATGAGGGAGGGGGCGACTCTGGCATCGTCTGGTGGCCATAATTCACCGCAGAGCACATGCAAGTAATTTAAAATCGTACAAATCGAAGCCTGCCACGCCCACAATAATAACAACGAGAATGGCGGCAACTGAATGATCTTTGGGCGATTACAAATAGGAAGCACAGAGTAATTTTTGACAGACAAACCGCAGCAAACGATTTTCCCACGCAACCTTGATGAATATAATCGAAATTGAATTTAAGCGAAGTGCGCGAAAAGTTGCGTAACGGAAAATGGGATCTGGAACTGGGAAACTGGACACGCAATGCAGTTTCCCATCGTTAAAACGCTGAACCCGAATGTAATTGCAATTGCATGGGACACGTGCTGGCTGCAAATTGCTGGGCGAGGAGTGAAGAGGGAGGCAGCGCAGAGACAGCGAGAGTGAGACAAGAAGTGTTACTGCGAGTGCGAGAACGAGTGAGAACAATCTTTTACTGATTGAGACATATCAGTTGCCACTGCCACTTGAGGTTGAGGTTGTAGGGTAGGTTACGCACATTATGAACTCCTGGCCGGGCCGGGAATCGGACGGGGAATGGGTGTGGGATAGGGCAAGGGTAAGGGGAATGGTATGTGGCTCGGGGATCGTATCCCCTGCGGCTTTATGAATTATGCTGTGACTACTGCGTAAAATGTTTTCATTTGACAATGCCCATGACGCGGCAAGTTTCCATAGTGTTTTTTTTTGTATTTTTTTACTTCCAACAGGCAATCCTGTTTCTGTCTTTTTTGTGCAATCGGTATTGTTGTCAAGTACTTGAAAAGGTATTCAATGGAAATGAGGAACTCAGGATCTCTGCTCTGCTCGGCTGTTGTTCCACATTTAATTAAACAAACTGCCAACAGCGACACATTAATGGGACATTCTTTGTGTGAACCTCATTGAACTGGTTTTTCGGGGGTTAAAACAGGACTTGGCTGGGATTCATATGCATGAGATGATCCTCGAGAGCAGCATAATGCAATTAAGTAAATTAAAGGAAAAATAAATATTTGGAAAGCATTTGAATACAATTGAATTCAAGACCGATCAACATCAGATACAGGAAATGAATCTTCTCATGAGTGAAACAAATTTCTTTCTCTGAATAGCCTATTCAGAAAATTTAATAAATTTAATACTATAAAACATTAAAGCGTTTCTTGATTAGTTAAAAATATATTTTTAAATGTAAAAAAATGTGATTCATTGTAGAAATTGCTACATAGAGTATTTAATATTCCCGGGTTTACAGAGTTGGAAATTTTAAATTTTCTGTTGTTTTCCTTATTTTTCCCGCTATTGTTTGCCATTTGCTGCTGGCCATGAAAAAGTCAACTAAGTGAAAAGCGCATTTTTATCTATGAATAGTTAAACCAGCTTTTCATGTGCATTCAAAGCTTAATACAAAACTCTTTTTACACGATGCATAATTTGCAGTCTTCGTTTAAAAAATTTGATAAAAACGCAAAATTAATAGAGTTGAGCAGCAAATATTGTAAAACACATAACATATTAATTGAAAAATATTTTACATAAATGAAAATGCAAATGCAAAACGAAGCCAAGGACAGAATGCTCTTCGGATGCTGCAAGATTTTTTCGCTCTGTTTATTGGCGTTCACTACAATTGGTATTTCCCTACTAAAAGATACAAAACAATTGCGCAGATTTCTGAGATACTTTTCAACGAACGAATAAAAACCAAAGCAAAAGTATCTAAAACCAATGCTTTGGCGGACGTGAAGGGAAAAGGAGAATTTCGCATGCCTTTTCTGTTTGCTATTTCAATTGAAATTTGCTTATTGCTAAATGTTATTTTGTTTCCAGTGCTCAGTGTTCAGTGCTCAGTGCGCTCTCGCTGGGTAGTTTGAAGAATTTCAGCGGTCTTTTTTTCGATGTGATTTTATTTTTGCAAACGTGAACGTGTGTGTGTGGGAAATATATAAACCTAGACTACAAAATTGCGACGTGCAAAAGTATTTGGAGAATTTCTGTAATAAAGTTGCCAAGTATTCAACCAACGACTCATACGCAGAGATCGAGAGAGAGAGAGAGACAGAGAGATAACTTTGTTTTTCACTTGTTGGCCAGAAAATATTCAAGAGTTTTGAGTAATTGGTTTATTTGCGTCCATTCGCAGAGCCAAAGCTCTTAACAATAAGTGAATGAGGTTTCTATTTTACCAGAAACTCTTTGAGTAGAACCTCGTAGGCGATAACAATTTATGTATCATTAAGACAAGTGTCTTACTATTGATAAGACGTGGACTTATTAACGTTATAATGAAATTATGAAATACAAATGTATTCAGCAGACATCAAAATGGAAATTGAATTTGTTATTACTTATTAATATTCTAATAAAATTATGAAATACAAATACAAATAATCAGCAGTCATCAAAATGGAATTAACCACAGTTTTTTATGATTAATTAAAACATTTGTTGGCTGCCTCTCATTGCCTCACTCTTGACAAGAATTGGATCTGCTAATATTATTAGAATATTATGAAATTCCAATTGGACATAAAAATGTATTTTTTATTTCTTGTTAACATTCTAAACAAATTATAAAATAACCAGCAGAACTAATCAAACTGGTTATTTTTTTTTTGATAATTAAGCTGTTTTTTCATTTTAAATAGTGGTCAGGAAAAGTATTACATTTTTATTTATTATAAATATTATTCATTACTTATCAATATTCTAAAGAAATTATCAAGTTCAAAAATAGTCTGCGAAAAATGGACAATTATGCTATTTCTTCGTTTTAAACAGTTAGCAGTTTTTATTTTTCGGCACTTGAGCTGTCTTACGCTTGAAAATAGTTGGATTTATTTATATAATTAGACATTTGTGAAATACCAAAATAATTAGCAGACATCCCAATGAAAATAAATATATCCATTTTTATTGAAAATTATTAAATCATCACTAGGCTATTACTTTAAGTCTATTTTTAAACCTAATGTTTTTTGATCTTATCGATATTTTTTTTGGGTTTTCCCTTTAGTCTTCTGATCAGTGTCAACACGAACTTGCTAATGTAGATAAAAACAATTAACACTGCTGCTAGCAATGCGTAGATATCCAAGTTATTGGACGTAATGAAGTTCATTTGCAATAAAGGACTCTGGAGATGGGCTGCTCCATGATGACGCAGCACATATTCGGTCCAGTAGAGCACACTCTGTCTGGCGGTCATCGGTCTGTCCCGATACAACGCGGAGAATGTCTTTACTTTCTGCGTATACTTTGGATTCTCCAAAAGTTCAAGAAGGCTCTCCTTGAAGGGCTGCTCCTCGAGAGTTAGCAGACTCAAACTGAGACCAAATCCGTCTCTGACCATTTTCAGAGCATTGGTGGGCTGATCACCAAATATGGGAAGTGCCAACATAGGTTTGCCATGATACTGTGCCTCTGTAATGCCGCCTTTTCCGGCATGCGTGATGAAGAGCGTAATATTGGGATGCGCCAAAATATCATCCTGGGGAAGCCACTTGGAGTATAGAATATTGTCCGACTTGCCGGGAGTGTTATCGAGATCTTCCCACTTCCAAATGACGCGCTGCTTCAGCTTCGAGAGCACATTGAACATTTTGTTGTTTGTGTCGGCTTTTAAGTGGGAGCTCTTCACATTGGAACCCAACGAGAGGAGAATCGCACCGTTGTCAGCTTTGCTCAGGAACTCGGCCATGGCTTTGGGCAATGGATCTGGTTTGTCTTTAATCTGTATGCCTCCCACTTCAATCACTGCTGGAACAATGGGTCTGATGGGTCCCTCGCTGAGTGCATGGGAGCTGAAGAAAGCGAGCGACACGTTCTTGTAAAGATCATTATAGGGCGGCATATTTGGATCGTCGCCATAAACCTCTCTGTAAAGAATCAAAGCTAATTAGTGGACTGACTAAAAGAAATAGATCTTCAACTTACTTGTAAGCATTGGTATTGTAATTCTCCAGAATTGCAAAAAATAGTTCCATGGCAGTATTTGTAAAGAAGTTCTGAATGCGTTGTGCAAAAGTCATCGCCTGACCTTTCTCGACGGCCATATTCATTCCCGGCACATAGGAAGTCGATGAAGGATTGCCGACGACGCTGTTAAATATCTCATTGGGCGGCATTGAGGCCGCTATCACAACGGGAGCATTTAGTTTATGCGCAATGCCCAGTTGATAGGAGTTGAGGAAGTAGCCCAGCATGACCAGATCGAACTTGTTGTGCTTGTTCTCGTAGAGATTCTTCACACGCTGGTCTTTCATTATGTCTTTCATTTTATTCATCATAAACTTCATTTGCCCCATTGACCGGAACATGGTCATAACCATGTTGCTGTTGTCCTTGCTGGCAAACTCTCTAATTGTTGTACTCATGTGCTTGTGATCCTCCTCACTCATAGGAACCATCACAACCGTGATATGCTTGTGATTGACGGGAGGTTTCAGTGCCGTTATCACCGTCACATTATGGCCATTCTCTGCCAGAATCTTTGCCATTGACATTTGGATAATCAAGTGCGAAGGACTTAAACTCGTAAACACTCCGAGTATATTTCCACCTTGACTGCCGGTGATAAGCAGAACACTCACTAAAGCGAGTAGCACACTTCGATTACTGCAACGATTCATGTTGATGGTTGGAAATATTTGCACAGACTGCTGAAATTTTGCCACTTTACTTACTTTATATGACCGTTGATAAGGCTTATCGCGTACCTGACTGATAACACGACTCGACGTAAATTTCAAAAAAAATGGTGAAATTGTTATCGGCATAACAAATTGTGTAGTGACCGGGGTTATGATTTTCTTTGGGTATGCCAATTATTTTATCGCTTAAATACGATTATACAAAATGACTATCCGAATAGTCCTCATAATTTACGAATTGAATACTAGCCAAACAAAATTTAAGTATGCAAGTAAGTAAAAATAGATATTTAATTCACTTTTGTATTCTCCAGACAACTATTTGTCATTAGTAATACAAGATAGTTTAGTACTGTTAATTATTAAGAACTATAAAAAATGTTAGCAAAAATTGAATGTAAAAAATTATAAAGAAAATAAACTTCATGTATTAAATTTCGTTGCCGATTTTTTTATAATTTACTGCAATTATTTTGTTATTAAGAAATTCAAATATAGAATCGAATTGCTAATTGGGATAATCCGTTAAGATTAACCAAACAATCATTTTTTAAACCTCTCCATAGTTTTAGCATGTGGCGTATATATGTATGTATATATGTACATATTTAGATGGAAATATTGTCACGCTGCAATTAGTTTCTGATAGCTGATAACATATTCGCGAAGCTAACGAATTTAACGACAAGAAACATGCTTGCTGTGTTATCAACAATTCTCCGTTTTGTTTTGATTACTATTCGCCATTCATTAATCTGACAATGACAACAGCAGAAGCTAGGGAATCGTCCCTACTAGCAATACTAATCATCATGGTTGATAAGTAACGGAACATCTGCTGATAAGTCGAGTCCAATCATGCTGACGATAAGAAAGTGCGTCCAAGACTGTCTGGCTTCGAATGCTGACTATTATTTTTAAAATTGATCAGAAAATAGATTTTAATGCCGCACGAAACACGTCCCAGCTTTAAAATCTTATTGCTCCTTAAAATCACGTACTTTAAATTTTTTCTACTAAACCATTTTGCAAATTCTTCATTTTGTGATCACTATGTCACACAACGACTTACGCATGCGAACTGTCTCTGAAGAAATTAATAGAAAAAAACTCATGATCTAAACTACTCACTGCATTCAATTATTGGACAACCATCAGACCAGTCGTTTCAAAATACAGCAACCTTTGACCTGCCGTTTAGACTTCCCAAAGAGTGCACACTTTAAACAAAACTCCCAAATCTATAATTGAAAACTTCTGTATATATCTCCCTCTGTTAATTGTCTTCAGACAGATTGTAAATAAAAAATAGTTAAACTAAATTAAAAGAAAAAATGATGTCAAACATTTCACAGTAAAACTTGTTTAACACAGTAATGTATGTGTTCGCGATAACATTTCAACATCTAATGATTGCTGGCCTATTAAAAAATATCGCTTCGTGTGGGTTTTATAAAAAGCAGAGTCACGATGAGGGCCGGGAATCATCAACAATATAACAATAGCAACAATAGCTGGCTTAACAGAATTCTACATAGCGATAGCGACACTTTACTATATATAGTCGGTCGAGTACTGACCACAGATCAGTTTGCGACGAGTCTTCAAACCGTTCAAATGTCTTCCAAAGCTGTATTCTTGGCGCTCCTAGGAGCATTAGTTATCTCTGGTTCACAGGGAGCCAATATATTGGGCATATTCAGTTGTCCCGGCCCCTCGCACCTGATTATCGAAATGTCAATGGCCAAAGTGCTGGCCGAGAATGGACACAATGTCACAGTGGTCACAACACTTCAACCCGTTGTTACCCACAAGAACATTAAGGTTATTCAAGTGCCACTGACGGACGAGGAGCAGGTAGCGTGGAAGAAGGTTTTGGCCAGCATCGTGCAAATGGATAACACCGACGTTGGCTCGGCCCTTCTTCGAATGCGCGGCCAATTGAAGATGATGTTCGATAAGAACCGCGAAGTCATGAGGGACCCACGAGTCGTGGATCTCTACGAGAACAAGGATAACAAGTTCGACTTGGTTATGATTGGCTACTTCTTGAACAACTTCCAGATCGGCATTGCCCAAAAACTAAAGGTTCCCGTCGTGATTGCCTCTTCATTGTACCAATGGGATGTGTTCAATAGCATGCTTGGCAATCCCGCTGACATCGCTTATGTTCCCTCAATGGGCGTGCATTTCAACGACGAAGGTGCTTTGGGTTTTTCGCAACGCTTTTCTAACTTTATTTCATCGTGTTTTGAAAAAGTCTTTATATACCTCATTGAGAAAGATAACGCCGAAGCCTACAAGTAAGTACAATCAGAAACTATTTGTCGTCCATAAATATTGAATGCAACTTTATTGTTACAGTGAACTCTATGGAAGTGACCCCAATATGCCCACGTATGAAGAGATAAACAGGAACGTGTCGCTGGTTCTCTTCAATTCTCATGCCATCAGCGAGGGTCCCATTAGGCCCAATGTGCCGGGAGTTGTCGAAGTTGGAGGCATTCAGATCAAAGAAAAGCCAGACCCCTTGCCCAAGGCGATGGCTGAGTTCTTGAACAATGCAACTGACGGTGCCATTCTGCTCAGCTTGGGATCCAACATTCAAGGCGCATTCCTCAATCCAGATACAGTTCAGAAGATGTTCAGGGTTCTGTCTGCACTAAAACAGAGAGTTATTTGGAAATGGGAGGATGCCAAAAACACGCCTGGCAAATCTGCGAATATTCTGTACTCCAAGTGGCTGCCCCAAGATGATATTCTGGCCCATCCAAATATCGTGCTCTTCATTAACCATGCTGGACGTGGCGGCATCACAGAGTCTCAGTATCACGGCAAACCAATGTTGTCACTTCCAGTATTCGGAGATCAGCCTGGAAATGCCGATAAGATGGTCAATGATGGGTTTGGCCTCAGCATGGCGCTGCTGACCTTAGAGGAGGAGCCTTTCCGCAATAATGTTTTAGAAGTTCTCGAAAATCCCAAGTACACTCAAAAAGTGAGAGCCTTCTCCAAATTGTTCAGGGATCGTCCCTTGACTGCCCGGCAGAGCGTGCTCTACTGGACAGAGTATGTGCTTCGCTATAATGGAGCAGCTCATCTGCAGACTCCTTTGTTGCATATGAACCTTGTGGAAGCCCATAATTTGGATGTTTATGGAATTGTTTTGTGCGCTCTTTTAGTTGTAATATTTATTAATAAGATTATTTTACAGTTGATCTATAGGAAAATTGTGGGTCATTCAAATAAGAAGACCAATGCCAAAAAGACAAATTAAAGTTAATGAAAATATGTAGAGATAGATAGGAAATGTTATTGATTTATGAATGTACTTTTATATTTATTTATTAATTAAATAAACCAAATAATTTGAAACAGCTTCCATTTTATCTTTGCAATGTTACAAATAAATTATTCTCTTACACAGATGCAGTGATATATATAAATATATCAAAAAATAAAAGCGTTTTGTATATGTCAACTAACATATATAAAATTGATTAATTTCCATTGCAATTTATTGTTAAACATATTGGAATCTCAAGTTTTGAGGTACATATGTATATGGCATCTCATCAACATACTTGTTGCTACTTACAATTCCTAAATAATTGTTGTTATTCCTGTGCCTCAAGGGATTTGTTTACTATTTATTTGTTACTTTTTCAGCTTAGCAACTGGTTTGCATTTGACCTCTGCTAACTAGTCTAGAGGCTACTGTACTATTTGAAACATTTACTCAAAATTCACTCAAGTGTTGGCTGACTAATTAGATAAGAACATAAATAAAAGCTAATCAGATTAATAAACAATGAATTATAAACCAATTGATAACAAGCAGTACAGCAACAATGGATTTCGTTGGCCTATCGGCAGTGTTTATAAATGTAATATCAACAAACATATTGACCGGACAAGTTTATAAAACTGTTTCGTATTTATTTGGATTATCTGAAATAGTAAAATAATTAGTTAAAAATGTACTTTCTTATATTGCTTTTTATAAATTGCTGGAATGTCAGCACTTCAATGAGCTACACAATTTTAATACTATTTAATTTGGTTTTGATCGATTTTAATTCTTAACCTTATACAAATCTTGCTTATCAAGTTGTTATGCTCGTTTACTATTCGCAAAGTAATTACATAGAATGAATGATTATTTTTATCAGCTCTTATCAAAATTAGGCTAAACAATGGCTGATATAGTATTTATAGCGCAAGTCAGTTTGGAGCTAAATTCAGTCTTCGTCGAGCTTTCAGAACTTCAAGATGTTGCCCAAGTTTCAGTTCTTGGTCTTCGTCGGCATCGTGCTTATCAGTTTTGCTCAGGGAGCAAACATTTTGGCCATATTTAGTTGCACCAGTCCCTCGCATTTGATTGTGGAAATTTCAATGGCCAAAGTGTTGGCCGAGAATGGACACAACGTGACAGTAGTGACATCACTGAAGCCCCATGTAACACATAAAAATATGCACATAATTCAAGTGGATTTAACCGAAGAGGAAAACCGATCGATGAAAGCCACAATCGCCAATCTGACGTCCAGAGACAACACGGATTTATTTGGAGCTCTGTTTCGTTTGCGGCAACAGTTTGTTGGCATGATTAACAAGAACAGGGATGTCATGAAGGACCCTCGCGTCAAGGATCTCTACGAGAACAAAGGCAATAAGTTTGATTTGGTTATAGTTGGATACTTTTTGAATAACTTCCAGATCGGCATTGCTCAAAAACTAAAGGTGCCAGTTGTATTGGCATCTTCAATGTTTCAATGGGAAATATTTTACAACATCTTGGGCAATCCGAGCGAGATTGCTTATGTTCCGAATTTCGGCAAGCCCTTGACATTTTTAAAGCGAGCTCACAACTTGATGTCATTTATGGTGCAACGAATTTTCACATATATCATGGACAGAGATAATGCAGAATACTACTAGTAAGTTTTTCTGAAATTAGAATTAGACGTTACCTAATTAATACTAATTTATGCAGTGAAATTTATGGCGATGATCCCAACATGCCCAAATATGAGGAGATCAACAAGAACGTGTCGCTCATTCTCTTCAACACTCACAGCATTAGCGAAGGTCCGATCAGGCCAAATGTACCGGGAGTTATTGAAGTCGGAGGCATTCAAGTAAAGGAACAGCCAGACCCATTGCCCAAAGACATTGCGGAATTCCTGAATAATGCCACTGATGGCGCTATTCTGCTGAGTCTGGGATCCAACATTCAGGGCGAATTTTTGAAGACCGAAACTGTTCAAAAGATGTTTAATGTTCTTTCGAAACTTAAGCAAAGAATCATTTGGAAATGGGAGGATCTCAAAAAAACTCCTGGCAAATCTGCGAATATTCTGTACTCCAAGTGGCTGCCCCAAGATGATATTCTGGCCCATCCGAAGATCGTGCTCTTCATAAACCATGCTGGACGTGGCGGCATCACAGAGTCTCAGTATCACGGCAAACCAATGTTGTCACTTCCAGTATTCGGAGATCAGCCGGCAAATGCTGATAAAATTGTAGTGGATGGATTCGGCCTCAGCATGAGCTTATTAACACTGGAGGAGAAGCCATTCCACGATAATATTCTAGAAATTTTAGAGAACCCAAAGTATACTGAAAAGGTTAAAACCTTTTCCAAGCTGTTTCGAGATCGGCCGATGACTGCAAGGCAGACAGTTCTCTACTGGGTCGAGTATGTGCTGCGATATCATGGAGCACCTCATCTGCAGAGTCCGCTTCTCCACATGAACTTCATATCAGCGAACAATTTAGATATATACGCAATAATATTTGCCGCGCTGACAGTAATTGTATTTGTTAATACACTTATTTTACGGTGGGTCTATAGAAAACTGGCGGGGAAATCAAAACAGCCAAAGAGTGGCAAAAAGAACAACAAATTAAAACGAAATTGAGTTGGGATTATTGAATTATATTAGCGATTTACTAAAATAAATAAATAAGTACCAAAATCTGACAGAATAATTTCAATGTTTGGTATAAAATGATTATAAAGAATTTATACATTTAAACCAATCATATTTCATTTTAATCTATTAACTTGGCTTACTTATTCGAGGATATTCTCATTTAATTTAGGACTTTTAAATTCTCAAATCGATCGAATGCAAATTACGGAATATACATATATATATAGATATATGTTCATACATAAAGATCTTATTCTTATTCTTATTCTTTCACTTTACTCGTAATGATATTTGCAGCACTGGCCTATGAATAACCATTTGTTTACGTTGCTGAGAAAGAAGATTTATCCAAATGAATCGCAGGCAGAGGCGATTTTTATTTCATTTGCGTGTTCCATTAATTCATTCGATTATCGCCCTCAGACAGCCCTCGTCCTTCTTGCTCTTGCTCCTAGGCGGAACTAATGGTCATTCGCTGCGTGTCCAGCACATCCATCGATTGTTGTTTACCACAGTGCATTGCCAAGGGGTCATGGGGCAAGGGCGGCACATTTTCGTACACATTTAATCGTCTGCCAGCCCATTGCAAATTCTTAATTAACGCACACACACACACACTCACACACATGGGCACGCAGACGGGCACACATACACATGCATGCAAATAAATATTTATCGGCTTTCGTTAGCGCGTAACTCACTTGGGCAGGTCTCGGGTGTCGGGCTCTTGTCCACGGCTTTCGGCGCAGCTCTGGACACGGGAGGATGCTTCGTGCTCCGTGGTGCCAGAGCGCCCAAGCCCGCATTTAACATTTCCGCTTCCGTTTTTGTCCTTTTCATTTTGCTCAGCTCGTTTACACTTTTATTCCCTTTGTGCTCTACAAAATCGAGCGGTAAAGTTCACATGGAAACATTGATACAGAGTAAGAATTAATTCAGATTTATGTCAATTAAATATTAGTGAGATCATTGTGATCGATAGAGGATGCTGTTGAAAATAATGACGAAACCTGTCGAATTTAAATGGGGCTTTTGAGTTTGAAGGAAATTTTGTTAGTATTTCAATGCAATTTCCAATTTTGAAGTACATATGTATGTATATTAAAATTCCCATTTGCTGTCGAAAACATTGATAAGTCTATTTAACCTGTCCTAAGTTCGTTATACATTTTTTAATAGTTTCGATAATATGTATTTGTAATGCAATTAAAAATTTAAAACTATTTTATTATACCAATTTTTTAATTGCCTAACTCTTTACAGGTGATTAAAAAGCGCTTCTCGTCTCCTCCGTCTTATTACGTGTACTTTAATATCACGGCATTTGGCGCCTTCCTTTTTCCAGCCGTTGTTGGCATCGTTGTTAATGTGGCTGTTGATGTTGGTTGTCGGTTGTTGGCTGGTTACTTGGGCAACTGTTGCAATGTTAAGCGATTTAATGAAATATTTCATTGCATACTGCAAGTTGGGCTACTGCCATGTAGGCTCCTTAGTGCTCTAGTCCCTCCTTGTAGCCAGCGAATTGTAATGAGTTTTACACTAGACAACACTTCAAGCTGCACTCCACCCAAAGTAAATGTCAAATATTTGATTAGCCCCATTAAAGCAGCCCCAAGTAACAACGCTGACCCACATGCCCCAATGCATGCCCAATAAGGGTTGCTTTCTGGAAGTAAAACTTCATTATAATTTCGCTCATTAACTCGTTCGTGTGTTTTCTACGTTTTTACTCATTTTCCCCGACGAGGCTGAAGGCTGACGAAAAAAACACTTTTCATAATTAAGCGTTGTAATTTTTGTTTGTTTCGGGCTACTTTTTATTTCATCAGAAATGCCTTCTACTTACTTCTCAATTACAATACTCCATTTTCGCATACCCTAAGAAATCGAAAATGGAGCGTGAATATTTATCCGAATAATTATTTGAATATCCAGCAATTATTTATAGCAAATTTAACCTGCAACTTAAGACAGTTTCATTTAAATTTATTAAGTTTTCTAGGGTATCCTTTAGTTCACATTTATGAGTCTGTCCGTTCACTCAGTTAGCGTTTGGTTTTGACAGGCTGAGGAGAAAGTTTTGCTTGATGGACACATGATTGCTTTGGAGTGTGCGAAGGCGAGTTTGTCTATTCATATTTCAATATTTCATTAACTCGAACTCATTCATATTTACTGACGTGTGGAGGGGGCATGGCAGTGGGCGTGAGCTGCCATTAGGGGCAGCAAGTAACCCCGAAAGGAGTCGATTACCATGATGATGTAAATTCGTTCACACAACATCAATTGGCATTGATTGTTCCAAGCGATTCAACGATGAAAATTGCCGGCAAATTTTACCAGCTTTAAGCTGACTTAAGGAATTTTCAATTAGTGAGTGAAAAATGTCAAAGTCTAGTTCAGGCTCTGGGAATTTTCATAATTATGCAGATGACATGTCAAACAGTTTAATCCACATTTCTATTGCAGCAAATTTAATTGAATTCGAAAAATCGTCCCTCCCCCCACACTCATGAACTGCCAGCAATATGGAATCTCATGTCAAGCAGCCATAGAGCTTTAGCATTGCTCGCAAATACTGTCATTAAACGGCTAAAAACTACACACAAGTCCCAGAGCGAAATGTCTATAATTTCTGTACATGGCAGCGACAACAACATCCAACAAACAACAACAACTGTTCTCTCTCCCTCTCTCCTCTGAGCATTAGTTATTACTGCGAACTATAATTTAAAATAAATGCCAAAGTAGCCGGAGCTCTAAACCGCAGTCCAGAGCAAAGAGTGGCAAGAGTTGAGCCACAACCTGAGAGGGGGCAAATGGGAGCTATTAGGCCCCATCCACCATCCACCATTCACCATCCACCTTCCACCATCCAAGTGGAACTGTTGCTTTTGCTCTCATTGCTGTTGCTGCTGCTTCTGCTTTTGGCTTTATAATAAATTTATAAATGAAAATATGAAAAATGGTCGCTGCGTGTTTTTGCCAAACTAAGCAAAATTTTAGCAGCTTAAGTAAACGCCAGAAAAAATCCCTCTGTGCAGCTGAGAAGGGAACTTTGTGCACTGAGCAACGGCTTCGTTGCGGTCATCAGCGTTCTGATCATGTAGGATTTGTGGTCCTTAACAGTCAACTTTTCCAGAAGGAGAAAAATAAATGTGTATGACATATATTTATCTTTACTTGCAAAACTATACCGACATTTGCTGGCTGGCTTAAAATTAACAGATTACAATTTTCCTTAATGGTTGTCAAGGTATTATATTAAAGTCCAACACTTTCAGTTTTTAGCTTCAAAATTGCCAAGTGTTCAAATAACTTTCTCAACTATTTCCAAATGTACTTGTATTAACTTGGTTGTTTATATTTAACATATATTTTCTTAGTGACGAAATTTCAATTTATCCGCATACTCATAATCCAGACTATTTCCCAAAGTTTCATTCTTAATGACATTTCAAATTCAATGTCCAACGCAGAAGACAAGACTCATCTAGTTCTGAACAACCGACAGCCAACCACAAAATACATTACAATGTTAGTGCATGGTATATACAATATGTATTTATGTAATTTGGAGAAAAAGGAAATAAACAAATGACAAGGACTACTGACACATTTTCAACTTTTTGACTTGTTAAGAAGAAGCTGAAAAGCTGAATAAACTCTCACTCTGGGGCTATTCGCAGGACATGTGCATGTGTCAGGGAGAAACGAGAAAAGCGCAAATGGCCGGCAGCGTCACAAACAAAAAACATCCATGATTGAACTGAATGCGAAAATGCGTGACTGAAGGATACCCTATATCCAGAGGTTCGAAAAGGAAACGATAATAAACATTTTCTAATTGATGTTGTTACTATTCATTCTGTCAAATTACAAAACATTTTAAAAAACAATTGTGTGCGAAAACCAACTTTGCAATAATAAATACTTTATAGGGTATTCTTTAAAGAGCATTCCCTCTGCCATATGTGGTCAATGTGCGGGACGACGGTCCCAGGACAAGTGCCATTTTGATTAGTTTTTCATGCGTTATGCGTTTGGCTTTGCAAACTTGAATCTCTCGAAACTGGCAAAAAGAAAATTAAATCAAATGTAACTTTAGGCGTTGTTGTCCTGTTCCTTGTCCTGTCCTTGGCCAATTCCGAAGCTTGTCGTTGCAATCGTTGCGTGTCATGGGCCGCTGGGCGGTTCTCTGCTCTCTGCGCTCTGCTCTCTACTCTGGAAATTAAAGTTGCAACTTCCGGCAATGGCAGATATAAAGTACAAAAGTGCAAAAACTTTCGCTATTTTCTTGGCCAACTTTCAAATGCATTTGCGAAATATCTTGGCAAGAAGTCGCCGGCATACATAGTCAATGTCCATAACTCAAGAGTGGCCCAACACCTGACGCCCAGCAATACAGAGAGAGAGAGAGAGAGAGAGCAGCAGCAGAAAACAGCGGCTGCCTTCTGCTGCATTGTCGCTGGCTGAGTGTGAAAAAGAAACATTTGCATATCCTGTGACCCACTTGTAATCATTTTTCATGAACGTGCAAGCAGGTAAAATAGCTGGCAGCATCAGCACCATCCACAGCAGCAGCGACATCTAGCGTGCAAATAGCATAACTGGAGCTGGGGCAACGTAAAGCAAGCAAAAAGGCACAGACGAGTGTGCTCGACTCTGGGATACCCGCTAACCCAAAATATGGGATACATTAAGCAACAATTATGAAAAGTAATACAACAAATTAACATGAGCTGATTGTCGTAGCACATGAATAAAGTTCTGAAGAAATCTTTATTTATCATTGTTCGCAATCCGGGCAATACGTCCTTTTGAAAATGCTCAACTATTTAAGCGAACGAAAGCGTATTCCCTAAAAGATATACTCGATTCTTGGTTATAACTCGGTAAGCGATTGAATTATCAATTTTATCTTGGAATTTAGTGGTTGTCCCTATTAAATTATATTCAGGCTTAATGTTCATTCAGCCACACTTGAAGTAAGATTTCTCAAGCGTATTAGCCATACAATTTAAAATATTAATTTCAATTTAATACTTTTTTTTCTATAAAATGTAAGTTACCAAAAATAGGCTCCACTCTAAAAATTGTCATTGTTCTTTGTTCTTAAATGCACTCAAGCGGACATAACATAGTGGGAAGTAGATTCATCAGTTGGAAGTAATATCAAATACTTTGTTTCCGTTACTTTTCTAAACGATTTTTATTTTCCTTTACCACAAAGTTATCATACCTTTTGAATCGTATGTCTGGCAGGTATAATAAGGTTATGTTTGTTCAACCATCGTCATTTGCTTAAATTGTGGAGTCGGAGCAGGGGTAATGATGTTGGACTGTGAGGGGTAAGACCCCGAATACGAATAAACCATGACAACAACTATCGCTAAGAATACATATAAACTAAAGATTCATCCCGTGTATAAAAGCAGGCAAATTATGGAAAGTTCTATTTTGGTGCTCATTAGCGCGGTTCCAAAGTGTCAGTGTAATTAATAATACAAGCTGGGACTCTATATAGACAACACAACAAAAAAGATATATACTAAAACAGTGCTAAGTATTTTTATCATTTCCACACATGACACGAAAAGTGTGCAAGTGGGCAGGGGAAAATGGAAATTTATTTGCCTGTAATTAATCAGGGGAACAGAGAAGGCAACCGAGATGAGATGAGACAGACAGAGAGGCGGGCTGGAAAACTGCAATATTATTTCTGTTCTTGTTGCTCGACCTGTCAAGTGGAAAACAATATTCGTTCCACTTCGGTTTGCGGTATTTAATTTTCGAGAATTTAATTGACAAGACCCGGATGATATTTACTTTGAAGATATTGAAAATTCGAAGAATTCGAGAGATTTTGCTGAACTAATTATTTTTGTCAACTTATGGGCATGTAAAATTAATCAAAATATTTCATTGAATCCCATGCCAAATGGAAGGCGTTATTTTGCTTATGTTACCCGGCAATAGTTTGATTAAACTGGGTCAATTGCATTGCCGACAGTCTAAGCAAATAATCAGCTTAAATCAAATTGATTTAAGCCAAAATAATATTTTGATGTCGGTGTCGTTGTCATTGGTTGTATCCATGCATCTCTGCACATTTTTCATTAAAAGTACGAATGGGAATCTCGCCAAGCGTGAAAATGCTCTTGAATAATCAAGTAAACTATGAGTTTTGAGCATTGGGACATATAAATATTGCGTTGTGACTGCAACTGTTAAAATATATGTTTCAATCTAATAATGTATTTAATCAAAAGATGTAAATAATAATAATTGACATTTTAACATTATTGATAATGACAGTGCAAATCAAACGCATTAAACCTTATCAAATGAGAGTAAATGCACGTATGTAAAATAAATGATATAATAAATCTTGATAAATAAAATCTTGGAAATATAAATGCTAATCTAGATAATATATATACATAAATAAAAGATAATTTCAAAACGTTGAAAATATTTGTGCTGCTGTTCATGTATTCATTATAAATGTTAGAGCTGACCTAACCCAACAGGAATACAAAAACAACCGTATACATAATTGCAGTGGGGCACGGGGCCAAGGATTCGTGTAAATTGCTTCAGAGCCCAAAGTTATCAGCGATTGCCCAGTCGCCTGTCAGTTCATTTATCTCTCAGATACAGCTACATGTACAAATACAGATACAGATACAGATGCAGATACATAGACTGACATCGCATATATCAATCGCTACTAAGTTTCGAGTTGCCCCCCAATGGAAACGTGACATGAATTGCATCTAAGTGATTTTAATAGTTCACGTGCGCCTTTTGACAAAACGCCGAACACTGACCAAATCAGTGGAAACGATGGCGGCAAAGGGGAAGTGGAGGAAGCGGGGGAACAGCACTTCAGGCTGCTGCCAGGTCGCGCTTCCGCTTCCTATGCTCACCGGCAGTTCAATAAGACAATAGAGCAACCGACCACAATTTCCGCGCTGGCTAAGCAAATTTGTATGCCCAGATCTCGGGGCACTGAGCATTGTTTTGTTTATGCCATGCACGGGATGTGCGTGCTTCAAAACTGTCAGTTTACGCACTGTCTATCTCTCTTTCGCACTCTCTATCCTGCTCTTTCGCTCTCCCTCTGCTCATTCTACCTGGGGATCTGGGGGGCTTTCGCTTTCTGCCTGCAATGCGTGTAATGGACACGCGCCACCTGACTTAATATCAATTTCTACTGACGATTGCCAGCTAGCGATGCACGCAACTCGTGCTCGCATCGTGTCACGTGTTACAGACTTTTTCAAAGGATCTGCATCCTTTGTTTGTTTACTAAAAATTTGAATTTTTAAGTCAACTTAGTTTGGCTTTAGTTCTTTGATTTTGCACCTCGTGCTCATGCTTTCCACACATCTCTACTTTCGACTGACGTGTGCTGCTCAGTTCTTCATTCTTTTTGTTGCCTGGGCCAACGCTTTGGTTTTTTGTCTCTGCGAGTTTTTAAGTCAAATGAATTTTTTATGGCAGCAGCCCCAACCGCAGCTGCAGTTTCAGCCCCAGTTTCAGTTTCAGTTGCTGTTCCTGTGCCAGGTTCCTTGGAAGTTACCTTTACGTGTTTCGAGTTTTAAAATTGTCGGCTCAACTCGTCGTCTTGTTCGCCATGTTCGGCGTGTGGGTCATTTGAAATAAATGGTTTTAAAATACTTTCAAGTGTGGCACATGGCAGGCCACAATTTGCAAATTGAGTTGACTGCGGGCGGCGGCAGAGGGAGTTTACTCTATCGACTCCGGGGTTACTTGGCGAACACTTGCTGTGTCCACGCTTGCCTGGCCAGCTAATGAAGGTGCTAATGGGATTATGAGCCAATTAGATTGTTTGCGAAAAAGGTGGCACGCCCCGGACCGTATTGACCTGACTTAATAGGTATTTATATGCAAGAACAATATTTGAAATAATTTGCCGTGAATTATAATGAGATTCCATGCAGATGAACGATACAATATTTCTCGAGATTAATTCAAATAGTCAACACATTCATATATCAATAATGTTTAGGACCAAATTATTTGGAATTGATTTAGATTCTATATTATATATATTTCATTTAAGATAATTAAATAAAACAAATAGAACTTAATCAAATCTAGTTGTTTATGTAAATGAAATTTTAGTAGTCATTATACAATTAATGAATGCAACTATTACTCAGTGTAATTAAATCTAAATAATTATCAGTAATGCTCTATCATAGATATTTTGAATTGGAATATGGCAACTGTTTCGATATTCTCATCGTTGTCAACATTGAGAATCTATTTAACTAACAAACAAATAAAGAGAGAGAGTGCGTAATTTATTCTTTGGCTAGTCCCAGAGTTAGCACAATGTCCTTTGGCCATTTGGCCATTCATTCGATTGTTCGTGACTGTGGCGCGGTTTTTGGGTGTCGCTGGCTCACACTGATTGAGATTTGGCCTTTCTCGGGCTGGCAAAAGAAAAGTCATTAGGTCATTAGGCAATAAATAATTAAAAGCCATTGTTGGCAGGCCAGGCACGAATATGCCACACTTCCCAACCTCCCAGGGCTGCGGTAAAGTCACAGCGGGCTAGCCAAAAAATTGTGTGTGCTGTGGAAAATTGTGGGTTGATGAGGAAAATGCGCTAATCATGCGCTTAACACAACGCACAGCAGAACTGAATTTATCACTCACACAAATTTCAATTACAGCGCAAAACTCTCTCCGACCGAAAGTGGGAAAATGCGTCGTCGCATTTCCCTCAGGAGCGACCCAAAGCGACACGTCGCGACGTGTGGAAGAAAAATTCACATTGCGCCAAATCCTAAAAAATGATGGCGAATACCCGGTAGTGCGTGCTCGGAAAGCGATCAGTGTGATTAATGAAAGGGGAAAGAACCAAAAACCAAAAAAACCGAAAAACGAATAAACGAAACCCCTTAAAAAATGATGAAACCAAAGCAACTGAATGAGCTGCCAACTGAAAATTAGTATGGGAAATTAACAAGTGGCTGCCATTGGTCATGTCAGCTTAGCTCGAGAAGATTTCAAGCATTAGGCACACGTTGGAAGGAAAAAAACAACACTGCCGAGAACACAACATGTTCATAGAAATAACAACTGGTCAGGAGAGGAAAGAGACACAGAGCCCCATTCATACTCGTAGTGCTCGTACATATAAAATTTCCGGCTAATGTGTGGAATTAATCCCAGCCAAGGGCGCCAGGCGAAAGTCATCGAGGCGTGCCAACAGCAGGGCAACAGGGCAATAGAGGCACCCTCAGAGTCCAGGGCTCAGTTACCGGATTAGCATGACGGTGATGGTGACGTTGGAAACAACAACAATAATGCTCATTGTACTCTTTCGAAGGGTGAGCATCTTATTCCATTCAACGTGTGACAAAGTCACTACAACTTATATATAATAATATATTATATATATATTATATATTATATAATATATTATATAATAATAATAATAATAATAATAATAATAATAATAATGATAATAATAATAATGATAATAATAATAATAATAATAATAATAATAACAATAATAATAACAATAATAATAATAATAATAATAATAATAATAATAATAATAATAATAATAATAATAATAATAATAATAATAATAATAATAATAATAATAATAATAATAATAATAATAATAATAATAATAATAATAATAATAATAATAATAATAATAATAATAATAATAATAATAATAATAATAATAATAATACAAAAAATAAATTGCTTTCATCATATTATTTCCACATTTTTCCCTTATAATTGAAAAACTAAATGTTGCAAACTATCACATTAATTTATACTTGTAACTATAGGAAATTTCTAAATAAATATTTATTACACTCATACCTCACACAACGACTTCAACTTAGACCGGAACAATAGTTCGGTAAGCGAAAGGACGTCTAATGAACCAGAATAGATTATTGTATTCTATGCATTTATTTGGGATATATTTAATATACGGAAATTGAGAAAAATATGCCGCTAAGTAAGCTTTAGTACTAAATTCGATAACAAAATAACATGAAACTGCAGTGATGTATGTTGTATATGTTATTAGAGTATTACATCTTCGACGTGGAGCAATTCTCTGCATCACGGAAGTGGTTAAGGAAAGTTGGGCTAAAGTGACATTCACGTTTCACAAGGTCGATTTTTTCCGTTTTTTGAATTCAGTGGACAATCCACTTGCCAAAAGTGTTTGCCTGGGGAGTCGCCCTCCAATGTTTGCTCACCATTTGTTGTCATTTGTTGTTTTTTCCCGCCATGTCACTGATGCAACTCGCATTCTTCCATCCTGTGCTCGGTCTCGTTCTCGTTCTCGGTCTCGTCTACGGTTTCATCTCGTCGACGGCCACTGACTCTTTACCAAAATTTGATTCAATCCATTATTTTTATTTGTTGATACGCCCAACCCTCGTATTTTCCATCAAATCGCATATAAATAAATTTTTCTCTTTCCATTTCCATTTCCATTTGCAGTTTCCCATTGTTTTCTTTGCCTCCGCTGTTGTTTTTTTCCATTTGGTTCTTCACGCGCACGAGACAAACATCCCCGAGTGCAGTTGCCTGCGTAGTCCCAGGTGTATTTGTTTGATATATTGCGCAGTTATTGCTCCCAACCCCTCAACCCCTCGGTACGACTCCTATTGATCCTGGGAATGCATCATGTGTGCGACGTATGTTCAAATTATACGCGTTCTTCGCATTTTGCCATTACGACATTAGCGTAATGCAATTTAATTGAGTGTTCGATTACTTGCCTCGATTGCAGCAGTCGATCGATCTATGCATTGAAGTTTGGCAATTGAAATGCATCTCGGCAATTCTGCATTTGATAAGCATAATTGATCAGAGGAAAGATAAGGGAAATCAATACGATATTTGTGCGATCGAAAAACATTACTTATGTATATTATTTTTTTCATATTAAAATTACTGATTCCTATTGAGTACTCTCACCTCATACAATTTTTTTAAGTTATTTAATTATAACAATCTAAATAATATATAAATAAATATATAAATACTAATACAAAAATAAATAAGTAAATAAATAAAAATAATAAGTCTTATTATTTTTGATTAGTTAACATTTTTTACAATTTTGAAGAGGCATCTATTTATCTTTTCTAAGTATTAATTTTAATTAATTTAATGTAAACAATTATGTATTTATTTATACCATCTATTAATAACTCTGTTATGTTACTATCATCACTATTATTTTTGAATATTGAATAAGTGTGGATTTATTTATTATTTTGTTTTATTATTTGAATATAACAATTCGTATAGTTCATCATGCGATATATTAATAATTCTATTACGTATTAAAATAACTTTAATTAATTTACAGCATTTTAAGAACGTGCCATCCCCATAGATAGTTCATAAATAAGTCGAATGTTTCTAGAAATAATATTTCCGTCATAAATAACCCTATTAGAAAGACCTTTAACTGTGTGGCTAAATAGGTTTGGGGAAAAATATCAACTTTAATAGTTTCATTTTGTGCTCCCGTACTATTCGAATAATCATTAACACCCTTCCGCTGCGATTTCTATAATGGCCATCGACATTTCTCGTTATAAATTTCATCCACTCACTGACCACGTTCGCTGCAGGAGTTTGCAACATATGTCGCCTCTAAAATGGACAAATATACTCATATTATTGATATACTTGGAAAGTAAATGTGGCATATTATGTTGCCCCAGAGTATGTGGCCCAAAACAAATGAAAGAAAGCGCAAAGAAAAAGAATTTATTGTATGAGTGCAGAAATACTCGTATTATTGGCAAATATGAAACACCTAAATGGAATGTTGAATGCTTGATACTGGATGTTGGATGTGGGCAACCCCTAAGCTTGGGAGCTGTGGCGACACTTGTCGCAAATCAAACCGAGGCTGCAAAATGACATATCGAGCGAGAGAGGGAACGTTGGTCGTGCCATCGACTGCGACTTCGACTGTGGCAACAATTAAGTTTCCACATGAACAGCATTTAATGTGCAACTGATTTTCAACATCTGTTTTCATTTTTCGACTTCCTCGTGCAGAAGGCAAACCAACGAAAAGGAAATGATGTAGACGACGACGACGACGACGATGAAGCTGGATTGCCATCTAAATTTGGACTCGAAAAAGTGTCGGAAAACATAATTTTGATAGCTGGATCGTCGGAGCACGTGACGGAATCGGAGTCGCACTTGGCTCACAGTTCGCAGTATCTTTACAGTGGCGTTAATTAGCCACAGCCACTTGATGTCTGGCAGTACAGCTGCCAAGGGCCTGAGGTCTGAGAGGGGAGAGGGAGAGAACAGCCATCAAAATTCCCTATTTCAAATTGTCTACGTAACAAGGCAAGGGTTGCCTCCTTCCCTTCACCTGTGCTCCGTTTATGAGGCACGTTTCCAGCTGCTGTTCGCTGGAAAAAAGAGAAGCACAACAACAGCCTTTTGGGCTGGTCAGGGCTAATCCTTGATGCATGTCTGACACTTTCTAGTGGCGGCAGCGACGCCAGCATCTGCGTCGACGTCGCCGTCGACGTCAGCTCCAACGACGGCGACAAGTCGCCAAAACACTTTGGCTGCTCATTAAAATTCATCCACGCAGATTATTAACATTTGCATCTAATTTGCATTTGTAAGATACATGGCCGACAATTATGTGGATGCCGCACATATTGAGGAAGGAGCAGAGGAGAAAGCAAGTGGAGCAGAGGCAGAAGGCAGCAGGCAGCAAGCAGCTAGCAGGAAGCAGGAAGGGAACCCTTACGGGGCGCCGAGTCGGCTCCGATGTGGAAACTTATTTATGCATGCGTTTCTACAAGCAAAATGTCGCCGCCAACAACAACACTAACACTAGCACCAACACCAACACCAACACCAACACCAACACTTACACCAATACTAACACACACATACTGACAGTTGCATAAATTATGCTTGGGTCGACAGTGGGGAACGGGAGGACGCGTCGGTTCAACGAGGTTAAGTGTAATTAAATTATCAAATTATTGCCAAGTCTTAGGTTGCAGTTTATAATCTGGCACATCAGCGTTGTACTCCTCCCCTCCAATCTTCGGCTCTCTTCGGCCCCAGGTCTGTCTTCATCTTAGTTTGTTTGTGATATAAACAGGCATTAGGCAAAGTTTCAATTAGTTGGCGTTAAGTGGACTCTCCACGTCTCCATAACTATCGCCTCTTCACCGCCAGTCGATGCAGCAAAACTTTGGTTTCATAAATTCAGATAATTCAGATAGAGGCAAAGGGATCATCGCTTAACTTGCTAAGCCACTTGAGCTAACCACATGACTGGCCAATTGTTACGGTCAAGTTGACCCCAAAGTGTTTTCAGCACTTCACTTGCTGCAGGTTGCTTGTAGATATGAAATTGGAATGCAAATTAATAAGAGTTAATTATAATTAAAGATGGTTCAGTATCCAGTAACTGCTTTAGTATTTGGTTGATAATTATAAATATATCCATTTCACATAGTTATTTAATAATCAACTTTTACACTTTTATTTGTATTTATTTGATACACTTTAATAGAAAATTGTAGACACATTTCAAGAAATGTATTTTAAATGCGTCTGAACCTTACTTGAACGGCTTTAACTATGGACAGAACTACATAGGCAAGGTCCTCACTTGACTGCGTCTCAGATAAATAACAAGTGCAGGATTGACTTAAGCTTAAGCTCTGGCCTTTCACATCATCAACAGAAGTCTGTTGAGTAACCTGAAACATTTGCAAATTTGTCTTCGACTGACCGCAGCATGAAAAGTGCGAAATAAACTGATGATTTTTGCACATTTCCCAGAAACGTGAAATAAAATAATAGATTAAGACTTTAATGGAAGAGTTTCGACCGAGTGCTGTTGAGAAGAAAGGGGGGAGAAATACAGGATGTAAGCACACAGGATGATAAGCTTGGGAGACCAGCAATTAACACACTCGAGTCTTTGAATCTCGAGCGATGCAGCAGAATAGGCAGCATGCAACATGCTGCATGCAGCAGGCAGCACTTTGATAGTTAGATAAACAAATACGCAAATACAAACACAGACAGACAAAGGAAGTTAGCAAGGACGTGCGGCCGGAAACAGCATTTGATAAGGACACACACTCACAAACTAATAGTTTGAGAGCTGACGAAGCTGTGAGGGGGCAAGTGGTAGGGAGAAGTTTAGGGGCACAGATAGAATGCAATTCAATGCCAATACAAATGCAAGGTAACATGCAAATTGACAGAGAGGACACGACAACACAAACACAGGCAAAGTCAAATACAACGAGAGAAGGAGACCGTCGCTGAGAGAGAGAGAGAGAAAGACATATGAATTGCATTAGTTGCAACGGCAATGGGCGACAATTTGACATTTTACTCGTACTTTGTTTCTAGGCATTTCAGAGCGACAGAGACAGAGACAGAGACAGAGAAAGGGGAGACAGCTTCCTGAGAGGGATTGCGCTATGCAAATATAGCCGAATCTCAACCATTGTCTTTGGCAACGATAAACTGTCAAATTGCTGCAATTTAACGCTTGATAAGCAACTTCTGGGGCAGTTGCAGAGTAGTTGACAACTTTTGATGATTATGCGGTGACCGAATAAACCCTTTACCTCTCTACCTATTGTTGAACTCGCCTCCCTTCAGCCGTTATCGATGCAGCGAACAGAGTCAAAAAGGGTTCGTTTAAGGTGCATGCCATGTACCAAGAGGGCTGCGATTTAAAACATTTTCATCAGACATTCGTAATTATGAGCAGAGTTGGTTGACTGAGCTATTTAAGCGATTTGCTTTATTAAAATCCCAAAGCAGAAAAACAAACAAAACATTTGCGAATTGCAAAGAAGAGACACGAGACCAGAACCACCACCGAGTATTATGCTATCCATATATGTATAAATGTGCTACGTGAAACAACAACATCCACTGAAAAATCTACACAGGTCGCGCATATATCGTTGACTCTATCCGAAGGTCCTTTCTATCTATCTGACAGACAGTCTGTCTGTCTGTCTGTCTGTCTGTCGTAGTCATGGCGAAAATCTGTTACTCTGTCACATTCGCAGCTTGCCGAAAATTTCATTCATTCACTCATTCATTCCATTACATTTCGTTTCGTTTCGTTTCGTTTATCCTTTTTATGGCTTGTTTGGGGATTTTCATTATTACAATGACGTCGTCATCTCATATAGCCGGAGAAAGAGGAAGAAAAACTGAGAGTGTGAGTAAGAGATCCAGCCCAGTCGAGGCTTTGTTGCTTTGTTACGTTCCCCGAGCTACTTTCTCCTTGTTTGTCCATGTTTATTTATAACTAGCAATTGTAATTAGGATTACTTTTTACTTATTTGCACAGTTGTTGTATCGCGGCATCGCGGCAGCATAAAAAACATATTTCTGCATTTTTACGTCCTGGGCATTAAAGTATTTGTCCAGACGGCTTAGTAGGCAGCCAGCCCAGCGTCTAGTTAATAGGATGGCTATTATACGAGCACGAGTACTCGCCCCACACCATGGACTGATACACTGATACTCTGTGCACAATAAGCAGCTGATGCTACCCGAGATGCAATGGGATACTCGTATCGTTTCAATGTAACAAAACAGTAGCCGGATACATGGGTATTAGCGAGCATTATGCTGGATCAGCTATACAAAATATATACCTTTATTCGTCATACTATAAACTTAATCTCAACAGAGACTCGCTTCGGCTACAAATATTACTTTGGCAGTCTTGTTTATTATTATTAATTTACTCCATCAGTATTGAAATGAAACGATATATTTGAAGTTTAGTAGAGCATGGTAAAATAAATTAGTCCAGAAAAGAGACTGTGTAGTCGCATAAATCGATCAAATCAATTTTATTGGTGAATTTTTAAAATATCTTGTAATTTTGCAGTATTTATTTAGAGCATGACAAGTAGGCCGAAGCTTTAAATTCCTGGTAACCCGACAACTACATGAAGGATTAAGACATCTTTTGGCATGTTGACTATTCTCACAAAAAGACACTTCGTTTGGCAGAGAATTTACGAATATCAGACAAGATACGATCTATTGTATCCATAAATTTCAATTTATTTAAAAGCCCTTCTAACTCTTTCGTTTCCAGGGTACTCATCGTTCTCAGTCACTGTTTGTAATCTCTTTGTGAAAAAGGACATCCTGAGAGTGCTTCGAACGGTTTAGATACTGTGGACTTCTTTAAAATTTTGGATAGTCTACCTTTTGACAAATTTAAAGCATAATTTTTCGATATAATTAAAATCCTTTAATGACATTCGATAATGTTATCTGTGACTACATAAAACTTTACATTCTAAGATGTTACCACAACTGTCCTCATTAAGTAATGTACCTCTTCGAAAATTAGCTAAAACTTAGCCTTTCCTTGCCTAAATCAAGGAACACAAATCCGAGCTATACTGTCACCAAAAGATTTATCATTCGTAATAGTTGAATGCAAATAAATAAATAAAAATTATTTGCAGTCTTGCGTAGCTAAAATATTGAATTGTTCAAGAATTTGTCTAGAATCGGTGAGATTTATTGACGTGCAACTGGATTTTTGTTTAAATTTCTTCAAGTTTTAGACATCTCAATCAAGGAAATCAAGAATAAGTGGAACCAATGTGATAAATCTGAGCATTTAATGGACATACAATGGCCATTTTGCTATGCACATTTTAGTCGCAAGGGTAACCCTTGAGTTCAGTTGGTAGTGCTAACAATTATAATTGCTTCACGGTTAGTTTTATTTGTCGCAAATTCAGTTCTCAAATAAATGGAATGTATGACGATGCATGAAGATATCAATCGCCACCCCTTTGTCAACCCTTTTGGCAATGGTCGATAAATAAAGTCAACGACAAATAACAAATTGAAAGAACGTAAAACCGAAAAGTGCAATGAAAAATAAATAGAATAAAATTGTTAAACACTCAACTCGAAAGCCAAATGACAATTGACAATGCGACGAATTGAGAGAACTTTTCACGCATTTACCAACCAAAAAAAAAAAAAAAATAAAATAAACGAAAAAAGAAATGTGAAAAGAAAACACATTTCGACCATTCTGCGTTCTGTTTGGTTTGATTTTTCGTAAATGGCTTTTGAACTAATTTTCAACGCATGCCTGACAGGCAGGTGAAGGGGCTGGGCTGCCTCTCTCGAGTCCAGTAAATGGATTGAATGGCCTGAATGGTTTGATGGACAGGCATTGATTCATTCATTCACGCACCCGGTGCGTCATTCAATCAGTCGAACAATCGAAAGTGTCAATTAAAAGACAGCTACAAATAGCAAACGCCAAGTGGCTTGTATTATTTTATTATATTTGATTTAAACGTTTCGAAAGCGACATGTGTGAACTTTCCCTTGCACCCTCCCATCACACTCTGCCTCCTTGGCACAATTTGTGGTCGATTTTCCACTTCGAATGCAATGTGTGAAATATGCGTGAATCAAAGCAGATGTTACTGCCCCCTGGTGGTCATTGATCCCAGTTCCATAAGTGCTCTGATTAAGGCCTTCGGGAACATTATGTCCACGGGCCTCAGTAAACATCCAATAACAATTCCCTCAGCAGGTCCCTAGAGAAATGCATGCGCTATGTTGTCGCAGATCCTACCCTGAGGCTGTTGTCAGGGTGTCCAAACTCTCTTCTTCTCACTATTTATCTTACCAAATTTCTATTTGTACTGGAAAACTACAATTCAATTAGCAGTTCTTCCCTTATTTAGCTTGCACAAAAGTAGCGCAGAGTAAACATTATTTATAGAGCTACTACAATCAAACTATTTGACTTTGAGTAGACTGTTTTCAGATCATATTGGATGCACAGCTTGGAGAAATATTTGACCATTCATTCATTAAACTTGCAGTCCATATGACGTCATTAGAGCACCGCAATCAGAGATATATCTAGAAAAATCCAATAAATATATTTTGGCGTCATAATGTTATGCTTTATTTCTAATCACGATTACTCCCTGACCCAATTTGTGTATAAATGAAAACAGCTTAATTTGTATTTAAATTGTTCTTTTTGTTGTATATTTTATTAATTTTTTACTCTTTTGCTGTAGTTGTGTTTTGTATTTTCTCATGAATCATTACCCATTTTTTGTTTTCAATTGTCATTTGTGGTTTTTGCGTGAGTTTAGTTAGTATTTTTGTTAATTTTTCAATTAATTTGCATTGTTAATTGTGTTAGCGTTATTTATAATAAATATGAATGCATTGTTTAAATTAGAACTATGCCGCTTTACTTTTGTTTTTGCTTTTTGTTATATACTTGCCAACAACTATCTCAGCAATCTCAGTTTGCAATTTAAATTCAATTCAAATGAGCGAAATAAAGAAATTCCATAGGGTTTTGTTTTGTTTGTTTAAATAATTTAATACTATATTTTTGCCTTGAAATTTACACATATTATTACTCGTAATAAATGCCATTAAATTAGTTTAGAAATTAAACTAGTCTATAAATGAACTGCCAAGCAACAGCAAATGAATTAGTACATAATTCGTCTGTGCGACTTTGCGATAATTTACAAAAAAACATTACAAGTAGTTTATAATTTTTTTACAGTGTACACTTACGGCTGGTTTTGTTAATTTATACAAAATGTAATTTAAACTTAATATCTAATTATTCAATTTCTCATTATCGCTTTATTATAATTTATACAAGTCTTGTAGGTAGGTTCGTGATTTACTTTTTTCTCGTTGAAAGTGTTATCCAGTGTTGCAGAGCTGCATTTTCGCATGCGGAAAGTGTTTTCAGTGTTTTTCAGTGTTCTGTGGCCAGTATTGGCAAACATTTTGTGCAATGGAAATTTGGAAAGTTAAAGAACTGTGCGAAAAATACAGAAATATGTTCGTTATGTAAGTTGTATATGTATTGTATGTATACCCTTCGGGCCTAGACAGCTTACTATAATTATATAATTTAATCATTTAAATATGTTTTTTAAAAATGGCTATCTTAATGCTTACGTCTGATCTGTTTTCTTAATGTTGCTGTTGTTACTGTTTAAAACATTTACGAAAGTGTTGCACAAACATTTTGAATACTTTTCTTTGTGAATGTCTCTGTGTTCCTGTTCCTGTCCTTGTTATTTGTTATCGTTTTATCGTTTTATTTCTGCTACTATTTTTACTACTTTTTGCTGCATGTGATGTGTCTGGTGTGGGCGTGTGTGAAGGTGTATTATTTCTATTTTAATTTTCTTTAACGAACTTACATATTTTGTATTTCATAAAATGCTGTGTTCACACTTCTTTTTTTATTTTTACTTGCTGTTTTATCGCTCGTTACTTTTAAACTACTACGAAGCTACTACGACTTTAACGTTTAGTACTTTTTGTTGTGATAATTCGTATGCGCATTAAACTAAAAAGGAACATATACATGATTATTATTATTAATTATACATTTACTCGTATATAAGTAAGTATATGTATGTGTATGTATATATGTATGTATGCATATATGTAATTATTTATATTCATAGTATTTTTGTTTTATAGTCAGAGTCATTTTTGTCGGGTAGTACGATTTGCATTAAATTAAAGTTAGCATTAAGAACTGAATATTCGTTTTGTTTTGTATTTTGCTTTTGTTTTTTTGTTTTATAAGTAGGTAGTTAAATATTTAATCACAAATCATTGATGAAAACTTCATTTTAATTGGTTTTAGGCGACGACGCTCTGCACGCTCTCTTGGTCCGTTAAATTCCGTTACAATTTTATCATCATCAATCAAGTCAATCGTCAATCGGCAATGGTCAATCGTCGATCGTCTCCTGACTGCTCTACATAATTTTTTGACGCGGCATTTCCATCTGCTCCGGTTAGCAAACAATCTACGTTTAAGTTTGTATCTCACGGATACTTTCTAGGTTTATACACAGAAATTTACAGTGGGGTCTCTCAAATGGGGGACACAGAATATATACGATAGTACAGTACAGTATAGGATAGCATAATGTTGGGATTAGGATTGAGGGTCTTACAGGCATTTACAGTTAGTTCTCTTATTTATTTTTTGTTTTTTTTTTTTTTTTTGTGGAAAGGTACTAAAAATCAGTTGAACTTTATTATATGCTAGTTACTTCATATCCTCCAATATCTTTTGCTCGTACATCTCGGTTCGTTTCGTTTCGTTTTATAAACAATAAGTGTTGCTAAATGCTAGATCTTAAATTCGTTTTTTTATTTTTTAATATATTTTTTTTAAGTTTTGCTCGATTGCATTTGATCTATGAGAAACTAGTGCCCATTTACCTTTCATCTGTTTAGTTTTTTGTGTTTATTTTTAAAAATTCAGCTCGCTTTACTATCATATGCATTTTGTTCACTACCTTTTTCATTCCGATATACTAGGTATATATTTACAGGTTGTATTCTATAAGTTGTATCATTTCGTTGGCATATATTCGACGCTACATATTCGACTTTAATAATTTTTCATTTACGTTTATTACTTTTACTCTTCCGTTTTGCTCAGTGGGTTCAATTGTTCGACGCATTGTGCTCTCCGCATTTGGGAGGGGCGGGTTCTAATACAAATTTGCAGTATGATTACGAGTACTTAACATTTTCATACGGTCTTTTTTAAATATTTTTTTACTTTTCTGCTTTTCTATTCTCCTTGTTGCACGTCCATGTAGAGCATCAGAGCTGCAAGCGAACAAAAGAAAAGAATGGTCTAAGGTTATTAAAAAGGACTTTTCTGTAGCAAATTTGCCAGTTTAACAGCAGAAATGAAAACAAGTTTTAATTGGCTGCACAACATTTGCATTTTATAAATTGAGTATAATTTATTTAACTGCTTATATGTATATGGTTTTCATTTCATAGTTGGCTTTAAAGCAATAACAATATACATATATTCAAAATTAGAAAATAAAAATTGTAAGCAATATTAATGTAGTCATTGGTTGCAAACAGCAGTGTAGAACTCACCTCAAATCCATTTAATATGGGGTTTTCATCAATGATACCACAGCCTGTTGTTTTGTGTCCTCATGACACCGTTCGCCATTGGAGTTGCAGTTGCGGCCGCATTTCCGTTTCCGTTGACATTTCCATTCGTATTCCCAATCAATTTAGTCGCATTTGTTGTAGACGAAGCTTCGCCGTTGACAGCAGCACCAGAGCCAGAGCCAGAGCCGTTGCCAATGCCAGCCTTTAAGGTCAAATTTCTGCTTAGATGCACACCCACGTCCTCGGCGGGCGATAGATTCGATAGCATCGGTCGCTTGTAGTCGTTGATGTCTGAGTTGCTCACGTCGCGGGTTAGACGCAACGCCTTCAGGTGCTGTCTTTGCTGCTGATTGTCGCGCATCGAAGTGACGTTCTTGCCACCGTTTGTGGCATATTTGTTGTTGTGCAGCGTCAAACTGTATTTGGGCTTGGCATTGCCGGTGTTACTGCCGCTGTTATTGGCACTGGCAAGGCTCAGATGTTGCGGCTTCTTGGGCATGGTTGTTGCGGCATTGTTACGTTTGGGGGCAATCAGAGGATCGGTGCCGTTGCCGGCGCCTGCACCAGTGCCAGAGCCAGATGTGGCAGGCTCGGCTGCCGCCAACTTGAGTGAAGCTTCGAACTAGAGATTGTCTGGATAGCTGCGGAAATTGTAAGTTCTGGCACGCTGAAACTCGGCTGCGGCAGCAGCAGCACTATTGCCACTGGTGTACGGATTGATCATGGGTGCCGTGGACTGCGAATTCATGGTGCCCATGCCATCGTCCCCGTAGATGCCGTTCAGCTGATCCTGATTGCTGTGGCTGCTCTTGCCGCCGCCGCTGCTGACGGTGTTGGTGTTGCTGCCGCCGCTCGACGAGCCGCCCTTGATGGGCTTGAATATGGCTGTGGTCGCATAATATTTCTCCATGGGCGGTGGCGGCACCGTTGGCGGTCTGGGGAATATGCTGCTCAGCGGTGGCGGCGGCGTGCGTCGCACATTCACATACCCGCCACCGGCGTTGGCCATTTTCGATGCTGGCATATAGTCCTGCATGTGGGGCACCGCATAGCCACCTTCTGGCACATCTGTGTTTGGCCGCGGGGGACCGAACGTAAAAGACGCAAAAGGATTTCGCTTAGTCACAGTCACAGGCAAATGCCAAAAGGATATATGTACATATGTGTGTATATGTGTATGTGTGTGTGTGAGTGTGAGAGAGTGTTAGTGTGTGTGTGGCAATCGCCGCAAAAATTTATTTGCATTAGTTGCTAGCGGCGCCATATTTTATAGCTCGCAACCGAAATGGGCGAGCCAAGGGACTTGGGCTCTGAGCTCCGCTCACTGGGATGTGGCTGGATGGCGAGTGGGGGATTTTAGGGTCAAAGTATTGGGTTTACACACCTGTATAGTCTGGCGTCATATTACATTGTAAATCATTAACCGCTGCGTAGCCGTTCACGCCGCTCGTGTACATATTCACATTGAAGGGCTCGTGGTAGAGACTGTTCTTGCCGATGGAATCGTTGTCGTCGACGCTGGCCTGCAAGTGAGTCGGGGAAGGGGAGAAAGTGCAGGAAAACGCACAAATGTTTAATATAGTGACAAGTCAGGGAATGAAGATATATCTGTGTGGCATTTAGAGCCCTTAAATTATTGTGTCGAGCGAGCTTTGCATTCCCCAAAGCAAAAATGTTGCCTGCTCAATATAAGCCTATGGAATTTAATGTTGGAAAAAATTGATTTGATTTGAAGTTTCACCTTGCTGCATTGCTTAAAGTGTTTACTTCATTTCACTCCATTTAAGCAATATATTATTGTATTTTTGTTAAATATTTATTTATATAACTATAATATATTTAAAGTTGAATCGAAATAATATAAATAAATATTTCACGTATGCAATATATTATTTAATTTATTAGAATTATATCGAAAGTTAATCAATCGACAGGAAGAGCTTTAATTATGTAAATCAATATTCTCTCTACTTATATTTATATATTTAAATCTTATATATATATGTATAAAACATATATTTTTTGTTACTACGTAGGCAATATTCATTTTTATTTATTTTAAGTATTTATTGGCTTTTGATTTGTATATTTTAATTTAATTAATTTTGTATGGCGAACGTTTACCATTTGACTGTTTGTAAAGCAGCTTTAATTAAATAAATAAATATTCTCTATTTTATTTACATATTAAAGTGTTATATACAGTTTACTTTGAATTTATGAAGACAGCAACTTGTCAAAGTGCCAACTAAAACTTCGTTTTCCTTTCAAGTGAATACTCAGCTTTCGACGCTAGTCAGTCTGGTTTCCTTCTTGTTTCAACTCTTCGAACTAACATATATAATGCTGTCGCCTTTAACCTATTTCTGCGTTTCTGTTACACTGTTCAGCACTGCTCTTATCTCTACATATTGCTTATAATCGTGCCCAGTTTGTATCTTGCTTGCCTTCAATTGTTATTTTACTGCTTATTACTTTTAGTTTAAAGCGCTTTCGTCAATGCTTAATGCTTTCCTGCCACTTGCAACTTTAAAGTGTCGGCACTTTCTGTTCTGCACTTAAGTTTGGTGGCACCCACAAGCCCACAGCCCACAGTTACAGTTAGCTGGCTAGCTGGACTTCATCGAAGAGGCTATAAAGGAAGCCGTTGAAAAGTTCTATTAAATAAAATAAATGCCGCACGGGGGCCCGGTCAAGTGTGGCACGGTTCGAAGCACACGTCGAGGACGTGGCAGCTGCACGCAACATTGAGCAATTATGTGAAATTTGAGACAGGAATTTCAGCAGGATGCGACGAATACTATATAACATATACTATATACTATATAGTATGTGTAATGTGTAATGTGTAATGCGCTCACCTTAATGCTATTGCCATTGGGCCGATGCTTGTCGACGTTGCCGCCCAGCGTGTTGGGGTTGAAGCTGTATTGGAATGCATCGAGGACATTGCTGCCGCGGGCTCGCTTCGTGCGTGACACGATGAACAGGATGACGGCGACCAGAAGGATAATTATCGCCGTTAGAACAACAATGACAACGCCAATGAAGTTCGCTTCGTTCGGCTCCTGATCAATCGGGCGTGGCGCAATTACTGCAAAAAGGATGGCAACAAACGATATCAACAAAGGCGGCCTCAATTTAAATTAACATGCAAAAATCGACAAAACCAAATTAAAAGTAAATATTGTTCAACTAAATAATTAGCAGAGGGAGCAGAGAGAAATAATGCGACAGAAAAAAGCAAAAAGTATTGAGCTGCTAATTGAATTTATTCAGACTTACGTTCGGGTCCATTGTTGTAGACGCTGTTGCTGTTGGCGCTGGTGGCATCGGTGGCGCCACCGTTGCTGCCACCGCCAGCTCCTCCAGACGCGCCGCCATTCATTTTGTTTTTGTTATGATTGTGCTGATAGTCGTTGCTCTGCAAAGGATATTCCCGTGTACTGCCATCCGGCGCCGTGCCCGGCGCATTATTGCGCTGCTCCTGCTCGTCTGTGAAATTTCCCAGCGCAGGCACTGCAATAGAAATGAAAAAAAGAAAAGAGGCAAGGAGATGGTCAGAGAGTGTGGTTGTTGGTGTGAGGATGATGGCGGCATTTATGGACGACATCAACTCAATATCGTCTTTAAAAGTTGCCGCTTCAAGTTGAAGCACAGCTGCGTTTCGTATGATTACTTTTTGCTTCTCTTCTCTGTTCTTTCTTCTACGCTTAACAATTTCATTTCTCAGTTCTCTTTTCTTTACACCTTTCGTTCCACTTTAAATTGTTTTGCTTTCGCTACGCTTTTCTTTCACGCGACCTCTTAGACCTCTAACGTGTTCATTTCCTGTCAACCGTTGGGTTTATTTCGTTTTTTACATGCCCGCGTCTCGGGCATTACTAAATGTATACAGATGTTTGATTTCCTACGACATCTGGCAGCGTATCTAATAAATATGCATGTGAGATACATGAGTTGGCAATAAAAACAACACGGAGTTTAATCGGAATTCAAACTGTGTAGCTTTGATTGCAACTTTTACTTTATAGTGGGACTCCTCCATATCAAATTATCAATATAAGACAACCTACATCTAACAAATAGGCTTTTAGCAATAGAGTTTTGTTTTGTTCTCCATATTGAATTAACAATATAAATTAACTAACAAAATAGGCCGCTAACCAAAAGACTTTTATTGAAGCATCAGAATTATGTATTGATACCATTCCTTACACTCTGACTTTTGTTTATTGAAACATCAATATAAATGAATTTTTAATTCAAAGAATTTTATTTTTATTTAGACACATTATGGCAGTTAACTGTGTTACTTTAATTGGAATTTCTACTTTGCATTCGCACTTTAACAAACTGAAATAACAACATAAATAAATCAATAAAAATACTAGCAGAATTTTATTTTAATTTGTTTACTATCCCTTATCTCAATACACGTCTCTAAATGCAATTTGATGAATACAGTATTGAAATAACGTTGATAAAGTATGAATGTATCCAAGGAATGCTTTACAAGATACAAATTTCACTGCTCAGCTTGAGTTCGTGGCCCAGTTACGCATAGGTTAGAGGGCATTCCTGCGCTGAGTTCGCTGGATTCCGGTGGCATTGCTGTTTATTAGCTTAGATCTGTCAAGCTGAGCCTGCAGCGCCGCGCAAACACCTGCTCATCAAGCGTTCCCTTTGATCTCAAATAGCGCCAGCTTATGCGAATGTGAAATCCCCGCTCTCCCATTGCGACTACCCCGCCCGTAAGTAACTACAGCATATGGTCGCTCAGTGCGGTCCAAAGTGTTGTCATTTATCTCCGCTAACATCTTGAGGGCATAACAAAACAAAAGACATCAAGAAAAACAACAGCAACAGCAGCAGCAAAGCGGGGGCAGCTTTTTGCAGGAAGCCACCCCTGAGAATGGCCCACGGGCTAGCCGAAAAATGTGCTTCCTGGAGCTGAGACTGAAACGGAGACGGAGACGGAGAAGGAGACTGCGAGTGGGTGACCCCGTTTCTCCATTTCTCCGAGACAGTAAATGGCGTAATTACTGTGTGAAGTTGCCAGGCAGAGAGCGAGAGAGAGAGACTAGGAGTGGGAGGGGGGCTTGAGCTGCTGTTTTGAGTTATGTCGCCTTGCCTTGGACAGGACACTCAGGACACGCCAGGCATGCTTCTGAAGTTTGTTGTGCTTGGCTGGCTTTTGTTTCGGCATTGCCATTGTCCTTGTTGTCGCCGTTGTTGTTCTTGTTGCTTCCTACTTATAAAGGCATATCTTGCATCTCTCAGTGCTCAGTTTCTCAGCTCTCTGTGAGTTCGCTGTGTTCTCTGTGGTCGTCATAAAACGTTTAAAATAATTAAAATATTTCGTGCCACATTTATCACACACTCCCCTCCTGCTGTCCCTGGCCATTGTTGTCGGAACGGGTGGCTTGAATAGACATTATGCCAAATATGCGGCATAACCTTTTGCATTTTTTGGCTTTTTTGTCTTTAGCATTCACTTATTTTGTTGTACTCGTTGTTCTTGCTGCCCCTTTATAACTAATTCCGTATGTGTGTGCGTATGTCCCCAGGGACCCTCTCCCTCTCTCTCTCTCTCTGCGTCTCGCTGACATTGTTTTTTGTGCCTTTTGTATTTTTAGAAACCTTTAAATACAACTCCATAAAACACAACAACAGCGGCAGCAGCAGCAGCAGCAGCAACGGCAGTAATCACCGCAAGCAAATCTCACAAATTGGGGTTAAATCTCTACAGTGCCTGATAAAAATATACGCACACACACTTCAAGAGATGTACGTGCGTTTCTTTTGTTTATCCTTACCCTTACCCTAGATTCACAGCGCGAAATACAAAAAAAAAAAAATGTAGAGAAAACTAAATAAGTAAAAATAAAAACCAGCTAACAGCTGGTTGCTTCTACCTCATCTCTGCCACTCTGCCCCACAGCCCCTCCCTCCACGCCCCTCCCTCGGCATCGTTCTCTTGTGCGTGACAAATGCGTCGTGGTATTTGTTACTCGTCATGTAATTGCTGCCTTGGCAGGCGCAGCATGTGGTGCACAATTGAGCTCGCAGTTTGAGGTTTGAGTTGTGCCTCCGACTGTCGTCTGTCTGTGGTTTTCATCCTTGGCTCAGATGTTGAAGATGACATCCGTTTAAGGATGTTGAGCATCAAGACAGCGCTAACCCAGCTACCATTATCACACAAAAAGTGCTTTGTAATGCTCTCTCTGCTGCTGATCCACTGTTGATCTTGAGTGCGGCATCTTCAATCTTCCAGCTTAAAGTCTTCATTGCGATGATTATTCAAAACGTTTTTATGCGGAATTTTTATTGTTTGTCCCCCCTCATCATTGTTTGCACTTTATTCCCCTGCGCATTGTAGATAGTTTTCAGGGAAGTCTTGCTGCATTGTAAAATGCATTTCATTATTTTGCAGCAAGTTTTGTTGGGCATCGATACCTTGCTACAGCTTTTCTTCCTGCCTTTTCATTTCACTGCCACAATTATTGGACTATGAAATCTCAGTTTGGTATGAATTTATAACCGACTTCCTTCATAAATCCATTAAGCCTATAATGTTGCCCCTGGCTGCCATCTGTATCGTAGAAAATCCCCTATTCATGCAGCACGCTCTATTTGACTCATCAATCAAATGTAGTTGGCAGTCTGGCAGTTTTATCCCCTAGTCATTTTCACACCTACCGCACATGGATTTACCGATGTGCAGCAGGCAGAGAGAGAGAGATTCAGAGCTCTGGCCACAACCCCCAATGAATATAAATGATCTCTGGTTCAGTGACCGACCCAATCGATCCTCCGATGTTAACAGCATTGTACCCTAACATATCGGAATCCTCAATTTGTGCTACCCCTAGTCGCGACGGAGGGAGACACAGAGAGAGTCAATGTGCCATGAAAATATTGTCTAAATATGTCGAATGAATGGAACGAAACTACGGGTGGGAGGGGAGCATCTCCTAAATCTTTGCACTTGGTACAATTTAATCAGGACTGGGACACGCTCGGCATTCAAACGGAAATGCAATGCATGCCAGAGATGTGGACGCTGTTTTTGCTGTTGCTCTATCGTTGCTAGGGGGTTGCAGCCACCCCTAAACCCGACTCGCTTGTTTACTTTTGCATGCGGAGACACGATGTTTGGGCCTGGGCATTTTATTGACTTTAAACCCCATTCACCCAGTTCACGACACGAGTTGCCTACATGGCAAAAAAAAAAAAAAAAAAAAAAAAAAAATAGGAAGAATTTTCCTCTCGGACCGCTTATCTCGCCTGTCTAGTTCTGCGTTCTGTCTTTCCATCTATTCTATCTGCTCGTGCTTCGCTGCATTGTTGTTGTCCAAATGTTGGAAAATGTGTTCGAGTATTGCTTTTCCTTTTTTTTGTTGTATTTTTAACCCCTCGTCTGTTGCTGTCGCACACTTGAAAGTGAAATCAAGCTGAAAAATGCATTTGCAGACGCATCTGCAATTTACTGGGTGCAATTTACTTACCAGATATAAAACTGATCTCTGATAACATAATCCATTTGACAGCGAAATACAAATTGATTTTCAGATATTTGCCCACACGATGATGCAGCTTAATGGTGACGTCTCGAGCGTGATCCATTATGGTATCGGGCATATAGGAGAACTGCACGGGCTCGCCGGAAAAGTAGCGTCCACCAATGCTAAAGAAGACCTTCGCATGAACGAAGACCTGAGAAGACAAAGAGTTTGGAGGGTTATTGAGGAATGGTTATTGAACTGTAATGCTTTCAGTAAATTATAATCCTCCAGAGATTCTTCTCTCGTAAATCATATGGAAGTTACACTCACCTGCACATCCTTGGTGTACATGTTGTTCGTATGCAAAACGATGGCGCTGAAATTGCGAACCGTGTCGAATTCGAACACAATTTCAACGGGTTTGGCCAACAGACCGGGCGTATCATTTCTCCAGCCAATCCATTCGTAGCCTGCAATATACAAATAAAGAACCATCCATATGAAATGAAATGAAATGTAGCGTTATTTGGTTGAAGTTTCCCCGAAAAAAAATGGAGAACAACAACAATAAAAAAGGAAAGGAGAGAGAGAGGGAAAAGGAAATCAATAGAGCAACCCGGCCGACCGCACATATGCACAAGAGTGGCATGTAAAGCTATTTAAGCCCCCCAAGTCAATGGCACTTTGGGGTGAAGTTTCATAGCCCAAAACAAACAAATGCTCACGAACTGCGAGAGGGAGAGGTTTGCTCATAACTAGAAATTATGGCCAAAGCGACATTTAAGCCATTTCTTTCCACTGTTCTTGTTTGCATGGCCCTAATTCGCTTTCACAAAAGGTGGGGAGCTGCTCGAACAGAGACGCGAGCGGGGGCGAGTAAAAAGGCGGGAGAAAGGCAGGCATTCAAGCTAGGCTGCTGAAGTCATGCAATATTAACTATGCTTCTCTATATAAATGCCATAGCTGCTTGGCTCTAACCAGATATTATACAATTGCCAAATGCTGCAAGTTAAGATGTTGCCACTTTTGGGGCAAAGTTGAAATCAATAGCCCAAGCAAGGGGAATCCCCCGGAAAATAAAATCGATTGCCTTTGCTTACAATGCAAATAAGCCAACGTAATAAACATAAAGGAGATGGCTATTCAATTGTCAGAGACAGAGAGACACAGGGAATTTTCAGGGGCCAAACTTTGCTGCAATGCGATTGCTTTTTATGTGTCTGTCTCGTCGACAAGGCGGAGGACGACGACGACGACGACTGCATGTCTAATTGTCTAAGGGAACTTTTCTACTTAAATTCGCAGAGCGCAAACTTTTCAATAATTTCGATTATTGGCCATTTGCCAAAAGCGAGAAATAGCTAAAAAAAAAAACAAAAAAGAAAGAATCAGACGTTGCAGTCGACAGGGAAAAATAAGCTAAAACTTGCGAGCTTCGGCGAACTTTTCGCAGCCCGGCGAGTTCGGAAATGAATGCCAGTGTTGCCATAAATTATCAAATATGCATAATGTTTACATTTTTACAGCGCATAGTTTGGCATAGGGTGCGAGTGACTGTGGAGCTTGGGCTTTGTATCCGGCCAAGTTTACTGCGACGCCAGCAAATAGTCCAAAGTTATTATTTATTTTGTTTATTGTGTTGTGAGGCAAATTATTTGGTAGCCAAAAGTTTTCGCCTCTAACTCCGCCCTTTTGCTTCGCTCGATGTTCAATGAAGTTGGGCATCGCCTTATGCTTTTTCTGTCGGTGAACTTTTGTAATTATTTGATGTTAATCAGTTTTTTCGATTGCCATAAATCTTTTTCGGGCTTTTCGCCAGTTCTCCGGCTGTTCTCGCTTTTTGCATTCCTATGGCCCCAAATAAATGGCGAAAGTTTCCCCGAGCTTTTTCGAGTGTGCTCTAATGAGCGAGGTAGTCATAAGTGAAATGTACACTCGCATTTGCATTCATTTGTTTATGTTTATTGAAGGCTAATTAAAGCCAAGAGTTTGAGCGCAGAGAGCGGATTACAGAGCCACCTAAGCGAATAGCTCGGATTAGTGCCTGGGATTTATATTATTATTTGTAACTTAGAATTAAATTCAAGGGGAAAAGAGGTCAGGCTGGGTGTCTAAGATACATTGTCTGTTAAATTTCAAAACTTAAAAACTTTAAATTAATAATTAATTCCTATCTGCAATCTATTTTATCTGAATTTAATTTGTAATTTCCTTAAAATGTACAGTTGGACTATAGTCCACTTTAAAATGAATAGAATAAAAGAAATTTGTGACTTACCTTTGCCAAAGCCGTGGATATCGGTGCGGAAATTGTCCTTGCCCTTCTGGCCGTCCACCAATTGACCCAATCCATCCACATAGCGGTCGCCCTGCTCGTTACCGTCGTAGGTCTTGTCCGATAAGTCCACCTCCATGCCGCGCTGCACTCCCTTCGGTATGCTATAGGAGACGATGCCCTCTGCAAGATGGCAACAAATGAGAATCACAATTTTAAATAGAGCGCCACAATTCAGGGAATACAAGAACAACTGCGAACCAAAGTCGAGTAACATGAGCCAACATTCGAGCACACACATTCATCACTTCCTTCTTCTTCCTTCTTTCCCTGTCCCTGTTCCTGTCCCTGTCCCTGTCCCTCTTTCATTTCACTTCACTTCCCTTCACGCCATGTCACGTTTCGTGTCACGTGACACGTGACGCAGACAAACGAGTGACAAAGCGAGTCTCGCATTTGAGTTTGTATTTGTTTTAGGTTTTTAAACTGCGGTAAATTTAAAGTTGCTCCCCTCAACCCTCCTCTAGCCATCCAAAACTGAGCTAAGTCGGCCGCAACTTTTGGGGGGGTGGGTGTGGCGAGGGCGTATAGGGAGTGGCAGGGGAAGGGGAAGCGGTGAGCGGATATTGAGTTACTTGAAACATAATTTCGTTTTGCGGCCACTTTTGTCTTTTGTCTGCCATTTGGTTTCTGTGGTTATTTTTAGCAAAGCGTGTGCTGGGAGGGATTTGAGGTTGTTTTGGGGAAACTGCTGTAGTTTTTCAATGTCAAAGTCACACAGCGACCAGAACTGAGTCATGCTTCTGCGGTCTGAGTTCACAAAGTGTTTTGGTGTGCTCATGTACGAGTATGGAAAAGTTTAGTTGGATTCGTGTTGAAGGATGTGCTGCAGGTTCGTCCTTTTGCAAGCGAAATAGAAACAAACAAACACCTGACACTAATTACCAAAACTAAGTGCGTCCACCTATAAAACAATTACATTTAGATCGAAAAACAACAATAACAACAGCAATTGGGCTGTCAGGGTTGCCAGGATACTCGAAATAATTACATGCTGTGCTCAAACAAGCGGTTGTCGCTGCTGTGGTGCGAGTAGAAACTAATTTACTGCTATTTCTATTTACACACGGAACACGGAGCACGGAACACGAAACATGGAACGTGGCAACATCGATACAAATAGTCAATGGAATTTTCCAATAATTACCAAAAATCACATAATTACACATAATTAAGGTGCAACCCACGCAGCACGCAGTAACATAGATAATCACTCTGCACGAACTACATGTTATGTTACACCACATGCATGTACACGGTATCAATCAGCCTCAATCAGTCAATCAATGGAAAAGCACTTTTATCACAAGTTTATTTTGAAAAGCTTTCTAGCTCATATCGAGCAGTCTAATTATTAATGTGTCCAAAAGGGGACACTGAATCATCGCCATCGGGCTGATTGGACACATGCACTTGAAGTTATATCAATCGTATATAGTCTCAATCAGCCTCAATCAGGCATCAATGGAAAACACTTTTGTTTTTACAACTTTAGTTTTGCGAATTTTCTAGCTCATTCCGAGCGGTCTAATTATTATTTAATTTATTTATAATGCGCACACACGCCCAGCAACAAAATAAAAGGCAGACAGTTAATTAGTGGAATTAGGGCAGAGTCCTTGTCTCGGACACTTAAACAGAGAACATCAAGTCCAGAGATAGGCCCTCACGATACACGTATATATGTGAGTATAAATGGAATATGGGATATTTAATTAACTGCAAAGACATTTAAGGCAGCGCGTTTTACAATTGCGTTGCGACATCTTTCACGCAATGAAGGTAATGGAATCAAAGGCGGGACGAGGACGGAGACGGGGACAAGGGCAGAGGAAGACTTCCACTTAAGCCTTGTTATTCGCGTGCTCACATGCGATTTTTATTTGCGTGCCGAGCGAAGGAGACAAAATGGAAACTGCCAAAAAATAAAGGAAAAAAGAACACAACAACGTCCTCGCAGTGCGTGCAGCTGGCTCAGAAATGAACTCAGATGTACATATGAGTGAACATATATACATGCTATATGGGGGCCAAGACAGAATCGGGCAGTGAGCAACTACAACATATAAAATGTAATTTGCTTCCTTTATTTTTCTCCTTTTTTTTGTGGCCTCTCCGTCACGCGACCATTGACAGAAGGAGTCGAAGGGGAGACGCCAACGTAGTCTGCAAACTTTTGGCTGATGAGTCAAATTGAGCAGCAGTTGAATGCATAAATAGATACTTAGACTTTGGGGTAAACTACATAGTTAGTTGTGAGTTATTACGTCCCAACAAACATAAATCCAATTTCACCACATTTTCCACATCGATTTGGGGCGAACTCAGACGTCAGACACAAAATGGCAGGAATAAACAAGTCTCATGACGGAGCTTAGAATAAGTTTGCCATTGAAGACTGAATTCCGAAGGCACATCGAACCATGAAGTTACCAAATAAGCGTAACAAAGGTGTGACAAGTGCTAATTCGTGGCAACGTGGGTGTTAAAAATACACAACGACCATGAAGAGAAGCCCACAGATCTCATATCACAGATCGCATATCACAGATCGATGCTTAGCGACATAAGTAAGACGGCTGCAGACAATACTTTTCATTATAGTAGCATTTAATTTGGTTTAAGCTCCAGTTAAAGCAGAACACCTACTCAAAGTCACAACTTTCAATTTTCCACAATATCTCAGCCTAAACACCCATAAATTATTCAGTCTGTCGGTCATAAATCCAGAGCTTAACGCTAATCAGTTGTTGCATTTATAAAATGCACTTTAGCCTATGCATATGGATTCCCGAGTCGTAGCCTGAATTCAAATCAGATCTCGCTACAAATTCCAATTCCAATTCCAACACCAATTCCAAGGGCTAAGCTGTTGGTTAAATCGAAACAAATTTGTGTTTAGCTCGCTGCTGTGTGGAAATCAGAGTGTGTCACTTGCCTCAAGATAATCTGCAGCCATGACGTGACCAAAGAGCCCCCCAACTACAATTTTATCCTCCGCCTCGCTCTCTCTCTCTCTCTCTCTCTCGCTCTGCCTCGATTAAGCCCTATTTGTTTATGATTGCGATGGCGGCGGCGCTTCCAGAGCCAAAAGCGAACCCAAAACTGGGTGCGGTTCTCAGTTCCACGTAGGTGTGTCCATTGATTTGCATTTAAATGCGGGGAATCAAATGTCGAATGTCGAATGCGGAGTCTATGGGCTATGCTCTTTGACCAGTGGCTGAATTTATGGCCACAATTTATAAACAATTATGATTTCGGTCTAAAATTTGTGACTGCGCATCGATGAGATTAATGTGCACCATAAAATCGAGTCAAGGCAAGTCAAGTCAAGTCAAGTGTTTGTGGCTAGGAAAACTCTTTATTGATTTCTTTCTGACGTCTGTCTGTCTGGCACTTGTCTAGACCCCAGACCCATTCCATGTCAACTTATCTCCTTTAATTTGCATACGAAATGCGCTGTGTACATCTAAATTCCCCATGGCAAATCAAATGACATGGCGCCCCCCCCCACACACACACACTCACACCCCTCTTTGGAGGGGTAGTTCAGTTCAGTTGGTCGCTTGGTCAGTTTGCATGTCTAAATCAGCAGCTAACCCCTAATAGGGCGTGTACATAGTTTTGACTCACATGCCTGAATTCTAACACACAAATGGCGCCAGTTATCGGGCCCCCAAATAGCCCCGACCACAAGCGCACATTGCGTTAATTTACGGAATAATTTCCACTTCCGCGCCTCGTTCGCTTCCCAGTGGGATTCATAAAACCTCCAAAATGGGGGAGTTACAATGTCTGGGAATTGTTCTGGGATTGGGATTGGGATTGGGAATGGGTTTGGAGCTCTGGTCAAACAAATTGTCATTAGGCGTGCTGTTGTTGTTATCGCTGCTACCTGCAAATTATAGAAAAATTTGTTCGGCCAGACTAGTCGTAGTTGTACTTAGTGGAAACTTGTCGTTGTTGTTGTTACTTGACAATTGCGTGCAAACAGCGTCAGACGACAATGTGGAGGTTGTTTGCCGTTTTACCTCGTCGTCTGCATAGTTTCTCAGCCAGTCTGGATTTCGATTTGGTTTCCTTCTGCCATATGTCTGCACGCGATATAATATGAGTTTATACATTTCTCTCCCCCTTTTTTTTTCAAGTACATTTCGCATGTTGCAAGCAAAAACGACGACAACGACAACGACAACAACAACTACAACTGCGACTGAGACTGAGACTGCGACTACAACAAGTCAAGCGTTGCGTGGCCAAATGTTTGGTCGAGTGGGAAAAAGGTCGCTAAACATAGGCGCAGTCGTTGTGGCCATGATTGGATTATGCGGTTTGGCTAATACGCTGCCCATAACGTCATGTTCTTTTCGGCCGAACAGCTGCGGCAAGCTTGCATGCCGCAGGAATCAAATGATTCGTGAGGAAATTGCACAACTTCTGCAGAAATATTGAATAATACCCTTGTGGGCATATACTTTGGGGGCTAAATGTTAACTACTTCATTTAGGTGGTCTTTAGACTTTCGTTGTAGTTTCTTCAAGTTTAGTAAATTACAAAATTGGCAAAGTAAAATGTTTGTTCTAAATTTTCATTGCATTTTTTAAATTAATAAAAATACACATTTTAAATTTGTTGTTTTATCGATTGATTTCGGAATTTGTTGAGCGAAGTAAATGTAATTCTGGTACCAAATACTGCGTCACTATTGTTGCAGTAGAGGAAACACTATGCAATTAACTCATACTTAGTAGTCCGGCTACTTAGCTACTAACTAAACTTAAGAGCATTCTGCAGCCAGCTCGAGCTGGGCTTAAGCTATGCTAATGCATGGCTCTAAGGTTTATGGCACTTCAAGGCAAGTCTGTCCACTAACTAGACACTTAAGCCGCTTTGGCTTGTCTAATAGATACACCGAGCACAGAGGCAAGCCAAGACTGCAGCCCATAACCAAAGTCAGTCTCAGTCTCAGTCTCAGTTGCAGGTCCAGGTCCAGGTCCAGGGCACTCCTTTGTGGTCGGTGCTTTGGCCCCTTCGACTCGATGATAAATTAACGCTGACACTAAAACTCTGTTAGCCTTTCCGCGCTATCATTGCTCATGTCGAGTTTTTATCGTACTCGTTTAAATTCGCCCGCTCGACAGACGACGGACAGACGGAATGAGACTGAGATTAGGATGAAGATGGTGAGTCGAGCACTTACCTTCCCAGGGGCAGCCGACGATCTCGGCGCGCAGACAGATGGTGCGATCGTATTGACCGTACGGATAAATGCGTATCTTCGAGGCAAATATAATCGGCTGCAATGCGTTCTCCACCTCGCTGTAAGTGTTGATGTTGCCGGGCAGAATCTGTGGATTAAAGTTGCGAATCAAGTGCTGTAGTCGAAGTCGCTTTATTTCTCTTTCTCTCGCTCACCTCTTTGCCTTGGGTGTTCTTCCAGCGCTGCCATTTGTCAAAGCCCGGTCGCCAATACTCGAGCACATACGCCTCGGTGTACTCCTGACCCTGACCCTTGCCGAAGCGACCCTGTGTCCGTATGGCGGTTATCACATGCGTCTGCAGCAAATCCACTTGCAGATACTCCTTGAGCGCATTCGACACCATGTGCTTGGGGCACCAGGCTCCGCCATTATTATCGGTCTTCAGTCTGCAAATGCAAAGAGGGCAGAAAAGAGTTGTGATATAAAAAGATGCAACAACTTTATTAATTAGCCTCGCAACTCGGTAGCTCGCCGCAAAAATTTTATAAATTAATTGACATTAAGCGTTCGGCACCACACGACGTCGGTGCCACAACCACAATCGGAGCCACAGCATCAGCCTGAGCCTCGGGTGGAAGTCAGTGCCAGCGCCAGAGCTGCTGAGCTTCAGCTCCAGGCTTAGCCACCGCCAAAGCCAAAGCCACTGACATCTGTGGCCCCAAGAGGGGAAGCTGCAGCTTGGAGACTGCTCGACTCTCCGTCCGACCGTCTGTCTGTCTGTCTGTCTGTCTGGCAGCTCGTCTCGTTCGTTAAGCTGTTGCGGTTTCAGACACAGCAGGATGTTGTCTATGTAATTAAGGATTAATTTAAGTTAGACACACTGGACGCCAGGATGCGTGTGTGTGTGTGTATCAGTGTGTGTCCTCCCCCTCCAACTGCTTTAATCAATTCCTGCTTGGCAGGCCTCCTGCTCAACTGTGCCTGAGCTAGTATTGATATGTTAACCACTACAAATACGTTTTTCGGTTTATATTTCAATTAAGTTTTACATGCTTGATTGCATTTTGGGGCCTTAATGCTTGCCCATTATTCATCGACTGTGACTAGGCCTAGACCCATTCTCCTGGCCACGTTCACGTCCACGTCTCCATCTTGACTTGGCCAGTTGTCGTTTTTCTGCAGCTTCGTCGCAAATTGCTTCATTTTGTTGCCTGTCTCAGCCAGCAGCAGCAGCAACAGCAGCAGCTCTTTCCCCCCCTCCTTTGCCCCTTTGGCCAGGTGTCTGGGCCAGGCCAGCAGGTTATTGAATTTGATTGCAATATTTATTTAGTGGCTGACATGCGTTTAATGCATTTTTGCAATTTGTTATTGCGTTTTATGATCATGGCGTGTGCACTGACTGCAATTAGCAATGTCTTCCGCTTCAATTGAGATACATATTCTGCCATAATATTTTATATCAACGTCAAGCCCTATAGAGTGCTAAAGGCAATAAGAGTAATTGCATAATTATAAATTTAATTTTATTACGATAGTTGACTTCGATTTAATATTAAATAATTATCTAAATTTAAGTCTTTGTGTTATAAATACTTGAATTATGATAGAAATAATTGCAAAATTAAACATTCAATTTGATTACGATAATTTTCCTTATTTTGAAGCTGGCTTTTTCATTTAATTTGTAGCTACTTTTTAAGCTGTTTTATAAGTTTCAATAACAGATTTTGTGAGGTAACGTTATTAGGATTAATATGAATGTTTCAAACGGCAACGAGATTATTTGTCATAATTGACGATAAAGGATGATTTCAATTCTATCATTCATGTCTAAATAAATATATTCATTTGGCTACAAAATTACAATTTAACTATCTAAAATCTAATATTTATTACATTTAGAGAAATTGCAGTTAAATTCAACATTTTAAATTCTATTGAACGCCTTCTAAGAAGTGAAATTTATGCATTTCAAATTGTTTTTATTGCCTCCCTTGGTTTTATTACACCTTCTTTAACTATTCTGACCGCAAGCTATGTGGTTCAGTGGGCCGACTGCCACTTTCCAGCGAATGTAATAATCATTACCAACTGCAATTACTTTCAAGTGCATAGATCAAAGTTGCTTTATTAAAATAAAAGAGGAAGACGAAGTCGAGACGAAGATGAAGAGACGAGGACGAGAGTCAGACAGTTCCCACAGGCTGGCAAAAAAGGTCAATTTAATCATCATAAAATTGCTTAGATTTCTTTTCTCTCCATTTTACTCTTAGCATCTCCTTCTTGGCCTTGCGTTTTGTGTGTTTCGTCTTCGTCTTCGTCTTGGAAGCTTGGCCAGTAGCCCAGTTGGAAGTGGTCCAAAAGCAAATAACCCAAAGGCAAGGCGTAGAAGCAGAACAGAGAGTGAAAAATCAGGAGAGAAGAGCGAAAAACGTATAAACATCATTTAAAATGCTAATATCCGCAGTTATGTGCATTTCAACTTGACTTTAATTATTGTTATTGCTAAAGTTAACAATCTGCGCCATCGTCAGCTGCTCATTTCAGTCCCACTCTGATGGACTGGCTAACTGCCTCGCTGCCTGCCGGGCACTGGACACCGACGGAGTCCGTCTCCGTCTCCGATCCGTCTTGGACTCGGTCTGAGACTGGCTTTGGTTTCTAATCAAGCGCCGCCTGCTTCATGCTTACAGTATATTTTCTGCATCGTTTTTTTTTTTGTGTGCTGTTTGCTCCCTCCCATTTGGTTTTTTTCTCCGCTGTTTTTAATATGTAAGAGGTTGTAAATTTAATGGCCTGCCGGCCGTTTGCTGCCGAGATGCTGGGCGAGGTAATGAAAATCAAACAGCGCCAACTGTCATTAAACTAATCTTTGTAATTCAATAGCTGCAGACATCAACATCACCGTGAACGTCAACGTCAACGTCAGTGTTCCATGTTCGGATTCTGTTGGCAACCTTAGGGCTGAGACACCCCCCAAGGGCTAGTCTGAGACTAGTCTGAAAGTTTAGTCTCAGTCTGTGGGATTTGGTCGTTGGTCGTTGGTCGGTAAGCAAATGCGCGTGATTTGTTTTAAGTGCATGTTTTGTGTAATGAATTACTTAAAGTTCGAGTTTCGAGAGTTTTTGGCGTCTAGTTAGCTGCCTGGTTAGCTGAGTGCACGGCAGCCACAAATTATAATGCTGCCTGCACTTTTGAACTTTGCTGCTTGCCAAATTGCACTGCAGCTTGATTGGACTCATTGGGTGGCGAGTGGCGAGTAGAGAGGAAGCAGGAAAATAAGAGACAAAAGAAAGTTCCATCAAGTTTTTGAAGAGTTGTTTTTTTTTCGACTGCTGTGCTGTGTGTGGCAGTCAGTGGGTTAAGTCAACTGCAAGTTGGCAGTTGGCAGTTTGGTAAAGGTGAAAGGCTTCAGGCTCAGTCGGACTACAGTTTAAGTGCTTAGCTCAACTCAGCTCAGCAGCGTTGGCAAATTAAAGGAACTTTCCAGCTAGTATTAAGCGAACTTTCCAAGCAGTAAACGTCAGTTGAACAAGCAGCAGATTAATATAAATCAGGCTTGTAACTGTCGAATTAAGCTTAGCACATTAACGACACCTTTTGTGTAGTAAAATGTTGCTGTTGCTAATAATAAACATATTGACCACTAATCCATTTCATTTGCCATTAAGTTTTCAGTCACTTAGCAGGTCTCCCACTAATCGCAAATCACCACATCGCCTGTCAATCGAAAGCACTTTGCGCAGCACACCGACAACCCACGACAGTTGAGAGTTGAGAGTCGAGAGTCGGAGACAGCCACAAGGAGGTACTGCTTCTATATACCAGCAGAAATCGACAATCGACAATCGACAGACACGACCTTTCAGGTGAGTCAAAGCGACTAACAAGAGCCCGCAGCAGTCAAAGAAAAACATATCAAATGCCCCAATCCCAAGTCCAATTCCGCAGTCTTTTAGTCTTTGTCTTTAGCACAACACAAAAAAAAAAAGAATTCCGCTTAATCTGAAGAGTGAAAAAAGAAGCAAGAGACTCGTATATATACTATACATATACATATATTTTGTTTTGTTTATCTCAACGTGCTCATCACGCATCGTTTTGTGGTTTTACTTTAGTGCCGCCATAAAGGGTTAATGTTAATGATGCCTTTGTGGTGCGTGTCTCACTGTCCCAGTCCTCTGCTCTGCTGATGCCAGTCAGCCCTGCACTTGAGTGTTTTTTAAGTGCATGTCTATAAACGCAGACAGACAGCAAATTATTACAGAATACAGAATACAGAATACAGAAAGCAAGGCGAGATTCTGTGGCTGTGACTGTGGCTGCTGGCTCCCAAAGTCATCGAAATGTTTGCATTGATTTCGCCGTAACTCACGTGGTAATTGACATGTTTATGGTTTGAATGAGTGCTTTACTTTATTGTGTGTTTGGCTCGCCAGCAGCCAGGCGGGATTCACTAGTGCGGTATTTAGTTAGCTTCAGTTCTGTTATTCTATACTAATTATGCGGCAATGGAGTCTGATGGTGTCATCAATCACAGGCAATTGCAAAACTTCCGCCCCAATCTTCTGACCCGCATCGCCTCACACTTCGCCCATAAAAGCTTCAATTCAAACGGAAAAAAGAATGCGTCAATTAAAAAGTAAACAAAATAAAATACAACTCTTGAACTAAAACTAAACCGAAACTAAACTTGTCTAGCCACCAAATGCACTCACAGAGTTGCCCTTTGGTTGAACCGCCTGGCGAACCGGTTTCGCTCTCTGCATTGAAATTGCATTTAATTAGTGGGGGGGAATGAGAAAAAAAAAGGGCTGCCGACTTCAGATATCGCTGTCAGAGCCATTAAACGGTTGCCATAGCGAACCTCTTGCATATTCATGAACAAGATTCAGATTCAGCTTCAGATTTCCCTAAGTCTCGGGCGATATCTTTGAAAGCGCACCAACAACAGTCGATTTTCAACGCTTCCCAACACTGATATGCAAAAAACTTTTCCCCCCATTTAAGTTTCTGTTTCTGTTTCTGATTTTGGTATTTTGATGGGGCAACTGTTTGTGTCATAACATCAACTTCTTTCTTCTGCTTCTTGTTTCGTTCGTTAGTTTGTTTGTTGTTTGTTTTACTTTTCCAATCGGTGGCTAAGATTTCGATTTTATAGACTTCGTCTTATCGCTCTAATGAAGTTGTCTATAAAATTAGCAATTAAACGAACACGCAGCGACGACTTTAATGATAAGCCATCGAACGGGGGGCAACTATGGGTTAAGTGGTTGGGCCCAAGATTAAGCTGCAAACTCAGCCAAAGTGGGCAGTAAAAGCTCTAGATAAGACTGACTTCAAAGTTGCCTCCCGATCTGTGTTTGCTCTTGTTTTGAATTCCGCAATTTACATTTGATAGTTGCAGCGGTAAATCCGAAACAATTGCAATTTCTTTCGGGCAGTTCGAGAGAAATACAAAGCCAAAGCATATAAATGGACTAAAATTTGCAGCTTGAATTAGATAATATTTTTATTTAATTATGCGTGGTATTTATATTGTTTGAGATTAGATTAAACCAGTTCTTGTCGTAAGCTCAGCCTTAAAGCATTTCTTCTTTTAGCGATCAGTTCAGAATTCTTTTATACTCCCAGTTTCAAAGTGGTGTTTCAAATGCAAATGATTTGCCACACAACAATTGTTTAAAAAGATATTAAAATTGGATATTTTGAACTCACCTTGCATGTTGAGGCCCAACAAATCCCGTGTCATGGGCTGAGCTAGCTGTGATTTGAGCATCTGTAATTGCGCCTGATTCCATGCCCAGAGGCACATTGCACGTAGCTGCAAATAGATCAAAATCCAAAAAGATAAATATGTATGAATGTTTATTTGGCTTTTGAAGAGGCAGCGCACAAAGTAAATTAAAAATTACGAAAAACGAAAACCAAAAGCGTTAATTAATGATGGATGTGCTCTTTGCATCTCTCAAAAGAGGAGGCAAAGTAAATTTAGAATCCCCCGATGCCGCCAGTGCAACGCCCATCAAATCTATCAAAATAATTCAAGCGTCAGTTTGACTTTTTTGACATTTGAAATGTGGGCAGCACAGCAGCAAAGCCCCACGGAGGAGGCGGAGGAGAAGGAGGACGGGGAACGGGGGAAGTGAGAAGGTGAATGGGCGTGTCTTTAGGCCTATCACTTTCTCAGGGATCTCAGCCAGTCTCAGGCGGAGTCTGAGTCGACGGCGACTTGTGGAGTACGAGTAAATAAGGCAAACACTTAATCATTGCCAAAGTCAAGCCAAACCGGGCAGAACGTCAACTACTTTACTTAATTTATTGCCAACCGATTGCATATCCAGATGGGAGTACAACTTCCTCGCTCCCCTCTCCTCTCGTCTCTCTGGCTCTCTGTCTCTAGGTGTCTTCGCTTGATATGAGTTGCAGTTGAGAAGTCGGAGCCCCCGCCTCGATTGCCAGTGGTGTCTGTCTATCAGACTGTCTGACTGCCTGCTGACATTTTCGCCAGAATCAACACTGATTTGACATGACTTTTGTTGCGCACAGGCACAGCATGGACCAGCTTCCAGTTGCACGTTGCCAGTTGCACGTTGCACGTTGCAAGTTGCCAATTGACAACCGGAGAGCCAGAGAACAGAGTGCAGTTTTGCTGCTGCCTTAGGTGCGTGCATTCGTTTAGAAGTTTATAAATAAAGACACACACATATATAGTACATACATATATCTATAGAGAGAGAGTGAACCTGGACGAAGCTCTTTGCATTCGCACTTGATTGGATTTGATAGCTAGCAATGCTAATGTGAACTGAAGTTGTTCTGCGACTCGAATGCTCAAACTGAGGTTGGGCCCAGGCCCAGGCAAAGGCCCAGGCCCAGGGTCAGAAGCTGTTGCCATCGTCTGACTTTGGCTGCATATTGCAAGTGCATTCATTTGGAAAATTGTTGCATGTTTTCCTAACTCAACTCACTCGATGTGTCTGGCACAACAACGGCAATAACAACAAGTTAGGCACTTCCTCTGCTTATTTGCTGAGGCTCAGCGCAGAGGGGAGTGGGCAGGGAATGCAAATATTGCAGTCAGTTTCTGTATCGACTGAACATGTTTATAAATTCGTATTTATGTATTTGGTTTGCTTGATTAACTATAAATATTATGGCTTAGATTTGATTTGTGGCAGACAAAGGAAAATACAGACTAACAAAAAGGGAGCATTATGACAGCCTGTAAGTTGCAGAAAAACTTGTGGTTGAGTCTGAGAAATTTGTGTAAATAAGAAAAGCTGCAAAAGAAGTTTGCTGCGAAAACTTTGCCATGAAAATTGTAATTTTTCATCACGCCAACAACAACTGCAATAGTTTTTCTCGGCTTTTCCCGTTTTCCGCTCTGTCAGCCTGCAAGAACAAAACGCATTTCGAAACTATGCAAATCAATTTTACTCAAATTTGAAATTAAGTTTCTGTCATCTCTTTGAAAACACACAAAATAAAATATATTTAATTTATTGCCAATACTCAGCAAAGTAAAATAAACCAAATTGGCAACATATTTAATACACTAAATTTAATTGTATTTTCTTTAAAGCAAAATAAATCATCTTCAACCCATTTTCTTCTGCCACCAGAAAATCAATAGATCCATTAACAAACCTATTTCCCACAAATGTTTTGTTTGTTCTTCACTTTTCATATTCTTTGTATGTATAATTTACTTAAGCATGTCTGTATATGAATAAATACAATATTTGTTTGCTATTTCTCCCCATATTTTTTTGTTTCTTTTGAAAGTCTTTCCATGCCGCTGCGACTGAGGCTTTGTGCCGTCCATCAGGGCAGACTTCAGAGTGTCCCCAACGGTCTGTCCGCATATCAACATAGAAATTTATGAGCCGCTGACATGCCAGGGCCATTGAAAGTGGCCATAATCCTAAGCCAGTGCTACCATCGCTGCTTGGCTGCTTGGCTGCCATGACTACGCTTCAGTATGGCTTCATTAAAGCCACGTTCCACCGCTCAGCTCCGACTACTGTGTCGACTATGGAATATTTCTGCACAAAAGTTTAGAGACAGCATAAAAATGTCCATATGCCAATTAATGAGCTGCTGGACCAGGGAAAAAGCCGCCGGGGCCGTCCAAAACGTAACTGAACCACCCATGTCCAGAGCTCATCGTTTCGAGTGGAGTCGCTTCGAGAGGACGCCCCATGGAGACGGGGCCCCGAGAAGCCACCAACTGTGCTGGCTGTCGCTGCTCACAGAATGATGAGACACATAAAAATGTGCTTTCAATGTCAATTAAAATAAATTTTCCTCACTGAAAGTTTGCTCGCAAGTTCGATATGTCACTTGAATCAAAATGGAAATAAACATGTTGCATGCTGCTTTTGCCATCGTCTTCGTTTCTTCCTCATCATCTTAAGACACTTTTCGACTTTAATGATGAGTCTCAGGCAAATTGATGAATGTGCGCACCTTTTGACTTGCCGGCCAAAAGTTCATTTATTTTATTTGTGAGATAAACGAGAAACAACACTGAGCCTACACTGAGCGAAAGAGGAACGTTGTCAAAATTAACTAAGCGTTCATAATATTTAAATATTATTTTAATGTGGTATTCTAAATTTCCGATTAATATTTCTCTCCTCGTCATACACATATTATTAAAAAACTTCTTGAATATTTCGATCTAATTTCTATAATTTAATATAAACAGAAGTACTCCCTTTTTTGCTTAGTGTATTCTACTCACCAATGTCGAAAGCCGCAATTGCTGGCGTATTGAGCATTAAACAGCCGCTGGCAATGATCAATGCCAAGAGGCTAAGGTTCCAGTTGCCGTTCCAGTTACTTGTCGGGCAGGTTAAATGCCGTCCTCGACTCTGGGTTGGAGATGATGATGATGAGCGGGGGTAGCTAGAGCGCGGGTTGGAGGTGGAAAGGCACTGGCGGGAGAACATTTTGTTGTTAGATTTCGTTGCTGCTGCTGTTGTTGTTGTAGCTGATAATCTGAGCGTCATTTTGTTGTTGGCTGTGCAGCTCTCCATGTGAGAATGTGGGGAGAAACTTGAATCCGCTTCGAATTGGCCTGACAGTGAGATCTGCAAGGAAAAATGGCAAGGCAAATTGATAAATAAGAGAAATTAATAAGAAAACGCTTTATGCGCCTCTCTTTGCGATTTTCATTATACGTAACTAAGCTTAAACTTATACAACATGTAAAGGCACAATTGATCTGAGCTGAAAGCTCCTTTCGTCTGTTGCCTGTTCTGTGTAGCTTATTTACTTGTGCGCCTCTCTATGCGCTTCACATCAGCAGTGAGTGGAGCGCACTCTTCTATGCGCTTCTCATTGTGCGCTGCCTTCGCCTCTAATTAGTTTTGCTTAGGGTAGTCGCAGGCCTCACCCACATCGCAACTCATTAAAATTAAAAGACATCAAAAGAAATTTGCAAACTAAACACAAATAGCGGCAGCTGTAGGACTACGACGACTAGGACGACTAGAACCTAGAATGTCCTTTTTGCCGCTCATAGACATAGCGTCCTAACCGGGCTTGGCACGTTCACTCATCTGCTGGCCGCCTTTTGTGCTACCTTTTGCCCTTTTTTCGCCGCACGCTTTGCATAAACTAAATAAATTTTCTTGGCCGCCCGCCTTCCAGGCATGTCATAAACTGGGGCTGACTTGGATTTTTCCTGCTGCCTGCTCTGGGGGTTGGGATTGGGATTGGGATTGGGCTGTGCAGCTTCTGCTTTAAATTGCTACACCAGCTGACGTCTGACGGGCTTTGGGGGTCTGTGTGAAGCTGCTGTAGATTGCTGTATAAGCCAGCGTTAAATTAAAGCGGAAACTGGCTTCTGCCTGGCCAGTGGAAGATTGCAAGAGGTTAATGGAATGACAGCAGAGAAAGAGCGGAAAGAAAACCAGAGATTGAGAGAGGCTGGCGGGTAGACAACATGTTTGCTTTGGCCGCTTTCTATGTGTGTCTGTTTCATCCGAGTTTTTGACTCTGTCGCTGGTTTTTGCCACAACAAAATTGTTGCAAAATAATGTTAAATGAAAAGCACAGAGTCATCGAGTCAGCCACAGAGAGTCGAGTCGAGTCGAGTCGAGTCGAGAGTTGAGGACGACATGCTTTTGGTGTGGGCAATGTAACAGACCACCTCGTCCGCATTGTGCTCACGACTAGGCATCGCTTCCCTCGCTTTCCTCCCTATTCCTCGACTAGATCTCCACATCCTCCGCGTCATCGTCACGCACATTCACTTTGCATTCATTCAACTCGAAGTCGAAGTTGGAGTTGATGTCGAAGTCGAAGACCGTCGACAGCTGGCAACACATTTTGGCGTTTCTTTTTGCCATCAATTGAGGCTCAGATTCATTCACAGTTAAGCGCAGTTTGAGCAGAACATTTAGACAGCCAACTGAAGCTAAGAGTTAGTTAGATCCCAGCCAAGACGAGTTGGCAGCCTCAAGTGACGGCTGCCATCACACTCGTAAAGCAGAAGCAGTTAATGATCTTTAGGGTTCTTCCCTGCCACACATTTCTGCCTCATGCATGCCAGCAGGGCTAACAAGCCTCGGCTTACCTGCTGCTGATGTTTATCTAACAACAAATGTCCAGGCTGCTGCTGCAACCTGAGAAACCCTATCGACCGCCTCCGCAGCGTGAATGCATGCGAAAAAAAGCAACAAGAAATGGGCAACGTCATGTGGCAATTTGTCACGCAGACGCAGCTGCAACGCTGCCACCCCCATCACGAGGACGCTTTAGTCGATGTTGGTTTCTTTTTTCCCTTGACTCGTGTCAATAACTCAGCGCTTAATTGCTCATCTTTCAACGTCGCAGGGGCAAACGTGGCATCGACTGCAGCTCTCTGCTCTGTGCTCTGTGCGGCTGCCTTTGAGGCAGCTACAAATTAGAAAAAAATTCTGTGGCACTGCCCTGAGAAATGCTGGCTGTCATAGTTGCAACTACTCGTGCTTCATATGCACAGCGGCAGGCCGAACAAGCGATCCGAGATCATGCGATCCTCCGCTCTCTGCAGCAGCCTGCTTGCCGCACAATGTAGGTTAAATTAATAGTGACACTCGAGGCAGAGCTTCGAGCGCGTGGCACGCAAAATGCCGCTGGTCAGGCAGCGTTGCTCACTTGCTATGCACACCTGGCGGCGCGATTCGAATCGAACAGCGTGCCACATTTTGTGGCAACTCGCTGGCAAACTCGCTTCACTCTTGTTTGTTTTTGTTGCAAATATTTCATAAATTGAAATGTACAGTTAGTTAATTACACACTCAATTGCCGCTAAAAGTGGCAAGCGAGTCTGTGCTGCACAGCCGCACAACCAGCCGAGACAATTTCAGCTCGCCGACTGCATTTTTAATGGTTGTCATAAAAGATTTATCGCCTAATGGTCAAGCCAACTTCGGCTCCCAGCGGATAGAGGCGTTTGCCGGCCATAGCTCGACTAATCACACAGCTATTATTGCCAAGCTGCAATTGTGATATAATCGCTTACGAAACTTCTTCTTCAGCAGCCACAGTTGCAGGTGCTTGAGACAAAGGGTCATTACTATTTTCCTCAAGAAAAGCTAATTTAAGAGACTCGAGTGGAAGGCAGGAAATACTTTTAGTACTACTATTAATTTTTGGCAACCTTACGAGTACAGTCTATAGAAATCTTCTAGAATTGAAATTTCTTTTTGATACCATTACTTGACTCTTTGTTTTAATTTACTCGTTCCCACTACTCACTTTAAATGTAAACTTTTGCCTTTAATTGTCGCCCGTTCGAGTTTCTCCTCTTTGCTTCCTTTGAAAATAAACTGTAGTTTTAAATTACAAGCTCTACTTTTTGCATTGTCGCTTTGCTGCATTGTTAGTCTTTGGCTGGCTAAATGAACTCGCCGAGCATTGACAGTTTGCCCAAAAGTCTTAATTAGCTGCTCAACTTCTTTATAAATATAAACAATCTCCAATTTCATTGCATTATCAGCGCTCAACGAGCTCAACTAGCCGGTCGCAGGTCATCAATCAAAAGCATTTTCATTCTAAATGTCAACACACACACACACACACAAAGCATTCTATATAAATCTGTGTGTGTGTGTGTGTGTGTTGGGAGTCTAAAAACTAAACAAATTGCGGACCCGCGTGCTGAAAATTTAAACATCAAACTGTGTTTTTGGCTGACTTCCTGATTAACTCGAAAATACAACAACTGAAAATTCCCGCAACAAAAATACCAACAACCAAATTGATTAATTGATGAAGCGCAGCAGCGCAGCTTTCATGGAAAAAATCGAGAAAAATACATAAAAAGTAGAACGATATACGAACATATATATAGTATAGCTGTGTGTATAGTAGGCCACATGGCTCGACACAATTTGCATAAATCGAAACACAAAAAGCGAGTTCAGTTGGGAGGCAAAAGATATTTATCTTGTATGGCGCGTCGAGTGTTTGAATGAGTGTCAAATTAAATTGATCAATTAAGCAATTGACGTGCCGTCAGCAGCAGCAGCAGCCAAAGCCAAAGCCAGAGATCTGAGATCCAAGTGAAAAATGCAACAAATGCAGAACGAATGTGGAGTAGAAAACTCTTAATGCAAGTACGTTACAACAAGTGACGCAAATTGTGCTGCAAATGGGGTTGAAATTGGGATCGAGTTGGGCAGAGAATAGTTTTGGATTTAGTAGAGCTCGCTAGTGACAATTTTCTGTCAATTCAGCGTCGCTAATCAAGCGAGCGAGTGTCGAGCATTTAAATAGGAAGGCCTACGAAGCCAGAGGCAGGCGGGAGCGACAAATTGGCCAGCAGACTCTGTGGGGACTTAAAGCCAACATGCGGGCCCAGACAGCGAACGTCATATATACATATATAACCCATCAAGCATGCAGACAGTTGCAACGTTGCGTCGGAGACGACTCAACACAGCTCAACTCAACTCGACTTAACTCGACTCGAATTTCCCCCAGCTGTAATCAAATCAAATGACAACGCAGACAGCAAGGAAAATGCAGCAGCAACAACTTTGTTCGAGTCCACAACGGAAGGCAACTGTCTAAGCTGCGAGAGTGAAAGAGAGATAAGAACAACAATGCCAAATCAACAACAACATGCCGCATGCCGCATGCCGCATGCCACATGCGAGTCTCACAGGAATACGTCGAAACGAAGTCGGAAGAGCGCGATTCCTGTGACTATTGTCACATTTGATGGCCAACACTTTTGATGATTTAATAATGGCTTTCGAGTGAGCGGAGAGGATAAGGGCCAAATCCACAGAAAGTCAGCAGCGGACTAATGAAAGAGTGAAGTGTGGACTGTCGACTGTCGACTGTCGACTGTCTTTGTGTGTGCTCAAGTAGCCTGGCTTAAAGTCTTCCTGTCTGCAGAACAGACAGACAAAGTACAAAAAAAAAAATAACAGAAATTTGCATAGAGACAACAGTTGACAATTTTTTTTTTACTGTTTGCAGGCAGCTAGAATGTATTCTTTCTATTATTGTGACAGGCTGGCAGACAGACTGCCTGTCGTCGGCCGACTGTTGACTCTCGGCTGTCTGCCGGCACTTGAAATGGCAGGCAGGAAGCTTGCCAGCTTAAAGGCACTTAAAGGACGGGACATATTGATTTTCGACATGTCCCAAGTTCATTAAAGTCACATCAGCGACACGCCTTCCCCCCGCCTCCCAAGCCAGCAACAATAAAAAAAATAGGCAAACAGCAAATATACAAAATATCCTCTGCCCACATTCCGACCGCAAATAGACACGAGATGCGACAGCAGCAGCGAAGGACACAACGCGCCCACAAATCAACGCCTAACCACAAAGCCAAAGGCGAGCAGCAGCGAGAACTGCCGAAAAAAACAGAGGCAGAGAGACAGAGACAGAGAGAGCGAGAGAGCGAAAGAGACGACGCCATTTTGTCTGTCGCCCGGCCATTAAATATGCAAAAAGCAACATGCGAAAAAAACGAAGTGGAGGAAAAAAGTGTTGCATACTTTTAGTTGCTGCGTCAAACCACAAAAAGGCAGCAGAGCAAAAAAGGCAGCAACACAAGCGGCTGAGGCAGCGACAGCGGCAGCCACAGGAAGCCGGAAAAATAAATAAAAAAGCGAGACGAGACAACCTCCAACCTGGCGGCCGCCCCGCCCCGCCCCTCCTCGCTTACCCCTGCTGCCTTGACTCTGCTGCTTTCGCGAGCCATTCATTAGCATAGACATAGAGAGCAATATTGAATTTCTATGCCTGTTAGCTCGTTGCCCTCTCTTCGGTGGGCGTCTGAGTGTGTGTGAGGTCACAAGGTTGCGCAAAAAATGTTTCACGCTTTGCCAAAGTTGTGTGGCGAGTGCGTTGCGTGCGAGGGCGGAGGGAAATCACGGCGGCCCAGGACGAGCAAGGGCAGTGGAGCGTGCAACAAGAAGGAGCAGCAGCGGCAGCAGAAGCCCAAAAGGATGAGCTCAAGCAGCGCCTGGGGATCAAATTAGTCGAGTTTTTCTTTCGTTGCGTTTGGCCAAGAGAATGCGGCAAAATATTCCAGACTTTATGCCGCACGATAAGTGGCAAGTAAAGTGTTTAAAAAGGGTTCCCAGAGCTCTCGGGCAGTCGTCACATGTCATAGGGAGAAAAACAGGAAGCGGCGCGGCTATTGACAGTAGTTATAAAAGGAAAATGCCAGAGAGACACTGAGTGAAGAATTACGAGCGGGAACTGATAATGGTTTGATGCTGATAGAAGGGGTGAAAGGAGCCTCCTCATCGGAAGGTTGAATAACATGCAAAGGAGGCATATCTCAGCATGTGGGGGATTGGGCTTAAGGTGGCATCCCTCAACGGCTTGTTAAAACGAAGCTGGTAAGCCCTTCGGGGCATTCACTTGTCTGTCAATTGAGTAGGCAGCTCAACTGCCACTGCCACTGCCACCCGGATCCATCAGACTCACAAACATTCACTCACATCCTGTAGATGCCGCTTTGTCTGCGGTTTGTCAGCAGCTTCGACATCAACATCGACATCGACATCCACATTCACATCCACATCGTCATTGTGGTTGACGTCGCGTGTGGGCCACTGTCGGAATTTTTATGAATTATAAGCGAAGCTGCTGAAAAATATATATTCAAAAAAGCAGCAGCATTTTTGGAGGATGAGGATGGGGATGGGGATGGGGATGAGGATGACAACGACATCAGCTACAGCGATGACATTGACAATGAGGCAGTTGTAAGTGGCTGGCAGGCGAGCGCAACAACAAAGCGCTGATTGACAGGAAGGCACACAAAAGCGGGCCACGAATGACGAGACAAAATGCCAGCACACAGCAGAGGCTGAGGGACAGAGCCAGAGCCAGAGACAGACTGAATCGTTAGGCCGAGCAGCGGAGCGTGGCCAGGACATGTGGGCTCAGACAACGCCCAACGACGATGATGAGAACAAGCTGAAGCACTACTCTGTATGCATATCGATTTTCGTGCACCTCCGAAATGCAAAAGGGGTACTCGAAAATGCAATTGCAGCTGCGGCTCAGCGGGCTTATGGTACTCGGAGTGTTCATCGACATTCATTGTTTTCACATGTTTTTTTAATGATTTCCCGCATCCTCTTAACCGTTAGCCAGACAAATTAGCCACGCTTGATTAATTTTTATGACACGCTCAGTAACTGAAAGACACAACAATGTTGCAGGTGAGATACACACACACACACACACACACACAGACAAAAACATGTATGGCATAATGACCCAACATTTGTCTAATGATGTGCAATTAGGCAAATGGTTAATAATCATAGGCTTGCTATTGTTATTGTTGTTTCGTTTCCTTCGTAATGCAACTAAAGTTTGTTTTATTCTTGAATGTTTTTTTGTTGGTTTGTTAGTTGCACGTGCACGCCTTCGTGGGCGTGGCAGCGGCGGCGGCAGCGGCTTGGGCCATTTGATTATAGAAATCATGTACTAGACAATTGTGACACAGTTGCCCATATGGACTCCCTCTCCCCCCTTCGTTGGAATAGCCGGAAAGGCGGCATGTTGAAAACTTTTGTTTGCCCGCTTTTGCTGTTGGCCCGTTGTGGGTTTTGTGGTCATAAAATTTAACGCTTGTTTGGGCTGCTGCCGTTGCCGTTGCCGCTACTGCTGCTGCTGCTGTTGCTGTTTGCAGGAAGCCTTTATTAGCTGATTGTTTTTATAAGGTAATGGGCATTAAATGACTACTTTGTTGCGGTACCGTAATGCAGTTGAACGAAAAAAAACCCCTGAGGTCTGCCAGTAATTGCCAAAGCTTCATATTCCCTGAAATGATCTCGAAAAAAGTCACAAAATGTTATAAACAGCAATGCTATTAGTCGAGTGGGTTTACGACTTTTCAAAAGCTAAAAACACTGCTCGACGATATTTTATTTAGAGTTGTTGCATTTCATATTCAAAGAGAATATTGGTTGATTTTCTTTTTTCATTGAATATATTTTTTATTAAATGAATAACATTTAATGGAAATATACAATATCTTTAAAGTATTCATAGCAATTCGAGCTTTTTCTCATTAAATATTAAAAGTGCACTTTTTCATTGAATTTTCTTAAAACTTCAAATTTATGTTAAAACACCAATTGTAATTCGAGCTACTTTTGTTGCTTCCAAAAATATGTATTGCAGTGAATGTTCAACTACGCAACATTAATCTTTCAACAGCCAGATATTTAATTACAAAAGATGTTAAACAAAAACAGTATTTATTCGATTTACTATTATTTTGTTTTATACATTTAATAATTTCCAAATTAATTTAAAGTTGACAACAGCACATCATATTGTTTTTTTTTAGGTTTCGACATTATCTCATCTTAATTTCTGTGAAGTGAAATACATTTAACCCTCTAGAGCTATTAGTTGCTCACTCCAGTGCCGAGTTCTACAACAGTTGGCACTTAACCCTCGGCACATCACTCCCTTTAATTACGCAAACATTTTGCCCATTTTCAGGGGCAACCCTCGATGAAAAAACATCACATTGTCGGCAAATGACAAGTTCCAGTTGAAACATTTTTGACACCTGGCGTGTGGCCCATTTGATACACTTGGGAGCCAAAGCCATTGCATTTGCATAGCCAGTAGTATCTGCGTATTCCCTCGAGGGGCAAGGAATGAGCTAACTGGACTCGACTCGCAGCTGTATCTGTATCTGTATCTGGAGTTTGGGTTAAATGAAACAAGTTTCGGACAAATGTGTTGAGTGTGTGTGAGAAATGACATTGCATGTATGACAAAACTTTTTCAAAAAGCATTCATCGAGCTGTTAGTGAAGAGAAGGAGGGTGAGTGGGTGTGCTATATGGGCACAGCATTGATTAATGAGCCGAGGAGTCGCGAGTGTGTTCCAAATATGCATTTGCCAACTTAGAACTTAATTACCAAACCAAATTTTTCGGCTCGATCGCCGCAGCCAGAGACTTCCCGCATTTTGATGGATTTGTGGGTTGGGTCCGACCCTGAAGCCCATCATTATTGCATTGAACTCAATGCAGAACGCGGCGCTAATGACGTTTTATTGTTTTGTGATGCGTAAAATGCTGTTGTCGTCGTCTGGCTAATTTTTGAGGCAGCGACTTGCTTGAATGCCTCTTACAAATCGAGTGAGTCTTCTGTTTGCACACACACACACACACACACAAAAGCGACATGCCAAGATATGGCGGACAAGACAAAGGCTCCGTCGACAACATTGGGCAGAGAATGCGGGAAGCAAAGGCAACGGCAACGGCATTCGTCAGTGAGCAACAGTAAAGTTGATGACGAGCGGCGATTCATTTCCGGCCGTTCTTCTTCTCATCACATCACTTCTAAATACAAATTTAATATGCCTTATGCTTCTTCATAAGTATAGTAAGTGGCATGCCCCATGCTACGTGTGTGTCCCCTGTGCTCCTGTTCTCGGTCCCATTCTCGGGGCCTGGTCGCAAAATTGCGCAGTGAACTGTAACCGAAAGTTAATTAGCTCAACGGAGTCGTCTCCATCTCCGTCTCAGTCTCAGTCCGAATCCGATTCCCAGTCTCATCTAGGGGACCATGTGACGAATTCAGTGTCTTTTGAAAGGCCATTCGCATTTACATGCGAGTGTATCAGCAAACATTGATGAACCATATTATAAGGGTCGACGGCTTGTTGCTTTGATAGGCAAAAAGCGTAAGAGCAGCGAAGGAAACTAAAAAAGGAAATCTTAATGTGAGAAAAAAGGGTTTGACTCTCTGCTGGGAACTTGAAGTGGAATTCGGAATTGTTGCTCGGCTATGAGATTCTAGATTAAAGAGATATGTCAAGCAAAACAAGGCACTCGAACAATTGAAAGTGAGAGAAATGATTGAACAACTGGCATTAGATTAATCCGCTTTATCAACAAAGTCTAGTTATTCTCGTTTTACTTTAAGTTGTATGTAAATAACATTATTTAATAATTTATTATTTATTATTTGTTATCATGTGCTTTGGGATTTCCTGTTGCGTGGGGTTTTGTCTTGGCAGTTACATTGCATTCATTCTATTTTCAAGCTACGCTGACAGCTTGAAATATTTGGGATACTTTAAGAACAACTTTTAACTAATTAAGCGCCCCACACGCCACAGCAACAATGGCGCACAGCTGTGGAAAACTTGAAGTTGTTGCCTTTAAGCTGCCGCCAACAGCAGCAGAAACACACAAAAAACTGTGGCACATTAAAAAAAATACAGAAGCAAGAACAAGAGCAGAGCTGGCGCCAAGTCATTACATGAAAAATTCTCAACAACATGCCAAGACATAACACACACACACACACGCGCAACCACACGCACACACAGATACAGTGGCTACTTTTAAGAGCCGCAACACTTGAAAATATTTCACAAGTACATGAAGACGACGTCGACGCTGACCGCAAGACGAACACTTCAGAGGCAAGGAAAATAATTTTCCTTTGCTGCATTTTTACAAGTTAACACACAGCATAAAAACCTGGCAAACAATAAAAACGAGAATAAAACTAAAAAACAAAAACACAGAAAACGAAAAACGAAAAAGACGCCAACCATCAGCTTTGTGTGTGTGTATGTGTGTGCGTGTGTGTTGGTGTGAGGCGGGCGGTGGGCGTGGTTGGCCCGAAAATGTTTTCCTTATGCTACTGTGCCTCGGCCATGCACGACTGCCGACGCTGCTGCTGCCGTAGGGGCAATTTGTGTGTGGGGCACACAAATTAAGAAGAGAAGGAATTGTGGCACCTGTGCGATGTATTTTTGTATAGTGGCGTTGTGCGATGTATCTGCCGCCGCGCGCTGTGCATCTGTATCTTTGTATCTTTGCCGACGAGCCAAACAAATAAACCGCCGGCCAAGTTATGACAGTCGGCCAACTGGCAATTGGCAACTGGCAACTGGCAGGAAACATTATTCTTAGTTAGATGCTAATTAATTAAAGTTGCACAGGCCGCAGACAAGCCAGGTCCATTTCCAGCTCCGGCTCCAGGCCCTGGCCCTGCTCCATAGGCAGTTCGGTGGCCAAATACACGTACACACATGTGGGCAGCTGACAATGTCGAGGCAACACGCCCAACGTCAGGCATTATTCTCCGGTTGTTGTGGGAGGATGTGGAGAAAGCGTTAAATGAGACAACCCATGTGGCAACAGGCGACAGTTCTTGCAAACAGCTAAGCATAGCAATGAGCATTATGTTCAACTTGATCTGCTGACGGAGTGGAGGCAGAACTACACACAAACTATGTGATAATACCCTGAAATCAACTGACAGTCAAGTACTCTGAGAGTGTGTCTGAAATGCGACATTCATCTCTTGAAAAGCAGTCGAAATTTCACACAGATTTTATGCATAAAATTAAATTGTACAATTTCACAAATTGTCGGATAAAATAAATTTTATTGCATTCAATTTTCATGGCGAAATAAACAGGCAAAAATTAATTTATATGTTTATGGTACAGCCTGAAGTAATAAAGCAATTTAAAGTCTTGATGCTTGCACATTACTAATACTATAAACATTTTAACACATTCAACAACAAATCGATTATAATTTGAAATTATCGTCAATAAATGATTTCGATTTAAATATCCAAATATAACTAAGCTGAGCTAAATTTAAAGCCGTAGCCAAATATTTTGGCATTTTAATTATTTCTCCAAGCCTGATTTTCGACGTGAGTCATTAATTAGCATTTAAATGAGTGAATCCATCAACCATTTTAATGTAAAGTCAAAAGAAAAAACTTTGCAAGACAAAAAAATCTATGCTAAATAGAATTCAACGAAAGAGAAGCAGTCTTTATCAGCTTGTCGTTGTCCAGCACAGAAATAACAAACATGATTAGGCTAAGTTTGATCATAATGCTAATAAAGTGAATCGACCACAAGAAAAAGATGAAAACTTTTCAAGATTATTATGATGATTGCGCCCCAATGGCGCCTCAGGCAACAAGCCGCATCTTCAAGTGGATGCGGCTGGCAACTTGTTTACATAAATTTTAATTGCTGTAATTATGATTTTTACACGAAATTAATTATGCATGCGCAGTGGCTGCAATGCTGCCGACTGCTGGCAATGGATATGGCAATGGATAAAGATTGGGATTCAAGATTCTGATGGAGAGATTGAGACACGCAACTGTTTAATTTGCTTACTAAACGCTACACTGGCCAACAAAAGAAATTTACGAATGCGATCAAAGACTATAATTCCACTTAATTACCTGCGAGAATAACGAGGAAATTATGAAACTGCAGTTGCCTCGTTGCTTCGTTGCCGCTTTGCTGCGCTATCGAAGTGTGAAGTTGCCAAAGAGATAGCGAACGTTGAGCATCTCAAAGATAAAAATCGTGTAAATTGTTTGCCCCACTCTTCGAGCGAACAGAAAAGAGGAGGAAAGATCTTTCACTGGCTGATAAACATTTTGAGCGCAGACGAAAAAGAAACCAAATTTATTTCTAGTTTTCTCGTTTTTGTTGTAGAAATTTTTATGGTTCGCTTTGTATCCATAAGATATAGCAGGTTATTTTGATTAGCCTGGCATGTTGACAGTTTGACTTTTCTTAATTTGTGTTTAATTAATGTTTACGGCGCACACTAAATTCCACAAACACAACCGAAGCAGGAGCTACATAAATTTATTCAAGCATTTTTCAATTGTTCTCGTGCTGATTAATTGCTGGAAGATGCTTGTTGAGAGTTATAAAGAAACTTTTGTATCACAATATTTATAGAAGCGAAATGGACAATATTCAAAACATCTGTATCGACTTATCTTTTAATTGTTTAAACAAAACTCGTTTCGATTAATCTTCACTAATTGGCATGAAACCAAATACTCGTTTGCCAAAGTTTAAGCGTTTCTGCTCCATTATCGATTATTGTTTTTGCAGTTGTTTATTTATTTAGAAATTTGTATATTTACTCTAAGCGAACATTTTAATTATCTTTACAGTGTTGTTGGAAGAAAAGTTGCTTGTTTAAGATTATGCTTCTTCAATTTGCAAAATTAATATTAATCTTTGCTAAGCATTTCTTTCGTGTCAACCAATTGACAAAAATATAATATTTAATAATTTAAATGTTTTTTTTTTTTTTTGTTTAATTCATAAGTTTCTATCTTGTACAGCTTTTTATTCAATTCAATTTTATTTAATTCACACTTATTTATTTAATTTCCACTTACCTATTTTGAAAATATTTGTCGCATCAAATTTTTCAGTGATTTCAAAACGTTTGTATCCTTAGGTTGAATGCATAAGTCGCATTGTATATAAATATGTTTTTCTATATTTATAGTGTATTTAAATGGGGCTTCACACACTTCCACACAAACACATATGCACAAATTCTTGAAACAATTTGAAATGCAAATTAAATGCAGTCGAAGCTGTTGCAATTATTTTCCTTTATTTATTTTGTATTTTTTGTGGGTTTCTTTTGCTTTGCACTGTTGCACAGATGTTGGTTGTATCTTGTGGGTTGTTTTGATATGTTTAGCACTTGGCTGAGATACTTTTGCACATTACATGCCGCACACTCCTCTTGGCGTTTATCTAATGGTTATTAATTTTGCCATGCATTGCTTGCGCCGGCAAGTGCACAGTTGCCGCATTTTGCAGTGGCCCACTGTGAGATACTTATCGTTAACTGCCGCAGAATCTGTATCTTCACACACTCACGCGAAACTCGTAACGCGAAACACCGAAACGCCGAACCGAAACCGAACTATAGACTGAGCGTTGTTGTTGCCGCCACGAATGCTGGGATGAGACTGAAACTGAGTGAGACTGCTGCCAGTGCTGCAACCACCATTGCCGTAGCGAGCGCGAGCCGAAAAATGTTGCAAGAACGCTTGCCACTGCCGCCGCCGATGCTGTCACTGCCGCCGCCGATGCTGTCGCTGCTGCTGCTGCCTTTCGCTTGTTGTAACGCGCCGAACGAAGGTTGACGAGCGAGTGAATTGAACGAACGTTGTAATGTTACTCTGGAGCCGCAATTCGGTCGGCCATGTAACCGAACACAACGGCAACTGCTTTCTGTGGATCGCAACCACAGAGTGGAGTCGGAGTGTGGATGACCAGCGGAAGAGCGAGAGCGAGAGAGCGCAAAGAGTTCAAGAGCTTCCACAGTTTTTGTTTGTGGAAGTCATTTGGGCTGTGATAGTGGGAAGGTGTTTGTTGGTAGCAATTCGATAATTTGGTATTTGATAATAATAATAATAAAGTATTTAAATATTGATTTTTATTTTAATATTTTTAAAAAAATTGTAATAAAGTATTTTTAATAAATGTATTTATTTATTTTTATTACAACCTCAAAAGAGCAGCTATTCACCTGCAGAATAACAGCAGCATTGTAATTGCCACTCGAGTGTTCTCTTTTCCTTTGTCTCTCTTGCTCTCTTATTAGGTCTGCCTCTCTTTCGATGGCACAGCCAATGCGCCTTCGCTCTTTTTCTCTTTACAAATTGTAGCAGAGTTTTCATTTCCATTTCGTTTCGTTTGCGGAACACTGTGGCATGCGAGTGAAACAAAACAAACAGCGCTTCTATCTGTTGATTTGGACAGCAGTGAGATACTTTTTGTATCTTTGTCATTCGAAGGGTTAAAACATTTCCTACGCCAAATTACATTTTTCTCTCGTGGTAGATTTATTAAATGGTCAGCGTGTCATGTGCGGAACTCCTGCAGCTATCAGCTATCTGTGGCAAGCATCTTTGACTGATGAATTCTCCAATAATTGCCGAGCGCATTAATCAAGATATTCACACGCGCGAGATACATGCTGCTGATACAGATACAAAATGCGTAACGCGCATCGCGCAACGTTGCAACTTGTCATAATGAGGCATTATGATGCAGCTTAGCGCCGCCGAGATTTGCCACCATCCATCGGCAGCAGCAGCAGCAGAACAACAGAGCAACAGAGCAGCGTGCGATCTCGCTATGATTTATGACACTCTGCAGTTTTGTTGTTTGCGATACAAACTCTCAGATACGAGAGCGAGTCTTAGACCACAGTCGACAGCTAGGGGCATGGGCGAGGGACCTATGGCTGAAGGGGCACTTGTTGTAGATGGTATCTTGGCCCGCTTTATGGTCGCAGTTTGATTGATTGGTACGCACAACATACACATTCGAGAAGGTTGTTTGCTTTTGGCTATGGGTTTGGTTTATGATGTCCCCGGGTCCAAGTCAACAGTTTTTACTTTCGAATAATTCGACTCGGTGACACACTTTGCGACTGCAACAATGCCCAGTGTTAGACGTCACAGATCAACACCAGATTACATCCGATCGGATCAGGTTGAATTCGAATTCGAGAAGGGATAATCTCGTTAAGCTGACCTACTTATGTACAACATTCATTGTTTCAAGACTTTGCGGCTACTTAAAGTATTCACAAAGAAAACAGATGAATAATACTGCATCAAATATTTACACAATAAAAAAGTAACCTACTTAATGAAGTAGTTTCAGAAATATAAGAACAAAATTCTGATTAATAAAAACAACTGGTCAAAAAATTACTTTATAACATTCATCTAGAGGTGCATATTAAAATTGTGTAAAATTAAAAACATAATGTTGTTTCAATAGTTTTATGAATTTTGTTGATCATTTTTTAATTCAAGCCAGTAAATGTTTTATTACTGTTTTTTTCTTCCAGGTAGTATTCCTAATCATAAGTTTGCCTGAATAGAAATGCACATTAAAAGTGTGTAAACTTTCAATATAAAAAAGTTTCCATTGCCAATTTAGTCACAGAAATATTTTACATTTAATTACTAATTTATGTCGTTAAGATGCCAGTCAGCAAAATGCTTTATTACTTGCGCTTTGGCTTCTTTCTAATACAATATTCCTAATCACATATTTGCCTTAATGTGCATCTAGATCTGTTCCCTGATTAAGCAAAGCCCAAGTAAACTATAATTGTTACTGTGTCGTCGCAGAGAAGATTGTGTATCTCTGACAAGCAAGTAAACAGCAAATGACAGCAAAATATATGAAAAATTCAACATGAATGAGCTAATCGCTGATCGTCGTTGGCAGAGTGATAAATTTATCGAATTGTGTAAATATTCATTCATGATAACGCGCCAGTTGTCGTCGTCTGTTGTCGGAACGTTTTGTATATTTATCCTACGCGCTGATTGCATTTTTGTGTAAATTTTTAGCCTGGCATTGCCACAATAACCATTCCTGCGTCTCCTCCACTTCAGCCTCCTAAACGCGACGATTCCTTCACTCATCGCACTGCAGCACGATGTTTGTTTTGGGCTCTTGAAGGAAGACAAACAAAGCGACGACAGCGACGAATGCGGCGCATGCGCAACAGTTTTGGGCTGAGTTATTGAATGAACCAAGTGAAGTTGAAGTTGATGTCGATGTCGATGTCGATGTCGAAGGTACCCTTCCCTGCCCTGCTGTAGCCTCCGCACACAATCCTCTGCCTACTACATGCATGTGGTATTCTGCCTGTCTGTCGTTGTGTCATTCATTTTGAGCGCATTTGTTTGCCTCTCAACTAGCCAGACAGTTGGTAGTTACCAGTTGCCAGTTGCCAGTTGCCAGTTGGCCCTTGGCTTGTTTGCATAAATGATAAATTGCTAATTGATAAATTTGTTATGGTATTCTTTTTTCCCTTACTGCAGACATTTGCCATTTCCTGGACTTCAGCAACTTTGCCGCGTTCATCAGCAAAGCTAGCCAACAGTTGTTCGAGTGTCTTCTCAAAACCTGATACAGTTTAAGTATCTTTGTATCTTTAGGCCTCTACGCGACTCATAAATTCATTTTAACGCGTGCCACTTGCAAAGTTTGCGACCGCACTTCAGAAACTTGCACTACCTTTCCCCCTCTCCCCTCTCCCTCCGCCATCCGCCTTGCGGCTCCCTCTTCTCTTCATTCTCTGTCTTCCGTTTACATCAAATCAATTGCCGGCCCAGTCGGACTTCTCGATATGCGAATCACGTACGCGTATATCAATTGTTGCTGCCAGCTCTAGGCAAATGATGAGCCAACTTGGCTAACTGTCTGTCCGACTGTCTCTCTCTGTCTGTCTGTCTGTCTCTGTCTCTGTCTCTGGCTGCCTATCTGACAGACTGCCTGAACGATTGACGGGTTGCCAGCTCCCGCTGTCTCCATAAACTTACGGATACATACTCGCATACACATACTTATAATATCGATTCTTTATGCATATCTGTTAATGCTCATTTACTTTGTTGCCTCAATTCGTTCTTGAACTGAAAACGGTCGATTCAGCAGTATTGGAGAAAACTATGTGAAGCGAGTTTCGATTTATCAATAGATAATAATTCAAATAGCTATACTTTGCTTTAAGTGTAGTTATTAAAGATAGAAATATCTGCAATTAACATGACAATAATATCAAGAAAAGATTCGATCATTTATATGTTGACAATTAATGACCAAATGTTTCAATACAAACTTTTCATTTTGTTTACTGCTCGGTAGACTTGCTACAATTATATTCATTAGTAACTGTAACTAATTATTCCTACATAGTAATTACTTTAGTCGACATGGATTTTCGTGCCAATGGAATAATATGTACAACTCAATCAATCTTCACTTTCAACTGAAAACGTATTTGATCGAAATGCATAGAAGATAAACTGAAAATGGAAACTTTGCGAAGCCCCATCGACGGATGTAAACGAGTCGATAGCTGCTCAACAGATTTTTAACACAATTTTGAGGGCTCATCAATGAAGAGGGTCAAAAATAGCCAGTCTCACTGTGTGTGTGTGCTGATATCTCAACATTTGTTTCAGCTGATAATCCCTCAAGCGCTTCAACAGAGCAACTGCAATATTTTGCAGCAAAGTAACTCAAAATGTTGTTCACTTTTTTCTCTCTACGCTCTTGCCCAGCTTTGGGGCAGCATGCAGTACAGAGATGATGGAGGGCAGCATTGGTTTTTGGCTTGCTCTAACTAAGCTCGTTGATGTGTTAATTGACCAAAATTTCGTACACACTCGCTGGAAGCAGACACTGTCTAACCCGCACACACACACGCAGAGTTACAGCTCACATACGGGCTGACAGATTGTCAGACACAGAGATATAGATACTCGAACTCGGATGCAGATACCAATGAGATGGGGGGGGGGAGAAAGAGAGCTGTTTTTGTAGCTCTGCTTGGATCGGCTCGCTTGTCGATATTAAATCCCAGCAAAACTTAATTAGAAATTCCATTTTTGGCTTTGGGCCGCATTACACGTGACGCGTTACCAATTATCGACTCGAGAACTGTTGCAGGCTGCTGCTGCTCCTGTTGCTGCAGTGCAAAGCTGAAGCTCGCCAATTAAAAATGCCTTTTGATGGTGACACAAAAAAAGGGGTCGAATAAAACCGTAAAACGCAACAAAAAATGGAAGCTTGCAATTGGAGTTAGAGTTGCTGCAACATTTACCTGGCCCAAACGACTGGCTAACGGGCTAACGGGCTAAGCTGACTAACGGGAAATGGTCTAACGGTAACGCCGCACGACTGCACGTAGCTGCAGCGGAAATGCGTTTGCAAAATGGCGCCGACGTGCGTGCTAATGAACGTTCAGTACGCCAACAACAGCAATAACAATAACAGAACCTACAGCGACACTGAGGCAAGGCCAGCAAACAGCAAAATGAAAGACTGGATGCGTTTGGGGAGGCGATGGAACGCACTCATATCCAGTGCCTGATCCTTTCATGGGCTCGCCATCAATGTTAATTCGCCGAAAGCAGCTTGGCATTGTCAGTCTCTATTGAAAAATCACAGGCCTGAAATTGAACACATTTTGTCCATTTTGTGGTTTGTGCAACAGCAACAGCAGCATCAGCAGCCATAACATTTGGGCTGGTTAGATCAACCGTCAGCTTTGTTTAGTATTCAAGGCAGCAAAATGTTAACGTCAATGTAAAACGCAAACGCACTGCTAAATTTACCAGCGAATGGGGCATGGGGCATGTGGCATGGAGCACGGTGCACAGGGGCGGAATAATCACAGTCAACTGTCAAAACTTCAGATGCATGAGCAGCAGCAGACGCAACAGCGGCTGCTGACAGAGCATAAGGGTAACAAGTATGTTATTTGGGGAGGGAGACGCAAACGACTCCACTCGATAACAGCAAACAGCGTGACTAGGACGCTCCAATTGACAGTGATTAACATCAATAAACATACATATATAAATAATGCAACACAAAGCGCAAGTTGTAAGCACATCTCAAGTTATTAGAAGTGTCATCAAAATCCGAGGCGCCTCAATATAGATTGCGTTAAATTCATAAGATATAACTCAAATTGATTAGAGAGTGTCTGTATTAAATGAGCTGCTTATTTAATTAATAATCAATCACGGCAACATTTCTGACAGCATAAAACAACAACCGATTAAGTGCCATTGAACTAATTATTTATTAATTCAATGTCATTATAATGTTTACAAAAAATGTAGACTACCGATTTTAATTGCTGAATAAAAGTGAATCAAAATAAAACCCATTACTTCTGAGTGACATGTTTCTGCATTGTCGTTAATTAGCAGAGATGAAAAATTAATAATATTGTTTCATATTATTTATTCAAATTAAATATTGCAAGCCAAATATAAAAATGCAACTCATTAAAATTGTGCATTTGTCATCTTAAGTATTTTATTTAATTAATAATCAATCACGGTAAATTGATTTTGACAACAACCATTTTCCATATTTAATAATAAAATACATGTGAATCAAAACAAAAACCACTAATTCTGAGAGATACAGTCCTGCATTATTCCTAATCAGCATCAAGAAAAATAAATTTACAATCAAACTCGAGATTTCAAAAACCTATGCGAATAGGTACTGTCAAAATATTTATAAACCAGTAAGAAAGCTACAGTCGAGAGTGCTCGACCGTATGATACCCGCAACCCATTTCGAGAGAAAACAAAAAATTTAAATGATATATTAACAAAAAATATACCAAATATACTAAAATTAGTTTTTTGTATATATTTGAAAATAGCGGGTAAAAATCACAACACCGTTATGGTCACACTGTCAACTAAACAAACAAAGCGCGGGAAGCTGCAAGTGAATTTTGCATATAAACTTGATTCTTTAATAACTTCCTTGTTTTTCATTCGATCTCAACCAAATTCACAGGAATCATTGAGAATATAATTATTATTATGCATACCAAAATTCAATGCTCTAGGTCTATTATTACGGCTTTTACAGACTTTTGGGGGCGGAAAGGGGCGTGGCATCCAACTTTTGAAATAAACTTGATCTGCGTAGGACCTATAGGAGTACTGTCCCCAAATTTGGTAGCTCTAGCTCTTATAGTCTCTGAGATCCAGGTGTTCATACAGACGGACAGACGGACAGACGGACAGACGGACATGGCTATATCGTCTCGGCTGTTGACACTGATCAAGAATATATATACTTTGTGGGGTCGGAGATGCCTCCTTCTGCCTGTTACATACATTTTCTGTTGGCACTAAGTTATAATACCCTTCTACCCTATGGGTAGCGGGTATAAAAAGAAATATTGCAACCCCCCAAAATACTGCAAGTGCCACCTTAAGTATTTTTCATATCTTATGCGACATTACCGCAGCATAAATGATGATGGTACGATGCAAAGAGACAGGGAACACATGTTGCCCAGTTTTAGAGCTTGGTCTGATAATTTAAGTTGTGTGACGACTTCCGTTCGGGTTCGGTTCATGGGAAGGAAGGCGTGTGCCGAGCGTTTATGACGCCGACGCGACGTTTGGCGTTCTCTTAAAAAGCAACAATTTCAAAATTTAAATATTATTACAGTAAAACTTGTAATGTAACGACTTGGCCGACACCTCAGTGCAACGACGACGCTCCAAATGGTTGCCAGCTGTCGTAAAAGCTGCGGAACCAGCTTGTTGGGAAGTGGGGGTCTCAAAGGAACTCCCTCTCGATTACATTAATGCTTATTTTTGCAATTAAATAAAAATATCGTAAAACAGCTCACGGTTTTTACGAGTTGGCGAGTCGCGTTTGCTGCTAACCCTTCGATAGGTGTCAGAAATGTGCGTCGCAAGTGCCTAATTAGAAATTCATAAAAAATCCCGAACAAAAAACGTGACGCTGTAAAAATCTCATAAAATTATTGAAAAATCCTCAAAGCTGACAAAAATAACATGTTTTATATGTTCGATACCCTATTTTAAACTGAGTTTTACAAAGCTTATGTAGTCGCCGAAAATAAAGACACTAATCGACTAACTTCTTATTCTTTATTTCATAATGAACATACAATCTGGGTATTCTTTATGTAATTTACATTATTTGCCGTTTATCAAGTATTCTATAAACAATTAAGACTATCGCGACTAGCATTAGTATGATACTTGGATGCAATGTTGTTTATATTTTGCTCAGATCTTAACGCAGAGAATGCAGATCCCAGGTTCCAATCGCCAATCATTCGAATACAAAGAGATTTATTCTCACAGTCTTTTCGATATGCATACCAATTGTATCTCATTATTAGAGTATCTTCTGGTCGAACATTCCAAGCTCGTCACTCGTTTTATTATTATTAGTATTATTTGCTGTGACTATTCTCAAGTTAAGGCATGGGGTCTATTGCACAATGGGCCATAAATTTAATACACAAATTGTCACTGCACGTCTCGATAATAACCGAGAACTGTATAAAATGTTACGCAGGATGTTTAAATGGCAACGAGTCGTGGCGAAGTCTTCAAGTGGCTAACAAAGAGCGATTGGAATGAGGAAAGACGGAGGTCGGCTTTTAGTTAATTTTGTTTTGTTTATATTGGGACGAATGTCTTTCGATGAACAACAACAAATTGTTTTCATTTGCTGTTATTTTTGTATAATTTTTCAATTGAAGTCACTTTTGTTTATGAGTTGGGCCTTTTATTCAATTGCAGACGTAGTCGTAGTTGTTGTTGTTTCTGTTGCTGCATGCCGCGTGAGGTCAGTTTCTGGGAATTGTCAAACAGTAAGTAAGTGTGCGTGTATGTGTGGGTGTGGGTGTGGGTGTGGGTGTGGGTGTGAGAGTGTATGTCTGCTGTGGAGGAGAACTAGGAAGTCGCCAGCGAAAGTTGTTTGGAATATCAGCAAAAACTTTGAGTGAGTTCTGAAATAAACAACATCGACAGCGCTGTCTGCTTGGCATATCTTTGCTATCATACGTTTGAATAAATGAATGAATTTGAATATGAATTTTTATGAACTCATGAATGTTCTCTCTGGCTCGAACTTGGGGAAGGCAAATAACTTCATTTATGGCCAAAAATAAGACACTGATCTCCCATCACAAATAATAATACAAATAATATGTGCATTGAAATTCGAATATGAAAGCATCTTCACTTATAGCGAATACTTTACTACTCGAAATTCAACAATATATCATAGCAACCAACTTTGTACAGCAAAGCTATAAATTTACGTTGATGATGCTGATAATTTAATTGCCGCACAAGCTCAAATTAAATGCGGCAACTTTAAATATTTTAAAATAACATTTAATTAAAGTAATTTGAAATAACAGAAAACTAAAAACGAAGCATAAGAAAAATAACTAATATTTTAAACCAACAGATAATCATAATACAAAAAAACGAATAGGGTTTAAAAGTTAATTAAACGATTTTATACACATAATGGTGACAAATAATTGTAAATGGATTATTTTATTTAATTGTGCAATAAAAATTGTAAGGGATTAATGTCATGATTAATAAAATAAATAAATAAACAAGAAATTAAAAAACTGTCTATTTAACTTTCCGTAAATATCAGAAGCTTAATTCATGTGTTGTTTTATTCAATATTCCATATACCACTTTCCATTAGGTTACGAGCCCAATGTAATTCCCAATATAAAAGAGCATTTGAGCGTGTATGCTCCATTCAGTAGTTAATTAATTAACTAACTGCACCCACTGACAGCCACAGGAGCAACGGAGCAAAGCGCCACACTCCGACAATGAGCTCCGGCGCCTAAAAGTCGACATTAAAATTTAATAGGGCAGCCATGGGATTCTATTGGCACAAAGTGAGAACCAGAGAATCCGAACAACACGAAAAACAACAATGCAACCACAAAACATAATATGCAATATGTAAATGCGATGTGTGGCCATTTTCTCTTTGTAAACTAAACAAATTACAAACTAATTTTCAGACCCAAACGCAATACCCGAAAAAATAGCATGGAAATTAAAAGCAAGTAAGACTATTCTATCCAAACTGTTACTAGAATATATCCTACATGCGCACCAAAATACTTGTTGAAACTCGTTAAAATAATATATTTTTTATGGAAATTTATTTTTGTTATACCTCATAAAATAATAATTAACTTTTCATTAGAAAAGTGTTTGGATTAAGATTTAAACTATCAAACTTTTGGTAATTAATTTGAACTGTTCAACAGCAATGCATAGAAACAATTATAACACTATTTGATATACCCCATTTTGGTGTTTTTTCGATCACAGGGTAAACAAAACCGAATAACGAAATGTAAATCCAGCGATGTAGACGATCCCGAAGCCAAAGCGACCGCGTCAACACGCCAACAGCCGCAGTAACAACAATGCCACGCCCCATAGTGCCGCCCACCTCGCAGCCGCCCAATCGCAGAGGCAGCTGCAGTTGCAGTTCATTTATTACATTCCATTTATGCAATTGCGCCAAAATCCATGTTTGCGGTTAATGGAAAAATTATTTATTTAAATAAATTTATTCGACACGGACAAAGTGCAAGGTGCGCGCCAGAGCGAGACAACACACTATTCCCATGAGCGCACGCCATTTGTATATGTATATGTATATGTATATGTGAGTGTGTGTGTGTGTGTGTGTTCAAATTGTTGCTGACATCAGCGCCCACTAAATGGGGGAGTTAGACTCCTCTGCGAAACGCATTTGTGGTCTGTTTGTGCCGCGCTTTAACTTTGCTGGGTTAGCAATTGCACTTCACACCTCCAGTTTAGTCGTTCAATGTTATTTTATGGAAATAGGAGGTGGTTGAAATGGGGTATATTCGCTAGACAATTGTGAATACGAACGAACAGTAAATCTCTTCTATTTTAATTTGGAGATTATCCTAGATGCTGCCTCTTTAACAGTCGCATTTCAGGTTAACTCTTATAGCACTGCTCATAAAAGCTAACTGCATTGGCAAGATTGGCAGACAACATAATTTGGGGCGAATATTATTGATATTATTATTGAGGGGAAGTACTGTGTCCACAAAATGTTGAATAAATTTTATAAACAGCACATGGCTCAATAAATGTATTTATTTTGGGTAGTTTAAAACGAACACAAACTAGTTTTATCATAAATCCTCTCATACATGCTTGCTTCATTCCTTCTCGTTCAATATTCATGAACACGTGGAGTAATGGGAAAAAGTAAAAGTAAGTGAAGAGCTTGCTTTATTTCTTTCGCATCTCCTGTAATCTCCATGGAAACTTTTCACTAATTGCAAAACTTTTAAACATTTTTGTCCTATGCATAATTTGTCCACAATCTTCTTAGGGCCATTTAATCATTTCATCAAGCAAGCCAACCACAACAACAACAACAACGACAACTACGAGCAAAAAAATGGCGGTTGGGCAAAAAGCGTAGCATAATTTTGTGCGCATTAATAACGAAATGAAGTGAAATTAATTTGACAGCGGTGGCAGCAGAAAAGGCGACTTAAAACATAATGAAAACATATTATTTGACGTTAATTTTCGGCAGCGACAAGCATATTAAAAATATAAATAAGTAAATGCTAAATATGATGACAATAATCATTAGCATATGGACCCGACAAGATGCCGCTGTCTCTGCTCCCCGCTCCCCACAACATCACGGGCTCCTCCAACAGAGACTCATTACAAATTCCCACAATTATATGGCCGCACTGCCAGAGCGAATGTTTTTTTTTTTTTTGGGTAAGCAGCTGTTCTTCTAGGCCCGCTGCCACGCCCACTGGCAACGCCCCCAATGGGAGGCTGGCAAGCTCAGTTGACCCATTAAAGGCAACGTCGTTGCAAATGAAGAGCTTAGTTTTAATTAAATTCTCAGCGTTGAGTAAGAACTGCGCGCAGATTTATTAGAGAGCGGAGACGCTGTCTGGCAGCCTCCAAACACCAGACGAACTCAACTCCCACTCTCCTCTCTTCGCACTGCCCTCTTCTCTCTTTGCCACGCCACCCAAGGCGCTGAGTCGTTGTCATTGTCGACGCCCCTTTGTCAATGTCAATTGTTGTGTTTGGCATCGTTATTCTTCATATGCAGACAGCTTTTTAATGAATTTGTTTTGCTCTTTCTCAAAATTATTTTCATTTTAAAGCGTTTTCTCCTTGCGAATTATGAAAAATTGCCAGTTCGTTGACATTGACTCTCTGGTCAACTGTCAAAATGATGGAATAGCGTGGGAAAACAGTAATAATAATATCAGCATGTGCTCAAGATGCTGTTGCTTCGTGAGGAAGTTGAGGAATTGCGGGAAATGTATTTAATGAATTGTTGAATGTTTACTGCTTTAATTAGGGGGAAAAAGGCATCTATGAATAGCATAAATAAAAATATATATTGTGGCCCTCGCAAATGAGTGATTCGCAATTCAATGGTTTGAATAAATACATATTAGTCCATGATCTGAAATGAAAATCTAAATTTTTCAAAAAAGGTATTCAACCAGTTGTAAATTTAGTTTTTAAATAACACTCAGCTCCAATGAGTGGTTTCCTTTAATTATTATTTCTGAAGATTTTAGTAATTGGATTGAAATCCTATAGTTAGCCTCCAGGAAATGCAACTACATGTTACACGCTTGAGGCAGATAAGGCATGTGGCAAGCTGGTAGAGATTGAATAACAGTTTGCACGATGTTCGCTTGACATTTGGAAGTGCTCCAGTGAAGCAGAAACAATTCGCCCGAATTCAAATTAGTCAAATATTAGAAACTTGCGTTCTACGAGTCGTCGCATGTATCCGACTTTTCGAAAATGCAATCTCATGCAATCAGCCAACCGCAAAGCAACAGAAAAATGTGAGGCAACTTTTGCATGCCGCACACAAACTGAGCTGAGGCAAGGGCAAACGGGATGGTGAGGTTGGGGGGTCAGACAACAACAAGTTGCAACTGTCAGAAATGCAGGTCCAACTCTTGGAATGCATTGACATACAAGTATTCATGCACTCGTCGGTTGTTGGCATTTACATTTGACATTTGCATAGCTCACTATGCATTTTTATTGGTTAACCTGGCCCCATAACCACTCGACTGGTCGCCTCCTCGAGTCCTGCTTGGGGAATCATATGGAAAGATTCCATTTAACAGCTTAAATTCTGTTGCGAGATTACAACACAAATGTCAGTCATATGTTTGCCACTCAGCCACAGAGCTGGGGCATGCCACTTTTTGGTCAGCTCTAATCTGTGATGTATAGTCCACTTCCAAATGCGAATACGAATTCGAGAGCGATTCCAAGTACACAGGTCTTGGTCGAGTTTGCCATTCAGCATTCGGAATGAAATTAGTTTTGATTTTCGGATGAAATAAAAAAGGAAAAGTGTTGCATACTTTGTTGCGGGTTTTCAGCTCACTTTGCGGACTTTGTCATTTAGCATTGTAAATGAGAGCAAGCAGTCAGGACTGGCCTAATGATCCTGCTGCCCATTTGATGGGTCGTGGTCGTGGTCGTGGTCCTGGTCGTGGAGTGAAAAAGCAGGCCATACACTTCACAAATGTCAAGTTGAGTATGAAACTGGCGCTCGACCCTCGTCTTTTTCTGGCCATGGTCAAATGGCCCTTTGGTACGAGGCCCGCACACAAATACAGACATTTTCCCATAAATATTTAAACTGAATGCGTTTTCATTCCGCACAACGGTGCAGACATTGCCAAATAAAACAAACTGCCAATGAACAATTTCTCTCATTCGTCTGCGCGTGTCCCCATGTGTGTGTGTGTGTGTGTGTGTAAAAGTGAAACAAAGCGACGGCCGCCATTCGCCATTTTGTCGGCACACGTTGCGTATGAATAATTTATTTAATGAACTTGTAGCTAGCGACTGCTTCAGTTACCGTATACGAATACATATACTCGTATTCTCGATTACGAATACGAGTACGAATACGAATACGAATACTCGACAATATCCACAACTTTGTCCGTTTGAGTATCTTTGGCAACGCTTCTGCTGCGGACACGTTATAAAGTACTTTTGTTTTCCTTTTGTTTCGGGGCGATTTGTTGCCGTCGAGCGTTTACGTTCCGATAGTTCTTTTTCTCTTTATTCTTCTTTTTCTGACAGCCAAAACTGCAAATTTCTGTTTGCTAAAAGGCGAGGGCCGATCTTTAAGTTCATCAGCTTAGTTTTGCAAAGAAAGTGCAAACGATTTAAATAATTCAAAATCCAATTTTTCGAATACTACAAAATATCTCAATTATACAAATTAGTAAATTGTAGTGAGGGATAATGAATTTTAAAATTCCACTAAAAACAATTGCAAATAATATTGACAACGACATCATATAAAATAAAACTTAAATTAAATTTAATTAATAATTTATTTATACATACATATATGATTTATTTTCTTATTTTTATTTCCTTATCTTAATTTAAGATTGCAATTTCTCCTATGTCCACTATAGACGACTTAAGAATGAATAAAATTATTTTCATAACAATCTTTCGTTTTTCTTTCTGTAAGTAGTTTTATCCCTCCCAAAAACATGTCAAGCTGCCCTCGCTTCGACTCAATATGAGCACTGAACATGGCGCTGTGTTTTTCTTATCCTAGTAATTCAAATTATTTATTTATAGTTCATTTGCGAGCTCGCATTCAAAGTTGTAATGTGCAGCACGGACAACGACAGCGATAGCGACAGCGACAACTACGACTGACAAGGAGCTGGGATCTGAATTTATGTGTGTATGTGTGAACAGGTACAACGACAAATTGACTTTGACCGGGGTCAAATAGTCAATTTGCAGGTACCTAAGCAGCCAGCTAACCAGCTAACAACTTGGCTGATGGAACTTGCCATACTTCAATTAGCACGGTCGCTTAGAAGGTAACTGAGCTCTCAACAATGCACTGGAAGGCACAAGTTGTGTGCTCGCATCTCTGCCGATGTTGTGTAGTTTTGCAGAGTTGCAAGTTGGCTTGCAAGACATTAAAATTGCAACGTCAGTTGACGCCTGGCTAACGAGGACAATTATGCAGGCAACCGCAGCAGCAGCAGGGGAAGTGGAAGTTGCAACAGCATCTTCTACTTATGTGAAAGGCAGCTCAAAGCAATCCACTTAATTTGAAATTTTTCAAATCCTCTTAAGCAAATACTATTGACCGCAGTAAAACACACAAGACCGCAGTCTCCAGGAGTCTGTTGGCCAGAGATTGGACAGGCTGGCAATTTGCAAGCGTGGTTGCAGTGGACAATCCAAAGTGATATAATAGCCTATCAGAGGGAGAGAGAGAGAGAGAGAGAATAGTGTGTGGGCAGATGCCACTTGATATGACAGCTGTAGATACTTTTGTATCTACATGTTGTCACATTCAAATATGCTTCACAAATTGCCACATCGTCCTGCCCCCACCATTAGATAGATATTCGAATGACATGCTTTGTCTCTGGCATTTGCTTATTTGTTCACAAGCTTTGCCCTGTCAAATGTATCTGCAACTGCAGCAGCAGCACCAACAGCAGCACTTCATTATCATCAATTTTATAGCATTTCTTTGAAAATATCTGTTGGTGTACATATATCTGTATCTGTAGCTGTTCCTGTAGCTGTAGCTATGACTGTTGTGTAGCCTGTGCCAATGACAGCCTCAAGTGTCCAGGCAATATTTTGTCATATTAAATTTCATTTTGAATAAAAGTCAAGCCTCGCCTTTTGTTTGGCTCCTAACGAATGATACTCCAGGGACAATTAATCAAGTGTGCACTGAGAGTCCTTGGCTTGTTTCCATAACTCTCTCAAGCAGCCACTTTTAATCAAAATCAGTTTGTGAATATTTGCAACATACTCGTTGCTTCAGCCTCAAATATTGGTAATAATTCAACTGAATGTGTGATAAATTCTCATTTCCTCGTAGCCTACTTGTATCTCTCTCTTCTTCTCCCCTCTGCTCACAACATGAACTGTGAATTTTGCTGCAAAATATTTCACAATAATTTCATGTAATCTCTGTTCAACACGCTTTAAATATGCAATTCAATGATCTCAAGTTTTATTTTCTTTGAGTTTCGTGACTGTTTTGCTCATTGTTCGGCATCCTTTGTCTTTAAGTGCTCCACTTTGGCTTTGCCATAAATTGCGAATACCTTTTGTTGCTTCTCAGAAATCTCCAGGCAGACAGATGAGACCAACGTCCGGAGTCCGGGAAACGAGTAAGGATCAATTCGAGATTGACTGTGCATACATACTATACATACATATATAGTTCCCAGACTGTCTTTTCGGTTCATTCACCCACACATACTTCATCAATTGATATATTTTCACATGCAGCGCACAGCAACAAATCATTAAAAATGCATTTTCAATTTCGTTGCAAGTACCACAGCGAGAAAAGCGCAACGAGCGAAAGCGAGGAGCAAGAGGACAAAGAACAAGCTGGAAAAACAAACTCGTTTCGGTTGTAATTTTCGTTGACGTTTTGTCTTTTGTTGCAAATGATATAAGGAACAAAAAAAACTGTATAGTCGCAACAACTTTCCACCATTTTGGACTTCAGACTGTCAACTGCAACTAACGGATGCAGTCACGACCATGTTGCACGTAGCACTCTCTACTCTCTGCCTGGTTTCTGGCCCTGTCAAGTGTCAAACTAAAACTACTGGGGACTTGGGCATTGCACTTGGGAATTTATAGTAAGACGAAATCCAGCTAATGTTGTCGCATGACATTTGCTAAGGTTAAAGACATTATTACAAATCAAAAGACATCACTACTCAACCATTGAGTTAGGTAAAAGTTATCATCGATGATAACTTTTTATTTGGATTTTATAACTGACTTATAAATGATTAACAGTCTAATAAGAAGGAGGTAGTCATCGAACCCGAACACTTAAAACGTAACAATTTCAATTTATATAAAAAGTTAACTTTACAATATAAATCTTTTTAAAACTGAAGTTATAGATTACCTTAAATTTGTATTTGTTACGTTCAATTATCTAAAAAATAAATTAACTCATTTTCAAAATATAACAATTAAATGGCAACATACAAATGATTACTCACTTCTTAATTGTCAATTATTTGTACTTTTTGGTTAATAGTTTTTTAAGTAAACTCTAAAAATCATATTCAGCACTTACCCCAAATTTAAGATTTTTCCATTAAGCAGGTTTAGCTTGAAATTCAATTGGTGTTTGTTGTTTTGACGCTTCGTTCTCTCTGCACCAGCAGCAGATTCCCATCAGAGTGTCTGCCGCTTGTCCAGCTGTCCGCCCAATTATGCCTCGAGGCACATGAAGCAGCAACGGTTGCTTCTCACAGTGCCACTAGGGGCATCTGTGGAGCCGAACGAGGAACTCATTTATAGGCTTCCCTACTTCGGGCTTCATTTGGCAGTTGCTTTCGGAGTTTGTCCTTTAGCTCCAAGTAAACATTCGCACGTTTCGCGTTGAGTTTTTTTTGTTGTGGGCTTCTGCCGCTTGTTTAAATTTTTTTGCTTTTATTATTTCCTTTTTTCTCAAATCTTTTTTTGTTTAACGTTGGCTGCGTTTGCGCAGAGCTGCAACTGCTGGAAGACTGTTTGATTATGAGGGCGTCGCCTGCTGGTCGAGGGGCACGAGTGAAGATCTGGCTGGGTCTTGTTATTTCATCAGCGTGCAATCAAATGAACGACAGATTCTGCGAAAAGGAAACAAAAAGACAGAGATGTGAAACGGTGACAGGAAACTGGTTTAATTGGTTGAGAACGATGCGAGTGCGGGAGAATTGCACTTGTCGATGTCCATGTCAACTGGGGGGCTGCCAAATGCTGTCTGCTTGGCTTTCGGCATGGTCTACAACTCGCATTCCTTGGCTTGGCACTTCATTTGGTAGGCGGCTTCCACCCGCGTCGCATAAATCACATGGAAATCGCAGCTCATCGAACTGTGCGCAAGTTCAATTCAATTCAATTAGCAGCATATTTTGCAATGCCCGCGCCATAACAGATACAATGCTGCAGATACAGATACAGTCCAAAGATAGCGGCAATTTATGAGCCCGGGCCTTTGCCAGCATGTGGCACCCAGCCCTCTCCTCCTGCCATGCCACCATCCGCCCCTCTCTGCAAGGCATGTTTTGACAGAGCACACAAAAAACAGCAAAATACAACAAAAAAAAGAGCGGCACCCGCTGTTCACACTCCATGCCATGCGATCTTGAGATGCCTATGCGATGAACTGCGAGGGGGGAACAGCTTGGCGCGGGGGCAGCTGGTTGCCTGGTTGGTTGGGTCCGACTCATGTGGCGTGCATTGCGTGGCGTCGAAATGATTTAAAAGTTGGCGTGTGTGAAGATTCCGCCACAACAATGTATCGCCCGGACCCCTGAACCCAAGCCCGAAGGGGCCCAATGACTAACCTCTGCGAATCATCTCCAGGATAAGCCGGAACATATCTATACATATGTATGTATGTATGTATGTATATGTACGTGCGTTGTTAAGTTGTAAAGCAATTGACAAAGATCTAAAGCTGTGGAATTGAGAAAATCTAAGAATATTGCGTTATACAACGACGCTGTTTATTTTATGTCTTTCGACACATACAAACTAATACTTACCAGTAACACCAGTAAGTTTAGCTCAATTAAATTCGACGCACATTAAAGTATTACTTAATAAGTAATTAATAAGTAACACTAATTCTCTAAAGCTTTCGATAGGTTTTTGCACTACTGCTAATTGGTAATCGACACACCGCCACCCTTCTGAAAGCTAGACGATCGATAAATAATCATGCTGTAATTATGCCAATAAACGTACATGGTCAACTGTCGATGTGTGAAAATTTCCATTTAGAAAAATTCTTAGTAAATAATGTACCAACAAACATGTTGATACATAAATAGTGCTGAAAATACAAAAGGTGTCCAGGACCAGGCGATGACAATTTTCTGCTGCAGTCAACTTTTATATAACACACATTATTATACACACATAAATTAAATTTTATGGTAATCTTGATTGTACTTCGATTGTTAAATATATTTGAAAATACAATTTTGTCAGGCTCGTCCTATAGCTTGCTCACATCGATAAGCTCAAGTTATCGATTCTCATAATTGCCACCTTGCCAACTATCGACAATGAAGTTATTTGGGTGATACTAAAACTTGTAATTTATTAAGCTTTCACATGTGTGAGCGCAACAAGAGACTCAAAAGGTGGAATGGAATAATGCTCATTTTTTAATTTAACCTAAATACAGCTAAATTTCTGCTGTCATCTGATTTGGCGCTGACGGGCAATTGGCACTTAGCACTCAGCTTTTTACTGCGTTTGTTTGTTTACTCTCTAGGCTGATCTCCAAGGTGTCAATTGCTAATTGCTTTCATATCAAAGTCCTCTAAGGCTGATGCCAAGCCTCCATTCGCGCTATTTAATCAACTTGCGACGCGAACTGGAAGCTTCACTGCAGCCGTCAAATTGCACAAAGCTAAAGCAACAACAACAACAGCAGCGAGAAGCGAGAGAAATAGCAGGAACAGCAACAACTTCATATCATTAATGCAATCAATTTGAGCTCGCACACACAACGACAGATGGCGCCAGCGTCTTTGCCGTTTGGCTTCTTACGCTCAATTACGCGACCCGCATCATGCCTTCACCCCTGCACCCCAACGCCTCCCGCCCAAAGGCTCCACACTTAGCCTGTTCTTGGCCTTGCCTTGCCTTGCCTTGATTGTCTTTTGTTGACGGCACTCAGTCAACCTGTGGTTTCTTTTTCGGTTCCTCACCTCTCGCTTGTCAGGCAGCACGCGTACAACCTCATCGATTACCTTGCAACGGAGCGGCAGACGCCGTCGCCTCCGTTGCCGCCGTTGCTGCCGCCGCTCGGCTGCCAGCATCTTGTTGTGTTTTGCATGTAAATACTTGTAATTTGTCATTTAACGCAGTTTCCACGCGTCTACCGCTTTTGCCACGCCCCATTGAGTGCCCTCCGTCTTCGGCAATGCTCAAGATACGCTCGAAAGATTCAAAGCAGATTAATCCATTTAAACCCAATCACAGCTTCTTGTGTAATTTACTATCCGCAAGGTCAATTTGTTCTTTTAACCAGCGTAAAGAAATGTTTTCGTTTTCGGTTAATGTCTGCAGCTGCTTAGAAATGAATTTAAGAAATACTCCAATTATTTTTAAACAGTACACGGATGTATGTACTATATGTGTATATATCCAATATGCCACATGCCATCAGTAGTATTCGAATATTACAATTATATATGTACATATTTCACTTTCGTGTTGGTAATTCACAAATAATATTTTGATTTGTAAAATAACTAAAAAAAAAAGAATATTGAATTTTAATAAAATAATTTATGTCTATTGAAAATCGTGAACATTTTTAATAGAGAATTGGGGAAATACCCTTAACACACCTGTAATAGGAGATATTATTTTCACGTCATTCACTTTGCTTTTAACTATATTTCAATTTATTTAGTCTACCAAAAATAACCTCCATTTTCAGTTATACAAGATATTTTAAAATACTTTTTTAATGTTTGTACATTTAAATGCATAAAATGCATTAAGGCTTTCTATGTTTTTGCGACACTTTAAAAACGTAATATTTTTTATTGAAGAATATTTTCTCATTGTTGTGGTTGTTTTGGTATTCGAGCTATGCATATGTAAACATAAACTTGAATTGAAAAGTAAAATTCACTTTTAGTTTTATGAGTTACCTTTAAATACTCATCACATGTATCTTCAAAAGGCATGTAATGAAATCTTCATTGCGAATTGGACAATATTTTACTTTTTCGCTTTTAATTACAATATTTTGCAAGAGTTGTTTTGCTATCGATTTGTAATTATGAACGTGCATTATGAAGCTAAATTGACTTGAGTAAAATCACACAATATCTGGCCAGAGATTTCATCAGATAGACCTAGGCCAACCAAAATGTGTATCTCGCATAAATCCGTAGAGAAAAGCGCCTTCAAATGCCCCGACAAGACGCCAGCAGCCTGACAGCAGTCTTGTCGCGAAATCTTCTCGGCTCGCTGCACACGTCCGCCAGGCAGCACCCTTCCTCTTGCCCCCCGCTCCAACGGAATGGTCAGCAATCGACGCCTGGCATCGCCACGCAACGTTGCCTACTTGTGGGCGCAGTGACCGATACAAATTCTCATCGTAATTCTCATGCAATTTAATTTGATTAATGAGGCGCATGACGCAAGATAGCGTGCGCTGCGTTTGCACCCCACCTTGATGACCCCGCAAGGCAAATCGGCCAAAACTGAAACTGAAGCAAGTCTTTAAGACAGCCGTTGACCTAATTCCGAGAGAGAGTCAGCTTAAACCAGGTCCACAGCATTGTCGTCGCCGTCACCGTCGTCATATGTGGAATGTTTAATTATACATAGATCCATTTCCACACTGTATGTATCTTTTGGTGTACTTCAAAGTGGCCTGCTGCTGGTTGGGGGCTGACTATTTTTAGGGAGACCCGTCGCAGCTCCAGGCGTCACCCTGGCCAGAAGATCAAAGCAGCCAATTACTCAACGCCGGCGATGCCAATTCCTGTTGCTGCCTGTTGCACTTTGAAAACTGGCAATGAGCTAGAGAACCGCAGTGTCAGCAGTCGTCAGTCCCCTCTTGCTACCGCAGAGGTCCATCAAATCAAATTAATTGCCAGTGAGAAGAAGTGCAAGTGGGTGTGGCAGGAAATCGAAGCGGCAGTTGCATCAAATGCAGCAGATCGTGTGGCGCACTCGCGAAAGGTGTTAGAAGTCATGCGGAAAGGCCTGAAATGTTGCACGTACATATAGTATAGATCGTTGATCGTTGATTGCAACCAGATCTTTGTTGCCTAATTATGTGGAACCGGCTGCTGAACGTTGCATGTTGCTATAGCTGCCTGCCACACACAATGCCAAACTTCTCGTCACGCGACTTTCAAAATCAATTTCAATGGACAATAAATAATTTCTTAATAAATTGCACATTCAAAATGCAACTTCCTGCAATTAAAGGCGGCCTGCAAGTTGCAAGTCGCGACTCGCAACTCGCAACTTGCAACTTGCAACTTTGCAGCCGAGTCCAATAAAAAATAATTGAAAATTCAGTCACGTAAACGTTTTTCCAGCCGCCTGCCAGATCGCGACTCATTAATCCATGCGCCGTCCTCGTCGTCCCCAGTCGTCCCCATAATAAAAGCAATGTGCTTGCCCCGCTTATCGGACCCTGACAATCAACGCAACGGGGATCGGCCACGGCAACGGCTCGGCTCGAGGATCGGCATTATGAGAGTAGACAGTGGAGTGCACAAGGAGCTGGGCACATCATATTTGGGTTAAAAAGGCGTGCATGCAATTTAACCATGGAAGATCATCAAGATTACGACCATGACTTCAACTGCAGCTCCATCTCCAGCTCCGACTCCATTTGCGACGCCAACTGAAAACAGCGGCTGCTTGTTGATGATGCGTTTGATTTGGGGCGAGGGATGGAGCTGCGACTGGCAATTCCCCGCTTATTATTATTATATCTCGTACTGCATTCAGCGAGACACTTACAGGTGGGCGTGGCAGTCTACAGCAGACTACATCAAAGTCGAGCAGAAACGTGTCTGAACGAGCCGCAAATTGTAGATGCCCCATTTCAGTTGCCGGCTGCTCGCTGCTGGCTGCAGCTGAGATTAACCTAATCAAGCACAGAATTTAAATTGAGATTCACATCTGCATATCGTGAAATGCTTTAAATTGCATGAATATAATGAATAATTGAGGTGAAAAATTGTAAACTGCTTAAATTAAAGTTTAATTTTATATTTCTCTTTATTATTGATATTATTTAATGTTTGTATATTCAAAAAAGCAAAGAAAAATACTTAAAATATCTTTGATTGTGATATAGTTTATTAGCCAGTCCAAATATTAATTTCAATTTCATTGAAGAATATAAAATTCAATGACTATTTGCCGTACTAATTACCTGAAATTATAAATGTTTGTACAAGTTCAATTTAAATCAGCTATAATTAATTATTATTTCAGAATTAGCAATTTAGCAACCATAATATAAATTCATATTATTTTGAAAGAAATTCATATGGATTTGTATTTTCCTCATTAGCTGCCCAATCATCTAAATATTATATATTTAGAAATTCAATTTACATCAGCTTTAATTTATTATAATTTCGGAATTGGCAAAAATCAATATTTCTTTGCTTTGAACAAATTCTCGATGTAAAGGTGAATTACACATAAAAGTTGGAGTAAAATCCATTTCCAGTAGTTACTTTATTAACAGACGCATATAGTAATATTTTGTTCTATTTAATGTTATTTACGTCAGCTGTAATATTTTCTATATATTACATTTTAAAGCTGTTTTTTTTTTTTTCATTTCCAAAAACTGATTAATAAATTTAGTACATAACTCGACGATTATTCTAACCCATAAATTAATAGTTGAGGTAAGCAATCCAAAACAGTCACAATCTATATAAGCTGCCCTTTGTCCATCTTCTCTGTGCTAAACAGCGCAACCAAAGTTATAACCACATTGTGTGGTCGCCCTTGAGGACATTGTCATAATCGTTTTCCCCAGATAGCTCAACTAGATTTATATACCCCACATTTTCCTCTGCTATTGCCTGTCTCTTTTTTGTTTTTCTCTCTTTCATTTAGCTGTTTTTTGTGTATTTCAATCAAAATCAGATGCAGACCTTGTCTGAAACCAAAAACTTGCATGGAAATTACACGCACAAAACACACAAACTAATTTTCCAACAAATTAGACGCGCAAGTAGATGGCACCCCCCCTAGAACCCCCCACTCTCCAGTCCCCATCTTTAACAATCTCCAACTGTTCATAATTTATTTGCCGTTGTGTTTTTTTCTGCGCTCTGGATTTTTTATTGTCCAGCGCAATTCGTGTGCGTAATTTTCTCTGTTAAGTTAGCTTTTTCCATGGGAAAACTTTGCTTTGCACATGGCAGGCATGGGCAGGGGGGCTGGCAGTTCGGCTTTAGGGGGAGTGGAAACAATGGCTGGGTGGTTAGGTGGTTGGGTCGGGTGGCTTTGATGGAGCGCTTGATTTTTGCGTATGATAATTGGCCAAGCAGGCAGTTCGCTCATCGTCTGCTGCTCAAATGTGCGTGAACCATGCGTTGCGTTTCTTTTTAGTGGCCGACGCGTTCCACATCTCGCAACTTCATCGTGGGGTCTAACGGGACTGACGGGGCTGCATTTGATTTGAGCACACACACACACACACATCCACATCCACACGCACACACGCACACGTTTTCCAGGCGCATGCATCGCTGCACAGGAGACGCAGCTGCCATGCTATTTGCAGTCGGGTCACGTGACCTTAATTAGCCAAAAAAAAAAAGAAGAAAAAAAAAAGAAAAATAGCGAGGGAAAGCGAAAGAAAAGCCAGCGCCAGTTGAAAAAGCATCTGTCGAATTGCCTTTGCCGTGGTAATTGTGCGTAGCATGTGAAGAGCGACTCGATTTGGGTGGAAGCTGCCTTTGTCATTTGGTCGATAGTGGCCACTACAATGCGATAGAGCAATGCTTCGAGCCTTTGTTTGCCTTTGAAATGGATAAACATACACTGCAAGAAATGCAGCAGTGAAGCGTGGCCCACTTAACTCAAGTATTTTGTACTTTTGTGCAAAGTCTCCTCTAAATATACATTTTGAACTCTCAATAAGTTCGTGTAAAAAAGTTTCAGATAACACATTTAATCTACGGCAAACCTTTTTGTTGCCCTCCATGTTAAGCTTTGTGTAGATGCGGATCTTCTTGGAAGTTGAATTGCCTTCAATTGCATTTGACTTTTAAATCACTTGCCACAATGACAAAGACAATCATTTAATTGAGTTGCCTTGTAATGACTCTTAGTGCACAGTATTTACTGTACCTCGAACTTGCATATACTATATCATATATAGTATGTACTTTGCTTCCGCAGCAACGCAGTTCAAAAAGCCTTTCAGCCAAAGCGCAATAAATTTCAATTATTTACTTGAATGCACATTAAAATGAATTGTCCGCCAGTCGCGTGTTATTGTATTGTGTAGTGCAGTGTAAGACTCTTAATGAAAATTGCAACAGTCTGTGCTAAAAAACAACTTACGATTAAAATGCCCATTTCATCTGCATACGAGTCTGCCATATGCGATCTGCAATTCCTGCGGCAAATCATTAAAGTACAAATCGTAACATTTTATTTATTGACATTGTTGCATATAGTTGATTTAATTTTATCAACGCTTAGATGAATAAATATATCTATCCATTAACGTTTATTAGGTTTAAATAAAATGTTTTAAGGCAATTTATTCTTAGCCAACTAATATTATTTTTGTGGCTTCAATTTAGTACTAAAATACAAAAAGTGGAAGCTATTAAAAAATTTTATCAAACATTACTTATCTTAATCATGAATGCATCTCCATCTTTGTTATTAAGTGAAGTACCTCGAATTTTGGGTGTTTGCAATTTCTTTGTGCTTGCCTTTTGAGTGTTAAATTAGGTTAATTACAACTTACAGACTCAATGTGTTGCAAATGCACACGATACAAATGATATTCAAGGCACACGGTTCAAAGGCTTCTTTGGCAATTGCGAGTGCTGCAACTGAGGTTAACATGTGTGGCAGCCACAATGAGGAAGCTATTAAGTTGCCTTGCGAAGATTTCGCTTAATTTTAAACACTTTCCCTGCAATTTCAGAACTACACACACTCCACAATTAAAGATGTGTGTGTGTGAGTGTGTGTGTGTGCTGTTGCGTAATACCAGGACATAAAAATGGATTTACGCTTAATCACACACGAAGGATGCATATTTTACCGGTTAGCTGGTTACCTTCACCTCTCCCTCTCTCTCTCCCTCCCTCTCTCTCTCTTCATCTGCTCGTTCTGTTCATTCGCATGCACATTTTGTTCATTAGAAGCTTCATACGAGCGCGCTGCTTAACCTCTGCTTAGCGCTGAGCCGCAGAGCGAGACTCGTTCTTACTCTGCTCCTCTCGTGTTTTCTCTTTCCCTGCCTCCTCTCTCTCTCTCCCTCTCCCTCTCCCTCTCTCTCGCTTGCCACAGCATGCAACCGTTGTTGTCCTTGTAGCGTTTTCAGTTCATTTTGCTGGTCGAGCTCGCTTTTTTCGCAATTCGGGTTTTTCTTTCGCTTTGCTCGGACAAAAGAACCGCCTGCTGTGAGCAGCTTTAGTCGGGCTTGTGGCACTTGGAGCTTTTACCAATGCCAAAAACATGTGTACACCGTGAGAAAGAGTGAAAAGGGAAGCTGTGTGCGATTCTGTTTGTGTGTATGTGTGTGTGTGTGTGCAGCTCCCATTAGCCAAAAGGATTTATATTACAAGCGCACACATAAAAAGCACCGCAGGATATTTTGTTTTATGTGAATTTAATTGTAGTTTTAATCCGAAGGTAGTCCAGCAACACCCTCGCTTTCCCCCTCTCTCTCTCTCTCTCTCTCTCTGTCTCTTTCACTTTCCTTCTCTCTGTCTGTCAGTCGTTTTACGCACAGTTGCTCGGCAGAGCTCAGCGTGTGTTATTTCATATTAATAGCATTGCATTTTTAATAATAACTGAGCACACAAGTCGGCTACTTGATTTTTCGCTTTGTGCTTCTGTCTTGGCCAAAGTCAAACCCAAAAAGTACGCAATGCAAAACTCGGTCAAGCGAACAAAAGCAAGCCCAACTAAGAAGCCAAGTGTATAAGCCATAAAAGTCGAAGGACTTTCAGCAGTATTGGCATTGACGATCCCCACATCTCCAGATCAAAGCATAATTATGTAAACCACCGCAATGCACTGAACATCTCCCTTCCCCTTTTTACAACTTTTGGTACTTTTTCGTGTCTCTATTGCTACTTTATTGTGCTGTCGCTGATAGACTATCTGTTTTCCTATGGTTTGCCTATTTATTGTCTGGTCTTTAGATATGCTTTATCAGAATACCCTGTAATTTGAGCCATACATATGAGAGGCTTAGCAAATAAACTTGAAATGCTTAAAAAATTTGGCCAGCAGGCAGGAAAAACTTAAAATGCCTAAATAAAATAAAAGAAAAGTAAAGAAAACTTGGCCAAGTTTTGAGTAGAAATATCAACGGAAATATGGCAAACACAAACCTCACAACACACACACACAGTCCGATAAGAGCTGAGAGAGAAAGAGACCCATCCAAAAAGCAAAGCAGGCTCAAAGTGCGCACATCCTGCTTAGCCGGGTTTTTGTAATGTGCTTTTCTAGTGTTACTTTAGATGTTGTTGCCAACACACACACACAGCTACACACACCCACTCACACAGGAACACACGCAGCCCACAAAAAGGGACAATTTGTTTAAAGGTAACGAAAAGTTTTGGCGCTCTCATTTTCCCTCTTTTTTGCTCTGTTTGCCGGCGAAGAAATGCGAGGAAGGCGAGGAAGGGTCGGGGAGATAACTTGAAATGCTTTGCATAAACTTGAACGGCAAAAGTTGAAAATGTTCGTTGTACTCCATATGAAAATAGCAACAAAAATAACAACAAGAAATGGCAAACAACAAAGATAAAGTTCAAAGGAAATGTGGCACAGGAAACGCAGCAAAAGATATACAAAGAGAAAAATATGAGAAGAGACAAAAGGGAAGAGCAAAATAAACATATATAAATTTATATATATAACAAAATATTAAGAAAGTTATTTCAGCAAAATGAAAGTTTTCCCCTCGAATTGTTGTTGTTGTTGTCGTTGTTGCCCCGTGTGTCTCTAAGTGTTGTGTTTGTGTTTGTGTGCGTGTGCGTGTGTGGTTGTGTGTGAACTCATCACATAAGTTCCTGGCTGCACCGACTTCTGACGGGCTCAGGTATTTTATCACTTAAATCTTGCTTATTTATTTTCTTTTTGTTGCGCTTTTGATTTATTTCAAAATTAATTTGATGCGAGAAAACTTTTTGTCAGCCGCATAGCAAAAGTTTATGCAATTTTCAGCTAATTAAAACCAATGTCGAATAAAGTTTCAGATTGACGCGGAATTTCAAATATTGCAAACGGTATCATTGTATTGGATAAAATATATTATTTCGCTTATTGTATTTACAATTTATTTATTTTCACACACAAATACAGCAATTATTTTATTTATTTATATACGTCAAATATAACTATTTACTTTTCACCAATTACCTTCATTTATTAGTTTATTAACTAATAAACATGTTTTTGTAATATATTTTATTGCATAATAACCAAACAAGCAAAACTAATTGACAAACCATTTTAACTTAATTTTTTAACATTTGTTGGCTATTAGCTGTGATATCTTTATTTTTCGTAAAACCAAATTGTTGAACAATTTTTTGCATTTTGATCAGAGCATTTACTGAAAAATTAACATACGCAAATTTAATAAAAATAATATTTAAAACAAGAAGAAATCAAATTCAAAGTGGCGCTTTTTATTTTGTTAGTCGTGTTTTTGTTGTTGTTAGTGTTATTGTTGCGTTTGTTTATTTGTTTTCAGTTGTGCTGTTTGTTTTTTGTTTGGCAGCCGCAGCAAAAAAACATTTGCATAATTTAAGGCGTAATTTTGGCGCGTTGCTTTAAATTGATATTACAAGAGCAATTTGCGTTCGCCTCCCCCCATCCTCCCTCCCACTCCCCTGCGTGTGGGTGAAACGGGGACTAAGTACATGGAAAAACTGTGCCATGGCAACATTTTTCTCGCCTGCCTCTGCTTTGGCTTCGTTTCGCTTGTTCAGGCAACCGGCGGGGCGTGTTCATTCATTTCCTGTTGCGCCTTAAGTTATGCAAAGCTTATGGCGAAGTGAACAAGCACTAAGTGAGTGGGTGGATGAGCAGCAGCAGCAGCAGCAGCAGCAGCAGCAGGACAACAACTACTGTGACTCCATGGAAATGAGACAAGCGCTCCGAATACTCGCAGAAGAGCAGTACATGGTATCGCCAGATAAGCGCACAATGCACAATCGCATCCAATGGATAAGTGGGCCAAAAGGGGTTGCATAACACTGCGAAACTAAGCCAAGCTGCGCTTTTGCGCTGATATCGCCGGGGTTTCTAATTTAAGCTTTGAGCTCACAATTTAATTAAATATCTTGTCAACATTATCTTAACAGCAATTAAATAGTAAATATGAAATGGATAAAAACAACGCGATGAAAGTCCTTTCTGGCTCACGAATGATTCCATTTCATTAAGCATCCGGCTTAGAATTTATTCACATATTTTGCTATACTGTTTACACGCCTTAAGCAACAAAAAATGTGGGATTAAAAGATTTGGGCGTACGAAAGAGTTTTAAAATGAAAGCTTTCAGCTTGCCAGCAATTTTAATATCTCTTCTGCATTTGGTAAATGCGCAAAATGAATTAACTAGTAAATATTTAATGCAACACATTTTGTCCTATAGAAAATGCACCAGAAAATTGCGTAATAAATGCTATTGAAAGCACTGAAGTTTTATGTGCCACATTAAAGAACATGGCCTCTTGCTCATTATTAAAATACCATATTCAGATTGCAGTTCACAGACTCCAGTTTCGCTTTCAGCTACAGACACTTCATCTTTTTCTGGGCTTGCCGTTGACATCTGTTAAATGCCGACAACTTTTTATAGCAATTAAAGGCTGCAATTTGTGCAGCGGCTGTGGCGCTTGTGATTACATGGAAATACATGAAAATTAATGCTGGCGTTGATTTGTGAGCCAAGTCGCACCGCACCGCACCGCCCCGCCCCGCCCTGCCCCACTCCTGCCCCTGTTCCTTCGCCCGCACTTTTCCCAGGCGTGCATTCGTGCTACATGTTGCATGTGCCATGCTGCATACTTAATCATAATTGAAAGCAGATGTTGAACTTTAATGACTCTAAAATCGAGCAAAAACAACACTTTTTAAAGCACTGCCAACGATCTAGCCGAGGTTGCGATTGCGATCCTCTTCGTTCTGTTGTTGCTGTTGACCATCCATGAGACTGAAAAGAAATACCATGAACTCATAGAACCTGTAGTGATCACTTGGCTTGAACTCACGCTGGATGGAGATTCATTTGATAGGCATGCGCCAAATACAGTCGCCCCTGATAGTCGTTGGCCACGTCGTTGCTGCCGCGATTACGACAGTGCTGACAGCGTCCAGTGTACGGCGGTTCACCAGCTTGGCGTGGCGCCGGAATCGGATTGGGACGAGCGAGTATCTTGCGTTGACGCTCCACAGGATCCAGTTGCTCCCGATTAGTCTCATAGGGATCGTATTTGGGCATCTGGGCAAACTTGTCCACGCCACGTCGCAGACTCGACGAGGAGGAGTGAAACAACTTGATCATTGGCTCACAAGAATCCTTCATGGCATTAGCGGCTCGCTTTTCGCTGGCTTTAGAGTGTCGGGCACCTCGCTTTAAGCGGGCACCCATGTCCGATATGTTGGAGATGCCCAGATGGGAAACGAGTCTATCGCCATCCTCTCCCATCTCATCCACCAAACTGGGGAAGCAGTCGCGCTGGCAAGGCGCATGGAAATAGGGTCCTTTAGGATTCATTCGATACACTCAATAGGAAATTTTCTCAAGATAAATTGAAATATAGAACTTATTCGACCCGCCCAATGCTGTCGAATGTCGAATAAGTAAAAATATATTTGCTTCTGTGATAAAAATGAAACTTCAAAATGTGTCGACTAGGATGAGGAATAATTCGTAAATTTTAAAATTACGTCAAAGAGAACAGGTTGTGCCAGATAAATGTACCCAACTTTTCAAGCGAATTGACATTCAAATTGGTTTAATAAGTTATGTATCTAAAAACAAAGTGGTTTGTCCAACTGATCTATCCACGCGCAGCCCAAACGGTAAGTGATTTGTAGTATACGACTTTTGATTGGATTGAGTTTGCAAAACTCGTATTCTAATTTAATTCGCTAGTTTATTTTTGAAAATAAAAATCAAGTTACAAACTAACAGCAAGTAGCTCAACTACTATTCAACATTAGCTAATTAGCTTTTAAATATACATCGGTATCGCATCGAACATCAGCTATTGACATGCATTTGACATTATACATATCCATAACAAGAGTAACTAATTAATGATAAAGATACTAATATGTTTATGGGATCTAAAAATTCTCTCAATGCAACGTTGCCAAGGAAACTTTAAATATGTTAGAAACTGAGATAATTGCTAACTTCATTAAAAAGATAAAAGCAGCAAAAAATAGATGGCAACGCACTTGCTAATTTCATTTTGTCAGTAAATTATCCAAACTGGAAATTAAAATCCATTAAAATGAAAGCCATAACAATAATTCAAATTACAACGAGGCGGAACAAGGCGAAAGCAAAAAAAAAATAAAATAAAAATCATTACACCCTCGAAATACCCTTGAAATGGTTGATTAACATTCGGCAAAATCACAATAAAAGTAATTATTTTGAGTACAATTCTAATGTGCGATATGAGGAGAACTGTGAGGAGAACTGCGAACTGAGATAGACAGACACGGGCGAAAGCAAAGTAAACATGCCTGGAATGGGCGTGGCACACACGCCCTAGCACACAACACAACACAACACAACACATCAACATTAAAAATGTATTTTAATGTGTCGCCCGCTTTGTCATTTGGTTACCTTGCCGCCATTTTGACTGCCTGTTGTCATTTTTAATGTCTTTCATTTGGCACAATGAGGCCTTGTGGGCGTGACCCATGCCCTCTACTTCCTCCTACCTGCCGCCCTCCCTCTCCGGAGCAAAACAAACAAACGAACAAACAAACCATTAGGCACATTTCATAGCGTTTGTAAATCATAAAATCCTGTCAAATTCCTGAACACCTCACAGTCAGAGTTTCAAGCTCGATTCATCCCCCGTGCGCCTTTTGCATTCCTCATTGTTGGCAACTTTGGCTTTGACTTTCAGCTAATTACTTGTGATTTAATTTGAATTTGTAATTAGCCAGCAAAATGCCATTTTTGTGACAGTTTTGACAGGCAACCAGCCGAGACCAAAGACCCAACAACTGAGCACCGTGAGCTCAAAAGGTGTGAGCTCGTCTCATGTGTTGGATTAACGCGCCAAAGTTTTTAATTAGACAAGCAACAGCGGCACTGTGAAAGACAAAGCTAAGCGCAGCGAGATGGTACTGCCAACTCGTTGCAAAGCTGCCAACTCGTTCACGTCAAAACTCCTAATCGAGCCGACTTTGAATGAAAGAAAGTTCCACTGTTCACTCAATGCTAAACTGACAAATAATCTTGTGGATATCTCGGGAGCTCCATGTTATTAATAGTTTTCAGATAGATAAATATTAATTAGTAAGCTGGTGCTGCCAACTCGTTCACATCAAATCTCCGAATCAAGTCGACAGACTTTGAAGGAGTTCAGCAAATTACACTATTCACTTAATGCTGACGTGACAAATAATCTTGAGAAAATCGTTGGATATGTTATTAATAGTTTTTAGATAGATAGACATTAATTAGCGGTGCAAAGTTGCGGTGCTTGACAAACGATGCTGCCAACTGCATACCAAGAAGATGCAATCAAGATGAATTTGACATCAGGCTACATAGCATAAAAAGTCAAAGAAAAATCACTTAAAATCATTCGCTCTAGGCAACAAAAGCACAGCAAGAAACCATCAACAAGCTGCCCGGCCCCATCAGTTTGCCCCCGCTCACCTGACCACCTGTCCTCCCGTCCTGCTGTCCACCTGCCCAGCTGACACACCCACATCATCGGGAGCCGATGCAGTCAAGTCTAACAAATGGCTGAAAGCTGGGTGCTGGATACTGGAAGCTGGGGAGCTAAGATGTCTGCTATCTAAAGCTGTTGATAAAGCGCACATTAAAATATATACGTATCTAAGTATCTCAAAGATACGACGGCGTCGCTACAGGTGAGGAGCGTCCTTCACTTGCTGCTGCTGCTGTTGGATCTCAAATCTGGGATGGGCGCATTCAAATGAAAACCGTGAGAATCAAAGCAGCAGCCAAGTGGAGCGTGAAGCTTTCAGTACCTGGATTGGAGTAGAGCTGACTGTCTGCTCAAAAACCTAAAACTGTCGGAACGATTGTCCAGAGGGTCGCTTTCCCCTCCCCTCCCCTGCCCATCCCTTTTACTTCGTTTGTTGGGTTTCGTTTTCTCTCTTTTTATTTTGCCTTTACGTTTCATTTATTACGCACAGATTTTTTTCATTCCAGTTTTTTATATACATTTTTTTTCGTAAATTAAGAATTTCCTTGCAGCTTTTTAGTGCTTCTCAATGACTTGAATCCACGGCCCGCTCCACAGCCTCAGCGAACAGACTCTTAACTGACTGTTGGCGTTATAAAAGCCCAACGCTTCATTGCACAAACATAGTGGCAACATCGTCGGCTGCCATTTCTAAAGGCCTGTTGTTTTGCCAGGGGGTGTAAGCTGTAGAGCGGGAAGGCAGTGGGGCACACTTCGAACCGTTCTCTATCACTTAACAAAGCACACAACTTGGCTTGCGGTCGACTCCCAAGACCCTACACTCCGTACACTCTATACTCGACCCACAACTAGTACGATATCTACGCCCCACAGTCAACACTCTAAAATCTAGCTCAAAGAGCTCCTCGAAGCGATATCATTTCTGCACACGTGAGCATGAAGTGTGAAGGGTGGAGAATGGAGGCTGGGGGCTGGAGGGGTGCGATGCGTGTTTCATTCAGAAAGTCTCAAAATGAAATTAATTAAAACAATATAAACAATAGAGGCAAGACATGCGTGCACCTAGACGAACAGTGAACCCCAACTAGATAGGCTACAACGATGAATATAAATATATATTCTGAAGTTTAAGAACTGGTTACGATTGTTTTATTCGATGATAAGAATGTACTAGTATTTTATTTACATTGGATAATTTTCAAGGAAATACATTTTTCGCTTCTTTAAATAATTTTGTAAGTTTTAAATAAAAAATAAACTAAAAACAAAACAAGTTTACAAGATAATATTAACTGACAATACTAGTGCAGTCAAATTTTATTAATTATTTTATTTATTACGTTAAATAAATAAATAAAATAATTTCACGCATTATTTATTAAAATGTAAATACATACAAATTAAAATCGCATTTGAATTACCAATTTTTGAAAAAGAAAAATTTGTTCATTAATAAAAAACATAATCCTTATTAAATGTTATAGTAGTAGAATCTCTATTTGGCTTCCACTGTAGCATCTTAACCACACAATTATAGACACTCTACTCACACATACTCACTTATAAACTCACAGCCACAAGCACACACACTCATTTACCGTTGTAGCTCAAAGGTCTTTGTATTTTTACGAGTGACATAACCCATTCATATCATTCATTCATATACTCGTATGAATTCTAGCACAAAAACTCACAATTTAAGCGTATTGTTTACACAGGGCAAAGGCAAATAAAATGCAATGAAAATCTGCGGAACAGCAGCGTGGAAAAATAGAAAATCTCTGACGAGACAGACAGCCAGACTCTAGGCAAGAGGGGAAGCAACGAAGGAGATGTGAGTAGAGTAAGTGCAGTTGAGCAAAGTAAATCAAAGCAAATAAAATAAGCAAATTATGAAATGCAGAAAAGACAAAAAGAGAGCAAAAGCGAAGCAACGAACGAACGCTGGCAAATAAATTCATCTGGCGTCTGTGCAGCACTGAGGGAACTGAACTTGCTGCTGGAGCTGGAACCAGAACTGGAAAGAGTCGCTCAAGATTGGACATTGATAGCGTACGTGGTCAGGCATATATATGAAGAAGCTGAGACGCCACGCAGAACAGAACAGAACAGAACAAAACAGAACAGAACGGAACGGAAGCGAACAGAGAAGGGGCAGTCAGAAGATGCCACAAAATGTGGCAGGGTAAACATGTTTAAAATATTTATGTGCCCATCTCGAAGCGAGTAGTTCTTGCTGCGGCTGCTCAACTATTATTGTGGCGGCACTTTGTCTTTGGCCTGACAAAAACCGCGTCTCCTTCTCCTCCATTTTGAGCTTCCGCCCACCTGGCATTGTCTTGCGGCGGCGTGTGGCATCAACACACGTTTTGGCAATGAACCGGGCAGAGCACGTGTGTTTATTTTTATTTGTGGCAGTGGCAAAAGGCAACACACAAAGACCCAAGCAACAGGGAGGTGTGCGAGGGAAAAAGAGAAAACTCGTGTCGTTTTTTGGCTGTTTTTGCGGAAAATTTATGTTACAAGCTGCTCATAAATGTCAACGTTGCCGCAGTGCTCGGCTCGACTCGGCTGATTGAAATTTTCATTGCGTACTTCTGAAAGGGTTGAAGACAACGAAATGAAAACTGCGAAAACTTTACCCAAAGACACATACAAGGAAGTCTTTTCAAGTTAAGAAACACATATGTTTGCATATCATATGTATCGAACCTCAAAATTAATATGTAAAAGTAATTGCCAATAGCAATAATTTTATCTATTCCAACAGATGATATTTTTAATTAAATACAAATACAGTTCTTTTATTTGAACTGAATTTTTTCATAAACACAATTTTTTTCATTTAAATATTGATTTACTATTCTCAGAACTATTTTTTTGATTTGTTGTATTTCTTAGTCTATTCAAATATCAAATGAAATGTGCAAAATAGGCAAAAATATTTAATCATATTTCAGCAAGCCGCCAAGTTTTCATATAGCATCAGTCTTGCAGGTAATATTTTGAGGTAATTTCCATTTGTTTGCAGTGCAAACATTTGCTTGGGCTTCACATTCTAATTCTAATTCTAATTCTTTTCCTTGGAGGCCTGTCGCATCAAACGCAAAGTAAACAGCATCATTAAAAGCTGAGCACCTGCGAGAGCAGTTGGCTGGGTCATTGTGGGGCATGGTTGGGGCTATTAAGAACGTTGCCACTTCATTCAAATTAAGCATACGCCGTGTGGAACGGCCACAGCGCTTGGGCACTGGGAGGACATCGCAACCACCGCCAGCCTACGTGATGGCCACCACAAAAGACAACGTTGCCTTTTTGCTCACTGTTCAAATGTTAATCGCATTTCTTGGTTTCGCCACTCTGCCTTCTGCCACTTTGTCTGTGTGTCCTTCGGCTTCGACAGCAAAGATGTGGGGGCAAAAAGGGTTTTCTTTGTCCTGCTGCCTGCTGCCTGCTTCTGCCTTCTGCCTTCTGCCCTCTGCCGCGTCCCGCACGTCAGTCACTCATTTGTTTTGTCTTCTGTGCGCTGCGTTGCCCACAAAATGAAAATGGAAATTGGTTTTCTCGGTTTCTCGCTGTCCTCGACCAGCAACAACAAATAACAGCAACGACAACAGCAACAACAACAGCAACATTAATTTAAAATGTAAATAAAGTGACAAATTACCTGAATTAGTGACACAGCGTTCATCGCATTTTCGCACTGTCCTTTCCTTCTCTAAACATTTTTTGTATTCTTTCCTGTTCTTTTTCTCTGCCCCTGTAGCCTATATCTTTTTTTCAGATGTACAATGCTTATTGTTGCTGTGGTCGTCAATATTATTGACTTTGTTTTACTGGCCAGATTGTAATGTGAGCTAATTGAATTCAAGGGGCCAACAAAAATAGTAGTCTTATTTAAATTATTTTGACACTTTACACACATTTTTTTATAGACTGTCGAAAAGTAAACTTCAATTATAATTTCAGATATGTTTAAATTTATGCTATACAAAAGTTGTTCTTCCTATAGGGAATCTACTTTTAATTTAAGTTATTCGAAGATTTGTTCTATATTTGTTTCACAATTACAATTAACTGATTTTGAAGTGACTTCCACTGTTTTTCATGATACGCATTGTGCTTTTATTTATTTATTTGATTGTAACAAAGAATTTAATTACTCTATTGCGAGCAACAAAGGCCTTCAGGCTGATGAGAAGTATTACTTCTAGTAGGTTTATTCAATAAATAAATGTTTCTCACACTGTAAATAAAGGTAAAAGGAAATACTTTAAATTCCCTTCAGCTTAGCTTTGAAAAGCTTAAGAATGCATAGAATTTAAATTCTGCAATATAATAATTGTTTGTGTCATTCAAAGGTTTCAACTTTTAACTCTTTTTTCCAAACTCTTTTTTCATCAGACTGAACTGTTGTTACAACATTATTGAAAAACCATTATTTTTCTAACATTATACAAATATATATATGCTGCTTTCAATTCTAAACTTAAGCCAGTTATTTTAAAGCCTGGACGCAGCGAGCTATTAAATTCAATTATTTTGTAAGCTCAATATTGAATCAAGTCACAGAGGACATCGGATGCAGAGCACAGGACATTTGCGAATGAATCGCAATCTCAAGATCTCTCCGCACAGCTGTCGTGTAAATATTTAATTTACCAAATTCCATAATAAAATTTTGCTTTTCATGGCACCTTCTGTTGTTGTTGTTGTTGTTGTTGTTGTTGTTGTTGTTGTTGTTGGAGATGGTGCTGCTTTAAGGCAGCTGGGTTTTCATTTCGCATGCCAATTGTTTGGCAAGTGTCAAAATAATAACAAGCCACCCCTTGGCAAGATTCAAGCCCAACCCCAAAAATGCGGCAGACTGAAACGCCCCCAACCAGAGTCAGCCCTTAGCACAATGCGAATGCCAAGTGTCAAAATATTTCAGCAATTTTTTTATGTTAATTTTCTATTAATAAAATAAATATTAAATCAGAGCGGTGTGGGTTCGTCGTGGGGTGACAAATGTCGCAAGACGACTCCCTTTACCGATGACTATATTAGAGACCAAAACCACTAATTTATCCCTAGAGACTCTGATGAGGTATGGATAGAGATGGGTGGGGAAAAGCGCATACACAGCTGTTGCGTGGCTGGAAAACACCCTTCGCCGCGGGTGGTGACTTTGATTGGAGCTTTTCTTTTCTATTTTGCTTCTGCTTCTATTTAAATTTCATAAATTTAAGACTCAGTGAGCCAATTTGATATTGTGTTATTAAATTTAACGCTAGGCCAGCTCATGCCTTTTGCATCCGCCTCCGCCTCCGCCACCGCCTCCACCAGGTCCAAGTAAGTCGTTCATTTTCATGGCTCTGCGGCATTTTGTTTTCTAATTGTTATGGGACAACAACAGCAATGAGCACGAGAGTAAAGCTTGTTGTTGTTCGTCTTCTTCCAGTTAGTGTTAACCCTTTTGCGTCTTAGTTGCCACGCGGCTGCTGCTTAGCGGCTCATTAGCCAAGTTTTATGTTGCAGCCAAGTTGCCTGGTGAATAGGTCGATCGTTGAAGCTGGAGTCAGCTGAAAGGGGAGGCAGCGACGGAGAAGAGAAGTTGCCCATAATTTGTAGATGTTGTAAAACTTTTGCCCATAAACAGGCGAAAAGATGATTTTCCACTTGCGCTTCGCAGCAGGCAATAAAAATTCGGTGTTAAATTTCAAATTTACTCGGAAAATATTGACGATGCTGCAAGGCTGCAAATTATGCGAATCGATATTCAGATAATTACACTTATTTCACAATACAAGTCGAATGGCAATCATTTTAATTGAAGGTCATGCTGTCGACTGTCGAGGGAAATAAAATAAGAAATGAACCATTTACAGCAGATTTCTCTATAAATATAAATGTAACTAAGCAGCAATTATAAATGGATATTAATTTGATATTGGATTTAGCCAGAATTCATTAGAGTCTTGTAAGTTCTAGCATTTGATTTAATTAATTTATTGTCTAAATGTAACTGTCGTTTGATTTAATTAATATGTTGTCTAATATTCATTAGCGACTTTAAGATGTATTCATTCGTTGTCTCAATGTAACTGGTGATTGTGCTACAATGAGGGCAGACTAAAATGTAATTATCATAGCAGGAGATTTCTCCATTATTTTAATACAAAATTTACTAAGCAACTTTTGAAATGGATATTAATTAAATGTTGGATTTAGCCAGAAAGGAATATAGCGTATTTGAATAGAATACTATTGATTTGGTCTATTTTTTGTCTAACTGCAACAGGCGTTTGTGCTAAAATCATGCCATTTTTATTGCAATAGATTTCTCTATTTTTATTAAATTTAACCAAGCAGAAAATTGAATCCGAAATAAATTTAATAATGGATTTCTCGTGTATTGAATATGCATTTAAGATTAGGCATTTGTATTTATTCATTTATTTGTTGTCTGAATGTAACTGACTTTTGTCCTCAAATAAGGTCAGATTAAAAGGTAATTTTAATAGCAAAAGATTAAAGTACTAGTAAAAATATAACAAATCAGCTAATTAAAATGAATTTTCGATTTAGCGATAATTGTTTATGGATACTTTAAGATTTGCGAATCTTATTTATTTATTTTATGCATTCGTGCTCAAATGAGGTCAGCTTAAAACGTAATTTTCGATTGCATGCCACGTTAGTATTAGTTAGCAATCTCGCGATCGATTCTTATCCGTTTGGGCCCTTTAATGTTTGCGTTTAAATGCAACGAATGGGAGCTTAGAATGCAGAGCGCGTTGCATGCTGCAAGAGCTCGTTAAATGTGTTCGTTGTGCAGTCACGAAAGCAGGTAACAAACTTTGCAGCCACCTCCCGAAAATATATTACCAATGCAGAGCGCCCCATTCAGGGCAGTGCATTACGAGCTGTGTGAAATGTGTCTCTGGCCCCAAAACAATTTGCCAGCAGCTATTTTGCATTGCATATTTGCAGGCGCATAACTGTCTGCCTCCGCTGTTGTTGTTGTCGTTGTTGTTGTTGTTGTCGTTTGCTGATGCTGCTGCCATTGCCGGAATGTGCAACTCAGTGTCTGACTAACCCGTTTACCCAGGCTGACGCCAACTTGCAGCAGCGGAAGCTACTTGTTGGGTTAATGACGTCGTAAAAATTGCTGCAGCTGCTGCGAGAACTGACACCGTTAGCTACTGAAAACCCTCGCAACGAGCTACCTGGTATAATAATTATCCGCAGCTTTTCCTTCTTCTCCGGCACGTTCTCTGTCTCTCTCTCTCTCTCTCTCTCTCTCTCTTTTTCTCGTTCTCTCATTCTCGTGTCTCAGCTCAGATTGCACTGTACTGGTTACAGTTGTGCTTGAGGATACTGCCTGAGCAGCTAACAAGCAAGCAAGCGATGGACCAAATAATGTACACGATAATAGTGATGCTACTCCTGCATTGCCTGTGTTGCAAGTATTAAATGTTTATTTCCTGACTCGAGGAAAAGCATAAGCATTGTCTTATAATTGCACATCGAAACTGGATTCATATTATTTCTACTAAGAAATTAATAAATTTATATTCTCTGAACTTTAAAATAATTTGCAGATCTTTATTTACAATTTACAATTTGAATATAATTTTTAAAGAAAATTCGAATATGTTTAAAATGAAGAGTTAGTTTCTGATATGAGAATAAATTGTTTGTTTACTACAATATCAGTACAAGCAAGCATTGTTTTCATGTTAATAGAAAGCCACCTTTGAGTCTGGATGTAAATAAACTCCCATATTTTATAGAACTTTCGTCTGAGCCACATAGAATTAAAAGTACTATAATAAACATCAAAATTTTCTCCATCACCATTTTGGGCTGAACAAAATATCAATTTAATTGTTCCTATTTCTGTGAAGTTCAGGTGAGGTTTTAGGGGAAGATTTCTATTTGTCTGGCATAAGGATTCATTAACTGGATCAACCGCAGCACCGAGGTAAAAGAATTGTCTTAAAGATGTGCGCACCAGGCTGTGGCAGCTATGGTTTTGGACCGTGGGGTGCATGTGGACCCTGGTCTGGCGGCTGTGGCTGTGGCTGTGGTCCATGCGGCGGTTGTGGCCCCTGTGGTGGCTATGGATTCTGCGGCGGGTGCGGGCCGAGAGGCGGCTGCGGTCCCTCTGGGCCAGCTTTTTGGCCCTTTGGTTTATATACGTGCTGAGCTTTGGAATGAAATTAGGAGCAATCTCGCATCTGAGCGCGTAATGCCCCAACCAACTTTCCGCACCACGAAAGGATGGTATTGCGTGTCTACATGAATCTTGGATTATTGGGTTTTGCTCTGTGGCAAAGCAACAAACCCAGCAAAGCACAAGGTAAGCTCTCTCTCTCTCTCGTCTCTTCCTAGTGAGAAGTATTCGTTTCAAGCAGCCAGCTGGCGTAGGTTTTTGGCCTTGAGGTGAGCTAGCTGGCAGATTGCGGAGCCATTTCGAGTGCTAGGCAAATTGAAAATTGCTTGACAGCCGAAACAAAGCGCAGTGCTTGCGCGTTGCCAATAAAAAATTTTACAATCGCAAATAGAGCAGGTTGAGAGGGGAGCTAAGGAGCGACGGAAACGCGGACGCAATTCAATAACTCGTGTGCAAAGAGTTGACGTGCGTCGAGGGTTGGGGTTCGATTGTAAACAAAACTCGTAATTTGAATTCCTTACCGAGGCAAAGTCATCGCTGTCGTCGTCGTCCTTGTGTCGCGTGTGTAGGTGCAAAAGGTAAAGCGGATTTCATTCGCCGGCCTCCGTTGTCGGTGGCAACATGAAAAGCACCAAAGAATGCTCAGTTAGCAGCGGGGGCAGCAGCATGAGGAGAAAACAGCTCTCATACGTGTGTGCGTGTGTGATTTTTATTACGAAATTTTTCGTTCTTTTGTTGTTCATTGTTTATTTGACTGTTTTCGGTGGGGGCGGCGGCCACTAGGAGAATTTAGCACCGGTAAAGCCGCCTGCAGTGCCAGCAATTGTACTTTGCTTTATGCCGAATTGGCGTTGCAAATTGCTGGCGCCCTCTGTTGCTCGGTAGCTGCGCCATGGGTGGGCTCATCTTGAAAGTATGCTATAAAAATTTGCAATGCAGCAACAACTTTATTAATGCATGCAAATGGAATCGACTCTTTACAGATTGCTCTACACACTCGGTCAGTTGTCATATGGATCGATGCTGCAGATTAACCCAAAGAATTTCTGTAACTATGACGTAAGCGCAACCACCAATAAAATCGTATTGTCTCGAAGTAAACTGCAGTTGTTTGATTTTGCTGGCCTCACTTGGGCTGTATGCTCCGCTGCTGGTTCTAAGCTCTGTACATGCTAGCTTACCTTGTTTACAAGCCTACTTCCCCCCCTCCCCTCTGCATCTCATCCATTTGTTGCCACGCCAACGGCAGTTGACAACATGTCGCGGCAAACGGCTGGCGGCCTTAAATGTCAGCGTGAAGAACACAAGCAAAGAAACTGAAAGTCATGAAAGTCGTTGGCTGTGTGTGGAGTGTGCTTGTGTGTGTGTGCGTTTGCTTTTACTTTTTAGCCTTTTGCTGTTCGCATTCCTGTTGCGCTTAATGTCGCCTCACGTCCCTCGCCTCCCTTTCTTCCCTCTTTAGCAATTTTCATGCTGTGTCACGTTATTTATTTCTGTTGTAATTTTTGAGCCTTGCGAAACCCTTTCACTGTGTTCGCTGGCAAAAGTTTTCTCCTGCCTCGAAATTAACATAAAAGCAACGTTATCACAGTGTGTGGGCGTGGCATATGTGCTTGTGTGCGTGCGTGACGTATATGTGTGTGTGTTTGTCTCTCGGCTGTTTAATTATTTTGTTAAACAGTCGCAAAGTTACGATAACGCCGTCAAAGTAGGCAACGCCCGACGCGTCTTCATTCTGTGCCCCCCTCTTGCTTCCTCCGCATGTCAGCCATTTTTATGGGCAAAACATGTTTGGCTAAGCCGTTAATACACAATCCTTGGCCACAACTAACCCCACAAAGTAATGGACAAGCTGCCAGTCGTCCTCCCAATAAGCCTTAAAGCGCATTGTGGTCACTTTTGGTTGTCGTTGTTGTCGCCGTCTCCACTCTTTTTTGTTGGTCAACTAAAGCCCCTTACGCTATGTATTTTTGTAAAGCCCAACTCAGGGCGCGCTTGACTTTAATGGCAGTTTGACAAGAGCAGAGGAGTCGGGGCCGGTTAAACGGCAAGAGCCGTTGGTGAGCTTTGTGAGTGTCACGCATTTGCAGAGCGAATACCTTAAATACTTTTTGACTTTTCTTTTGAGCCAAGTGCAAAATATGTCTTAGTCCCAGTCAGCGCTCCCCTTTCGTTCACGACAACCCCACAAATTACTCGCACAACACACACATGAGTGTGTCATTATTTGCCTTGGCGCGCCATAAGTTGGATGGGGTCCCTATGATAATATGGCGACTCCTTTTACTCCCCCCTTGGTCAGCATACAAAAGAGCAAAGCTGCTATTTAAGCACTTTCCACAACGAGGCCAATTTGGGACGACATTTAAAGCCAACCGAAGTAATATTTGTGTTGTGGATACGCTTACTTTTTGAGGGAATACCGGCTATTGTAAGAGGCGAACGAACGATGCTCATATTTGTAGCCTATAATCAAGATAAATAACATTTAAGTAGGGGAAATGATCGCATGGTGACCGCAATGGTCTCAATTCCCTTATCTATTTGCAGTATATCTTATCGTCAATTGAATATGATTACATTGGACAGTTAACTGTAGAATTAATTTACTTGGGAAGAGTGTGTATCTTTTGATAATATTTATATAACATTAAAACATTTGGTGCACTTTAAAACTGTTATCGAATTAAATGAATAATTTATTTAGGATTTTCATCTGTAGTTTTGGACCTTCCGCTTTCAAATGAATAATATCAATGTTGTACTAAGCACAAAATTAAAGCAACAATTATTTGAATTAATTACTTACTTTTGGAATCAAAGAATATAATTGGGTAATAAAAGAAAGGAAAAATTTTATTTTTGTGAAAGTAATGGACAAATTTGCTTGTATACTGCATTTCCTTAAAATTATTTCCAGATGCGGTGGAAAAAATCGAATAAAAATGTGTTTACGGATATTAATTGTAATACATGTCTTGAAAATGTCACTCTACCAGAATAATATTTACTTTTCGTGCTCATGTGTACACATGTTAATACGAGTAATGACTTTAAACAAATGATTTTATTTTAAAATTAATTTGAATATAATCACCTTCAGTTTCAAATTAGGAATAATTTGTATTACTAAATTGTTTTTTGTTTTACTTTCCCCCATTAAAAATAAGTAGACACTTTCAATATGATTTTTTTGACCTGTATTGGCATTTGCTTTTCTGTATTTTACATCAATAAATTGAACTCTGGTTGAGCAAAAACTTAATTAATTAGCATGCAATCTGGTGGATTTTGTCGTTTGCTTTTTTCATCTGCTTGGAGCACTGTCAACTGATGCTGGAACTCTGTCTGCTCGTCGACTCATCTAAGCCGTGGGCTGAACACAGCGGGTGTTCTCGGGCAGATCGCAGATGCCCTTCAGGGCATTGAAGTACTTGGTGCCACAGCTAACCTGCAATGGCTTTCCGTAGCGGCAAATGTAATAGTTGTTGCAGCTCGTCAGCGAAGCCAGCATGAATCCGTCGGGCTTATTGCGGCACACGTAGCTCGTGTACGCGTCCATGTTAAGCTCGCTGGAAGCCGATGACATGGGCTGCTGGAAAACCTCGGGCAAAGCACCATTTGGCATGACTACGGGACGTCCCTTCAATGACGAGTGCACCAACTTATGGGACAACAGCGAGGACGAGGCTGTCGGACATTTTGTAGTGACGACTGGAGCACATTGTGTGGTTGTGGCCTCAGCACATTGTGTGGTTGTTGCCACTGGAGCACAGGTTGTGGTCACGACTGGAGCACAGGTTGTTGTCACGACTGGAGCACAGGTTGTTGTCACGACTGGAGCACAGGTTGTTGTTGTCACAACCACTGGAGCACAAGTTGTTGTTGTCACAACCACTGGAGCACAAGTTGTTGTTGTCACAACCACTGGAGCACAAGTTGTTGTTGTCACAACCACTGGAGCACAAGTTGTTGTTGTCACAACTACTGGAGCACAGGTTGTTGTTGTCACAACCACTGGAGCACAAGTTGTTGTTGTCACAACCACTGGAGCACAAGTTGTTGTTGTCACAACCACTGGAGCACAAGTTGTTGTTGTCACAACTACTGGAGCACAAGTTGTCGTTGTCACCTCTGGAGCGCAAGTTGTTGTGGTTGTTGCCTTGGTAGTTGTTGTCTTCGTTGTCACCTCAGGAGCGCAAGTTGTTGTGGTTGTTGCCTTGGTGGTTGTTGTCTTCGTTGTCACCTCTGGAGCGCAAGTTGTTGTGGTTGTTGCCTTGGTGGTTGTTGTCTTCGTTGTCACCTCTGGAGCGCAAGTTGTTGTGGTTGTTGCCTTGGTAGTTGTTGTCTTTGTTGTCACCTCCGGAGCACAGGTTGTTGTCACAACTGGAGCACAGGTTGTTGTCACAACTGGAGCACAGGTTGTTGTCACAACTGGAGCACAGGTTGTTGTCACAACTGGAGCACAGGTTGTTGTCACAACTGGAGCACAGGTTGTTGTCACGACTGGAGCACAGGTTGTTGTTGTCACAACCACTGGAGCACAAGTTGTTGTTGTCACAACTACTGGAGCACAGGTTGTTGTTGTCACAACCACTGGAGCACAAGTTGTTGTTGTCACAACCACTGGAGCACAAGTTGTTGTTGTCACAACCACTGGAGCACAAGTTGTTGTTGTCACAACTACTGGAGCACAAGTTGTCGTTGTCACCTCCGGAGCACAGGTTGTTGTGGTTGTTGCCTTGGTAGTTGTTGTCTTCGTTGTCACCTCCGGAGCACAGGTTGTTGTCACAACTGGAGCACAAGTTGTTGTCACGACTGGAGCACAGGTTGTTGTCACAACTGGAGCACAGGTTGTTGTCACGACTGGAGCACATGTTGTTGTCACGACTGGAGCACAGGTTGTTGTCACAACTGGAGCACAGGTTGTTGTCACGACTGGAGCACAGGTTGTTGTCACGACTGGACCACAAGTTGTGGTTGCCACTGGAGCACAAGGAGTCGTCACGACTGGAGCACAAGGAGTTGTCACGACTGGGGCACATGTGGTGGTCACGCTTTCGGCGCAGGGCTCAGCAGCAGTGTTGCCAGCAATGGCGGCATGAGACACGAATGTTTGCTTGACTTCAACGCAGCCAGTGTTGTAGTTGACACATTCCCTGACCTTGGCATCGAAGAAATACGAACAGACTGTCTCGAGGGCGATTCCACTCTGGCACTCGTAGTACTTGGAGCAGCTGCCGGGCACCAAAGCGCGGAATCCATCGGCTTTATTAACGCAGACAAAGCGACGGTAGAGCTGATTATTAACAGCTGCCGCAGAGGGCAGGTAGGCGGCATTGCTGGCGGCCACCAAAAAGGCCAGACAGGCAAGGACTATGGGAAGGAGAAAATAATTCGAAATTAGTCCTGATAGCTGTGTTTGAGTGTGATCCGCTTTATACCGTAATAGGCTCTCATCTTCTGTTGGGAATGAGAGTGTGATGCTGCTATTCCTTGGGTAGTTGTCGCTGGTAGCAAACTTGAAACAGATGCTTTCCACAAATGACATTGCTCCCAGTGGCAGTCGCTTATATATGGTAGCCTCAGTGGTGCGATACGCACATCTGCTACATGATGGTTGTCTTATCAGTTAGATAGATATCTGCTGTTAACAGAGTTACCAGTTACCTTGATATTGACTGCTGGTCTGCTGAGAGGCTGTGCGGTAGGTTTGATGTCAGCCCTATTGCCATATCTTATCGATCACAATTGGCTCGCCACCATTTTTCAATTTATTTAATTGTCATGCACTCGGAAATGTAACAATCGTAATGGCAAAGAGTCTCTAAAGAATCTCTATGGATCCCACAGTACTTCAGACTACCGCCCACTGTGTTTCTCAGGCTGTGTTTTGTGGTCACTGCCTGGCGACGTTAATTTATCAAAGGAATTTACAATTGTTTAATTAATTAGATGCTTGCCACACACACGCCCCCACAAACACATACACATACTCACATTCAACTACACACACTCTTATCAATTGCACATAGCAGAGCACGAGTTAAATTAAACATATTTGCTGTGCATTTCACCATATCGAGTGCTGGTCATGTTGAGGACCATTGCACCAGCTGAGCCAGCTGCCAATGGAATTTATCGGCCCTTTCAAAGCATTTACAACAGAGTTACTTCAAAGGAATTAATACTCTTAGTACCTGTCTTATTTTATTTGTTTTTTTTTTTTCATAGACTTAAATAAATTGTGTAAAATCCGATAAGCGGATTTTGACTCAAGTTTAAAGTTTCATAATTTGTATACCCGCTACCCATAAGACAAAAGGGTATTATAACTTGGTGCCAACAGAATATATATGTAACAGGCAGAAGGAGGCATCTCCGATTCCATAAAGTATGTATATATATTTTTGATTACTGTCATCAGCCGAGACGATATAGCCATGTCCGTCTGTCCATCAGTTTGTCTGTGTTAACACCGAGATCTCAGAGACTATAAGCGAGGGATTTCAATGTAGGTGACAGTACTAGATCAAGTTTGTCAAGATCTTTGCCAACTGCATTTCCGCCTACTCAAATTGAAAAAAGAAGTCGTAGTAATAAAGCTAGAACTTTTAATTTTGGTATCCATAATAATAGCTATAGTCTCAATGATTCTTGTGAATTTTGTTGTGAACGAATGCAAAACATAAAAGTTATTGAAGAATGAACAAGAAAGAACTGCTGCTCTCGCTTTATTTGTTAGTTGACAGTGTAACCATGTAGGTATTTTTCGATTTTTTTTAAATACACACACAAAAAAACAGATTTTAGTATATTTCTTTAGTATGTTTTGTGATCAAGTACAACTGCCTTTTTGTATTCTCTTAAAATGGGAAGCGGCTATCATGCGGTCGAGCACTCTCGACTGCAGCTTTTTCAATTGTTTTTTTTTTCTGATATTACGATTAAACTATTTTATGAAACTGCTTTATAATGATTTTTTTATTTAACTTTAAATTTCACTAAAATCATCTCAGATATCAATTGCTTTTAGAAGCTGATAATAAATTAAAATAATAAATATGCAAAAACTTATTTTCCCATAGCATATACATACTGTCTATATATTAAACAGATTAATTATTATCTTTTCCTTCCATGGAAAAATTATTAAATAAATTTGTAATAATTGTACTAAAATTGTCTCAAAAGTCAATTGCTTTTAGTTGCTGGTAAAACAATTCCCATTATTATTCCTTGACTATAATCATATCATAAACAATATACTTTAATTATTATCAAACAATAATTCTGGCTAACCCCAATGACTTTAACATTTTAAGATTGAGCCTTGGGTCCATTGAGAAAATATTCTGATGCATGTTGGAGCAGGTGCTCTCGCGTATTTTCCAGAGTCCTCATGATAACAATCAATGAATCAGATGTAGTACGCCTGATAGTACCCACGTAGTAGTTTGTAATTACAATTAAATTGATAAGGAATCGCAGTGCTTGGCGGGTATATCAAAACCCCGTTGTTTCCGTGACAAGAGTCGTGCGTGTGCGTGTACGAGGTTCTCTTGGGGCCCTTCTTGGCATGACCATTTTTCATGGCACATCAAAAACAATTATCGGAGACGAGGCTTGATTACCATCTACTTGACGCGAACAGGAAACATTACTCGAGCCATGCAAATACCTTAGAAAATACAAGAACAATAACATTTATTATACACTAGTAAGAAAAGTGTATCTACAATTCGGTTGTAAATAGTTAGAATTCGGTTGTGTTTGCATTTTAACATTTGCTGAACAACTTGTCAACGCTTTTTTTCATTGGAAGAAATTATTTAACAATATTTACCTATTGAATCGGATGTGCCACATTAGAAAGCGGTAAAGTTCACAAGAGAATGATGTGTAATTATGACTTAACACTTTTTCTCGGAATATTTCCGATGCGAATATTGCTCATAAGCAAAAATATATGGTTGCCAATTGAAACATATAAATAAAGCGCTTTCAAATACAAATTTAATTATTTGGATAGTTTCAAAGCTTCCCAAAAGTAATTAAACTATTAGGCTGCATATTTATTTGTTCGACTTAAATAAAATGCCAATAAAAAAAAATAACGTTGCTCTTTTGACAGTTTATCCATTACATAAATTTATATCAATATCTAAACAGAAAAAGACATGAAAATTAATTTCAAATTAGAATTCAATTTGGAATAACTACAAATGGCGTACGAAAAATTATCAAACACACATTAAGCCTGGCCACAACAACAACAGCGACAATGGCAACAGCAACAGCAACAACAACAACAACAATGACAACAACTTGTTAGGCCATAAAAAGTGTTTGCTATTACCGGCAATTACATTAAAATCAGGCAACAACGACAACAACAAAATCCATATAATAAAACATTTCAACGAAATTGAATTGAATTTCTGTAACGACAACCCTTTCAAGGTGGTCGGCCCCAGACCGTTCCACCGAATTGTGGGGGTCATACAGGGAGGCAAAGGGGGCGTGGTTGGTTTGTTGGGTAACCCAACTGAAGGCAACAACTGTGCAAACATTTTAGGTCAACATTTTTTTAATATTGGTGACCGCCTGCAGGGCATTAGCCAAAACCGTGAGACCGACCATAGAAAGAGTTAGTGTGAAATAAAAATAGATAAAGAGAAATAGAGGGATAGAAAGATTAGGGCTACTTTTGTTTTATCAAAATCAATAGTTTAAAATGAACATTCGCTTTTGCATGAAAACTTTAAATTTTTTATGCACTTGTCAGCTAGAGTTGTGCTTGCTTATTTATGCGACTTTATTTTACACTTGACTAAATGCATTCGATAAAAAAGAACGAGTAGCAAAAAGAAACAAAAGAAATCACTTAACCCTTGAGCGACCCCGACACATGCGAAATTGACTTGAATTATCGAATTTCTTATGGGTTCTGCAACTGGGCACGGGCATGGTCTGTCGGGCGACCCTTTTATCAAACTTGAACTCAAGTTCAGGCATCGGCATCGGCACCAAAAACAAGAAACAGCTACGAGTGTTAAGCCAAGAAATGCAAGACTATTAGATACCATAGCAATTCGGCTCAATTTACAAAATAAAGGACATTAACAAAGGGAATATTACAAGTAAAATAGATTGTGAATGTATAAATATTTCATGAAGTTGTACCAAGAAATCTTTTAAAATTAATTGATTCATTCTCTAAACTATTAGGTATCCAATTTCTATGTATTTATAAGTAATAAGGAATTTCTTAAACAATTAATAATTGGACATAACTTTTAACTTTGCATTAATTTAATTAATATTTAAAAAGGAGAACATTCTTCAATGAATTTAGAACAAATAAAACTACCACACATTATAACTTCTAGAGGGTATAAAGCGAAAGAGCAACAAAAACAAAGCGGCGGGCACACATGACGCGTAGCCGAGGGAAACGAGGGGATCAAACGGAATATAAATCAGTTTAATGATTTTTATGCCAGTAAAAACAAAAAGGAAAATACCCAGAGAGAGTGAGAGAGAGAGAAAGAAAGAGAGAGTACGAGATGAAGCGATTGAAAGAGGAGGCGACTGAAAAGAGACAGAGAAGCAGAGCGTGGGTTGTGTTTGCATTGCTTTGCTTGCCGCCGGAAGCGGAAGTTGGCGAAGTGTGCGAAAAAATAAAATAAAATAAAAAATGGACGACGCTGGCAGCTTTAAAGGCTGTTGGCATTTCACTGAAGGCATCGCTGCGTTTAAAGCCAGAACAGTACGCCGTACGATGTTCGCCGTAATAAGCTGTAAACCGTATTTTGCAATTTCCTTGCCTAGCGCAAAAGTGTAAATTAAGTTCAATTGGATTGCGAAGTGCTTAGCAATCGAATTACAAGCAATCTTATTGATTTTCATAAATGACATTTGTGATCGCATATTTAATGGGCTCTCTCGCTCTCTCTCTCTCTCTCTCTCTCTCTGGCCCTATTTGAACCCTTTAAGACAGTTCAGCCTCCTCCCTTTTTGCTGTGGCCACTGCTGTTGCCATATCTCAACGTTTAATTAATGTCACTGACATTTGTCAACTTGAATTTCATAATTTGCGCCTCAAACTCAGCCTACCAAACCACCGAGCCACCTGACTGTCTGCCTGACTCGCCAAACCGGCGGCGTCAGCACGGCACCTGCAATGTCAACCCCAAGCACCCGTCGATGGCAGCTGCTTACCCCATTGGACTGCCAACATTAGTTTCAATAATAAATTAACCTGTAACTCAAACTCGGCTGCTTATCTTGCCATAAGTCAGTCCAAGTCAGTCCAATGCCTTTTGCACTCCACTGAGTCGCGTACGCAGCGCAAAATTTAGTTAGCAGAGTGCACTCGACTGAATGTGTGTGTTGTGTGTGTTGTGTATGTTGTGTGTATCTGGCATGCAAGTAAATTTATTTCAGCACAAGACAAACTCATGCGTCTGCAGCGTTTCTTCGTCTCTGAATGGCATCTTCCGGCTTCGTCTGCCAGGTGGCTTCAAGTTTTGCCGTGCTGTGTTTAGTTCTTGCTTTCTTTTCAATTATTTATCAGGTGCTTTCGAGAAGCAAGCAGTTAAGCTAATGCATGCCGAAGAACAATGCCGGGCACGCATAATATCACCGACTGATAAATTCAGCCAAAAACATGGCAAAGCGAGTTCCTAATCGCCCGACGAAGCTCCAAATAAATTGCTGCTCTTGAAGGTTATACCGAGCAAAGTCTTAGTAAATTAAAAATTATTATATACATTTTCCAATTAATTGTTCTAGAAATAAAATATATTTTAATTTATTTTATTAAAAAAAAATTAATTAAGGACACCTCAAAATATACCAAAATGTTAATTATTTCGGGGTAAGAAATTGTTGTTGAGCAAATAAAAACTTTCATAACCAATTCATACGCGATGATTTAGCTAAGCTTATTAATGATCAAATGTATTTTGTTTCTTTTATTATTAAACAAAGGTAGTAATAATATATTTATTTAAATGCAAAACGATAAGTAAATCAGTTATTAGGCTCTTCTGCGACGCTAACACTGATCAACTGAAGTGATTGCTTCGATATGCAGCACTTATGTTGAGATGTGTTTTGGCTTTCACTTTTGATTTGACTTTCGTCGACGTGAGAGCCGTGCGTATACTTGATGTTTTATGATTTATGACAAGTGCGATAACAATATAAATGTATTTTATCTCTGGCGCGAGTCATCAGCATTTGCGAGTCACAAAGCAAAATCCCTTTACAATTCGCAGGACTCACAGGAAAAAAAACTTTAACGTTGCAGCATCAGCTCCGCTCCTGGACCCGCCTCTGATCTGCTGATGCTGGTTCCATAAAGGGTCCCCGCATCGAATGCCCAAGCACATGAATACATAAAAACGACAGACAAACGTGCTCATATATAGTATATATGTATGTACATATGTGTACTTATCTGCGAGTATGTGTGTGAGGGAGTGTATAAAAAGTAACGCTGAAATAAAAATAACTGAAATATGCACACACACGCACACACCTTTACGATTGCTGAAGGAGTAAAAATGTAACGGCGAAAATGTACAGCGAAATTTACACGCTAAATGCGTCCCAGAAGAGAGCAAGCCAAAGTCATTAAATGTTGGCCAGGTGGATCTGTACACGCGGAGACTGTAGGCCCAAAAAGGTTTTACATGTCATTGCGGCATGCCACACTCACACACACACCAATACACTGGCATACCTTAAGAGCGACCCAGAAATTGACATAAATACATAATGAGCAACAATTTCATGTGCTGCTCCTACGCAGCTCCCCCATCTCCCTTCTGCCGCCTGTCGTAATGCGCCTTGACTACAAGTTCTTGGGTGGGCGTGGCTGAAGTGCGTGTGTGTTTGTGGCTAAAAAAGCGTAAACTCTTACTTTAATTTCCCGCCGGAATTGGCCCAAGAAAACGCCCGTCAAGACTGTGAGCCTGTCAACGTTCTGCCACAGCGCCTAGTTGTATGCAATTAATGTGGTTTTACAAGAAACTACTTAGAAAAGGACTCGGCTGTCTTGTAGCTAAGCGATACTCTTGCTTAGCGCATGGATAACATATCTACGTCAAGTTAAAGTGCTGTCAATCAATCCACTAGGTGAACAATGATTGGATTTGAATAACAAATAAATCCAATTTAATCCAAATCAATTTCTATTTACAATAAAGCAATTAATTCAGTACAACATTTACTTGATATAATAAATAAATCAAAAAATCACTTTACAATTAAAAAATTGAATATAATTCTAATTTAAAATCATGTTGTTCCTAAGCTGCTCTGTTTCTTCGATTACGCAGTCTGTCTGGGTTTATGATCATGCTACACATTACATTTAATTCTCACAGATTTAGGATTCTCTGGAAAATGTTTCTTAGCTAAAGAGTCAGCTAATATGCTCTTCGCAAGATTATTGCCAAGCCAAAGTCGTTGGCTGGTCTGGTCTGCTCTAATATTAAGGCCAAATTGTTGGCTGGCAGAGTTCACACGAAGCGAAGACGAGCCAAAGAATTCCCGTGAGACATTTTCAATTATTTATTATTTATGCCTGGAATGTTGCGGATGGCAGCGGAGGGAGGGAGAGCAAAGTGAGGAGTGGGGAGTGGGGAGTCTTAGCTAACCACTAGCCATATGTGTCGCATCGTAGTGTTGTCCTGTCAGTTGACAAATTTGCGCCGTGTAGCCTGGCGAGCTTTAATGTGGTCGAGTGCAAAGTAGCAAAAAGCGGAGCAACGTGAAAATTTCGTTAAGAAAATTATTTACATTTGCAAATTTTATGAGCTTTGTTTGGGAGCGTTAAGGCAACTCTCCAAGGACTGCATGTTAAATGTAATGCAGTATGTGTTTGCTTTGGATTTGGGTGGGAGTGGAGGGCGCCTTTTACCACCCCTAACTCCACCCCCACCCAACCCCTATTATGGCTACCTACGAGTACACGTACATACATATCTCTCCTTCAGTCTGCATGTCTTGCTTTCTGGGTTTTCCACGTGTCGTACTTTTTAACCGTATTAAATTACATCCCTGTTGGCGTTTATTAATGGCGCAAACTTTTAATGAGAATGTGCATATTTAATTGCAGAGCCAAGAGAGTGAGACAGCATCACTGAGCGAGTGAGACACACAGATAGAGTTTGAGCGAGAGAGAGAGAGAGACAGAGATATTGCGCGACTTAATTTTCAGTGCTGTTGTTGCTGTCCTGGCAACCGCTGAGACTTTTTTGAGTTCCAACGATTTTCCATTCTCTCTCCTTTTCCATTCCCATTCCCATTCCCAATCCGTCTTTCCCTGTTGCGCTCAGCCCTTTCCAGCTGAAACCATATTTGTTTACCTACTGCGGGCTTCTCTGACAATGGCAATGGGACTGGGAATGGGCATGAGAGTGGGTTCTGGGAGTGCTACTTAGCGGCAACATCATCAGCATTAATGTGCCCAGGTCGTCATCATAATCAGCGTTGGGTCGCCCACGCAAATTGTCCGGTTGTTGCTTTGTTGTTTCTTGCTCCTTGTTGCTGTCAGATAGCGAGCGACAGAGACAGAGACAGAGAGGAACGCATTTAAAATGTATACTAATTTCTGGGACAAGCATTAAAAGCTGGTCGAATGCGGCTTCCTTTGCCGTGGTTTCTAAAATGCAAGACCTCTTCGGCAGTTATTACCATACATACTGAAGGTGAATAAACCATCAAATATGCTAAAGAATTTTGAATTTTCCACTGTTTTATCAACTGCTTCATGAGAAAGAGAAACCAATTTAATCAAAATTGCTTAAGTATTTTTCCAAAAAAACTCTAACTTTGACACGCTAATTTGATTGCATTTCGAATGTAATTTATTAATGACATTTTCTATAAATGATAAGTTATTATATACCCATAAATAGTTAATAAAAAATACTTAATTTATTTGTTGTTATATGTATATTTTAAAAATATTTTAGACAATTTTATATATGTATGCATATAAATATATTTAATATCATACCCATTTTCATAACTTCTCTAGGGTATTCGCATTCATATGCTGGAAACTCTAATGCAACTAAGTATGGAAAAAGTAGCGAAAATAGTTTCAATTAAATTCATTTGCATTTTATTTGATGGTGCATGTTGCATGAGGGGCAAAACTCAGTTAAAACAACTCCACAAAATAGTTTGTTGATGTGTGCATTTTTGTTGCTAATTTGGCTGAAATTGTGGTCTGCGAAATATATCTACACACTCGTATGTATGTACGTATGCAAAAAAGTTCAAATAGAGAACACATGTCGCTAGTTTATTTTAGAGAAATGCGAAACTGAAATGAAATATCATTTGAATTCGACCTGCTCGGTCAGCTATCAAAATGAGTGAATGCAGCTGAATTGAATTGAATACCTCGCAATATTTTGGAAACTATTCAAAACAATTAATACAGCTGCGGGTTCGTTCGATTCGTGGCGTGAGTTAACAACACACTGTCACTGTCACTGCCGTAATACCGGAATACCGGATGTCAGAGGCGCCAATATAGCTCTATTTCCGTTGTGTCGTGCGCAAAAAAATAACTTTGTATTCATTTGGGCACATATGCGCGGCGTGCATGGCGTATACGTATTATTTCGGTTGCCCTCACAATAAATTGTCGGGCAACAACAACAGCGATGCGTTGAGCTATGGGGTTCTCAACTCCCTACCGCCTGCCCCCCCTCGATATTCCCCCCTGCTCATAACACCAAACTGAAATTGTCAAATAAATGTATTCCAAAAAATGTCAACGTCTCGCACTGCTGCAAAGTATGCAATGGTAATGGACTTTTAATGTTTGTATTTTTGCGTGTGCTCACTAAATAAGTGGAAACGGGAAGCGGCAAGCGGCAAGCGGCAAGCGGCAAGCATGCGAGTGCCAAAGGGGTGGACAGTGTGGAAGCAGTCTCTGCAAAATATTTTGTGGTTTATATAAATATAAATTGCTGAGAAACGGTGACAGTCACTGGCTGGCTTGTCTGCGTGATTGCCGTCTGATAAATATGCAGGTCTTTTAATGTATCGAGTTATTTTATGTACAAGCAAATACGTATGCTTTAAAAAATACAGTATGTGGCAGATATGATAAAAGCAAATAAAGAAGAAGCTATTATTCGCACGCCGTAAATAAAAATACCCTACACGAGTAAAGTCTACATAATATTAACTCTTGTTTTATCATTCATGTAGAATTTTAAATTATTGAAATAAAGAATGAAAATTATATAAGTATTAGTATTTTGGATGGATCATTTGTATAATGTAAATCAATTTTAAATGTCCAAAGTTAACAAGTTTTTCTACACTAACGATTTTTTAAAAGTAATTTTTCTTAAAGAAATAAAACAGCTAAGTTGTTTAGAAACATTCTTTATTTCGTTTGAATAAAGGATTTTTACTATAAAAATACAAGCTTTAGAATCACAAATATTATAAATATGATATAAATTAATTAATTTATTACTATTTATTTTAAAATCGTTTGTGCTACTTTTTTGCTATGCACAGTAGGAACTATTAAATATTATTTTAAAATCAAGCTAAAATATTACATCTTTTTCAAAGCTAACAGTGAAAAGTCGTATACCGCAACCTAACATATATTATTACTTTTATGTGGACAATTGCTTGCGAGCTGTACGAACAAAACTTTAAGCTAATGCCCCTCAAGGAATCACTCACTCATTCATATCTCACTGACCACAGTCCGAGGGCAGTGCAACTGTCGCGACTGTCTGCGCATTCAACTACGACTGTCTGAGTGACTTGGCCAAGCATCTCTGACGATTGCCGTTTGCCATTTGCCCGTCTGCTGCTCGCCACTGTGGACAGGGCTTAATAAATGGCTGACATTTAAGGCGCATTCCCCTTTACAGCTGGCTGACGTTTTTCTGAGCTTTTGTTTCACGTTATAACATCAGATTCCCCAGCTGCAGCTCCCACATAATGCCCGTGCCTCTCTCTCTCTCTCTCTCTGTGTTTTGTGTTATCTATCGTTCTCTTTCGCTCGCCGTTTAAATATAATTTCGCTTGCTTCCGGTCGCTGACTGAGCTTTGACTGCTGGCCAAAAAATATGCTCATATATTTGGTTCTAGTCTTCCGTTAATAACCAAATACGCAGCAAAAAAAATCAAATATAAAGGAACTAAAAAAGTGGGGAAAACTCCCTCGAACTGGAAACGAAGCCAAAGCCAAGCCGAATCAAGTCGAGACGAGTCGAGTCGAGTCGAATCCTTCGCTCACATTCAAGCGTCCACGCAGTTACAAATGTTGCACACTTCATGGCGGGAATTGGGGATTTCGGGTGGCATTTCTTTTATTTATAGGTTGACGCGACGCGGTCTCGGTTATATATCGCATCTATATGTATTCCCCGCCGCCTGACCGTCCGCCTCATATCCGCTTGTATGGTCGCATTTCCGTTTCAACTTTTTCGGCCGCTCATGAAATATTGTAAGCGTACAGCAGCAACGGCAACGGCAGCGACAACACCAAAGCAAAGCAAAACAAAACAAGCCCAAATAAAATGTTGCCATCCATATGAAAAGCTTGGCAAGGTCCTAGGACATCCCCGGGGGGAAGAGGCGTGGGCTGGGCAAAAAGGGGCTTGCAAAATATGCTCGAGTGGTTTATAATTTTTGCTGCCAAACATTTTTTGCTGCGGCTCAGTCTGGGCCTCTCGGTCTGCTTTTTGTCCGGTGCGCCGCGCCAGTGTCAATGGGGTTAATGCCACGCCAGATGAGTTGACAATTGGCGGGTTGAAAGGGCCATCATTTGTTTGGCATTTCCCGCTTGCATTCTTTTATTCCGTCGCACTGAACGAGCGACATTTATGGGCGTATTTAAATTTCAAGTACCTTTTAATGAAGCGTAGCAATTGCAGAGACTGAGATGAAAAATGTGCGAAGTGGCAATAAAAGTGTTTTGCCCTCAACAAAAATGAGTCGTATCTATGATCCTTTAGTGTGGGAGCAAATTAATTCGACAATTGTCACACTGAGACTAACAGAGGCAGAGGCTTGCAATAATTATTATTCTAACATAAAATCAAAAAAGCGATTAGAAAAATGTAATAATATAAAATAGGAATACAAATTTATTACTTAAAATTTGGCTAATATATAAATAATATGCCACAAAATTAAAAATTTTCAGTCTAACTCATGCAATAATTATTTTGCTTGCAGATAATAAAATAATTAATGAGGAAAATGTATATAAATGAAACTAAATATATGAAGTATTAACATTAAATTTGTACTTATTTTTAATATTAACATTTTGGTTTATATGTATTAATGTATTCCTCATTTAACATTCATCAGCGATTAGTTGATAAAGAAATTTGAGTATGAATGTGTGTATTTTGTATTTCTAATATTGAATATTTAATAATACATTATGTAGTAATAAACATTCTTCAGACCTATCCTGGCATGGGTTCGCAGTTACTACAATTTTCATTTAAAATTAAAACTCGAACTGCATACTTCAATTTAAATTTTGTCTTTAATATTATTACTAAAAAATATGTATACGCATAATTTATGTAAAATTAAATTCATTCAGTTGCAAATCTTCAACTTAATGGTGATAACTCAGCTAAGTTGTGTAGAATTTTCGCATGGCGCCTTTTTCATCAGCTCAGTTGCACGTGAAAACACTTGGGGGAAAAGCCACTCAACAGTACCCACTATGTAGAGGAAAAAGCGAGGCTAAGCTCAACCGAACTCAACTCATAATTACTCAACCATTCAAGCTGCAAATTTTCTGAATAATTTCCCATACAATTTGGATGCGGGTAGCTACAAAATTTCTTTCATTTTCATTACGAACAAAAAAAATAGCCGAAAAAAAGTAAAATGGAAATGCTGCGCTGGTCAAATTAATTGAAACTTTATTTGGATTATGAAATTAGCACACGCCCAGTACACTGAGTTTTTTAGCATTAAGCGCTTTTTAATTAGGTTTGTTGGCCGGGGAGGGGCTTTTGAAGTTGGCCCCATTTGGTCAGCGGAGGGCAGCAAAGAGGCAAGTGGCAGAATGGTTTGGCGGATTAAGTGCACCATAATTTGACGCCAGTTTTTAATTGTGCGGAAAATCGTTAGCAAGCATTTCAAGCTGGGAAATTGTTGGTGGGTTCCATAAGTGGAATATGCAATTTAACTTTATTTTTCTGGCAATGGGAATAGTGTGGGGCGGAAGGTAAACTCTGCGTCAAGTTCTGACATGTGAAGAACACAGACAGACAGGCAGACAAACCGCTGCATATGAGATGTGCCACTTTGGGGCAATCAAATGGAAAATCTAAATGAAAATTGGCAGTTAAGATGGCAGCAAGTAGGCAAAAAGTTCTGGCTAACAAAAATCACTCATGAAATTTGATTGACTGCATCAATGAGTAAATGACTGAACTATTGACACATGCCAACACACATAGAGAGAGAGACAGAGAGAAGTAGTGTGGAAAATGAATGGAAAAGTTTCATTTGCGGCGGAAATGTCCTTGCCATCCTCATGAAAATTGACAATCAAATTGCAAATAGCTTTATCTTGTAGTTTGTTTATTTATTTATATCATTTCGTACACTTCCTGCGCGTCGGCCGCAATGAGCAGAAAAGTCAGTTGGGAGGCAGACGGCGGCCATAGTTGTTAAGCTCACTCCCTCTCTCTCGCTCTCTCTCTCTCCATCATCCTGTCACTCTCATTCTCTCTCTCTCTGTCTCTCTTGCTGCCATTTTGATGTAGCTCATGTGCGTGTGTATGCCAATGTGTGTGTGTGTGTGTGCTATTGCCTGTCCTTTTTGGCCTGTTATCCTTGGCTTATGTTTTCAATTAAATTTCCATACAATTTTCATGACATGATGAACTACCTAGGACTCTGGCTGGACTCTGCCAGGACTCCACACGACCTCTCTCACTCTCTTTCTCTGCCCCCCCCCCCCTCCCTCTCTCCTTCACCGCACGCGCGTGTGTGTGTGTCAGTCAATTTATTTAATAACAAACGCACAGGACACACAAACAGTTGATCTACTATGTGCTGTTCCACAATAGCCCTCGCCTCACACTTCCCTCCCAGCAGCCTCTGGCCAGGGAAATGGCATAAAAATCTCTGTGGAGATTTCTGAATAAATCAAGAACCAAATATTTTATTTCATTTCATTTACACTCGAATAAAATCAGCAACAACGTAAGAAGAGAAACACATAACATAACTTGGCAACAAAAACAAATAGGAGAACATAATCATAAAACTGCACAAAACTCCTTTATCTAAAACAATGTGTTGTACTCACATGACCAGAGGAAGTGCAACGAATTCCACAAGTAAATGAATAAGCAACATTTAAGCAAATCAAGTTTATTAGTGAAAATAAAAGGAACAATAAGAATGCCTAGAAATTGAAACTAGATAGTTCCAAACCCCAATGGGATTTGTTATGAATTATTTTAGCAATTCAATTTCATAAATAGCCCTCCAGTCAAATTCTTTGCAACTTTCATAGCGATTTCCAAGAATCTCGCGCGAGCAATTGACTTTTATGACACCAGCAAAAACAGAAGATCAATTTAACGCTTGTGTTTGACTGGACAGGCTGACATGAGTTGTGGCAACGAAGCAAAGAGAAGTTCATTTCACTTATGTGAAATGCGTCATTTAATCCGCAAAAACAAAAAAGAAACACTTTAATATGACCACATACAAATGAGGCCGGCGCCTCCGTGTCAGGTGGGCTGACAGTGCGACGGCTCCAGGAGCTGCCCACGTCATTTCAATCAAATATTTTTGTTTATGACAGCAGCAACGAGTCTCGGGCATGATTTATCATTATGTGACGGTGGTACTCCTTTTGCCCATGCCCCATGCCCCATGCCCCTTCCGCTCACACATGCCACATTCTACATCCTGCAACCGTTTCCCCTTCGGCCAGCAGTTGCCAGTTGGCATGTTATGCCACATAAGTATATGTTCAATATATAATAACATAAAATATGATGGCCTGCCACATAAATAAAACAGCGAACGAAGCGGTGAATGCTCTGATGTTCTGTATCCTACAAAAATATTATAAATGAACACATGTCAGGGAAAAATGTTGCCCCGAACTCCCACACGAGTACTCATAAGTAGTGAATTTTATTCACATAAGTACTCATGAACCATATATGTTTATTTGTATGTGTGTTACATATTCACCAACAATTACAAAAATATGTTACATTCAAGAATTGTTTATTAAAAGTCCCTCGTTCATTATTAATAACATAAAAGCATGCTTAAAATTGCTCTTTTCAAAAACAATTGTATTTTTTCATCGAAGTAAAATAAACATAATTATATTTTGTATTTCATCATTACTTGTGAATATTATATTTTTTGATACATTCAAATGAAATAAAAAAATGCAGTAATAATGTAGAGTGTATTCAAAGGTCGTCGCCATTAAATTTTCCATTTGATTTTTTGGCGTACGCTGAACTTTGACATGTACTCGTAATGCTTCATTAGGGGAAGTGGCTGGCTGGCAATCGGAGTTGAAATCTGGCACAGAAATCTAAAGTGATATTGAAAATAAAAATGTAGCCAGCTCGTCAATTAAAATGGCAACTAAATAAAATTAAATTCCAAGTTGGCTATCATCGAGCAAAAGGCAAACATACAAGTGCTGACCATTGGACAAGGATCAGAGCGGGGAGCAGAGGGCAGAGGGCTCAGGGCAGACACCAAGCTGCTGGCTAACGCAGACCAAAGACCCGGCTCAGACTCTGGCGAAAGCTGGAGGCAGCCTAGGGCCGCATCAATGGTCGCACAACGCGTTTATTGAATGAAATTAGTCTGCAAATAGTGAAGCATAAGCCAGAGCGCATTGGCCTGGTCAACGAGCCGTAAGCCTAATGTAAGAGCCTTGATTCCACCTCCTCCTCCTCCTCCTTCACCTCCACCCGCGTCCCAATCTTAATGCTCCATTCCCAGTCCGAAGTTGTCCTCTGCATTGAAATCGTCCATTAGCTAAGCAGATTAATTGCTAAAAGGTATTTAATTCGTGATGCTTTTATATTTCAGCTTGCTCGTTTCATTCTCCAGTCAGCTAGACGCATATTACGCTTTCCTTTTTTATATTTTATTTCTCAATTTCTTTTCATTTTATTTCTTTTCTTTTTCGCTTGCTCTTTTCCTCGTACTTTGCTCTTTGATAGAAGCTCACTTCTTCCTTGGAAAATATGGCGTTAAGTATTTTTCCGTTGCTTTTTTCGTTACTTTTTAATGCTTCATTAGCTACTAATGGAAATTGTGTGACTTTGCGAAAATCCATTGCCAGAGGGGGTTGCCTGCTGACATCCATTTCGCGGGGGAGGCTGGAGGGGTGTGAAAACGAAAAATGTATCGACACATGCGAGTATATCACAAATTACAAATTGAAAAAGAAAACAGCAATGAGTAATTAATCCAATTAACTTATAACAAAATTAGTTTATTAGTAAAGAGCTTCAAGGTGAAATAAAATTAATAATTATTATTTTATCAACAAAATTGTGTTTTATACAAAATGTATATGACTATCAATTAATTTTAGTTATATAAGCAGTAATTAATTATACTCTTATAATAACAATTTCAAGACCTTTGGGAACCATAAAAGTGCATTAGAGTTTCCTATTGTTCTGGAGAGAAAATATTCGTTTTGTTTTGTCAAAAAAAATTCATATCCTATTTTAGATAATTGTGCATAAAAATTCCATAGATTAAATAAAAATTAAATATAAAAATAAACAGCTTTATGCAAGATCCTACGGCACACAAAATATGGCTATAAAATATAAAAGCTACCAGTTTCATTAGCTTTTACTAAAGCAGATGCAAGGTGTCAGGCAGGATGAAGGAATCAAGCAAGACAAACCCAATGCTGCATCGCAGAAAGAGAGACAACGAAAAGCATAAACCAAGAGTAAGAGAGAGAGAGACAGGATTCAGGGCGTCACATAAAACTCAAAACCGTCTGCACTATAAAATACAACTAAAAAGCAGCAGCAAATAATTTCAAGAAACTTGTGTGATTTATGTGCAAATATAACACAAAAGCAAGCCAAGTTCTGTACTATAAAAAATACCAGCCAGAGCAGAAAGAGCTGGCGATAGTGAAAGAGTGAAAGAGAGAGGGAGAGAGGTAGAGACTGGGCATTGCAGGTGGCAATGAAGTAGGACATCAGGTAGAAAATGAAAATTACCAATGCAGCTGCTGCCAAGTCACACAAAAAGAATGACGACCAGAACAACAGTACCAAACTGAAGAAGTTCTCGCCAGGATAATGGAGATGGAAGGACACTGAGAACTGGAGCTGAAGCTGCTTAGCGACAGCTGCATCAGTGAAAGCTGTTCCGGCAAAACTTTACAAAATATTGAAGTTTCCACTGAAACTTGAGGTACAATAGAAGTAAAAGAATTTATAGAAATGTAAAAGAATTGCGACAGTGCCACATTTGAAACAGCAACAGAGAGACACATAAACAACTATTTTCAAAGTAAGAACACAAGAGAAAAAAATGTGCTAAAATCAAGAAAAAATTCTTGAATCAAGCCCAAAGTTCTAAAACAATTTCAGATTGGCCATTCTTCAAAATTACAGTTTTTATTTTAATTATGAGCGAGAAACGTTCTAAATTTAAGAATATATACTTAACTTCAAAATCCAAAAAATGTCTAAATGTAAACCAGACAGCCAGAATCAAAAACTAATTTTTTAATTTAGGAAATAAAATTGCGTTTATTTTTATTCTTTAAATATTTATAAATGAATTATTAATATTTTTGTACTCTTTTATTAATTCAACTCACTATTTTTAAATAAACCTTTTTATATCTGAATTAAATATAAATAATAAATGATTAATAATTAAAGTTAAAGATTTTCCTAGTTTCAAAATGAAAAGCAACAAAAAATTCTTGAATTTGAGAATTCTTCAATCTGAAAAAATTCTTTAAACAAGATTTCTTAATTCTAAAAAAAGTAAAGATTGAAAAACTCTTAAATTCAAGAATTATATTCTTGTTTTCAGAAAGTAATTTTCACCTCTGTGAGCAAAAAACAATTTAGTGGAAGCACCTGCAATTTAATTTTAAACTTCTAAGCTCGAAAACCTAATCAATTTGCTGCCTGATTTTAACGACTGATGCTCGTAAAAGATTAATTAACATTCTCGTACATCTTGGGATTACGTTGAATATTCTCCTCCATGATCTTCTTGTGCATGATCTCCCAGTTCTCCACTTTTTGAATCACATCGGGAATAACCTCCCGAATACGAAAGCGATTAATCTCCGGGCCATCGCGTGTCTCAATGTTCGTCTTGAAATTATAGTTGGGCGTGTAGCCATTGATCTTGAGGAAGTGATCAAAGTAGAAGGGCACAATCTGCTCCTGCATGTTGTCCAGCACCATGACAGACTCCTGACTGAAGCCCTCACTGACCACACCATCCTCGGCAAAGGCGCGCACAAAGTTCCGAGTGTTCTCCGAGATGACCACGGGTGGCATGACAACCTTCTTGACCCGCTTCCGCAGATAGAGACGTTGCAGCGGTCCAACGCGCTTGGGTCGCTTGTACGGTGGCTCCAAATTGCGACGCACCTTCTTCATCTCCATATCGATGCGCCGCTCAACCTGATAGGCCTGGAAGGAGAGCTTCTCCAGGTAGCGACGTCGCTTGCGGAATGTCATCTCCAGCTCGCGGACTTTCTCAATGTCCATGTGCTCAAACTTGGCCAGTATCTCCAGCACAACATTGCTGATGGCAGCCACCATGTCCGAGCCACTGGGAATCACATCGCTCGATCCTCGCACGGTGCCAGGGACCAGACGACGCCAGACCTCGGCGAGCACAGCGCGATGCTTGTTAAAGTCCTCATCGGCAAAGGACTCGACGATGGGCTTGTCAAGACTCTGGAGGACACGCGCCTCCATCTCGATGGCCCGATCCTCCATGAAGTATTTCTTGGCCGACTTGCGAGCCACGTATTCCTGCTTCTCCTTCAGGTCCTTGTTGCACCAGTCCACAAAGGTCTCCAGACGACCCTGCAGCTCCGTGTGCACCGAGAGCGTATAATGCATCTCCAGCAGCAGCATGAACGTCTTGTTCTTCAGATTGTCAATGCCCTGCAGGAAGGTCGCGGCATTGGGGAACACCTGGAGCACAGGATGCAAATTCCGCATATAGACCTCGTAGTAAAATTCTCTGATGGCCCAGGCATCGTCCTTGTCCCGCACGCGTATGTTGACAATGGCGCGCTTGGCGATGGACTGATCATAGGGCTCCAGCTCGTAGGCCACGTCCACGTCATCCTCGTCCTGCGCCTCTCTCTCCTTCTCCTCGAAGACTTCCTCCGAGTGCTTGCCCCGCTTCTTGACGGGCACCAAGTGAATCCAATCGTTCTCCGCCCGCCATTCCTCCTCGCCCAGCAGATAGTGAAAGTTCTGCAGCATGACGCAGCGTATCCAGTGTCCTTCGATGAACACAATGTCCATGTTGAGCATTGTCCGCTCGCGTTCCAGTTCCCGATACTGCTGCTTCAGGTTGTCGGTGATCTCGTAGTAGGTTTTCACCTGATACACCTGCGTCATGGCCGCGTTGTACTCCTTCTTCTCCCACTTGGCGAAGAGTCCTTCGTAGAGCAGCTTGGTGTTCTTCATGTCCTGCCAGTGGCGTTCGTTCAGCGTGTCATAGATCTTGGTGCGCACCATCTTGCCCTGAATCAGCAGAGACTCATATTTCAGGCGCATCGCCACTTTGAGCAGCTCGATGCCCGTCTTGAAGTTGAAGCTCTTGACGGTGGCGCGATTCTTGAGCTCATCGATGTAGTTCTCATCGAGATCCGTGATCACCGATCCGTAGTACTTGTTTGGCCCCGGGCCCAGCAAAGTGTTGCGCACATCTGGCACCGGCACCTCCAGACGCAACCGCAAACCGTTGCGCAGCCGCGAGCTGAAGGTGAAGAAGGAGTCCTTGGGACCCAGCATCACAGCCTGCTCCTTGTGCTGGCCGGAGAAGGGCAGCGTGCGATACGGATTCTCCTCCTCGGCGTCCACGTCAATGACCTCGGCCTGGAAGCGCGAGCGACGCATTTCCTCAAAGGGCACCAAAGGCTTGCGTATATAGTCCAGGGGAATTTTGGTCTCATCCTCCAGCAGCAGAAAGCTGCCGCTGTCCCGGGAGAGATTGGTGCAGTCCGAGCTGCTCAACGAGGTCAGGCACTGCTCAATGCTCTGCAGATCCTCCTCGAGCTCGGCCACAATGGCCTTGCGATCGACCAGCAGACGCTCCTCGCCCGGCTCAATGTCCTTCGTCTCATAGATAGCTTCGCGAGTCTCCCGCAAAAAGTCCAGATACTGTTTCCTGCCGGGAAAGTCAAGCGTCGTCATTTCTTCCGGCTTGCGGGAGTGAAATATGAAGTCATATGGATGGCACAGGTCCTGCACAACTTCGCGAGCTCCATCCTTGGAGTCCACGCGAGTGGCGGCCAAATGATCGGCGATCATTTTCTCAAAGTCATAGCGCGGCATGGTCAAGTCCGTGTCCATGTATTGCTTGCACGGCGGATTCGCCTTGAGGAAGTTCACAATGGGCACCTTCTCGGCCTGCTTCTGCACCGTGATCTCCGGATAGACCGTCTTGGTCTGGTAGTGCACATGGACATGCTTCACCTGCGTGGGATCCCAGTGATCGTGATGATGTCGGGCCTCCAGCCGCTCGGTAAACGGCCGCTTCGGCGTGCGCACGTTGGCAAACTTAATCGTGTCCGGCATAATCTTCTCCAGCATGGGCATGCCCGAGTTCAAGATGGCATCATTGAACTGCGCCGACGGCACACGCTCCGTGGCATAGTCGCGAGGTCGTCTGGGATGCATCAGCAGCGTCTTGTCGCGGAAGCTCGGAGCCGGCATGTTGCCCCGCTGCGCTATGTCCAAGGGCAGGTTCGCCTCGGCGCCCGCATTGATGCGATCGTGACTGAACGTGTGCTCCACGAGATCGAGATCACTTCGATCCGGGACGCTGATTGCCTCTTGGGGTGGCACCCAGTCCAGATCGTAGACCTCCTCCTTGGCGTCGCAGGGCGACTGTTCGCGCAGCTGTTTGGCCTCCACGCAGGTCAGGCCGAGCAGCTTCATGCGCGCCAGCTTCTGCTTGAGGTGCTTCGCCTTGATCATGCGGTTCTTCAGGGCAATGTACTCCACGGTGGTGTCCGCCTTGTTGGCGTCCACCATGTCGCCCTCGAGCAGATCGGGTGCGTCGGGCACGATGATCTTTTCGGGAAACACGTAGCGGATGAGGTTGAACTTCTGCACGTGGTACTTGAGCTTGGGCTTGACCAGCTTGAGGTTCTTGCGCAGCACACGATGATAGTGGAGACCCAGACGCTTGTCAATGAACTCCCGGATGGCGCTCTTCTGCTCCCGCTTGTGCAACGTCATGCCCTGTGGCGGAAACAGATCCAGCTTGGGATCATCGGGATCCATCACCTTGATGATGCCGCGCTCCACATCCAGCTTGATGGGCTCCTTACGTGGCGCCAACTCGTTGAGCCACTCGTCCCGGGTCAAGCAGCCCTTGACGGTGCGTTGTCCCTCCATGATCTGGTGGCGATGCAGCTTGCCGCGCAGCCCGTCGCCGTGCTTCAAGTGAAAGCCACGCAGCTGGAACACATCCCCGATCTTGCCCACCTTCAGGTAGTCCTCGTCGTCGCTGCTCTGCTCGCTGGGCGTCGTGCCGCCGCTGCCCTCGATGCTCTCCTCGCAGCGCAGCTGCTGCGCCGCATCCGGATACTTCTTGAGCTTGCCCGTGCGCTCCAGGTAGAACTCCTGGGTGACCCGCGCGTGATCACGACGCACACAGTTCTCCTTGTGCATGATGGCCTTGAGGCGCTCGGTTTCCGTCAGCGTCTTGGGGAAGAACTTGCGCTTCCTGATCACCGGCGGAATGTACTCGAATTTGCGAAAACTGCGCTCGATGTCGTCGTCGATCTTGGCCACGTCCTCGAGCAGATCCTGCTCGGCCACGGAGCGGGCTGCTATCTCCTTGGCCGCTGCCTCCTCCTGCCTGCGCTGCTGCTCCTTGTCCGCTTCGCGTTGCTTGTTCCGCAAATAAATATCCTTGTAGCGCGCCTCACGGGTGCGCTGCTCTTCGGTGATTTTGGATTTGTTCGCCGGCTTGTCCGGCGACCGGAATAGTTCGGCTAGCTTGTAGGGCTTCTCGGGGGGCTCCTCGCGCACCGGTTCGTCCTTGATTTTGGTGGCAAACTCGGCGGGAATCGCCAAGCGTTCCGCCTGCAACTCAGCCTCCACTTTGGCCTGCGTCATCTTCTTGGTGCGACGTCGTGTCATGTAGCGCAGGACACGCCAGTAGATCTGCTGGTTCTGCTGGTCCTGCTCGTCCTTCTCGTACGTGTTCTTGTAGTCCATGCCCTGAAAGTCCAAGTTCACGGGGTTCTCCAGATCAATGACCTCGCAAATATGCGTATCCGACGACTCGGATCCCGTGCTGGCGCAAACATTGTCGCCATGCTTCACCATCTTCCCGATCAGCTTGTATTGCTGAGCCTCCGTCAGTTGCTTGTGCCGCAGCGCACTCGGATTGACCAGGCAGTGGGTGTGTCGCGGATCCTGGGTGAGGAAGAACTTCTGGCGGATCGGCGACAGTTTCGACAGCTGCTGGTAGTTCTTCGGGCAGTTTCCGATGTGCTTAGGAGGCGCGCCCGCCACATAGCTGGCCTCACACGGCTGTTTCCACTTGTCGCCCTTGAAGCCCTTGGGGCGCATCGAAGGCACATGATAGGAGTCAATCATCTCCCTGGAGTCAGGTTCTCCCCGGGCGCTCCTTGTAGACAGCCTGGCATTCTTCAGGGAGGACGCTTCCCGGCCCGGAATACTGGGCGTTGTGCAACTTCTTGCCTGCGTGTTCACAGTGAAGACGGCATCGCGGAAACGCGACTCACTCGAACTGAGGACATCGTATGGACCCTTTTTGGGCTTGAACTCGCGATTGCCGCACTCATCTCGGGTATCGATGTCAGTGCGCTTGATATTGGCATCGGGAAATTCGAGTGTCTGCACGGTCAGCTTGGGATCCGAGTCGCGATGCGAGAAGTCGATGTTCTTGAATTTGGCTATCGCGATTTCCTGCTTCGTCAGGCGATGCTGCCTCTTCGGAGGACACCTTCGTTTGTTCCATGGCTCACTTGTGTCTTGCTTAGCATTAATTCGTGACCTCGGCGCCTGTTCTCCTGGTCTCGGCTCCTTTTCGGACTCAGGCAAATAGGTGTCCCGCTCCTTATGACCTCGCATGGAAATGCGCGCGGATGAAGAGCTCCCCAGCAATGCTGTGCCCCGCACCGGAGTTGCCCGCTTAGTGCTTCCCTTAAGCTGTTTCTGGGACATTGACATTTTGAATAGCCCAATAGAAGTTTATGCTTTGTGTCTTGTTCTTGAATAAAAGCTTCTGATTTTGACTCGACACTAAAAAAATATATGTATATTTGCGATGAGTGCTGCTGATTGTGGAGCTGTCCGTTAGCTAGCCGAACTCATATAAATCTATGTTTTCGACAGTCTGGCATAACTTTGACTTTTTTGTCTTGTGTTCCCATTTACATTTTTGATTATCACTTTTGTTTGTTTGATGATAATGTAAGTGGCCGATGCTCATTTTCGATTTGAATGCTCAGAGTTGCCGAATATGTTTTTTTAAATTTTATATATAAATTTGATTAGCTTGTAATTTTTTTTTAATTTATATATTTTAGTAGTTTTTTTTTATTTTTGTTTTTCATTGAATGAATTATGAAAATGTATAATCTACTCATTTTATAGATAAAATGAATTGTATTTTTATTAAAAAGTTTTTATTTCTTTTTATTTTTTAATGTACCAATAATGTTAGTATTTTTATATATAACATATTTCAGTTTCTCATGGAGTTTTTACAAGTCCTCCACACAGACAGTTTACACCATTCCTATTACAAACTTTAGAGTGCCAATAAATTGAACACTCAAGATATTTGCTTACACGATATTTATTACAACTCGAGGTAGCATTTGCTGTGCTCAGCATTCGTCTCCTTCCCCTCCCCCGCATACACACCATTTGCTCCCTTTTTGGTCGTACTTTGTTTCCGCCCTCGGTAACCATATTTCCATTTCAGTTATTTTCTATACCCTGTAGTCATAAAACAAGCGAGGATAATATGAGTTCATGGAGATTTTCAGAAAGTGCGAGCTACATATAATACATATAATACTAATACATATAATTATATGAATCAATGTGAGCGCTAAAAATATATTATATGATTTTTTTGTATGTTCACAGGCTATGCTTAAGTCAAGATATATCCGATTTGTTTTTCCACATGTTTACTTATGCCTTGAATTCTTATTGTGAACGCCCCATCGCCTAAAAGTATGCCATAAAAATTGACTTGTTTTCCATTTTTAGCTTGTCGCAGTGCGCATTAAGCAGCATTTCCACATTTCTCAATTTCCATTCCATTTCGGTTCGGCATTTTATGACCCACATATGTCAGTATCTAATAAGTCCAAGAACTAAGCCGCCATCGCTATTGGTTCGACTCTCGCTTCGTCGTCGACGTCGACTCTCGTGCAATTTAATTAAATTTCAGAACGACTTCCATTTGGCAGACATGCTGCATAATTTCAAACAGGTGAATTGAAAACCCGACGCAAAAGTTTTAACAATTCCCCATCAACTCTCTCCCCGCCCCTTTCCATCTGTTTCTCTGAAATTTGCGGCGTATTAATTTCGAATTTATGTTTATTTCTGACGCTCACAAACGGAAATGAAGTTAATTTTTGTACATTTTCTATTCGTGCGTCAATTTTAATGGGCGCTCATTGTTGATGCTGTTGCTGTTGTTGTTGCTGTTTTTTGTTGTTGTTGGTGCCGTTGTCGTTTTCGTTGTTGTTTCGATTGTTTTGATTATTGTTTTTTGGCAGCCCCGGGCGGCAAATAAATAATTTATAATAATTTCACAAAATGCCACTTAAAGTGCGGAAATTGCGCACAATGAAGACCCCACAGCGCACAATTGTGTGAATTTATAATTTTTGTGCGAATTCAATTAAATATTTTCGGCGGAACGAGAACCTAAAATCATTGAGCATTGAGAGAAAATATGTTCAACTTGGAAATACTCTTCCACATGAACGCATTTAAATTGAACTCATTCAGTTAATATCAATGCATAAATTAGGTTAATCGCCAGCTAAATAAGATTAATAAAGCATAAAGTTATCCGTCAGTGCTAATCGTAAATATTGACCATAATTAAATATAATATTAATAATTCACAATTGCTATTATTAGAAGAACAGATACTATTAATACACATTGATTAAATAAGCATAATATTGGTAGCATAAGCCATCAGCATTGCAATGTATGAACTCCATAAAATTAAGCTCGATTTATTTTCTTGGCTTTGTATTGGACAATTGAAGTGGGTTCGTCTGGAATATGAATGCGTAAACTTTCTTAGCAGACCAGAACTGTGCTGTCATCACTAAAGATCAAATCAAATCCTAGCAGACTTTAGAGCATTCTCTTATTTTTATTTTGGGTGGAAGTAACAAAGCCCACCGCAGGCGTCTCAAAAAAAAAAAGAATTGGTTTACATTTTTTTCAGACTTGGAGTTTACAGCTAAAAAGTTTAATTCAATTAAGAGTTTGGCCTCGGCGGGTGTTGCTCTGTCGAGAAACCAAACACAGCCGCATACACCAATACATACACACATACACACAGCCGCATACACACACACACATACACAAATACCTGTGTACTATCATACTCAGCAAGAGCAAAGTCAAAGTTGCGCTTTTCAATTTTTGCAACATTTTCTGTTGCATTTCCTTTTGGTTGCTTTCGCTCACCTTTTCTCGCCCACGCTGCATGTTACATTCACCTTTACGGGGATTCATTAAAAATGCATTCTCAGCCTGCTGTGCGGCACAAAATGGCAAAAAGAAACTGCAAATTTGCGCAAAACTTTTGGCTCTCTGCAAAATTTGCCATATGGCCAATGTCTGTGCGGAGGTAAAGTTTCACCTTCTGGTCGACACGATGCGCCGACTGCAGCAGCCCTTAAAGACGCAAAGGCTTAACATCGTGAATCTTTAGTAGATGGACAAGATGTTGCAGTCATTATTTAATATGCAGTATGACTCGAAATCGGAAATCTAAAAGCAAAACATGAACAAATTATCAGAAATCGAAACAATGAAATTGTGGGATTGAGAATATAATTTTTAACATTTAAATAATAATCATTTGTTTTTAAGCATACTAAAAATATTTTGAGAATTTATTATGAGCAATCATTTTTGAAACAAAATGTTCGAATTTTAATTTTTTCTGATTTTTTATATATTATTTATTTGTGTACTTTAAAGAACAAATTTGTTCTCTTTTAGGCACTTTTGACTAATATTTATTTACCTACTCAAGCTGTTTGCTCTCTCTCCCTCTCTCTTTTTCTCCCTTTTTTAATAGCTCCATCTCTTGACCCATATGAGAGCACTTAAGCTATGCATAGTTCCATTCTTCGTTCGTCTTCTAATTGCCCAGCAAATCTGCTCATCTCGTTAGTAATTTCCTAAGCTCGACTGCCTGGAAATGCATTTTCCCAGGCTCTTCAACCATCCATCCATTCCGCTTTTTTTTGTTGCCTACACTCTTTTTTCACGCGCGGCAAAGTTTTTAATTGAAAGTTTTAAGCTGTAATTGAAGTTTGCCCAGTGCTTCGACCTGTCACCTCCATCGCACCCCGCTCCCGATCCACAAAGTGGAGCTGCCATTTTGCCAGCCTCTTCATTGCTCACTTCGCCAGCCAAGCAGTCAGGCCTCGGTCTGGCTCCGGTGCGGGCTTCGGCTCTAGGAGTGCGTCTGGCCTGGAGCTGGTTACAGCTTGTAAAGCGTTTTATCCGGTGCGGCTCGGAGTCCAAGTCCCATTCGAGTGAAGCGCAAATTTGCCTTTTGGCCCAGGTATGAAATAATTATAATTTGCAAATTTCTCTGCCACTCTCTGCGCGGACGTTGTTTAATTTTGTGTGCAGCAACTTGTTAAAGTCGACCCAAAAGTGGTAGCCACTTGAACAAACTTCCATTTATGTGTTAAATTTTATTTTCATTTCATTTTTTCCTTTTTCGCTTCGTTCTTTACTGCACTTGCATTTTAAATGGTTCGAATTTTATTTTTTTGAATACGAGTTGCTGGAGGCCGTAGCCACTGCATGTCGCTGCACTTTCTTTTGTGGCATATAAAACATGTATTTATTTAATTAAAAACCCTGCTTTTGTGTGCTGCGCAGTGTTGTGTAGTGTAATAATAACAATAATAATAACTTTTTTCCCATTTTTTCCGTCTCATCCTTTTCGCATGTTGCATGTTCGCCGTCAGTTGCCAGTTGCCAGTTGCCAGAACTTGTAACAACCAATTGAATGCCGCTGTAGATAAATGCACAAAAAATATGTTGAATTACTTTTGTCGAGAAAGCTCGACATTAAAATATCCTGTCGAAAACCACGCAACTCCCTATTTATATCCTATTCTAGTTTCAAATAAAATAGATTCAAATTAAACTTACGTTTCATAAATGATGAAAAAAATATTTGTTTAACTTGAATACTATTTATTTAAACAATTTATTAACAATTATTTGGACTATTTCAGACTGCCAGTCAATCTATTCTAACAATTTGTATTCTGGATAAATAGAAGATTAATTTTTTGTACATTAATGATTAATGATGTTTTAATTCTGATATCGCTGTAATGAGTAAAGTCGTTACATTTCCAAACATCAAAACACTATCACTAAACTGTTGTCCATATGTCAGATGGAAAGACTCAAATACGTAATCGTTTTTCATGGCATATCGTGTTGTTAATTAAATAAAAATATTGCGTATGATTTTATTTATTTATTTGTTTCATGTTTTCATTTGTTGCTATTATTTGTATACATTTTCTGTTCGTCTCCGCAGTGTTGTTGCCATTGCCGTTCTCAAATTATTCATTATTATTCTCGCTGTATGTCGTATCAGAAGCCACACTACGGGTAAGAAGAAATGCCAGGGTTTTTTAATTAAATTTTCACGGAAATGCAGTCACATTAAACGGAAATGTTGAAACATTTTAATGCAAACGACATGGCATGAATATCGAAGCAACAGACTCGTTCAGTTCTCCCTTCTTCCCTTCCTTGTTGCATCATCAATCGACTCCTTTTTCAACTATCCGTTCTCTCAGTAGGTGGAACATGTCGTCGGCTTCTTTGTGGTCGTTGTCAAGTTGTTTGCCCAAGACTCAAAAACGGCAGCTTTAATTTTAATAATTTATCGCACACACTTTTTAATTATTAATCGAGTTTGTTATGGCAAACAGACGTAAATAATTAAAGTTGCTTTTCAATGCAGAAGGTCGCCACACAGCTCTGGCACTTTGTAATCAATTCTGGTTGCCAGAGCACCAAGAACCTATAAAACTTATATATATAAAACCAATATATGTACATGGATATATGTATATGGATATATAGTTGGTAGCAGACTAATGACAACATACATATATCTGAATGATAATCAGAAATTATACATTTGCAATCGAAGAGTTTCTACACCGTTACACACACACAATTCCAATTACAATTACACACACACACACATACGCACAACAAACGACAATTTCCGGGTAGCAATAATAATAAACGATAATAAATGCATTCAATATGCAAAAGTTTTCAATGTTTATTTATGCAATAATGCAACGACAATTAGGGCAATTAAATATTTATTTTTACACTTGGCAAAAGCTCGTCGAGAATTCTCATTTTGTGTTTGCTTTAAATTGCAATAGCCTGATATGCGAGTGGTTCTTGTTATTGTTGTTGTTTGTTTATTTAACGAGTGCATTTGAGCCACAACAACAACTTGTTCAAATTTTCGTTCTGGTTTTGTTAAACAAACTAGCAACAACAACTAAAAGTGTTGCCACTGGACCTGGCACTTTGTCAACTTCACACAACGACAAATTGGCAAACCAACAAAAGCAACAACAACAGCAGCAAACAGCAGCAAAGTGTAAAGTGAGCAACAAAACCAAAAAATACATAAAGCAACAACTATATAATCAAATAAACGAAAACCACAAAAATTAATTAGCCTGCCAACAAAATAACTAATAACTAAAGTCTATTAATTAATCGCTCGACTCTTTTTTTAATCCCAAAAAATGTGATTTAGTTATTTGCTTTCATTGTTTAATATACAAATTACACTCTTGGGCTTTAAATGGCCATCTAATTGATGCATACGCGTACAAAAAAACCTACTGCCAACGAGGCGTATGATGAATCACAATGAATCGAACAGATAACAAACTGTGGAGCTCCCTTGTGCAAAGTAATGGGCCAGAAACTTGGCACTTTATTCGATTCTGAAAAGAATGGTTGCAAATATCAATTTCCACATTTCGTAATTAATAAATATGAAAAGATAAATACTTTTAATTTTAGATGATACTTTAGCCAATTATACATTATATACATTAGAGAAATTATTAGATTTATATATATATATCATAGTTTTCTGTGTACAACACATAACATTATTTCAAACCCAATGTGCAGTGTAGAATGCAAAATGCTCATGACACCACAACTTTATGCAACTGTAGACAGTTTGATTGCATCTCACCTCAACTATTGACTATCGTTGGACTAAGCCCACACATACACACACATAAGCACACTTCCACACACACACAGACAGACAGACAGACAGACAGACAGAGACACACAGACAACAGGCACTTGCTTGATAAATACCAGCAGAAATCATTCCAGCTCCGTTTGGGCCCTTCGACTGTGCATTATATGTTATTAAAACCATTTTTAATTGAAAATTAATTGAAATATCAATTGCAATGGCATTAAAATGCGTCGAGTTGATTCTGAGGCTGCAGCTAACCGTTTGCATCCCCTTATTATAATGCTGCTGTGCCATTTTATGCATATACAATTTATTATTATGCAATTCCATGTGGCATTTATGCGGATATACATACATATGTGCGTATATATCTTTTGCTATCTCTGTCAGACTTTTGTGTGTGTGTGTGTTGATAATTTGCTATGCAATAATATTCCAAAAATCCATATTGATGTCATGTCAATTTGTCTGTTATCCGAGTACGCACTGTGCAGACTGAACTCAAAATCAATTAATACAATGCGGCGGGCAATTGAAATTGTATACTTCGATCATCGAGTGGCTCCATAAATTAGCCGGCAAACTATTTAATTGAATTAAGCGCAATTTACAAATCTGTATTACAAACATTCAATTGCATACTTAAGTGGCATGCAATACTCAAGCTTCCCAATCCAAATTATCAATAGAGCTCGGTGCAATTTATTGCCATTGAATATCGCTTTCTTTTCTTGTTATTTGCTTATTCGGCCTGAAAGGCAAAATGTTGGCCAACATTTAATTTTATGAATCCTACACAATTTCTTCGGATGCCGTAGTCAAAGCATTTTATTGACAAACAGTTTTGTCGCTGCATAAATCTAATAAACCAACAGAAAGCAAAGTGAAAGGAAGCCACGACATTGCCATAAATGAAAATACTTCAGAAAAAAAAAAGAAACCGACCACCGGTCACCGGAGATAGCAGAAAAAGTGCGTAAACGGAAATTGTTGCTGTCGTTTCATCTTTCCCAGCATGTGTGCATATTGCAGAGGCCCCCCAATGAGTTACAACTTGTCGGCACAACATGTCGATACTGAAAGCGTAAGAATTCTGTTGCGGGCTTGCGACTTCAAGCACACTTAAAGTGAAAAACTGCCAATATAGAGTTCATTAAATTGAAATATGAAATTTAAATATTATCCTTGAGTAATTTAATTTAAATAATATGTGTATAGACTGCCACTTCTTTTTGATAGGGTTTGCTGAACAAGATCCCCTCTTTTGAGCGGACACTCTTTTCACCTAAGCTAAGCTGAAAGTAACAAAAATTCAATATTAGTTTATAATAAAATGTTATCAAATTGTATTGCCGAATTATATTTACGACTGCCATATAACAAAAATTGTCACATTCTTAAAATTCAAGTGTACTATTAATTAATATATTAATAATATGTACAATATATATATTAAATATTCTTTAATGTCTGTGAATTAAGTATTTTAAATTCAGTGTATAATCTATTTAGCAAATTTGTTCCATAACAATACCTTATTAAAATAGAGTCAACTTTAAAAAAATGTAAATTAGCATTAACAAATTTCGTCTCAAGATAGGAAATGTAGTGTGTATTGACTTTAAAGAGATAAATTCACTTGTCAAGCTGATTTTGTCATTAGTCAGCAAAGCATTCAAAAAATTGGCAAGAAAATTGCACTTTTCTTTTTTTTAAGTTTTTTCGGTTCTTGCTAGCTTTAGCTGGGCCTGGCAAATTACAGGCCTATTGTTTGGCAGTTGCCAAAAAGTGTGACTATGCGAATTGAATGGAGCTTTGGCAGCAGCCCGGTACCGGGGCTTGGGCTAATGGCAATTTTAATGCGCACTTCCGACCGGAAGTCAAATCGTCGTGCTCGCAGCGGGTTGGCAGCGCCCAATTGGAGGCTGCTTCTGCCTCTGCCTCTGCCACACACGTACATCCACAGTTGGAGGCAGTTCGGCGTTAAAAAGACAAATGACAAACACATTTGCACACTATTACAACTGGGGCGCGTGTTGTGCGCTGCTTTCTCTTTCATTCTCCCCCGTCCGATGTGGATGTGGATGTGGATGTGAATGTGTTTGTGGATTCGCAACAGGCGGTCATGACAGAGGCACATAGATAACTGTCGCTCTATTTTATACACACTACTTACATAGCAGATAAACACGCATGTAAATATGCAGGCGACGGAGGAGGAGGAGGAGGTGGAGGCGAGGTAGTTGTGGAGGACTCGGGACACTAAGACAAAGGACGCCAGAGGATGGCATTAAAATAATGTTAAATTGCTTGTAGTATTTGCTTCTGCTGTCACTGGCTGCCTTCTGGCTCGCCTTTGTTTGCCGGCATCTCATTGTATATAGTTGTCCTTCGGCATGTCCTGACCACCCACCACCCACCTCCACGCCATCCTGCAGACGCGTCTGTCCGCCTGTCTGCTACTATTAAGTATTATTGTTGTTGCTGCTCTTGTTCTTGTCATGCCGCACACTTTTTTGTGTTTTTGTTTCGTTCGCTTCTCGTCCTTTTGCAGTTTTTCGGTGCGTGGTGCCGTAATTCATTGTCCCCGCCTCCATTGAAGGACCACGTCTGCATATTTTATTTGTTGTTGTATTTAAATGTGCTTAAAATGTGGTTAAATTTGCTGGTGAAAGTGCCGCATGCCACGCTCGCATTTCCGTTTCCGTTTCATTCCCTCATTGTCCCTTATTGCCATTGTTACCAACTGAATGGAGTTGATTTTTAAGTTGCAATTCTTGCGGTTGCACCAACAATTTGCCACCGAATGTCCTGTAAACAGACTTGCAAATTGGTTTAGATTTGTAGCCAATTGCCAACTGGGTCTTCCCACTTTTCCTTGACATTTATTTAAACCCAACTCAAGCTGAAAAGCCATTGCAAAGAGGAGACCACAACTGCAGCGCTATGAAGTGTATAAGTTATGTCTCTTAAAATCTTTGGGAAGGTGTAACAAGCTTATTCAATAAATACAAGAAAGTACATACATTTTATCACATTAAAGCTACACTACCAACCACAATAGTCCCAACAGAATATTGTGGACCCCGCGTGAGGGACAAACATATTTAAATAGGTGTAGGGTGCATTTTTAATGATGTTGGCATCGGTTTACAAAGTATTTAAGCACTTGCCCGCACTAAAAAAGTGTTATTTAAACTTAAATTAAATATTTAAAATGCATTATACATAGTTGACCAGTTTTTGGGGGCAGCGAATCAAAGCATTTTTTAAGCTCTCAGCTGTGTCCCAAGCGGGCCGTGCAAATATTTGTGTAAACCACACAAAAGTGAATGCGAGTGTGAGTTCACCAACGAATGCACTCTACTCACTCGCATGAGTAATTAATTTAATTAATTTGTTCATAATTAATGCCAATGGCAAAAGTGTAAAATTGTTGCAATTGCAGCAGCAACAAACACAACAGCAACAACAATGAAGAAGCCGTCAAGCAACATTTTCACTGTTTATGAAAATGTCGTAAATTTTCGTTATATATGCCTTTTTTTTTTGATCCGACCACACCTCCCGGCTGCTGTCATATTCACATTGCCAGCGTGACGCGACTTTGTGCAATCTATTTGTTAAATATGTCACTCTTAATATGCCACGCATATTTTCACTTATTAAGTACGCTTCATTCAATGACAAAAATAAAAATAAATACAAAAATATGCTCACAACAGATGCAAAAGAAGCAACAAAAAAGGCTCAAAATCCAACACAATGCGTTGTGCAACGTTGCGTATGCGTGATTTTTAATCAACCCGCCACTCGATGGACCAACCAACTGCCAACTTCTGAATCCTTTGATGCCCAGGCAGGTCAAACTCGCAGCCAGTTGCATTTAATTCATTAAAGCAAAGTATTTTATTTCATTATATTACGTAAATGCTTATGATAAAACAGATACTCGTACTACAATGGCACAGTGGTGAAAATAAGGCCAAAACAATAAAGCTATACAGCACATATAAAGAAGCGAATATATTCGATACTGTTATAACACTTTATTTTCAAGCATTTGTTTCAAATAATTCATTAAATTAAAATAACAAAAATTACCCTCGTATTAAAAAAGTACAAAATGCATTTAATAGAAAGCTAAGCTATTTAAACAAAATGAAACTTAAATAAATATACAAAATTAAATATAATATATATTTTTCGATTCAAATGTAACAAATAATATTAAATATAATTTCCACAGTTGAATTTCAAAATCCAAAATATAAATAATGTTATCTAAAATTGGTGGGAAGTGTCCACAGTGGCAGCAATAATTAAAACATACTGTAATGGTTTGTCAGCTGCGCTTGATATGACGCACAAATTACACACAGCGACAAACACACACACACACACGCACGCACACAGACGCAGTGTAATAAAGGCATATTAACATGTGGAAATGGCCTGATGATGTCCCTCATACAGATACAAGTATTGCGAATATGGTGAGAATCGTTTGACTGTCCCAATGTGCAATGTGGCGTATGAGCGATTTGTGTATATGCGCACAATATTTTAAGTGCTTTATGGTTAATGCCACTTATGGTTAGCACATTGACAAACCCCAAACCCATGCCCAAAACAACAACAGTCCAGTCCGGCCGCAAATTTATGTAAATTTATGTTGATATTGAAATGAGGGCAGAGAGGCGGCCAACAATCGACAATACTTTGATCCCGCAATTGCAATCACAGACGCTAAATGCAAAAACTAATTAAAATTACAAATCCACAAATAATTTCCGTGTTCTCTTCATTGACTTTGCCAAATGGCAAAATTATGGAGGCTTAAAAATTAATAGTACATAATGCGGCAAACAAATTGTAAAATTGTAAACGACCAAACAACTCAAAGGCCTACTAAGCTGTTCAGAAGAGAGAGGGCAATACAAAGAGAGAAAGAGAGAGAGAAGTATATTTATATAAATGCAAGGGGGTATGGGGGTGTCTTCTCTCCTCTTAAATAATTGCATATGTATCAATTGGCGAGCTTACTCAATTTGCAGGCAAACAATTTGAGCTGTAAAGAGCATCGGCTTGATAAAAATCTATTGCATACTAATAGGCACTTCAATTCAATTCGCTCACTTAGGCAGCTCCATGAGTATCCAAGTGTGCGTGTGTTCGAGTGTGTGTGTGTGTGTGTGTGTGTGTGTGTGGGCACTCGAGTGTATACAAATGTAGGGTGTGGGTGTGCTGCACTTTACAATGACCCATAATAAAGTTTGTTTGCCGCTCTGTGTCTGCCAATTTGCCCATTTTGTGTTTGCTCAACGCGCCAGAGCAAACAAACGATGCCAAAGAGCAAGCACTGAATGGGAGAGTCCAAACACACACACACACACACGCACCCACACACGCCTACCGAACGAAACGAAGCGAGTGTGCAAGCGAGAGAGCGAGAGATAGAGAGAGAGACTTGCTTTCGTCAAGTTTATTCTGCCATACGTTTACCTGGCACATTATTTCCTGTTTGGCCAGCAACTTCGTCTGTTATGTGTCCGCTGTTGCAAGCTTTACATCGGACGCAAGGTGGCCAGTTGGGCAGGTGAGGCGGTGGAGGGACGTGCGCATGTTTAGTTAACGACTGGCCAGCACTTGGAAGAGAGAAAGAGCAGCAGTGAGGCCTCTCTTAAACATGGCCAGAAAGCTCTTAAGAGTGTGCTCACAGATGGGCAGCACTATCATTCTACTGTGGTATATATTATATTTGGTATTTTTTAGTGCATTTCCCGAAGCTTCAATTTAATTCGATTTAATTATGAACTCCTAAATCTTGTTTTGTTCCTGTTTTGAATTCCTATTGTATTTAATCATTTTGTACATCTCATGTTGTCCACATTTGAATTATTTAAACTAAGAGATAACTTAAATGTTGTTCTTTAAGAATGAATCGCATTATAATTAGATGTAAAGCATTTCGGAGTCTCAAAACCTGTTAACTGCAAATTACGTTTGATATATATCAACAATTCGCCATAAAATGATTAACTAATTGCTGATAAAATATTCAAATAGTTTGCTAATGCTGTTGAAAACTTGAGTCTAATGTCAACTGCTTATCAAGGACTTAAACACCCCAGAGACGCAAGCAGCCAGGCTATTAATTAGCCATTTGCACGCCATTTCAATGCCGTGTCATCAATAGATGCTTCTATCCTTCCCATCTCCAACACACTCACATGTCAATTGCAAAATTTGTGAGCAGTAACTAAGCGGAGTCCGTTGCCAACGCCTTCGTCTCCATTTTCACCCCCTGCTCGACGCACCGTCCCTGGGGCGTCTGGGCAATAAGCAGCAGCAGCAACAGCAGCAGCAGTAACAGCAACAACAATGGCAACATGCAAAGTACATGCATTTAATGCTTGAAATTAGGCAACGCCGGGCGGGAGAGTAGACATGTAGTGACGGCTTACAGTGCGTATGAGTGACATTTAATTAGTAAGACATAAGCGTTGCCATAAAGTACACTTCGACTTGTATTTATTTGCAAACAAACATGGCGACACTACCGCCCCTTCCCCTTCCCCTTCCACATTTAGGGGCGATCAAAAAGCAGCAGCAACAGCAGCAGCATCAGTAACAAAGTTTTGTGCGTGGGTGTTTCGGGTATTTACACTCATTTCACACCGCCGAACACATACACACAGAGACACAGCCACGCGCACTTGAACAAAGTGTAAGATATTTATAAGTAAATATTTATAACGCTCACTGGCAGCGGAGGACCAAAGAGGCGCAAGGGGAGACTGCCAAACAAAGTAATTACAACATAAATTAAGCAAAATAACCGCAGACGCGTAAATGTTACTTCGTGACTTTTGTGTGTGTATGCGAGAGAATTTGCGTTGTGTGGGTGTGCGTGAAAGCATATGCTTGAGATTTAGTAGTACAGTGTGGTTTTAGGTTAGTTCGAGTTACTAATTTTGTTGAGGGTGTGGCAAGTACTAAGCCTGGCTAATTTTCCACCTTGTAGAGAAAGTGATAATGGAAAGAATGCTGACAGAATAATGCGAAAATATAGGACTACTATTAACTCAGCTTCCCTAGTAATTATTGATAAGTAACTAAGCCATTCATACAATTATAATAATATTAAAATGGGTATCATACTTATAGTTTAAACGAGCTAACAGAATTAATTAGACGTCACCGAAGCTAACTAGCTTAAGAAGCTTAACTGAAGATGAAATCCGCTTAACTGAAAATTGAATATCCGTTTTAACATATATATTTGAAATAAATTTGATCACTTAATAAAAGAAAATATTTAAGGCAATAAAATATAAAATACAGATTTAAATACTTAAAAGAAATATGAAAGTAATAATAGCTTTAATAAATAAATAAATTTCAAATCATTTATTAAATGAAAATTATTAAATTTATTAATAATTGCATAGAAATGGAAAATGAAAACCATTTGTAATAAAAATATGTATATATTGGAGCTTAATACAATTAATGGAAATATTAGTGTAATTCCATAATTTTAGTTGACTTTTTATAAGAGCTACATAAGTTAGCCATAAATTTAAAATGTAATACAAAATCGTACAGAAAAAAACTTGTTATTCAATTTAATTTTTTTGTGGTATTTTTGCAAGAAATAAAAACCAAATAAGAAATTTTTTTGAAATCAGTTCCGAACTATTTTTTGAGAAAAATAAGAGCCACAGAATTAACCCACATATAAATTTAAGAGCTAATTAAAATATTGTTGCAAAAACTTGAAGCTTTAACAATCAAAATCACAAAATAAATATTTACGCGATGGAAGTATCGAGATGATGACTGGGGAAATGCAAGAATTCTGTTTGAGGCGGGTTGGTTCCTTAAGCTCCCACGGTATGGACGCCCTTAGAGGGCAAGCAAATGAAGCCGCAATTTTCTTGCCAAAGAAGCATTTTTTAATTAGACAAAACTTTCACCTGCAGCTGCTGCTGTCGTTTTTTGAAGCAGCCGGAAGTTTGGGGCAGCTTCTTGGCAGCTGTAGCTGTTGCTGTTGCTGTTGCTGCTGCTGTGAGACGAGGAAGGTGCAGCTGAGACAAGAGGAGGGGGGTGGATGACACGTTTTGGAATTTGACTTTATTTCATACTTGCCCAAGTCTTTTGTGCCCTTTCGAAGCAGCGACTAACCGACTACAGCAACAGCAACAATTGGGAAACTGGAGACTGCTAAACTGGGAAAGTGGGAGAGTGGCAACTATGCGGCAGGAACTCAACTCAAAACAAATTTTTGTCTGTCTGCGGAGCAAAGTGACAGCACTGAAGTCGCCCCAACGCCAAGGACGCACTTGACGCAGGACCTGCGACTCCAGCGCGCCGTTGTCTGCTGCCTGTTCGCTGTTGGCTGCCTTCGAGTGCGTAGCAGTTAAATGGAGTCAGCTTATAAAGCAGGTACCAGAAAGAGAACCGAGCACTCGGTACAGCCAGCCCCAAACCTTACCCTTATTATATTTCATTTGACATTTTTTTCGCTGCTCCTCTTTTCATTTTTGTTTTCTTTTTTTTTTTTTGTGGGAAAAAGTGATACAACAACATGAAAATGAGTAGAGAGAAGGTGAGACGAGACGAAGGAGGAGGCGAGGCGTGGCACCACAGTGGGCGTTGGAGTTGTGTACATGAATAAGTTAACTACCGCACTAATGTACATTTGATGTACTTTTCTGTTCGTCGCCCCTCCTCGCTGCGTTGCCATGTATATTGAGATAGGGCCGAGGTTGGGGGTTGTCAATGGGAATGGGAATGAAGAGTGGGTGTTGCTCAGGTGTACGAGCACAGTTAGCTATTTATATTGAAGCAGCTACTTCGCCAGCTTGTCTCGCTTGACAGCTATCACAAGACTTTCAGTTCGGTTCCGTGCTCCTACGACTCCCCGTCTCATCGTTGGTCCTGCTCCTCGTCAGCGTCGCATTCGGCGTATTGAAGTGGAAGTGGAAGTCAAAGTGTTGCGTACTGTTTTGTTGTCTGACTTACGAAGTGTCTTGTATGCTGGGCCAGCTCCTACCCGAGTTACACTGCTCCAAAGCAGACGTAAATTGGAATAAATTAATTAGCTCCATTTCACTTTGCTCCCATATGTGTGAATTAAATTCAAATAAAATGTTGAGCAAATGCTAATTAACAATTCGATCATAGAACTGCTTAATTTCAAAAAAATAATATTCACCAATAATTGCGCAACATAAAGTATACTATTCTGTTATGTACATAACATACATATTTATCCAATTATTTGAGACTCTAACATATAGAATTACGCACAAATACAAATAAATTATTTTTGCAACTTTACCCAATTCCACAAAATAAGATTTATTATTTTCTGCATAAAATAAAGAAGATTATTCGTTTATGAATATAATATAAATAGTAAAATAAATTATTTGCGACTTTAAGATATAATATATATTTATATTCATTTACATTGTATATTAAATTATATTACTTTCTGCGCGCTGACACTTTGCCAGCGAGCATTTATATTATTTGTAGACATATTGGGAGTGCGTATAAATATTTCGTAGATTTATCAACTTATATTCAATTTCCTTGCTTTTCACTTGACTTCCCTACACGCGGAAGCCTCCTTTTGCCACCGCTTGTTTTGTCACCTAAGCGACAATGGCAACACGTTTATTAGCCCCCTGCCAAGACATCTTCTCAAGTGAAGACTCCTCCCTCTTCTCCCCCCTCTGCGTGCTTTCAAAATTTCCAAATCAAATTAACTTGCTTTCATTTGAGGCGAAGAAAAGCGAATGCGAAAAAGTGTAGCATACATTTTTCGGGAACCCTCACTTCCTGTTGAGGCGTGGGCTTTTGCTTTGCTGATTTCCCCCACTTCTGTCCGCTCGTTTTTTTCAATTTGTATACGAAATTTACTTTTGTTGTTACATTTCTGTTCATTTCCTTTGAGTAACTCAAAACCTGCATTGGCAGCAGCAGAAGAAGATGAAGAAGCTGACGCGCCTGCATCCATGTGAATGCCAGAGAATATCAGGAAACCGCCTTTGGGAACACATACTCGCACTTGTCGGAGCGTTAAGTTTCAGAGACAGCTGTTGACGACGAGGCCCAAATGGTTTTATTAAAAATTCGTTCACATACAAACAGAGGGTGGGAGAAGGCATAAAAGACGCACTGAAAAATAAAGAAAATCATGATGCGAGAATTATATATTCAATATTACTTTAGAACTTGTAGTTGCAGTAATTCTCTTATAAACAGCAACACCTACTCGTAAACCACTTTGGCATATTATTCAAATAATATTTTCACAATTCTTGATACGCATGAAAACACCAATACAACTTGGCTTACGTTGCGTAAGCGTGATTTGACTTTTTTGTGATGAAATATTTATGCTGTGTTTGAGCATTTTGTTGCCTGCCGTGTCTAGACTTTATTCAACATTTGTCGAGCCAAAAGCGGAGGCGAATAAAAGTGCAGAAAGCTGAAAACGCCGCGAGCGGACTTGGCAAATGTAAATAATAACAGAAATTGTTGCTTTCCTCTCTCCAGTGGGCGGGCCAATAACCTTGAAACGGCAAACTGAATTGCTCTGGGACGGCGTCTCCTTCTGGGACTGGCAATGAGACTGGGCCTGGGACTGGGCCTGGCGGCACTTAAAATGCACTCAACTAAAATGCCACAAATGTAGCAGAGGCAACAAACATCAACAGCAACAACAAAAACATCACAGGAGCCAAACACCCAATGGCCAATGGCCAATGGCCAACAGAGCAAAAAGGTCATTGAAGTAAACGTAAATGAAAATAAAACTGCAAATAAAATTAACACGCACATGAAAATGCAAGCACTAAAGAAAAGCGAGAAAACAAAGACAAGGATGGAGAAGAAACCGACTAGAGAAAGTCAAGCGAGAGCAGTAAGATAAGTTTATGCTAAACAATATCGACAAAATAATAATACAAATTAATAAGGATATAAAAAAACCAGTAAGAAAGCTACAGTCGAGAGTGATCGACCGTATGATACCCGCAACCCATTTCGAGAGAAAACAAAAAATTTAAATGATATATTAACAAAAAATATACCAAATATACTAAAATTAGTTTTTTGTATATATTTGAAAATAGCGGGTAAAAATCACAACACCGTTATGGTCACACTGTCAACTAAAGAAACAAAGCGCGGGCAGCTGCAAGTGAATTTTGCACATAAACTTGATTCTTTAATAACTTCCTTGTTTTTCATTCGATCTCAACCAAATTCACAGGAATCATTGAGAATATAATTATTATTATGCATACCAAAATTCAATGCTCTAGGTCTATTATTACGGCTTTTACAGACTTTTGGGGGCGGAAAGGGGCGTGGCATCCAACTTTTGAAATAAACTTGATCTGCGTAGGACCTATAGAAGTACTGTCCCCAAATTTGGTAGCTCTAGCTCTTATAGTCTCTGAGATCCAGGTGTTCATACAGACGGACAGACGGACAGACGGACATGGCTATATCGTCTCGGCTGTTGACACTGATCAAGAATATATATGCTTTATGGGGTCGGAGATGCCTCCTTCTGCCTGTTACATACATTTTCATTTGTCACTAAGTTATAATACCCTTCTACCCTATGGGTAGCGGGTATAATGACAATTGCCAATTTAACATATTAAGAATTTAATTTATTTAAAGTTATTTGATAATTGCACATGATTTTTCAATTCAAATCGAATTATCAACTTGGACGGGGAAATTCCATGTTGTATTCACGCTTAACCACAAACTTCAGATCTAACAGATCTGGCTCAACCTTCCGATATTTCCCTAGTTGAATAACTCGACGACAGATATCATTCGTTATGGCATTCATGCATTTGACAGCCAAATCCGCCGCCTGTTCGTCCAATGAAGCCACCGAATCCACTTTCTCCACAAAATCGTTTAAAAACTTTTGGTGTACAAGCTAGGGAAATTAAGAAATAATAATTTTAAAAAAAGAATAGGCTATCTCACTAAAGTTAGCAACTCACATGATTTTTCGACTGAGGAGAAGATTTTTCATCGTCTTCGGCTTGCGACAGGCTCTGGTCCGTAGAGCTAAGAACACTGCTATCACTCTCAGGCACAACGTTTCTCTCTTTGGGCAACTCATCAATCCATGGCCAGTTATTCATTTTGCTAATTTTTCTGACACTAGACGCAATTAATAATTAAAATTAAATAATTAATAATGAAGAATTAGGACAACTGTCAATGACAAATTCCCGAATCACAATTTTTCATTATTAGTTGTCACATTGAGTTTTAGTGATGACAAATTATTTTTTGATGAGTCATTTAATGGTATCGATAACAACAAAATAGAATCTAAGAGATTGGTTGCAACACTATAACACATAGATGTGTCAAATGGCCAAAAAAGTGATTTCACTTGAAACAGCATTATTGGCAACCCAAGCGAATACAACAACCGCTGAGCAGTGCTGCCAGAATTTCATGGGCTGAAATAGGTAAATTGATAAAAAAAAAAAATATGCTAGAAATAGCTAAAAAAAAAAATATGAAACTGCTAAAAAAAATTGCTAATTTTTGTGGTTATTTGTAAATGGCTTTTATTAAAATAAAACAGAAATGTTGTCAATATCGATGGTGTCCTCGACCGAATCTTTGTATTTATCTGATTCAGATATCATTTTCAAATATTTTGTTGACAATGTGTAGTTAAAACAACACATCCCACTTCTTTTGAGTCCATATCTGTAAATGCTTATAGATAACTTTCGGCATTATCTAACTTGTCTTTTGTAACTTAAGAAATATTTCCAACAGTCTTTCTCTTCACAGCTTCACCGTTTTAACATTTTGTATCTAGCTCATGAGCGAACGAACAAAGTTCGTTGGTCAGATGTGCATTTGATTGCGGGTACGATCCCGGGCTAAGATTGTCATTATTATTATTATTACTTACTATTAGTGCTGCAAAAACATCGGCACACTATCGATACTATCGATGTTTTTATTTTTTAAAGAAAACATCGATGTTTTTTTGCGCTATCGATGTTTTGTTTGAATGGATTACCATCACAAAATTTACTAGAAGCGCGCGAAGCAGGTTTGGGTAACATTATAAAATAGTGTTTCTTAGCAAAAATCAATGGATAAACGAATAATTATTATTACTATTAACATTTATTATAAGTCCAACGATCTCAACAGATCTCAAAGCAGAGCTTTTGGCCTTGAAGGCTGTTATTATTATTTTGATGATTTGTTATTTTTGATTTGCTTACTATTCATTGAATTAAATTTATTATTTGTTTTGGTTTAGAAAAAAAACTCGCTTTTATTTAAGATTTTAAACTTGTATATCAAATAATTACAAAAAAATTGTTCTAAACATCGATACTATCGATGTTTTTTTTTTTAAACATCGGAAACCTCGATGGTGCCAAACCTCGATGTTTTTGCAGCACTACTTACTATTCATTATATTTTATAAATTTGGTTATATCATTTGAGCAGTAGCTCTCTTTGAAATTATATCTTAACCAATTTTAATTATGATGCTATTCAAAAGTTAAAATTTTGAAATATCTAATAGTTATTTCTGTTTTAAAATAATTCTTTCTTTTAATTCAATATAATTTGATGGTGTCTCAACTGTTATTTTGCAACTAAATATTAGCATACATTTTAATTAATGTTTATTTAGAATACTTTAAAAAAAATGTTTTAATAACTCAATAAAAACACATATAATTATTTCATAAAATGGAAATAACACATTAATAATTATTGTTATTCCAATTTATCAAAGAAATTCAAAAGAACTTATTAAAAATACATACTTTATACTAATATACCGATAAATTCGTATACATTGTAATAACAAATATTATTAATGCATAAATGGTGTTATTAACAAATTTGTCTAATTTTCTTCAAAAGTATTGTTTTTTATACCCGCTACCCATAGGGTAGAAGGGTATTATGACTTAGTGCCAACAGAAAATGTATGTAACAGGCAGAAGGAGACATCTCCGACCCCATAAAGTATATATATTCTTGATCAGCATCAACAGCCGAGACGATATAGCCATGTCCGTCTGTCCGTCTGTCCGTCTGTCCGTCTGTATGAACACCTGGATCTCAGAGACTATAAGACATAGAGACACCAAATTTGCCAAAAATGTTCCTTCATACCCTACGCAGATCAAGTTTATTTCAAAAGTTGGATGCCACGCCCCCTTCGCCCACAATAAGCATTTATCTAGAAAAAGTCAAGTTTTTTTTATGTAAATCGCGTATAACTCCAAAAGTTCTTTGTGTAATGATGTGTAATTTGGTAAGCCATCTGCGCTTGACACTCTTAATATACCCTGTAATTTTGGTAAAAATCGGATAAGTAGAACAAAAGTTATTCGTTAAATTATTTATCAAAATTGTTGTTCCCAATGCATATGGACGTTTTAAGTGTGTGATTGACCTAGAGATATCAAATTTGGTGACAGTATTCGTGTAGGTCTTACGCACATCAAGTTTATTTTAGATTTTTGCCACGCCCCTTTCCGCCCCCGAAAACTGTAAAAGCCGTAATAATGAACCTAGAGCATTGAATTTTGGTATGCATAATAATAATTATATTCTCAATGATTCCTGTGAATTTGGTTGAGATCGAATGAAAAACAAGGAAGTTATTAAAGAATCAATTTTGTATGCAAAATTCACTTGCAGCTGCCCGCGCTTTGTTTGTTTAGTTGACAGTGTGACCATAACGGTGTTGTGGATTTTTATTCGCTATTTTCAAATATATACAAAAAAAACAAGTTTTAGTATATTTGGTATATTTTTTGTTAAAATATCATTTTAGTTTTTTGTTTTCTCTCGAAATGGGTTGCGGGTATCATACGGTCGAGCACTCTCGACTGTAGCTTTTTTACTTGTTTTAAATTTAACTTAATACGTGTGATACTATTTAGTTGCAAAATAATAAAATATTTTTAAATCACTCATTGATAATAACAATAAATAAAATAGAAATGAAGTAATTATTATTTTTAAGCACAATTTTGTTTTGAAAAATCCTAAACTAATTGTAGTTAAAATTTGTTCAGAGACAAATTCAAAGAGAACTACTGCTCAAATAATATTACAAAATTAAAAAAAAGAATATATATAAAATATATAATGAATAGAAAATAATAATGCTAATCTTTAGCGGGGATCGTACCGGCAATCAAATGCAAATCAGAGCAATTAAGTGTAAATACGAACAGAAAATGATGAAATGTAACAAATATTTCTTTAAATCTCAACATTACGCAAACTCATAAAACTTTCAAAAATTTCAATTTCTCAACTTTGCAAGTTAAATATTATTTAGGCAAATAAAATGATTTATTTAACTATATGGAAATTTTTAGACTTTATATTTAAATATTCACATTTTCCACAAATTGATGTTACTTATTCACAAACAAACAGCGCTCAATATTTTTGTTTTCTATATTGACCTTTTTTGTGATGTTGAGGTACATTTTGTTGCACATTAAGTTGAATTGCCAAGTGCTTCTGCCGCACCCGCAATTTACTTGCAACCATGCCTTTCTCCTCCACAGAACCCCTTATCATATGAGCATATATTATGGAGCGCCAGCAAAGCAAATTTATTTAAGTTAAAAGTCAACACACACTCTCCACACACACACACTTATGATGTGGACCCCTGACTCTGGTGCACATTTGCACACTTAATGTCATACTTCGACCGATGCCCGCCCTATGGCCACGCCCATTTACTTTGGCAACACCATAAAGTATACAATGGCATTGGCAATAAACCGCAACGCGTCATTGGCACACTCAATCCCATCCCCTCCCACCTTCCTTTTGCCGTAACCTTGCGCCCACCTTCTGCTCGCCTGCGGTAGCTTCATCGGTTCGCTCCGTTGGCCTTTGTGTACTGTACTGTACCGAGCCGTACGGTGCGTCCTGCTCGTCCTGTTCGTCCTGGAATGGAAGTTAACCCCCGCCTCACCGCCCTCAAAATTATGTTGCATACACCATGCGCCGCCTTTGTGTCCAAGTTATTGACGCGCTGACTGACTTCGACTTGCGACTGAAGCTGACTTTCAACTGCCGCCGGCTGCTTGGCTAACTGGTGACTGCCTGCCTGACTAACTGAATAACTGACTGACGGACGGACTGACTAACTTGCAGGCTAGCTGCTGCTGCTGCTGCTGCTGCTGCTGCTGCTGCTGCTGCTTCTGCTTTGATGGCTTGGCCGATTGTGCAACTTCCTGGTGGCCACGCTCCATGGCGTTAATGTTTACCCATACTCTAGTTATATATAGTATTTCTCTATAATGCATAACATTTTGCCCGCCAGACGTTCTCCCCTGTCGTCCTGTATCGACTTCGTCTCGCCCTCGGTCTCGGTCCGTTGTGGCTGGTTCCTTTGTTGCCTTGTCAAGGTGTTGATATAGGCGTTGACTTCACCTCCAGCTCAAGCTCCAGCTCCAGCTCCAGCTGCTGTTATTTGTTTGATTATTGATTGAGCGCTCAACTGAAAAACAGGAAGACTGACAACCGAACAGGTGATTTCAGCCATTGTCCTTTATGTTTTTGTAGTCCTTAATAAAATCAAGTGCCATCAACTTAGTCCCAGTAAAGACTTTCTAAAGCTTCTTTAAAGCCACTGCAAATCCCAAAATTAATTCCTTGCTTGCAATGCAAGAGAATAGATCAAGAATAAAGTCAGATTATTAAGAAATTATGAAATTGAAAGTTCCAACAGGGTTGTCAAAAAGTCATTGCTCCCACCACCCACAATACTCCGAAATGTTAACGACAATTGAACTCTTGAAGAGGAACCCAGAGAGAGAGACACTAAATATGCACTTTATCAACGTAACAAACTCATAAACTGTTGTGCACATCATTCAACAGCTATTCACTCACTATTCATTCCAGTGACGGAAGTTATTCACACGCGTCCCAATGGATAAAACAACTCCCGCTGCCAAGAAGTTCAACTTGATTGTCGTCGTGAAAGTGCGGATAGTACGCTGTGGTGTGGGGCTAACCGGGATTATGGAAGCGGCGCCTCAAGTGTGCTTGTCGTGTTCATGTGTGTCACTTCGATCACTTCACAGATTTAATCAACTACCCAGAGCACATCCCTCGCCCTCGTCCACACCCGGTAAATTCTGGTGCATTCGCTGCGGGCGCATTATGATGTGATGTGCTCTATTATATTCATATTTTATAGCTACTTACATTTTACTACACACTCACACACACACACACTCAACTAGCCGTAGAAGGCGACCCAACTGGCAGCTGCCTTTTCAACGCTCTTACTTCCAACTTCCTTCTTTGCATACACATACTCGTGCATCGCACATATTTCTTTTTTACGTATCTTTCTCTTTCTCTTCTGTGGCTTCCATTGTTGTGCAAATATTTTTAGCTCGGCGGCACTTTACACGCCTCTTTTCTTGTCTATCGTCAAGTAAATCTTTCCAGCACTTCTCCCTCCCCCTGACCAGCTCCTTGCCCGGCCTACCGAAAGTGCTAGCTGTCTACTTTTGTTGGCTGTCAGCGGCTTTGGGTTGTTGCCACCCTGATGCTATTTTTTGTTGTGTGCGCTTTTAACATGTCTTTTGTCATTTTTCTAGTTTATTATTATATTTTCTTGCACTCCCACACACACATACCAAAGGGAGACAGGAGCCAAGGAAGTCTGAGAAAAAAGTAAGAGAACCTCATTCACGTCCACTTTGCGCTTCGCTTCATAAAAATGCATCAACCGCAAATTTTTTGTGTTGCCGTTATGATGTGCCTGTCTACCCGTCTGCTCCCCTCCCCTCGTCCTGCTCCTGTCCATGTCAATGTCTATGTCCTGCAGGCGCAGGACAAGCTCTTCCTTGCACTTCCCGCTGCGGCTACTTTGGCAATGCAATTGACGCTGCAAATTCCATTACCCGTGCATTTGCCACTGCTCGCCAGGCAATTTTCCTAAATTTGATTGAGCAGACAAAGCTCCGGCCAGAGTTGTCAGAGCTGCCAGCGAAATCAAGTACAATTCGCCTTTTAAATTTCATGATGTCTCAACTGAAGTATAAAAACACATAACTGCCATGTCCATCACAAGCTGAGTTCCTTCCGCAAATATAACATTGTTTAAAATAACAAGTTAGACGACGATAGTGGAATGCACTCGACTGCCAGATATGTATATAGGACTCAGTTTAAGAAAACGTAATCAGAAACTAGAAGCTACTAAGAAAGGTTGATGTAGAAACAAAAATTAAATTCAAATAATTTATTTGATAATTGTTATTAGTATTTCAAGAACATTAAATTAAAAAAATAAAAAAAAAATATAATTCACAAGTTTGAATTGATTTATATTGCAAAAAGAGAGTACAGACCAATTCGACTGGTCCTTATTAACATATAAATGTATGCACAGATTTGAAATTGAGAAACATTAGATAATACTTCTTTGAAGGGGAAGTAAATGTTTATAAATACCCCTTCATCAATAATTATTATTCACTTAACCATGTGAACTCCACTTGTACCAAACTTTTAAACTTTCTTTCGTTATTAAGGGGTAGATGTACTATAACATACATATGAGCTCATATGGAAATGCATATTTCTTTCATTATGTCCCTAAAATTTAATTAATTAAAATAAACAAAATTTTGTAAAAAAGGTAACAAATATTTTTAGAATTGACTACATTTTTGGATTTATTAAAAAATCCAATTGTTGAATATACATATGTACTACATACATATATATGATTTAATGTGAATAAGACGCCAACGATGGCCATGATACTATCCATGGCTTACTTGAGCCACAAGCCAGAGCTTAATACCACAGATGTTGCATTAGCTTTGTCTAGGATTTATGTAGAGCGATCAGAATGGCGCCACTAAGTGACCTGCATCGCAATTTGCATCTTCCACTCAGCTGGATGGGTTGCTGTCACACAATTGTCTGCCTTATATTGATAGAAACTGTTTGCAGAAGGGCTGGGATGAGAGTGGATTGGAGAGTGGTAAGTGTCGTGTGGAAAGTGGGTTGGGGGCGTGGCATGGCCACACTTGGCTTTTTGCAGCTGTAATCAATATGCAAACAAACCATTTGCCACAATAATTACAAAGTAATGCAGCGTCCGGCGCGAAATGTAAAAATAAACGGCAGCTGGTCGAATCCATGGCAATGATGACTTTGCCTCGACTACAGAGCTCTGCAGGACGGCAGGACTACGGCAGGTTTTCCCCGCTTGGTATGGGGCATATTGAGGCCAGATTCTGCCAGTGTCAGGCCTGACGACCATGCGCGAGCCAATGATGAAGCAATTAATTTGCAATTAAATCGATGATGCAATTGCAAATAAGCGCTGCGAAAAAGAAGCGATGGCAAATTGAGAAAAAAAACTCATGGAGCGGTCGTCAACGCGAATTCTGCTGGGTATGTTTGACACTTGAATGCGCTAGACAACATTACTAGATTAAGGTGTTAATAACAGAGATACTATATACCGAGCTGTGTTCTTGTGTAAATAAGTAGAGTAATAAACAAACAAACAAAGGATATCCGTATTCTATTAAATTGAAATATAATTACATACTTAATTGTATTATTAATAATTATTCATTCTGTTTCTAATTTGCATATTCTTGTTTTCAAAGAATTTAAAATTAAGCCCTATCAAAACCAATTGCCTTAAAAATGATTATATTCGTTTAAATATTTAATGACCTCTTAAAAATGTCTTTAAAAGCTTATCAATATTTCTACAAGTTTCAGATAATTTTCACTCAACATCAACTGATTTTTAATAATGGTCCACAGTTTTCTAAGATCTATATACGTACTTTAAGACAACCTTATCGAAGGTGTAGGGCATCGTGAAGACCAAAGTAAACCACTGCAATGCGTATGTAAAGGGCGAAAAGTGGCAAAATTAATGCACACACATTCTCACACATGTTGTGAGAATCGAAAGGGGAAGGATGTAGGATAGAGAGAGAGAGAAAGAGAGAGAGAGTTATAACAAATGCTGGCACGCACCGTAGTGAGAATGATGTTACATCGGGACTGTAGGACGATGGATCCAAAGTCGCCTGCTCACTGACGCTGATGTGCATTTTTCGCGCTGTTTGTTCGCATCGAGCCGAAACAGAAAATCGATCAGTTTTTAAGCCAGAATGTGGTGGGTGTGGAAGGAGGGATGGAGGACGAAAACGTTTTTCCATCAACTTTGGCGGTTATTCAATTAAAAATTACTTTATTTGTAATTAAATCGTTTCACCAGCTGGGCAGCTAGCTCTCAGTTGTGGCAGCCATGTTGGTTTTCTTTTTTGTTGTTGTTATTTCGTGTTTGGTTTTCGGCTGGCAACTGTACTTTATTTCTTTTGTTAGAAAATCGCTGGGGCTGCATTTTAAAATGCAATTTGTTTGGCACATGATATTTTTTATTTTCATACCCGCTACCCATAGGCTAGAAGGGTATTATAACTAAGTGTCAACAGAAAATATACATAATAGGCAGAAGGAGGTATCTCCGAGGCCATAAAATATATATATCCGTGATCAGTGTCTGTCTGTCTGCTAGATACGAGAGACTATATGACTTAGACCAACCATATTTTTTCCATTCCGCCTTCTAAAATCCAAAAAAACGATAATTTTGAAGCTAGAATCTCGAGTTTTGGTACGCACAGTAAAAACTATTTTCTTAATAAAATATTAGTCAAGAAACAACATTATAGGGAAAAATAAGATGAAGCTAAATTTGATTAGTTGGTTTTGTTGACAGTGTGACCATGTATGTATATTATGGATTACTTTCAACGTGATGGTATATTCCACACCAAATATACTTTTCGGTGTATTTTTTAAGTGTTTCAAGTGTCGTAGAAATGCTTTTCATTATCACAAAACGCGTAGCGGGTATCTTACATGCGAGCACTCTCGACTCCAGATTTCATACTTTATTTTATATACATATATAGGAATAGGTAGGCACCTATTTTCCTCGCTCTCACTCTGTCTTGCGGCTGGCACACAAATCACGGCAATTTATTTATGACACTATTTACAATAACGGGCCAGGAATGAGCAGCTGCAGAATCGAGTGGGAGAAGCGGGGGCAGGAGCAGGGACAGAGAGAAAAGGAAAGAGACAACAGCTGCCAGCAGGCATAGACCAATAACACATAACAGAGAACTAGCAGCACACACTGGCTTGCCTGCCTCCTTTGGCTCCTTCACGTGCACTCTACTTAAATAACAATTTCAATATATTGAAATTTACTTTGTCACATGAAAGCTAAACAGCTTGCACTCAGCGTCAGTCACGAAACAGCGCCAGGCCTGAACCGCCAACCCAGCAGCAAACCGGCAACCCATCAAACCATCAGCTCACTCCCCGTCCCTTTCCCCCTCCAACAAAAAGCAAGCGAAGGCAACCCTAAGGGCCTGCGATGTGACACGCCCCCGCTCCTCCCCGCCCCTCGTCAGCATCTCGGAAAGTGTTGGAAAAGTGCTGCCATTGCAGGTTTTCATTTTATGCTATTTACATTTTCATATTTTGCTGTGTGCCGCACCGCAAACAATTTTGTTGCTCAGCTCGATGTTGTTGTTATTGTTATACCCTTGATGTAACAGGATCACACAACTCCATGCTGCAATATGGATATATAGTTGGCACCATATAAAATAAATATACATTGTTCTAGATTTAAGTTGTCAGTATCGCTAGAATTCACAATATATTTTAATAAATAAATTGTATGATATTAATTGTATTACAGTTATTAACTCAATGCTTATCAATAACGAATACATTTTGGAAGTCATTATTCAAATATTATTAACATAATAAGGGAATATGTGCCAAATATAATTTAACATTATTTATAGTATTTAATCCATCGGTATTCAATTTGTCATATTAAAATTTAAATATTAAAGCATGGTTCTCCGCATTTAAGCGAGAGTATCTATTGCGTCTCTTTATCATGTATCGGCAACTTTCATGTTGCTCCAGTTGCCATTTAACATTTTTTATTCCTTATTCTTTTTTATTTTCAATTTTGTTATGTGCTCGTCGTTGGCTGCTGCCTTCGCTTGGCGACTGCCGCTGCCGCTGCTGCTGCTTCTGTTTTTTGTGCCCATTTAGTCGTTGTTTGCAATTTTTAACGTAGAACACTCGAATGGCACGCCGCTGGCCTGGGTCGGCATCCTTTCAAAAAGGCATCAGGTGTTGCACGTTGTGCAGCAGCTTATCTCAAATGATTTATAAACTACCAACAGTGGCGAGGCCAAAGCCATTGTCATTGCATAAAATATGCTAACAGTACAACACACAAAAAACAAGCGGAACATACCCAAGCAGAGAACTGAGAACTGAGCACTGAGAAACCGAGAAAGGTGTAGGAGCTAATGGAGCAAGGTGCATGCAGAACAGAGAAGAGCCAAATGATACAAAGTGCGCCACGATGTGAGCCTCTGTCTGGGCCTCAACCCAACAGGAGCAACAGGACTTCAACTTGAAGTGGGTTTGGCATTCGATCCAGCACATCCCAAGTTGAAGTTGGACATAGGTATTAACTTACAGTAGCTGGAACAACTCTGCCCAGACAGAGCTCTCATTCCCTGTCGATATGAACTACCTTACAACTCCGAGAAGTTTGGCATTAAAGGAGAAATCATGTGAATTATGACACCATTCGGAATGGCTGACGGTGTTTTCAATTTACAAATTTGGACAAACTTTTTGGTAACTTTCAACATACCCGATCATTTTTTAAAGTTTCTGAAGTCATATATAAATTCGAAGTATTTATTTTTGCTATAACAGATTTTTAATTTATACCACTTCAGGGAATTTATTTCAGTTTAATTTTGAATTACAGAACTTTTGAAAGGAAATGTAAAAAATTAAATCCTAAATTGTATTTTGATATACAAGTGTACATTTATGCGCAATCAATTTATTTTCTTAAATGGAAACATTGTCAGAAATATTTCAAAAGTTGTTTTTATTTTAGTATTTATATATTTTTTTGAGTTTACAATTCCTTAAATTCAAATACAGCTTAAATGTAATCCAAATCAAATCGTTTATTTTTGGAAGTGTCAAGACCTACAGAAAGTATATTAGTAACCACTAGAAATTTACGATCTAAATCAGTTGTTGAATTGTATAATTGAATAAATTGAATAAAATGACATGAAAAGAGATTACAATGGCTGAACATTTAGGACTTATCTATATTGACGGCTAATTGAAGTTGGCAACTTAATAATAACGTGCTCTAATTTCTGACAACATGCTTGCCACACGAGAACAGAGTATTGTGTATTTGGTCTACCGTCAATTATATCCCCCATTTGCATTCCAAGAGCCGCCTGCCCTCTTCAACGGACTAGAAACATATTGTACACACTTATAATAAGCCTCTCACTAATTATTGTAGCTTAATTGAGGCTTACGCATTGTCGGCCCCGCAACCAATGCTCTTCCGGAATCCGGAGACCGGACTGCAGCTTACCGCTTGCCCCTTTGCTTGCCACCTCCCCTATCACTTCATTCCCGTGCTGTTGCTGCTCTGAAATGGGCATATTATGGACGCTCAATTTGCTCATAACTATGGCTAACAAAATAATTATTGTTTAAAAACCCGTGCAAACTAATGCCCTGCAGCTCCACTCGACAGAATACAAATCTCTTCCCTCGAAATCGATGTGGGATGGCATCAAATATTCCCCAACTGCTGTTGTGGATGCTGTGGTTGTTGCTGTTTCTATTGCTGTGCTGTGCTGTTGAGGTTGATGTTGCCTTGTCTAATTAATTTGCATTTAGCGCACTCGCCTTACTCTGCTTTGGCAACGGGCTTTGGCTCTAAGGCGGTCTACAACTCTACAACTGTGGCATTTGGCGTTCACCCCCCATCCCCCATTCACCTTCCCCCTTACCCCCTTTATTGCACCCCTTCACGACCCCCCTCGCCTAAGCCGACTGCCAAACGCTGCGTCTGTGTTGACTGCGATTTATGTTGACTGCAATTTTCAGCTGGGGCCTCAGAGAACTTCACATGTATCTATCTCTCTGCATATGCATATATAGGAATGCACACACACACACTCGAGTACATGGATGCATTCAGACATAGTCGATATGTATATTCAGTTGTCATTGGAATTGCCGTTGTGATTATTATCGATTTAAGTCCCACTCAACTCTGTGCTCACCCATGCAGTCTGTTGCCATAATTTCTAGTCGCATTTGATGATTAGTTGCATGATGTTATTCAAGCTATCAACTCCCTACAGTATTATGCGATGTTACGTCTTGTTTTAGATTAAATTCTCTAATTAAATATACACTGCATAATTTATCTCCCTCCAGTGACTTGCCCTTGTTTTTAATAGTATCTCAAATATATATATTTTTTAATTTGATATATTACAATTATTGCTTCTTCATAAGCGCAACTTGTTCTCTTGGTACTGCTTATTGTATGTTATTCAATTCTATTCTTAATCTTCTTAATAATTAATATCGTTTAGTTCCACTTAAGCTCGCTTTAACATTTCAACTTGTCATACGACTGTTTTAATTTAACAAATCATTTCTGCTGAGTGTTTGCCTCTTTCTTTTGTTTTTCAATCTTATTAAATCATTACATTTCTGTGGTTTTAATTTCATTCTCACTTTCTTAAAAATATTTTAAAGTGGAAAAAGAGATGTAATAGCAAGTGGAGACCACAATATAATTACTTCCCATCTGCTTGCCTGCTCATCATCAGGTTTAGTTATCTACATCTTATCTTGATATCGTACTATTAAATCGTCCTCAAAAGGTACTTCAAAGCTCCTTAAAACCATAACACAGACGCAATTCCAGGCAAAGCCATTGAACCGTGGGCACAAATGCTCCTCCCTCTGTTCTTGCCACCGCCCCACAAAACATATTGGAGACCAGCTGCTACAGCTTTGCCCCCTTGCCCCATTTGCCCCCTTTCCTCAAGTAGGCGGTCTATACAAATAGAAGGACAACGAAAGCATTTACGGCATTTTGTCGTTAGCTGTGCGAACTATTTGCCTTGAAACGACAACCATGAAGACAATGCCGCAGCAACAACAACACCACGACACAAATCATCGAGAGATGCCACAAAAGCGTCCGGAACATTGTGGACACAGTGGGAGAGATAGAGAGAGAGACACACTTAGAGAGCGACAGGAAGAGTGAGAGGGAGGAATTCGAGAAACATATGCAGACAAAAGTAAATCAATCAATCCTGGAATTAACTAATTGCGTAAAGCAATATTTATGAATAATTAATGAGCTCATAATGCAGGCAAGCCTATGTGATTGTCTCTACTCATGTATGTGTGTGTGTGTGTGTGTGTGTGTGTGTGTGTGTGTGTGTGTGTAAATGGGGAGAGGGGCGTGGCAGGAGGATGAATGAACTTAATGTGCGGTTCAGTTATCTTTTAAGCGTTGGAAGGCAACCCGTTCCCAGGGCTCACCTCTGGTTTGGGGCTTATTAAGTGGGCCTTTGAGTTTATGGCTGAGTGCAAACTTGAAACTATGAATATTAGTTGCCTACTTTATGTAAAATTCTATGCATTTTTAATTAACCATACGTGTTTGCTACTATTATGTATTATTGTTGTTGCCCTTGCTGTTGCTGTTGTAATTTTGTGAACATTTGCATAAATCACACAAAATATTGCTGTATGTACTTTTTGATGGCAACTGCTCGGTTAATTTATAACAGAAAATGCATGCAAATTACCTCGGGGCCAACGACAAAATGCAACCCCACAGATAAGTCGCTGCCACAAAAGTATGCAACAACAGTTTGCCCAGAAAACCGTCAATAACAACAACAACGACACCAAGAACTGAAGCACTATGGTGAAAATGACCCTCTTCGATTATTATATTTTCAACTTTAAGATCTTGACCTACAAAATCTGCCTCATTCTAGATTTGTTTTGCATTTTATTGTATTATCTGTGTTATCTATTGTCTTAATGTAGTTTTTAGCTGTATATTTATTCCTAAATAAGTTAGTAATAGTATAAAATTTGTATAAATATTTAGCTTTAATTTCAACTGCCACAGAATGCTAATAATATATTAAACTAAATAAAAGCAAAAAAACAATGCTCCTACAGATAAACAAAGTATTTTATGTTGCTTAATCTCAAGTAATGCTCCCAAACTGTTTTTGTATGAAAATTCTTTTTTTGGTGCCCGTAGATTTTTCATTAAAAAAATGCAAAATTAATATGATATAATTTTTCAATAAGTATGGACAGCAGTATTTTGAAGTTATCATTTTTAAACAACACAAATAACAAATGGTTTTATATCCAGCGTCAGCAGTGTTCAAAGTATTTTATTTGCCACATTTTGAGCCGCCATTTGAGCGTTTATTCGATATTGGCAATAGAAACATCAAACTTGTACACTTTATGTTAAAATTATGTGTACATCGAACCGCAAAGCATTGACGTTTTATATTAATTTCAATACACTATTAAATTAATTCAAGTAAATTAAGCAAACTATCTTCTGTAAAAATTGCTCTCATTAAGGAAAAAAGTTGTGCATATATTATTGAAATCGAATTTTTTTTATTTTAATATGGGTTTACAAAAATATTAAACTAATATAATTGAGAGTAGATTAATTCCCAATTGGCTCTAAGTAGCTCATGCAAACATTATCTTGTGAAACTTGAAAATAACAGTTAATTTTCTCGATTATAGAAAAAACATGTAAACAAGTTACTAGAGGTAGAAGAATACGAAAGTGTCCCACAGTGCAGCGCAGCATTTACATTCAATAAATTCAACGGCAAAAGCGCAAATAATTCATAAATTGAACACGAAATAAAAAATCACCAAAAAAATGCACTGACCGTTAAGAGAGAACTGCAGGTCTCATACCGTTCTTTACCCAAATATATATCAAAAAGGAAGTGCATTGCAGCTGCTGGCATTGTGATACCCTGTAGGTAAAAAGTGTCAAGAAGTTGCAGTAATAAAGTACAAGTAATTAAGTATATTTAATGTGGACTTATTATTGTGTTAACGGTCATTTTTAAATAGTGTTAATCTTTTATATTTTGTTTATTTGAATCATATTAAATATTTGTTATACTTATTAAATAATCACTTATTGAATGTATATATAATATATTTAATGTGGACTTATCTCATTTATTAATTGTCGCATATCCATTCCATACTCTTCAACCACAAAGTGGGCACAGGGTATAGTAAAGGAACAGCCCAACAATCAGTTCAGAAGCTATAGCAACAACAATATTGCGACATGCGTGCATAAAATATTTGCACATTTTTAACTGAATATTAATTTATGTTATTTTCGTTCTGTTCAGTATTGCAGTTCAGAACTCTGTGGGCGCAACTGCACGAAAAACTGAACTTTATTTCAGGCCACAGTTGCAGTTGCAGTTGTGCTGCAGAGCAATAGGAATCCCGCTTATAATATAAGTTAAGTACCAGGCAAAAACCATATTATTTTCAAACCTCCAACTATATTTTTTATGAGTAGAACTTTAAGGTTGAGTGCTAATTATTGCATTTAATCCTGGCTCTGATAAGTAGAGTATTCGAATATTCGTTATGTGAGTGTCGCACTTCATTCGACGTATTTTATTTGCTGCAACAGCAGCTGTTGACACATATAAAAATGCATATTGCAGAATTCGCGTGTTGCCCGCGTATTTTTCGGTTTTTTTGGCTTTATTTTTGCAGTTTTCGTCTCATGAATTTAAATGCGTTTTGTGCAACGAACGGATGCAAATAAAACTGAACGAATTTCAAATGCCTAAAAATCTGGTAAATTGAAGCAAGGGCAGCTCAAATGCTTGAATACCGTGTAAAGGGAATCGCAAGGGTTAGCGGAGGCACAAACACAGCCGTTGTACCTAGACAAAGCCAACAGACATTGCATACTTTTCGGCTGCCTGCCAAAAATCCAAAAATGTAACAGGCAACGCTTCACTGAGCGCAAGAACGAATGGCAGGCAGTGCACTGGAGAGAGAGGGGGAAGGAAGGCTACAAATGAGGGAGGGAGGAAGGTAGTTACAAACGCGTCTGTGCCTCGTAGTTTACATTGACACGCGCTTGCATGCAAATAAAATCATGGCAACCCCAGACAGGAAGTCGGGAAAGCTGCCAAGCTCACACACACACACACACACACACACACACACACACAGTCGCACACACACAGCCACAAGCTCGTATAGTATTATTATTGTTTTGATTTCCCTGGCTGAGTTTGTTTAACATTTTTTTAATTCTTGAACTTGACAGGCTGCCCAGCCCCCTGATGGCAGTGCTTGCCATCTCTATACAACCAGAGGACATTATGACCACGCCGAGCTGAGCTGAGCCGAGTTGAGCTGGGCAGGTCTGTGTACGTCGCTACAAGTCCGTAGTCTCTGGTCTGGTCTGGTCTGGTCTGGTCTGGTGCGGTTCGTGCTGGCTACTTGACTGCATTGACTTCTGCTACTTTTGCCGCTGTCATGGCCATAACCCATGAGCCAAGTCGAGGCCACTTCATCTCCTGTTGTTCTCCAGCTTGTTTTTGGGCTGCTTTCGTTGTTTTGTTTTCTTCTTGCTTTGTTTTCTGTTACCAGCCCAGCCCTGGACCACAGCCAAAATATTATTTTATTATGCCAAAAGAAGTTGGAACGTCTCTACGTCTACGAGTAGTTTTCCTACCTCCCACCCTCACCCTCTGCCTTTCCCTCCTGCTCCTTTCAACGCTGGGATTACAATACTCTTCACTGCATTTCGTCGGCTTTGCTTTTTGCTCGTCTGTCTCCTACCTCAGCTGAGCCCCTCCCTGAAAGCTGTGTGCAGTCAAAGTAGCCACAATTTGCCTCCATTTACATTTTTTTTGCAGCTTTTTGTTTTGCAGCTCAAGCAGCTCTTGGGGCAAACAGCTTAATATGCGGCACGTTTATTAAACTGACTTTTTGGCAACAAAATATGCTTTATCAATATATTATGGCAAGCCTGTCAGAAATTAATATAATTCTATTTGCAAACATTGCATAAGCAAAGTTAAGTGAAATGGCGCACTAAAGGGATTCATTTAATCGTTTATTCTGAGTAAACTGTAAATTAATAAATTGATATACAATGCATTCCGATAGAATGAAATTCAGTAAATATCAAATATATTAAACATAATAATAAGTCATGAATTGATTGATCTTCCTTTAGTTTTGAAAACATATAAATAGTATGAATAAGACATATTAATACTATCTAATAATCATAATGAAACCCACATATTTGTTTTTTTTTTTAATCCATTTAATTTAAAGTTAACAAATGCAATGTAAGAATTATATGCAACGCGTTTTTGAATTGATATAATTATAATGATATCACAGTAATAATATTGAAAATAATTGGAATATTATATAATTTAGAAAAAAACAATTTAATTTAATTAGTATAACTAAATGTAAGCTATACGCTTTAGCTTGTAGCATAAGGATGAATGTAAATATATAAATAAAAATATAAATATAAAACATTTTTTTGCTAACCCTTCTTCATTGGAGAATTCTCTTTGATCTTTTTGAACAAACAGATTGTTAACTTTAAACTATCTATTAATAGAGTAAAAACTAGTCTGCCATGATGATTTTTTGGACAACCTTCTCGGAGAGTTCAGCTTCATGTTTATTCCATGTCCCACTGCAAAGTCTTTCATTTTTATTTGCTTTTGACAAAGATTTGCGTTGTGATTATTGCTGACAGTTGAAAAAAGTTGCAGCACTTTCCAACATTTACTTATACATGCAACAAGAGCAACTGCAACAAGCAAACCAACAACGAACACGAATACAAATAAAATGTCCAGTAATGTTAATGACAGGGCAGGCAACAGAACACCAGATAGAGGAGTGGGCGGGAGCTGGCCAAGGCTTAAGCGGATAAGTGAAAAACGAGGTAAGCTCATCCCAGAGCAGGAATCGGGGAGGAGGACGAAGAGGAGGGGGAGTATGGACCATGTGGTTACCGGGGCTTGCCACAAATGAATGGCATTCCAGTTGCAGGCAACGAAATATGAACCACAACAAAGGCAGAAAGGCGGCTTCGTCTTTCCCTACCGAGAGCGGCTCATTATGCACAAACACGTAAGTGCAAGCAATAAGGGAGGAGCCAAGTGTTGGGCAATGAACTGACCAGTGATAAGTCAAGAAGAGTCCCGACGCTTTATCAACATGCAGGCAGCAGGCAGAAGGCAGGCAGGCAGGCAGGCGCAGGCTTAAACCAAAGAAACAAAACAGCAGCAGAAGACACGGAAAGGCATCCTTGAAGCAGCGACTATGTCCACAGCTCTGTTGCATGTCCTGTAGCTGACGATGATGCGTGGCATAAACCACAATGCCAGGTCCAAAGCCCAGCACAGATCTCCGGCCTGTGCGATGGACGAATGGACGGCAGGACGGCGGGACAGACGGATGGACTGACTCACAAATTTGCACTGCGTCGCATATTTCAGTTGTCATTTTTGCTGTTTTGCCAGTTTTTGCGTATGCCACAAAAGGAGACGCCGCCCAACGGAGTCGTGTGTGTGTGTGTGTGTGTGTGTGCGGAAGCTTCTGCTGCCTCCATGCACCTACCTTGGTGTTGTTGCCTACCGTTCTCTCTCCTCTGAGTTTCAGTGCAACGGCATTTCCGCTGGCAACGCAGCTGCGGCGGCAACTGCCACAAACAATTTTGACATTGCGCTGCTGAGTTGCGGAGCCAACGCAGAGTGCTCCGGACAGGATGTGCAAGGATATTGTGAAATCAACGTAATGGCGGAGCATTAACATGCATGCTGCGAAAAAGGCGACAGGTAACAGCGTCCGGGCAACTTGGCCACAAAACAAGAGCACAAACCAAAGACAACAACTCGCACGCTTAATACTCTTCAGTTCAAGCTCTGTTCATATCATGCTCATACTAAAATATAATTAATTTGTACTTTACTTTACTTAATATATCTTAATTGCTTAGGAATAATTAGAATAAGAACATATATTACCTCTCCAATATAACTTTTCTACCTTTTCAATAATAATTATAATACCATTGCTGAGATATTCTCTCAGCTTTTAGTAAAACAAAAGAGTCTTGTAAAAAGAATTGAAATGTAAAAGAAAAAACTTATGGTAACAACATGACTCAAATTATTACTAAATACGCTTGTATCAAGTATACGTATAGTTTCACGTAACGTATACGTACGCTGTCTAAAATAACTAATTTTTACCTACGGTTGTATCTTAAAAATTTAACTCAACAATTATACAAAATGTAAATGAATGGATATTGATATTAAGAGCATAATAAAATAACTTTTCTTTTTCTTAGCAAATCGAAAACAAAATTATTAATTTTTCCTCCAATTTTAACAAATATATAGATTAGCAGATAGACATGTTATTCATCACACCATTTAATCTAAGCATTTATAATATGAATTCAAAGTTAAAAAAAAAATTAATGGTTTAATATACCACCTTCGTTATCAATTTAATATATATTTCACAAACTTCAAGTGGTTGCGAAAGAACCTCAAAAAGAATTGTGTATTTAAAAAAAAAGAAAGAAAAGAGTGTATCACAGGTTCGCATTATCATTGGCATGCTGCTCTTTTTCATTATGAAATTATAAATATTTTATTCAATACAGGAGCGAGGACAGCAGCGGCCTCGAGGGAGGGAATGGAGGTAAACAGAAAACGGGAGATGAGAATGGAAACCAGAAGCTGTAGGAGCAAGAAAGCGGTATTAAATTCCACTGCCAATTGCAGGCGACTTTGTTTGGCTTCCAGCTACATTTCAATTTTAAATTAAACATAAAATTTCACTTGCACGCAATGGTAAAATGAGAACCAATGCCAAAGCACAAAAAATATTAACAAATACATGTGCACACTGTGTGTGTTCTGTGTGTGTTTGTTAGGATTTCAATTGAAAATTTACAAACCGCTCGAATGACCTTAAGCTACTTTAACACAAACTAGGTGGGGGGAGGGTAGGAGCAAAAGTTGGAGCTGGAGTTGGAGCTGGAGATGGAGCTGAGCCAACGACACGGCACACAATAAAAGCAGAATAATGCAAAAAATGTGAAAATTTCATAAAGCAAAACTCAAACAACGCCAAAAGTTAAGTAAAAATGTAGGTAACCAATGGCTAGGGGCGGTGTACGCGGACAAAAACTGAGTCGCCCCGTAAAAGTTATGGCCATTCCGCACACACACACACACACACACACACACACATACACACACATACACTTATACACTTAGAGGGGTCTAATCGCCTTTTTGCCAGGTCGTGTTGGGCCTTTTTGATTTTTGCTTGAGTTATTACACAACTGGCAACTGCATAAACACGGCAACCGCAACGCCTCCAGCATATAAATTCAATTAAAAAAATAATTCTTTTTATTTTTTAATTTATTTTCCGTTATTTTATTTTTGTTTAAGTTAAGCCTCCAGTGGGGCCATGGCATGCCACGACAAGGCACGGCACAATTTGACTCGGCAAAGGCGCACTGTTGTTGCTGTTGAGTTTTCCAATAAAATTTATCAATTGGGGAAATTCCTCTTCGAATCCGCCAGCTGACGTCGGCTTATGTGCCTTGTAAAAATTGTTAATTCCCAGAATTCAGCTCGTTCACTCAGATCGATTGTTTTATCTCTAAATATGAAATCAAAAAGAATCATATGCAATCAATAGCCTTGCTTTCAATTGACGTGGAGGATGAGTCCATTACTATACAATACATTTTTATTACGAATTCTAAATTAATATCTTAAACTTATTTTTCAATTAAAAAATACATTTTGTATTAAAGGACAGCTTTACTAATAATATATGAAAGCAAATTGGTTAGCACCAATTACAACTAGAAGTGTAATATCCTTACTGTCTTCAGAAAAGTCCATTGCTTACTGAATTATATTTATTTAAAGACTGAAAATAATTATAGCATTCAAAATTAACTCACCATGCGAGTGATTTAAAATTTAAATAAAAAACAAACAAAATACTGATGTGTTTCCAAATATGTCACAACAAATTGCCGATAAATTATCTGGTTTGTTATATGTTCTAGTTTTGTAATAAATATGCTGAAGTAAAATTCTCAATGATCCGTTGATACTGGCACGACAGCAGTCAATTAGTACAGTGACATCCTGGCTGAGGTTGTTCCAAATAGGACTTGCGGACCATTTTAAATGGCGACAGCGCCAAAGCGAAAGGGTGAGCCAGGTAAAATCGCAAAAGTATAATTCAAGTACTATATTTGATGAAACACAACTGACTTTACCTTTCAGTGACTGCAAGTTCATCGCAAGATCTGGTGACAGACCAGGCTTCAGGCAGGCGGCAGGAGCAGAAAGTCTATACCTTTAACAACGACAAGCCTCCCCAGGCCAAGCCTGTGACATCACAGCTAAAAGATGAGAAGGCAAAGCCACAAAAGACCATACTCGAGGAGCATGGCATCATACTGGGCAAGGTTATTGGCACTGGCAACTATGCGAAGGTCAAGATTGGATTCTCCGAGGAATATGGCAAACGCGTTGCCGTCAAGATCATCTCAAAGGTGAAGGCACCGACCGAATACACGCAAAAGTTTCTTCCGCGAGAAATCGAGGCGGTGAAGGGATTGCATCATGAGAATTTAATAACATTCTACCAGAGCATCGAGACAAGTCACAGGTAATTGCTGAGCTTCATAGACTAATTAGCCAAGTAACCGATAATTCGCAGGGTTTATTTAATAATGCAACTGGCGGAAAATGGCACCTTGCTGGACTATGTGAGGGAAAAGAAATTTCTCGATGAACCGCAGTCACGCACGCTCTTCAGGCAGTTGATCAGTGCCATTGAGTATATACATAGCAAGGGGGTTGTTCATCGCGATATTAAGTGTGAGAATCTGCTGTTGGACGAGAACTGGAACATCAAGCTCATCGACTTTGGATTCGCACGCAAGGATACACGCAACGCTGAAAACCAGGTGGTACTCTCAAAAACCTTCTGCGGCAGCTATGCCTACGCCAGTCCCGAGATATTGAAAGGTATAGATACCACACATATTCACTACTCTGCACTCTTGATATTCTCTCACCTCCGTCAGGCATTGCATACGATCCATTTATGTCGGATATCTGGGCTTGTGGCGTCGTCTGCTATGCAATGGTTTTCGGTCGTCTGCCCTACGATGGCTCCAACGTACACATTCTACTCAAGCGCATCAATCAATCGCTGGTGTTCCCCAAAAACCCAATGGCCACAACTGAATGCAAGCACATGATAATGCATATATTGGCGCCCGTTAAAATGCGCTACAATGTGCTGCAAATTAAGGACGACGCGTGGTTCACAAATAAATAGCTTCAAATCAGTCCAGTCATTGCCGTCGTCGTAATTAAGGCGAAATAAATTTTAAGTAAATAAAATTGCTCAACAGAGCTGAGAAAATAAAGTTTTTTATTAACGTAACGGTTTCACATTCAAAATGCAACTTCAACCCCTAACGTAATGGCGTCGCTCTGCATTACGTAGTAGCTCGACGTAACATAATATATCGACCAACCACCACAAAAACGATAAATCGATTGTGTCAACAGTGCTGGAAGTTGGCGCATAAACTTAAAAACATGTAGTTTCTATAAGAATTATAAATTACCGCTAACTGCAATTTAAAATTTTTATGTCGTTGTAAGTAAATGCAATTTATTTACAATTAATTGGTTATATTTTACTGCCGGAGTCGTGAATGACTGCCATGGCAACAACAATCGGTTGCTTTGACAACGCCTGTAAAGCTGACAGCCAAAACAAATATGGTTTTTGAGAAGCTAAAAGTTGTAATCCTCGCATGCGTTGGCAAATGAATTACATAAATAAAAGCAATTAATGGCGGAAGTGCATATAATTGGACAAATACTGAAAGCTGTTGATTTCGAGGAACCACATCTATTCTGCAAGTGGAGTCTGCAGAGCGGTAAGTAGAAAAACAATCGAGTTGTCCGCCAGAGACTCTGATTTGTACCACGCCCCCTGGCAGGCAACGCTTGGCGCTTGATTCAGGGCGAGGTGCAGGGACAGACGCACGTTGTCAGCCATCGACTGCAGAACTGCTCGGACTTTGCCCAGCCCCTGGACGTGCATCTCTGTGCCGCCGCCATCCAAGGCTGGCCACGCCTCCTCGTCGAAGTGTACGCCGTGAACGTGCTGCAGCAGTGCTGGCCCGTTGGCTACGGCTTTGCCCACATTCCCACGACGCCGGGCAGCCATCGCCTGGAGATAAACACCTGGAAGATCGCGCCCAGCACCTGGTGGCAGAGCATCCGCGAACGCTTTGGCGGCGGCGGCGCAGCGTTGAGCAAAACGGATCTGCTATTTTCAGGTGTGGAACGGTAAGCATAACATACGAATGTATAACAATATATTGTTATCCAGTTCTTATTTTCATATTTATATGAAACTTTTATTTAAATATCTGCAAAAAAAACTTATTAACCAATCTTTCAACTAACTTGATTGAGTTGTTCTCCCCAATTTAACAATTTGTAATTTTCAATTTTGATTCAATTAATTTGATCAACTTTAAAATTAAAATTAAACCAAATTATGTCAACTTATAAAGTTTGTTGTTTACGATTTTAAAATAAACTAACCCTAAAATAATTCTCAACTTTATAGCTACAAGTTGCAGACACGCAGCTCGGGTAAAGTTCTAGTTGAGGTCAACTTGATATTTCGCAAGTTTGAGGATTACGGCGTGGAGTTCAAGTAATAGGCATGGCGTTTCTGCTCTTTCTCTGCCTAATCCTTGCGCCAGTGGGCTGCATTAAGATCGGCATCTCACCGGATTTGGACACAAACACCACAACAAGCACAACATCAACAACAGAAACGCTAACCACAACAACATTAACTTCAACATCCACTTCTACAACAACCACAACAACAACTGAAGCTTCTTTGACCACCAGCAACTTGGATGTGATTTCCACCAGCAGTCCATCGTGGTCAGAAGCTGCCAGCACTCCTGCCCAGACTTTTCCGCCACGCAAATCCCCAAAGTCGCCCACAACAACAGCTCCAAATAAACCGAGCAACAGCACCACACCAACAACTCCTGATCCCGAGCTCATCAATGCCACCGCAGTGAAGCCAACTCTTGTGTCAGCTCGCCAGGATTATGGTTTCTACTACTGCGAATGCGACTTGCAATCGGAGCTCTGCGAGATCAATTGCTGCTGCGATCGCGATTGCTCCTCGGAGACGCTGCAGGTCTTCAACTGCTTGCAGTCGTCGGTGGCGCCGCAGCTGCAGACGCGTCTCGAGGACTTTCAGTACACGCATGGACTGCCCACCTGCCAGCTCCATGATGGCTGGCTCTGCGTCTTTCGCAGCAACACAAAGCCGCCGAAGCCAAAGGTAAATAGCTTCAACTAAATTAAACATGTCTTTGGACACAGAATAGGTTATTAAATTAAATATATTGCACACAGATCAGATAAACGAATTCTTAAAATTCTAAATTTAATTTTTTATTTAAATTTCTGATAATAATAACTGCATAAAATTGCTTACATTTATTGTTTACAATACATGTTAAAATTCAAAATAATTAATTACTAATTAAAATTTAGAATAAACTTTTTCTTGAATTCAAATTAAAATTGCATCAAAATTTATAACTTTAAATTTCATACAATTAAAATACTCATGGAAGATAACAGGTATTCTAAAATTATTTTGTTTTTGCATTGCACTAAAATTCCTAAATAGTTCCAGCTAGATGCTAAAGCGCTTAAAGCCTAGATCAATAGACTGATTCCTACCAATCCAACTTGAGGTTGCACATCACATTGATTATTAACGATGGCAATAAAAAAGCTGCTCTGTAATTTGTTTTCTAATCCTAAATGAAATTGTTAGAAGACATTTCTTCATTATTTATAGGTATTAGTAATTCATTATTTGTATTATTAATGTAATGTGCTTTCAGCCCTTAAGCAACAACTTCGATGCGGAGCAGTACAACAAGTGGCCAGAGCAGCTGTCTGGCTACGAGGAGCAGCTCGTCGCATCTTCCCAGCTCACTGCACACTACAGATACGGACAGGCGCTGCAGCTGTGGCAGCTGGAGAGCAAACAAGTGTCGGAATTTGAGCTGCCTCTGGCCTATGAGAGCGCGAGCTGTCAGCTGAAGCAGGCGCTGCGTCACCTGGAGCCCATGCGCAGCAGCTGCCTGATCAGCGATGTCGTGGAACTGCAGAGTCATCTGTGGGCACTGCTCAATCTGACCAGCAGCCATCAGTTGCTGTCGAAGCCACATGATCTCGAGGATCAGGAGGTGCAGGGCATTGACATAGAAATATGCCAGCTACTATTGCAGCAGCCGCAAGTGCAGTGCCTGGAGCATGGCAATGAGACGCAGCTGGAGATGAGCGTGGACAGCATTGAGCTGCAGTTGTTGCACAACTACACCCACATTTTGTCAGCTAGGTTGCTGCTGAAGGAGGCCAGCTTGCCGAAGGAACGTGAACATGAACCGCTTTGGCTGCACTACGAGCTCAGCTACAAGGCGGCTGCTCCAGCCGGTGTCGTGGCCAAGCCCCACTCGGGTCCACTGGGCTATCTGCAAGGTGCTCCGCTGTTGCTGGCGACGCTGCAGCCACAGAACAGCAGCGAGCAGCAGTCGCAGCCGCAGCTCAATCAGAGTCACTGGCTGACGCTCTGCCAGCACGGCCAGGAGCAGCGTGATGCCGTTGGCTTCGGCGTGGATCTGGCCAAGCATTGCCAGCTGCGGGAGTTGGCGCCAACTGTGCTGCCGGAGCAACAGAACCACACGGAATACTGCCAGCAGCTGCAGTCGCACATCTGGCGCAAGTTGTTGCCACACAACTGCAGTCGAGTGGAGGATGTGGCTCAGGTGTTTGTCTCGCAGCTGGGCAAGCCACAGGCGGATCAGTGGCTGCCTCTGCAGCTGACTCAGGCGGATGGTCAGCAGCTGCTGGCCATTCAGGGCGTCTACAATGTGGAGCAGCAAAGTCTCAGTTGTCGCAACATGTTGCTCAGCGTCAGCTACGAGTTCCATGTGGCCGAGTTGACACTCCTAGCGGGTCGTGTGCAGCACCAGAATGTGGTGCGCCATGCGAGACTGGTGCTGGGACAACGGCACGATCTGGAGTTCGAAGCGGACGAGCAGCTGGTCGAGCTGCCTCTGGCCGTCTCTGTGATGTTCTTCAAGCAGCAGCGAAGCGCGGCAGGTTCGCTAATCCTCTCCAGCGGATGGGCTGTTCTATCTGCAAGCATTTTATTGCTGAGCCATTAAGCCCACTGAGACATTGAACTTCTCTACCCAATAAACTAAAGCTAATGAAACACTATTTCGAAAACTGAAGAACTGAGGATCTGAAATCCAATCAAGTAAATGCTTGCAAAGATTACAATGGATCAATTCATTAATTAAATAATATTGCAAATAACCTTCTACTCCTCGACCAATAATCGAAAGATTCTAGTCATAAACTAATCTGTCTTTAATGCGGAAATAAAACCCATGAAACTTTTGATGTAAATCAATTTCAAGTAGTAGTTTGTCGCGGTGATTGAGCTAAGATTACAATCAATTAATAATAAATTTGTCTTATTACTCCTAGACCAATAAACGAAGGATTTTAGTCAAAAAAATATTCGGCTCAACGAGGTAAAAATAATAGGTTAAACTAGGATTAGACTTTTGCGCTAGAAAGAACAGGGAAGACTGACTCATAAGAAATAAATTATGAATTATGGCACGGAATAACAAAACGTAGATCTACTATAACAATCTTCTTCATTTGTCAAAAATAGTTTCATTAATAGCTTGGCGTGGAATTTCTATTTGACCTTATCAATGATTATATTGATGCTTTGGAGTGAACATCACGATTTAACTTTACCGTCCCCTCTAGACTAATCCGTAGTTCCACTCCGTTGGAATTTCTCTATATAGATCGGACAATGCCTTGCATGTCCCTTTTAGAGTCATGTGCTGCAACTATAAAATACTGCTTCACATATTTTCTGTTAGCTGCTGAAACCAGTTTAATTATTTAGTAAATACACATCAACCTAATAATTATTATTATTCCTGTATTCTATTCCTCAGTTTAAGCTGCTTTAATTAACTTTTAAGCCATTTCTGTACTCTCCTCTGTGGATTAGAGGATATCCCTGCGGCACTTGCGCAACTGTTTGCGCAGAAGGAGCGCATCGAGTTCCGCCTGCTTGCGACGCTCCTCCTCCTCGATGGCCTTCTGGATCTCCACGGCCTCGTTGGTGGCCCGCAAGGAGATCTCGTGCACCTCGGGCAGGAAGTTGAGGATGCCCTTGCGCACCAGGTACATGTAGTTGAGGGCGACGGTGTACTTGATGTCGGTGCCAACGACTTTGCTCAGCTCCATCCAGTGTAGATACATCCAGTTCTCGTTGCGCAGATCCTTGACGCTGTTGTAGACGGGCACAAAGTCATCGATCTTCGCTATGAAAACATGCGCCACGTCCATGATCTCGGGCTTCTCGCTGAAGTTCTCCAGGGAGTCAAGCAGCTCCTGGCGCAGATTCATCAGGTTCGTCCACACCTCATCGAGATCGATCTGCGCAATGGGATTGCCCAAGGTGGCATCTTCCAGCTTGTGAAAGTTGGCACAGGCGTACCACAACTTCTTGTAGGGCTGAAAGCTCGCCACAATGCTGGTGAGGAACTCCGTGGACAGCGGCTCCAGCTCGAACAGCTCCTGGCGATACTGCAGCGTGCGCCCGAGCTTCTCCAGCTCCCGGATCACGGCCCAGGTCTTCTTGATGTCCACCGAGGTCTCCTGGGCGCGACCGGGATTGAAGACCAGCGAGTAGGCTTGCACCTCGTCGTTGAGGGACTCGAGACGCTCCTCGAAGCCCTGGCACTCGCTGTAATGCTGTCGCAGGAACTCCTCGATGTCGATCTTCTGCTCGTCCTTCAGCGTGGACAGGCGCACGAGGATCTGATGCGGCCAGGCGAAGGCGTTCCACTTCATGGCGAACTGGTGATCGCTCAGGTTGTAGAAGAAGCTGTCCAGCATGTCGTACTCCAGCCACATCACCTGAATCTCGGCCCTGATGTCGTCCACAACGTCCGGCACCGTCAGAGCGTAATCGCGAATCTCGAACAGATGCTCGATGCTCGTCGGCCGCATGGCTATGCGATGGAAGACCCCCTGACAGTGCTCCACGATGAGCTCGTTGGTCTCGTACATGCGATCCACATAATACTCGAAGATGCGACGCACCAGATCGATGTACTTCTTCACCAGGAGCTGCTTCAGCGTGTCCACATTGATGTAGAACGGCCCGATGGTGATGAAGGCCGGCAATATCTGACGCACCTCCTCCTTCTGTCGCTTGTACTCGAGGATGTCGCGCTTCACCTGCGACGACGGCTTCTTGGCCTCCGCGTAGTCCTTCATGAAATCCGCCAAATTGAGCAGGTAAAAGTCCGTGAATCTCTCGTAGTGACGCGCATAAGCCTTCAGTGGCAACACCGCCTGGCTATAGCAGCGTCGCATCAGGTCGTTCTGAACGAGGAACGTCTCCTCGATCAGCTCCACGGTCAGTATGAATAGATTCTTGGCAAACTTCATGTTGGTCATCACATCCGCATCGATGATGGGCACGCCGGCGGTCTTCTCCAGCCCCCGCTTGTAGATGTCCATGAGGCCGGGCTGAAACTCGTCTGGATTCGTGGAGTAGACGACCTTGCGATCCTCGTTGATGCCAATGGTCAGGGCGAAGACGGGCTTCTGAAACGGAAACTCCGTCTCGATGAAGTCGCTCGTCCACTTGTAGTTGGACTTGAGCGACAGAAACTGCAGGCAAGGATCACAGACGAGCCTGCAGAAGTTCATCAGCGAGGCCAGCAGCAAGACCTCCATCGACTCCTGCATGCGGAACTTCACCTGCAGCAGAAATCTCGATATCTTGCACATCTCGTAGACGGTCCAATTGCGCAGCGAAATGTCCAGCCAACCCTTGCCCAGCGCCCGCAGCACAATCGTGATCACCGTGGTCAGCTGCTGCGGCCAAAAGATCTTGAGGAACGTGGCCACACCGTCGCTGTGCCCCTCCTGCGATTGCAGGAAGTCCACCAGCGCCATCGGCTTGTTGAAGCTGCACACAAAGATCGACAGACGCTCGATGAGTTGGCACTCGTTGGCCACGCCCATCATGGCCTCGATACCGCCCCCGCAGTAGAAGAGACTTGCCCGCAGCCAACCATAACGCTTCATCTTGATGTCCAGACCGAGAGCTTGCAGCTCTCGTCGCTCCTTGTCGGCGTAATCCACGCGAGCCGCCGTGGGCATGAATTCCTTCAGCGAAATGTTGCGGAATTGTGGAAACTCCTTGGGCATGTTGATGATGAACCGCTCGAGCTCATAGAGCGCCATCAGGCGCTCGAACACTATGTTGACCTCGGAGCGCAGGCGACGCTTGCACTGCTCGGAGACCTTGGCCTTTTGCAGTATGGCCTCGATGGGCTTGAAGCTCTGGAAGGTGGTGGACTCGATGTCGTCGTGCAGCACGCAGTCCACAATCAGCTCCATCAGCATCAACTGCTCGCCCTTGTGCCGCTCGTGAATCGCCGACTTGAGGCGCTCAATGTACTTGTGCGGATCCTCGGCAAGGAACATGAACTGCAGCTTGGGCACCTCATACGTGCATTCGTCCTCCAGCGACACCAGTGTCCACAGATCCGTCTTGGCATTGTACTCGGTCACAGCAGCAACCGCCCAGCGGCAGCTGAGCAGACTGCGATTGTACGGCAGATAGGCACGAGCGGGCAGCGGATAGTGAACGTCGCCAACGACGCCGAGCTCGAACCAGGCTGCGGGGGAGCTGATGTCGTAGTTGGTGTCGTCGAAGAAGCTCAGCGGAAACTTGTGCGGAAATGCGAACTCGGACATGAGATTGTATTGCTCCTCGGTGGGCTGCAGCACGTCGTCGGTGAGGCCCGCCTTCTTCAGCTCCTCGACCAGATTCATTTTGGCGTATTGACGGCGTCGACGGTCGACGGCCACGTCCTTGGGTATCTCGCCCTTGGGCACGAAGCGCGTCTGTATCACCTTGGGCAGAATGGTGGGCAGCGGGAAGCGATAAACCTTGTCGGATTTGCCCACCAGGGTGAGCCATCGCTGGGCCTCCTGGATGGGGAATGTGACGGGCGTGAGTTGTTCCCGTGGGATGAGCAGCTCCTTGAAGTTATTGGAGGCGGTGCCGGGACGCGGTGGCATGATGCAGACCGCTTTGGACGAGTCCGACTTGGTTTTGGAGGATGATTCCGATACCAAAACTGAGTCACCTTCAAGCGATAAGGTCAGGCGCTCCATGTTGGTTTGTTTTTCTTTTTCGGGACGAACAAATATTTATTTCAATTCATTTGTCTGTCATGTACCTGGAAAGTACATGACAGATATATAAATTCTAGGGATTTCATCTTTTTCAATTTACCACATTTCAAAAATAATATTACGCGCCATTTGACATGCATTTGAATTGGCAACGCGAGTTCTGTTTTTATTGCGTTGGCAAGTCCTACATCCGACAAAATCCGTTTTACAACACTGTCAGCTGATTGAAAAGTATTTGAAATCCTATTGGAAATACTGCAATTGAAACGAAATGCATTTTAATAACATACAAGTAATTATCAGTCATTTGCAATTTACACAAACTACAATTAAAATCATTTGTTTTTTAAACATTCCGCATCTCTTCATCTGTTCATGGTGGTCATTTTGACTGTGGTATATTGCTTCACGTTATTTAGTGTGTTTTGAAATTGAACTTACGGTCACGTTTACTCTAAACTGTCGTATGCAACTTAATAATAAAAATGAGTTTTTCAATGTGAAATTTAGCGAATTAATTCGTAAAATCAGCATAAAAACAACAAGCAAGAATCATGCTGAACATGTGTTTCAAAAGTAAGTGCCAAAAGTTGTGCAAACATTGCGAAAAGTGCGTGTGAAAATTTGCAAATTACTGCTGGAGCGATGGTGCTTCACTGGACACAGAGCGAGAGAGAGCGAGAAAAAGAGAGCAGAAAAATCAATAAAAATTGTCGTAGCATCGCGATTGAAACGAGCAAAACAAAGAGCGCGCAACGAATGTGCGTGGAATAAAGAAAACAGAAAACGAACAGCCGTTAGTTGTAGTTGTGCCCGTTTCTACTTCTTGTGTTATAGATACTTTGGCCCAAATGCGTTGGCAGTGAACGTGTGTTGCATTAAAGACCAATAGCAATAAAACTGTCGTGTGTGTGCTGAGTAAACTTCAAACAGCTGTTGCTGTTATTATTCGTGCAATCACAATAAGTGTAAATATTTGTGGTTGATTTATTGATAAGCTAGCTGGCAAAGCATTCGCACTCGGTTCACTTAACCCCAATTGAACTCGCTTCGCCCACGCTTAAACATTTCCTCTTCCTCTTCCTCCCACCCACAACACACACACACAAGGCAATTTCGTTTACTTTGTTTGCGAACGTTTGCATGCGTGTGTGTGTGTGTGTAAATACTGCGCTTTTAAAAGCTCAGCAGTAACAACGATAACATTTGTTCGGAACAAGTGCGAGCAGTGCAACAACAACAAATACAATAACAAATTGGTCGCCGGTGAATCACAGCGACAGACGCTAATTAAAGCGGGTGCGATTTGCAGTAAGAATAGGCAATAGAATGTCAAATAAGCGTTGATGATGTGATTTTGAGTAATTCAATTTTGTTGTGCGCATTTCCAGTTTGAAAACCAGCAAAACAACCAGCACCAGCAGCAACAACAACAACATCATCATCCAAAAGCAGCAAGCACACACACACACACACGGACAGCGTGCACACACAAGCACACGGCTGAACTATGAATGTTATGCGAAAGCTGCGCGGCGCTGCTAGCGCTGGCAGCGGCAGCGCAGTCAACTCTTCAGGCAGCAGCAATGCAAGTGCCAGTAATAGCAGCAACAACGCAGCGAACGGACGTGGTGCTGCTGCTGCTTCTTCTTCTTCGACTACTGCTGAGGATGCACTGCTCGATGCCCGCATCCAAATGAGTCTGGCCACACTGAAAAAGCTCTTCAACGAGTACACGCATCCCAAGGAGCCGCTCAGCGAAATCGAGCGTGATGGCAAACTCTACGAAATGCTGCCATTGTTCTGCAAAGTAATGCTTCTCAATTTAATTATCATGATCTCAGCTAATTAAATTAACTGTTTATCAGGTGTTTAGCAGCTGTCCCGCCAACGATATGAGCGAGAAGTTCTGGGATGTCGTCGCCTTCTGCCAGCAAGTTTCGCGTCTCATGGTCAGCGAGATCCGGAAACGTGCCTCGAATCAAAGCACCGAGGCTGCCTCCATAGCGATTGTCAAGTTTCTGGAGGTGGAAACTACGGAGGACACCAGCAGCGGTTGGCTGCTGCTGGCCACACTGAATCTCTTGGCCAATGGCGACGTCTCCCTCATCCAGGTGCGATCTGCAGTGAAACCTCTCTTGGTCGGACACTCATCGTAGCGCAACTTTCGACCGTTGAAATAGTCTAGAAGGTTGTCCAGTTAAGCGAGGTGTCCGCCAAGGGAGTTTTCACTGTAACTACACTCCAAACGGTCATATATTGACAATTGGAACTTAGGTGTAATGTCGATAATTGCGCATCCAATATTATCGCACAAATTGTCTCTCTGTTTGTTAAAAAGCATTGCATACAATTGCTGAATTTGAATTATTGCATGAATTTCAGTTTGATATTTGGGTGATTGTGCATTTCAGGCTATTGCTTACTTTTCAGCATCTAATTTTGTTTTTAAAGTTTAGTCAAAATTATTATCAGCATAACCAAACTATTGAGTATTCTAAAGTTTTGCACAATATCTATAAGATACACATCGGCTCGTTCAGACTGTCAAATGCTTGGTCGCATCCGTTTAATTTCAAAATTAACCCAATCAAATTTTTAGTTTAATTATATATTGCAGTTATATGCATTATTAATTGTGTAACTGATGGGTTTGCAATTATCGACCTTACAATTGCAATGATTCCATTACGAAACTCAATATCTCTCGCCTTTAAGCTTATCACTTTGTCACATTGCACTCTGAAGTTGACATTGAGTAATCGCATATTATTGTTCTCTAGGTCATGACAGCCGCCGCTGTGCCCTCCACGCTGGTCAAGTGCTTGTACTTGTTTTTTGATCTGCCGCCCGTGGAGGACGATGAGCCGCCGGCGGAGGGCGCCAGTGTCAGCGACTTCAATGCCCACGAACGTCGGACGCTGCTGCAGAAAGTCTTTGTGCAGCTGCTGGTGAAACTTTGCTCGTACCCATATCCGGCCGAGGAGCTGGCTCGCATGGATGATCTGACGCTGTTGTTCTCGGCCATCACCTCGCCCTGTCCCATGCAGAACATTGTGTGGCGCAAGAATGCGGCCGAGATACTGACCACTATCTCAAGGCACGGTCTGACCGATGCCGTTGTTACCTACATACATTGTGAGTGCGATTCTTCGAAAGAAAGGGTTTCATACTAATCGGTATTCTTCTTGTATTCTAGCCAAGGGCTGCATGGCGCTGTGCGTGGACAACATGCAACGTTTGACGTTCGGTAATCCGCTGGAAATAGTCGAAATGTTTGTCACCGTCTTCTGCTTTCTCAAGGACTCTAGTCAAGTATCCCAGATACTAATGGACGACTTTCGCGCCTCCCAAGGCTACGTTTTTCTCAGCGACTTTTTGCTCAAGTAAATTCGACTCAAATAGTCTCTCTAAACTTTCGGTAATAATTTTCCATATTCCATTTCAAGATTCGATAATGCGCGCAGTCAAACGCTAGAAATCCAGGCGGCTATACGCAATCTGGTGCTGATGATCTCATCCCTCTGCATGTGCGGCTTCTACGAGCTGCGTCCACCTGCCGCACAGTTTAACACGGTCTTCAAGATGCAGAACTTCCAGCTGCCACAGGCCAGCTCACGGGAGACGTGTGTGCGCAACGTCTACGCATTCCAGGTGCTGCAGACGGTGTTCCTTAAGTCTACAACGCCTGCGTTGTGCTGCACTATCTTGGACGCGATATCGCGGGTGTATCATTCGGAGAATGCCAATTATTTCATTCTCGAATCGGAGCACACACTGAGCACGTTTGCCGAGCGCATTCATCAGAAGAGTCCACAGATCCAGGAGAAGTTCTACGATCTGCTCGAGTTCATTGTGTTTCAGCTGAACTTTGTGCCCTGCAAAGAGCTGATCAGTCTCTCGCTGCTGCTGAAGCACAATCAGTCCACGGCCTGCAGCATTCTCTGCCTGAAGACGCTGCTCAACATACTGCGACACAATGGAGTCTTCAAGGATGTCTATCGAGAAGTGGGCATACTCGAGATCTTTGTCAGCTGCCTTAATCGCTATGCGGATCATGTGCGGCAAATAACCGGCGGCGACGAATCGCTTGTCGTGGTGCCCGCCACCGAGGAGCAGCAGGATCTGCTCGACGCGCTCGGCAAGCATGTGCTGGAGGCGCTCACCATGCTGCTGGGCGGCGGTGCCAGCAACAATGCGCAATTGTTTCGCGAATATGGCGGTGCCAAGTGCATCCATGAGCTGGTCAAATTCAAGCATTGTCGTCCCCAGGCACTGGGCATTGTGCGGGAGCTGATACTGTCCGCTGGTGGCGACGACGACATGCTCTACATACTGTCCTTGATGCACAGCATCAGTCCACACCAAGTGGAGTTCAAGATACAGATACTGAACATGCTGCTGGGCTGCCTCAAGGACTCGCATCGCACTCGCACCGTTTTCCGCAAAGTGGGCGGCTTTGTCTATTTGACCAGCGTCTTTGTGTCGCTGGACGGCAGCATGGCGCAGCCGCAGCCCGGCATTGCCCAACAGGATCTCATTCTGCTGCTGCAGATCGTCTGCCAGACGCTGGCCACCGCCATGCGCTTTGAGCCCGCCAACGCCAAGTTCTTTCACCAGGAGATCTGCAACAGTTCGCTCTGTGATACGTTGCGATTGCTGGGCTGCTTTGGTGGCGACACCTCGCTGCAGGATTTCACCGGGAACTATGAGCCGCAACAGACGCTCCTGAAGTACTTCCACGATGTCTTTAGCGGAGACATTCTTAGCTTCAAGTGAGTTCTCAGCCTACACATTTATTTGTCACTTAATCAACTCGTTCCTTGCAGCTTCTCTGAGGATATTCCCAGCTCATTGAGCTACATTTGCGTCGTGTTCCGACTGCTGTACAGCATAGCACTGGACAACTTCGAGTCGCCGAATCTGAGCGGCGTCATCACGCTCTTCGTTGATCCGGCGCCACATACGCGCTCGCCCAGCAAAGAACTCGCTGCTCCCGTGCATCCCAGCCAGCTGAATCTCACCCAGCCGACGCCAGAGCCGCGCATTGTGCATCCTGGCGTCGTGCTCTGCATGCTGCAATTGCTGCCCGGCGTGCAGCACGACGAGGCTCCGCTGCAGGCCATCCAGCTGCAGGTCTATCTCAGCGAGATCATCAAGTCGCTGGTGCGCAACGAACGCAATCAACAGATCATGTGCGATCACGGTCTGGCCGAGCAGCTGCTGCGTCTAACCCGTCGTGCGCTGGCTGAGGAACTGCATCCGCTGCATGTGCCCATGCAGTACATACTGGAGCGTCTGGCCGCCCAGGCGCTGCAGCCCACCGAGCTGCGACAGTTTCTGCGTCTCGGCGGGCCTTTGTCTTGCGCCGACATCGACCTACAGCAGCCCTATCGCCAGGGTGGCCCGGTGCCGTTGACACGCATCAAGACGCTGGTATCGATGACAACGCCACGGGACTTTCGTGCTCACGGCTCGAGCACGCTGCCGCCGTTTGTGGAGCTGGACATGTCGGCCGAGGGCTTTGGCTGCCTGTATCTGCCATCGTTGGCCCCACAGGCGACGGCCACAGCTGGCGGCACCATTGATGCAAATACAATTGGGGGCATTGGAGCTGGGGATCGCATCTTTCCGCCGCAAACGGGTCTCAGCTACTCCACGTGGTTCTGTGTGGAGAAGTTCTCGGATCCAAAGACGGATCCGCATTGTGTGCGTCTCTTGACTTTGGTGCGCACCATTCATAATCCTCGAGAGGAAAATTTGGCCTGTTTGTCCATACTGCTCTCAGCCAGGGACAAGGCCATTGTTGTGTCCACTCAGGAGACGCTGGTGACGCCCAGAAAAAGTAAGTTATCAGCTCACTTTCTAGTCCTGTCCTTAACACTTCATGCATTTTTTAGGCATTGGGGACTGGGAGCCGGAGGGCTCGGACGATGGCATAGCGCGCATCTGGTGTCCCGATCTGCTGCACGAGGGACAGTGGCACAATCTGGTCGTGGTGCTCAATCGAGCCGTGCTCAAGAACTCCAGTCTATCGCTCTACCTGGACGGCGTGCCCATGCACACCCAGAAACTCCACTATATTGCCCAGCATCCGGGCGCCACAAGCGCCAATCTCACATCGGCCACACAGATCTTTGGCTACATTGGCACGCCGCCCATTTGGCGCCGGTACTCGCGTCTGTGCTGGAAGCAGGGCGTCTGCCATCTGCTGGAGGATGTGCTCACCCAGCAGACGGTGCAAACGATCTATCAGCTGGGCCCGCATTACATGGGGTCACTGCAGGCGCCACAGCTGGGCAAACAGGCGGAAGCGTTGGCTCCGCTGGTGCCCGAGGACCGCGTGCTGCTCGGCCTGAATGCGAAGGCGGTGTCCAAGCTGACGCTGGTCAAGATACGCAAGGTTTACAGTCGGGCGGACAACAAGAGCATTGCCAAGCAGCTGAACATGAACTCGCACGAGAATGCCACGCCCATCAAGTGAGTACCAGATATCTCTGTATTAGATGAAAGCTAAGCTTCTCTTTTTCCCAGGATTCTGCACAATTCAGCGGGTCATCTGGCGGGCGCAGGACGTTCGCTGGGCGGCGTTGTTGTCGGCTACTTGGGAGTGCGTGTTTTTAGCCCGCATCCGGTCTCGGCCATGATTGACACTGTGGGCGGCTGCAATGTGCTGCTGGGCATCATTGCCATGGCCCAGGATGTGGAATCCCTCTATGCGGGAGTCAAGGCATTGACCTGTGTGGTGCGCAGCAACCGCGCCGCTCAAGCGGAAATGGATCGCAAGCGCTGCTATCAAACGCTGGGCATGTTCTTCAAGAAGAAGAAGCATCTGCTGAACTCGCACATCCTGCACTTGACCTTCGGCCTGGTGGGCACCGTGAACAGTGGCCACGATATGTCCGCCATACCCAATGTGACGGCCTTCCAGGACCTGCTCTGTGATCTCGAGATTTGGCACAATGCGCCCAATGGCTTGCTGCGCTCCCTGCTCGAACATTTGCTGGAGCTTGTTGTGGAGTCCAATGAAAAGAAACAGAATGTGAAGATCATGCGGGATCTGCAGCTGCTGGTGAAATTGCTGCACATCATCACGCACATTCAGGATCATTCCACGCGCGAGATACTCTTCAATCTGTTGGAGACTCTGCTGGGCGGACAGCCCAGGCACACGGATCTGCTGCTCTTCGGCCAGTATGCGGCCGCCAAGTTGCCCCGTCTGCTGGACGCCAACGCAGAGCGCGCAGTGCTGCTGCCCAGCATGAAGCTGCCCGCTGATGATCAGGAGTGTCTTGCCCAGAATATTTACTTGCGCAATCGCTGCCTCTCGCTGATCCATGGGTTGCTCTTCACGCCTCGCAACACGGTCAACTATGTCATCTGCGACGACATCTCCAAGACGCTGGGCATGGACTGGTTGCTGCTCTTCATGCAGCCAAATGTTCACTTCACCACCGTCATCATTGCTGTCCGCATTCTCGTCGTGATCTGCGCCAATGAGAGTTTCCTGGTGCGTTTCCGCGATGCCACCCACAATGGTGGCTACCTACGCTTCACTGAGATGGTTTCGCAGCGCAAGCTGCTTGGACTGGGCGCCCAGCAGCTGAATCAGCGGCCCAGCAACGGCACTGGCACCGTCATCGTGGCCACGCCACAGAACACCATTCAACACTTGCCCACTCAAATCGCCGGCGAGGTGCGCACTGCAGCATTGAATATTCCGGGTGAGTAGCAGTTGTATTTAATTAAAATATGGTTGTCACTTAAGCACCGTAATCACCATCAAAGCACAGCCCAAACAAGGCAGAAGGCAGAACAGAGCTACCAATATTTTTTATCAAACACTGGGTTTATTTTAATTCCAACTCTACCTTAAATAGCGAATTAAAATTGGTATGAAAAACATGCAGGCTCGTAATTAGTACGAGTATTTATTGGCAAACAAAACAAACAAACAACATTGAAATCAATGTAAACGAAACACGATGTGTCTTAACAGGAAAGTCTACAGCTACAGCTAGAAAACTACTTCATAAAAATAAAAATATGTATGTATGCATTTCTTTGACTACATAGTTGTAATAATATATTATTAGATGTCATTAAAGAGGGAGTCCAGACAATCAATCCCCGGCAATTTAAAACATTTCTAATAATATCACAAATAATCATTATTCTCTATTTATATTTTGTTATTAAAGATTATGGAATGACTGAGTCATTATTTATTAATCATTAATTCAATTTATTACTCAACTCTATCTCTAAACAGGCTTCCAGCTGCTGGAGTGGCTGATGCAGCATCATTTGGACGTGCCCGAGTTGTATTTCCTGGTCACCGCGTTGATTATGGGCCAACCCGTCAAGGTGCTGGCCACGGAGCACACGAAGTTCGATTTGGATCGCGTCTGGTCGTTCCTGTGGGGTGCTCCCGTCTCGGCCAACACGCAGCTGCCCAAGCTGAATGTGTGTCCCGAGGGCGTCTGTGTGCTGCTGGCCATGGTGCGGGCCATTGTGCATGGTGGCGAATGCGCCTCGTGGCTGCACAGTCATCCGGAGACCATCATTCAACTACTCTTCAGCCTGTATCAGAATCTCAACGACTTTACGCCCGTCATGATGGCTGGCGATGTGGTAACCTCACTGGTTGCGGTGCTCTTTCCACAGCTGGCACGCTCCAGCAGCGAATCGGAGCCCAATAGTGGAGCCTCCACGCCCACCGACGGCACTGGCAGCAGCTTTGTGCTGCCGCCGCCAGAGACGCTGCACGCTGCTGTGGCCAATCAACCCAAACTGACAGCGCATCCCGTGCGGAAGTGCATCATTGACTTTCTGCGCGTCATCGTCGTGGACTCGCTGGGCCTGAATATGCACGGCAAGACGACGCCAGTCATTGACATGGTGCTGGACGCTGCCCCCGAAACAGCGGAGTTGCCACTGCAGGTGCAGTACCAGACACAGATCATCATTGCGCTCATGGATCATCTGCTCGCAGCTGATGTGCTGGTGGGCGAGCAAGCGGCATTGCCGTTGGTGCCACTGCTTCAGAGTCACATGCAGCACATTGCTCCCAATGTGTTCTATCTGACGGCGCGCATTGTGGACAAGTTGTGGCAGGGCTGCTTGACGCGGAATCCACACGACATCTTCGACTTTGTGATCAAACTGATTGCGCAGGCCAAGCGACGTTCGTCGTCGTTGTCACTGGAACAGCTGCATCATTCGCTGAATCGCAGCATTCTGTTTCTGCTCTCACGTCCCACCGACGACTCGATTGCCGAGCAGATGAGCGTGCTGGAGGCGCTGCACAAGATCATACAGCATCGTCTGCTCATCTTTGGCGCCGGAAACCATGAGCTCGAGTTCATTGGCTGCCTCACCTATTGTCTGCTGCAGCTAACCGCTGACATGAAGATCATTTTGGAGCCGGCCACGAGTCGCAACACCACCTGGCATGTCAATCCGCAAACAGAGACCACCGAACCCAAGGACGAGGATCTCAACCAGCTGCAGGTAAGCCAAGGACTGTGAATTAAAATCTTTTCATTTTTAATTATACTGTATTTCTCGACAGGGACGTAACTTGATTGTGGGCGCCGCCTTCCGCGTCTGGGAGGAGCTCTATGTGTGCAAAAAGCCCGCCATCGAAGAGGTTTTCAAGATCTCATTGACGCCACCGCCGGCCAACTCAAAGGCGCCAGATTTGCACACCACACGCGAGCAGGTGATGGAGCTGGCCTCCAAGCTGTGGTTCAACTACGTAGAAGCCGAACGCAAAGCGTCATATCGCGTACCCTGGGAGCTGCACAATCAGATCCAGTCCAAGATACAGAAGGTGACAGGCGGCCTCACCCGCCTGGCCAGTCGCACCAAAGTCAAGAAGGATGAACTGGTGCGCACCAAGTCGAACATGAGCCGCGAGTCGGCATACGAGTGCACGGGCATCCATGTGCAGCTGATCAAGGATCTGCTGGAGTTGCGCACGAAGCAATATCAGCAGATGCTGCAGCACACGCAACGCTACGTCTATCAGGATTGGGTGCAGTCCGAAACGGAGCTGACCCGTGAACGCGGCCTCTGGGGACCTGGTGGCTGTTGCTCGCTGGACAAGTGGATACTGGACACCACCGAAGGACCGCATCGCATGCGCAAGAAGACAATGCGCAACGATGTCTTCTATCTGCATTATCCGTATCGCCCAGAATTGGAGTTGGCCGACAATCGACAGCTTAAGTATAAAGTAGCCAGCAGCTTGGACAGCAAACTCTATTTCCTGCATGGTCAGCAACAGCCAAGGATACTGGCCGAGGCAGAGCAGCATGCCATACAGCAGCAATCCTCGCTGGAGGCAGCGACTAGTCATCCACATCGCTTGGAGGCCAGCAGCTCCACCTCAACACCGCCGCCGCCTGTATCGCCCAAACTGCTGGCTCATGGAGCGCCCTATCCACAGGAATCGCTAGACGGGAATGCGCAGGAGGATGACGAGGAAGAGGAGGACACTTCGATGACCAGCGACAATGAGACGTTCTTGCGTCTGCTCGAGGAGCAGGAGAAGATTAGTTTCATGTTTCGCTGTGCTCGTGTCCAGGGACTGGACACCTTCGAAGGTCTGCTGCTGTTCGGCAAGGAGCATTGCTATATTGTCGATGGTTTCACTCTGCTCAAGAACCGCGAGATACGCGACATTGACACTTTACCGCCAGGTGCCTATGAGCCCATCATTCCCAACTCTGGCGGCACAACGTCGTCCACATCGCGTGCTGTCAGCCACAAGCTGCGGCAGTGCTCCAAATTTGCCTACGAGGAGATCCGCGAGGTGCACAAGCGACGGTATCTGCTGCAACCAATTGCGCTCGAGGTATTCTCCGAGGATGGACGCAACTATTTGTTGAGCTTTCCGCGCAAGGTGCGCAACAAGGTGAACCAACGATTCCTGGCCCTGGCCACCGCTCTCAACGACAATGCCCAGCAATCGGTGGCGGGACAGAAGCGCACTGCCAGCGTGGAGCAGACGTCGGGTCTATTTAGTGGGCTAATTGGCGAGACATCGGTGACTCAGCGCTGGGTGCGTGGCGAAATCTCCAATTTCCAGTATCTGATGCATTTGAATACGCTCGCCGGTCGCAGCTACAATGATCTCATGCAGTATCCGGTGTTCCCTTGGATTCTCGCCGACTACGACTCGGAGGAGTTGGACTTTACCAATCCCAAGACATTCCGCGACTTCTCACGTCCCATGGGCGCGCAGGCCGACGATCGCTTGGAGCAGTTCCAGAAACGATTCAAGGAGTGGGACGATCCGCATGGTGAAACGCCACCCTATCACTATGGCACCCATTATAGCTCGGCCATGATCGTGTGCTCCTATCTAGTGCGACTGGAGCCCTTCTCTCAGCCGTTCCTCAAGCTGCAAGGCGGCCACTTTGATCTCGCGGATCGCATGTTCCACAGCATTAAAGAGGCATGGCTGTCTGCCTCCAAGCTGAACATGGCCGATGTCAAGGAACTGATACCGGAGTTCTTCTATCTGCCCGAATTCCTCAGCAACTTCAACAACTTTGATCTGGGCACCAAGCAGAATGGCGAAACGTTAAATCATGTTATACTTCCACCGTGGGCCAAACAGGATCCCCGGGAATTTATACGACTGCATCGAAGTGCCCTCGAGTGTGATCACGTTAGCCAGCATTTGCATTTGGTAAGTTGACTTAATGATATAGCCAAAATCAAGCTAGTAATTTTTATAAATGGATTTGAGTGTCTAAAACCAAACGGAGTAAAGTTAAAAATATCAAAGGGAAAGACATATAATAATTATTTATTTGAATAATTTAATAGAAAAGATTAGTGAAATCATTTAAATAATTGACAAAAATAAATAGAAATTAATAAATAAATAAATTAATTTATTAATTCAATTCCTTTATTGAATTTTATTTTTTAATCGATGTGTTAAAATATCCAAAATAGTATAGAAAAGACTATTAACTGTCATAAAAAAAGATAATTATTTTATTTAATGAATAATTTATTAATGTCATTAAATTTAATTATTATATATTAAATCAAATTAGTTTATTTAAATAGAGAGCATTAAAGACTCCTTATTGAACAATAATTTATCATTAACTACAACATTATAATATGATTCTGCTTTCAGTGGATAGACTTGATCTTTGGCTGCAAGCAGCAAGGACCCGCCGCCGTGGATGCCGTCAATGTATTCCATCATCTCTTCTACGAGGGCAATGTGGACATTTACAAGTAAGTTTGCTTTTCTTTACAACTATAAACGGCTTTGCTAATGTTTTATTCATTTTTCAGCATCGATGATCCACTTAAGAAGAATGCAACAATTGGATTTATTAACAATTTTGGGCAGATACCCAAGCAGCTGTTCAGGAAGGCGCATCCAGCCAAGAAAATGGCCAACTCACGTCACTCGGCGCTTATTGATCCCACAGCCCTGATACAGGGCAACAGCACAGTGCTGCAAACAGATCGATTGTTTTTCCATAACCTCGACAATCTGAAGCCCAGTCTGCAGCCCATCAAGGAGCTGAAGGGGCCAGTGGGACAAATATTGCAGCCAGACAAGACGGTGTTTGCTGTGGAACAGAACAAGGTGATGATGCCGCCATCGTACACCAAATACATTGCCTGGGGATTTGCTGATCACTCGCTGCGTGTGGGTCTCTACGATACGGATCGGGCATCCTTTGTGTCCGAGGCAGCTGCCCAAAACTCTGGCGAAATTCTGACCTGTGCCTGTCCGAATGCCAAGATGATTGTCACAGCTGGCACCAGCTCTGTGGTGACCATATGGAAGTTTGACGCGAATCGGAAGAGTCTCAGCGTCAGGCATTCTCTGCATGGACACACGGATGCCGTTACTTGCCTGGCTGCCAGTGCAGCCTATAATGTCGTTGTTTCTGGGTCTCGTGATGGCACTGCGATTGTCTGGGACATGTCGCGCTTCACGTTCGTGCGTCAGCTGCGTGGACATGCGGGAGTTGTGGCTGCCGTGGCCATTAATGAGCTGACTGGTGAAATTGCCACTTGCTCAGCAACTTGGCTGCATGTGTGGTCCATTAATGGCGATGCTTTGGCCATGGTCAACACGTGCGTGGGCAGCGCTGATCGCATGCAGCAAATACTTTGCGTTGGCTTTTCACAGATTCGTGAATGGGATCAGCAAAATGTTGTCATGACAGGCTCCACTGATGGCGTAGTCAGGGTATGTCGGAATATATTGCTGCATAGCTATGAGTACTAATAAAATATCCTTTGCATATAGATGTGGTCGCTGGAGCACACACAAGTGCCCATTGATCGTAAGCTCAAGCGCGGCGTGGAAGTCAGTTCGCAGGACAAGCCTGACTCGGGCTCTGTGGACGACAATAAGGCTGATAAAATGAGTATTTTCAAGCAAATGAAAAGCCTATCTCAGCCGGAACCCGAACATGGTTAGCATACGCAATAAGTTCCTTAAAATTTCAGATTTAAATATAATTTTTTTTTAGAAATTGTGAAGTCCGCTTCGGAGAGCAGCATCTCTGAGGCATCGCAGCACAGCAGCGAATCCAGTAAATCCGCCGATGCAAATGCCAAACCGGAACCTTCAGGCGAGCGGCGAAAGAGCTCCATTACGGGCGCCAAATCACTGCATGAAATGAAATCGGCTACGGTAGAAGCACCATGTTGCAGCTCAGACCAAAAAGCAGCTGATGGTAAGAAAACAAATGGATTTTCATAGTTCATAATATTAACTTTATGTTATTCACAGAGGAGCACAGTATACGACCCAGTAAATCAGACACCAGTTTGACGGATGGATTCGTTATGTTAGATAATGACAGACACCGAGGGGAACAGGCGCTTAGAAAAGGTTTGTAGAATTATATTTACTTTTTCCCTTTTATTAATGCTTACCCTTTCCAATTCCTCTGCAACTAATTCTCACTTTCCCTTTTACCAGGCTTCAAATGGCAACGTCAATTAATGTTCAGATCAAAGCTAACCATGCATACGGCTTATGACCGCAAAGATAATGCCGAGCCGGCTAGCATAACAGCGCTCACGGTTTCCAAAGACCATAAAATACTATACGTTGGTAAGTAGCGCAAAGAACTGGGGGCAAATATACCAACAAGTTAAAGCTGATGTTTGTTATTCACTAATTTGCAGGTGATGCGCGGGGTCGGATTTTTTCTTGGAGCGTTACGGAGCAACCGGGACGTGGTGTTGCCGACCATTGGCTAAAGGACGAGGGTGCCGATCAGTGTGTCAAGTGTCATGTGAAGTAAGTTCAACCAACACAATATCCATTTATCATTTAATTCAAATATCTTTCCCACAGATTCACTCTTTATGAGCGGAAGCATCATTGCCGGAATTGTGGTCAGGTCTTTTGCAATAAGTGCAGCCGCTTTGAGTCGGAAATTTCGCGTTTACGCATTTTGAAACCTGTTCGGGTATGCCAGGCCTGCTATAGTCATTTGCGCACGAATTCCCTCGACAATTAGGGGCGTTAGTTAACAACAGTGTAACAAGGATTTAGATAACAATTTGCGTTCACTACTTTATTCAAAAGACGTTAAGGCATTAATCGAAATACTACTTATTTATTATATATTTATATACGTATTTATTTATATTAATTTTAACCAAAAAATTGTTTTTTGAGCTAAGAACAACCAAAGGCTGTTATTGTATGATTTTATCTACATTTAAATTTTATTTATTGAAAAAAAAGAAACGCGTTGCAATATAATTTTTTAAATATTTTAAAGTTTAAACTATTTATTATACACCGAATAAAACAATAATAACCATTGCTTATATACGCCACAATCATTGACAATTTGTAGAAATGTAATTGAATTGTCTTGTAAAATTATATTTTGTATCCAAATCTGACTTGTGTGTTTAGCGACGAAATTTGTGCATGTATTAAAGCTGATAAGCGCACAAATGTATTGTTATCGAAAAAATATATAAAGTATGCAATTATAGGGAATGTATGTATGTACCAGTAGTGAATAGATCAGAACCCAAATCAATAATTAGCTTACCAAATAACGCAACAAGCACCGCCACTTATATCAATTAAAATTAACCAAACAAATTTAGATACAGACTTTTAATGAGCCGACAGACAGACAGAACACCTAATTAGCACACAACACACAAACCTCACACAGAAAATTATAATATAAATAAATATACAAATTGATAAATACTTACTTTACTTCCAAATGCATAAGAAAAATTAACTAAAAGCAATGATAAATGTTGATTAACAAAAGGATCCTTAATTACAAAAGCAATATTCGAAATTGCTAATTAACTACACTGATAAAAAAAAATACAATCGATATATATAATAAATACTAAAAAAACTTTATATACTTATTTAGTAAAATATAATTCAAGTTGTCATGGCAAGTTTGAGTTTTTTTTATTCCCTCCCAACCATACCTTTAAATGAATTCAATTTCCCTCCAATTAATATTTTAATTAGTTTTTTATTTTATTTTCGACATATTTTTATGCTATGACAGCGATTCTAAACTGAGAACTTTGTAAATACGAAAGACAAATAACGAAGTAAACAATAAAAGACATTTAGAAGAAATATAAATTAGCTAAATAAAATTGTCGTAGTGTTAAATAAAAAAAGATATTCGGTATTTTGTAGAGCATCTACAGTTGCATTGATAATAATTTACAAATATTATATACATGTGACAGCTATATACAAAAGAATTTCAATCTAAATAAATTTATGCCCAAAAGCTTCATGGGGAATACGCATCCAAAACACACTTTCAAAAGACTTGAAGCACGTCAGTAAACAGCACATTCAACAAACCACTACCAAACATTTCAACAACTAACCAAAGAAAGACTTTAACCAACAAATTCTTACATTTCAATGAGAAGCATAAATAAACTTTACGAAGAACAATTATTAAGTCCAAAAAAAGTGAACACCATCTGCAAAACAAAAAACTCACGAACAAAACCGAACTAAATTAAAAATAAAATTATATATATATATATATATTTATTGTTAGCTCGTGTAATATGCGAAAAGGCAAATACGATTTAATAAAATGGACAATGTTAACAAAAGAAAATACGTTCACAATTTATTTGCATGGAATATATTTAATAGTAATTAGCATTTGGTAATAGAGAGGGAGGTCTTATTTATTATTTGTGGTATTTATTGAATTCATGAATTGATTTGCCTATTTGCATTTAATAGTAATTGCCAATTGGTAAGGGAGAGGGAGATTGCCTTGGAATTAAACATATAGTTAGATTATTTTAATTCATGAATTGATTTGCCGGAAATGGAAGCGTACGACTCCTTATTGCCAACATCCATTATTAGAATTCCAAACCGGAAGCTGTCCCTTCTGCTGACTTGGAGCCTGCTCTCCTTGTGGACAGCGTCCGGATGAATAAAAAACGCCACCAGGACAACAGGATCTCTGACTGCCACCATCCACCCGGCCACAATTTCCATTAGGACAATTGTTAAATGCCGTATTGCGAGCAGTGAAAGAATTATTATAGTAAGGCGTATTTCCGTCCATGGTTGAGCTGCTTGGTGCTTCACGGAAACAGTCAAAAAATATTATATTTAAAATATACATATAATTACAAAATTTGACTACTTACTTAATGCCGGCTGTTTCAACAAAAAAAAATAAGGAAAAACCCTTCTGCTTTGTGAGGGAAGCTCGAAAGAAATGAGCTCAATAAATGTAACTTACGCTCAGTCAGCAACAGCCAGCTCTGGTTCGAAACACTTTCGAACTGAATTCGAAGTGAGCGCAGGAATAATGCACCTGCGTCCAAATCCACAAAGTGGTGAGTTTTCTTGGCAAGGGGCGTGGCCTAATGGCACACACGCATACGTTCACAACCCAAAGAAGGGTCGCTTTGCGAGGCGGGTAGAGTCCGGGACTTTCGGGCCATAGAAAAAATGCGACTTCTTGATGCCGCAAATTTGGCATGCCCATGTGTGTGTGTATGTGTATGAGCGAGTGTGTGTGTGTGAGTGCATATTGATGGTCTCGAACAGAGTTGGGGACGATGACAGCGTGTGGTGTGTTGAGGGGATGTTGGGATGTGGGGGCAGCTTGCGTTGGCGTTGCTGCAAATGACTTTGCATTCTGACTGGTTAATATAACCGCAGGATAGTATAAAAGCGGCGACGCGGGGCTGGGCTATGCACGCATGGGGCAACATACTTTACTAGTATCTGGGGCACAGACCGACTTCGTATGTATGTATGTATATAACCACGGGCAACTCAATGGACTGTGTAATAGACCCTCTGAGGTCCACATACTTGTCGCATGCCACAACTCCGATTTACAAAACTCCACCCCCAATATGTGAATATACATACGTCGTAATAAGTATGTATATAAGACGCAGTCCGCTAAGTAGTCTCCTGCCCGTTTATAGTTCTCTTTCTATATATGAGAAGGCACACATTTATGTGTATGCGAGTGCGTGTGTGTGTGTGTGTGTGTGTGTGCAACCAATACACAATGTCACAAAAGTCATTTCAATTTAGATGAGAGTCAGTAAATCAACCCCTATCAACATACCAACAACAACTACCAACCAACAGCCAGTGCCAGCCCAGGAAACGCCATTGCGAAAATGTCGACGCATACACATACATAATGGAACACACAAACACAATATTGCTTATATCGCTTTATATGTTAATATCCTACACATGCAATATCCTTACCTACTATATATCGACCAAAACAAAGAGTCGAACAACGAAATAATTATTACAGAAACGAAAATATTGTTACAAATCGCAGCTTCATTCCAAAATTTTAAAATATATTTTTCGTGTTGTATATATTAAAAGTCAGATATTACATGTACAGAAATATTTCTTACAATACACACTAATCTCCAAAATTTTGGTAATGTCCAGTTCTAATTCTTTCTATGTATATTATTTTTAAATTCAAATTAATTTAATTATGTATGTATATTACTGTAATTAATTTGCAAAAGTTTTAACAATTTTTTTTATTCAAAAATAAATAACGATAAATTCAATAATAATATTTTTTTCAAAATCAAATTTTCACTCCCTCTATTTTAAAACTGTATTGAATTTGTTTCCCAAAACAAAATGTTCACATCACGTACTCTATCTAATTGTCAGCACGCTCGAGTGTTGCCACTTTGATCACCTTGTGGCATATGCCCCACAAATTGCAGAGGTCCTGCTGCTGAGATCCTGACTTTAGAACTAATAATCCGACAGCCTACAAGCGCAGGACGAACCAGCAAAAAAAAGAGGGAAAAAAAGAAGAAGCCAGCGAGGCAGCAGCCCGAAGAGCGGCGGCAAAGATATTTGCTGAGGCACATATAGAGAGACACAGGCGGAGAGACAGAGAGCGAAATGCGTTGAACGAGAGAGACAGAGAGTGAGCAAGAGAGGGAGATTATGGCGTGCACAGAGCAGGACAACAGATGCCATTACCAATACATACGCAAAGCGGAGCCAACGCCAACGCTAACGTCAACGACAACGACGACGACGACGTCGACGACGATGAGGAGGACTTCGCTCTGTCGCTAGCTTTTCATCATTCTTGACATTTTGTGGTGAATTGTTGAAAGCCACAGAATGTGTCACAGTGTGCGTGCCCAGGACACACACACATACTATATATGTATGTGTGTGTGTGTGTGTGTGTGTGTGTCGCAAGGGGCAAAAGAACAAAAATGGTGGACGGCAGGAAGTCTCCTCATTTGCTGTAATCGCATCAGGCAGCAGGCACAGAAAAAAGGGCGTTTTCCGGTTGGCTGCCCGCCTGTCCTCTTCTGTCCTGTCCTGTCCTGGCCTGGCCTGGCCTGCCCTGCACTGTGCTCTGTCCCATATCATCGTTCTAAGGGATGAAATGTAACATTTTGTAGCTTTTCGTAAATTTTCGACTTTTTCGTCGACGTTTTGGTTTTTCGCTGGCAACGCTTCACATCGCTTCGCTTCGCTTCGCATTGCCATTTTCCCATTCGGTTTCGGGTGTTTTTATATTTTTTTGTTGTGCTCCGTGCTTTTCAATTTCCCGGACGTTCTGGCTGTGCCACGGTTGTGGCTTTGTGTCGCGTCTACAGGAGGGTGGGTGGTAGCGGCAATGGCAGAGGCAGGCAGTGGCGGGTGGCGGGTGGCTGTCTTTGGCTTTGCTCTGCGTCCTGTCAAATTGACTGCAAAAAGGACCTCTCCTTTGGCAGCTTCACTTTCGTAATTGGCGGTCTGCGCTGCTCAGCTCTGGCTACGGCAACAGCTCCGGATCTGACTCTGGCTCTGCTTCTGCCGCAGCTTCTGGTGCTGCGCCATTCACAATTGGTCCGTCAGCCAATACGATCCGCATTCCGCATCGCAGCTGCGACGTCGTCCTTTGCGTCGGCAAATGTAAATTACATTTCTCGTGTGCGGTTTGAATAAACAAAAAGCGAAATTCGTGAATTGCAAAGTGCATTCGTTAATCGATTGATTAAAAGGACTAAACAAACGCCAAATCTTTCGACTGTTGTTCAAAGTTTTAATCAACTAAGCACGCTGGATACTTTAGGGTTTAAATACTTCCATCAACGGAAAATGGGCACAGGTAAAATTCAGTGGAACGCCGACGGTAATTCTAAAAAGTCACAGCGACGGTATCTATTAGTTAAAATAAAATAATATATTTGAAACTATGATTACACCAACGGTTGTGCGCAGTAATTCAAAAATATTAATATAACTAATTAATAAAGAAGATTAGTGGTTTGACTATTGGCATTGCTATTAACTTTTAATTATTTAAAAAAAAAAACATTTAAATAAATATGTCTCCAGTTTTCTACATTAAATTAAAATTACGTCTAGACAATTCAGACAAGTTTGTTGAGCTGTTCGTTAAATAAAAGAAATCATTATCCATGTTAAAGCTGCGATTTTAAATACCACTAATAAAGTGTGATATTTACTACAATATGTTATACCAAATGTTCAACTAATAAAAATGCATATGGGGTGTAAAAAATACTCTCAACTTATAAAAATTAAAAAAAATAATGTATGCTATTGTTATGCTGCTGTATATACAGATATTTTATCTAAAAAAAAAAAATTCTCTTCAAATTCTTCTTGCATTATGTGTTTTGCCGTAGTTTTTCTTTGATAAAATCAGAAACTGCAAAACATGCCAACAAAACCAACTATTAAATGAAATTATTAAAATAGGGTTCAGTTAAGGGTCTTGTTCGATTTCCCACATTTAATAAAATTAATTTTGCCATTGACCATTGATATTCGTTCAGAATATATGGTTTTATGTATTGAAATTAATTTTTTGTTGTTACTATTAACATGAAATATGAAAAGTCGACATGTATCAAAACTTATAGTTAAATTCTTAAAAGCAAAACTATATTAGGCATTTTATTTTTGTATTATTATTTTATTTTGAAAGCTGAACTAGCAGGTAACACAACATTAATGTAGATCAATAACCAAAAATGATATATATTCAATTTAAGTCCCAGGGCAACAAAAGAGGAGACCTAATGTGTAGTTCCCACGACCAAATCGTTAAATCGTTAAATCCCACGTCTGCTCACACCCAACTAAAGGAGGAGTGAAGGCCTTTTTAGCCTATAAAAACAAAGCCGAGATTTCCATTCCAGTCAAAAGCATATTGTATGGTTGATAGTTTAACAGAAGATACAGTTACATCCCACACATAACGCACACGCGCTCACAGCACACTGACACAACTTGCTAAATAAACAAAAATATTTAAAATCAACAATACAAATTTTAAAAAAGAAAACATTGTTGAAAGTGAAAAAAACAATAAAATATATAACGATATGCAAGAGTTTGAGGTTCATGGCCTATGCAACCCTCAGGGTCCAGGGCCACTGACTGCCAAATGGGCACGCACAACCACTTGAGAGGTGTTAACATGTTGCGGACAATTGCCGATGCGCAGGGTGTGAAAATTGGCAACACGCGTCGCTCGCAACCGGAACCCAACCAAACCAACAGTTGACAATATGTCAAATGTCACAGGACAAAGACTCTCCCCTCCCCACCCTCCTCTGTGCCGCTCCCCGCCACAAAGCGAAACAATCGAAACCGGGCGCGTTTTATTTTGACAAGTGCCGAGTTTTCAACTTAATTTGTGAAGCGTGCCAGCCGAAAAGGGATTCCAGGAGTCGAGCGGGGTAAAGCAGCGGCCACTTTCCAAATAACTCGCATTATCTGCTAGCTTTGTGCAATTTTCACTTGCTAATCCGCGCCACACACACACACACACATGTACACAGCAGGCAAATATTCGCCAACGACGGCGCCGCAAAGTATGCAGCACCTTTTGTGCGTGCTGCGATGTGTTTATTGAAGGGCAGCTTTGAGGCCGAGCTTAGCATTAAATATAAGTTAAATATGCGGATATGCTGCAGATATCACATTGAATTTCCAACTGGTTGCGACAATTTGGCCAATTAAAACAGGGAGAAGCATTCTGTGTAAGGTAGAAAGCGAGTTTGTATTTCGGGCTTCTAACCTTCTTATAAGTTTGGTTAAAATAAAACTTGATCTAGTCACAATAATTACATATACTCGTATCATGTAAATAAAAGCTGAACCTTTTTGTTGTAATAGAAGTATAGAAAATGTTGACTTTCATTTTGCTTTAATTAATGTAAACCAATAGTAATAATTAAATATAGCACACATGTCATACTTTCCGCCTATAACTGAAAATTTAAATCTGTCTTTTGCATAGATTATCTGTTTCTGAAAACACAAATATAAATATCTACAATATAAATGTAAAGATTATCAAGCGATTTGTAAATAATTTGATTGTTTCCATTCACAGCCGGCGATCGTCTGCTGGATATACCCTGCAAGGTGTGCGGGGATCGCAGCTCAGGCAAACATTATGGCATCTACAGCTGCGATGGTAAGTCTAATCAATACGGTGATTGAATTATAAACTAAGTGCAATGTGCATGCTTTTATGCTAGGTTGCTCGGGTTTCTTCAAGCGAAGCATTCATCGCAATCGCATTTACACCTGCAAGGCGACCGGTGATCTGAAGGGACGATGTCCTGTGGACAAGACGCACAGGAATCAATGTCGTGCTTGCCGGCTTGCCAAATGCTTCCAATCGGCAATGAATAAAGACGGTAAGTGAGAAGGGCGGGAGTTGGGAATGGAGATGGAGTTGGAGTCGTTGCTCGCCCACAAGTCTTTGTTTTACTTGGCAAATTCATTTAATTATGCAGCAAATTAGCTGGGGCTGCTTTGCCACTTACCGTCAGCCGGGAAAAGCCTTGGCATAAATTACATTAAACTGGAAAAACCAAAATGCCGCAGGCTTTTGGGTGCCACACACTGTTGGCAATGAGGAGTCCTTCGACTCGACGACTTCTTCCCTGTGGCTGTGGCCTGACGAAGTGGATGCCACTTGATTCTTGTTGTAGTTGTCATTAAGCTGATTATAATTTATGCGTCCCCTGCACACCCCTTTCCCACCTCTGTCTCCATTTTTCCACTCAAAAGCCACACAATAGAAAGTGGCTTGCCTGATTTTGGAGGCGTGACTTTGATTGAGTTTAATTTAAAATTAACCAGAAGGTTTTTGAATACAGTCAGGTTTATATTTGAATTTACATTTGTTGGTTGGGTAGGTGTCGTACATTTTTACTGTTAATTCTTATCGTATTTATTATATTTCATTTTATGTGTTTAAGTGAATAGATATCGTTTTATTTTTACTAGAATGCTGTTGCATTAATTTTATTTTTACATATAACATTTTGTATTTACATATTACGTATAAGTAATGGTCTTCTGAATTTTTTGCTTATATTTGGTTGTCCTATTAGAAATCTTAACAATACAAATCAACGGAAAATTAAATTTAAAATTAATCCCTTTTTTAGTGCAACAACATTTCCTTTAACGTTTATATTAAACGAATTTTATTTGATTTTATTGAGATACTTTGAACCAGCTCAACTCGTAGATATTTATTTTCACGCTTCCCACAGTCCATCCATTAATCTTGTTATTAATACTCATATCATACACCATTCAATTCAAATTTACTTCCGGTAACAAAGACATCAAATGAGAATGTTTTCCTTGAGTCACTAAATGATTTTGCTGTTGTGAGTGTTTGGAACTTTATTTGGCCAATGTGATTGACCAAACTTTACAGACCGCTCTCATACGCTACAGCAAATCGACTGAGCCCACACCCAACAACAACAACGACAACAAGGACAACAAGGACAACACTGAATACAGAGAACAACTCAATGCAACAATGCTAGCTTTAAAGCTCTTAAGCCAACATTAAATGTAGCATAAAAACACATAACATGGCAGGCCATCGACGTGTATAGCTCTCTCTATGGCTCGTATAGCTCGTATAGCCGTAGCTCTATGGCTACAATTCACCATTCGGCATCAACCATTGAGGGGTTCATTGCACAACAACAACCACAGCAATAAGTACAACAGCAGCAACATCAGCCAGAAGGGACGACAACAGCGTGAGAATTGTTGCAGATTTTCTCACACGCAATTCGCCTTCAGGGGGCAGGAGGGTGTGGAGCAGTATGGCGGGTCTGGAGAGCAACGAGGGGACCCGGGGGCGGGGACTCGATTGACAATGTGCACTTAATAGCGGATTACATGCATTATCCCATCGCAGAAAATGCGACTAAAATGTATTGACAATCAAATGATGATACCAAACTCAGACGTCAGACTTTAGACCTTAGAACTTGCCAGCCATGGGGTATTTGTGCCCTTATTTTTTGTTGCATGGATAGATAGATAGATGGATTTGGCTGAAATGAACCAGAAACAAAGTTAGTTTATGCTGGGCAAAAGATTCGCAGTGGGCGAGCACACGCAATATTGTTAACGCCCTCCAAACTTGGCTAACAATAACAACGCATGAAGAGGTGTCAACAATAGCAAACACCGACATACGTAAAAACATATCAAGAGCAACAATAACAGAAGCGATACAACAGCAAAGCTAAAGTTCGAAAAGCCAATGATTGAATGCCCTTGAAGAAGGAAGTGGAATTAGATAAGACCGCTTAAGTTTCAGAATATATAAAAAAATAGTAAGCTAAATATTTATAGTTTATAGATTGGGTGAAAATAAAATTTTCAAATTGAACAAATATTGGATAAAGTAATACTAGAGAAAAATTGTAAATTCAAACGTTGATTTAAATCGCTCTAAAATATTGATAATCAAAATGGTAGACTGCGACTAATTTAATTCTAGCTACCAAAAATGTTTGATTAAATACAACTGAAAATAAAACATTATTTCCACATACTTATTAGAAGCAATCGCAGATACCAATTATTGGACAATAAATCAAATGTTCATATCGCAAGTGATCTTTTGTTTATTTTAAGTCAATTCCTAAGAGTTTCGCAAACTGCATGAAAATAGTATATAACCCTCTGTTCTAAGGGTATGCCTGGGGCTTGAGAAGGCGTGGCTGAACATGTTCATGTCCTTTTTCTTTGTGCATTTTCTTAGTTTGCCGCTACAAAGCCCCATGTTAGCTGCCTTTTTGGGGTTTTTCTTAGCTGGTTACCGTAAATAAACAATAAACACACTCCCACAACAACTGCGAGAGACAGAGACAGAGAGAGAGAGTGAGAGAGAGAAGGAGGGAGACTGACACCAACAACTGTTGGAACTCAAACTTGAGCAGCGCTTCGCCTGGCCCAACACCAGGATATGCCAGGATGCCTGGGCAGACAAAGTGCTTTTGTTGTTTAGAGCAAAAAGCAAAAAAGCCACAAAAATCGTTCAAGGCACGTTTGTGTTATATTTTTGGGGCCGACAAACATGCGAGTAGTTGTTGTTTCTTTTCCCTTCCCCAGGAGGTGGAAGGAGGCAGGACGTTTGGAGCATGTGGTTAGCCATTTTTAGTTTGTCTTTCGTTTGTTTAGCCACAGTTTGTTGCCTCGTTTGGGCTTTGCATGATTTCTCGACGTTGCCAATAAAGTTAATTAGAAAAGCGGCCAAGTGTTGGCAAATGTCATAAAGCAGAATCAGTAGCAGTGTTGCACAACGAAACCAGCTTCAGCTGTGTTTGCTAACCTCCAAAAAGACTGAGAAGGAGTGAGCGAGAGATATGCAGTGAAGTGAATTATTACGAGAAAATATGATAAACGGCGCGCATTTCATTTGTCGTCTCGTTCTGCCTTACGCGGCTCCTTTGTATGCTAATATTCCGGCAGAGGGTGCAAGGGACAAGCAGGCGGAAAAAGAAAGCGAAGACATGGAGCGAGATTCCCTTAACAAATTATGTTGCCACTTGTCACATTTAATGGTATTTGCATTTGTATACCAACAAAGTGTCAGCATCATCATCACGCATAGTGATGGCGCCCCTTCTCCACCCGCTCCCCTCCACCCATCCCTCTCACTCCTCTGGCCCACCGCTGTGTCTTCTCCGCTTCCGCTTCCGCTTCCACTTCTTTCTTATTTCTTTACAAATATTTACGCGGCATTTTAAGCGGATTTTTCATTTTGAGTGATTTGTGTCGCTTTCCCAAATCCCATTCGCAAAGGGAAAATAAAAAGCGAGCAATAAAATGTACTTTTCTGGGCGTTTGCTTGTGCGTCTTTGGTGGTTTGATGTTGCTGCTTGGTCCTTAAGTCTCTCTGGCTGCGTGATGAGCTGAAAAGTGAGCTCTAATGATGGCACAGCGAAAACAAAAGTAATTCGTACTATGTTTATGAGTTGAGTTATTATCACCATTTGTATCTTAAGCTGATCATTTAGTTTTTCAAATTTACTAAAAGTACTTAAATGTACTTACTACATTCACCATATATATTTATTTAACAGTGTTTGAAATCGTTATACACCTGCTACTCTATCATCTTCCGTGATATCTAGATAAAACTGCCTCAACTGTTAAGTTGTCCTTAAGTCCTCTGGCTGCATGATGAGCTGAAAAGTGAGCTCTACTGATGGCAAAGCGGAAATTAATTCATATTATGCTTACGAATTGAGTTGTAATAATAATTTGATCAATTTGAGCTGATCATTTAGTTTTTCAAATTTTCTTAGAGTACTTAAAGGGAACTCCATTCATCGTATTTATGTACATATATATTAATTAAACTGTGTTTCAATTAAAATCTCGATGTAACTTACCGTATATTATCTTTATGAAAGCGTCTCAGCTGTTTCGAATTATTTCTTACATTTTCTTGGACTGGCTATCGATCGTAACAATTTCACTTTCGGTTAGCTGTATAATTTTAACTTTAGCACTTTCGACAAATCGAAAAGTTGGCAAAGCTAATGTCAAACAAAATGCTTAACGCAAACCTTTCAAGTAACATTTGCGCCGCACATAAAACAGCAACAACGAGGAGACAATAAGAACAAACAGTCGGAAAAGGCTGCAGTAAAATCAGCCAAGTGCAAATTTAATGAAAAAGGAACTGCAAATGGAAATTGTTCGCACTCGGCTGCTAGTTTTGTCATTCTCCTTCCGTCCCCTTCTCTCCGTCTGTCTTTCCTTACAAGGTATATTTGGCAGCATACTTTTGGGCAGTTAAGCCCTTTTGTCAACAGACTGCGTTGTAACTTAGCTCGTTGTCCTCGTCTACGTTTGCGGTTATACGAATGGCAGAAATTGTTGCTGTTTTCTCGTTGCTGATGCTCGCATTATAGTTGTTATTGTTGCTGTTGATGCTTGTGAGTCTGTCTATGTATAGTCGACTTTTTGGCGCTGGATGGCGACTAATTTCATGACCACATTTAAACGTATTGATTTTGTGTGTGTTTATATATTTGAATGCGTGCTCGTCCACATATAAATACATACGCATAGATTGATATATTTATTTATTTGCCAACGTTTTAAGCCTTTCGCTGCACTGTGTCCGCCATATTACGTATACGCATTTCACATTTACACATGACTGCAGGGCACCGAAAGCCATGCGCCCTCTCGCTCGCACACCGACACGCACACACACACACACATGCATTTATGCACGTACATGTGTCGACAAGCACATACAAAGGTGTCTGTGTGTATGGGTGCAAACTGCAGTGTCGCTCTTAATTGACATTATAGCCTACTACTTTATGTGCATACACTTTTGGTAGGCAGTGTGCGAGCTGCCGTCATGTAAATGCGACTGGCTTGCATGTGTCATGGCACCCACACCATCCCATACTCCGTGTGTGCCTCAAAATGCGTGCATGTGTGCGTGTGTGCGTGTGCGTCTGTGTGAATGACAAAAGTGTCAGTGTCAACATTAAAAGCGGATTTAAAATCACTCACTCACTTGGCGCTGCTGACAGAGTCAGGGCGTAAAAGCCTTTGGCCTCCTGAACCATCAGAAAGAGAGAGAGAGAGAGAGAAATTCAGAGAAGGAGATAGAGGCAAAAAGTTATTGTAAATATTCCGAATGGGTTAAAGTTAAAGTTATGCATGAAATTGCAACCCATGTATGACCGAGTAAAAATATTATACATTTTTTGAAGGCATACAAATTGATCAGTTGGATCAATAATGTTTTTTAAGTATATTTTACCTGGTTAGTTTTAAAATAGGAATGTAATGTTGAAAAATAAGTTAGAAAAATACTTACTCTGGTTTTACTATTTTTGTCCTCTTGTTATTAGTATTATCATTATATCACTTTCCCGAAAATCAAATTAGAAATTTACATAAAACAATAGTTGCATAGCTTTAAATTATTTTTGTTAGATACAATTTCATTTAAATTCCCTCATCAATAAATGCAATTTACCTCTTAAAATTTAGTAATATATGTATGTATGTTGTAGTCTATTCAATGAAATTACCTTAATTGTGGACAGAAGCAATGCAATCGGTTTAGTTTTTCTAAGTATTATGTGATTAATTTAAATTCTCTAAGAACGATCACAGCTGTTACAGTCAATAATGTGTGGATTTGTGTTTATCTATCATCTGAAAATAAGGTAAAATTTGTAAAGAATTGCAGCGCTTATCGAGACATCAATTTGTCACTCGACTGGCTTGGCCCCCTGCCACAGGCTGTGGCTATAAGGTCCTTGAGCTGGCATCAACAATGCCCATTATGCACTATTATGCACTTTACAATTGCTAAGCCAAATACGATGCTCATCTTAAGTCCCCATCGCCTCAATGCTGCGACGAGGGTGAAGGGCATGAGCAGAAACACCCTCTCGCCCTCTGCCAACCGCATCGAATCACTTCAAGTGTGTCTTTTTTTCTCGCTCTCTCTCTAATTTCACGGTTCTTTTCACCCCTCCTCGAGATATGAAGAGAACATTTAGGTGTGTTGCCTTATTTACTTTTCATTTGCCTGCCAAATAAGCGTTTTTTTAACATTTCTTGCGTAATTTTTTTTATTACTCGAGTAAACAGACCTACAGAAAGCTCCCGAGGTTGTGCTCACTCATTATGTTTGTTACGATTGCAATGTATGCTTCGCGCTTTTCAGCTTACGAGCCGCGTAAACTCTGAACTCGAAACCATTCGACGTTCAGCGTTCAGCATTCAACATTAACCATTGTCCATCGTCCATCGCCCACCGCCCGTTGCCCATTATCCATTAATGTGGGCCTCGGGTTGATGATCATTCATTGGGATTTTTGCGTGTCTCGGTCGTGAAGTCGCTGTGAACTCTGGGAACTCGGCAGCTGCTTAACATCCGTTTCATTCGCCTTTTGCTCCTGTCTCTCCTCTTGTCTCTTCACTCGCCTCACTGCCACTTATCATTAATTTTTCTACCGTATTTCTTTGCCCTGGCATTCTGACATTTTTGCCTTTTCCTTCGTTTTCTGATCCCGTCCCCTGTTTTGACATAATTGTTTTTGCTTGCATGCGTTTGTAGTTCACGCTCCCTTACCACTTCGCCCAGTCCTGCCCATCGCACTGCTCTCCACCCTAATTAATTGATTAGCTTCAGCAAATCGGTCAATATGTTTTGCTTTTCCTTGCACACTCTGTTTTTATTGCTCTACGCTCTGAGGATGCGTAATGAGTTGCTAATTAGATTTGTTCATTGTGTCTTTTTTTCCTCCAAATCATCTCAGCACATTTTGAGAGCCTTCACAGGTGTTGTACTTTATTTAAAAGAGCGGCGACTAAATTTTTTTCAAATTCTAACTTCTTTAAATTAGTGTCAATAATTGGAATAAAAAATATTAAGCATAATTTAAATAAATGCAATCCACTGATAATAATAATAAATGTAGGTATTTCTACATACTTCTTTCTTCATTGGTAATGCATATCCATGTAATATTTATAAAAAATATAAAGATAAAAATATTGAAAAAAAATGTTTATATAAATTTAAAAAAAATGTACAACCATTTGTGCGAAATATTTTTGAATGGCATCTTTAACGGAACTTTTTATTCTTCCTTCATTTATTTTCCCCTCCCGAAGTTTGACCTTTGCTCATGATATTTAGCGTCACACCTAACCTCAAAATTGCTGGGAGCAGCGAACCCAAAAAACGCCTCAAGTTGCATGCAAAAAAAAAAGGCAACACGACTTTTGCATTTTGCATTTCATAACTTTTTCAGCAATCAAATTGGTTGGAACTTATTTTCTTCTTTCTTGGCGCAACTTTCGCACTTTGGCGACAAAAACAAAATGGCGTCGCCTCAAGAAACGTTGGAGCCGGATGAAGATTGAAGCAGACAAGAAAAAGTAAACGAGAAGTGACGATTTTTTTGTTGCTTTTTAATTTTTGCTTATGCCCGTTAATTTTTTGCCTTTTTCACACGTTTCTTTGTTTGCCCGAAGGATTGGAGGCGTTGGAGATAGAGAGAAGGAGCGCAAAAGTGTCGCGTGCAAAGGGTTAGAAGTGCTCAAGGTTTTGGTTCGAGTTGGGTTACAAATTTCCCGTTGGGTTCTCAACTTTTTTCCTGCAGACCGCAGTTTTTAAGGAGTCTGTCGGGTGAAATTTGTCGCAAGTTTGTTTGATGCCGCTTAACCCGCAGCGTAAAAATTTGATGAGTTTGGCATTTTCTTTAATTGAAATTTGTGATCTTTTGAGAGCTTTGCTTTCTGCCGTTGCATGCTTTCTGGCGCTAGTTTGCGTCATGAGCCACGAGGGGCCGTCAAGTGGCTGCAGTCACTTTCCATAGACCCAGAGACAGACTCTCTCTCTGGGAATTCACTCACACATGCGATTAGCTGCGGATTAAAATGTCACCCCTTTTGCGCAGCGTCACGCACAAGAGGCAAGATATGTTAGAAACATGCACATGCTATAGATACATTTAATTACAAACAAATAAAAGTCATGACAGCAACCCACACTCGTATTCCGACAAGTGTGAGTGTGTGTTCGCGAATGCGAATGAGCCCAACACATCGGTCCTGGTCCAGGCTTGGGGCATATGCAACAGTTCACACGACCAGACCTGGCCCAGGACTTTTGTATCTTTGTATCTTTGCATCTGTGTATCTCCGCATTTTAATAATCGGTTTATTATGCCAGCTTCTCTCTCTGTGTGTGTGCGTGTGTGTGTGTGTGCGTGTGTGTGTGGGCGCCTCAAGAAGCGACTTATACACACACACACGCACACACACAGACAAGTGTTACTTTCTATTTGCTATTTGCTATTTGAGTTCGTCAAACAGATAAGTCCAAACTCACACTTCAAAGAGACGGCAAAGTTTTTCTGGGTGGCCAACAAAAAAGAAGAAAGCCATGCAAAGTATCTTTCAAATTAACTTTATTTATTTAACTACTTAAAAGCAGATTAACGCAATTACACACTTGAACTGATTTTATGCAAAACGGATGAGCAATCGAAATGCCATGGATTGATACCCAACATCAGCATCTGCCACACACTCACACACACTCACACACAGTAGCTGTAACTGTCAAATCAGCCACAAATCAGCAAAAAAAGAAGCCAGCTCAAGTCCCCTATCTCAAATAGCGATTCGAGTTGGGTTGAATTCTTAGGCTTTACGCTTTAACTTCGGATTACAATTTAAGAAATGCACGGCAAATAAATTTAATTTTAATCCGAAATGAATTCAAGTTATTTACAATATTTGTATTCATATTGGAAAGTAGAGCATAAAAGTATAATCATCAGGGTATGAAAATACTATATCTGTACAAGCTTCTCATAAGCGTATAGCGCCTCTTAGTAATGGAATCATAAGAATATTAATATCTTGAAGATCTTCAAATATTGATTTCCAAGTCTAAAAAATAATTCTCTATTTCAAATGTAGTTTTCCCTAAGTTTTTATGTCGAGTTCTTAAATTTGCAACTCTTCAATTGAATATTATATTCGATATAATATAATTCATAAGATATTATTTGTACGTTTTTCATTTCTTCCACATATGTATTATTATTATTTCCTCTTGTGCCTTTGCAGCCGTGCAGCACGAGCGTGGTCCTCGGAAGCCAAAACTGCATCCGCAGTTGCACCACCATCACCACCATGCGGCGGCCGCCGCTGCAGCGCACCATGCTGCCGCTGCTCACGCCCATGCCCACCATCATCACCACCACCATCACGCACATGCAGCAGCAGCTCATCACGCAGCGGCGGCGGCAGCGGCGGCCGCTGGACTGCATCATCACCATGGCGGCCACCTGCCCGTCTCGCTGGTGACCAATGTGTCGGCGTCGTTCAACTACACGCAGCACATCTCGACGCATGCCCCGCCGGCTGGCTTTCACTTGGCGGCGGGTGCTCCGCCAACCGCTCATCCGCACCAGACGCAGGCACAGGCCCAGGTGCAGGTGCAGGCGCAGACAACGCATCCTGGGCAGCAGGCAGCGTCGCATGCGACGGCATTCCATCATCCGACTCATGGGCACGTGCTGGCCCCCCATGCAGCTCTGCAGAATGGCAATGGCGGAGGCGGAGGCAATGGCCATGTGGCAGGTGCTGCTGGAGCCTCAACTGTTGCCATGACTTTTCCGCCGCACTTGCTGCATCACAATCTTATTGCCGAGGCGGCCAGCAAGCTGCCCGGCATCACGGCGGCCACGGCAACGGCGGTCGCTGCTGTCGTCTCCACGGGACCCTATGGACAGGCCACGCCCACAGCGAACAACTACTCCTCGCCCTCGCCCAGCAATTCCATACAGTCCATATCGAGCATTGGCTCCCGAAGTGCTGGTGGTCGAGGTGCGGGAGGCGAAGGCGACGATGGCCTCAGCCTGGGCAGCGAGAGTCCTCGGGTGAACGTGGAGACGGAGACGCCTTCGCCATCGGCCTCGCCTCCCTTGAGTGCTGGCAGCGTGTCGCCGGCTCCCACGTTGACCGACTCCCAGAGCCTGGCGGCGTCCAGTGCGTCCCCACATCCGGCACAGAACTCGAACTATTGCATCAGCGAAGCGTCGCATCAGACCGCCAACAATGCCACAACGCCGCCCAGCACCGCGTCGCTGCTCATGCACAGCATGCACGTCAACAACAACAACAACAGCCACAATAATAACAATAACAACAACAACAACAATAACAATAGCAGCTGCGGCCACAGCGACAACAATAACAAACAACTCAGCTACACGTCGGGATCTCCCACGCCCACAACGCCCACTCCGCCTCCCCCGCCAGCGTTGCCCGCTCCACGAGCTGGCGGCGGCTGCCACGCCTCCAATGGCTTCCTGGAGCTGCTGCTCAGTCCCGACAAGTGCCAGGAGCTCATCCAGTACCAGGTGCAGCACAACGCTCTGCTCTTCCCGCCGGCGCTGCCCCAGCAGCTGCTCGACTCGCGCCTGCTCTCCTGGGAGATGCTGCAGGAGACGACGGCGCGCCTGCTCTTCATGGCTGTGCGCTGGGTCAAGTGTCTGATGCCCTTCCAGACGCTGTCCAAGAACGACCAGCATCTGCTGCTTCAGGTGTGTACAACAGAAATCTAGTCTTCTTAAGATATTTGTAATTTTCAATGTAGAACTATTTTGCTTTAATTTGTAAAATAATACATTTAAACCATGCAATAAAAGATATAGAACTATTTTTGTTCATATGTAAAATAATTCATTTATACCGTCAATTAACAACAAATAATAGGAGCAAGTATTTATTATTAATACTCATATAAATCGATTTATTTTAATTTCTTAAATTCCAATGATAGGAGACTGATTTTACTGAATATTGTATCAAACACATTATTGATTATATATTACATTATTTATTTTATAATTTTTTGACTAAGTGATGCATTTAGAAGTGCTTCTATAATTATTTATCTATATTGATATAATACTTGTGTTTATCGAGTTATTCTAAGTTCTTAGATTGAAGCGATTTTAGTAAAAATTTGTTGATCTCTTAATGTATCAAAAATTTATTAAAGATTTTGTTGTATTTATTTTATAATATTTGTATTAAATTATTTTATTACTTTCTGATTTGCCATTTGAAAGAATTGTTTTTTTTAGTTATTCTCAAACGAGTTGAAGTATGTAAAAGATATTATTGCACTGCAATTTTCACTATTAAATGTCTTTCAAAAAGTCTTTTAATTGGATAATGATAATAATTTAGATTGTACTGAACCTTGACCTTGTTGCTTCGCATTTGCAGGAGTCTTGGAAGGAGCTGTTTCTGCTGAACCTCGCCCAATGGACAATACCACTAGATCTGACGCCCATACTGGAGTCGCCGCTCATCAAGGAGCGCGTGCTGCAGGACGAGGCCACGCAGACGGAAATGAAGACGATCCAGGAGATACTCTGCCGGTTCCGGCAGATCACGCCCGACGGCAGCGAAGTGGGCTGCATGAAGGCGATTGCCCTGTTCGCCCCAGAGACAGCCGGGCTCTGCGACGTGCAGCCCGTGGAGATGCTGCAGGATCAGGCACAGTGCATCCTCTCGGACCATGTGAGGCTGCGCTATCCGCGGCAGGCGACGCGCTTTGGCCGACTGCTGCTGCTGCTGCCCTCGCTGCGCACGATACGGGCGTCGACCATCGAGGCGCTGTTCTTCAAGGAGACCATTGGCAACGTGCCCATTGCGCGGCTGCTGCGCGACATGTACACCATGGAGCCGGCACAGGTGGACAAGTAGAGCGAGGAGGAGGATGCGGATGTAATCAAAATCGATTCGCGCTGCATTTAAGCGGCAACAATTTTTGTCACTTGCAAAAATATTTGTGCTCCAACTAAAAATGAAAAACGAAGAGTCGAGAGCGAAATAAAAATGAAAAACGAAATGAAAATGAAAATGAAAAATAAAAATTGCTAACTCGACTCGACTGCAGCTGCGACAGTTCACAGCGTACAAAGTTCGTGTAATAGATACATTGCCACGCCCCCAGCCCGCTGGCTGCTTTCACGTTGATTTATAGCTCTGTTCGCGATTTTTTTCTAACATTTTATTTTTAGTCTCCTCCGCCATGCACTTTATTTATCTTTCATTCGACATTTTGTCGTCTCTTTTCTAAAACTGCTCATGTTATTTCAACCTGGCAACCTGGCAACCTGGCGAACCTGCAACCCACCCGTGGCACCCTTGACCTGCAGCAGCTACATCTTGCTGCCCCAACCCAGCCCCTTACCTTTCCTCACCCATCTCCGTATCTTTTTACCTTTATCACGTTTTGGCTTTGTTATACCCTAGCCTAGAGTATTACAGTATTAATAGGCAGTTTGGAATTCTGTTTGATTAAATGTAATCATAATTATCATTAGTAAGCAGTGGCAACTTTTTATAGAAAAGTATTTTTTATTCTAAATGAATTTATTATTACTCTTTGAAACCCATACTGTGATTTTAATTTACTTATGGTTCATACTGAAGTATTTTACATTATTTTTAAATATTTTTTGTGGCACTGTATTCCCTTGGATACCCTATTCTGGCCATCTTTGGTTTCACTTCATTGTGTACATAATTCAAAACTCATAATTTCCTCTGCTCTGTTGTGAGTTCATTCGTTTCGTTTCGTTTTCGCTTTCCTTTGCCTTTTTTTATGCTGACACTTTTGCTGGAAAATCGCGTTTAGAAATCGTGGAAAATGAAAAAATAACTTTGCCGCGGGTCAAACGCACAAAATGTACTCGAATGCCGTATGATTTGTCCCTTACAATCCATTTCGATGGTTTGATGTATCAGCAGAGAATATATCGCATATAGCCATGGGAGGTCCTGTATGCACACACACACACATATTGGTGCCAGCTTTGTTTATGAATTATTAAATGCCAAATGCTTTGTAATTGATTTTCGCACAATCAAATTGTAAAATGGTATGCAGAGAAATGTTGCTAACAATTTATATGTAGAAATATAAATAAAATACAAATAAAACTTTAGATATAAAATAATACAGTTGGAAATAGTGTGTAAATCGCAACAGCTGTTGCTACCAGCATATAAATGCATATTAATTATTATATATATATAAATATTTAAATAAATTGAAATACCTACAATACGAGCAAAGCGTTGTTCTATTTTCGGGATTTGGGATCACTGAATAAATTATAGTAGCATGATTCTGTTTTCCAGATTAATTTTAAACAGTATAATAATATCCTTTCGGATTTCGATGTGGCAAACTTCATTCCGCTCGCAAGCAAAGAAGAATTATTGTTATTGTGACATCATTATATTAGTATATTGCTTTCTAATGTAATTTACAATGGTTAGAAATAAATTTCATTGATAGTTGTAAGTCGTTATCAATAATAAAGAAGGAAGTTAAAAGGAAACAGTATAAAATAAATTCAAAGGGCAAATAACTATAAGTTATATTAGGAAAATAGAACTTGTGGAGGTGTAAGTATAAACAAGTAAGAAAGCTACAGTCGAGAGTGTGCGACTGTAAGATACCCGCTATCCGCTTTGTCAGAATGCAAAACTATTATACGAGCACTTAAAAATATTCCGAAAAGTATATTTGGTATGGAATATACTATTTCGTTAAAAATAAAACACTTGCATCTGATTTAACTGCAATGTTTTCTATCCGATCCCAACCAAATTTTAGAAATCATTCAAATAATAAATCATTTCTACTTTAGATATTATTGTGTGTATCAAACATGGTAATGAATATTACGATCGTTTTTTCGTTTCATCCGATCTAAGGAGGCTTCGCCAAAATCTAAAAAAAACTAGATCTTCGTTCCGCAATAAGAAATTGTTTTCAAAAAACAATGTTAGCACTAGTTTTTATAGTCTCTGAGAACGAAGGGTTCATACGGACGGACAGACAGACAATAATCTTTTTTTTTTGTGTAATTTTGAATTATACTAATAATAATAAGCACGGTATAATTCCGAAATGGGTCTTTCTGGCTTGTATGGATCTCATTTCGTAAGACAAGAAATTGAAAGTCCAGTTTTCGCGATTAAAAAAATTGATTTTAATAATATATGCACACATCTAAGTTGTACAATCATATTTTAAGTAATTTGACAATTCGTGGAATAATTTAGCATATTCCCATAAGGTGAAGGGAAACGCGTGTCTAGTCTATTTGCAAGTACAATGGTTATTACTTTTCGTCTAATGCAGTGGAAAAACTTTATCAAAAAACATGCAAATTTGCGTCGACACTAAACAAATAAAAGACAGACCCGAACAAAATCCAGCAAGCCAAAGCAAATTGTGTTAATGGAACCCAAAAAACAAAAGAAGAACGAGAAAAAAAAAAAGAAAAATGCAATTAAAACAATTAAGTGACGCGTTCTTTGGGCCGCACTATTTGCAAAGTACAAATGTAAAAATGTAAAAATAAAAAAAGCAAAAGGAAAGGAACCAAAAAATTGTAGCATTAAAAAAGTGTCAAAACATTTCAATTGCGAGAGAATGAGAGCATAGAAGGGGGAGTCAGGAGTGGGCGAAGCAAATACGAATATAAAATGTAAATCATAAAAAATGAAAATAAAAATCCGCAATTTGTATGCTGTCGCATATTCTGTAACGCTTAAGCATTGTCCAGATGGGGATGCAGATGGGATTGGGGAGGGCAGTGGAGATGGGAATGACAATGGAGAAGAGGATGGCACTGAGAATCGGATATAGCTGTCATAAATGCTGTGAACGACTCAATGCTTTGATAAAGGACATGTTGGCCAAGACTACGGGTATTATTGATGCCTTGTCCTGCCCTGTCCGTGCACGTCTTGTCTTCTTCTGTCCTGTGTTGTCTTGGTGTGCTGTCAAGAAAGGACCGGCCATTGTTTGAGGCACATGTCTTGGCCAAAGGTAAGACAGTTGCGTATTTTACATACGACATCTTCGTATGCAAGCGCCTTGAGCGGATCTGTTTGTCCAGCAGGACGAAGGACATGTGCGGGGTGCAGGGGCAACCACAGAGACCGCTGGACATGTTGCATACCCTTTTGGCTAAAACTTTCGTTGTCGTTTCGTTCATTTCTTTTCACACTTTTTGCATCGCCATGGGCAATACATCTTGGACCACAAAACACAAAATCGTCTTAAGTATTTTGTGTGGTTTAAATAAAATAAAAATAATAAAAACCATCTCCTTCTCAATGCTCCAAGCGAGTGTCTATGTGAGTGTGTGTGTGTGTGTAAAGGGATAAGCGTGCTACATCCGCTTAGCGTTGTGTATTTTCCTCGCTTTTTCTTGTCTTGGCATTCAATTTGGGTTTCGTTTTGCGTAAATGATTTCATTTCGTTCTTTTGCGGCCTTCTGTAAAATTTTGATATACTATTATTCTATGCCCAGATCCAATGTCCGTCATTGTTTTTTATAGACACAGCATTACACAACAATCTCACCGTTGTTGCTCAGCCCCTTCCACCATCGCCCATAACCCATTCTTGGTCCTCACTCATCTCATCTTCATCATCAACGCCACAACATGACATGGCCAAAAGGTGGCTACATTGCTCAACCACGATGGATGCGAGCACTGACGAAATGCCTATGTGAACTGTGCCACTTGTTGTCCACATCGCCGTCTATGTGTGTGTGTGTGTGTGTGTGGCCGAAAGGATTGATGTGTCACACACACACACATGTAATTTAGAATATGTGCATTGAAATTGCCCATACGCCTAGTGAGCCATGCCGACTCAATGGCGTGAAGGAATTCTAAGGGTAGCTGGCATTCCAGCTGTTGTAAGCAGGGAATTTGCTCAGCTAAACCACAGATATTGCCAATTAACTCATTATTTAACTTGTGAAACCAGCGGAATAAGCCGCTTCAAAGCAAACAAGAATTTGCTAATAAAATAGGTTTCACTTAAATTATTTTATACTTAAACGCTGTAAAATGATGTATGAATCGCATTGCGGTTATCCAACAGCCGAAGAGTGAGAAGAGTACGTACTTAATCACATTCGCTATGCTGCAATCACTTTCTGGGCGTCATGGAAACAAGCCAATCCGCACGCCACACCAGAAACAGAAACAGAACCAGAAGCAGAAGCAGAGTAGCCGTCGACACCCCGACACAGATACAGACACAGACACAGACATAGACAGGGAAGCCGAGCCGAGTAGCAAGTCAGGCCACGAGCATAACGTGCAACTTTCCAGCTTTGGCCGCAATCAATTTTACGGGTGCACAGCAGCAGTGGCAGCAACAGCAGCTTCAGCAGGAAGAGCAGAATTAGAGCAACCCCGAACATGCTTGCAAACCAACCCAAAGTAACCCAAGCCAACTCGACTACTCCTACACATACACACATAGTTGCAGATGTAAGTGTGCGTGTGAGGAGCGCAAACAACGATAGACACGCAACCGAACGGCGGCCAGCACGTGGTCCAGCTCACATGAAGGTATTAACGCGTAACAGCATCGCTGCATGATTAACCTCCTTCGTTGGGATGTGGATGCAGCGTGCCCCAACTGGCCTCGTTGGCCAGTGGTAAGCCATGACTCTGGCCTAACTTTTGTCATGAGTGTAGTAGGGACAAAGCTTAGTCGACTCGACGACAGCAGTAACATTGCTAATCGGCTGAAGCCTGCAACGACATCCCAAAACAGAATTGCAATTAGAGAACAAGCCGAGCAAGTTGCTCCACACCCAAAATTCTTGATTTTTATAATTACTAAAATGTTCGCTTGTGAATTGATATTTAATACCAGCTATATTTTGCATATACAAAATATCTCTCCATTTCCAATGCATTACTTAATACAAAATTCCCAATAATTATGGACATTTAATATAATTGTCTTTATAACATGCGAATAGTTGAAATAAATAAAAAATTTCTAGATAGACTGAATTAATTGAAAAATTGGTCAAATTATTTATTGTCATTCATTTGGGACTAGTGTATTTGCAAATATTTTAACCGTTTGTATGATACAGTGGCAAGGGTTGGGCATATGCCGGCAAAACCATGGGTTGAACGTAGGCACCGGGTTGAAGGTAGGGACCGGGTTGTAGGTAGGGACCCGGTTGAAGGTAGGCACCGGGTTGAAGGTAAGCGCCAGCTGGACGGTAAGGATTTTGTGGGACCGTGGAAACACCAAGCAGGGCTCCCAATGGACTCACTTTTGTAGTTAGACAATTTCCATAAGGATCATATTTCAAACATACACCACAATCGCAGAGCGGATAATACGAAATAAGCAATACTATGGCATACATCAGAACTCTTAACTAATATTGTAAATAGACAATATTTGATAACTTACCACCTATCAAGAGCAGAAGTCTTTGTTGTTTTCCCATGTTGATGCTCTTCTCTACTATATTGTGTACTGTTTTCAAAATCTCAATATTTTCCCTTATAAACTAATCACAACCTTGTAAAATAAAATTAGTCTTGGAATTTATGACTTACATCATAATGTGAAAGTATATAACAAATTAAGTAACGAATATTATAATTTGCATGAAACGAGCGTAAAAGAAAAATGCTTATCTATATTATGTACTATATAGAAAAGAGTGGCCCTTCGTATCAATCAGCACAAGAAAAATAAATGACGTTACTTGTTTTTCAATTATCCAAAAATATTTATTTTTTAACTGCAGTTTCATCAGTGGAATAGAAAAGTCGAATGGTAAGAAAACAAATTTCTAGACAGAAAAAACTCTAATTTCACCCAAATGTAAAACATAACTGTTCAATAATAAATAATTCTTATTAGATAAAGCATACTCGACGTCAGCAATAACTTTGCTAATCCACTGAGGCCTGCAATAACATCCCAAAATAGAAAAGCCGAGTACCTTTTTTTGAAATCAATATTCTCGATTTCTACAATTACATAAATGTTTACTCGTGAATTTGTATTTTATAACATTGTATATATGTATTTAACCAATATAAACTATCGCTTCTAAATATAACTAGACTCTCAGTGTACCCTTTATTAATTACATTTAATAACATTTGTATAATATGAGAATAATTGTAAACAGACCGCAAGTGTATTTTCAGACATTTTACTCGTAAACACTATATACTGGCAAACGCTCGACAAGACCATATCCCGGCATAGCAAGGGGTGGAAGTTTGGCACCGGGTGAACGGTAAAGATTTTGTGGAACCGTTGAAATACCAGGCGGGGCTCCCAATGCACAATTTCCATGCGGATCACATACACCACAGTTACAGAGCGGATAATACGAAATAAGCATTACTATGGAGTAAATCAGATCTAAAAACTGATACTGTAGATAGACAATCTTTGATGACTTACCACCTATCAAGAGTATAAATCTTTGTTGTTTTCCCATGTAAATGCTATTCTCTTCTATTGTATACTGTTCAAAAATATCTATATTTTCCCTTATAAACTCTCAGGCTTCTAAAACAAAATAGTTAAACGAAATCGTGACTAACATCATTACAATTAATGAGTATTATAATTTGCATGAAACAAGCATTCGCATGAAAAAATACCGTCACTCGTTTTTCATTTTGCCAAGTTTACTAAAAATATATATCAACAGAACATATTTCAGTAGGAGGAGAACACTCGACAAGCGAGAAAAATAATGTTTTAGATTTGAAAAAACACGGCATTGAAATTCAATTTTTTAAAGTACGCGCCATTTTAAAGGTGTTGTAAAATATACCAATATACCAAATGAAGTGTAACCAGCTGACAATTATCGGGGTTTTGGTATTTTAGTATATCTACTCGACTAAAAAATAACTTTTTCATTTTTAATGAAAAAGCTTCAAACTCAACCAAAAGTAAAATACTATTCAATAATTAATAATTCATAATTTATATTAATGATTGGCATAAATAATCGATATTTAAAAAAATCGATTAAAGGGCATCGATAATGCCATCGATGTATCTCCACCACTGTCGTGAATACGCGTTTAGCACTACTATTTATTATTTATATTAATGTGCGGCGGGCTTCGACGTGTCAGTTTGTTGTAAATAATTCGCGGAGTAAGTCGCAAATTTCGAGTGTTAATACGCGCAGCAAATCAATAGAAGACGTAATCAACGCAAATTCCTACATAACAACAACAAGCAATTATTAATAAGAACAACAACTATAGCAGCATGGCGGAAAAAGTAAATGTTTGCATCGTTGGCTCAGGCAACTGGTAAGAGTGCAACAGCAACGCCAATTATATAATTGCATTTGCATTTTGCACCTTGGCATTTCTACTAACACAAAACAACCTTGTACAGGGGCTCGGCCATAGCGAAAATTGTGGGCGCCAATGCTTCAGCGCTGCCCGAGTTCGAGGAGCGCGTTACGATGTTTGTCTACGAGGAGATGATTGATGGCAAGAAGTTGACGGAAATCATCAATGAAACGCACGAGAATGTCAAGTATCTGAAGGGACACAAGCTGCCACCAAATGTGGTAAGTAAATTACGCACAATTAACAGCATTCCCAAGTCTAAATATAACGCGTAATCAAGCGCCATAATCGTAAATAACACGTAAAAAAAAACAAATAACAGAAGGTGTGAGAAACTGCTGTTGAACTTATGTAATGAGCGCAGCGGATTATCTCAACAAATAGCAACTATTTTTTTTATTGGCTTACATAAAAGACGCCGCTACCTTGATCTTGACCGATGTGCTGCCAGAATACAGTGAAATTATCTAATCAGGCGAATGAGAGCGGGCTTCTGAAATGCACACAGCTATTTTTACAATTTACGCGCTCTTTCTCGCTCTGTCCCTCACTGCAGTTTTCTTTTCAGGGCCAACACTAACAAACGCTTTCACCTTGCTCTGTCTGTGACGCAGCCTGCCAACCTGCCAGCCTGGCACTGCCAACTCTGCCTCTTTCTCTTTCTTTCATCTGCTGCCTTTGACGTAGGTCAAGGCCGGCTTGACGTGTAAACTCACTCTCGCATTCTGTTGCTCATGCCATCTCTTTTGCTCTCGCCCGCACACTCTCAGTCTCTTTGCTCTCTGCAGACTGTATATTAAATCATTTTGCATGTCAATGTGAAGAGAGTATGACTAACAATTAAATAGATCAATGCATGTCAGGCAAAGAGCTCATAGCTGATAAGCGTAAAATACACAGACAGCACTTGACTGACTATTATAGATAAGTCAACTCGACGTCTCTTGTTTGCGGGTCATGTTTAACAAGCTATTTTAGTGTTGTGATAGATAAGCCATGTACTCCCATTATGCTGCAATTGTTAATTATATACAATTTTCTTTGTGGAAAAACACTGGAATTATCGTCAAAGACTCAGAATAGAACAGCTGGCAGCAAACAGATATGATTATCAAAACGGTTTCTACGCCTGTTGCTTTTGTTTTTCTGATTTGCAGATACAGATATATTACATATATAGCTAAGCATATATGCAAATGCCTACATATATGATTTTTGGCAAACGTTCAATAGTGAAAACAAATGGGGAAAAACAAATGTTCTTAAATTGCTTATAAACAAATAAAAACAAGAGGCCAATGTCAAAAATGCAGCAAGAGTTTAACTACTTTAATTGCATCTGGCGACAATAGATTATCTCTAAATAACTGGTTTCCGATAATGGGAATAGTTTCTGATTCATTTAATTGTTGTCTTGCCGTTAGACAACTTGCTTTAATTTTGAAGTTTATTTATTGTGCTTTATTTTCCCATTCATTCATTTAAACTCTATGGGTAAGCTTATAACACATGATTTATATAGATAACGTAGAAACAGAGTTTAGAAATAGCTTTTCAACTGAACAAAATTATAGATTATTTACAAAATTAACAAGCAAAAAATTCAATGTGAATGATTTAATTGTATTGACGTTTTTGCTGAAAATAGCGTTCAGAAAATCGCTCAGTAAATGCATTTTGCACTTTTCGCTTACCTTTTGCTGTGTCCACAACTTTAATCGCTTTTCGAGATATATATTTTTTTCGTCGCGCTTGCGTTATCTGAAGCGAGCAATCCATATAAATTAGGAGCTAAGCAACTTATGAACTTTATACTTTAAGCAAACAGTTATGCAACGCTTATCAAATTGGCTAACGGCAATCCTCAACGCCAACGCCAAAACAAGTTTTTTAGCAAACTACAAAAAGAAATATGTAAAAACAGGTTATGAATTATTTAAAACCGATAGTAACAACCAGATTATGCTGTCATCTAGCTTACACATGTCTGCTGTCTGTGCAGAGCCAAGCCTCCAAAATGGAAAACAGTTACACGTGTGCTACCCATGATTTCCGTGATGTTTTCCTTCATTCAACCTTGAGCTGTGCTTTTTAGTTAGTTGTTCTGTTCGCGCTTATCAGAGCAACTGTGCCTTGCTTATCAGAGCATTTTAATTGTTCTTGCTGTTGTGGTTTGCTGTTGATTTTATTGAATTGGTTGTCTTTCTGTCTGTTTCTAGGTTGCTGTACCTGATCTCGTCGAGGCTGCCAAGAATGCCGATATACTCATTTTCGTGGTGCCCCATCAGTTTATACCAAATTTCTGCAAACAATTGCTGGGCAAGATCAAGCCAAATGCCATTGCCATATCGCTGATCAAGGGCTTTGACAAAGCCGAAGGCGGCGGCATTGATCTAATTTCGCACATTATCACCCGCCATTTGAAGGTGAGTCAATGCACGTTCTTTATGTATATTTTGTACACATTGTGACAATTTAAAAACCTTTGCTAATCTCACACTCCCACGCTCAGATACCATGCGCTGTGCTCATGGGAGCCAATCTGGCCAATGAGGTGGCTGAAGGCAACTTCTGCGAGACGACTATCGGCTGCACGGACAAAAAGTACGGCAAGGTGCTGCGTGATCTCTTCCAGGCAAATCACTTCCGCGTCGTGGTCGTCGAGGATTCCGATGCCGTTGAGGTTTGCGGTGCCCTCAAGAACATTGTCGCCTGTGGTGCAGGCTTCGTTGATGGTCTGAAGCTGGGCGACAACACCAAAGCAGCGGTCATTCGACTCGGCCTTATGGAAATGATTCGTTTCGTCGAAGTCTTCTACCCTGGCAGCAAATTGTCTACCTTCTTCGAGAGCTGCGGCGTTGCGGATCTCATCACAACGTGCTATGGTGAGAGTTAATTATATTATCAATGTGATCTTCCAAATAATATTGCAATACTTTAGGTGGCCGCAATCGTCGCGTCTCTGAGGCTTTTGTTACGTCTGGCAAAACAATTGAGGAGCTGGAGAAGGAGATGCTCAATGGCCAAAAATTGCAGGGTCCTCCCACTGCCGAGGAAGTTAACTACATGTTGAAGAACAAAGGCTTGGAGGATAAGTGAGATACGCAAATTTCATTTTTCTTTCTAAACGCTAACGTCATTTATTTTTTCTATTTCAGGTTCCCTCTGTTCACCGCCATACACAAAATTTGCACAAATCAGCTTAAGCCTAAAGATTTAATTGATTGCATACGCAATCATCCAGAGCATATGTAAGTGTTGAGTTCCTTTAGTTTTGCTTCGTTTTGCACAACTGCACATGATATCCTCAAGAAATTCCCCTGACTACTCCTATATATCCACACGCAATCTTTGAGTTAACCACTAATGTACTTGCCTATTTTTTTCCAAATAACTCCAGATTTTTATTTCTTATTGTAACCGTATATATCCTAAATACTTTTATACTTTTTGCACATTATTCAGCTCGTAGCATGTGTTTTTTTGTTAATAATATTAAGTTTAAATTTTAGTATAACAAAAGTTGAATAATAAAAACTCAAAAAAGCAATTTCTAAATTCTATAAATTTGAAATTTTTCATAAATATTTTTCGAATATTATTCGTATCCATTCCAAAATCCAATTCATTGTCAGCTCATTCATCCTAGATCCATGAAATAACTCTCTCATTTTATCTACATTGCTAATACGATTCCAACTTTTATGTTTCATCAACATTTTTATTCTTCTCTTCTTTTCATATGATTTCTCATAGGGATGATACGATCATCATGCCGTCGCCAAAACTCTAAACTGTGTTACAACCAAATATATACAAAAAAAAAATAACAACCAAAACAAAAGATACAATCGATTGTAAATACTATTCGTTTATAGTTCAACTCCAGTCATATTCTATCACGCACTCTCATGCATTTGCAACCGGTATACTATATATATACTACGTACAATCAGAAAATCGCCAAATCCCTCGCCAAGTTCAACACGCATTCAATATTATTCAATTTTCTATGATTTATATATTTTGTTAATCGAGAATTGTTTTCAGTGTATGTGTTCATAAGAGAAAATATCAGTGTCATACTATTTGTTAAAACCAAAATGAATTTTGTTAATCATAAATAAAGGATATTAATATTTTTTGTACATATCAAAAAAGAAATCAAATTAGGAAAAATATTTATATTTATTTAAATTGCATATTTACCAAATTGGCAGCTATGAATCGGCAGACAGCAGTACGTATCAAAATTTATTGTATTTTCAATTGAATTTTACGTTTTTAATTCATGTTTGTATTTGAATGCAATTTATAATTTAACGGTTTTGAACGCAGAGCGCTTCTACAATTAATAAGTTTTGTTTTCTATTTCGCAGGCAAACTTTGTAAAATTGTAATACAATTTTTTAAACGTTTTTATGCACCAAACAGGAGTAATTAGGTATTTTTCAGCACACAAACAAATACAGACGTCAGTCATTCAGTAAATAATACCCAACCAACGACAAGAATGTGTACAGGTTGTTAATTTAATTTGTAAATCCAACGCATATCCAGCGAACCACAGAAACCGAAACGAACAAACCAATCTTGAAGTCTGCTTCTTATTTTAAACTTAGTTAATAAAAAGTTTAGCAAGAAATGTGCGCATGTACCTAAAGCATCTTGTAAATATCAATTATGCTATTTACAATTTCAAAACATAATTAACAGAAGCGATTCAAATGGCACAGCAATGGTATACATTTAAACTGAGAAGAAACAAAAACAAAATAGGCATATGGAATTTTATTTGCATTAGAAAATCTTAGTGCAATTTGAATTTTATGGCGTAGTCATGATAAATTAAATGTAAAATTAAAAATGTGTTAAATAAATTAAAATCAAAAAGCTACATGAGCCTAATTAATTACTACGAGTACTTGTTTTTATTTTAAGATTTGGCGACATCGATTTTTAATATTTTTTCTAGCATAATGTATTTCAATATTTTTTTTAAATTCATTTATAACTGAATAAAAAATTATTTTCATAGAATTCAGTTTTCTCGAATTTTAAAATGAGCGCCTATGGAGCTATATTATTTGTCAATGTGTGGCCAAGCAACATTTCTAATATATACATTTTTACGACAGTGAAATATACTAAAATAAGGAATATTTGGTCACACTATCATAGAGATTCCGATAAATGTATAAAGGAATATTTTAATTCTCAAATCAAATTTCCTTCCAAAAATAGAATTTTTGAAAAAATGCGTAATCCCAAAAAAAAATAAAATGTAACGCTATTAACGGTCTACTGTGCTGATTATAAGTACGCATACATCAACCTTGATTTGATCGCTAAAATCAGCTGTGCGCGCTGTCCAACACTGACGAATGCAACTCTCTGCTTACGCTGCCTGCTGACTGTCAATTTTAAGCAATAACAAAAGTGATTTTCATGAGAGAGTGGAATATTTTTGCGCCCAATCCACAAACACAGCAAAGAAAAAAGCATAATAATGTTTTTAAAGCACGAAATATACGATTGAAACAAATATAATAGATAGTTGACAATGTAGTGCTGAGTGTTAAACGCGTTCCGGACAATGGCGTCATAATTCCCTTGTTGTTATTCTCATAGGGGCAGCGCAGCCAAATCACAAACATCAAAATAGAATTAGGTGAACTACGTAAAATGTTTGCTTCTTGCTTCTTTGCTTGTTCGCAATTAACACTTGTGTGCGTGAAAGTATGGGTGTGCTTAATATAATTTTGTTTTTTCAGTTGACAACCCAAAACGCAGAAAACTGAATCAGCGCGAACAATAATACGAAAAATATTTCAAACAAAAAATATCAAACAGCTGGAGCTGCGTTTTTTATGGCCTGCAATGGATCCTCAAAAGATAACCGAATTGGCCAATTTGCTGCGCAAAAATGGCGACAAAATTCTCAGCTCCGAGTTTACCTTGACCTTATCAGGTGAGCACGCAAACTAAGCATATACATATATTGATGCAATGATGGACCATGCAGTCAGGCGATGACCAAGTGCTGGCCAACGCCTGCCCCATTGCTTTGTTCTAAGCACAGTGTTTGCTTTGCTTTATCAGCTTTAACCCGTTTTTCGCTCACACACACATAATATTGCAGGTCCATTGCTGCGCGCTTTGAACGATTCATTTACGTTGATTGCTGACAGCGACATTGGATTCGTCACTGGACTGGGCACATCGCAGCAGACCTCGCAGGCCTTCCAGGTAGTCAAGCCGATCAATGCCAAGTCGAGTGTGTTTCCGGATCTGCAGCTGTTGCACGATTTTGTGCAGAAGACCACGCTGCTCAAGCTCAATTACTTTCCCAGCGAGCATTACTTTGAGGGTGCCATCGATATATGCAAATTCCGGGCACTGCGTCGCCTGGAGGTGCACAAGATCAACATCTGTCAGGTGGTTGGCATACAGGCGCTGCGCTCGCAGTTGCAACACTTGATCTGCATCAAGAGTCTGAGCAGTGTAGAGGACATTATCACGCACTGTGGCGGCGACAACTCGAATGGCTTCGTTTGGAACGAACTGCAGTCGGCGGACTTTAGCTACAACAATCTCCGCGGCATCGACACTGCTCTGGAGTTTGCCCAGCATCTGCAGCATCTCAATCTGCGACACAATAAGCTAATCAGCGTGTCGGCCATCAAGTGGCTGCCGCACTTGAAAACGCTTGACTTGAGCTACAATTGCTTGACGCACTTGCCGCTGTTTCATGCCGAGGCATGCAAACGGCTGCAGTCGCTCAACATCAGCAACAACTATGTGGAGGAGCTGCTCGACATGACCAAACTGGACGCGCTGACCAATATGGATCTGTCCGACAATTGTCTGCTGGAGCATTCGCAGCTATTGCCGCTGAGCGTTCTCATGACACTCACCATTCTTAATTTGCAGGGCAATCCCTTGGCGTGCCATCCGAAGCATCGCTTGGCCACCGCACAATATCTACACAAGAACACATCCACTGTGAAGTTTGTGCTGGACTTTGAGCCCATGTCCAAGGCAGAGAAGGCAATGACCGGCAGCCAACAACTGCGACTGGGCACCATGGGTCATAGAATGGCCAGCAGTTACATGTCTATAAATAGCTCACGTGGCTCTGCCAATACGCCCGCATCTAGCGTTGGTTCGCAGCGTTCGATATCAATGAGGGGCAAGGATTCATCATCCGAAACAGAGCAAGCGCCACAAGAGGCGCTTGTAATTAGACGGCGCACCAAAAAGCCGCGCAACGTGGATATTTCAGAGCATGGCGAAGAGTTGGCAAAGGAAGCTGCCTCTGAAACTGCTCCGATCGATGTCAACTGTGTGCTTGAGCAGGAGGCCACCGATGGTAGCCATTTGGAAACAAAGAAGCAAATTGAGACACTACGCATGAAATATGGCAACGAATGGCTGCAATCAAGCAATGCGGAGCTAATGCTGGGCGTTGACTCACCACAGCCCAGTGAGCAGGAGCGTCACGATGCTCGCCAAGAGTTCAATGAGTTCCTCGGCGAGTTCTCCGCATCCCATCAGCCAGAACCTCAACTTCAAACTGATGTCATGAACGTTAGCTCCACGCCCACCAATGGCGCGCTTTGGAGTTCCCCCTTAAATGAAACATTCACACCCAATAAAGTAGATGTCGACAAGACAGACACCAACGAGACACAGGCAACAGTCTACGTGTCGTGTGATAACACCATGGAAACGCAATACGAGAGCATGGACAACACACTGCAGGAGGAGCAAGTTGGGCAGCACGAACCAGTGATTGACAAGCACCGGGAAGTTTTAAATCTTTATGCTACGACAAACGAAGAGCAGGAGGAGGAACCAAGTGAAATATATAATATTATTTTAATTTATTTGCTTTGCTGACTTTGTGAAACCTCTTCTAGTCTCAGACGAGGAGCCGGATGAGAAACTCTACATTGTTTGCCATGCGCACAAGACCAGCGAACCTTTGTTCCTTACCATATCATCCAATTACATTCGGGAAAAGGATGCGCTGAGCGAGCAGTAACTATAGCTAAAATTATATTTTGTTAGTAATATTTTAATTTTCTATATTTGCAGAACGAAAACGAAGTGGAGCCTTAAGGTGTTGGAGTCGTGTGAGCGCATTAAATCGAATACACTGCGCGTTAACTTTGACACCATGCAAAAGGACAAACAGGAGCGCGTCTATTGTGTTGAGAATGCACTTTGTCAAGTAAGCAGAATATTCATCAACAGAGCCAATTATTTATCTGATTTGGTTTTTAGGAAATCGAAAAGAAACTGCGCGACATTCTTTCGCAGCGTGATCTCACCGAAATGAACATTACCATCTATAGCTGCATCAATTGTGGCATTAAGTTTACCAGAGAACGTAATAAGAAGAATTACAAGTCCGAAGGCAAGCTAAAGTAATTCAACTAAAAGAATATGTAATTAATATCTCAATATTTAGAGCTGCGCTGTCCCGATTGCCGCAGTGTCTTTGTAGCAGAGGTGACCGATGAGCCTGGTTCTCTGCACAGGCCCAAAGAACCTTCGATGGAGCCGAAACTGTCCCCAGCGCTGATTGTCGACGAATCACCAGTTGGTACACCGCTTATGGTGCAGTCTAAGGAGGATAATCAAAGTATTGGCAAGTCCTTGGCCAATGAAATTTCATTTATGTAGAACAAAAAACTGACAAAATTTTGTAGTTTTGTGTAACATTTTCAATGCATTTCGGTTACTGTGAGCGGCATTTTGGAATTATTGAATTTTGTTTTTATGTAGTTTCGTTTATATGTTGCGTTTATGTTGAATTCTGTTTTTATTTTTATATTTATTTATCGTTTTTAATTTATTTCTTTTTTTCTTTTTGCATGCGAAAAAATCACAAAAACACATGACACAAACTATTTACCACACATTTTAAACGAATGTCGATCGACACTAAATCTAACGTTTTGTATATTTTTATGTATTCTTTTTGTATTTTTCGCTCACCCAACAACAATTGTAAAAATACTTTTTAAATATTTAGTGGGCAACAACAGGCTCATCGCTAATAACACACCCAAGCGTAGGAGTTTGATGCAAACCATAAAAAGTTAATATGCCAATTTATTGTATATGTATTTAAGTTTAATTCTTTCAATTGTTTATCAGCAATTTGCATTTCGCTACTTGTTGTAATGTGAAGCAGCATTTGGGCATGAACAACTAATTTATTTTGTTATCCAGCTAACAAACAATACAAATCTTTTCCAAATTCCATTCAAGTCGAAAATCAGCTAAATACGCACCTGCAAATGAAAAAAGCATTTCACTAAAGAAACTAGCGAGGGCAATGCTGCTTCCATTAGAGAAAAATATCATTTAAATTTCAACAAGATTATCTAATTATTATCTCAACATGTTCCACAGGATCGGCCAATTCGCTCAATGAGAGCAGCTCCTGCTCGAAGATAACCAACTCACAGTGCTCCTTTGACTCCAATCGATCGGTTGTGGGCAGCTCGAATACCGAACGTGATTTGGAGTTTCGTGCCAATGAGAGTGACGTCGATATCATATCTAATCCGAGCCAATCCAGCATTGAGGTGCTGGATCCCAACGTCGTGCAAAGTGCCAGTCGCAAAACCTCCGAGGAGCGACGTATTGCGCAAATACCCAATCTACAAAGCATTGATGACCATCAAGCGCAGAGTTTTATTGAACGTGAGTTTGGCCAATTGTTGGCTGCCAGATCCAAGACAACAGCAGAGGAAGCGGCGACAACGACAGTTGAAGATACAATGTCAAAGTCCAAGGCGCTGGCACACATACAGCTGACGGAGAGCAGCTCATCAGGTTCGGTCACCGATAGCATTTGCACCACCTACGAGCAGCAGAGCAAAAAGCAGCAGCAGGAAAAGACGCAGCCGCCAGCAAAAAATGAGGCCATAATTGTAAACAATATGTTGCACGCCGAAACCAGCGCGAGCTCTAATTATCACCATAACAATAACAACATTGAGGTGCCAGGTGTTACTGAAAATCTTCATCTGAAGAAAGGCGAAGATGCTGGTCTATCTTCCGTGTTTGGAGGTGAGTTAGCCTCTAAGGGGAGATCTAACTTTAAAAACAATGTTTTATTGCAGCACTTTTCCAATCGACCAATGTGCTAATGTCCAGTTCGAAGAAGCTCATCGAATCAGAGGCGACAGCTAACGGAGTGCAGCCTTACAAGTTCAACTACAGCGACTTCAATGATATTGATCATCGGCTAAAGTTGTACTTCTATCAGACCAAGTTCAAGGATCCTGGAGAGCACTTTAAATGGCTTGCCAAAGGACGGATTTTCAATGAACAAACGCAAACGCTGCGCGAGGGATTATTGATCATTTCCACTGGAAAGTGTTACCTCATGGAGGCATATGCACCTCCCCATGACGATGTATCCAAGTGGTTGCGGCAGGTTACAAGCGGCACAGTCAATCGCCTGACGCGAGTGCAATGTCTGCCCTGGAAATTGGGATTGTCTTTTACTTTGCGTGACTGGGGTAATTTTTCACTGCTGCTGCAGGATATGTTGCGCACCGACAGTTTGTTGTTGTACCTGGCAGGTGAGTGGATTAGTTGCCTGCTTAGTATCTCCAAAAGTAATAATATTTTTAAAGATAATCCGATGCCGCCTGAATGCGAGCTGATCCAAGAGCCCTCTGATGCCGTGCGTCAACGACTAAATGCGCTGCTTACTGAGCCGCTAAGAATCTGCACGGTCTTGAGTGGCTGCCAATGGATATGTGGGCAAGAGAAACGCAGCTTTGAGGTCTGCACAATGCTGACTTCAGATACCCAACTGCATATCGCTGGCAATGGCAGATTCAACTGGCTGGCAACCAACGAGGAGCAGAAACCGCAGTTGGAACTTTCTTTGACCCAACAGATGAGCAATTTGGTGGAAGTGGAACGAATCACAGACTGCGAGTACAAAGTTAATTTCCTGGACGAAACGGAAAACCAATGCGAACTGTGGCATCTTCAATTCGAGACACAAGCGAATGCCGAATGCTGTCTGGAGGTCATTGGTAAATCTTGGGAACAACTGTTTGGCGTACCATTCAGCTATTCCGGAACGTAGTATTTATTATTTTACCAGGGACCAAACACTTTGTTCATATCGAAGCAAATATTATGTGCAAATTGGAAATGTAATTGTGACAATGTTTATCTAATGATCTACTATACATATATTTACTATATTATCATAATTGTTAGCATTACAAACTGAACATATGTATATTTAACTTGATTAGTTTTACAATTTCAAGCATGGACAATACAAGTAAAAAAAAGCAAGCGTGAAATGGTGCTCATCCACTACCAGCTATGATTTATTGGAGTCATTGTAAAATACAACAATATAATTACATTTAAGCTGTCTACCTATTTATTTAAGAGTCATAGTCAATTGAAACATTGTAATTATGTATATCGGACTCAATGTTATGACTTTAGCAATTAAATTATAATTTTGAATTTGCCAAAATGTGTAAATTTCGAGGTAAAAACTGTTGTAAATATTTTTAATATATTATTTACCAGTTTCAATTTGTAAATGTTTTCAATATTCTTAGATAGGAATCATTTATATAGTTGCAATAATACAAAGATTTTTTAATACAAAAATTTAAAAAATAAAATAAAATAAAAAATAATAAAATAAAAAAGCGTTCGCTATAAACAAGACTGGGTAAAATTTTCTCCTAAATATATTTGGCATCATGGAATGTGAAGAGTTTTAAAGGAAAACGAATAATCGCCGTGTATATACCATATATATAAATTATATTTTTATTTTACACATTTATGTACATTAAATAATTGATTTTGAGCTTTTGATTTACCTATTAACGATGGACGCTGTCTAGCTAAATATAATATTTATGTACATTCTCATTAAATAATCCTTTCCCTTTACTTGTCGCCCAATTGCTCAGCTATCCAATCAAGATGTTCCTCTTTATAGCGTGGATCAGCCATGATTAGCGCTGTTGACTTCGAAGTGTAATAGTAAAAAACGGACACTATAGAAATGAATAAAATTAATGTAAGTAAGACAAAATGTTTATCAAAAGAATAATGTTTACTCAAGCGCTGAAACACGGCCAAGGCGTAAAGGGCCAAGGGCCATTGCTGACTGGATTCTGAAGGAGGCAATCGATACTGGTAAACAATCCAGGAGTGCTGCGAGGCGGACAGCAGAAAATACATCGTAATGCTGAAAAGGAACAGCTTGCAATTGCGCAAGATAATGTGAGAGGCGCCCACTTGATAGACACACGTCGAATGCAACGCCAACGTAAACAGCAAATACTCAATAATGATGAAGGCGTCTTGAACACTGCAAGGAAGCAATTCGATTATATCAAAGTCAATAGAAGAAAACATCTTTATGGTTACTTACACAAAGAAGAATATTGCAGTTTGTAGCTTATCACGAGATAGCCAGGAGCCGAATGCATTGAAGAATAAGTCAGCAAGCAGCAGTGCTAGTTGAAAAGCCAAAAGCCAAGAGTATCGACGCAATGTTAATTTCATTTTGAATTTTGTAATTGCAGCTTAACCTTTTTGGTTGAACTGTGTTTTGTTTCTGACGCTTGTGTTGTGGTGTCCTTCGTCCTAGTGACGTCAAATGCGCCCACGCAATTTGAGCATGCGCTCCCCCAACAGCCAGCCAGACCGCAACTTAAATTTAAAAATATACCAGTTTTCTAAATATACCACTTTACAATCGATAAATTTATCGACGTAACAGCAAACGATAAAATTTTAATTTGAATTCTGTTTAGCGAGCATAAATACAACTTTTAAGGATATTTATCTCTTATTTTATTATTCATTCGTAACATGTTTAAATGTATAATGCATATTCAAAAGGATATGACAGACTTCGACGCAAATCCATTAAATTCAACCTCGACTGTCTGCGAAATCTTAGATAGTATTGTTGATTCAGCTCGGAATAGTAGTTGCTCGGCAGTAAATGAGTCCAGTTCAAAGATTCTTCATTTTCATTGCTGTTCTGCTCCAGAAACTGTAACATACCGGAAGCTTCTGTTTCTGCTGCTAAGATTCCTAGTTTTGGGGTCATCAGATGAGATATAAGTAACAGCAAAAAAGTCTTCAGTTTGTCCATTTGGAATTGGTGTTAGCCGGTCAGAGCTTCACCCTACACCGTTCTCCTTGGTTATGGTAAACCAAACTGATATCCAATTGGGATCGTCAGCAATTTGCACTTGTCGTTATGTATTTTTAGTCTAGTTCTTTTTTTGGTTTTTTGGGTAATTTTCCGATTTCCAATGCGCTCAGCGTTTTTGCAGTCGGCTATAAAGTGAGGAGCCTGAGCGCAAATGTATTACAGTCAACCTTTAGGTGCCACATTAGCAGCAAGCAGCCACAGCTCTACATACAACACAAAATGGCTTTTAACTTTGGACACATCTTTTTGGTCACCATCCTGGCCATCGTCTGTGCTGCGGAAACGATACAATTGCAGCCAACCCAAGGCATCCTGATCCCAGCGCCATTGGCCGAGAATATTCGTGTATCGAGGGCTGCCTATGGTGGCTATGGAGCACCAGCTGCCCCAGCTACCTACTCCGCACCATCTGCCCCCGCCTACGCTGCCCCAGCTGCACCCGCTTACGCCGCTGCTTCTGCTTCGTCCTACGCTGCTCCCGCTCCAGCCGCTCCCGCTTACGCCGCACCTGCTGCTCCCGCCTACTCACCACCCGCTGCCCCAGCCGCTCCCGCCTACGCTCCAGCCCCAGCCCCAGCGGCACCAGTCTACTCAGCACCCGCCTCCGTTCCATCTCCCCCGTGCCCCAAGAACTATCTGTTCAGCTGCCAGCCCTCTCTGCAGCCCGTGCCCTGCTCGGCGCCTGCTCCATCCTATGGATCCTCGGGTGCCTACTCACAGTATGTTCCCCAATACGCTGTGCCCATCGTCCGCGAGTTTGTTTAAGTGGAAGAACTGATCTTGATTTAGGAAAACTGCTTCACCTCTTGCAATAAACTAAAATTATATAGGAAAACAATACACATTTTTTCTTTATGTTATTTCGGTTGGGATACAGAAATACGAAACTCACTAAATATGTTTGTATAAAACGAATAGCAAAGAAAGTTCTTAAATAGAACAAAAGTTTCACTTCTACCTCATTGTTTAACAAAAAAAATAGTAAACATTTAAATATTTAATTGTCACTTGTAAGCTTAGTAAGCTGATTTTTTTACAATATTATCTGTAGCATATAATATATGTATATAAACATTTTACTTCACAAAGTCTTTTAAATATTTGTATAAACTAAATGCTAAATTCCTATTTAATATAAAACAAGTAAGAAAGCTACAGTCGAGAGTGCTCGACCGTATGATACCCGCAACCCATTTCGAGAGAAAACAAAAAATTTAAATGATATATTAACAATAAATATACCAAATATACTAAAATTAGTTTTTTGTATATATTTGAAAATAGCGGGTAAAAATCACAACACCGTTTTGGTCACACTGTCAACTAAACAAACAAAGCGCGGGCAGCTGGAAGTGAATTTTGCATATAAAATTGATTCTTTAATAACTTCCGTGTTTTTCATTCGATCTCAACCAAATTCACAGGAATCATTGAGAATATAATTATTATTATGCATACCAAAATTCAATGCTCTAGGTCTATTATTACGGCTTTTACAGACTTTTGGGGGCGGAAAGGGGCGTGGCATCCAACTTTTGAAATAAACTTGATCTGCGTAGGACCTATAGGAGTACTGTCCCCAAATTTGGTAGCTCTAGCTCTTATAGTCTCTGAGATCCAGGTGTTCATACAGACGGACAGACGGACAGACGGACAGACGGACATGGCTATATCGTCTCGACTGTTGACACTGATCAAGAATATATATACTTTGTGGGGTCGGAGATGCCTCCTTCTGCCTGTTACATACATTTTCTGTTGGCACTAAGTTATAATACCCTTCTACCCTATGGGTAGCGGGTATAAATATGAAATATATAAATTGCCTTACGTTATCTAATTTATTTATAATGTAAACATGTACATATATTTCAAGTCTTATGAATGAACGAAATAACTTAATGATACTATTAAGTCACGCAAATTCCATGTTTTGAATTTATTTTATAAAGGTATTTAAATTCTTAAGGTTGGTACACAACTATGTCCCCTTTCTATGAAAACTGTCCACGCGATATCAACTATTGCCCATTTGTATTATCAACTCTGTAAATTCTACAAAAAAATGGAAATATTACTGTATAGATTGTCAATTCTTTTATTTATCGAAATCAATATCAGTTCTTTGGTCTCTCAATAGCCACTATTCGCACAGGGAGCTGGCTTCAGCACCGCTTCACATGAGATCATGTAGCTTTGGGCACAAGGTGGCACTGGAACACTGGGTGCATTGCAATTAAATGGTTGTTTTTCAGGCTGTTGCGGCTGCGTCGGCTCCTCTTGCTCGTAGCTGCGACGAAAACCACCAAAGGCTCCACCGCCACCGCCGCCGCCGCCAAAGCCGCCAGCATTAAATCCACCTCCGAAACCGGCACCAAAACCACTGCCAAAGCCGCCGCCAAAGCCACGACTAGGTCCTCCAAATCCGGGTCGTCCACCGAATGGCGGTCTGCCGAATGGCGGACCTCCGAACCCGCCGCCAGGACTGCCAAAGTTGTTCTCCACAATCACCTCCTGGCGAAATTGCTGCTGTCGGGGCTGCCGCACCAGCTGCGCATTATTGTCCTGCAGCATCTCAGGCGTGAAGAGACGCACAGGTATGATGTGGAACAGTTGCCCCGAAGGACTGCGAACATAACGATGGTCGCAATCCGCTCGACAGTCTTGAAACCGAAACCACAACAGAAGTAATGAGAGAAGCGCCCAGAGTGTAGACATCTTGGTGTATCGTGATGTGGATAACTTAGGAACTGGAGTTCAATGAAGCTGTAAACTGAGACTAGCCGGCAATGCGTTGGCCTCAGCTGGTTTTTATCAACGCGATGTGGCTTAGATTCCATTTGCTGCAAACTGCATTGGCAAGCGGAAAGAATGACAAGCCAAAGCAAAAATATTCCAAGGTAACATGGCCAATTGGGTTAGTTGGTCGACATGCATGGGCCAAGGGTAATTGTTACTGATACCGACAGTCGTAACATTTAAAGTTGAAGTTAATTCCTTATGCATCCTAAAGCTTGTCTAGTCAAGTCTTGTCTGTTGACATAGAGCACCTGGCATCGAACCTGAAGTCCGGAGATTATCTTGTAGGCCTTCCAACTATCGGACCAACTAAGAATATCATATTGCCGGCAAACTCTGTTAATATTTTGCAATTTTCTTTTGCTGCATTGACAACTTGTTGCTGCTTGATTTAGGCCAACGTTGACGGAAATGTTGCAATTCACTTTATTTACTTTACATACTTTTCCGTCATAAATTCCAAAACAAATCGTTAAGTTCAAAGACCCCATTCGATCAATATGCAATTTGTTTTAAAAACTGCACTACGAGAGAAAGAAAAAGAGAAATGGAATCAAAAGTAAATAACTGCTTAATGTGCGATTGTAAAATGCTGAGTTGACTCTTCGCTTTTTGTAGGTGTTGCCAAAAAAAAACTTTCTTTCTGTTAAGTTTACCCACATTTTGTTATTTTTATTGAGATCTCCATAACTAGATCAGTTACTCTTTTTTTTATTTTTGTTGCTAAGATATATAGTTTTTGAATATATTCTCATTTCAAGATACATTCTTCTATTTCGATTTATTTTTTTACTCCTACTTTTTTGGATTTTCTCTCTGCCAGTGCTTCCACCTCAATTCGTATTTATTTTTCTAATTCTATTTCTATAGCATTATATCAATAGCAGATGGTTGAGGCTATTCATATTATAAATATATTTCAATTGAATGTTTCCTATGTATGTATGTATCTTACCAAATCTTATCTCTACGGCCTGTTTTGAATTTGAAGTTCATACTTTAACACTATTAAATTATTTTATAAAACACTTCCTATTATTTTGTATTTGAGTGTAACATGCGCATAATATTTATTTTCAATATTTTTTTATTAATTTTATTTAATCATTTTTAACTTAGATTTTTTCCTTTGATTATGACTATTTATTCGATCTTATTGTATGTATGAAATAACACCTGCTTCTAGATTTTCATAGTTATTAGTAAGTAATCGGAAACTGCAACCTTATACCTTATAGTTATTCAGGCCTCATCAAGATTTTATTTCTTTTCGATTTAAGAAATTTGATCGCTAGACAAACGCTGTTTATATTTGTAGTAGGGTAAACAAAAATGCAGCTAAATAACAGTAAAACAGTTTTTGGAATTGCATTGTAGGAAAGTTACTGCATTTATTTTTTTGTACAATTTTCTTGAAGCAAAGAAAGGTTTCTCTTTCTCGGCAGCTTTGGAGGCTGTGTCAAAGTCATGTTCCAATTGGCGCTTGATGATCTTCTAGTATTGGTAGGGATAAGCCTGGGGCGCATAGCCAGCGCCGAAGAGCTGCTGCTGCAGCTGGGGCAGAGCGAAGTTGGGGGCAACGTAGGAAGCCACTGGCGAGGAGTAGGCACCGGCAGATCCGTAGCTAGGAGCTGGGGCACTGCAGGGCACTGGGGCCAAGTTGGGCTGGCAGCTGAACAGGTAGTTCTTGGGGCAGGGAGGAGCTGGCACACTGGAGGCGCCGTAGCCGCCGGAGCTGCCGCCATAGGCAGCCTTGCGGAGACGGGTCAGATCACCATAACCCTGGCCGGTGACGCCCTCAGCTTCGGCCTCCTGGTTGGTGACAGAGACGGCGGCACCGTTGGTGGGGTTGGCTGCGGCGACGGCAGCGAAGGCGAGGACAGCGAAGCACACGAAGAATTTCATCTTGAAGCTGGAAGTTGAGTTGTGTCTTGAACTGGAGCTGGAACTGTAGCTGTTATGGCTGCCAAAGGTGACTGATGTCAGTCTTAGCCTCACGCCCAGTTTATATACCCTAAAGTTTGCCAAGTTAGCATAAAGCATCGCGACAAGTGGCTTGAACTATTCTTATGTTTTTTTTTTTTTGCTTCATCAGCTATTGGTCGTCACCTTTACTTTGAAATATTCGGTAAAGAGAAAATAATCAAGCATATATACAAATAAATATGAAAGCCACTTCATATCATCTGATTTGTAGGTTTTAAATGGGTCAACTTTTCGGCGAATTTACCTTATCTAAAAGATGGTCATTAGCGAATCCCAGCAATATAATATTTATAGGCTACAATATTGCAATTATAAATTGCGTTATAATTTAGACGAGCACTAAAATTTTAATACATAGGAGGAAACCTGAGGAATGATAGTTGATAGATACTCATCTATGCAATGCATCGATATTTTCCCTTGAAAATTTGTATGATCAACCATCTAATCTGTTGATATCTGATGGTGAAATAAATCCTTTGTCTTTCATCGAATTATGTCTTTTTACTAGTATTAAATGCACTTTTTATTTGCTTTTATTTTGGTTCAGTTCTTAAATATTTATAGATTCAAACATGAGTTCAGACAGAAGTAAATTTCTGCGTGATCCCAAAATAACTTCTTCAAGTTACAAAACTAATTTTGTTTATTATTATAATTTCTTATTACTAAGGAAAATTAAAGTACTAAAAACCAATTATACCCTTGTGATAGATATCATAAAATTAGCTTTGGAACCCATCAATTGGAACACATCAATTGGTGTTGAACAATGAAATTGGGTTCTTTTCCATTTAATTTTATAAATGGATCACATTTGTAGAGATCTGAGAAAACTGATGGAATAAACATTGTTCTTTGTCGCCTGGCTCATTTCAAATATATGTCATATTGCCTGCTAAATAATTCCCAAATATTTTTCAATAGCTAGTAAGACTCTGATATAAACGAATTCAGTCATCTAGTTAGTTAGTGAAATAAAAGGCAATTCAATAAGATTTGTTTTAGAGATTTTAGTAAATTTTATTACACTAAATTTTTTTTTGTACATTTTCTTTAAGCGAGTCAAAGATTTTTTTGTTTGTCTGCAGCTTTGGAGGCTGTGTCAAAGTCATGTTCCAATTGGCGCTTGATGATCTTCTAGTATTGGTAGGGATAAGCCTGGGGCGCATAGCCAGCGCCGAAGAGCTGCTGCTGCAGCTGGGGCAGAGCGAAGTTGGGGGCAACGTAGGAAGCCACTGGCGAGGAGTAGGCACCGGCAGATCCGTAGCTAGGAGCTGGGGCGCTGCAGGGCACTGGGGCCAAGTTGGGCTGGCAGCTGAACAGGTAGTTCTTGGGGCAGGGAGGAGATGGCACACTGGAGGCGCCGTAGCCGCCGGAGCTGCCGCCATAAGCGGATTTACGCAGACGGGTCAGATCACCATAACCCTGGCCGGTCAGACCCTCGGCATCAGCCTCCTGGTTGACCTGGGCAACAGATCCTCCGGCGTTGCTGCTGGTGAGGGAAGCGGAGCTTCCGGCGGGAGTGGCCACAGCGGAGGCGACGATGGCGATGAGAGCGAAGCACACGAAGAATTTCATTTTGAAGATGTTTGTTTTGTAGCTGAAGCTGAAGCTGCTGTGATTACCAAAGGTGACTGATGCCATTTCCAATCCGATGACTAGTTTATATAGCTAAACTTCTGCATAGTTAGCACATGTTACTACCCAAACTAATTGACTTTGAGTTTTTGGTCATTTCAGACATTCTTTATGCTGAATTGTGAATTCTGTTGGGGTCAGTCGAATGATGAGTTTATTATTTTATATACTACAAGAACTAGTCGTTCGTTTAGGTTAGCAGAATTCATTAAAAAGTAGTGCACAAAATTGCTTAACGAGGTGGGTGGGTCAATTGAGACTCGTGTGCTGGTTGCACAATCTTTGCCCATTATTGTAGACTGCTTGACTTTTATATAAAGTAGTTCATAGTTATGCTGAAAAGATAAATAATTTCATATTTCGAAATTCGCTTGATGAATGGCCTATTTTCTACAAGTATAGATTTCTTCTCTTAGACATTTTACAACAAATATTTACACATATTTTAATTAAAATATTAATTTTCCATATGCTTAGATATTTTTCAATATCCAAATACAAACATAAAATGAATCCACATATTTCATTAAATTTTACAGGTATATAAAAAATGTCCAACTAATATATTGCTTAAAAAAAAACTTTGCTCTCATCGACAAAATTCTATTAACGGTTGTCGTGCTCAAAATGTAATTTAAATTTAAAAAAATAAGACAATTAAATGTTATGATATTTATTTATTTGATATAGGTTTTTGACCCAGACGTGATTGGAGATTTATGTTCTACATTAATCGTTATTGCTATGAATTGTTTTAAAAGAATTTTCCACTTGCAATGTGCCACTCCCACGCATTTCGCATATATTTTCCGTTGACGAGTCCAAATGCATCGCAAGTGCCAACAACCTACATTTTCATTTGCTTAATTTATTACACAGATCCAAAGAGCGAACTGAAACGTAAAATTAAATATAAATTTCGAAAATGTAACAACAAATACAAATTTCCACAACATTTCTCTACATTCCCACAAATGCCCCCCACCCAGCCGCAACCTCCACGAGTCATCACAGCACTGCGATGGCAAACACAGCACATTCACTCCACAAATATTTATATACAGATATCCTACAGCATGCTCCAAGCACCCGGACCTAGCAATGGGTTCCGCTCCCTTATGATCCAACGCCTCGCAAACACAAGAACAAAAGCGGCATGGATATTTCAAAGACCGGCGTCTGAATGCCCTTAGAGATGGTGACAATATTCTCGTTATCAAATTTCTGAACTATACATTAAAAGTTATTCTAAAATCTGCTGTAAAGTATTTATGAAAATTAATACAAATATTTTAAATATAGTTCCTTTTAATTATATATTTTATGCATTTTCGGAATTTTCAATATAATTCCTTTTAAATATATATTTTATGTATTTTCGGAATCCAAAAACATTTTATTCGATCAAGTCGTTTTGAATAGTATTAATACCCCGCCTAAGGGTAGGAGGATCGCTTCATTTGGCGTCAGCATTGGCGACGACATTGGCGCTATTTTCGAGACCCCGCTGTGGTTGGACTGCCGCTGCAAGTGCCCAGCGGCATCATCGATCGGGAGCTCTTCTTCATGCCCCTGACAGATGTTGTGCCAGAATCGTTCTTTATGTGCTGTTATGTTCACTCACTCACTCAATTGCGCTCAAGAGTCGAAACTTCTGAGAAAATCTGTGTGGGGTAATTTTTTGAAAGTATTTTGTTTCGTTGTAGTTTATCATTTTAAAAAGGCGATTATGTGTGATCTGTGATCTTAAGTGTCGCAGAGAAGTAGCTGTCTCTTATTGGGGCTGACTTTCAATTGTTTGCGGTTTAAACCGATCTAGCTTGACAATTTAACAATAGCAATGAACTATGTGAGATCGATACAGTAATCGAACCAAACAAACGCAAACCAATTAAATATAATAAAATCTCTAGACCAAACCATTTGTAATTGCCATTTAATCGTTCATGCCAATTAACAATCACTCATAAAGCAACTTGTCAGTTATGCATTATTTGTAGAATGAATCGAATGCTTACTTTCATATTTTAATAATGCTTCTTAAACCATTTTTATTAGTTTCAAAACTTCCTAGCTGCTAATTTCTCAATAGTCATTTTTAACCATTTTTACTATAACTGTCAGTAAAATTTATAGGAGATTCGTCACTTATAAAAATAAGACACCGTATTTGATTTAACTAAAATAATATCGAATCTTTTAGTAATACATTATATTGTTTAGTTGTAAACAGTTATTCTTACGAACTCATAAACATAAGCAGAAACATGATAAGTATTTTACAACATTTTATTGATAAAATATCAGAAAAATGTAATCGAAGTCAAGTGAACCAACAATTGATGAGAGAATGAATGTTCAGTCTACCTACTCATCATTCAAGTAATCAAGTAATCAATTGGCATAAATAATTAATTAACTGATTGCCTTATCACCAACGAACAGACTATTGATTGTAAAAGGGCAGTTGCTAATAGGTTTTTTTGACAAGTTTTGACAGATTGATTCACGTTTATCAATAACAATTGGAGCATTATGCTGACAGCTTCACAAACAGACTTAAATCATTTTGGGAGTGTAGCGACTGTTTATTCTTCAGATTATTGATCAGTGATCCTCACGTTGCAGTGTCAGCAACATTGAAGACTCGTTTCTGCACCCATTTTAATCCGCAATCTTCGTTTCGTCATTGCCACATCTTTTATCTTTCTGGGATTGAAGACGATGATGATCGTTTGCTTTTCCCAAGCTCGTTACGCAACAATTCAAAAGCAAAGATCCCTCCCCACACTCACACAGAGAGTAGCCGCTAATTTATTAACCATATTTTCTGCTCAGTCAACAGGCGATTAGATTATGTAAACTACGTCACGCTCTGTACAGACGAGCTGCAATCAACAAACGATCAACGCCCCATCCACGAGGCAGACCAAGACGCAGACCAGTCTGAGTATCGGCCGCAAGACCGAGAGTCAAGAATGAGTGCGTGCCACATGCAAAGTGAGACAATGACGATGACCAGCTGAGTGCAGGCCTTCGGCTCTGGCAAACTGCAGGCCACACTTTCACTTGGTCACGGTCATGGTCATGGACATGGACATGGGCGTCGAGCGAGCGTCTCTTTGGCTTCGCGCCGGGCGGTTTCCGAACTCTGTTATCGCATTTCACAGACCCGCATAGCCAAAGGAACACTCTGTGTTTATCTTGTGCAATTTGTTATGGAATTTGAATTTGAAAATGAAAATGAAATGCAATGCAATGAAAACAGAGACCAGCCAGCGACCAACTGACTGACTGAAGCGATTGCAGCTCGAATTTTTGTCGACGTCATCGTCACTCACTCACTCACTCACTTATTCACTCACTCACTCACTCATATGCATTCATATGCAAAGAGTAGCGCTGTAATAACAGGAAGAGGCGCAAGCAGAAGAAGAGGAGAAGAACCATACACATACACATACACATACACATACACACATGCCAAAGCGATAAATGCGAAGCAAAGTGATTACTGCTAAGTAAGTATGTGAGCAGCCGGAACCTTGACAGCCCAGTCAAGTATGTATTGAACCCCGTTGATAAGCTGCCTCTTTCTGCTCTGGCTTCTGTTCTCGGGAACGGAAATCACAGTGCACAACTGTACAAACGATCGGGAGTATTCGTGCGACTCTTTCGATATCTCATAAAAATCTTATTGAAATGAGAAACATGCCACACTAGTTGTCAAATTACATGCTTTGGAAATTTCTTAAATTAAACAAAAAAAATGTACTCGCACAACATAACATTTTATTTATGTTAAATGATTGTTTAGGATGTTTTTTAATTTAAGAAAAATATACATACATATGTATAATCCATAGAAACTTCGTCCGCTTTCATATTCATATTCATTTGTAGTCTAGGTAGGTAGAAGTAGTAATTATACATACTGTTAACAGTTTTTCTATTACCAAAATTAGAGCCTATCTCTTACTTGGAGAAATTAGTGGGACATCAATTTAATGAAATAAAAACAAAACATTTACAAATTATTTTGAGATAGTAATTTTAATGTAACAATATGTTCAATATATTAATTTATTTAAACAACTAGAGATTTGCTCAGTCGGTCTGTATAACTAATTGTGGACTTTCTAATCTGCTCATCTATTTTTAAGACCTGACGCAGAGTGGAACCTCATACTCCATACAATTCTTTGTCCACATCTTTCGAGTGTGGCTCTTAGCTATGGGTCAAAAGTCTGTATTTTATGCAGTGTTATACGAAGATACTTAATATTGGAAGGTTAAGCCAGGGTTTTAATCTTTTTAGCATATAGCACGGATGGTCTTCTGGAGATTAATTTTTCAATTCCCCCTCATGCATAAGGCTGCTAGTGTTAATAATAAGATTATTAGTATTTTTACGGTAAATATTAATAATAAAATTTATTAAATTATTATATTAAAATTTATTAAACTAATAATTGAAATTTTGTTATTTATTAGAATAGCGCAACGAGATATATTTCGTGATTATTCAATCTAATTTTAATGTGGAATTAAAAATAATAAGTTAATAAATACACTAATTGAAGAATTGAGCAATGAAATTCCTTCCCCATGCTCCCTCATGATATAAAAATGTGTGTTTTAATTATTTTCTTTAAACATAGTAATTAGTTTTAAATAATTTTGTTAAAGTCATTGGATACTATAAATAGTATGCAAATATAAATAGAAAATAATGATTATTTGTTAGTTTTTTGGTCAAAAACTCACGTCCAAATTACGGCTTTGGTGTTTTTAATCATTAATCATTATTTTGTATGTAAATTATTTTTGTTCAAATATAATGTTCGAAGAAAATTATGAAATTCATAATATAATCATTAAAATGTATTTTTTATAATATAGCTTATTATGGACAATTAGAAAGATTCATATACTACTTGTATATTTTACAAATTTTCGATTTGTTAACAGAGTAGCATAAATAATTACTATAATTGGACCAAAATAGCAATAATGGTAATAACAGCGAAAAGAGAACATTGGACACACCAATTTTATCGGATTTCAATAAATAGTGTATTTATCAATGAATTAATGTTCCCAGCTCTTCGAAATTTTAGGTTGTTTAGCAATCAAAAACCAAAGATAGCTCCCAAAAAAAAATATATATTATTGCCGCTTTTAATAATATAATTATAATAACTATTATAATTGTTCTCTAATGACGAAAACAGTTGATAAAATTATATATACATATGTACAAGACTAAAATCGGGCAATACTAACTTGTATAACAGCTTTATGGAAAATAAAACAATCAATCAAGATACCTCAGAACCTTAACCCTCCATAACTAGACAAATCCACATATGAATTCACCTTCAATGAGATTCCTTTTTAGCAAATCAACCTGTCAGTTCGTAAATAACCAACTTAAGTGAGAATTATCTTAAAAATGTCGTAGATTTCCTTCCAAAAGCAATTGAAAAGTTCACACAAAAAAACACAATGATCAATTTTATTTACAATTGGAAGGTGGACTTTTATTGACAATCTATAAGCTATTGTGATCGGCCAGGGACAAGCGATAGTTGTATTCCTGGAACAGTTCGGGTGCGACGCGATAGGGTTGATCGTACAGCGACAATCGAATGGGCGTCTGGCAAGCCGGAGCTGAGTAGGCTGGAGCTGGAGCTGGTGGTGCCGCTGGAGGTGGGGCATAGCTGGGCGCAGGCGGAGGCGTGGCATGGACGGGCGGTGGTGGCGGTGCCGCATAGACGGGCGTCGGCGGCGGCGGGGCGGGGTAGCTGTAGAAGGGCACACCCACGAGTGGCAAATAACCAGCACAGGCAGGCGCATTGCAAGGTGGGGCAGCTGGCGGTGCGACATAGGCTGGTGGCTCAACTGGTGCTGGAGGTGGCTCATAGACGGGCAGCGCTTGGGGTGGCTCCGTTTGGGCCTCGTAACTCTGCTCCTGCAGCTTCAACTTGCTCTCGATGTCCGCTTTGTCGGCGGACGAGGTGCTCAGATAGATGATGGGCTGATAGACAATTTGCGGTGGCTGTGCACCACCGTAGCTCTTCTCCGGCTTCTCATACTCCTCCACTTTGCTGTAGCTCTGCGGGGCTGGCCCAGGAGCAGGCTCGTAGCTGGGCGGGGTGGGAACAGGCGCCTCATAGCTGGCAGCAGGTGGTGCAGGTGCAGGCGCAGGAGGTGCTGCGTAGGTGTCTACGGTGGGTGGTGCGATATAGTTGTCCTCGGCAGGCGCTGCTGCTGGTGGTGGTGGTGGTGCAACGTAGCCAGCATCGCCGTCGCCAGGACCGTCGTAGGCAGGATTTGGTGCCACGTAGCTGTCGCTAGGGGGCGCCACTGGCGCACTATTGTAGTCAGCTGGTGGGGCAGGCACAGGAGCCGGTTGGGGTTGTGGTGGGGCATAGGCATCGACAGGTTGGACATAGCTGTTGCCGCACTGTCCGCCACAGTTGTTGCCCCACAGATCGGGCAGCTTCTTGAACAGCTTCATCTGCTTGAAGGGATCCAGATTCTGCAGCTGCAGCCCATTGCAGTTGTTGACCGGCAACACATTATTATTGTTGAGGGGCAGCAGATTGTTGTTGATGGGCAGCAGATTGTTGTTGATGGGTAGCAAATTGTTGTTGATGGGCACCAAATTGTTGTTGTTGTTGCAGCAATTGTTGGGTCCAAACAAATCCTCCCACCACTTCATCAGCGATCGGTTTGTGCGCTTCAGTTCATCGTTGGGCCCCACTGTGGGACCAGCATCCGCCATCAGATAGTACAATGGTTGCCCAGGTGCCGCAATGCTGTTGCTCATGGCCATCGCACTGCCGTCTTGTTGCAGTGCATCCGAGGATGCGCCTAGGGCAACAGTGCAGCCACAGAGCAGCAAAGCCGCCAGCCAGCTCAAGGAGTTCAACATTTCTTCCAGTATCGTTTGTAACTTTAACCTCGCGAAGCGAATTCTCAGTTGCGACTATTCGATGAGCTCCGATTGCATTGAACGGTCACCGTGGTTAAAGCTTTATTCGTGGCCAAAGCAGCCTAAGAAAGTGCCAGCCTTGCACTTTGTTACCCTACACTAAGGAGAACATTTGCTATCACACAGAGTTGGGTCTATGGCTAACGTTTCAAAGAATTCATTTTATATATTTTATATTATAGTTTTTTATATATATATATATATATTTTAGTTTTTTATGTTTATATTAATGAAACTTAAAACACCTTAAAATATATTCAAAGAAATAATATTATTTACAGTTTTTGCAGACTCTACAAATTCTAAACATAATAATAATAAGCTGTGAGTCACTTCAAGTTCTATCATTTACAAGAAAGTCTGACATAAGTTAGAATGTCTGAAGATAAATTTGATAAAATCTTATCTAATTTATTTATTGTTATCAAAAGAATACTCTACCAAGCGGATCAAATTAGCTTCTTTACTTTTCATATTAATAAAAAGTAATATATTTTTTAAATTAAATACATGAATTTATTTATCATTTAAATGTACTCCCGAATTGTAATCTCTATTTATATGCTGCATTGCATCTTGCAGTATTTGAACATTTGTAATGCCCTATTTATCACATCTATGCATTAGGGTATCTCTGATTTGACGCCAGAATTATCACAGTATGAGGAAGCTGGCAGTTGGCTGACAGTCTTGGATTTCGCAATCGAGTACTCTAACCCGGTTAACAGAAATCCAATCGCTACAGCTGTGCCCATTCTGGCCAGCGCTTACTCAACCTCAAAGTCCAAGTCGGAGACGGAGACGGAGCTTGGACAATTGGCAAGGTACATTGACTCTATGCCTAAATTGTTTTTGCTTTATTTATCTTGAATTTTGTTTTTATTTTTCGCTTTGGTTCGTTTTGTTTTTGTTTTTTAGTTTTCAGTTTTTTGTTTATTTAAATTGTGTTACGTGCTCAACATGGCTAATCAGCAGATTGCAGCAAAGAGCTGAACAGCAAACAGAGCTCACTCATAAGTGGGTTCCTGTTTGATCCATGGAGCGTGGAGCTCGGAGCTGCTTTAAAGACGTGCGCCAATGGAAAACGAAATGCGCAAACCTAAACGGAAGTACATCAAAGAAAATGTACAAAAAAAACTGCATAATAAATAAATATATAAGCACACGTATGTGTCTACCTATAGCCAAGAGTATCTATAGCTACTTATATAAAACACTTCCTTTACTGGCCGTTGCCTTAATCATCGGAAATTGTCTGGGCCCCGTTTAAACACTCAAGCTGAAACCACTTGACGCCCAAGTCGCAGACACCGATCACTTTACCAAGGTTCTCCCTAGAAACTGTTGATAAATTTGCTTATTAAACCAACTAACTTTTAAGGGAATATTATATGTGTCTCTGGAATACATTCTGAAAGCATTGGGAAAATTTAAATAATTTAATTCAAATAAGTTTATCATCCGCCTCTACAAATATAGTATATGAACTAGAAATTCTTTTCGGGTGATTTGTCTTAATGCAACAGTATTTAATTATTGAAGATCTGACACCATAAACATATTTATTCATTCCATATATCGTAATTATTAAATATAACATTCCCTGTTTCTTTTAAAATATTACTTACATAAATGAACTATATCATAGATAAATACTTTTATCTACTGTCTTTATCATGCATTTAATATTGATATTTTGCAAGTAGCTTCTAGATAGTAGTTAATATTACAGCAAATATTTTGCAGCGCAACTTCTTATATAGGATATATGAACAAATAGTAGATTCCGTGATAATGAATATTAAATTCACGAATGTATTTTTACACCCTGAAGTGCAAGTTTTTCAGCTCATAGGATTTGAAATCACGTGACCAATAGCTATAAAAAATGCATGCACTTGCGGAACCTTTTTCAAGGTCTTGAATTTAATGTCGTAAGCGAGACATAAAACTGCCAACTTTATGCGATAATTTACGATCCAGATTAGATGCAGGCTAAGATAGCCCAGGGTCTTTAAATAATTAGTTTTAAATATGAATAAACCTAGATCTCAGATACTACTTTTGTTGGATCTTCAAGTACTAGGGTAAATAAAAAATTACTAATTAGTAATGGGAAATAAATCTAATAATAAATTTAATCCTTCAGAATTCAATAATTTAAAATCCGTTTGTATAGATTTCAATTTTTTTATTTACTTTATTACATTTGAATTTATTGAAAATCTACTTTAAAGAGTCTTCAATTTCCTCGTGTATGCCCGGGAGCGGGAGTTGTGTCGCTTCCGCTTGTCGATCTTCAGTTTGTCCTCGCCCTTTGCGACCAGCTCACTGACCGTAGCAGCCTTCGACTCAACGGATTTGTTTTGATCCGCCCCTTCGGCAGACTCTACATCCTGAGTGGTGTCGTCGGCAGAGGGAGGCTCAGTGGCATTCTGGGCTGTATCATCGGTGGTCTCATCGCCATCTCCGTCCGCATCCTTTTGATCATCATCAACTTCATGGGAGGCACCCAAACTGGCATCAGCTGCTTCCGTGCTCAGCCTCGTGGGTGGTGCCGTCGGGCTGCCAGGCCTGGAGTACTTTGCAGTGGACTGTGGAAATTGTGTAGCTGGACCCGATGAGGCCGTCGATGACGTTGCGGCTGTGGTGGCCTCGTCTGGTGCGCCAAACAAACGCAGTCGCGGCTGAAACTGTGTCTGCGGTTGTGGCGTCGTGGGCGCTGCAGCTCCCAGTATTCTATTGAAGGGATTGAAGGGATTCAGCGCGCCAAAGGCTCCAAAGGGATTCAGCACGGGCGGCATGCCGAAAGGCGCTCCCACCTGAGGCGACTGCATGCCAAAGCCCTGAGCTGCCGCTTGAGGTGCTGACATGCCAAAGCCATGAGACGGCATGCCAAAGGGGGCTCCCACCTGTGGCGCTGGCATGTTGAAGCCAGCTCCCATCTGATGAGCTGGCATGTTGAAGGCGGTTCCAAATGGAGGCGCCACCTGGGGCCAAGCGGCACCAAAGGCGCTGCCCACCAACGGCTCGCGTGCCAAGCCAGCAGCAGCTGCGGGAGGCTGGCCAGGCATGGCCAGGTAATGCGTGGGCTGCTGTTGTCCGTAGCAGGGCATGGCGATGATGACGGGCTGGTAGCTGGGACAGGATTGCTCGACTGGCGCGGAGCAGGGACGATTGCACGAGTTGCAGGCATTGCCATCGGCTGGCGAAGCATTCGGCTTTGAATAGACGGGACCTGCAGCTTCTTCAGGTATTGCCTCTGCAGCTGTGGCCTGATAGGGAGCAGGAGCCACTTGCGCCACCAGCGGCTCGTTGGGCGCTGTCTGTCCAGGCTGCGGCTCATGATGCCCCAAGCTGGCGTAGAAGGTGCGCATTATGGGATCATCGTAGTGCGGATGCGGCACAGCTGCCGGCTGTGCCAGTTGCATGAATGCCATCGGCGGCTCCAGAGCGGCCGCAGGTCGTCGGTACTGCGCATTGAGCTCCTCGTGCTGGAAGCCCACATTGGGCATGCCAAGCACACTGTCATCCAGCTCGACGCGATGTCGACTGTCGGCTATCGGTGTGCCCTGACCATGACTGGGACTGGGCTTGTGCTGTGCAGCTGGCGGCGACTTCTTAGGCCCTGGAGCAGCATATGCAGCGGGCGTGGTCGCTGGGCCTGCGCCTGGAGCAGCTCCGCGTGCAGCTGCTGCTGGGCCGCCTGCAGCTGGGTAAGGAACTGCTGGCAGGCCATATGATTGCGCAGCAGGCGCAGGCGGAAAGGCAACAGCAGCTGGTGATCCAGCTCCATAGGCAGCTCCAGGGGATTCAGCTGGCGGCGCTGGCGGCGAAGGAGGCGTTGCTGGTGCTTGGGGGGTGGCTTCATAGCTCGACGGGGTCTGAAAAAACCCAGCTGCAAAGCTGGGAAACGATGGAAATGGCGTCAAGGGCTGTCCATAGTTGTAGATGGCCTGATCCGCCAGTTGGGAAGCTTGTTGATGATACGTCTGTGGAGGTGGTTGATGATACGTCTGTGGAGGTGGTTGATGATACGACTGTGGAGCTGGCGCTGGCGAAGGAGCTGCAGCGGGCACGGGATCATTTGCGAAATCCGCCCCCTTGCACATAAAGTAGGGTTCGCTCTGGGGTCCTGGCTGGATCTCCACGCAGATGGTCGTTAGGGTGCGTTTGTTGCGTTGCATTGGCTCCAACTGCTGCCCTTGGCCAAATGCCAGTGGACACAGCAGCAGCAGCAGCAGCTGCCGCTGTAGCTGCTTCAAGGGTTGTGGATTATTGAACATTGCTTCCGATAACTGACTTCCGTTGCAGTTGGCGCCGTTGCTTTTATACTCTGGAAGTGATCAGATGTTGGTCATCATGATCATGATCATCGTGTCTGCTATGTGTATGGGAACATTTGACTCCCACGACTCACCCACCGAATTCTTTGGAATCTTTCGCAATCCCTGTCAAAGAGTTGGAGCTTCTTATGCGATTTTTCCTCCAGCTCAGCTCTGCACTGGTAATTGGAGTTTCTTTCACGCGAAAATCGTAGCACTGAATAAAAACCTTTGCAACGATCCATGTTGCCCGAACCTGTTCCAGAGGGTTCAATATGGATTCGAGTGCCCTATATGACTTGAGGTTTCTTGAAATTCGGATCAGACTTGGCAATATAATTATATTCATCATTAAATCAAGAGAACGCAAAATATAGCTTAAGAGCAAAATATAAACTAATTCATTATATATATAGTGTAATAAATATTATTATTTATTTAAAAAAAAAGAAAATGTCATCGCAGTTAAATAAATTGGAATTAATTCTCTCAACCATAACAAGATACAAATTATGTATGACTCGAATACGTAAAATAATAATATTATTCATTTGTAGAATTCCTAAACACAAGTCCCAAACAAAATCTTTATCAAAATAAATTGTATTTTATTAACACATAAATGATTACTTCAAAATTAATAGCATAATAATCTCGCATATTCCCGTTTAATTGTTGTTAACATTAATACTCACAATAAATCCCAACTTTTGAATTTAACAAGGCTTTGCAGAGCATTAAATATTTTTATAAGTGTGCTTTCGTCAATACCATCTAGTGTTTTTTGCTTTTTCGAGCTGATCGTGGCAACTTTTGTCGCATTTTGCAGTTCAACAAACTCTCAAATTGCCCCCGAATTTGGCCAATCAGCGAAAGATATTCGATATAATACACGATATCTGTATGTATATAAGAACTGTGTACAGCAAACACTGAACGTTTCGGAAACTTGTCGGTCAGTTGGTCAACGAGTGTTAGATTTCGTTGAAATTCGTCATAAACTGACCTGTCACAGCAGCCAAGGTGATTAGTTGGTATTACCCCCACCCCCACCCCCACCCCCTATAGATGTCTATATATAACTGGTGCGTGTGTCGGGAATTTCAAATTACCTGGCTCCCTATCTGTCTGACATGCCGACCACTAAACGTCGCTTCCATTTAACAAAAGTGCTAAACGCTCTCCAGCTAATAGTTTGGGGAGGAAGTGAGCAAGTTGGAAGGTGGAAGGAAGGAAACGCCAGTTTCGCATAATATATAGGTGTAATATATATAGACGCGTGTCTCGTCATCGTTGTAGCTAAGCCCACATCATAGTAGCTGCATGTAGTTCCTACTGACTGACAGCGCCACTTATTCACATCTACCCGATGTCGGCATAGACAAAGCGACTGGCGTCTCCCCCTTGCAGACTGCCTGACTGCCTGACAGACAGACAGACAGACAGACTGACTAGAGGCCACACCCAAGGCGATGTTTAGGGTAGCCGCTGCACAACGGTGTAACATGTGTTGGGCACACATGCGTCATAATTATCATCGTCATAATTATCATCAATACGCAGGTTATAACTCCTCCCTCAACCCTTGATTCTCCTGCTGCTATAGAACTTCGAGTTTTTGGGCGCGGTCGCTCTAGCGTGCAGCGTCATCGAGCTCTTTTTCTTGTGCTTCCTCTTTGCTTGCTTTTCTCTTTAATTCGCGGTATCTGCCTTATCGCTTGGGTATTTCTTTGTGCGCTTTTCGTTTTCTAGGTCACCTTATAGATATGAGCTAACTAGCTGGTATTCGGGCAAAGCAAATAGGTCTAGTTCGACGCTGATTTAAGTGGCTTCAATAAAATTTTGCCATGGAATTCATATTATCGACTCCGAAAAAGTACCTTTCTATCAGTCACCAAAGCTATAATTAATTGAACTTTTAAGAGTTTCCTCAAAATATTGTACATTTTATTTTCGAATCTTGGAAACACGCAATTAAGTTAAATTATAAAGAATCACATCAATAAAAAAAGAAATTTCTGTAATAATTATATTTATTTATATATTTACTATTTGAAAAATACATACAAATTTTCCATATCAACAATATATTTCAGGTACTCGTATTAACACAAATAAATATTAATGAGATTTTATGGAACAATAATTTGTGGACATTGCAAAAATAATTGTGGCCTCTATTTTAAGTTGTGTGTATTATTAAATTATTTTAACAGAAATAAAATGTTTATAAAGTTTGACAGGAATAAAATCCAAACACTTTTTTATTGACACACTATGAAAATTAAGCATATATCGAAACACTAACGATTTTACAAAGTTATTAGATTAATATAGCGCTATTCGACGCCCACTCTTATAAATTCTAGTCTTACAGTAGATATATTTTACCACCAATTATGAACGACAAAAGAATCATACTTCAGCAGACGCCCCCGAGTTTCGTATCCACAAACAAGAAGACCCCGTTCTTGGAGCTCTACATAAGCTCAGTTGTATCTGCAATTGCAGGCGAAACCATTGCCTATCCCTTCGATGTGTGCAAAACGCGAATGCACATTCAAGGGGAAATCGCCAGTAAATCGGCCACTCCGCTCAAATATCGGGGCATGTTCGGCACAGCCTTGGGCATTATCCGGGAGGAGGGTGTTCTTAAGTTGTACGGCGGCCTTACGGCCATGATGCTGCGCCATTCCACATTCACTGGCCTCAAAATGTTCTTCTACGACAATCTACGGGAAGCCCTGCTCACCGAAAGTGCTGATGGGAAGCCACAGCTTTCCTTTGCTCGCGGTGCCTTGTGTGGCATGACATCGGGCGCCCTTGCCAACCTATTGTCCTCGCCCGTCGATCTCATCAAGATTCAAATGCAAATGGATGGCAAGCGAAGGCTGATGGGCGAGCCCGCCCGCGTTAAAAATGTCTTTCAGGCCTTTAGTTCAATCTATTCAGTGGGCGGCATTCCCGGTCTTTGGAAGGGCACAGTGATCAATGCCACTCGTGCAGCTCTGGTCACACTGGGTAAGCACAAATCAAATTGAGTGCGTCACAGTTCTTTCACCCCTTTCTATCTCGTTAACAGGCGATCTGAGCGCCTACGATCTGAGCAAGCGCCAACTGATGACGCTTCTGAACTCGCCCGATAATCGACTTATACAATTTATGGGGGCGATGATAGCTGGTTTCACCAGTGCGGTGCTCAGCACGCCCGCAGATGTGGTCAAGTCGCGGATCATGAATCAGCCGACGGATGCGAATGGCCGTGGATTGCACTACAAGGGCACAATTGACTGCTTTACAAAGCTCTATCGCGATGAGGGGTTCCTTGCCATGTACAAGGGTTTTATGCCCTATTGGTTGCGTGTTGGGCCCTGGACATTGGTCTTCTGGACGACATTCGAGCAAATCCGACGATTTCGCGGTGACGAGGGGTATTGAACATCTCCATCGTTTTATGTATATTGGTGTACAACAAAATTATGTATAGTGATCGACTTAAAATTATGGTATATCAGAAACAATTTTGGATTTTTATCGATCTGTCGTGAATGGTACAATCGTATCGAAAAGTAGCAAAAGTTAGACAATTCATTGGCAAAACTCGCTCAGATCTCAAATAGTTGATGGTATTTTACTATATCGTCACGCCCACTTTTGTGTTCTTGACTTAAAAGTTTTTAGAGGTCAATTATATATAAAAGGGAAAACAAGAAAAGTATAAGCATTATTTTAATATAGGGTTTTTTGATAGTAAATAAACGGCAACCTTTCCAACGGCGTACAAAATTCCAGGTCAATCAAAAAACGGAATCAAAAAACCCCATCGGAAAGAAGGTAAGTATGTAAGTAAGTATAGCTATAACATGGAACTAGAATACTTAATTTCAGGTGTAATCTAATAAAATAGAGATACTTTGAAAAATATTGTCTTTTTCAGCTACAAATCAAGTTGAAAACTATAGAAGATCTTAACCGGCTTGAATAATCTCATATATGCATATTCTTGAATAATTATACAGAGATGCTACTGAAATCAGTAGTGAATTTGATTTTCATTTTCACGTTTTAATTTTAAATACGATAATGGTGAGGGGCCCCTAAAGCAGACAATATAAGATAATTCCAAAAACATTTGAAGATATAGATTGTCAAACGTGTTTTCTAAATTAGTGTTTTAAACCTTGTGACAAAGTAAGGAAAAATAACAAAATGCACAAGATAATATACATACATAATATATTATTATTATTATATTATTTTTATATAAATGAAACCCAATATGGATTATAGTATATTAATCATAACTCTCTGGAAGGCCGAGTGATGTATATCTTTTCATTTTTCTGGAAGGACAATTGAATATACTTTTCGACTGCTTTGAACGAACGTCTCCAAACTTTAAAATCTTTCGTTCATTTTCGATGTCACGGTACCTCAGAGTTCATCTGCTATTTTTGCATCTTTGTTAGTTTTGCTGCACAGCATATTTCCAAATAGGGCACAAAATGGATATATATATTGCAACTTTGTTTGTATATTTTGTTGCACAAGTTTTAATAGTTAAATGTAGTGAGAAGTGATCAAATTATTTCGGTAAAAGCAGGCGTATCATTTAAAAGTATAAATATATACATATGTACGTATTTCTGAAGATCTCCCAGATACTACACTTAGAAATGATTTAGTTTTGACCACTTTCAAATTTAATGTTGCATGTTTAACACTTCACGGTAGTAGATTAGTCGCTTGTTTAAACTAAAATTTATAAGTATGGATGATACAGACAACATGAATGAAAAACTTTCACGTTATACAAATTATATTTCGACAAACAAAAATGTCCCATTCGCGGAAAACTATCTGACCTCGTTCCTGTCGGCCTGCACTGCGGAAATTGTCGCCTATCCCTTCGATGTGTGCAAGACGCGTCTGCATATTCAGGGCGAGATCGCCAGTACGTCGGGCACGACTGTCAAATATCGCGGCATGGTGGCCACTGCCATCGGCATTATAAGAGAAGAGGGCATTCTCAGGTTGTACGGGGGCATTTCGGCCATGGTGCTGCGACATTCGATCTTCACCGGCTTGTATGACAGTCTGCGCAACGCATTGGTCATCATCGATAAGGATGGCAACCCGCAGTTGCCATTTCTGCGCGGTGCTCTCTGCGGGATGATGGCGGGCGCAGGCGCCAATATGGTGTCCTCGCCCACGGACCTGATCAAGGTGCAAATGCAAATGGAGGGCAGGCGACGTCTGATGGGCGAACCGCCCAGAATACACAATATCTTTCAGGCCATCACCTCAATCTACAAATCGGGCGGACCTCTCGCTTTGTGGAAGGGCACGGTCCCCAACTGCACTCGCGCAGCTCTGGTCACAATGGGTAAGAAAAAGTGGGAAAGTCTCTCCGTCCGTCTGACCGCATGAACTCGCAGATCTCAGAGACTTAGAACGCTAGGAATATGTAACTTGCTAATAGTACTCCTATTTTCTCCTATGGTTTTGAGTAGTATTCCAAAACAGATCTATCCAATATGCAAAACTTTCAAAATAACTTAATACAAAAATTAGGAAATAGTATTAACTTCATCAGGCATCAGTTGCTCTGGTTATATAATTTTACTTTTGTGTATCTAATATATTAAAAGTCAAAAACGAAAATAATTGAATACTCACAAAAATGAAAGCTATTGAAAGTTTGTTTGGTTACATCGCGTTTAAATACATTGACTAGAGCTTTTCACAAAGATAAGGATAAGAAGTCATATTAATTCGAACGGAGATACAATTTGAACTCTGCTTGAGTTATTTTGACTTCCTTGAGGTTGATTTTATGCTCTTCTCTTCATAGGCGACGTTGGGTGTTACGATCAGAGCAAGAGCAAGTTAATGGTGCTCCTTGACTCACCCGACACTCGAACCGTTCAGTTCTTGGCAGCTATGATATCGGGCTTTACTGGCGCAGTACTCAGCTCACCCGCAGATGTGGTCAAGTCGCGTATTATGAATCAGCCGACGGATGAGCAGGGTCGTGGTCTGCACTACAAGGGCATGATTGACTGTTTTACAAAACTCTATCGCAATGAGGGGCTCTTTGCCATGTACAAGGGCTTTATGCCCTATTGGTTGCGAGTTGGGCCCTGGACGTTGGTATACTGGATTACCTTTGAGCAAATCCGGAGCTTTCGCGTTGACGAGGGTTATTGAACATGTCCATTTTGTATATTGGTGTATAACAAAATTATGTATAGTGATCGACTTAAAACTAAGGTATATCAGAAACAATATTGGGTTTTTATCGATCATTCGTGATCGATGTGGATACAATCGTATCCATAAGCATCTAGACTTGAACAATTTGTAAACAAAACTCTCTCAGACCTCAAGTATTTTATGGTATTTGTACTATATCAGCACGTCCACTTTTGTGTAGTTGACATAAATATAGCTATTTTCGGGGTTAACTATATATAAAAAAAAAGAAAAACAAGTAAGAAAACTACAGTCGAGTGTGCTCGACCGTATGATACCCGCAACCCATTTCGAGAGAAAACAACTTAAATGATATTTTAACAAAAAATATACCAAATATACTAAATCTAGTTTTTTTGTATATATTTAAAAATAGCGGGTAAAAATCCACAACACCGTTATGGTCACACTGTCAACTAAACAAACAAAGCGCGGGCAGCTGCAAGTGAATTTTGCATATAAACTTGATTCTTTAATAACTTCCTTGTCGATCTTCGATCTCAACCAAATTCACAGGAATCATTGAGAATATAATTATTATTATGCATACCAAAATTTAAAGCTCTAGGTCTATTATTACGGCTTTTATAGACTTTTGGGGGCAGAAAGGGGCGTGGCATCCAACTTTTGAAATAAACTTGATCTGCGAAGGACCTATAGGAGTACTGTCCCCAAATTTGGTAGCTCTAGCTCTTATGGTCTCTGAGATCTAGGTGTTCATACAGACGGACAGACGGACATGGCTATATTGTCTCGGCTGTTGACACTGATCAAGAATATATATAGTTTATGAGGTCGGAGATGCCTCCTTCTGCCTGTTTCATACATTTTCTGTTGGCACTAAGTTATAATACCCTTCTACCCTATGGGTAGCGGGTATAAAAATTATGTGTCAACAATTTAACAAGCGGGACTCGAACTCGCATTCATACACTCTAACCACCACGCCACCCAACAATTATGTGTGAAGCGTTCTTATAAGAATGAAGTTCCCATTAGTTATTGTATGCGAAATTTCAGCATATTTTGAAGGATTTTTTTTTTTTATTGTTTGGTTGAGAAGAACATCTCCAAACTTTAGAATGTTCCCGACCCTTTCGGCACCACAATTTGTCGTAGATTTTTTCTTGATTGTTAATTTTGCTAGATAGCATATATCCAAATAGAACACAAAAAGGATATTGCAACTTGGTTCAGGTATTTTGTTAGGCAAGTTTTTAAAAGTTAACTTTTTCGGTAAAAGCAAGCGTGGCATTATATAAATATACATATGTACATATTTTGAAAGATCCCCCAAATACAACACTTAGATATGAGATAAAGATCGTTTTGAACACTTCAAAATTAACTGTTGCATGTTTTACACTTCACGGTATTAGATTAGTCTTTTTGTTTTAAGTAAAATTAATAAGTATGGATGATGCAGATACCACAAATCGAGAACTTTTTCGTTATACACCTCCGCTTTATGTTTCGTCAAACAAGAAAATTCCATTCGCGGAAATCTATTTGACCTCATTCCTGTCGGCCTGTTCTGCGGAAATTGTCGCGTATCCCTTTGATGTGTGCAAGACGCGTCTGCATATTCAGGGCGAGATTGCCAGCTCGACGGGCACGCCTCTCAAGTATCGGGGCATGGTGGCCACTGCCATTGGTATTATCGGAGAGGAGGGCATTCTGAAGCTGTACGGCGGTATTTCGGCCATGGTGCTGCGACATTCGGTCTTCACCGGCCTCAAGATGTACCTATATGACAGTCTGCGCAGCGCATTGGTCATCATCGATAAGGATGGTAACCCGCAGCTGCCATTTCTGCGCGGTGCCCTCTGCGGGATGATGGCGGGCGCAGGCGCCAATATGGTGTCCTCGCCCACCGACCTGATCAAAGTGCAAATGCAAATGGAGGGCAGGCGACGTCTGATGGGCGAACCGCCCAGAATACACAATATCTTTCAGGCCCTCACCTCAATCTACAAGTCAGGTGGAATTACCGCTCTCTGGAAGGGCACGGTCCCCAACTGCACTCGCGCAGCTCTGGTCACAATGGGTAAGAAAAAGTGGGAAAGTCTCTCCGTCCGTCTGACCGCATGAACTCAAATATCTCAGAAACTACGAGCACTAGGGATATGAAAGTTGCTTCTATGGTTTAGAATAGAATTCCAAAATAGATCTATCCAATATACTAAACATTCAAAATAGAAGTTGCTTTGGCTATATAATTCTAATATAGAATTTAATTGTAAGGGCTTATCTCTTTCCAGGTGACGTTGGCTGCTACGATCAGAGCAAGCGCAAGTTAATGGTGCTCCTTGACTCACCCGACACTCGAACCGTTCAGTTTTTGGCAGCGATGATATCGGGCTTCGCAGGCGTAGTACTCAGCTCGCCCGCAGATGTGGTCAAATCGCGTATTATGAATCAGCCGACGGATGAGCAGGGTCGTGGTCTGCACTACAAGGGCATGATTGACTGTTTTACAAAGCTCTATCGCAATGAGGGGTTCTTTGCCATGTACAAGGGTTTTATGCCCTATTGGTTGCGCGTTGGGCCCTGGTCGTTGGTCTTCTGGACAACCTTTGAGCAGATCCGGCGCTTTCGCGGGGACGAAGGTTATTGAACGTGCTCAAAATTGTATATGTATAGGTGTATGAGAAAATTATGTGTAAAATTATGGTATATCAGAAATAACAATAATAAACTAGAGTTGAACAATTTGGTAGCAAAACTCTCTCGGGCCTCAGACAGTTGATGGTATTTTACCATATTACCACGCCCACAAAAATTAGTTTTAACTATTTTTAAGGAAAGCTCATTAAAGCGAACTTCCCCATTTCGTATATCATATGATTGAAAATAATTTCGGAAGTAGTTAAATATAATAATTTAAAATTATATGATGTTGTTTGAGACCACAGAATGCTACTCTTTCGACTGCGTACACAGAGAAAAAAGATCAAGAATAAATTCTTGAATCATGCTCTGACCTCAATTTTCTCGCTTTATGGAAGACCACGATTCCCAACTGCACTCGCGCAGCTCTGGTCACAATGGCTATGAAAATGAGCGAAATAACATATGTATATACATATGTACGTCAATCCGTCCGTCCATCTGATAGAGTCGCAGATCTCAGATGCCAGAAACGTCAAATGAAATGTATATTTCGATTGAAATGAATAGATAAATTTTGAGTATTATAATGGATAAAGACAGGAATAATTATTGGCATATGCGCACACCTTACGATACGGCGGCCGTGCCGAGAAGGTACCATGAAGACCTCTCGCTTAGGAACTGCTTTCAGCTGTATGCAAACACATTGGTGGGCGCCAATGTTGCCGGGGCATCTCTGCAGCTGACTCCGCTGCGTCTAATGGCCAAGGCTCCGGCCGTTGCACTGCCTCAAATGGCTGCCGAGGAGTCGGCAAAGTCGCTCTATGTCGGCGTCTCTTCGCTGCTTCTGCGGGCTTTCATATTCAACTCGCTTCGCGTCACGCTCTACGATGTGCTGCGACGCAAATACTTTTACATGGACAAGGATAAGAATCAGATGGTCAGCATTCCAGGAGCACTCTTGAGCGGTGGCTTCGCAGGTTACGTTGTCCAGGCTCTTTACCATCCCATCGAAATGTTGCATCGAGAAGCCTCCAGTTGGGCGAGTGCACTCAGGGCCATCCAGAGCAATTCTTTGTGGCGTTCCATGCCACTGAGTTGCACCCGAGCCTGCCTCTTCACCCTGGGCGATGTGGCAGTCTATGATCTTTGCAAGCGCAATCTCAGGAAGCAACTGCAGCTGTCGGAGAACCTAGCGCTTTATTTGCCTACCGCCCTGCTCGCCGGCCTTACGGCCAGCCTGCTCAGCCATCCGGCCGAGGTGATTCGATTGCGTCTGTTGAACGACCGTGGCAAAGGTTTGCCCTACGAGGGAGCCACCGAGTGTCTTGTCAAAATCATTCGGGAGGAGGGTGCAATGAAACTCTACAAAGGCCTCTGGCCAGCCTGCCTAAGATCGAGCGCGTGGTCTGCGATATTTTGGTTATGCGTGGAGCAGTTACGTGAATGGGAGGGTCAAAGGGGATTTGGATAACTGTCAGTATTTCAGATTTTGAATTCGACACAAAACGTATAGTAAAAGTTGTAGTATTATAATAATTGGAGCACTTTGGATTCGTTTTAAATTTGTTGTGATGGATAAAGATAATTTCAGAGATTATCCGGGGCTTCGATCATCCGTGCAGAAGATTTCGCACTCACAAAGCCCAGGTCTGCCTCTGGTCTACTTCAACACTTTCCTCAGTGCATCGTTCGCCGAACTATTCACGTTTCCCCTGGACGTGACCAAGACGCGTCTGCATCTGCAAGGCGAAACCGCGGAAATGTCCCACACTAAGGGCGCTCCGGTGCGTGGCATGTGGGGCACTTTTATGGGCATGGCGAGAGAGGAGGGACTCCGTGGCGTCTACGGTGGACTGTCGGCCATGATTATCCGGAATTTGTTCTTCAATGCGCCACGCGTGGTTTTCTATGATTTCATACGACGACGGCTCGTCTACGTGGACAACCAGGGCAAGGAGGTGTTGACCGTACTCCGAGGCTTTCTGTCGAGTTGTCTGGCGGGCTGCGTGGCTCAGGCGATCGCCAATCCCTTGGACATTGTCAAGATTCGCATGCAAGTGGAGGGCAGGCGACGTGCGCTCGGCTATCCAGCGCGGGTGAGAAACGTCAAGCAGGCCTTGGAGTACATCCACAAAGAGGGCGGCGTCAGGAGCATGTGGAAGGGCGTGGGACCAAGCTGTTTGCGTGCCATGCTGCTCACAACAGGTAAATATTAATGACCGATTATTTATCGCTAAGATATCTTTCAGTTATCGGGAAGCTATTGGGAAATTATCGACATGTTATTCCCAATTTATCGATAAAAACTCGTTAATTCTTCGATCAGTTACTGCTCATGTATCGGATCATTTATCAATAATGTTATAATTCATTTATCTATATGTTACCATTAATATAACGATAAAATATCGTTAATGTATCGATATTTTATCGCCAAATGATCGATAAGTTGCAATTCAATAATTGATGAGCTATCCGACTATCTGCAAGTTATCGTTAATAAATCGATACGTTATCGTTCACCCATAAACATTAACATTTTCCACAGGCGACGTCGCCGTATACGACTTAAGCAAACGAAAAATCATCTCAACGCTCGGCCTGCAAGATGGCAAAGTCGTGCAATTTCTGGCCTCTGTGTCCTCGGGATTGGCAGCCAGCATCATGAGCACGCCCACCGATGTGGTCAAGTCACGGATCATGAACCAGCCGGTGAATGAATTGGGCCAGGGAATGCACTACAAAAGCGCCTTTGACTGCTATTACAAACTGATTACCCAGGAAGGCTTCATGGCAATGTACAAGGGCTTTCTACCCTGCTGGCTGCGCATTGGTCCTTATAACATATTCTTCTGGGTCGCGTTTGAGCAACTGCTGCGTCTGCAGGGCCTGCAGAGTTTTTAGATCGTCATATTCTCGATTTGTATCTTTGTGTTCGTCAACATTTCACAAATGTGGACGCTTGTCGAGAAGGAAAGTTAAGTTATCGATTAATAATTATGCAAGTGATCGGTGCGCAGCCCTGGTATAATTTTAAATTCAAATTGAAAACAATGTAAGGCCAGCGAGTGGCGTCACCTATAAGTGTATTATACTATTTATATTGTGGCATCCGAATCGTAAAAAATTACATGTGCCTCTGAAAATTTGCATATTTTATTAAATGAATTAATGTGTGTGGTTGTGAGTGAGTGAGTGTGTGCGTGAGTGTTGATTTCTAGCCGCTCTTGCCCCGCAGTCAAATAATTTAAATGTTGCCGTTAGAGGAAAAAAAAGCAGACAACACACGCGCCACAAATTGATGATAGAAAGACGACGCGAGAGAAGGCAGCGGTACAAAGACAAGTTTTGTCAATAACAACAATAAAAATAATAATATTGTGTGATTAATTGTGCAACCGATAAAAAAGCCGAGTTGGGTCTGATGCTGATTTTCACCCAAGTAGAAAAATGAAACTCATTTAAAAGCGAAAGTGCCGCACATTCACACACAAATGTCGAATTCCATCTACACAATATTGCGCGTGTATTTGTGAGTATCTGTGTGTGTGCGCGTATCTGCGGTAGAATACATCCAAAAATGTTGGAAAATTTTCTCAATTTTTCTGGGTCGCAAGAATGTGTAATTTGGGTCAATGTTGTGGTTCGTGCCCGAAGAAATGCCGAAATTGACAATTTGCTGAAAGAAAAGCAGCTGCAAAACAACGTCGAGCAAAAAATAAACCCCAAAACAAACACACAGACTTTGTGTAGATTTTTGCATGTGTTGAACATACATATATTATTTATGAAATAATTGCGCAATGGCGTCATGCATTATAGATAAAAATGCGTTGACAACTTGCCTAGAAGCGAACACTGCTCTCCATGTAGGACAAGAGCAATGCCTCTTAAATTAATTAACAGCTGACACGAAGAATGCCTAAAATGTGTGGCGCAAAACCAAAAGATGTTTGAAACAGGCGCAAATGAAATGGCAACACGTCGATAACTGGGTTCATTGATCTATCGATTTGCCGTCTCCAGTTTCGCAATCACAAACAAAAGAACAACCTGCGGCAACAACAATATTAATCACAATAATAATCAGAAATAAAAACACTACATATTTTTTGTATTTTTATGAGCAGATTTTTTTCCACGCTCTGTTTTTTATTTCAATAGTATTAAAGTATCGTATTATATATGTTTCTCATTTCTTTTTTAATTTTATATTATATTCAATATTTATGCATTCATTTTTGTCATGAATTTTGCTTTTTGACGCTTGTACGTAAAATGTTTGGGGGATGGTGGAAAAAGATGTCGGAAAAAAAGATGTAGGACTTTTGTTTAACTAACATAAAAAGCCATTTAATTATGTATGATTTGTAGTAAGTAGTTTAAATTTGTTTTTTTTTATTTTGTGTTGTATATTTGATTTGATTTTTGTTTTGTTTTTTGTTTAATTCAATCGCATGCATGCATTAGACATGTTAATGTATGTGTTGTTCTTATTGATGGCAATGTATTGTTGCCGAATTGATGTTGTTGGTTGATTCAGCAATGAATGTTCCTGGAACGCGCTCACACAACACACAGCTGGCGGCTGGCGGCTGGCAGGAGACGGACAAGTGTTGCACAGCATTCGAAAAAAATGGTGATTGCCGCACATATCGATAAATATGGTGTTGTATGTAATGTTTTTAGCGATTTGTTTTTTTTTGTTTAGCGTTTTGTATGAATATAGAGCAAAATTACAAACATGAAAAGCGCGTACAGAGAGCACAAATGTGGCGCAAGAGTCGCAAGTAATATGTATGTATGTATGTTAATATGTACGTATCTATATATGTATGGCTAGATGAGACGGTTGGAAAACGGAATATGTGTGCGTGTCGTGTTGTAATGGTATTGGAATTAGTATTAGTATTAGTGTTGCTCACTGTTTTGAAATCTGTTTATCTAACCCAATGATTTTCTTCATATATGGCTAAAAGGCTGTCGATATTTTGCATTTCTCTTTTCTTTTTTGTTAATATTACACATCAAAGTTCTTTTGTATAAAAAATGCTACCACAGTGGCTGATTTTTCATTTATTTTTTGTTTTCTTTGTTGCATGTGTGTGTAGTCTGTGTACTTCCCTGCCACATAAAAATAGAGCTTCATGGTTCTCCAAATAGTTTACATATATAAATATATATATATTCATTTATATTGGTTGGTATTTTCCTGTGTATTTTCGCTGCTTGACTGACTGACTCATCACCTTCCTCTCCTCTCCTTCCATTTCTCATCTCTTTCACATCTCAACACCCTGTCTCACTCACTCTCACAAAACTGTGTGTGTATATAGATCAGTGTATATATACGTATGTATCTATATTGCTGTACAAAAAAAGTGTTCAAAAATTTGCCTGCGTTGCTTTGCGTAGTTGTTCTTATACTTTTTTAGTTGTTGTTCTTGTTGTTGTTTACAAAATACTTTCCAATATAATTTATTTAATTTTGTGTTTAAGTTTTTTGTTTTGTTTTATTATTTTTATCGTATGAACCAAAGATGTTTAAATATAATAATGCAGAATTTTATAATTTTGTTGTAGGTTTTTGGGTACTTTCTTTTTACTTTTTAGGCATCATATTTTATTCCTATGTTTTTGACCACAATTACCTCAAAATGTTTCTTGGCATTTTTCATAAATTTAAATATTAATATTACTTTTTTTTGTTTTTAGTTATGTAGTTCATTTACGGATTCTTATCGAATTTGTTGCTGTGTTGTTGTTGTTGGTGTGTTGGTTGTTGTTGATGGTGTTGTGTTGATTTTTTGTTTATTTTCTAGTACCCGCAAGTGATCAGATAATCTCCAAGTTTCTCCACTACGGAAGCGGCCTGCTGGGGCTGAACAGGATCCTCGTAGATGGACACGATGACGGCTGCAACAAAAAATACAAAAAGATAGTTGAGTATTTAAAGTACACTGATCACCGTTAACAGTCGATTAATAATTATTCTATTAAACTAAACTGAACAGACGTAATCGGAACGTAGAAATCTCTTTAGCAGTTTCAATATGTATACATAATTACAGGTAAAGAGAAAAGGAGAGAGAGACAGCGAATCTCTAGCCGCTTATCCGGTTGACAAAACAACAGCAGCAGCATCAGCATAGACGAGAATGTGTAGAGAAAGCAAAAGACAGCAGTAGACAGTGATAGAGAAACAAGAACTAACTGTATTTTTCACAACATCATCAGCATCGGCAAGCAAATTATGAATAAAACGCTCAATAAAATGTGAAAAGAGAGAGAGAGAGAGCGACAAACTCTCCGCCAGGTGAAAACCGGACTGACCGGCCACAAAATTGAATGACAAGTCTTTTACTATTCCACAATACAAGCTGAAAATACTGATGAATGCCGATGTATGCATGATAAATGTAAGCAAAGCGCGCTTCAATCGGTTTGAATCGGAGTCAAGTGGCTACTTCTCGACTCCATGCTGAAGGGGTTAATACATTAATCAAATGGTCAAAACAAATTGTGGGTAACCCAATTGATTGGAGCACCAACGAGGAACAGCAAATCAAATCAATGCATGCCAAAGTCAAACAAATTATTAACTCTGGGGTCAATAAACCAACAAAAGTCAAGTGTAATGTCTACGCGTGAGTGTGAGCGAGATAAACGTATGTAAATACACATTGCAGGCGGCTGCCACCCACATTAGGTAACTGTGAGTGAGAGAACGAGACGGTGAGAACAGCGAATATTAAATCGATAACTGATGGCGATAGACGATATTAGATTGCATTTTAATGATCAGAGCGCCCGTCGCATGCCTTAGCACATTTGAAGCGTACGAAACAAGCATATATAACCTGATATTGTTTGTTTAAACGATGTTACACCAGCATTTTAATTGCCGTTGCGAAATACACACACACATTGCGATATATATTTAGTTGCCATGGTCGTTTCACCAACGCTGGCTATTTGAGCAGCGTGTAATTTGTGGTAAATAAATTGCTTGGTAATTTAATCGATTGTAAGCCGTGTGTGATCAGCTGTTCAGTGCTCAGTGTGTTCAAGTGCCAGCCTCGAAAGCTTCACTTTAATGCCAAATAAAGACAAAGCAAGAGAGCAAGAGAGGCCAAAGCGGCTAATCTCAAGCGCCAACGTCAATGTCCACACACAGATACACACACATTGCAAGTAAATGTGTTGGTGTTGGTGTTAGTGTTAGTGTTAGAGTGAGTCGCGGACCAAAGACCAGTTTGCCATTTTATGCCATTTTCTTGGCTATTTCCATTTATGCTGCTGTTGCTGTTGCCGCTTTTGCGGCTTATTCTGTGCAACATTTGCACTTGAAATGGATTATGGCAATAACCTTGAGCTCTGCGGCTGCTGCAGGCAGCGCGGCCAGCGGGGCAACGACGAACGACGAAGCGCGCAACAGTTGCCGCAAATAAAAAATGTAGACAAATATGGAAGACGACGACGCGTCGGCAAAAACAAATTTAGTTTCATGGCACAAATACAATCTAACACACACACACACTTGCACAAATGTATGTACATACACATAAACATATCTAATATAAATGGCAGCTGCTTCCAAGATTTTTCCACTGCAACAACATTTTAGGCACAAGGTGCAAAAAAAAAAACCAAAAATAAGCAATGAGTGAAAATTGAAACGTTGCGTTACAGTCAGCCGAGTTTTATGAGCACACATGTAAGCGTATGGGTGTGCATCTGTGTGTATGCGTGGAATAGATGGGCGGAGGAGGGGGGCAAAAGAAGGCTCGCAGTTGACCGGAAAAATGGAGCAGCAAACAGCGGCACATAATAATTGCCTATCATTTACAGCTCGTTTCGTTAATGTTTGATGTATTTGCAGTTGTTACGTGGCAAACTGTAAAAGACCGCGTTAAATGCAACAAATTAGGCATAATATGTTTGGCTCTGTTGCTCTGCTTACTTAATGAGCCACAAACAAAATTCAAACTCACACACACACATGATGAGTGTGCATCATTTGCGTATCAAACATGAACAAAAATACTAAAATACATTGGCTCATTTGTTAATGCTTATCGCGAATGTTATAGCTTCGGGCTACTGGCAGCAAAGTAGCATTACTTATCTGGAGGATTAAATTCTTTGCACCTTCCTATACAGTGATAATTTGCGCAAGACAAAGGCAGCAAATAAATGTATGTATGAGCGAGACACAAAGCGATAAGACAGCCTTTTATATTATTTTTCGGTGTTTCGTGACACGAAACAGTCATTTCTTTGTTCTGCGGCCATTGAGCTTGCATTTAGTATTCGCACACCCTATTTCGTGTCACGCGAGATACAATCTCATCTCCATTCGACTCAATTTCAGAATCTACACAATTAACAGCTCCAAAATACAACGAGAGTGTGGGCAACAGAGTACTTTTAATTACATTATTTAATTTAAATTTGAAATTAATTTAATTTTATATTTTTACTCTTCTAATAATAAATTTATATTATAATGTCGACTTTTCATAGTCATTTTTAAATAAATAAAAATTAGTTTAGCTCAAAAAAAAAAAAAAGCTCACCTTGTGTCGTCTTCATGCAGTGCACACCGCTTCTGCCTAGTTTTGCGCGCACAACGCGATCTGTGCCCGAGAGGTAAATGTACCTTTGGCCGGCTAGTGTTACACCGTTGCTGGTGAGCAGGTCCTGCTGATCGAAGCCGCTAATCAATTTGGCCAACTCCTCCTTTGTAACCTGCAAAACAGAATGAAGTATAATTAATATTAGATAGCTGAGGAAATGAATGAAATAAATATAAATCATGCACATGTTCGTTGTCGCGTCCGAGTCACGCACGCGTGCAATAAATTTCATAAATTTATGCGTCCTGCATGCTTAAGTTTATAATCATTTGTATGCATTGTGTCCTTACAAGAAACGTGTGGCGACGGCTTACAAAATTAATTCCCACTCAAAGACACACACACATACGCAACTTATATGAGTGGGCAAACAAAGGCAAGCAGCGAAGTATGGAACCACCACCAGAAAAACAACAAACATTCACCACCCATAAAACCCAAGCGACGGCGACATCTGCCGGCTCATTAACAAAGAAACAACATCGCAAAAAATGAGTTTATGTTGTTGTAATTACCAAATGCAAGTTTATCGATACTTGCCAAAGGAGCAGCAGCGTTTCCATATTTCACACACAAAATGTCAATAACATTAAATTGGGCAACAAATGTTTGCAGATTCCTTAGTTTGTTGCCATGCAATACGTTTGAGTAATTAAAACATTTTTAATAACTATGATTAATCGTTAGTCATTTGATTTGTTTGCAGGGGCACATGCGCCAAATATGTTAATGATACTAGCTGTCTCAAAAGGGAGAGAGACAGAGAGAGAGCAAAAAGAGTCCCAACAAACAAAATTTCGAGAAGTTTCCAATTTGAGCGCAAAAGTTCGCATTTGTGTATGTGTGTGTGTTTGAGTGAGTTTGCTCCTAAGAGAGCGCAGCGTAGAAAGCCGGTTTTAGCTTACAAAGCCTAAGCAATGCCAAAAATGTTAAATAAATTAATGAAAAACACTCAATTAATTAGCACAAACAACAACAGCAAACACACAATTTTGCATAACTAAAGAGCTGCGTTTGCAGCGAAAATAAAGGGCTGTGTCTAGCCAAAAGTAAATTGTTTAATTGCAATTAAAATATAAAAAATACCAGCGACAGCATTTTACACTCATTACTACAAAACAATAAAAAAAACTACACACTTTTGCCATATAAAGCCGGTTTTTTATGGCCCAGTCGACACATTTCCATTTGTGTGTATGTATTTGCGAAATTCAAAACCAAAGTGTAATACGCAAAAAGACGTTATTGATAAGCGCGTCAAGAACTTTTTTTGCCAACACTCACGCACACACACACATACATATATACAATGTTGAAAAACAGTCTGGCAATGCCATCCATGGTAATATACAGCAGCTGATCCACACAAAAAATAAGAGCAAGAAGCAATGCCGAACACACAATTTATATTTTCGATGAATCATGAAATTGTAACGAATCAAACACAAAAATGCAGGTAAAAATACAAATATAGGTAACTCAGGCAGAGAGATTTAGATTCCAAGGTAAAACGTAGGAGGCCACAAAATGAAAGTGATGAACGTCGTGTGAAGAATTGCCAAATACCAAAACAAAGGCGACGAAAACGAATGTCACAAAAATCACTTTTACCATGTTTGGGCAAGAGTTAGCAATAATTCCGATTGTAACTATATTTTGGTGTAATTTTCAAACTAGAAATATATCCAAATTCAACCTATACTAATTAAAGTCTAATTCAATTATTTCTTTAAAAAAATATGTTGAGTTGGCCTATTTAATAGGTAGAAGTTATAATATTAACTGTACAAATTATATTATAGTTAATATTCAATAAAATATATTAATTTTACACGTTCTCAACTGACAACAAAGGCAAAGGGAGTGTTTCTGTGCCCCACCCGTTTAAAATATAACTAAAAAAGAGATATACTCAAAATGAAACCAGCTTGGGGCGCGCAACAGAGGCGCAAACAAAGGATCAACCACATGGTTAGAAGCTGCTGCTGTTGCTTGATGGAGTCAGCAGGAAGTTGCACACAGGCACAGACATACATATACATATATATAGATATATACACACATATATGGCAGTCATCCACATGAAGTAAATGCGAAAACGTGGCGCGCATATAAAAAATGTAGACGCTGATGACGCGGCAGTGGCAGTGTCGTTGTTGCGTTTTTTGAGATACATTTCTTTTCGTTTTATTTCCAATCTACTCAAAACGAACGCGTATTTCTTTTTGTGATAAAAAAAAATACATTTTCGCCGGCAGAGGAAACAGAGATAATAAACCAACACATTTAAACATCAAACTATTGAGTGAAGTACCCAGTGTGAGTGTGAGTATGTGTGTGTGTGTGTGTTGATAAAAGCAAACAAGGCCGGTAAGTGGGCGAGTGGGCGAGTCCCTCTTGCGCTCTCCCTCTCACGCTCTCTCACTCCAACTTGAGTTAACGAACTCACACTTTAGTGGTGTGTAAGTACAGAAAGTAGCTGGGGGATAAGCGCTATCACAGCAGTGTTGAAAAGTGCCCGAATATATGTTATGCCGGTCAACTAACTTAATCATGCACAAACACACACACACAAGCTCGTCTCTCGATGCAATCAAACACCTTTCAAACGAATGCACTCCCTATGACGAATCATGCTCAGCTCAGCAGATGAGTGACTAATTCACCTGAGAGCAGCGCTTCTTCCGAGATGACTCACAAAGCTAATCGAATCGAATATATATATTTTTTTGTTTTTTTATAATAACCAGCAGCTGCTTTATCTACGCCAACTAATTTGCCTGCCAATGGCTAATTGAGCTATAAATAAATAAAAACAAGCTGACAAACATCACTCGCAGCACGTTCTTATCAGTCGGCTCCACTATTAGTTATAGTACGAATGTTTTTTTAGTGCGAGTGTGTATGTGTGTGTAGGCAGCCAAGGGAGAGGCTGTAACTGTAACTGAGCAGAGAGTAGAGCGCAAAACGCGTGCGCTGCGCAGGCGGCTGTATTATATTAGTATTAGAGCGACACAGAGAAAGAGCGAACAATGGAGAGAGAGAGACTGTGTATGTTTGCAGGGGTGCTCCTCACCCATTGGGGTGGGAGTTACTTTATCAAACGACAAAATGAAAGTAATAATGGCGGTTGGACAACAAGGACAAATTCCCAGTCGCTACCCTATCTCGTTTATTGCCGAAATTATATTATTATATTATGTATTTCATTGGAAATCATTTCCAAACCGTGTTTGCCATGCAAATTGTAGTTCGAGTGGAAATATCAAAAGTGGAGAGTGACAAAAGTAGTTACACGGGTTCTCTGAGAGCACTTGACGAAAAGTCCTGCTGGGGTGTCAATGGCTCTCTTTAGTGCACTCTCTCACACACACGTAAACTCTCTCTCGAGCTGCTTGCATGTGTGGGTGTCTGTTCTTGTTGTTGTTGTTGGTCACACCCTTGAACTTGCAAAAAGTTTTGCAGGCCAAGATTAGTCCGGTTGTTTTTTGGTACTCACCTCAAAGCCGTTAGACTGCGCCCAAATGTTGCCGTCGTGTCCGGCAATGCAGGCCTTGGTAACGCATTGCGAGGCCAGAAGCTGATTGTCGACATAATCTTGCCAGCTCATGATTGTGGTTTGTTGTTGTATTTGTTGTTGTGGATGTGGTTTAAATTATTTAAATATATTTGCTGTATTACACACGCGCTTTGTTGTTTTTCTTTCGATTTGTTTAAAACACTTTTCACGCCACCAAGGAATTTAGTAAGGCGGGAGAAAATCGGCGATTTTCTATGTAATTTTTGTTTAAGGAAACTTATTTAAACTGCAACGAGAGAGGGTAGAAAAAAGAGATGTAGAGAAATTAACGATAATTCGACTTTATGTCTTTGATTGCAATAACTTTTGATAATTTGCGCCAGAGCCTTTTCAATGCTTTCATCAGCCATAAAAAACTCTACTTCTTTTAATCCATTCGATCGCTGCTGTAACTTTAAAAAACTCACACACACTAACACAGCCAGGAAGAGATAGCGCACACACACACACACACACTGTGAGCAGAGGTAAAATGCCGTCTCCAACACGTCCGACTTGCACAGAATGACAAAAACGATTGAATGCAAAATGTTTTGTAGCCGTTGGTTGATTGCTTGGTGGCTGCTGGCTCCAAGCATGGAAAACACCAAACGACTCAGACTGTTAGAGAGCGTGAGTCACAGCACACTCACCACTCTCACCAGACTCACTCAACGAATGCAGTGCTAAAGACTGTTCACGCTGGAGTGTGTGTGCGAGTGAAATGGCGGATGGCCGTTATAAATTGCCGGCCGCGCAATGCAAATGAGTGAGTGAGAGCAGGCGATGACTCAACCGTCTCCTGACTGTTTCTGTATGCATGTGTGTGTGTTATGAATCGGTCTTTCTGCCGCTGTTTGAGCGTTTTTCTGGCCGGTCGAGTAACCGACGAATTTGGTCAATCATAAATTAAAAATAGACTTTTTCATTTTAATGTGTACAGACTTATGTATATGTACTTAATGATACAATCTCATATAAAGCTGCAGTTAATACTGCCCCACAAAGAGTTAAATGCACAGAAAGCGCAAGGCCATCACCGATTTTTGACAAGTCATTTTTTCTCCCGACCGGCTGCTGAACTTTTTCCACTTCTTTTTTTTTGCACACACTTATACATACAACAATACACACACATATGAGCACAGCCAACGCCGTCGGCGAATATACGCTTGTGTGTGAATGTGCTGTGAGTGAGTCCACTCGATCTATCTTTTGTTACTTAAATCTGTGAAACGACTTATCCCTAATGTGTCGACATAAAATTGTGCGACTCAAAAGATCATTGAAATTTTTACATATTCTCATATAAACTACAGCTAATACGAACTTTTTAAAATCGAAAACCAACTCACACTTTTTTCACACGCTGTGCGATGCGGCGATGAAATTATACTGACTGTCAGCATGACCGCAAGTTAAATTTAAAAAAATACTAATTAACATCGAAAAATATACTGAAACATACAATTCCATAATAACTAGCCTGGGTACACTACATTACAAATGCGGTAATTTTCTAAATATAGTGGATCTTTTCAAGAATTTTTGGATTCTGTGATTTCATAGGGACAAACTATGGAACGAAAATAAAACTTTGTATCCATTTGAAAGTTATCTTCATATTATACTAACTATTCAGATTAATAAATACTAGATGGAATAGATACAATCAAATAAACTGCACATTTAATATTTCATTTTAAAAAAAGTCGTAAATACATTTGTATATCTTTGTCAAAAAATGTTAAAAGTTGTTATGATTCTTTTCTATATTCGATATACACTTTAACGTGGATATATATTATTTCTAATCGTCATTAAAAATTTCTTGCAATATTCAACTAATGAGTATGACCAATAAATTTGCGGTATATTCTGAAATCAATCCACAGTCAATTTACAATACAGAATCATCGTGAGTCGGGTTAAATATGATATACATTAATTAATAGTTATTCACATCTGAATTTTTAATGGAAAAGTTCCTTTTTTTTTAAATACGAATTGTTTGAATGGTCATAATAATGAAAAAAGGGTAAACAAAATTAAACTTTAAATGGCCCATCACTAATGCTGTGTGGCCAAACGAGTTCTTGCGGAAGTGGTATATTTTTTACATTTTCCTAACAAAATAGTATATTTTGACAATCCACTTGCGGTCCCTCTCTAAAAGTTTTGCAAGATGGAGCCTCTTTTGCTTGGTTTTAACAATCAGCAGCACGTGTATAAAAAGTGCCAAATAATAATCAGAAAATGTTAGTATTATTTAACGTTTTAATTCATAATAAGTGGTGGACAGATTAATAAACTCGTTTGCAATGTTTTGCCGGCAAAATTAAGGCAGTTTAAGTGATCATTGATAGCCAAATTTATATTTGAAAATATAACCAAAAATGTGAAACACAAAACGAACAAAAAGAATTTTTACACGACGGCGGACGTTGCGGCACGAATGACAGCCCCTGTCATCGAGAGAGAAGAGCGGAGAGAAAAAATGAACGAGAGAGCGAACGTCGTAGTAGCTGTTGAGTGGATGCGTGTGTGTGTGTGTATGTGTATGTGTTGGGTCAAATATTTAATACTTTCTGCCAGCTGTAATAAATAACAAAGGAAATTCAGACATCCGATGAGTTCGCTGCCTTCCATTGATATTTGTCATAGCATCGGGCAATCATGAAATCATTGCGAAAATAAAAATTCTCACACACACACACACACACACATGCCTTTGACTCATGGTCGCTGACTGGACGGTGAAATGGACAACGACTCGTCTACGTACATACGTAAAGCACTTCAATGCCAACGCTACTATTCTAAATACAAATATACATACATATGTATGTAGTATGTGTTGTAGAAATTTCCCGAGAACGGGGAATTCTATGAATTTGTCAGCCCATTTGGTGGTTGTGCTGTTGTTCTCTCTCTCACACAATCTCTTGCTCAAAGTGCAAGTGGTTGAAACACAACACGCCTTAAATTTGCCTGACTTTACTATGTTTCTTCGAATTTTCTTTTTTTGCCTGCTATTTGTCTACTACTATTTTGCAACACTGCAGTTGAAAAGAAGGTAGCGTGCTACTGCTCACACACATGCATGAAGCTCGCGCGAACAGCAGCAACCACTGACATTGACAGCACACTAGTGCACTCTTTCGCACGCACTGACTAGACGCTCAAAAGGCCGCCGTCGTCGTCACTCTGGCAATCGCTGCTCGGCATACGTGAAAATACCGCAGAGCAGCACGCACAACAAAACACGTTTGTGGTGCACTCTGTAGAAAAAAATTTGTTCGTTAGAAACATTTTTGAGATACAACTAAACGTAGAAATTGTTTAACTGAACGGTGCTCAAGCCGTCGAAATTCAGTATACAAATTTAACTAGTCAATTTTTTATTGTTGATAATGTAAGTGTTGTTCTGGCGTTTGCCGCAGCAGCTGCAGCACAAAAAAGTTTGCTCTCAATTGCGCCGCTCTCTTCTCTCCTCATCAACCGTTTTGCCCTTTTGGTTGCCAAGCGCAGATTCGCCATAACCAAAAAATAAAAAAAATAAGTGGAAAAACGGGCGAAGCAAAGACAATTTATTAATTTGTGTTTCATTTGTTGTGTTTTTGCATTATCTTCGCAGGGATGATCGAAGTGAAATAGCTCAAGATGGTCCCGCTGGCATGGACCCCGAGGGCGTCATCGAGTCGACCTGGCATGAGGTCTACGATAACTTCGATGACATGAACTTGCGCGAGGAGCTGCTGCGCGGCATCTATGGCTACGGTTTCGAGAAGCCATCGGCCATTCAACAGCGCGCCATCATTCCGTGCGTCAAGGGTCGCGATGTCATTGCCCAGGCTCAGTCCGGTGAGTAATTCGCTCTGTGGTGTATACGAAAACAAATCACAAGCAGCAACAAAAGAAATTTCGCTTCAATTGAGAAAGTGTACAACACACACACACATCCATCTTTGTTGTGGGGTCGCTGCATTTGTGTGTGTGTGGATGACGATAACTCAGTGACTCAACTCGCCCGTTCGCTGCTGTTTTCTTCTCTCTTTTTCCGTTCTCTCTCGCCGCTCTCTCTAAAGAAGAGAGCGTCAACGCGCTTGCGCGCCACTTTTGCTGATGGTGATCGGTGTTTACCGCCTTTTTACTCTCTTCGCAAACGGCAAAGTAGAACATAAGAGCAAAAGAAAAAACAAAATTTGCAATGCAATATTTACTTATTTTATGAGTAGATATAATAGTTAATTTCTTAGTCTTTCTGCTCATTATGAAAGCTAGTTATATAAATATTTGTTTGCAAACATGGTTCTTTTAATGTGTTATTAGGTAATCAAAAAACGTTAATTAAAAAGTTCCAGCACAATCGATTGATAATAGTGATAAATTACGAGAGCGAAAACCCATTATCCCCCTTATACTATTTATTGATTTAATGCAATGCTAGTGATTTGTTTTGTTGAAGTTTAAGTTTGTATATACATATGTATATATTTTTTTATAAGTGAGCATAAAAATGTATAAGTTTTTCTTAAAGACCCACAAACATTTTTTATTGATTCTATTCATACAATGGCGCACAAAATACATATATAACAGAAAAGTAGTCATACCATTTTAATTCGAATTTGGATACCATGTTTGGAATTCTGCTTTATCATGCCAAAGAATTCAGTTACCAATGTATTTATATTACGTCTATTTCTTTATATCCTTGCTATTCTATGTAACTCAATGAGCTTACAACATTTTTGTCACATGGTAATTTATATATTTGGTTTTTTTTTTGTATTGTAGGTACTGGCAAGACTGCCACCTTCTCGATTGCCATCCTTCAGCAGATCGATACGTCCATTCGTGAATGCCAGGCGTTGATCCTGGCCCCCACTCGCGAGTTGGCCACCCAAATTCAGCGTGTGGTGATGGCACTTGGAGAGTACATGAAGGTGCACTCGCATGCCTGCATTGGTGGTACCAATGTGCGCGAAGATGCCCGCATTCTGGATGCCGGTTGCCACGTTGTCGTGGGCACTCCCGGTCGTGTCTATGACATGATCAATCGCAAGGTGTTGCGCACGCAGCACATCAAGCTGTTCGTGCTGGATGAGGCCGACGAGATGTTGTCTCGCGGTTTCAAGGATCAAATCCAGGATGTGTTCAAGATGTTGCCCCCAGATGTGCAGGTCATCTTGCTGTCTGCCACCATGCCCCCAGATGTGCTCGAGGTGAGCCGTTGCTTCATGCGTGAGCCTGTCAGCATCCTGGTCAAGAAGGAGGAGTTGACACTGGAAGGTATCAAGCAGTTCTACGTGAACGTGAAGCAGGAGACCTGGAAGTTGGGCACACTGTGCGATCTCTACGATACGCTGTCCATTACCCAGTCTGTTATCTTCTGCAACACCCGTCGCAAGGTAAGCATTCTACTTCTCTTTATGGGGGTCGCAATTCATGTATTCCGACTGCTGAACACTGAACACAGTCTAAGTAGGTCGACTTCTTTATGAGACAGTTGAATTTGCAGTTTAAACTAGGTACAAAGTCTTAAAGCTCGCTTAACTTTGCAGGACCAGTTAAGAAAGATGTGGAAATTTAATGGAGTAGGAAAAGTTCAACTGGAAATTTAATAAAGTTGGAAAAATACAAAACAAAATACATAGGAATTTCGGTATTTGCACACCAAAATTAATTATATTTGCTTGGTATTTCAATCCGTGCAACTGCTTTTTAATGTAGGTGAATTACCGACTTTCTGCTGCAAATTCAACAATTGTAAAAGTTCTTAATGAGATCCAAATATTATTATATTACTAAGCATAAATTATAATTAACCCACTTTAATCCACTATGCAAGCAGGAACAGAAAATAAGTCATATTAATATGACCGTAACAGTCGAAACAGAAAAAATAGTTTCAACGGTTATTTATTTTAATTTGAACGAAATAGACTTGACTTTATTCTATTAAAAGTTAAAAAATAATTGAGTACCATTGCCATTGTATTTATGCTTCTTCTAAAAAAAAAAACTAAATTAGTTTATATTTGGTTTTAAATACCCTTAGATCGTAGTGACAAAATTAATAATATAAAAGTAAATATAGTCGAAGGCCAGTCAACATTAAACACAATGTTTTCCATTACACAGGTCGACCAGCTGACCCAGGAGATGTCCAACCACAACTTCACCGTGTCGGCCATGCACGGCGACATGGAGCAGCGTGATCGTGAGGTCATCATGAAGCAATTCCGTTCGGGCTCTTCCCGTGTGCTGATCACAACTGATTTACTGGCGCGTGGTATCGATGTGCAGCAGGTCTCGTTGGTTATTAACTACGATCTGCCCTCGAATCGCGAAAACTATATTCATAGGTAAGATATAACTCTATAATATCATTGAACACTCCTCTAATCGAAACTTTAATCTCATTTTAGAATCGGTCGCGGTGGTCGTTTCGGTCGCAAGGGTGTTGCGATCAACTTCATCACAGATGATGATCGACGAATCCTTAAGGATATTGAACAATTCTACCACACTACTATTGAGGAAATGCCTGCTAATATTGCCGATTTGATTTAAATATTTGTTGAGCAAAAAATTTAATACAAGAAAATAAAACAAGAAAAAGTGAGTGAGCGCTACTACAGCAAACAAATAGCGCAAAATCTATTTAAACACAACATAAGAACAACTAAGAACTAAAATCACGTTAAATATATATTTATTCAAAAAACCAATACAAACAGCAGCAGCAGGAGCAACCACAACAGTAACAACAACATCAACAAGAGCAGCAAGGCAAGGAAATTCCAACATCATTTTCACAAGCAAGCAACCAACCAAACAACATCTTCGGCTTTAGCAGCAACATCAGCGGACAAGCTGGCTGGCGCTTTGCCTTCTTCCTACAGAAAAATTATCAATAACCAACCAAACCAATTGAAGAACAGCTGCAAACATCAATTTTAAGAAAAGCAAAAAAAAACTGCGTCGTCAACAAGCAACAAACAAGAAACAAATCTAAACATTAAACGTTAAAACGGGGAAACACGAAGCCAACATCTTTCGATTTTTGTGTGTGCGAACAACCACATCCACATTGTTTTAGCCTTTTCTAGAACTATTGATAAAAATATATTAAAAACAATACAAAAAAAAATTAAATGTACACAATTTTATGTTTAAATATAATAACACACACAAACTAAAAATAGCAAGATCAGAAACAGCGGCTAATCCCTAATCAGCCTGGTGTCACCGCCCACGCCTCAAAGCAGTGCAGTAAACATTGGTTTATTGGGTTCAGCAGAAATCAGCACGCTAATTTTGCATTCGTATCAGCTTTGGTGCATCCATTTTTTGAGTATAGCTTTTAAATTATTTGAAATACGAAATTTGCATTATGTACTACAAACTACTGAACACAACAATTATAAATTATTGTATAAAATGGCGATCAAAACGCTGCAGCTTTGTGTATTCATTTTGCCCAGGTACCTAAAGTGTCAAAATCGTCTTGCTGCGGTTCGCAAGAATTCGATAATTGGGGTTTTTGCCGCAAGGGTGTGAATGTCAGCGTGACCGCAACTTGAACTTTAGAATATACTATTTAATCGCGAAAAAATACGATTTGCTCGTATTCCAAATTTTTAATTAGCTTGAAACATCCTTGAACGAATATACGATCATTTTCATCTGTTTATATACTAGAATATTTTTAAAATGCGTATTAAAATGCACACTTTAGAGCTTATTTCAAACATTTTTTATATGAAATCATGGATTCCGAAATCTAATTGGAAAATGGTACTCCAACTGGATAATTTTCCGTCAGGTGGCAACACTCCGATTGACAGCGTCAGCTGATATGCTATCGATGATTAGGTAGAGAGCAACCTTGTTTATAACGTCATTGTCCAACACTGCATAGTGTGGGTGTAGTGTGCGTGTGTGTTGTTGCTACTGGTGCGGCTTCATTTAAGTTTTTCACTTCGTTAATGCCGCGTTGCCGCCGCGCATGCATGGAAACTTTTTAATTCGGTCGATAATGACAAAGCACTGCGTTTAACCCGTCACATTCGAGTATATTCAACAACTAGCCTTCATTAGCAGTGTAACCACAACAACAACAACAGCAGAAGCAGCCAGAGAACAATACAAAAATGGGACAAAAAGTGTCGCGCAACGACTTCGAATGGGTTTATACGGAAGAACCACATGCGTCGCGTCGCAAAATCATACTCGAGAAATATCCGCAAATCAAGAAACTATTCGGCCATGATCCGAACTTCAAATGGATTGCCGGTGCGATGGTGTTGACCCAAATCTTGGCGCTGTTCATTGTCAAGGACTTGTCGTGGCCCTGGCTGCTAGTGTTGGCCTATTGCTTTGGCGGCATTCTGAATCATTCACTCATGCTGGCTGTGCACGAAATATCGCATAATCTGGCCTTCGGCCACAGTCGGCCCATGCACAATCGCATCCTGGGCTTCATATGCAACCTGCCCATTGGGCTACCGATGAGCATATCGTTTAAAAAGTATCATCTCGAACATCATCGGTAAGTTGACATGAGATGTGACTATCGGTTGACTGTTGATTTGATGACGTTATTGTGGTCACATTGACATACACGCATACATAAACGTGTGCCGGTTGTATAATATACACATAAGTGTGTATGTGTATGCTTGTTTATGGGAAGAAATTAAATCTTTGTGCCTGTATTAGTTTGACGGGGCGTAGCCATGAGATACTTTCGCCGCCTCTTGACTCTCGCGGACAAGCTGTTTATTTAGTTTTGCCTGTTATTTATTATTATTATTTATGTCTAGCCCTGTTAATGAGTCAACAACAATTTAGCAAACATTTTGGGGGGCTTTTTGTGCATTTAGTGTAGCATCGATATTGGTTTTGTATAATTGCGATAAGATTACTTAAAAACTTTATAAGCCCCCATTTAACTACAATATTTATGCATATCAATAAATACGTAATTTAATATTTTCTCTAATTGGTCACGTAGTCCCTCATATCAAATTCAAGAGTCTTTCGCGATTCTCGTTATTTACAATTCCCCCTTAGCTGCGCTGAGTCATCGACGTTCGCTTATCAATCCAGTGTATTTGAAAATAGCGGCAATTGCCGGCACTTTGTCTTGCCCCCAGAATACCACTTTGATGACAGTGCAATTGATTTATTTGTTGCACACTTTCAAAATTGAAACAGTGTGACCTTAATAACCTTACTGCCAAAGCTTAACAAGTGGGGATTACTGCAAAAGCAATTCAATCAATGGTCTGTTATTAAAAATTATGATTTCCTGTAATGTAACTGTTTATAGTAGGATTTATCGCTACCTTGATTGTTCGTTAGACATTTAATCACTTTTTTTGAAAATGTACATTCATTATTTGTTTCTACATTCAATTTAAAAGTTTTGAAAACAAATTTTCCTTTGTATATTTCCATCTATGTATTTATTGCATATTATATTTACAATTTAACTTTTTGACAATCATTTCTTTTTTTGATAAAATATTAACATGGAGATTTTCAATTGTGGGATATATGTATGTATGTATGTGCTAAAGAATTGTTTTTTTTTGCTGTTGTATTTTTTAACTGAAATGTATTAATTTTTTGCAAAAATTGGAATTCATTGCTATGTTGAGGCAACTGTGCATGATTTGCAATGTTCTCTACTCTAAAGATAGGAAAATCCTCTTTCTCTATCTCAAGGTCAAGCACTTTTTTAACTAACTGCTGTGATATTTCGAGCAAGAGTTTCTTATCTGCATTATCTATATGCCACGTGAAGGAAAAACAGCAGTATAAAACTCAAGCAGCTCTGTAACCAGCTTGTTATTTATACATAATCAATTTCTGTTAAATAATAAATCTTAACATATTTATTGACGATTTTTAGCATATAGCATTAGGTCTCCCAAAAAGTCTACTCTTCCCATTTATTGTCGGGCTGTAAATCCGTTGACCTTGTTGTCCGTGGTCGATATAGATTGCCAGCAATTGAGTCACATGGCCAGTTATGGCTAGAACGCTGGCTCATATGGCTAACGCGTGTCTGGGTCTGGGACCCAGGTGCTAATGATAACTGAATCGCATTTATCTAATCTATTAGTTGCTCGAATACCTTGTTGATGGTAGCAATACTAGCGATAAGGCAAGCAGAGCTTTTAACTTGAAATTGAAAATGTAGTTTAATTAAATAATTACCAAATTTACAAGGAAAATGTAAGTAGAATAAGTGCATTGTTGTAGTAGAATATGATGGATATAAATAATAGATAAACAAATGAGTTTTAATTATCAGGTATTTGTCATATCAAATAACTATTGCTTATCGGAAGCTTCTAAAATGAATAGTATTTAATTTTATTTAATTTTGTGCTATGTTTTTTCAGTTACCAAGGCGACGAGGTCATTGATACGGATATCCCAACCCTGCTGGAGGCGCGATTGTTTGACACAACCTTCGGGAAGTTCTTGTGGGTGTGTTTGCAGCCATTCTTCTATATATTCCGTCCTCTGGTGATCAACCCAAAGCCACCGACACGTCTGGAGATCATCAATACGATCATACAGCTGACATTCAATGCTGCCGTCGTCTATTTCATTGGCTGGAAATCGATGGCCTATCTGATAATTGGCTCGATCCTGGCTATGGGACTGCATCCGGTGGCCGGTCATTTCATATCGGAGCATTATATGTTTGCCAAGGGATTTGAGACATACTCGTATTACGGCCCACTCAACTGGATCACTTTCAATGTGGGCTATCACAATGAGCATCACGATTTTCCGGCAGTGCCCGGCTCTCGGCTGCCGGAAGTGAAGCGCATCGCCAAGGAATTCTACGAAACGATGCCACAGCACACCAGCTGGACGCGAGTGCTGTACGATTTTGTGATGGATCCATCTGTGGGTCCTTATGCGCGTGTCAAGCGTCGACAGCGCGGTTTGGCCTCCTAAAGTGGCCGCATCAATGATTTTAATAACGGTTTCCTGGCATTATGTAATCTCAGCGTTTATACCTAGAAACAAGCACAACATCAAACAACAGCAACAAAACAGGAAGAAAGCGATGCAAAGCAAATGAGACGCCTGCTAATCTCGTCCTGTTTATTTTTGGACAGAGAGCGCACTGGAAGATTATAAATCGTAGTTTTTTTTAAGCTTATATGTATGGAAAGCTTGGTAGGCAGGGCAATTGTTAAGCGCTATTACTAACTATTATTGTTACCTCAACACTTAATTGATGGCCTGTTAAATTTAGTATGTACATTGTCTCCTATATTTAGTGTTTTCTAAATATGTATTTATAAATTGTGCGCCCAATGCAGCTGCAAACAGCAAACTAAACTATATAATGTAAACTGTGAACTTTACACTATTTTTGATAGTCTCTTGTAACTGATAAATGTTAACCAGATACCAAAAACTAAATGCAAATACTGTGAACGACAAGGTAAAGAAACTGCACGCGGCGTTTAGCTCTAATAACAATAATAATAAATAATAATAATTGTATACTATACTCGTATGTGTTTGTAATAAATGCAAAAGCAACAAACCAATTTCCTTAAACAACTGTTCAATCAACTCCAATTTGCCCCTTTGCTTTGATTGTTTTCGGCATTCGTGTCATGTGAATCGCTGTGGACAACATGCAGCTCTCTAATTGCCGTTTCCATTGCTGATAATGATGTGCATGATAAGACCCTTCACTATATACTCGTAAAATCCCCGCTCTGCTCGTTGGGTTACGCCACAAACTACACGTTCTCAATTACGATATTGACCGGACGTGGAGTCATATCAGGTGTTGTTAAGCCTCCTGAAATGATTGACTGCAATCAAATTTTTAAAATTTTTATACACATTCCGCAGAGCGTGCGTATAAATTGTATACTATAAAACGTTTACAGCGCTTGAAGAATTTACTGTCAACAATACACAAGACCATGTGAATTTCTTAAGAAGCAAATATTCAAAGTTCATAAACTTGATATGATATGAATATCGATGATATGAAACGATTTTGTTATTTATGAAGCCGAACAGGAAATAGAACAGGAGTCAATATGATACTATTCGGCAACTTAAAACTGCATACTCGAACCACTTTCTGGGTTAAACCATACTCAATTCTATTGTTTTTATTACTCACAGACTTGTTTACGCAGCCAGCTCAAATTCCATTGAAAGGTACTCAATATTTTCCACGCAGCACTTCAAGAAACTGAGCCACAAGATAACGGCTTCAGTCAAATACGTTATCAGTGGGCCGCCCAGGTGTTACCCATTACACATTAGACTGGGCTAAAGTTAGCCGAGCACACACCTGTTTAGCAGACAAACAGCCAAAACAAATTGGAATTAAAAGCGCAGTGACTAATCGAAAATCAGTCATTGGCATGTTGCACGTTTTGTCGGAAGCGTAGGTCGTTCATTGTTGATGCCACAAGCCAATAACGTGACGATAAGTCGGGGTATTCCAATGATTACCAAACGTACATCGAAATATGGGCTAAATTGGTAATACTGAAGGAATCTAATCAAACTCTCTCGATGACAAAATCTAAAAATACAAATGGCATTTAATTGTTTGATTAATTGGCTGAATTCAAGTTTAAATAAAATACATTGCAATCTTCACGTCTTTTTTAAATACTATTTATATATAATTTATTTATATAATAGAATTACATATTGTGAGGGAAAGGGCGTCTCTTGAAGGAAAGGAGTGGAAAGGTTTTTTATGTTGGGGATTGTGGGGGTTCGTTGAAATAAATCGTACAGTTTTAGCTTAATTAAATAAAATGGTTGCTCCTTAATATGATAAGGTATTTTATCTTCTTTTTCTTTACTTTTTTTGTTTACTTTTTTATTTATTTTTGTTTGGGGTGTGTTGTATGCTGATAACCCGCTCGTAGTTTTATACACGCTTAAAAAATGATTTTACAAAGTTTTTCCTATCGCGTAATTCTAAGCATTTTCTTGTTTTTTTTTTTTGTTTTGTTGTACGTTGAGAAGTGGTGTTATTTAGTTTTGCAATTTTTTTTAGTTTTTATTATTTTTGTTTCAAGTTGATCTTATTACACTTGTTCTCTAATCAGCTTACTAAACGTTAATTAAAAATTATACATTTCTTGTTTGTTTTTTTGTTTTTTATTATTATTATTTCCACTTGTATTTAAATATAAACTTAACATTAGGGCTGCAATTTATTTATATTAATATGTATTATGTTCTTTTCTTTTATCAACAAGTTTTTTGTGTTTTTAGTTTAAACTTGATTTTTATGCTACATTTTTTGTTATTGGATTTTGTAGGAAGAAAAACAAATAAAGAAAACATAGTACAAGAGGAAAATTGATTACAACGCGCCACGCGTCCAAAAATTATCGCATATAACGTTTATGGAAGATATACATACATATATACGTAAATATGTGTTTGTTTTTTTTTGGATAGATATGTATAAGTGTAATTAAAAAATAACAATTAAATTTGACTTTGCTTTTACTTTAAGTAAACAGAAAAATGTACAGAAGCAAAAATAATATGCAAATTTGATTTATTTTTCTTTTGCGAATTCTTTTTTCTTTTAGTTGCTCTTTGAATAATAATTTTTAAAAACGAAAAAAACGCGCGCGCGTCGCACAAAACTTAAAGCGAACACAAACTGTAAATTAAATTAACAAAAAACTAATAATAGCAGGTAATGGTAATTATATATATCTAAAAGTACACACATATTTATAGTGTGTATGTATATATACATATATGTATATGTATGTTATTAAAAAGAACGTTTAACGAACGTAAAATGTTTACCGTGACTACAAAATGTGTTTATATTTTGCATTTTACAGTTGAATTTCCACTTGTTACTTCTCAAGTGTGTCTGTGTATATGTGTGTGTGTGGATTGTTTTTTTTTTTCATATTTGCATTTTGAAATACGTTTGCGTTGCGTAATAATAGTAATAATTAGTAAATATGTTCTACAAAAAACGTTCAAGTGACTGTTTTTGTTTCTCTTTTTTTTTACTAAAATATAGTAAATACCGTTAGCACAACAACAATACGTGTGTTTCCATGTCGGCTTTCCTCTCGTCCGTGTCTGTGTTTGTGTGAGTGAGTGTGTCTATCTCTTCAGTATGTGTGTGTGGAGGGGGGGGGCTAATAATCCGATTGCAGTTTATCGATTAATAGCAAGCTTCAATCGAGCGTGCTGCCAACCTTTGTCAAATTAATGTTTATTTAATGTTTCTCTCGCTCTCTCTACCGAGCCGACTGCGCTGCCCGCTGCTTGGCTGGCGTCGTCGCTGTGCTCAATGTGAGGCTGCTGCTGGTTGTTGTTGTTGTCACTGTTAGACTGCCGCTACCGCCGGCCACGCCCACACTCACAGTCTTCGAGCAGCGTATGCAAATGTAGTCGTCGTCGGCCTTAATCTGACTGCGATTCAGGCCCACACAGTACATGTGAAACCACTCGTTGCAGCCGCCATCGCACTGCACCCAGTCCACTTCTCTGCCCGTTGGCTTGTGGCAATTCTCCGCTCTGCACTCCTCCTCATCGTCCTCCTGCGCCGTTTGCTGGGTGCGCTGCGCATGCTTCTTCTGCCCGCCTCCGCTGTTGCCCGTCGGCGTATTGTTGTTGCTGCCCGCTGTGGGGGTGACGTTGCCTGAATTGCTGTTGTTGCTGCCGGTATTGTTGTTGTTATTGTTGTTGTTGGTTGTCGTGGTGCGCTTGCGTTTCTTGTGCCCCGCTGTGGGCGTTGGCGTCACTGCTGCAGCAGCTGGCGTTGCCGCTGCTCCGCCCGCTGCCGTTGCTGTTGCAGCTGCTGTTGCTGCAGACGTGGTGGTGTTGCCACCATTCGCTTGCTTGTTCTCCGCATCGGCATCAACGCCGGGCGACGTGCTCGCCTTGCTGTCACTTTTGCGCAGCGCTGTCGACTTTTTGGCCGGCGTCTGCTTCGGCGTGTTCTGTTTCTTGCGCGGTACAGCGGCATTGGCGCTGCTGGCATCGTTGGAGCGTCGTTTCTTGCTGCGTGCTCCACCGCCAGGCACAGTGCCGGGGCTGGGACTGTTTTGCACCAGCAGACTGTCATTGGAATCTTCGGCGCCACTGTGTATGCTGGATGAGGAGGCAACTGTGTTGTTGTTGTTGTTGGGCGTTGATGTTGTGGAGGAGGGTTGCTGCTGTGGCTGTTGCAGTTGACGTTGTTGCTGTTGCTGCAAATGTTGCACCACACGCGCCTTGGCCTCGGCTTGCAGCTTCGACGGCGGCATTGTTTCCAAAATGCGCCACAACTCTTGCGTCTCATCCAGCGACACCTCCAGTAAATCACCCTCCATCATCAGCTCGAGCAGATTCTCGATTTCGCTGTCAGATAGCAGCTTCAAGAGATCAGTGTTGCTTTGTGCATTACTCGCTGACAGTCGCTGTTGCAGCTGCTCGTCCTCGTCGTTGCTATAGCCATCCTCAACAATGCGCAGCCGGCACTCATCATCATCATCGTCGTCATCATCAACATCATTTGCATCCTCTGCCTCCGACTCAGAGCGAGGTGTTCCTGTGTTGTTCTCCAACTTGGACGCGGTATGCCCGCGTCGCGACTTTCGTGGACTGATGATGTTGCCCAGCCCGAGGACGGCACAATTATTGTTGCGTTTCAGATGCAGTTGCTGCTGTTGTTGCTGGCTGAGAATGGCTTCCAAGGCGGCACTGACATCGGGACTGCTGAGTGCTTTCCGTGCGCGATCCTGCCAGTTCATGGCACGCTCGGCGAGACAACGCAACGCCTCGTCCTCGGGCAGACGCATGGGCAGCTGTTGCAGTTGCACCAGCAGCGGCAAGATGGTCTCCAAACGCGGTCGCTTCGAACGCACACAGCTCGGACACAACCACTTGGGTTGCGCTGGCATTGCACTAGCTCCTCCACTGCCATTGATTGCTCCACTATTCCCATTCTGCTGTGGCAAAATTAGCGGTGGCGGCGGTGGCACGCAATCGTCGTGAAACCAGTCGCGGCACAGCTGACAGTTGTGCATGAGGCTGCGAAACTCCGATTTGCACAGACAGAAGACGTCCCGCAATACATTCTTGGAGATGTTCTGGCGCCGCAAGTCGCGCATGTCGCGCAACTCTTGCTCCTCGGCATGCTTGAAGCTGGCCACAATTTCGGCGGGATTCTTGTCCTTCAGGAAATCGTCTTGGAAACGCGGTTTGAGATCCGAGTCAATGTTAATGGCATCCGCGCGCGGCATCAGCACCTCTAGCAGCGTGTAGAATGTGCCCTTTTTCAGGAACGCATGTGCCGTGTTCTCCTTCCACTGATGCGCACTATTCAAATGGCCCTGCATCCGGCTGAGCTCCTCCAGCTGCAGTGGTATGTTCAGGCCGCGCTCAATCATCGCCTCCAGCGTGTGACAGTAGGTCACGTGATTGTTCTGCTGCAACTGCTCCACGGAGCGCAGCCATTCGCGTGCCTTGCGCAGCGCATCCTTGAGCAGACTATGCGACGGCACTTGGCCATTGATGTCGCTGGCCGACTTCAGGAACTGCTCGATCTCGGCGAGTTCGTGCTGTTGATTGAGACGCCGGAAGTATTTTGCTGCCTGCGATTCCCATGCCTCGATGGCGGCACCAATATGCTGCAATTTACGCATCTCACGATCTACATAGGGATCTGTGGGATCCAGATCCGCGCCTGCTGTGTGTAACAGCGTCTTCACATCGTTGTAGGTCAGTTTGGAGCTGGTCTCGCGCAAACCCTGCGACCGCTTGTACCACTTGCACTGCTTCAAGCGCTTCTGTAAATGATCCAGCTGCTGCAGCTCTATGCGCAGCGAGCTACCCTCGTTGATCAGTGTCTCCAGGTCGCTCTCTTCGAGCGCTTCCAGCGATAGCTGTAGCTGTGCCTCGGCACGCTCCACAAACTGGCGACCCAGCAGCAGCAATTCGCGCACCGAGGCGCCCTCATCGATGATGCAACACAGATTGTCAATCTCCTGCACAAACAATTCAAGTTCCTCCATGGTGAGCTTATATTGCGCCGCCTCCTGATTGTGATCCGAGCGCGTACGCACCTAAGACACAGACAAAACAAATCAGTTTTTGCTAACTATATCGAGTCGATTCCCTGCTTACCTTATTGATGCCCAGCTGTTGTATAACTGTGACGCATTTCTCCGCCTCAATTGCAGCTGCATTCAATCGATCAATGAGTAGCGAGCTGGGGAATTTTTTGGTATCCGCTTCCTTGCACAGCTCCTGCAGCTCGGAGAGCGTCACCGACGTGGGCCCCTTGGCGTCGACAATGTCGCGACAACGTGACAACCAGCGTTCAAAGCTGTGCGCCTTCACCTTCAGCTTCTGCAGCATCAGCGGCATCTCGTCCAACGTATAACGATAGATGAGCGTGTGCTTCTCTGGTGCACAGCCGCACAGCACCGTATAATGGCGCAGACAGACAATCAGCTTGTCGTTGCACTCGCAGGCCACCGCAGAGAGGAAGCAGGTGGTGTTGCACTCCTGGCAGTGGCGCTCATCGTCGTTGACCAGCTCAAAGGCGCGTCGTTCAGCCCGTGTCACACCCCACTCTAAGAGCGATTTGCGCAGCTTCTTCTCCGTGTCCACCATCTCGGCCATGTCAATGTAGCAGGCGGTGGCAATGCCGAACGTTAGCTTGGCCGGCTCCAAGGCCATCTTGCAGACGAGTTCGTCGTGCGAGAAAACGCAGAAGCGACGCAGCATCGAATAATGATTGACGCACTCGCGTCCCATTTTCAACCAATCGGCTGGCGCAAAATTGACGGCCTCGGCGAAATTGTAGCCCTGATTGAAGCCAGCGTGATAAGCACGCGGAAATGTGATGACAAACTCACCGGCATGCTGATCGGTGCGATAGACGGGCACCCCATTATTCATTAAGATATTCGGATTCATGATGGTGACCAGTTGATGCAACAAATCAGGCTGCGAGGAGAACAACTCGGGCGCGGCACGCTTCATGGTCTCCTCGAACTGCTCGGCACAGGAGCCGGGCACACCGTACCAGGTCTTTGGTTCGCCCCAATGCAAATAGTTGATCGAGTAGCTCCAGTGATCCTCGTTGTGCCAGCAGAAGGCCGCAAAGCACATGCCCACATACATCCAGGGCGCATTCATGCCACTGATGTCGGCATTAATGTGCCCCAGTATCGAGTCTTCAAGCAACGGCAGATTGTTCAAATTCCAGCTGGACTCGGCATACTCCTGATCGCCAGGCAGCAGATAGAGCGAGCTGCGTGTGGGAAACCCAGAGCCGTGATCCATGGTGTGCAGATCGGCGCCATACTCGACGGTCACGTCCTCGTCGATCGAGGAGACAATGCGCCAGAATTCGCGCTCCACCAGCTCGGTGGGCACCAAGTGTACCGGTTTGCGGAAATATTCCTGCTTGAACTGATCGGCCATCTGGCCAAACTCCTGCAAAGTGTACTCACGTTCCGCCTGCTCGAAGCCAAAGGCCTCTTGAGGCTTGCTCACCTCCTCGACCACGCAACGCGGACACAGCCATTCACCTGAGGATGCAAAAGATGATTACAGCATGACAGAGATTAAACCCAATAGTTAAACTTACCTTTTGGTATGCTGCTCAATGGTGGGAGCAGGCAGAAGGTGTGATAGCTGTCGTCACAGCCGTCGCAGAGCAGCATGGAGTCCTCGACATCGCCGCGATTGCAAATGTGACAGATGTACTTCATCAGCGGATCAATGAGCAGTTGCTGTTGTGGCTCGCTACTCGCCTTCTTCTGTGTGGCTCGCGTATTTGGTGCAGGAGCAGCGCCTCCACTAGACTGATTAGCTGCAGCTCCGCTTGAATTGACTGCATTGAAGCTGCTGAGCAGATCGCGTTTGAAGTCCTCCTTAGTCTCCGTCTTGATGGAAACACCCCCTCCAGCTGCTGCTGTCCCAAGCTTGCCACCAGTTACCTGACCAACCAGGCCACAGCTGGCATTAGAGTTGCCAAAGCGTTTGGAGCGACGTGTATTGTTCTCATTGGGAGGTGCAATCTGCTGGCGTGACAGTATTTCGTGTGCCTTGTAATCTGTGCCGCAATCCTCCAGCTTAACGGGGGTGCCACTCACTGTAGTAGCCGCTGCGCCAGGTCCCAGCACTTTGCCAGATGTGTACACCTCGAAGGGATGCAGTATACGCTCATAGTGCGCTTTGAGGGTGGCCCCCACACTTTTGCTGGATGGATACTGCATGCGATTGGCGACCTTGGCCCATTTGCGCTCCTTAGTGGTCTGCTCCATGCCGCCCTCCTCATGCACGATGCGATGCAGTGTGTACAGATCTAAGGCCTTGCGCTCCACCATTGGTATTTTGAGTGAAGAGCCCTGCAGCTCCCAGAACTTGGCGATTTGATCCAGAAAGTTGAGCTTGACACGCGTCTTGGCTTCCAGTTCGTTGAGCCGTTGCACGCGCGGCACAAACTGCAGCTTGTCCACGTCGACGGCAAATGGCGGCGACCATTTGTCGGGCGGCAAAATCTTGGCAATGCCGCACTTCTCGGCAATGGAGCGTATCTTGCTGATGTAGGCGAGAGGATTCTTGAACTCCTCGGCTGTGGGTCGAAACACGGGACATTCGGGCGGTGTATCAAAGTGGAATTCCTCGTTCTTGCTCTGATCGAACTTGTTGCTGCTGTGCGGCTTTGTGTGCAGCGACTTCTTGTGCACCGTTGGTGTCGGATGCGGACAACTATTGTGATACTTCTTGCTGGCAGACACACTGCTGCTGGCGTGATTCATCGGCACGCTGGGCATGGGACGGTCCACGGAGCTGGGCGCTGCTAAGGATGAAGCAGCGGTTGCTGGCGTTGATGATCCTTCATTGCTTGCCACTGCAGCCTCATTATTTTTGTTGTTGTTATTATTATTGTGGCTGTGGTGGCTCTTCTTGGCCGACTCGCTGCCACTTCCGGTTGAGTTGCGTGTGCGCAGGCGTCGCGCTGGCGTCACGGTGCCATTGGAGTTGGTGCTATTGCCGCCGCTTTGGCCGCCGGCGTTGGCGCCTTGGCTGCTGTCCGCCTCGGCTTTGCCGGACATTGGGTTGTGTGTTTAATTAATTTTACTGCTGCAACGGCTGCTGAAATTAAAGATGTGTTTTAGTCAACACAATTAAAGGAATTGAGTTGAAATCACAGTTTACAATCACTCATTTACATCGTCTATATTTTGATCGAATTGTGTTTTTGTTAAGGGGGTTGAACAAAAATCCACATCGTGGTCAACTCCTAGTTTTTAAACAGCCACCACGAGTGTGACCAGCAAACGACTAAATTGTGATTGAAATATGTGGGCGCTATTCAACACTGAAACGACAAGCTAGCATCCGTCTTCGAAGGGCTGCCAACTTTGTTATTTTCACGTCAAATTTGGCTAATTTGAATGGTCGAAAACAAAAAACCACCTCCTGTTCTGGATGGTTAACAAAATCCAATTACTATTTTTTTATTCGAAAATAAGACACTTTTAAAATGCATTGCAGTCGCAAAATTTCCAACAAAGTCTTCGAACTGAAATAAACTGTAGATTCAGCTTATTAATTGACGAATCGGCAAATGACAAAATATTAGCTTCACAAAAGAACACAATAAATGTACGGTTCATATGCCGTCATATTAGTTGAAGTAACATAAATATAATATTTTTTGTTAAAGATTAATTGCTATTTTAATTTGCTGTTTATTAAGATCTCTTTGGCTTTAGCTTTTTTTAGACATGTTCTGTAATAATTGACGTTAGTTGGCAACTCTGTTCAGCACACAGCAGCCCAGCTGAACTAAACGCATCAACGAGCACAAGTAAAAAATTGTAATTGTAACTGAGAGAGAGCGAGAAGAGACACAAGCAACCCACCCCACTCTCAACTCTGCCGGACAGGTAAACAAAACCGTAAACGCCATTTATGTGTGCGTGTGTGTAAATTCATCTCTCACTCTTTTACAAGCAGCAGGGGTGGACATTAAAATCGGAGACAACAACTCAGGCCAACACACTTGCACATTCACACTCTCACATGTAAGTACATTTTTCAGTACAAGTGCGTTGTAGTTAGCTCTCTCTCTCGTTCTCTCTGTCTTACGCTTGATTACATTATCAGTCTACGGTTGTGATATTGATAAAAAGAATTACATTGATGTGTCTCTATGTGTGTCAATACTTTTCGTGAGCTGATTTAAATAGTTGGTATACCAGCATCCCAAACGAGTAATTTAAAATGTTGTCATTTATTTATTTATTTTCTTAGGTTATCAAAATTAATGCTGATCTTAAATAAATTTGCTCAACATATTTGATGGTTTCATCAAGAGGGGTCGCTAGCAGATACCCTGTAAGGGTATTAGGGTTGTGAAAATATCTATTGATTTACTGCATAAGTTAGTTCGTTGTTGAGTCGTTCATTTAGTTTCGTTTGATATTGTTTGCTACGTTGTCATTTGTTCGTTTTTATTCAAAGTTAATTTTTTTATCATCGCTTTTTTTCTGTATATTAGAATCTAACAAATTAGATTTATTTAGAATCCCTATCTTCCAGAAACATGGCACTGGAGTTTTTACTTATTTTTATGATTAGGTTTTTTGTAGCAGGTAAATTAGATCGTTTTTTGTTGAGGGAAGTTATATTGGACATATTAAGTATTTACTTCATGCAATTTTTAAAGAATAAATTGATAAATACATTTAAAAAAAAAATGCATTAGAGATGCAAAAGTATTAATTGTTTCGATCATAAAATGCAAAATGGAATTATAATACTTTTTTGCCGACTATCTCGGCGCAAAATAGAAAACTAACAGCAACAAAATGAAGCAAGTGATCTAGAACGAACTTAAGAATAATATTGAACAACTGCGAAAAAATTACGACGAAGGCAAAACTTGTTCAGATCGTTTACTGTAGAGAACAGAACTTTTGTTCGTAAATGACCCAACCATATTTAGTATTACTCATTGTGATAGATTTAATATTTAATTATTTAAATTTAAAAGACACTATGCAAAGGGTAAAATAAGTATTCATCTATGTAAGAATACGGTCACACCCTATCCACAGCCAAATGGAAAACTTAATTTAAACGATTTGGATTTAAATTATTTTTGGACGGGAAAATCACAACAGCTGTGCCAGTGTTGGGAACTGTTTGACCGGGTGGCAAGCAAAGTAAGCAAGAAAATAAGCAAATAAATGGCACACACACATACACAGACGCCACGGCTGACAAACAAACGCGTCTACGTGATCAAAGAACGTCTAACGGTACCAAAGGGGCTGTCGGGTGGGGGTGACTTTTATGAGGTTGAGAGCGAATGAGAGCACCACAGTGCAAAAGAGCGCAACACGCCGTGAGTGGGAGGGAGTTGAGTTGAAATGCATCGCGCAAAATTGCAGTGTTGGTAAAAGCACACATAACTATAACTTAGCGTGTTATTTATTTTTACTTTTTGTTTTTGCACGCGTTCGCACTCACACTCATACACACCCGCTCAGTTAATTTACCGTTTTCCTAATTGTCCCCACACACAACATATTGTGTGTGTATGTATGTGGAAAACTGAAAAGAATTTGTTGCATAGAAAAGTGGAGCGCCAAACACGCATACATTCGTACATCGGAATATGTTACTTATTGTGTATGTATAACATAGCGACCAATTCGATGTTTGCATGTAAGGAAATACTTACATATTTATAAATGTATGTATTTATTATGTATCATTATTGCTAGGATTGCACACATTTAATTGCAATTGAAAACACTTTAAATATATGTCTGTTTCGATGAAATTGGAAAAGTAAAAGAAGCCATATTGAAAAACGACGTCGTTAAAGTTCCGGTTAAGGTTTTTTTTCTTCTGCAGCGTCAAAATAGACAAAAGGAAGCCGCCGTTATAAAAAAGCTTTGCCTTCGGTGGTTGTTGTTACAGCGCACACATACCCGCACGCACACACACACATATAGTTACAGGAAAAGGTTCGCATACAAAGTGGGGCGCCACCCCAAAATTAACAACAACAACAGCACATGCCAAATACAAGGGGGAGAGAGTGCGTGTGTGTGTGTAGTTTTGTCATCTACTTGATCGGAAAGAGTGCGTAAGAGCAGCACACACACACAATCATACATCTGGGTACATCGCCTGGTCACACTGGAAAACAATGCTTTGCAATGTATTTGGAGTAACCGCGAATTGTTTTCGTTTCGTGTTCCTTTAATTGGCATATGCACAATTTGCAAATTATTGATTGGCAATGTGCGACTGCTTTGCCAACTGTCAGAATTTCACAAAGTCTTGGCAATATTGGCAAAGTTTTTTAACTCCTTTTTTGTTCTTGCCATATTGATCATACGTACACATATGTGTATGTGTGTGTGTGTGTGTTTTATGTTAAAAAATAATTACAGCCTAATAGCCGCATGCTCTGGTACTCTAATCTAAAGCGCCTCACGCATACAAAAGGGGTTTTATATAATTTCCATTTTCAGTCGAACGCACACACACACACACGTACACTACAGGTATATTATACGTATACGTATAGAAAACACACAGCAGCATTTCTCTATACATGCACATGTATTAATTGTGTGTGGGTAGTGTGTACATAATTCATGTACATGTATGTAAGTGTGTATGCTTAGTGAAATTAGCACTAATTCTTTTTTTGACTGTGTCAAATGCAGTTGATTTAAGTGCAATTGATTTAAACGCTGCTTGGGAATTGGTTTTTTTTTCTAATTTTTATTGTTGCCAACCAAGCTCAGTAACAACAACAACGACAACAAATAAAGCAAGCAGTTAACATAAACGTCGACGTTGTGATTTTTACGCACTGTCGTCCACCATATTGCACACTGAAATGTTTTATGTACATCTATGCATACATACGTACAGATTACATATGTACATAGTTTGAATGTATTTGTAAATGCAATACTGTACTTTTGAATATACATTTTGCATAATTAGTGCTACTGCATATGAAATTGATATATTTGAAGCGTGGGATCACAAAATATTTGAAGGGATTAACTGCGCTAGACACACACACACTGACACACTCACACCACAAGGAAGACAGGCAGCGACGTCGACAGCGACATCGTCTCTGCTATGATGGCGACCAAAAGCAGAGAACGCACTTTACAGCTCTGCCTCTGCCCTGTTAATAATGTAAGAAGTGTGAGCTAATCACCAAATCACACACAATACAATGACGGAAATATTGTTTTAGCACTGCTGCGACATTTTCACTTTTTATTACAATTTTTTTCTGTTTTTTTTTTGGTGGACTGCGCTGCAAGCAGTGGCCAAAGCAGCAGCCACAGCCGCACACACACACACAAAAGTATTTTTTTCTTTGATTAAAACGCGGGGGGTTGATTCCAATTGTCTTTTCCAGGGCGCACTTATTAACTTTAGTTCAGTTCTATTCGGTATTATGTGCCTACATTCTGTCCATATTTCGCCTGCTAATTAAACATTTTTTCAGCTTCAGCCATCAGCGAAACTCACACACACACGCACGCACACATAGAGGAGGGTAGAAGAAATGTGTAGAGGAAAAACTAAACTCACTGTCGTCATAGGTAATATAGGGCCAAGCACGCCGTTTAGATGCGTGCGTGCACTTGCCCAAAATATCTTATATATTTCCACGCACAGAGCACTTGATTTGATTTGAATTATTTCTCTATTTTTTGTATTCAATTTGTATATTTTTATTTTCTTGGAACTGATCTTTTCGACTGCCTTTTCAACTGCACACGACGATGAAAATCAGTGTGGCTGGCTTGCGTGTACAATAAAATACCACGATGCCGCAAGAACACATACAGAAAATACTGCGCAAGCTATTGGTCTGCAACTGATAAAATGGGGGAGTATATTCTGTTAAATTAAGCAGCGCACTGTTAATTCATGAACAAACTCTGTTATTGGAGGAGTCGTACTTATATTCAGCACTGCCTTTGTTCGCACAAACCTGGGTGATTTTTATGTTCAATATTGGGAATCTTCGTATATATTTAGATTTTTAAGGATGTAAAAGTGAGAGCTAAGAGAGACATATGAATCACTGTAATAAATCATCATACGCTTTTATTACGATTAAAGAAAATTAGCTACTTTGATTTCGCAACAGTATGGCAACGCCTATCATCGAATAGTGGCAACTTTTAAGCTTGCTGTTTACGATTTCATGTTAATAACAGACGACTCAAAAAGGCTTTGACTATCGGACCTCTCGCACCAACCCACAGCTATTGGTCATCTGCCGACTCAGTCGCACAACTGCTATGTCGAAAATCTGTGGCTGGTAAACACAGCTTTTCGTTTTAGCAACTTTGGTCAACCAATAAGAGTCATTAGTAAATAGTAGCGTGTAATATTAGTAGTGTAATCATCATTGTGTAGTCGCGTTGTTGTCCCCAAAATGCCTGCAGTTCGCAAATATCGACGCGAAACAAGTGAAATCAGTTGCTGCCTCAAATACTTGCTCTTCACCAGCAATGTTCTCATCTGGATGGCGGCGCTTCTCGTGCTGGCCGTTGGCATATGGGCCTGGACCGAGAAGGACATGTTCCGCAACATTAGCAAACTGACGTTCATCGCCCTGGACCCCGCCTTTGTGCTCATCATACTGGGTACCATCACGTTCATGCTCGGCTTCATGGGCAGTGTGGGAGCGTTGCGCGAAAATACATGTCTATTGGGAGCGGTGAGTTGATGACGGAGACAACCTTGATAAACCAGATATTACAATTTATACATGTATATGCATATCTAATTTGCAGTATGCCATCTTTTTGAGTGTGCTGCTGCTCAGTGAAATTGCCTTCTGTGGTCTGGCATTTGTGCTCAAGGACAAAGGCTGGGTATGTTTTTATTAAAAGCATATTGGTATTCGCTTTATTTACGGAATATTCTTGCAGATTAAAGATCAGGCCACCGAGGGCTTGAGGGCCTTCATCAAGCATTACCGCGAGGATCCCGATCAACAGAATCTGATCGATTGGATACAGGAGGATTGGCTGCAATGTTGCGGCATTGACGGGCCCAAGGATTGGGACAGCAACAACTATTTCAATTGCTCCTCCATTGCCATTGGTAGTCGCGAGGCCTGCGGTGTGCCCTTCTCTTGCTGTCGCCGGCGACCGCAGGAGGTGATCAAGAACAAGCAATGTGGCTATGATGTGCGGAAGGAGGGCTACGTAAGTCACATACGAATGTGCAATTAATATTATTTATAACGATTCCAATATAAAACTACACGCATGCAGCCTGTGGATAGAAATATACACGAGCGTGGATGTTTGCGCGCTGGAGAGGATTGGCTAGAGACGCATTTAATAGGCGTTGCCGCATCCTGCGTTGCCCTGCTCATTACGCAGGTGCTGTTGTCAACATCTCTAACATTAATTTGTCACAATTTGTATTATGGTTTTATGAGATCTTCATATAGTTTTCTTTGTCATTTCGATATTACCTTTATTGCATTTTTTAAAATGTAGAACCGAGACTTGTTCAAGATCAATGCAGCCAAACTCTAGCATTAATTTCTCACAATTTTTTATTAATGTTATATTGATTTATTTATTTTTGCTTATGTTTTTTTTTATTTTTGTGGGATGCAGAACGGCGAGCTGACCAAGATCATTTATGAAAAGGGGTGCGTCCAGGCTGGCGAAGAGTGGATCGAGCATAATTTAATTATAATTTCAACGGCCGCCATTGGTGTTATGTTTTTCCAGGTCTCAGTCTACATTAATAATTCATTTATTTTGTATTATTTTTTGTCAATTTGCATAGAGTTCTATTACTAATATGTGTTGCGCCCTTACAGATTCTTGGCATTTGTTTTGCACAGAACTTGCGTGCCGATATTTATACGCAAAAATCGAAATGGCACTGACAAATGGCCCACGCTGCCCCCACAGCACTTTAGAAAGAGTATTCAAAGTAATCGGAGAATTAACACGCTGGATAATTGAGGTAAGGTAAGGACAACATCCACATCAACAATAGAACAACTAAAACTATGCATCTACGCTTCGGTTAGTACACTATACACTATACTATAAATACCAAACTAAATGTGTGTCTACTAAAAAATCACAAAACGCATTCCGTCTCCATGGACATTGACTAAATATTAACTAGGTTGCCAAATTTTTTTGCTGTTTTACGTAGGCTTCTCTTTACATCTTATACAAAATCAAGGAATCAATACGACAATTTGCATACATTTTCTATACATTTTTACACAACGGGGAAACAAATGATGAAGAAAAAACTAAAAAAAAATATTAAAAAATTACTCGAAATGCAGCTGTGATATATTTTTAATGAATGTATAGAAATGAGACAAACCGAAATTCATATGCAAAGAAATTTTCCACACAATAAACGAATGTAAATCTAAAACAAAAACAGAGCAACTTGTCTTCGGGCTACCGAAGATTTAATATCCTTGCAGAGTATTTCTATTTCATCAACTATGCACTGAGCACTGTTTCTTATTGTTCTGTCGACTACAATGAAAATCAATATATGCTTCATAATTTTACGATCCCTGTTATTTAGAACACAAAACAAAACTGAAAATGAAGTAGAAACTGATACTATATCATATAATGATCTATTGATTTTCCTTAGATTATTTGTGTATTTTTTAAATAAAAAATCACTGACTTCGAATTCATCTAGTAGAACGTTATAATCCATTGTGGCCAATCCTTACTATTCGTCATGAGTTTAAAAGTTTTGCGTTTTACTTTCGAACATATTGATTACTATTTTTATGTTAAGCGAAAAAAACGAAATAAATTATTTTTCCTCAAATAATGATTGGACAGGAGTTCAAATTAATTATTATATTCGAAGAATGTAATGAAACTCATAAAAATCATCAAAATTAACTAATTACCTGACTAAATATATTTTGCCAATCTTTTTCGTGCTGTAATAACTTATTAAGAAGCAAAACATGATCGTAGTATGTTGTCCATAGATGCTCAGCTGCAAGGTTATTTGTTTGAAAATAATTATTGCAAAACTCTTCCTAAAGTAAGCAGCAAAATCTATTACTACAAAACCTACAACAAATTGATATTAATTGCAGTATTTTTGTAACAATGATAATAAGAGATTGAAAACACGAATATATTCTTGTGTGGGGGCACAAAAATAAAAAAAATATAAAAATAATATAATAGATTGCTTTTTGACGAGCTTAAATGAAATGCGTGGTATTACTAGCGTTGCATACAAATATATTTTTGCGAACTAAATTTAGTTTATGGTTTATAGTTCACCTTATTTCCAATGAGTCGCACGTCTAACCATCGTTTACTATTGTATAACTATATGAAATCGACGACTTACAACTGCAAAATTACGTGAGTTGGGTTCGCAATGGGTTTTACAAAAGACTGCTGTCGAATTAGTCGAAAGAAATTTGGAATATAATAAATGATATCTATAAGATGTTCGATGCAGTTGGGCTTATAAATAAGTGCTTAGTATAATTACACGAGGTCTATTGAAATGGGTTGTAAGAAGATAAAAAATAAATCAATCAATTTGCTATACTCACAAATAAGTGAATGAACTCAGAACTAGTAGGTGAAATAATTACGAGTATACGTCTGAGTTGTAATAGAATCAGTCAACAACTGTTCTTTTTCTCTTCCTATGAAACACTGCCCAATACGAGATCCATATTTTAATAATAAATCTACTCAAATTTCGGAGCATTTATACCTAATGTGTGATCTATATTTATCTTGGTTGAACAGAATAAAATAATATTGATGTGTAATCTTAATCTTCTCAAAACTTGTTGTGAAGCCACATCATTATTATTAATTATATTCGACCACAATAACTATAAATCGCACATATTTACAACAACATTTTTGAAATACTCTAGAGAATCTCACAAACTAAACAATTCAAAACAAAATACATTAAATAAATATTTGTACTGAAAAATATTTTGCAAGAAATCTAAATCTCCATCTGCCAATGTATAAAAATAAATTTTAAATTTATGACCAACTGATTTAAAGAGATAAAAATTTGGTTAATTAAAGTGAAAAAATGGCTGAACATTTAATAAACGCTATCCAATAATGAAAAAGTCAATTGTAAACGAGCTAAATTTAATATTAGAATTGCTAATTGATAAACGATATTTGATAAACAAAATACCAGTCAGTCATTGAAATTAAAAATTTTAGTTAGTTAAGAAATGTTTATTGTAAAATGTATTAACAGCTAAGATTAGCTTGTCATGGTTGTTGTTGCGACAGCAAAATCAAAAATGCTTTTAATTAAATAAAGAAACGCTTGTAAATTATGTAATATGTCGTATGAAGCTATGTTTACTTTTTAGTAATCTGAGGTGCCTCGCTGGACTCTCCATCCAGTTGAGCCACTGCATCGAATTGCACTGCCGGCAACTCAGCACCATTGACGGTTTTATTGGCCCTCTGGTACTCCAATAGAACCAGCGAGTTTTCGCCCACTTTCAGCAGTTCATTGGGCACATAGAGAGTAATTTGTGGTCCACCTAGCGGCCAATAGCGTCCAAGATTAAGCCCATTCACATAGGCAACACCCTTTCCCCAGCCGGCGACATTCAAATACGTGTCTCCCACTTCCTTCACCTCGAAGCTTCCTGTGTATGCAATAGGTCCAGTGCGCAACAAACGCTGCTCAGCAACTTTTGGATTAAGAGCAACGCTTTCACGCTTCGCACGCCAGGTCTCGATAGTGGCCTCCTCGAGGGGAAAAGCCGTGGTTGTCCAGCTTTCCAGAGGAAAGGCGCCGCCGTTGTGCAGTTGGATGGTTACCTTGCCAAATATGCCTTTGGTGTCGTTGGCACGATCATAGTTGATGCGTCCCTGGTTCTCGACCAACAGCTGCAGAGTGCTGCCCCAGCCCTTGCTCAAGGGCAGATCATAAATACGCGCTTCTCTGGACAGTGTGCCCACCAATTGCTGATCTACAAAGACATGAGCTCGATCTCGCAGCTCCTCGACCCGCAGCAGTGTTGGATCTAGATCCATGTCGGGCAGGGTGGTCTCATACAGCAACAGTCCTGAGTACTGATCAACCTCCTCGAAGGATTTGGGCTTGTCGGCGATCACCGGTTGGCCCTTGGACAGCGCAGCACGTCCCTCCGCCGAAAGCAGCTCCAATGCTGGCGTCAACTCTACTTTGCCGTAGGCCAAGCGCTTGGCAGGATTTAATGTTATCTGCGGCAGCTCCAGCACCTCGCCAATCACCTGCTTGACCAGCTCATACTTCTTGGTCACGCCGCCTGCCTCATCCATGACAGCATCGTAGTCATAGCTGGTGATATCCGCGGCATAGCCAATGCCCCCATCCAGATCGTAATTGGCGCCGGCTGTGAAGCCAAAATTGGTGCCGCCAAAGAACATGTAAAGATTAACGCTGGCGTTGTAGCTGAGAATGGTTCTGCAAGTATACAATTCACCTAAATAAGTCGAAACAATTACGAAATGTATCTGTATGTTTACTTTAAGGCAGTGGCCACTTCTTGGCCATCGCGACGCTGATTCATCTCTTGCCAGTGCGTCAGCCAGCCAGGATAGAACTCCGAGTTGACCAGCGGACCCGTTGGCTGCACTTCCCGCAACAGTTTCCAAATGTTTTCGATCTCAAATACTGCAGCATTATAATTACAATTATTTTAGCTTGCAAACTACTTGAATTTTATCCACTTTTACTCACCGCGATCGATGCCAAAGTCGGTGGTGGCAAAAACATTCTCAATCTTGCCGCAGTGCATCCGATCATTGGGTATGTCGACGGTGAACAGTAGTGCTTTGTTCTCCACATACTTTTCGGTCTCATCGCGCAACCAGTTCAAATAGTCGTGATCACACGCATAATATGCCGCATATTCATTCTCAACCTGCACCATTATGATCTTGCCACCATTTCCAATCAGCAAATGCTTCAGACGTGGCATCAGCTGAGCATACCATATGCCCACCTCCTTGATGTAGTCTCCATCATTGGTGCGTACTTTAATATCCGGATATTTGGTGAAGAGCCAATGGGGCAGACCACCCTGTATATAAAACGCTTTACACAATTCAATCTGTGTTTTATAAATGACTTACGTTATCACGTTCGGCGCAGATATAAGGACCCGGACGGAGTACGATATAGAAGTCTTCTTCTTGCGCAATTTCCAGAAACTTTACCACATCGGCTATGCCCTCCCAGTTGTATTCGCCGTCGTGTGGATTGTGTAGCGACCATTCAACATAGCTGCCAAATAGGGATGTGCATTAAATATTTAATTTAAATGTTATTACTTTTTAATGGAAAACATTCATATGCATTTTGTGTATTCCAGTAATTCCGTTAGTCCGATATATGTAAATTACATACATACATGCACGCAAAAGATAAAATGTGTTCACAAGTAATTTATGAGAAGCTAAAATATGAGAGTGTTGTTAGTGTGAGATTAACTCAAATGTTCAGAATCCATTAAACTAAAGAGTTAACTAATGAATATTGAAAATAATATTCTCTTTTCTAACATATATTTCTTAAAATACAATTATTATAAATTACATACTTAAGTAGAAAAGGTCTAAGTTTTGTACTTTTATATTAATATATGAATTCATCATGAAATATAAAAATGTATTAAAAAAAGTTATCTATGTGAATTGATAACCATTTAAAGTAACACCAAAATATTTTAAATATATGTCTTATGGTTTAAAAACTTGCATCTACTATGAAAACAACTACTTCAGATTTGAATTGCGTGATAACTCAATTTAAGATTGCTATTGTTGCTCCGCTTATCCGAAGTTTACTGATTAATAATTTCCTCATTCAAAGTCATTCTTATGGGCACGTCCTAAATGATGAATAGCACCATATCTCTATCTATTTACTCACGTATCCAAGGCATTGAGACCAGCTGCTCGCATCGTGCGCAACCGACTTCGCCAGGCATCGGGCAGGGCACGGAAATAGTGGAATGATCCGGAGACATAACGAAATGGTTCTCCATTCAACAGGAAAGTGTTCGCTGTGTGATCTATGCTGAATGCAGGCGTGTCCTGAAGATACGATAAGAGTTTAATACGACTTTTATGATTGCAAAAACAAAGTGATACAAGTTTCAAAAAGCTCTCACCTTTGTTACGCCATCATCACTGCTGCTGAGCCCCACACAGAGGCCAACTGTCAATGCGATCACCAAAATTAAAACGCCGCCGCTCATGGCCAATGTTAGTTTGCGAGTGCAGCGAAAGCCGCCGCCGCCGCCAGTTTGAGGCGCGTTGCTCATTGTGTTTAAAAGCTCTAACTAAGCGCAGCTTTAAGCTCGTCGATGTAGCGTAAATTACAACTGATCACCAGCGTCGCTCACAGTCGAATGTCAATGGGATTGCATCAAGTTGGGCAGGCACTTTGATCGCGTACTTCATTTGCTTGTATTTCATGCGTATATATACTATTCCGATAAGTTCGCCTGGAGTGGCTGATAAAGCTAATGCCGGGTTTAAGTTGAATGCCTGCAGATCGTAATTGTTTTCAAGCAATCGTTTTGTTTTCCACTAAGCATGTAGAGTCTCATTATCGCTATTAGTTCAAGTAGTTATAAATAATTAACATCTAATCTATAATCCTTGTAAATGAAATCTGTTGATGTTCCAGTTGATAGTCTTAATCGTGTTTGTGGTTTAGAAGACAATAAATACCATTTCAAGATATTTGACACCGTATTGATTGAGCAATAAATTATTTAAAGGACAGTACAGTTTGCATTTGATTTTTTTGTTTTCTACAAATTATCAATATTATGGCAAAGAATGTAAGTCTGAAAACTTTGAAACGGATAATTAAGGGTTGGAGTTTATATAACATGCCAACAAAATATATACATACATATGTATATATATATTTTTTTATTATTATTCTTTTGAATTTGATAAAAATGAGTGCGTTTTTGAACGATGATTGACAATGTAGTCGTCTCGCAGTCCCCATTAATTTCATCAGTGCCATTGTATCTCTCACCATTTTCTGTTAATACTTGAAGTATAAAAACGGACTTATTGTTTGAATATTTCCTTTATTTCATTATCATAGTTTACTGTACTATCACTTATAAAATTGCAAAAAATTATATCATCCAAGTTCATGGTCGTATAAATGTATGTATAAATGATAAACTTGATTATATGTATATTGTCCAATCTATAGTTATAATACGTTATTTAGTTGAATATGTGTTAAGTACTAGACTATAAATGCCTTTGGTAGTGTGCTTCAATATATTTTGGTTTTTGGGTTTTATCAACTCTCTTAGAGAGTCCTTAGCTCCACTTTGGGATAAGGGTGTATTTTGATTACTTCACTTTATAGATTGTTAGTGTTGTTTTTGGGATTGGAGGTGTTATAACAAATTCTAAGTAGTTACTTTGGCTTAACTAAACTTTAAAATAGTTGTGTATAGTTTTTGCATTCCATTTATAAATTATTTGAACTGTAACAAAAGTGCTTCTATTTCACATAGGCTGAGGTAGAACCAGCACGAAATTACAGGAAGCTAGATGAGTCGTTATGGGATTGAAGACTAGTATACGTAATTATAGATAGAGTTTTGATTGTGGTAAATATTATGGTTTGGCTTAGAAACTAGAGTCCATAGAATATCGTTGTTTTGGGTATTATTTATACAGAACTAGGCGCTGATGCTGCAGAATTTATCGGCCATCAGTGTAAGCACCTTCTCGAGTTTTCCATGACGATCCTCTGCCTTTGCTGTAGCTCCCGAGCTGCCCCACAGAAACTTGACGTGAAATTCGGTGCTGTAAAGAAAGCAGATAATACAATTGAAAACAATTCGAGGAACAAGCTTAACTTCGACTTACCGGAAGGCATCCGCCAGCAGCTCATCCAGTCTGGGGCTGGCTTCCTCCAGAATAATCTTGGCATTCTTGCGAAACAGATCCAAATTCTTGAGGAAGCCACGCGAAGCATCCAAATGCTGGAAATTGATGCCCATGCCAAAGTCATCAGCCTTCGACTCCCAGGGCGCAATGCAGGTGTTATAAAGAGCCGGACGCTCATCGATATTGCCATGATTGATAATGTCCAGCACGGGTCGATCGATGAGCAGTGCATAGAGCAGCACATGGGGCACTGTTGTGTTGGGAGCCTGCGGATTGGAGGCCTCATTCATGCTGCTCAATGTGGGACGCAGCTTTGCCTCGAACGTAAACGCGCTGTCCGTATACTTTTGGCGCAGAATGTGCCAGGCCTGATCCAGTTTTTGTATCTGCAAAAGAAGAATTTATTAAAGAAACGTTCCTTACTTAGGGGCAAGTGGTCAAACCTGTGGCATGCATAGACCCAACATGATGGAGCAAAAGCTGAATAGATTTCCCAGTGCCGTCTTTGTTTCCACCGCAATCTGTATCCACTTGCTGAGCAGTTCGGCGCGATCCAAGTCCGTTTGACAGGTGAGTATGGTGACGGCCACCATCAGCTTGATGCACTGCGTGCGCTCGATGATGTCCTCGCGAAACACCTTGCCATGTGGCAGAGTCAGCAGCTCGAGGCCCGAGCAGCTCAAGTAAGAATCCAGCTCACTGGACGGCTCGTCCAGGAATAGACCGATGTCGATGCGTGTAATGTGCTCCGCCAGCAGCTTGGGTCCCGTCTCCAGCAGCATCATCTTGAAGGTATTGAGTGCATCGCCATCCAGCGGCTTGTTCTCCACCGACGGCAGCAGCAAGGTGACGAAATTCTCGAAATCAAATTTGCTGCACTGCAACGCAAAGGGATGGTTTAAAATGGCACCGTAAGAAGCGGCCAAAAGATTCGTGTAAACTCACCAGCTTAAAGTCCTCGATGGGCAGCGAGAAGAGCTGCTCCTCGGCAGCCATGGCATCGAATTCGGTGAAGCTCTTCAGTGTGCCATTCGATGCGGAACTGGTCATGAACCTGGGATTCTTAATGATGACCCCGCCACGTTGCAGGCACATTTCGCTAACATCCCCGGGCGCCGAGTCGCCAGAGCCGTTGCCCGAATCGGAGCCACTCGCTTGATATGCCAGCACTGCAGCCATTGGCTCCTTGCGCGGCTTGGGCGGTGGACTCGGCGGTCTGTCCGGCGTATCCAGGCTGCAGTTGCGCGCCAAACTGCAGATCCTGGCCGCCGCCTGTTGCCGCAGCGCCTGCGCCGCCGACGTGCTCGGACGTGGCAGCGACTGTGTGCTGAACTTGCTCTCCAGATGCTGTGGCTGCAACTGTAAATCGCTGGTGGGGTTGCAACGAGCAATGGTCTGGAATCTGGCCATGCCATGTCCATTGGCCGACTCTCCCGCTGCTTGCTGCTGCTGCTGCTGTTGCTGCTCCTGCTGCTTGTTGATGTTGCTCACAACCATTGCCTGTGCCGGAGTCAAGCTCTGCGAGCGCTGCTGCTTCTTGCAAGGCAATCGTGGCGGAGGCACCTCACGTCGCACACGCGGTGGAGAGCAATGCGGACTCGAAGGAGTTGCCGGCTGCTGTTGTGCTGCTCCCGCTCCTGCTACTGCTGGCGCATCGTTGGCCACCTGACCAAAGCGAAACACACCGGCTCCGGCTGTCGAGCTGCCCATGGGTGAGTTCAAGGGACTCAAACCGCGTAAACCGGCCAGCATTTGTGTGTGCAGCTGATTGCCCACAATCTTGTGGCCATAGAACGAGAGTGGATATGTACGATTGCACGGATACTGTATCAATGCACCCGATGCCGCAGAGATCGGCTTGCCCGAGCCCACATAGAAGGTGATCAGATCCGGCACAGTGTCAAAGGCATCCTCCTCAAACTGATACTGCACTCGCTCGTAGACAGTCTCGGGTTGTAGCACCAGCTGCAATTATCAAAATTGTAGTATTCTATTAATAAATCCATATTTTCTACACATAACTCCCATTCGTGTACTTTTGAATATCGTGTTTAAGTTCTGAAAATTTCAGAGCAAAAGGTTCATGAGGAATGAAATTATAAACATTAATATTAAACGTGAATAAGTTAATTCCCAAGTTTAAGTACTGAAGATTTAAAAATAATCGCTTCAAATCCATCAGTTAATTAAGCTTTTTGGTTACCAATATATGAAAATTTTACAATAATTATTACAAATAATATAATTCAGAAACTATAGGAACAGTCAAGTAATAAATATACTCAATTTCAATTTAGAATAACATATTATTAATTCCAGACTTTCGCTCACCTTATTAAGCACAAAATGCAATACCGCCGCCTTGCTGCGACAGGTGAGCACATAGTTATCCGGCTGCGAGGCGCAATCGCGAACTAGAAAGTCGCCTTCCCGCTGCACAATCTCTTCGGCACGCTGTCGAGGCAGTGCTCCGTGGTACCAGGCATGCGAACGTAGTTCCCGGGCATCCAAACTTAGCTCCCATTCGAGTGCCTTCTTCAGAGCAATTGCCTCCTGTTGCTCGTTGGGATTGGGCGAGGAGGCGATGGGTGTGGATGCATTGCTGTTGTTGCCGTTCTCCATGTCGTCAGCGGCGTTGCCCCAATGCGGACTGTTGCACTTGGAGCGTGGTTTCAATTCCTCGTAGCTGGACAATAGAGAGAGAGCGAGAGATGGTAAGAGAGTGAGAAATGCATTTCCCTTATTATGGGTAATTTATGTTGTGTACATTGCCCCCGATGGCCGGGCTTTTGCTGAAAAAGGGAAATTTGCTCCCACAATAATTGGTCCTTTGGTATATGTAAGGCTTTTGTCTGAAGTTCAAGTGCAAAAAAAAACTATTCAAATTGTAAAATCTTTTAAACTAATTATTACGCTTTACAAAATTGAATAATATTTTTATATCTAGCGTTTTGTGCGTGAATTCCATAAGTTTTACATTTAAAATGTGATTCAAAGGCAAATTTGTTATCACTCACCTGCTACGCCCATTTTTCTCTAAGGCGTTTTCTTTACAGCAAACTCACAGAGGAAACGCCCAAATAGATGATTGACAAATGTATCTTAATATACTCGACAGCTTTTGTATTTCTTTGTACGTATATTAATACAATATAAAATTCTTAATTTTTGGAATAAACTTTAATTTAGTGCAACGTTATCTGCAACCGTTTGTGGGCTTTCCTTATCGTCAGCCTCGTCTGCACTCTTTGCCATCTAAATTCGCTCTGGGCTTCGCCCACCCTGGCACAAGTCGAATGTCCTTGTGGGGGTTGTTCGCTTATTCCCAATTTGTTTGTGTTTTGTTTCACGACTTTTATGCCGCCCGCCTAACAGTCGTTGGCTTTTTATTATTTTGTTTCTTTTATGGGAAATTCTGCGGCACATGCGCAGAGTTTTTGTTATTGAAATATGTTTTCACGTGTTCCGTTGCAGAAGTGGTTGCGAGGAGTTTGGGGACTCCTTGTGGATGCTATTGCGATGGATTGTATCATGTTGCGATTGTATCGATAAAAACGTTCCATTTCTAAATTAAGTTGACTCAACTTTCTGTACATGTTTATGATGCTAATTGTTTAAATAATTCAATTCGATTTTATATTACGTTTCAACGTCTAAATTGATCCCTACATTGTATAGCTATTTAGTTAATACTTTCACAAAATTGTCGTTGTTGTCTACTACCACACTATTCAATTCAATTAATATTAATTTAATAAATCTTTGTTGTTTACGCTAGATAGCATTAGGTATCTATATTTATTTTGGTTTACTTTTGGCCTGCTATGCTTAATGTCTTTTCTATCTTGCTTTGTTTCTCTAAATTTATATTTAACTGATAAAAATTGATTGTTGAATAAATTATTGGGCTCTAATCTATACTTACATTGTTGCTGGTTCATCGAATGTCAGTTGCTTTAGCACCTTGCCACTTTTGGTGGTAATCACAGCAGCTCCTCCACTATCGTTGCTGCCAGCCATATCATCCAGATAAACCATTGGACAGGAGCTTTTGCGACGCGGCACTGGCACCGCACAGGGAGCACTTCGCATTGCTAGACAGATAAACCAGCAGTTTCTTTAGATTATAGTCGAACAGTTCGTACGAATAATATTTATAAATCGTATATTGCCAGTAGCGTTACCTTCCAAATTCATCGATTGCCTGCGCTTGGCTCGCACGCCCAGCAAACTGTTGAGCATTTTCTGGCGATGGCTCATGCTGCGTATGCCCAAACGCTTCAAGTCTCGATCGGTAATATCTCCGATATCGTGGACAGTGGCATACGTCTGCAGGTTGGCTTCATATTGCTGCAGATCCAGCAGATTTAGCCACTCGACAATGCTCAGTCTGGAGTTGTGCACCATCATAACCACATCGTCGCGCCGTCTGCTCGCATTCGGATAGCGAAAGTTCCACAGGATGCCTACATTTTAAGCACTACAATTAATTTATGTTACTCCTGCTGCTGTTCCCATTAACACTTACTGCTTCGTCTATTTGTCGCATTTCGCGGCTCCAACTGCCTGGTCTGGACATTGCCCATTTCCCTGTAATTCTATTTAACTACAATATAGAGCTACAACTGCGATCATGCACATATAACTATTCTAGCTCTGTAATTAAGCCGTCACATTGCTGCGCGTCTCATTTACTGAAATTTCAACCGCTCACTGCGCTTATTGCCAACAAACTGAGCAAACGAAGCTCCAGAAAAACAACTGAATGGAATCATCATTTCGAATTGGGCGCATCTTAAATACCCTTTCTTTTACATTTATATAATTTAATATACTGATATAAATGAAAGAACATCGAATATCATTGAAAATGTTATAATTCAAGACCGATCCTAATGTCATGAAATTATATCATGAACAGATACATAAATAAGTAAATAAATAAATATGTTGAAGCACAATTCGATTTGTTACATTTTCTGCTGTTTGTTTTGTGACTATCTAAGTTAGAGTATTCGTAAAACAATAATATTAATATAGTATTGAAGTAGTATTTCAATGTCGGGCGTCAATAATTTGCGCTCACTGTTTGCCTAATTGTCTCTCTGATCCGCGCTCCGTCAGCTGCCCCCGCGCTTGACCAACTGTTTGTCGTACGTCTTGCGTTGCCGGCGGTATCGGGTTTTATCATTGTATAGATTAGAAGGTCTCGTCGCAGTTCCAAATTGTGCTGATCACAGCGGTATACCCCTAATTAAATTTTCGTTGTTCATGTGAAAGAATAAGTACAATATAAGAAAATGGCATTGCGTGTTGTTTTTGAGAGACAGCGTAAATAAAAGGCATTGAGAGTTCATGAATTAGAGAGACGAACAATTTAAATGAGAGAGTGAGAGTAAATTTCAAATATTTTAGGGGTTCTTCTTGACGAGTTTCAGCTGAAATACTTATTTTGCTCGGTTTGTGTGGTTCTTATTGGCTTTAGCACTTTATATGTGCATCACATAGAACATGATTTATCTTTATTTATCTTAACAAGCTGCGTGTATTTATGTGGTTTTGAAGATTGGATCGTTGGTTAGTACAATAATTACTGAGACGTTTCTGAAAATAAACTCATAATTATATTATTTATTTTGGAAAATTGAATAAGATATCAAATTATAATTTTTATAATTTTAAAGTGAATTAACTATACAAAAGTCATTGTTATTGTTTGTCGCAGAAATCGATTGAAAATCAGTGATTAATCGTATCCGACATATTTAGAATTAAAGATTCAATTGTAATTTTTTCAAGGATTATTCAACATTTATTTATAATTTATTCTAGTCTTTACATGTTAATTTACTTAATTTGTAGTTGGCAATAAGTTAAATTCGTGATTTATTTTTTTGTATAATAAACTACATGACTCACAATGATTTGACCGTACTTGTTACTCTACCACATCTATTTCAATATTATCGTCATCGTCGACTTTGTCGCTTAGCTCCACACTGGAACAACTGTCCGAGCTGTACTCCAATGTCTCATGGGATCTGACGGCCACAGTTCCAACCGGCAGTAGCATGGGCTTACCTGCACTTCCTCCGGAGCCCAACTGTGATGGAGGTTGCTTCTCGTGGCCACTCTTGAGATTCTCTCGCGTGTGTCGCCATTTCATGCGTCGATTCTGGAACCAAACTTTCACCTGCAACAAACGAATTTGTTCCAAAAACACTTCTATGCCCATTGTGCCTTGAACTGACCTGTGCATCTGTAAGATTTAGTCTTGCAGCCAATTTACGTCTGTCCGGTTTGGTGATGTATTTCTGTTGCTGGAATTGTATCTCAAGTCCCTTGCGCTGTAGATTCGTAAAAACGGCACGAGACCAAGAACGCTTTCGTTTGCCATTGTTGTTGCTGCTGCCGCTGTTGTTGTTGCTGCTGCTATTGCTGGTGTTGCTGTTGCTGCTGTTGTGTGTGTGTCCGCCATTTTGTATTGCGCTCGCGGCACCTGTTGCCGTTGTGGGAATGTCCAGTAGCTGCTGCTGCGCAGACTTGGCCGTAAAGCGATGCTGCTGCGTCAGCTGCAGCGTCTTCAGGCTATTTAACGTGGACGTTGAGCTGTGCAACAATGTTGCTGCTTTGTGGGGATGTTGCTGTTGCGGGTGTAAATGTTGCGACTGTTGCTGATGAAGTTGCTGCTGCTGTTGCTGTTGCTGCTGTTGATGGTGGAAACGCATCAGCGCATTTGTGGCCAGTGTTGGAAATGATGTAACTGTAAAAGAGGAAAGTTCATTAAATTGGGTAAATTATAAATTATTAATATTATTATTTAAATTAATTAACAAAAACTATAATGAACAAGTGCCTAAATGTTATAAATATATATTAAATTTATTATTAACAAAAAAAATAATAAATAATAATAATAATAAATTAGTTAATGTAAAGTATACAAATAAATCATAAGGAATACATGCACAAATATTACTTTTTAAAACTTGACCCCTTTTATTAAAATTATTATTTTGGTAAATAAAATAGTAAATGAATGTAATCAATTTATTTATGGTATTTAGCCATAATATATTTGTTTATTTATTCTGCAAGTTTTTGAAGTGTTTCTTAACTAATTATCAATAATAAACTTTGCCTTTTTTGTAAGTTTTTTTTCGATTTTAATGGAAGCGGTCTATTTCATTCAAAATACGAATGCAGAGAGTCTTATTTATTTTTACAAGTTGGCACCCGACATCCTCAACGGTTACTTATTTATGTATGGGCATATATCCGCCGGGAAATAATATATTTTGCAATACAATTTACGCATTTCCCAAAGTGCAGAGGCTGGAAACTAAACAACAAATAATCGACATGGGAAAATATTAAAATACATTTTTCGTAAAAATAAGCTGAGTAAATTATTTTGAATGAAACGCACGTTGAAAATATTTAAATGAGTTTGTTTATAATAAAATTTTCACTTAATTGGAAATAATCAGCATTGTAGGTAAACAAATTGTTTACACCACAGCGCCAAGAACCAACATCATCAACAACAACAAGAACAACAGAAAATATCTCTTATTTGGGGTAATCGAGCACGACATGAGGCACGAGATGTGCTTGAGGCATTCAACGAGTATTGCCGGGGCAAGTCTCCATTGGTAATGGTGTGTGTGTGTTTGTTTTGTAGCTAAATGTTTTTTAAATACGCTTACTATAGAGCAACTTATGAGCTAATAGTTTTTTGCTGGTGGCAACGATTAAACTAGTTTATGCATTTTTATTGGTTTTTTATAAACTCTGCGCACGGTTTTTCAATTTGTTTGTGCGCGCGGCATGCGTCTAATTATTTATTCATGTTGCATTTTATTTACTCAAAACTCAAGCGATCTTTTGTCTATTTACATTGCAACGGAAATGCGCTACAATTGCATCTGTAGCTGAAGCTGTATTTTTATCTGTATTTGTATCGCTATCTGAATCTGTATCTGTATCTGTGTCTGCCATGTGCAAGCATGCATCTTAATTGGCGGCATTTGGCTTCTGTCAACTGCCGCCTTTTCGTTCTAATGAGATTTCCATTGATTTTCAACACCTCAGCGCACCTTAATTGCCGCATCTTAGACAATGATACATATTTGTAAATAATCCCTCAATGCTGTAAATATCTTAATGAGTTGTGATCATTCTGGGTGCATTTTAAATCATTGGTTGCTTGGTTCTGTTCTGATGTCTTGATTATTTGCGGCTATTAATTTACGACCTGCTTACAATTGTATATACAATTATTTGCGTTTGTGAGTTGGTATTTATGGTTTTGCGAATATTTATCCAGTTCACTTTGCGGATAAACAACTGAAGGCATTCCGAGTGCATCGCGATTAAGAGAGAGAGAGAGCGAGAGAGTCTGTTCATAGACTATATAAATTCTCTCGAATTTGTGAGAATTCCGCATTCGCCTTGATATACAAAAATATCCCTTTAGCAATAATGCAAATTTGTAAATAAAACTTAGTCTACTTATTGGATGCGAATATTATTTATTATTTAATATTCTCACTAAAATAACATATTTTTAAACATTCATAAAAAATACTAATTTATTTAGATAGACTGATTATACAAATTAATAAACGGTTCTCTCAACCAAATGCAAATTTATCAAATTAGTTACAAATAATCGTAAAACTTGTTAAATTTTAAATGTTATCAAGATGAGTATAAATTTCTATTGTACATATCATCGCATAACTGTTTAAATAAAATACAAAGTGACTTCGAATCAATTGGCGATCATCATCATAAAATTGCCTAATCGCGATCTCACTGATTAGTAGAGTTTATATGCAGTAACTTTGAGTTTGATAACTGATTGAAATGATGTGTTGAGGCAACCTTAATACGCTGAGCATTGGAGATATAGATCTCTGGCTGTTCTGCGCTGTTACCCTGGAAAAGCGTGAAAGCGCACCTGCTATTGGGAACTTTGACAAAGTTGGCTCAAAGCAGCAGGTTTTATACGAATTCAATGTATCTATCATTGATCATTGATCTGGGGGAAGACACAAGCAATTGGATTAACATATAAATTGTAAATTAATTAGGCAAGTGGCGCCAAATTATGGGCCCCAACCCGCAGCATTCACCAGGCGATACATAAATAAGCTCACAACCAAAACACAAGGCAAAAGAATTGAAGATTTTCAACAAATCCATCGATCGGTTGCTTGATGGTCGATGGATGGATCGATCGCCAACTAGAAAGCAAAAACAATCAAACAAACTACTCAACACCCAAGGCTGAAACAAGCAAACAGCAACAAATATGTAGCTAGAGAGGGAGAAGAACTACAGAGAGAACCTGGATATATGTAGATGGATGCATGGAATTGTGACTTTGGATGAGCCATGGTATTTTATGATGTGCTATGCGATGCGATCAATCCATCACAAATGAATCCACAGAGAGAGAGAGGGAGAGAATCTTCTGTCTGTCTGGCTTCTTCGATAGTGAAATAACTTTGGCACCACAGGTAGCCTGGCCAGCCTGGGCCACCACAGTGGGTGGCTGTGTAAATAGTTGGCCTCGGATGGCCCCTAAAAATACCACAGCCTATGGCAGCATAGCTTCAATCAGTCAGTTAGCCAGTACCTCAGTCAGTCAATTGCTGAATGCTGCATGTCATTAACTTAAACGGCAGCCTCTATATTGAGGCACAGTAGTTGGCCCCACCGGCGCCCCAATCTATCAGAGAGCATCTATCCGTAATGGGTGAGGAGTGAGCTCCTTTCGGGTGGAAGGTGCTTTGCACTCTTCAAACGGAACCATTCATTATAATTAGATGGATTGGCTGCCCCTGAATGACGGGCCAATTGCTCAAGCAAATAAACAAATTCGCTTCAATCGCTTTTCAATTTTCCAATTTTCGATCGTTTGTGAGCAGTCAGTTTATTTTTAAGCTCAGTACTTAATTTGTTCATAAATTGTGGTTAATTTGGTTTTGGTTCTTTTGAATTTAATTTATTTAATGTAGCACAGGATTGATGAAACACTTCAAGACGCTTGCCAGTATTTATTTTTGTTGTTCTTTTTTGTTGTTGATTGAGGAAATGTCGAATTTTATGCCACGTGCTAATTGGCATTTCATTTTCGCCCTCTTAACATTGCTGCTGCTGATAATGTGTTTGAGAATCATTTAATTTTGATAATAATTTTCATAAATGTTCATCTTGAATTGATGGCCAATTTATTTTGATGTGGCGCTAATTTGTTAGCCACTTTCAAAGGAAATAAAGGCGGAATTAATGTTGTGGATTGTGCGTTAAAGTCATTTCTGGTTTCGGTTTTGGATGAATCAAAAATACAAAAGGAAGTGCGACATATACTTTCTTTCCCGCACTTATTACTTTAGACATACTCTCCTTGACAATATTGTGTAACAAAAACTTCCGGATACAAACGTGATACTGAGACACTTGGCTATTTAACACCCTCTTGATAAGTATTGTATACAAAACATTCAAAAGAGGTCGGGGGAGATGGAGAAATTGGGAAAAGGGCAAACAAAGTTGAACAATAGCAATCCAGCACAATACACAAAATATATTTCTCACTATTTTTCATATAAACAAGATCAAAGTGCACATGAGTCCATGAGTCGTCCCCTGATATACAAAACAGCAGGAAGTAACGTAAATACTACAAAATAGATATATATTTGTCGATTTCAAATTCAAATTCAAATTCGATTTCAATGCGATTCGATTGGATTTGAACAAACGAATTGTTTTCGTCAAGAACAGTTGGCTACAATAATATTGCACAATATGGCCACAGATCAACTAATAATTCCAATAAAAACGCACAATTTATGGTCCAACCATTTGGTTGAGACCAAAAGTGTTTCATGTTTTCCCGGAATGTAAATTTTCAATCATTCTCTTTACAATGCTATCGCAATGCAGTTTATAATGAGTCTGACCAAAGAGCATGTCTGAGTTTGATTGGCAAATGGGAAAAACTTCCTTGACGCATCTTTTGATCGTTTACTGATCATTGTCTTTGTAAGAGAACAGACCACATGAAAGGATGTTGAACTTTCAATTGTGGTTATTAATTGCAGACTAATATTGAATGCAATTTTACTTAATGCATTGATATCCAAAAGACGACATGATAATAAATAATATAGATATTTTTTTTAAAAGACTATCCCCTAACTTGAGAGTTATTTCCTGATGTTTTTTGAAAACTTCATGCTGATGTTATATAATTATACAAATATTTTAGATGAAGAATACAAAACTGGGGAGTTATTAATAAGACGATTATTTCAGTGAATAACAATATTCCCATAAATATGCAATGTCGAATAACATTTTAAGTATGGATTCTCACCATGCTCTGCAGCACGTATGGGCGTTGGTCTCAGCACCGACTTGTAATCCATATATAGTCCAGGATAGAACTTATCCACTCCTGCATAGGCGAAGGCATGTGGAACAGACACAGGTGAATGCTTGACAGTTTCCGTGGTCTGTGGAAAGCAGCTGGGAAAAGTGCAGCATGCATAGAGACCCCCGTCACAGCATTGTCTTGGGGATGGCGTTGTTAGGGATGTCAAAGGATCTGAGCGCTCTGAGCTCAACAGACGATCGACACTGAAACTTAGTTTCACTTTGGTTGTGGTGTTGTTGCTGTTGGTTGTCAAGGGGTTTTCGCTGGTTACACTGGCATTGGGCACTGAATCTTTGGTGGGCAGATCACTATTGGAGTTGGAGCCATTCTCACTATCCGCAGGATCACGACTATTTGCTTGTAATTTCAGTTCACAGTCGTTAAACACATGCGTGCTTAGATTTTCGGGCACACTCTGTTCCATATTGGCACTTTCTTGCAGTAACATTGCACAGTTTGGTCACACTTAAGCGTTATTACCATAAATCTAATATCATGTCACAAGTTGGTTGAGTCTCTCCCAACAAAAAACACCGTCGCTAAAGAAACCGCAATGATACGATCACACAGAAGTCTTGAAAGGGGCGCATCTAGAGTTGAAACCGCTTGCTAAGACAACCCACACGGAACTGAATGGACCGGCCCGGGAGCAAACCCAACCAGCGATCATCGATTGCCTTTGGGCACATACGAAACAGTATTGTGTTAAAGTAAATCTCAGTGATCGTGACAGTGGGTGAAATTTCACTTTTAATGTAAATAATATTGTATAAAGTTCCTTTAAGCATGTAGAATATTCCAAATCAATTGATGGGCTGAGTTTGGGAATAGCAAGCACTAAAAAATGTAAATAGTTGGAATCACAAAATATATTGATAGAAACACAAAAAAAATTCATGTTGAAATTGAGGTACACAAATGAAATACTTTTTCATAAGCTAAAATCATTCATAGAAGATACTTTCTCATTTTACCTAATACGTAATTATAACCATTATTTTCATATTTTCTATGCCCACCTCTATGTCATAATCATCTTTACCCAATTTAAATTACAATATGTCATAATATTAAATATTCATTTTTCTAAAGACATTTTCTGTAGTTTATGATTTTATTGTTCCCATATTTAACTGCTCGATCTTTAAAGATTTATTTCAATTTGACCCACTGTTGCTCACACGGATGAGAAACTTGTTGTACACGGCTTGCTTCGGTTGTTTACACACACGCAGACCGCTATGTCATTAGCTCAGTCAGAGATCGTTCGTTGATCGCTATTGAGATTTGTTTACCGATTTCTCCATATGTTGCCGTACTCCACACGCACACAGACTTGCTGAGGAGAAGAAATACACTCACACCGTGGTTCCCTAGCACCTACACCTTATGGAGAGGCAGCATGGCAGCTGGCAGCCAATGCGAGCAATCCATTCAAGTGGGCGGAGCCAACAGACTCTATCAGCAATGATGCTTTATCTCTTTCCTGCACATGCTGTGGACAACTGAATGGTGAATTGACTGAGATTGAGTGATCTCTGCGCATAATGCCAATGGTATCTGGTTGTGGCTTGTTAATAAAAAAAGTAGGTAATGTTGCTGCAGGTTCCGTTTAGTCATAAATCTAAACGCATTCCAGGAACCGCAATTGCTCCTTCAATTTGGTGAGCTATTCAACTTTGTGAACTGCCCAAAATCAACACAATAAATAGTGGAAATGTAAAAATTGTGAATCGAAGTTCGTTTTGTTAATGTGAGTCCTGCCGTGCCGTTACGTAGCATACATTGCGGCGCCAAACACCGCCCCCCGCAACTCACCCAAGTGACCCCGAAAAAAAAACAATGAATATGCAAATGCAATCACGGGAAATGTACGCTAAAGAAGGACGCAATCTTCAACATGGTAAAAATGGGACACCCTTCAAAACACATTGCCAAAATAAAAGAAGTTAAGGTAACATCTTAATATATATAAATCTCGTGTCACAATGTTTGTCCTCAATGGACTCCTAAACCACTTAACCGATTATATTAAAATTCGCACATCATGTGCAGTTCGATCTAACTTGAGAGATAGGATAGTTTAAATTAAAAAAAATAGATAAAAAAAAAAAAAAAAAAAAAAAAAAACTTTAGCCACAGCAACGCGTGGCCGGGTCAGCTAGTATAATATATGTGTTTGTTCTTAGCCCCCGGTTGGTTAAAAAGGATCTATTAAAGGTCGTCGCGGCCTTGAAATTCTAATTAAAATTTTTAAAAAAATATTAATAATCTCAAAAGTTGCAAAATATGCAAAATAAGATAAAATGGATAGGTAAATAAATACCCATGTATACAAATTTTAAAGTAATAATTTTGGATTATTGATTATATGTAAATAAATTAATAATATACAAAATTTGAAAACAGAATAATTTTTTTTTTTAAATAAATTTTTTAAGTATTTAGTTCTAATATTAGTCAACAAATAAGTAAATTTTAAACCGTAAAAATAAATAGTTGTAGGTAGGAAGTTTATAATTTTATATGACATAAATCTGGTTGCATTTCAATTTAGTAACGAAGTCATTGTATCCACAAAGAAGGGTATGGCGAAACGCAACCAGGCAAAGTAAACAAAACACGAACAGGATATTTTTTTTTAGGGGAGAAAACCGCAATCAAAACGACTTGGCGCAACAAAATTTGGGTTAGATAGGCACAGTACGTATCTTCCGCTCGAATGGATTCGTTGTCATCCTCAACACCGCCATCGCCGTCATCGGTATCGACGCCGTTATTGCGTGGCAAATATGATATGGAAAGTCTGAGCATCAGCGAACCAGCTGATTGTGATGATGATGAGCAGGATTTCACATTTCGCTATCCCAGCTATATGTATCCCGATGTGGAGTACGATAAAAATGAAGTGCCTTTATCGTTTAAAGCATCGCCAGACTCGCTATTCAATCTTTGTGCCGTAGTCGTCGATGCCCAGGGGCGTACCGATGTCTTCAAGTGGAACATCAACGATGTAGCCAATTGGCTGATCGAATTTGGCTATCCAGAATATGAGGTTCGATAGATTTATCATTCTTCGAGCATTTTTTATTCTCATTTCGAGTAATTACTATACAGCAAACCTTCAGGGAGAACTACATCGATGGCCACAAGCTGCTCAATCTGGATGCCATTGCTTTGGTAGCTCTCAACATAAAAGATTTTGAGCATATTCGTCACTTGGGTCGTGGCATCCGAGCCCTCTATCGCAAGGAACTACAAACGGCAACGGAGACGAAGCAGCATAGCGAGGTCTATAAAACCTTTCGATCTCGCACCGGACGCAACTATGAGGGACTACGCGAGACAGAACTGCTGGGACGCATGCATATGTTGCGATCGGTATTTCAGGACCTCAACGAATGGGATCTCATGGAGCTGCACATGTCACGTATTCCGGTTCGTCGATATCGCGAGGTGGTTGGCGGGTCCAGGCGCTACAATTTGTATGGCCCCTCGACAGCACGCAGAGTACCAATTATAGTTGACGATGTCGATTCACAGACATGGTATAATTTTGGAGATTGCTATTAAGTTGTTAATTAGCTTAAGCAATTGCAATCACATACTATATAATCATTCTCTTAAATAATCATCAAATATTTAAAATACAAAAATCACGATCATCACAAAGGCTCTAATATGTGCAGTCATTTCTGAAAATAGTTTATAACTAGAAATTATTTATTATAATCCAGACAATTTTTAAAGTTCATCATTAAAATTTCGCATTTCAATGGTTTTATGTTTATCTTATCTTAAACAAGTTCGAGAATAGTTTTCATTTATTTTTTTTAACAATAACTGCAGCTATCAATTGCATTTAATATTAATTTTGAGAGATTTTCGAGATATTCGTTAAATGCACTGTTTTGTTAAAAATAACTGAATAAATAATATATTATTTATAAGTAAGTTTTTTTATATTTTCATTTAATTATTTAGAGATGCTTGTGACAAAATTTGTATCCGTTTCCGGTGCAATTAGTGATCTTAACTATAAACACAGGTCCACCAATTTGAATTATTACAGTGCCGAAATAAGTTTCAGCTCGCCTCCAAAGCGACTTCCAAGTTCCTGCGCTTCCCACTTACAGCGAAGAAAAAAAAAAGTGAATTTTGTTGCTGTTGGTGCCCAATCAGTCGACACGGTGATCACTTATCGCGTTGTACTCATTGTCGATGTTGTTGTTGCTGTGTTCGTTGCCGTTGTTTTTGTTGTTGTTGCCGTCCGCATTCGCGTCCCGCTCACGTGTTCAAATTTATTGATTGTTCTGCTCACAAGACACGGCGTTTATGTTTTGTGGTCTCTCGATCTCTCGATGTCCTGCTGCGCGGCATGGGAGACGTACGTGTGGTCGTTTTATGTTATATTTTTCGACATCTTGTGTGTCCGCAACAACGGGGCCTATGGAACCTTAGACGCAACTCGTTGTGGCTTGGCTAACTGGCAACCGGCAACAAAAAGCCACCAAACCAAGCCGAAGCAAATGACTTGTGGCTCCAATGCAAATCGTCGCAGCTCTAACGAAAGTGCAACGAGCTTTTATTAACTTATGCGCATTCAGATTACCTTAATAACTCGTTCCGTTAACACTTTATTATGTTCAAGGCTCATAAATCGTTCCATCACCCGGTCGCAGACGCTCCAGCTCCAGCTCCAGCTCAAGTCTTCGACGAGACCCCAATCCCAGCATTTTCTGACTGCAGAGACTCCGTCTCTGTTCCGTTCGCAGACACTGGGCGATTATGATTTATCGCATTTTAATCAATTTAAAATGTTTAAAACGATACAAATCGGAAGAAATTATGAATGTGTTGCTGTCTTTAGGCTCCACAGTAGGCCAGGCCTCCAGCCAATGACAAGCATACAACAGCAACAATCTTGATGATGGCCAACAACAACAACTGAGTATGTGTGTGTGTGTGTGTTTGTATGCGTTACCCAACGCGTACCTCGTTTGTATTTCACTCCGAGCTGCAGACTCTCCGATTACCCCAGTTGCTGTAGATAGTGGATTGGAAATTTACGCGCGCCACATTATGCCTAAAAGTCTCATGCACTTCTCATGGCTAGCAGCAGCAGCACCAGCAACCAGAACAACAACCACAACAGCAACAACGACAACAACAACGACGACGACGACGACGACGACAACAGATCCGGATCGCGTGCTGTGCCAGCGCTGGCGTGGAGCGCGAGGCCTCTGCGTTGCTGTCTCTGTGTCTGTGTCGCGACGATGGCAACGCGACGATTATGATGATTAAAATTGATAAGCGAAATATTTTTATCATTTCTCAAATTAACATAAACCATATACGATTATCACACAATAAGCGCAGCGTTTCTTCTCTTTCTCATTGCATTTTCCTTAGCGTATTTTTTGTTGTGCTTGTTGTTGCTGTTTGCTTTTTATTCGGTTTTATGGGCCCCCTCCTTGGACGACGGACGCACAACCGCGGCTCGCTTGTAAGTTATGGCATTGCCGTGAAATTATGGCAGGCCAGGCCAGGACTTAGTCGCGGCAAAGTGTCAATGGCAATAAATTTATGAGGATTTCGACCAGCGGTCATGTCATCCAACGCATATGCGAATGCGCACTTACACATATCTGCATGGGTTTATACTATATCGTATATGTAGGCATCGATATGAATGTACCTATCGCATTTATTCAACTCTTAACCTTTGCTTACGCACCCGATTATTACTTCAAGAAAAATTAACTGGTAATAGTGCTGAAAACGATAATTAAATTGTTTTGACAGTCAATTGTCAGTATAGATCAATTACTTACATCTACTTAAAACCAATTCTGAAACCATATACTTATAGTGGCAATTTTAGTTAGGTCTGATTTTTAGTAATTTTGGTGAACTCTTGATGCAATGAACATTAATTTGATGCTCATTATTTTACCAAGTACTTTTTTAATAGCAGTTATTTGTTGGTCTTAATTAAATTTATTTAAAATTAATATATTATTAATGGCAAAACTTTTTTTTAAGAATGTATTTAACATAACTTTGTGCAACATTTTTCATTTGGCATCAGGTGTTAAAACTATTAGATTGTTGGCAGGATTTACTCTTAAACAGGTCGCATAAATCTGTGTAAGATTTATGGTCAAAGGTCAATACTAGATACCTTAGTCCAGCCAATTTTTTTTGTCTGTCCTGACTTTTTTTTTGTCATAGCAAAGCAGACATTTTAAGAGAATAACTTTAAATATAGAACTGCGTATTTAAAGGTACAAAGGTTTTCTTGGAATAAAAGCAATGTTCCTTAACTACAACCTGTTCAGATTGTGGGTTCAATAAAATTATTATGCTAAACTTTTAGGTAATTCAATGGTGGTCCAAGTTGATTCTGTTTGATCAAAAATTAACAGCATTGTCATCGTTAATGATTTAAATCATCATCATCAGCAATAGGTCTTACAGTTTCAGTTGTGCTCTGATGGAAAGTCAGTCAGTCAGAATATATAACTTTTTATATAGGTTTCTATCCAAAAGAGAATGTTTTTATTTTTGTATATGCTTTGCTACTCACTGCCTTACGTTTTATATAAGTGGCAATATAATAGCATTTCATGTTGTGTTCAGTTAAGTATTTCAAATTGTTTTTGCTGTAAAAGTTTAAGAATCATATACACAAATAATCAATATGCCATTACATTTAAAATTATTATTTTATTTGAACATATATTAATAGATTTACTAAAAAGGTCTGAACCTTCGTGATTGTTTCAATAGCTCAATTTTGTGCTTGTCTTCTTCGTATTTCTTGCGCAGCTCTACAACATTTTGCATTTTACTCTCGCGTATTTGAAATGTGTAAAAGTTTTTAAGTTCCTTGGTTTTCTTGTCCTTTGCCATCTTGCCTTCAAGTCGCTCAATCACAGATTCCTTCTGCTCGAAGCCAGCATTCCGGCCATCTTTGCCCACTGTGACCCAGCCATCGGGATCTGCTTCGCTGGTCTTGGCCGCCTCTTGTGCGACACGCTCTCGTTTATCATAGTCTGCCATAATTGCATTAATTTTCGCTTGCGTTTTCGCAACATCCAAAATGAATTTGTTTTCGTACTCATCATGCCACAGTTCCATGCCTGTTTTGATAAGGGATTCTCCGCTGGTGTTGAACAGATCAATGCTCTCTATGGCCAGTGCCCGGTTAATGCTGCTGCTCTTCTGGAACACAACGTAGGCCACTTTGAACTTAAATGGCGTTTGTGCATTTGAGAATGGAGCGTCAGCGCCCTCGTACCATTTGGCGGTCTCTTCACGTCCTGGTTTGGCGGCAAACAACACACTCTCGACGTTGCCTATGCGATTGAAAAATGTTTCGAGATTTGCCTCCGTCACATACGGAGGAATGTTTAACAGAAACAGTGTTCGCCCTTTAGGTTTATTAGGGTCCATCAGGCGAATGAAGTGCTCTCGCATGTAAATGCTATGGCAATTTTTGGCATCAGATGTCACTTTGAGCGGCACAACTGAAAAGAGTATTTATTTTAGTTTAACAAAGTAAACTTGTTTAAATATATCTTACCTCTATATCCTTCAATTTCGGTCATTGTGTGTATTTTTATTTATATTACACCATACAGAAAATTGTAAACACGTTTTGTTTAAAATGCACGAAGAGGCCGAATGCTTTACTGACAGCTGTTTGAAGTAGCGCAGCCAACTTCGTGTCACTCGAGCGATGGCAACGCCGTTCGGCAACGATGCATTTATAGCTGTGTGGCAACGCCAAATGAAATGAAGGGCGCAAATTTTAACTCAGAAATGTTTTTATTCTAATATAAAATCTTAGAAATCTACTTTAATAAAGAGGAACATTTATTTTTTGTAATATTAAATAGTCAAATTGAATTGAGGTACTTTTTTATTCGAATATGTACAAGATTTTTAGGCTCCATAAAATAAGTAATTCACCACTAAGCTAAACTTTTTCTTCTCCTAAATGGCAAATAATTAAACAACCTCGACAGAAGCTGCAACGGAAGCGGCCGAGCCACAACCAAATTGTTTTTTGTAAACTTTGCACGTATTTCAGGTTGGTACGAATTTGTTTTGCACTGCTGTCCGGCAGCTGTTTTCGACTTGTTCTCGTTTGTGCCCGTGAAATGGTCCGAAAACAAAGCTGGACACCAGCCACAAATGCAACAAACCACCAACCCACCATTCCGCCTTCTCTAACCTGCCCAGCTAAGCCAACCTGCGACCGAACCGAATGGCGGAAGTTTGTCATGCACGTTTGGCTTGCGTTGAAACCCGGGTGCTCTGAATGGATGCTAATTAATTGAATGTGATATTTTTTGTGTGCTATTGCTAAACTTGTTTTGGGCATATTTAAGATTGAAGTCACAAATGGTATGTAATCATTAAAACACTCGAAAACAAGGTAAATTTCGAAAATTTGCATGGGACTGGACGTTTGCATGCTTGTATTCATTAATTAAAATTCCAAGTCCCTAATTGCAGTGGCAATTGTTCGAATGTTTTTGGATACACAAACGTAGCACAGACACATATGTACATTGACAGAACTAAACAGCCTCTGAGGGAGGACAACCTGCTTGATTGAATAATGCAATTTGAATGCGGTTTGATTTTGTGCAAGTCTCAAGTGTAATTAAATGTGCAAATGAATATGCATTGCAAATGTTGAACCAAACGCTCAGTTAATTTGATAAACAGTAGCCAGTATCATCGTTCGATTTACATACAACCATCCCCAATTGAAATTCGACCGTCACAAAATTTCCAATCTCATAAAATGCTCATCAAGCGCAGCAAATGAAAGCAGCCATAATAAACACAAATTTTGTTTAACTTTTACAGTACGTGCCCGTAATTTCAAATTTTTTACAAACAGCATAAAAATATTTGGAATATTTTAAAGAAGGCTCGGCGCGTGCTTTATATTTTACGCATTAAGCTAGGGGCTGAGGGCAGTCCTTAATGCCAAATCCTTGACTAATTAGCGCTGGCGCTGCTTGCCACCGAGGCATTCAGCCACCTGCCTCCTGCCACATCAACAGACATTTTTACGAACTTTCAAGTATCTCACACATAAAAACAAATGTCGGTCTCGGTGCTTCTTTATGTGCTTTGAGTGTGTGCAAATCGTGTTGCAACTTGCGAGTTCATTAAAAATGTTCGCTTAGCTGATGCGGAGCTGCGAAAGGTTAATTCAAATTATTTATAAAATAAGTAAAAAAGCTAGAGTTGAGGGTGCTCGACTGTTTGACACTCGGGGAGGACAATACAATTTATGACGACCACGGCAACTGAACAGATACAGCTACGTATATTACGTTGACATCTGAGGTGGAAGGCAAGAAAATATTGCCTATCTTGGATACGCAATAAATGGCTTCAAACCTAAACGCAACCTTTTTAGCGAAACTCTCGTATCCGTTCGTAACGGAGCTGAAACTACTTTCCACTTTATGAAATGGTATATGGGACGGCAATGTGTAGAAGCCAATAGTCACCTGTGCCAGGTCCAAGCTTTTAAATTATGCCAATTGTGCGTAAAAATGTGCAAACGAGGTTTGCCGCACGTATGATTTATGTGCGTTCATTTCTGGCACGCAGTTTCAGCCACAAGTGAATCAACAAATGTGTTGTGCAATTGGACAGGTCGGAAGCCATTTATCTGACATTTGAAAATCCCTCGCAGCGGCCATTTAAGTCGTCACGTGCAACAAATTTATTTTGCCATCTACTGTTGGCATGACAAAAGAAAATAACTTTCTGAAATGCTTTTTCAACTACAAATTTTAGAAACATTTGTGAAATCAGTTTTGCACAAATTGTAAAAGTTCGTACAAGTTTCAATTATTACAAAATGTAGAGCCAAACTAATATGATTTTATTTGATGTGATTTGGTATGTGTAACGCATTTTAATAAATATGTAGGGACAATAAATTAAATTAAAGTTTTCATTTAATTTGGAATTATATGATTAGTTAGATTTCCTTATATTACAACTGGCGGAGTGTCAAAATAAATAAAAGTAGGCAAAGGACATTTTTAAATCTATTTTTTAGGTACTTTATATTATTAGATATAAGTGACACAACATACAAATCCACTAATAACTAAATTATATAACAATTACATACAGTGTATTTACAATATTTATTAAATAAATATTTGTATTTTGCAAAATAAGAATTGTGCAACATACTCATTAAATATGGCCTAAATAAATGAAATCGTGCTTGAAATGTTTTGACCCAGCGTATAATAAAAGCGCCCAATAAACCTTTTTCTACAGTTTTGGAGTGCGTGTTATTAATTGTACCAAAAAAAATAAGAAAATCGACTGGCGAATTCTCGTTAGTTGACATGCTATGCCGCTTGCCATTCATATGTTCAATATTGTATACAAGAAATGGGACTGGACTGTGAGTCTTACACAAAAGGTTGCCAATTTTACTTGTTAATTATGTAAAAGGAAATGCGAGAGAGAGAAATACATATATATAATTTTGTCAAGAGCCATCGACAACGTACAGTGCGAAATTCGGTTCATTTGTGTTGCCATAAATCACAGCTCTTTAAGCCAAGTAGCTTTAAAAAAATTTATATTTTCCAAATGCACGCAATGAAAGTACTATATATAAGAATGTACCAAAAATGTTAATTATTTCCTGTTTTGTGTTTGGAGATTATCAATAAAAACATTATGTGCACGCAAGATTTTCAATTCATTTTAAAACATTTATTTTAATTAACTTATTATTCTAATATAGAAAAATAAATTTTCATGGGGAACAGCAGACAAATATCCTGCTACTGATGTCATTAGTGATAACAAAGATACATTACAAATAGGCATGGAGTGCACGGAGTGGTTTCATGGGCCAACGGTTTACGCCCCCAAGTCATTTATCACAGATTCAAGCAGTAAATGCCGCAAAAAACCAATTTAAAGTAAATTAGCGCAACGAAGTCGGCGACAACGGCTGTCAAACTGTGTAAACAGTGCTATTAAAACCGCACTGGAAAAAACTTCGAATGGAATCGAGTGGGAGGCGGATGTGCGGTCTTGTTTGCGTTTACTGTGGGCACAAAACGAATGCAGCGCATTTTGGCCAGCTTTACACATGTCTCTGTCGGCTTTAATTCTCTATCAAGTCACGTACAAAGCGCGTGTTTAGCTGTGTGAGTAACTCACATCAAGTCTATGACCATTCCCAACGGAACTTCCTACGCCTCTTGACAAATCGACTACCGTGGGGGTGAGGGCCAACTCCAAAGTCTTGGGGCTAGCCACAAATAGTGCAGACATTGCGCCTAGGAATTTATTGCACGTGGCCAAGTTGGTTCGGATGGGTTCAGTTACTCAGTTGGGTTGCGTTGCCGCACGGAGTGCAGATTAGACCTTCTGATAGACACAAAATGGTTTTTTCCTGGAGTTAAACTTTAGACATGGACAAAAATTTATTGCTGGCTAAGAGTGGAAGGATTTCGTTTGAATGAAGTTGCTACTTTCAGACGCCTTAACTTGGTTTGAATGGATTTGTCTTAGGACTCGTTTCAGTTTGGGATTTGTGGCTGGCAAATGTCTTTCGGCAATTTGAGAATTGCCAGCGCACAAAACCCTAATTTTCTTTTATTTAACTATGCCAGATCTAAATATTTAAATCAACATAAAATTAATCCGATTTCAAATAGAAACTATAAAAACCGTTTTAAAATGTTATATGTTTCAAAGGAGGAATTACAAAACTTATTGTTTGACTTCATTACTGACTTTTCTTGTTAATAACACCGTTTGTAAGGATTTAGCAAACTAAACGAGTATGTTAATCCCTTTTCAAGTTGTCACGTAATAAATTCAATCTTCAAGCCGACTTCAACCTGACCATCATCCGATTCACTTAAAACTTTTAGATTTGCGACAGGGCAAAGCAATTGCAATGCGATTTTCGCACCTTTCAGTTACTTAAACCTCATTAAATGCAAATTTGAAGAAGCAACTCGAGGGCAGGAGGTAGAAGCATCAACAGTTTACGCTCCATTGCATTTTTCGAGTGGTTTATCCATCGATGGGTCCTTTAGCTGAGTTGAATTGAACTGGACTGAATGAGCTGATGGGAACTAAGCTCAACACAGCTCAATTTTAGTATGCATCTTTGGGATTGCTGGTGATAAACAAACAAAAGCAACTCATTTATCCGTCTATGCCATAATCGATGTGTCAATGGGCACTTAGTGATGCCACCCATGCCGCATGGGGCACACAATATACTTCATTGACGCCACATGCAGCAAGTGAATCTATTATTCAAATACTAATCAATACTTTTCGCAAGTGTCCCATTGACGGGAGGCGCGTCGAAGGGGGCGAGAAGGTCGGCAATTTGGACGACTTTGCCAAATATGTGAAAGCAATGTGTCAGTCGATTTAGTCGCGATGAAGGTTGTAATTGCTTGTCGTCAAATATCTTTAATTATTAAACGTTTTAGGGAAAATGTGCTATGCCCTCGAAGTGACCAGTTGTGATCGTTTTGAATGATTTATATGCACCTTATGCTATTTATTTCACGGATAGGCAACAGGGACATTTCAAAGCATAATCAATAACGCAATGCTTTTCACTAATGTAATTGCAAATGTTTTATACAAAAAAAATTATAAATTTCAATAGGTTCGCAGTAGTAATTATTAACATTTGTTCACATTACAAAAAATGTAATTAAAAGCTTAGTTACATATTGGGCTATAATAGGAATACATTATATTATATCTTTACTTACTTTTTTTATTTTATGTACTAAACGAAAAACATTTAAACTGAAGCACAATTACAAAACATTTATTTTATTTTACTATTTTTGGCATTATTATACATATCACTTGATACATTTACATACATACGAGCTTCATCGAAAAGTATTTAAGATTTGTCGTTTATATTTAAGATTGTTTATTATGTGACCAATTTTCAGAAAACAAAATCTTGCAGCATATGCTTTATTTTCTAACGTTTTCCACCGTCTTGTTGTTATATTAAAGTATTTGTGCTTTGTATCTTTGTTGCCTTCTCATCTGCGAAGTACATAAAATAGAACCACACAGTAAAATGTCAAAAATTGTTCACATTATCTTGAGAATTTCATGCAGCATTTTCTTTTGCATAAAATTAAAGTTCTTCCCAAGTCAGGACTCAAGGCAACAACACCATTCATCCATATACTCGTACATACGCACACACACATATAGATTATATGGGTGTTGCTTGTGGTTACTTGAAAGTAGATTAGAGAGTGTCACGTCAGGCAGCGTCCAGCAGGAGGGGGATGGGGGACATGGGTCTTAGGTGTATGGAATTCTAGCGTTAATCTTATGCCAAACATCAAAAAGTTAAATGGTATAAAACTGAAAGAAACCCCATCTTTCCCTCCTCCCAAGACACACAATAAAATTAAGCATGAAGAGATTTTGATAAAAAATACAAAAATCCCTCACACAATGTGCAACAAAATCCTTGGTGATTTGGTAAATAGTTGTAACTGAATCTGTGGGGTCGAACCAGGGTTGGGACTTTCTGTTTGTGGAAGCAAGTGGCTGCTCAGCTCAAAACTGCTTTCAATTCCCCATTGAGTTTCCTGAATTGTTTTAGTTTGCGTTTTCTGTTTAAGTTATACATTTACAATGAGAGCACATTGAGTGTGAACATTTTCTTGAAGTTTAAAAGAGCTAATATTGAAATTGTTATCTGCATACATTGCTTCTGTATGAATAATAAAGTTTAAGATCCGTGTTAAAATTGCAAAACTAATTGCAAAACAAATTTGATCTGTGGGAACAATAACAAGTATTTTTCCTTCAATGTCAGCCAAACGAAACAAAGGTAATTCGATCGATTTATGATTCTTGAGGTTATAAACAGCTTTTTTATTTATCATACATTAGCCAACTTAATTCGCAGCTTCGTCAGAGTAGCAATTTCATAAAAACACTTGTATTTTTATGTAGTTGTTGTTTAACATGCATCGATGCTGTTAACGCAAGCTGTTTCTGTTAGTGAAGCAGAAGCAGTTTGTGTAATGCAAGGAAACGGAAACGTTAAGCATAAGACGATGCTACTTTTGAGAAGTACGAATGTTAAAGAATACCAGAAGCAGTTGCTAGTTAAATGCTAAGAGTAAAGCAGAAGGCGTTGTTCAAATGGAAGAAGGTGACAACATCAAGCAGAAGAGAATGCAACCTCTGCACTTAAGCGGAAGAAGATGCAAGTCGCCAAAGCAAGAAGCAGACGAAGTTGGTGCTTAGTTTAGCAGAAGAAATTGCTAAAGTAAAGCAGAAGAAGCTGATCTAATGCAAGGAGACGAAAATGTCAAGCAGAAGAGGATGCTACTTTTGGAAGTATAACAGAAGAAGTTGCTATTAGTCAAGCAGAAGAAGTTGCTAGTTAACGCTGATAGTAGAGCAGAAGGCATTGCTCAAGCATACAGACGAAAATGTTAAGCAGAAGGCGATGCTACTTTTGAGAAGTATGAATGACAAAGTAAAGCGGACCAAAAATCTTGTACGCGAGTGCAAGCGAGTGCACGCTATTCGATTGTCAAAATAAGCGTTCGCTGAACGTGTCTATCACACACAAATCGTATTGTCCGTGTGTATGCGTGGGAATTAAACTTAGTGGATTTTTATTGAGGCTCGCTGACGTTGTTGTTGCTTCCAGCGGAGAGTTACCCACGAAACCAAAAGTTCGCGAACAATATCTCAAACGATAGTTATGTAAAACATAAACGAGTAACACTATCGCAAGGGCACTCGCAAACGACCAGAAAAGTAATTACCTGTCGCTCAGTTTGTGGCAGAAGAAATTTCGAATACAATAGTTCTAAAAGAATTGTTCCCAAGACCTTTGCGATATCTTTTGCGACTGTCTTCAGCAGTCCTTTGCCACTCCAAATCTTTCCAAATCTTCTGCAAAATATTGTTTTTATACCCGCTATCCTTAGGGTAGAAGGGTATTATAACTTAGTGCCAACAGAAAATGTATGTAACAGGCAGAAGGAGGTATCTCCGACCTCATAAAGTATATATATTCTTGATCAGTGTCAACAGCCGAGATGATATATGTCTGTCTGTATGAACACCTAGATCTCAGAGACTATAAGACACCAAATTTGGATTCCTTACGCAGATCAAGTTTATTTCAAAAGTTGGATGCAACGCCTCCTTCGCCCACAAATCTAGAAAAAGTCTATTTTTTTTATGTAAATCGCGTATAACTCCAAAAGTTCTTTGTGTAATAATGTGTATTACGGTATGCCATCTGTGCTTAATACTCTTACAAAAAAAAAATAAATTTCGGTATATTCTTTGGTATTTTTTTTGTTAAAATATCATTTATGTTTTTTGTTTTCTCTCGAAATGGGTTGCGGGTATCATACGGTCGAGCACTCTCGACTGTAGCTTTCTTGCTTGTTTAATTTAGATACTGTTAAATAAATACCATTTAAATTTAAATGTTAGTCATAAGCTTATCTTATCTTAAAATATTTTTACAAAATACATTTTTCAATCCAAAAGAAGAAAAATAATTAAAATAATAATTAATTGCATTTTAGGCCCCAAAGTGCAATTTTTTAGTTGCAGCTTTTTAATAAACACTCATTAATTCGACCATGCTAATATTATATATTTTTTACTGCCAATTTGATTCGCTTTGAACTTGAATTTTATTTGTAAATTCAATTAAAAATACACTCGCAGACGGAATCATAAACATTTTTAGCAGGCACCTAAGGCAGCATTTCAAACATCTTTAACAAATCTCTAGAAACCAAACCAATATATATGTATATATACACACATACATCCATAGATATATTTACATATTCAGATAGTACGTATTATATTGAATTGCATTAAGGTCCAAAGGGAATTCCAAACAAACTAATCATAAGGAATATATGAGCAGACTCAACCGCCTAATGCAACGTCGCAAATGAGAATTTCCCTAATTAAAGTTTAACGAAGACCGCAATACATACAAACAAACACACACTCACACATATGGAGAAAAGGTTTTGCAATGCGCAAACAGCAAAACTTTTTCGCGATTTAAAATGGAAATTTGTGTGCTTGGCAGCCGCTTGATGGCTGACTGTGGCACCTGGGGCAGATTGAATTGTGGACAGGCCACGGATTTGTGGTGACAACATGTGTCCAACTGTCACAGCCAAAGAGTTCTAGCTGATGATGCTTTTCTAATTAAAAACTTTAGTTATGTCACTCACCTACAGATCCATATGCTTTGTGGTGCCGTCCAAGCCCGTCGGCATGCTGGCCAGCTGCAGCAGTCCATGTCCTTTGAGTTGCGTCGGAGCTGCACGCTGATCCTTGCCATCCACGTGTCGAAGAGTGGCGTTCACAAGTGGCTGGCCACCCAGCCACCGCTTGTATGTGTGCTCCGGCGATGTCTGCCAGTATTTGTGGAACGAGATGGGCGCATTAAGCTGCAGCAGATCGGGGGCATAGTCCTGCGGCCGTGCCTGGTGCAGGCCGGACGCATGCAGCGCCGGCACACCCAGCGCCTGCAGACAGTAGTCGAGTATCATGTCATCCGGGGCACTTGCAGCCGGGCAGCTGCAGTGCTCCACTATGAGCCGCACCAGCGGCACACTGAGCACAATGCCAGCGCCGCCCGTGTGGTAGTTGAAGCCATCCGGCGCATACAATCGATAGCCATAGCGTTCGCCCAGATAAATGTGCTCCGTGTGATTGTAGCAGCTCAGCAGAGCGCTCAGCCGGGGCACGCTGCGAGAGATGCCACATTGGATAGCAATAAAATAAAATTGAGATATTGGGAATTAATAAGATAATTTTAATTGAATGCGCTGTCGGGCGTGTGAGCTGCATAAAAATCATGGCAACACACACACACACCTCAGAAGCGTATCATCATCGACGAGCATCAGCCAACGAATGTCCGCCAACTGTCTGATATCCTTGAGGGATAATTGCAAAATTGCCAATGTTTTGGCACAATGTCCAGTCGGAACGTTTGGAAGGCCGGTGCTGATTGTCGGTATGCTGGCATCTGTGGTATCCAATTGTTGTCGTTGTTGTCGAGGGTCAAATTGCGGAAGATCACAAAGACAAATCAATGAATATTCAATATGGCAGTTGTTGTTGCTGCAACATGAGTTGAAGTTAAAGTCTGTCTGTTTGCCTCCTGGTGTTGCAACAACAACGAGAGTAACGGCAGCCTCTCATTTGCTTTAATTGAGCTCAACGTTGTCGGGATATTGTGTCGCCTTACCTGCCACATCGCTGTAGTATTTGCGCTGCCTGGCATCCTGCGCCCAGGTGCGTTCGATGATTGGTATACGCTCCTTATGGAATTTTGCACAGGTTTTGATTGCAAAATAGATGTGTGCCCCCGTTGTGTGCACCTGTTTCTGTTTATGTTTCTGTTTTGTGGGCGAAAATCGACTGAGTTTCAGTTTACGATAGACCATTGTCAGAGAATTTATGGTTATAGCTGTGGTTAGTCGAATGCTAATTGCTTCAATTGCCAAAAGCTGCACTAATGTTTGCTTTAAATTGCTCTCCCACAATTGAGCAACAGTTGCATTGAAGTTCCTTTCTTTCATTTAAAACTGTCGCTCGACTTGATGCATAAAATGTTTACTAGCTTTTTCATTAACATCCACAACTACGAAACCAAAATATTAATGCATATTCAGCTCATGTATAAAATTTTAGATACATTTTTGGCTTTTCAATCTGACTTGTCTAAGTGAAAAGAATTCTCATTTCAGTAAGTGTTTTCAAATAGGCAGAAAATGTTGGCAATTAACAGGGACTGAATATTTAACATATAATTAATCGATGCAACTCTTAGTTATTGGAGTTCAAATTGGAATACTTTCTGAGAATTCTATATTACGTACTTCTTAAGTTAATAGTATATAATATTCACACAACTTAGTACTGCTTCTAGGCACAGACCAGTTAATTTTATGTCCTCTTCTCTAGTCTTGAAATTAATATAAATTAATAAATAAAATGTAAATCAAAAATCATATGCCTAAGGCTCTATACAAATGATCAGTTAATGGCTTTTAATGTTTTACATCGAGATGTTTAAATAAATAAATAAATGGATAAACATAAATGTTAAAAATTGGACACATACTCGTATAGTCTAATGCACTAAATTATAAATTTGTGCCTATCACACATCAAATATTGTTAACCCTTTTACATAAGTGTTGAAACTTTCAACTCACAACACTCTCTAGAGGCCTATCATGAATGCATTCATAAATCAACTCACACAATGCACAGCATTCCCAGTGGACGATTCAGACGTTGCATGCAACATACACGACTCTCGCTTCGGCTTCGGCTTCGGTTCCGACTCAGACCTCTTGGAGGATGCCAACTCTCCAGACCAAGCTGACGACACGTTCGCCGAGGGACAAATGTAGCCAGCACTTTTCAACATTATTCTGCGCTGTATCAAGTCTTTGTCGACACTGTTACTGCTGCTGCTCCGCCTGCTGTCATCATCATCAACATCGTTTGGCAATGAAGGTGCTAAATTATCGAAAATGAATCGGGCCAGTTCATGGGCCGCGTCTATGGCGAATTCGCTGTGCCTGGTGACATTTTGGGGATTTGCAGCAACAAGTTCGGCCAGACTGCAAATGCATGTTCCATGATGAGTTATGGCCATTTCGTTCCCCCTCCGACTTACCTGCGCAGCAAAGCACCTGTGAAAACAACGCCAGCACTTAGCATTGGATATGGGAACCATGTTGAATTCTTGTAGTGCGCAAAGTGATGCACAATGGTTGCCTGAGCATCGTTCAAGGCGTGTCCGTAATAGGCCAACTGAAAAACAGAGAAATAAGATTTGGACATATTAGCAGATTGTCTACAGGTTGTTTTTTTAAATCTTTGATCATTCTCTGACTTAGCAAAAGAAATGAAAAAAAGTCTGATCCTTTATGTATATCAACCTCTTTTAGCCAAATTAGTTTTTTATTGAATGTTAAATCCATCTAGATTAAATTTAAAAAAATGATTTATTAAAAATAAATAAATTTCTTAATATCAGTGATTTGAGACCAGTTTTACATTAAAGGTCATCAAAATAAATTATCCTAGTAAACTTGATATATCAACTTGGTTAATTCTTGAGTCAACTCTACTCTCTCTTGCTTTAACTATCTCACATTCTCTCTCACTGATAGATTAATTAATCTTCTTTCTTGTTGTACAATTAAATTGCGGAAGCTTTGTTTTAGCGACGGCAACGCACCTCTTGGGCATCCTGGCGATTCAGCTGGCCGAGCAGAGCACGCAGCGAGGACACGTTCGTGGTATGCTGACACCAAATAATCCATTCGGTGTTGGCATTTAGGAGACGTGTCTGGCTTCGCAAATGTGGCAATGCGTCGAGCAGTGTCCAGTAATTGAATAGTTCATGCATTATGTGCACCTTAATGCCATAATCATAATCCATTGGGATCGTCTCGGATATTTGCTGCTGTTGTTGCCACAGGTTCTCCTTCAGGGATAGGCAATTCTTTTCGGCATTTGGGGCACATGAGATAAGAAATAGAATTTCGCGGCCATGGCAGATAATATCAAAACGCAATAGAACTGAGAACAATAATATGAGAGGTTGAAGTTCCATTGCATGCACTCTTTTTTTTTGAACTATTTGGAATTGATACATTTTCACATTTCGACTACTTTAACATTTTAATTCTACTTGGAATACCGACGGTCTCCGAATGCGACTTCGCTAATAAACATTCGAAAACGTACTGAAGCGACGTTGATTGAGATTCCAATTTTGGCGCAAAGAAAACCAAATTATACATAGTTAGGAAAATGCGCAGGCGCCAAAGTGACGTAGTTTTTATGAATGAAACTGGATTGTGCGCAACAGTTGGAAAGCACTGACATTGAGAACAAATACAGATGGTGTTAGTGTGGGTGCGATTTATGCAACAATTATGTTTTTGCCCTGCCGCCATTGGATTCCTTTCGTTGCCCTTCTTTTTCGTATCAATTTTGTAGGATGTAAACAAGTGTTGCAATAAAAAATCAAATCACTTAGAATAGAAAAAAAATAGACAGGCTGTGCTGACAGCATTTGACAAAGTAAATAATCGTTTCCATGTGCTCATACATCACGAGAAGCTGAATAGATCCATTGCTTGTGTAGCTAATAATTTATGACAGAAGTAAAGGTCAAATTCCCCATAGTGCTATGACAGTTAGGCGCACGCTGAGAGCATCATGTGCTTTTTCTGCCCTAGCTGTACAGTGTGCATCCACTTACTGCTCTATTCTGTCCGCCTGCTATTCTGCTGACCCAGCTGGGATTAATGGGTGTCCAATCGATTAATCTATCAGTTAATTAAATGACAATCTATATCGTATATGTTTTTGCGGCTTCCTTTAGCCCATAAAAATCCATAGGGGTGTTGTTACCAATTTTAATAGATATATCTCTTATGGTCTCCTAAGCATTTAGCTGGGCTATCAGGGGATAATAAAAACTGTTAACATTGGGTAATAAGACGAACAAATCGCATTCATTGATTGAAATCTTGCCATTTCATTTTTCATTTTTAAATTGTACACTAGAAAGCAATCTGTGGATGCGAATTGCCACCTGTCCGAAGTCCAAGCTCTGACATTAAGCCAATTGTGCGTAAAAACATTCTGGCGGGTTTGCCACACGCTTGATTTATGTGCGTCCATTTGTGGCATGCAATTTGCGCCACAAGCGAATCGACAAATATGTTTTGCAATCGGGTGGATTTGGAGTCTTTGCGGCATTTCAAAATTTCTCGCTGCAGATATTTAAGTCGTCACGTATCACATATTTATTTAGCCATCCAAAATAATCTTGGCATGACAAAAGAATAAATTGCATATTCTTTACCTGTTACATATTTTAAAATAACAACATTTTCAATATTATTATTATTGTTAATTATTAGGAAAATCATAAAAATATAATGCCAATAAAATATAGCTAACAAGCTAATAGAGCCATCGACGATTCAGTATCTTAAATTTATATACTTCACAATATAATATAATGTAATTAACGATTTTAGATGAGATTAGTGAGAGATATTCATAATTTAAAATTCAATTGAAGCCACAGAATATTAAAAATTTATTAGTGTCACCATTATTTTATTTATTTAAAATCTAAAATTATTTTCAACTGCTATATGGAAGCAGCATACTAATCAACTTAAAAATATACACATTTTTGACAACAAAAAAAAACGAAGTAACATATATAATAGTGTTTTGTGTGCTGTTACAGAAGTCAAATATTTATTACCCTTAAAAAAATAAGTATTTTAGATTGGAAGAAATATGAGATTTTGTTTCCACACACTTGGTATAAATAATTGAGTTATGTAATTTTCTGTGACCCAAAAGCGTTGGCAAATTGAACATGACCCTGAGTCTCAGAAAAGCGCCAATAATCCAGCTTTTATTGCTTTGCTGATTAATCGGCCAAACACTTTGACTAACGTGCGCTTCATTAATTATGCCAAGTGAAAAGAAAGGAAAAACTTTTCGACGGGTCGCGCACTCTCATTAGTTGACATGCCACGCCCATGGGGCAAATGCCACAAGCTGCTTGCCACTCAGATGGCATTGTTGCGATAAGCAGCCAATATTCTGGACAAGCAACGAGACCAGCCAAGGAACTGGCTGCACAAACTTGCACAAAAGGTTAAAAACTTTGCTCGTTAATTATGGCCACAATGTGAGTGGGCAAAAAACCAAATTTGTCAAGAGCCAGCGACGTCGTCAATGGCGAGAGTTGGCTATTTGTAATTTATGCTGCATTAATTTTTATTTACCAATTTATTAACCTACGAGCGGCAAGAGGGGGAAAAAATCCTGCCACAGATGCCATTAATGATAACAAAAACACATTTGAAATTAGCTTCGAGTTCTCATTGGGCGGTCTTGGGTCAAGGGCTTCTAGTCATTTATCACCGATACAAACAGTGATTGCCGTAAAAACCAATTTAAAGCAAATTAGCGCAGCGATGTCGGCGACAATAACCGTCAAACTGTGTAAGCAGTGCTGCTAAAATCTCGCCGGAAATAACAGCGAATTGGAGGACAGGGCGTGAAATTCTCTGCGTTTGCCGTGGCTTGACAACGAATGCGACACGGACTAACCAACTATAGACATGTTCCTGCTTTAATTCCCTATCTGATCACGTACAAAGCACGTGTTTAACTGTGTGTGTAACTCACCATTGCCATTGAAACTTCGTTCACCACTTGACAATTCCTTTTTGGAGGAAGAGAACCATCGTGCAGAAATTGCGCCTAGGAATTTATTGCACGTGGCAAAGATAGTTTGGATAGCTTCAGTTACTCAGTTGGGTTACGTTGGTGCACGGAGTGCAGATTACTTCTTCTGATAGACACAAATGGTTTTTTCGCGGAGTTAAACTTCAGATAAGGACAAAAATTTAGTTTCCTGGCGCCCTAACATGATCTATTAGATTTGTACTTTTATAGTAACTCTTTATAAAGTCAAAGAAATTGCTTACATAAATATTGTTAATGCAAATTTGTCCAGATAACATATATGTAAATCACAGATGTTAAAACTTCTTAACACTATTTTCTATCTCATTAATTTCCCTAATTGTGTTCAATTCAAATCAACTTGCAATCAGGAATATGTAATTATTAAAGTAACGAACCATCTAGATTTGGTGATGATATTAAAAATATTTTGCATTCAATATAGAAGCAGACGTCGACCATAAGTGTCATTTGAATTACTAAAAACTACTCAGTGCAAAGCAATTTCAATGACTTTTTAGCACCTCTCTGTTACTTAAACGTGATTAAATGTAAATTTGTGCAAAAAGCAACTCGAGGAAAGCTCCTCTGCATCCTGATTGGAGCATCAACAGTTTACGCTCTATTGCATTTTTGGAATGTTTTATCCGTTGCTGGTTGGCTGAGCTGGACTGAATAAACCGAACGGAACTAAGCTCAACTGAGACGAATTGAAGTGTGCATCCTTGTGATATTCGGCGATAAACAAACAAAAGCGACTCGCTTATCCGCCCGTCCCACAATCGATTGTCAATGGACACCCAATGAGGCCACCCATGTGACGTGGAACATGCCAAGCTCTTCATTGACACCGCAAGTAGCAAGTGCATGCATTATTCAAGGACCAATCAATACTTAAACTTTTCGCAAGTAGCCCGTGGAAGCGGTCGAGGGGAGGACGAGGAATGTTAATTTGGGCGACATGGCCAAATACGTGAAAATAATATATAATATATGATTTGGTTCCATTGACAGTCGTAATTGTTTGCGGCTATGTAGTCTGATAACATGAATTATTAAGCGTTCAATCACGGTTGCCACTTTAAAATCATCTTTGCACCTATAATTGGATAAAGTGTGACATTTTCGATAAAACTGAACAATAAAATATGTGTAATTTATGCTTGCACAAAATAATTCTATTTATGAATACATATATATCTCAAAAACAAAAAAAAACCAGCTAAATAAAATTTCCATTTATGGAAATCATGAAATGTTTGTAGATAAATCAAAACTGCCAAACGTGGCTCCAGTTTTTCAGCATAATTTGCTTATAGTAGATTGTGAATGCATATCTCGTAGCAAGATTCACGCTACTCGTATGTATACTATATGTATATTGTAATTGCTCTTATTTATATATTATATAATAAAAAAAATTTGCTATGCAGCCTTGAATCTTTGGGTCAGATTTAAAGGACCAAAGGGCAACTTAAATTATTTACCGTAAAAGAATTAAAAAATATGAAGTACTTGTATTAAGGATGCACTTCATTAACGAAGCAACCAAACGAATTCTACTGTACTTTAAAATTTGAATCATTTACAGAACGATTGGGTAACAAAACTTCATAATATACTTTAGTAAAGTCCTTTATCCGAGCGCCTCTCGACAGCCTTGTCTGCTGTTTTGTGCCTATGTCTGTTTGTGTTTCTGTTTATTTGCTCTATTTGCGGCTGTCTGCCGTCGGTCAACGCGACACTCGAGAATCTTATCTCTGGATGGCAGAGGCATTCGCAGCCCAGCAAAGACTGGGCAAAGGAGAAAGAAACCACATCCTCGTCTACGATGTGTCGCTTCGTGCTCTAATTAGTTGCGGATTTTTTCAATGAATGCGACGCTGCATGCCGCATGCCGTCTGCCTCTGCGACAAATAAATTTAATTACCAACCAAGTTGCCGTTAAATAAATGTTACATTTATATGCCAGTCTCTGAGTATGTATGTATCTTTCAACGCCACTCGTAATCAGCCTCCTCGGATTCTGTGTAATCCACAGCCACATTCTTATCTACATCCGCATCGTCCTCGTAGCCATCATCGTAGTAGCTGTCGTCATCATCTTCCTCCAGAGAAGTTGCCTGTCTGGGACCCACGAAGTTGATGGCATTCTGTGGAGGCAGTTGTATTTTGGCCAAGTTACGTTGCTTTTGGTTCTTGTAGGCCTGAAACAGCGTCGACTGCATTGGATCACTCGGACTCCAGGGCAGGGCACTGGCTGCGATCGCCCAAAGAACTTATGGATAATTTAATACTTCGTGATTAATATTGAAATTCTCATTTCCTATGCATCGTACTCACCTATGCAAACCAACACAACTGATATCTGCATTTTCCAAGACTGGACTGTCACATTTCTTCGAATGAACTTCCGTTTTTATACAAAAACTTCGGATAGTGTTCATAATACGCTTTCGATCCATAAATACTGAGGACTTAACAAGAACTTTGAGAGTACAAAAATTTTAATTATTTTGTTAAAAATAAGTTTTCAAAAGTTATCACATGTGGAAAATAACACTTCAATTTAACTTTTAATAGATCTAACAATTGAAATAGTATTAGTATATACTACAACTTATTTTTTCGAATAAGCTTTACGAAGTACAAAATTTTTTATGCCGCCGTTTCGAATATTCGTATATTATAAAATTTCCACAACGCAATCTGAAAGAGTATTTCATTTTCGACGTGTACTTCTTCTTTTAATTTATGCTTTATTTTATGTGCATTTGAAAGAAAGTAAAAGTTTCCAACCTTTCTTTTATTTTTTGATTATACGCTAATTTTATATATTTTTTACAGTCTGCATTAATTAAATTCATGTGGTGGCTACTTAATTTTAACAGTGTTTCTGATCACCTTTTCTCGTTTTCTTAATATCTGCCCCATTTTGATGCTGTAAAAGTTGACGCTTTCTCATCTGTGAAATACATCAAAAAAAGAACAACACAGAAAATGTCAAAAAAATTCAAATTATGTGGAGATTTCATGCAGCATTTTCTTTTGCATAAAATTACACTTTGTCCCCAGTCAGGACTCAAGACAAGACCAACACCATTGCATAGACAAGGGTGTTGCTTGTGGCTATTTAGAAGTAGATTAGACAGGACACGCACAACGTCGCATCAGAAAAGGTCCGGCAGGAGCGTAAGCTGGGGCATCTAGGTCGTCTGTGTGTGTGTGTGTATGGAACTCTAGCGTTAATCTTACACCAAACATCAAAAAGTTAAGCCACAAGAAAATTTAAGTAACCTCAACTTTCCCAGAAAGACGTACAATGAAATGAAGCATGGAGCGAAATTGTTTAAAAAGATATCCTTCACACAATGTGCAACAAAGTCCTTAGTGATTTGCAAAATAGTTTGCGACTCGGTCTGGGTCTGAGCGGTCGAGATGCAGTTGGGACGTTCAGTTCTGCTTTCAATTCCCCCTTGAATATTCGCAATTGTTTTAGTTTTCACTTTTTGTATGAGTTTTACATTCATAGTGTTCTCACATTCAGTGTTGTGAGTTTATTAAAGATTAGGAGAGCTAAAATGATTGATATGCTAGAATACAAAAGCAAGTGAATTGCCAACGATAAAAAGTTATTGTTAAATCGTAATAAAATGATCAGTTAATTGTTCTATTACGATATATATATATATGTATATAGATATATATTATTTATTAATTCGCATATGAACAGTAATAAGATTAGGAAATAAAAACTTTAAAGTATCTTATAGTTAGTCATTTAAAATTAAATATTGCAAATAAGAATTAATTAGAAGCTTAAAATTAATAAAATAAAAAATTTAAAATATAAATGATATATGATATATATTAAATTAAATATTACAAATTAGACTAAATTGTAAATTTAAAATTATAATATTTTAAAATGTAAAATTTTAGCTTTCGTATAAGAAATTCGGTAAAAATATTATTAAATTAAAAGCAAAATTAACTTTTATACAAAAAATGTTATCACAATTTTATTAAAATTTCAGATTGGTTTTCAAGTCAACTAAAACAAAACTGATGGTGTTAACCCCAATAGACTGTGTATAAACTGATTCAATCTTGCAAATAGCGACCTCATTTCCACTAATTAAAGTGACACTAAGATTGCTAAACACACCTCCAGCCCCAAAACCAGTTATATATACAGAATCACACACATTTGGCAATAGAATTTGTGTAAATGGTTTGCAATGCGCAACTGAGAAAGTTTTTCTCGTTTAAAAAGGTGTGCCTGGCAGTTGCTTGACGACTCGCTTCATCTGAAGCTGGGGTAGATTGCATCTTGGACGTCTCACAGCTTTGAGGTGACATCAAAAGAGTTCTAGCTGATGATGCTTTTCTAATTAAAAACTTTAGTTATGTCACTCACCTACAGATCCATATGCTTTGTGGTGCCGTCCAAGCCCGTCGGCATGCTGGCCAGCTGCAGCAGTCCATGTCCTTTGAGTTGCGTCGGAGCTGCACGCTGATCCTTGCCATCCACGTGTCGAAGAGTGGCGTTCACAAGTGGCTGGCCACCCAGCCACCGCTTGTATGTGTGCTCCGGCGATGTCTGCCAGTATTTGTGGAACGAGATGGGCGCATTAAGCTGCAGCAGATCGGGGGCATAGTCCTGCGGCCGTGCCTGGTGCAGGCCGGACGCATGCAGCGCCGGCACACCCAGCGCCTGCAGACAGTAGCCGAGTATCATGTCATCCGGGGCACTTGCAGCCGGGCAGCTGCAGTGCTCCACTATGAGCCGCACCAGCGGCACACTGAGCACAATGCCAGCGCCGCCCGTGTGGTAGTTGAAGCCATCCGGCGCATACAATCGATAGCCATAGCGTTCGCCCAGATAAATGTGCTCCGTGTGATTGTAGCAGCTCAGCAGAGCGCTCAGCCGGGGCACGCTGCGAGAGATGCCACATTGGATAGCAATAAAATAAAATTGAGATATTGGGAATTAATAAGATAATTTTAATTGAATGCGCTGTCGGGCGTGTGAGCTGCATAAAAATCATGGCTTGCACACTCATGGCACAACACACACACAAACACACACCTCAGGAGCGTATCATCATCGACGAGCATCAGCCAACGAATGTCCGCCAACTGTCTGATATCCTTGAGGGATAATTGCAAAATTGCCAATGTTTTGGCACAATGTCCAGTCGGAACGTTTGGAAGGCCGGTGCTGATTGTCGGTATGCTGGCATCTGTGGTATCCAGTTGTTGTCGTTGTTGTCGAGGGTCAAATTGCGGAAGATCACAAAGACAAATCAATGAATATTCAATATGGCAGTTGTTGTTGCTGCAACATGAGTTGAAGTTAAAGTCTGTCTGTTTGCCTCCTGGTGTTGCAACAACAACGAGAGTAACGGCAGCCTCTCATTTGCTTTAATTGAGCTCAACGTTGTCGGGATATTGTGTCGCCTTACCTGCCACATCGCTGTAGTATTTGCGCTGCCTGGCATCCTGCGCCCAGGTGCGTTCGATGATTGGTATACGCTCCTTATGGAATTTTGCACAGGTTTTGATTGCAAAATAGATGTGTGCCCCCGTTGTGTGCACCTGTTTCTGTTTATGTTTCTGTTTTGTGGGCGAAAATCGACTGAGTTTCAGTTTACGATAGACCATTGTCAGAGAATTTATGGTTATAGCTGTGGTTAGTCGAATGCTAATTGCTTCAATTGCCAAAAGCTGCACTAATGTTTGCTTTAAATTGCTCTCCCACAATTGAGCAACAGTTGCATTGAAGTTCCTTTCTTTCATTTAAAACTGTCGCTCGACTTGATGCATAAAATGTTTACTAGCTTTTTCATTAACATCCACAACTACGAAACCAAAATATTAATGCATATTCAGCTCATGTATAAAATTTTAGATACATTTTTGGCTTTTCAATCTGACTTGTCTAAGTGAAAAGAATTCTCATTTCAGTAAGTGTTTTCAAATAGGCAGAAAATGTTGGCAATTAACAGGGACTGAATATTTAACATATAATTAATCGATGCAACTCTTAGTTATTGGAGTTCAAATTGGAATACTTTCTGAGAATTCTATATTACGTACTTCTTAAGTTAATAGTATATAATATTCACACAACTTAGTACTGCTTCTAGGCACAGACCAGTTAATTTTATGTCCTCTTCTCTAGTCTTGAAATTAATATAAATTAATAAATAAAATGTAAATCAAAAATCATATGCCTAAGGCTCTATACAAATGATCAGTTAATGGCTTTTAATGTTTTACATCGAGATGTTTAAATAAATAAATAAATGGATAAACATAAATGTTAAAAATTGGACACATACTCGTATAGTCTAATGCACTAAATTATAAATTTGTGCCTATCACACATCAAATATTGTTAACCCTTTTACATAAGTGTTGAAACTTTCAACTCACAACACTCTCTAGAGGCCTATCATGAATGCATTCATAAATCAACTCACACAATGCACAGCATTCCCAGTGGACGATTCAGACGTTGCATGCAACATACACGACTCTCGCTTCGGCTTCGGCTTCGGTTCCGACTCAGACCTCTTGGAGGATGCCAACTCTCCAGACCAAGCTGACGACACGTTCGCCGAGGGACAAATGTAGCCAGCACTTTTCAACATTATTCTGCGCTGTATCAAGTCTTTGTCGACACTGTTACTGCTGCTGCTCCGCCTGCTGTCATCATCATCAACATCGTTTGGCAATGAAGGTGCTAAATTATCGAAAATGAATCGGGCCAGTTCATGGGCCGCGTCTATGGCGAATTCGCTGTGCCTGGTGACATTTTGGGGATTTGCAGCAACAAGTTCGGCCAGACTGCAAATGCATGTTCCATGATGAGTTATGGCCATTTCGTTCCCCCTCCGACTTACCTGCGCAGCAAAGCACCTGTGAAAACAACGCCAGCACTTAGCATTGGATATGGGAACCATGTTGAATTCTTGTAGTGCGCAAAGTGATGCACAATGGTTGCCTGAGCATCGTTCAAGGCGTGTCCGTAATAGGCCAACTGAAAAACAGAGAAATAAGATTTGGACATATTAGCAGATTGTCTACAGGTTGTTTTTTTAAATCTTTGATCATTCTCTGACTTAGCAAAAGAAATGAAAAAAAGTCTGATCCTTTATGTATATCAACCTCTTTTAGCCAAATTAGTTTTTTATTGAATGTTAAATCCATCTAGATTAAATTTAAAAAAATGATTTATTAAAAATAAATAAATTTCTTAATATCAGTGATTTGAGACCAGTTTTACATTAAAGGTCATCAAAATAAATTATCCTAGTAAACTTGATATATCAACTTGGTTAATTCTTGAGTCAACTCTACTCTCTCTTGCTTTAACTATCTCACATTCTCTCTCACTGATAGATTAATTAATCTTCTTTCTTGTTGTACAATTTAATTGCGGAAGCTTTGTTTTAGCGACGGCAACGCACCTCGTGGGCATCCTGGCGATTCAGCTGTCCGAGCAGAGCACGCAGCGAGGACACGTTCGTGCTATGCTGACACCAAATAATCCATTCGGTGTTGGCATTTAGGAGACGTGTCTGGCTTCGCAAATGTGGCAATGCGTCGAGCAGTGTCCAGTAATTGAATAGTTCATGCATTATGTGCACCTTAATGGCATAATCATAATCCATTGGGATCGTCTCGGATAGTTGCTGCTGTTGTTGCCACAGGTTCTCGTGCAGGGATAGGCAATTATTTTCGGCCTTTGGGGCACAGGAGATAAGAAATAGAATTTCGCGGCCATGGCACATATACTCAAAGCACTTAAAAAACGCCAGTAACAATAAGAGAACCTTTACTTTCATGGTGTGCACTTGCATTTATTTAATTTAGTTGAATTATGAATTTATACATTTTTCACGAGCTTGACTTGCGCTGCCAATCGCTTAAAATGACCGACGTACTCCGAATGCGACTTCGTCAATGAACGTTCGAAAACGTACTGAAGCAGCTTTGATTGGGATTCTAATTTTGGCGCAAAAGAAATCCAAATACTGCGTGAATATAATCCTGCGCAGGCGCCAAAGTGCCGGACATTTTTATGAATGAAAATGGATTGTGAGCAACAGTTGGCGACGCTTACCGACAATAAATATTATATACCTATAATGTACATTTGTATACGCTAAGAAACATTGACTTGAGGTATAGGGATGTTATAATTAAAGCAAATATTGTTTACAAGCAAGGCGACCAGATTCTGAATTGGCTGCAAACATTTCACAGAAGGCTGATTATGACCGCATTGTGAGTAGACAAAAAAGCAAATTTGTCAAGAGCCAGCGACGTCGTCAATGTTGTTTGCAGCATTAATTTTAATTTACCAATTTATTAACTAAGAAAACTCTGCTAACAATTAAGTAAAAACTCTGTAACTGAGATTCACTTGCCTAACTGCGAGATACACTTGACCATTGAGTGGTAATCATAACAAGTTTTAAAACATAACATAAACAGCAATGCAGAACATATTCTCTCCGCACAGCGTATAAACAGACTTCAAATATGCTTGGGGTGTTCGGAGAGTGGTCAAGTCATTTATCACGGATACCAGCAATGAATAGCCAATTTAAAGTAAATTAGATCCACTAATTCAGCGACAATGACTCTCAAAACGTTCCAAAATTCCTACCAAAATCGCTTTGAAAATGACAATGAATAGGAGAAGATATTACAAGCGAACTGTGGCTATTGTATTAGCTAATATCTGAATATAGCGCTCAATTTGACGGGTCTCTTGCATTTTCACATAAGAAGCTATATTGTATTGAGAAACTGCAGAGTGGAAATTTCAGTTGTACTTTTTTCAGTGTGACGAATCAAATTCTCGTTGCATTTTAAAGTCAGTAGATGAATGTGTGCGAATCATTAAGTAAAAAAGCAATTTTAATAACTTTTTAGCACCATTCAATTACTTTAATTTCATTAAACGAAAATCTCTGCAAAAGCAACTTCAAAATCACCCTCCTGTATCCTGATTGGAGCTTCAACTCATTACGCTCCATTGCATTTTTAGATGGTTGGATTGTACTGATTGAATTGAACGGAACAGAGCTCAACCCAGACGAATTTAATCTTTGAGATGTTAGGCAATAAACAAACAAATGTGAATCATTTAGCTGCACATGCCAAAATCGATTGTCATTATTACAACATATTATTTAAACACCAATCAATACTCTCCACAAGTATCCGATAGATGCGAATCGTTCGAAGAAAATGAACACAATGTGTCTGTTGATTTGGGGACGTTGCCGCTGTAATCGTTTGTGGTTATTCAGCTCGAAATTTTCAAGTGTAAAAAGTTTTACTCCATACTGTGTATAAATGTGAATACATTAGATTGGATTTCTTAAGGATGTCCCTTAATTTGATTATATTTGCTGTATTTGGCTCTGCCTGACATCGGCCAACACGACACGTGAGGCGTTTATCTCTGTCATTTCAGTTGCACTCGCAGCCGAGCCTCGCACTATTTTCAAAGGAGAATAAAATCCTCGTTTACACTATGTTGCTTCGTGTCCTAATTAGATGTGGGTTTTTTAATGAATGCCAACGATGCATGCCGCATGCTGCTGCGACAAATAAATTTAATTACCAACCAAGTTGCCGTTAAATAAATGTAACATTTATATGCATTTCTCTGAGTATGTGTATCTTTCAACGCCACTCGTTATAAGCTTTCTCGGACTCAGCCACATTCTTGTCCGCATCCTCGTCGTTCTCGTAGCTGCCATCGTTATCATCATTATTTTCTTCCAGGGATGTTGCCTGTCTGGGGCCAAATACATTTTAGTAAAGTAAAATTTCTGGCTAAATTATAAATATTCATATTCATATTCATCTTTTGTTCAACCAAACATACAACTGGAATTTAATTTCAATGTTTCGGCAGTTACATTTGTCTAAATACCTCACTTTAGTTTTAAGGGCGAGGATTTGCTTCTTTAAAATATGGAATGAAGTTAATTTACTTTATACTCTGCAACTTTTAAAGTTGTAAAATTTCTTGCAATTATTTCTATCTTTAATTGTTTATTAAATTCCGAAAGTAACTTTTACTCTATTTTGTTATCACCATCCCCATTTTGCGAATCACCAAAACACACCATACAAAAAAATGCCAAAAAATTGTTCACATTATCTAGAGAATTTCATGCAGCATTTTCGTTTGCATAAAATTACTGTTTGTCCTCAGCCAGGACGAACGCAACACCAACACCATTACAGAGTCATGGGTGTTGCTTGTGGCTACTTTAAAGTAGATTAGACGTGACACGCACAATGTCACATCAGCAAAGGTCCGACAGGAGCGTGGGTTGGGGAATGTGGGTCATCTGGGCGTATTGAATGCTAGCGTTCATCTTACTACAATCATCAAAATGTTAAGCCACAAGAAAATTTAAGAAACTACAGCATCCTCCCCTTATTTCACAGTATGGTAAACAAATAAAATGAAATGAGGCATGCAGAGAAATCCGCATAAAAATCCGTGGTGAAAACTTTGGAACTCGGTGTAAGATTGGGACTCATTTGTCAAGAAAAGTTTTATAATTAAGTTTTTATTTTCTGTTTGAGTTTTGCATAAATAATTTTCATAATGAGTGTTCTTAGTTTAAAACAAATCAAAAGTAGTTTAGGCTAAAACATCAATAAATTCATATGAACTAAGCTGATGTGGTAAAGTCCCTCTCTTAAACAGTTTTGTTCATTAGGAAGAGCATCTTCGTTTTTTTTTGACAGTTCTATATTCGTCAAACGCTATATCCTGGTAAGGACTAATATACTACTAATATTCGAGTCTTAAGTTATCCTTGAACTTGTGGTTTTCCCATGACTTATTTAGCCCCGGACACAATGTTAGTTTCTTAGATGTACCCATATATTATTTATGATGAAAAATGAAAATAAATATCTAGTACTACTAATTGAGAATCATTTTAAAACAAAATTAAAACAAATGTCTCATGTTATTTATTAATACAAGTTATGTTATAATTGAAACCATTAAATTAAAGAACATATATTTTAAAAACCAGGATAAGTTTAAAAATAAAATAAAGTGAAAAAGAAAACAACACGTAATATCGAAAAGGCCGGAGGGGCGGAATTTCTGTTGGAATGGAGGAAAGTATGGAAAATACAACAAAACTGCGAAAATAGAAGAATATTATTTTAAATAATTAAAATAAAATTAAAATTATTTGAAGGTCTCTTTGAGCTAACAAATCATGTTTATTGTTTTACAATAAACTCAAATGAAATAAGTCAAAAATAAAAACTATTTTTAAACTTGACATTGGCTTCTACTCTTGCTGCCAATCACTGCAAGGAACCAACGCACTTTGAATGCGACTTCGCTGACGGACGCTCAAAAACGCACTGAAGCAACTTTGATTGGGATGTGGAAAGATAAAAACGAATTGTTCTTAGAGTAATGAAATGCGCAGACGCCAAAGAGCCGCAATTTTATGAATGAAAGCGGTTTGTGTGCAACAGTTTGCAACATCAACTGACAATGGGAATGAATAACGTGTATCTGGGTGTGTAAACTAGAAGCCATTCATAGAAATGCATTTTGTTGCACACAAGTGAACAAGTAATTATAATATGATTTATTGCTTGCATGTAAATTTATTGAAAGCACACTTTTCTTTAATCTGCAGTTGTTTTTACAAGAGCTATTAGCCTGCTTTGTTTTTATTTTATGATTGCAATTTTCTAATCGGCCATGCCCTGTTTGCAGAGAATTACTTTTGATTATCGGAAATGTGAGTATAGACATATACACAAGTGTGTAGTCCTTACAAATTTATCAGTTATTTCGCTTATGCACATAATTTTTGGGATTAATAATATAATTGTTAAATATGTAGTTAATTTGTCAATATAGTTAAACGGAGAAATACTAGTTTAATGCATAGGAGACGCCAGTCGAGTGGTCGTCTGCATATTGTTGCTGCGATTGTTCAACTTCAGGCGCAGCTCGTTGACATGCTTGAAGAGCTGATCCTGCTTGGACAGCAGCTCTCGGGTGCGTTGGCAGCCATGCTGCGGAGCACACAATCCCGGATTCCAGCGGCAGTAAAGTCCCTTCCAGAGGCGCACAGCGCGCACGCTGGCAATCGGACGCAGCACAGGCTCCGCTCCGTGGGTGAATGATGGAAATAGAGGATTCAAATACTGGTCCAGTGAGGAGTTAATATGCGTCCACAACGAAGTGGTCTTGTGCTTCAGATCTGGAATCGTAAAGTAAAATAAAAGTTAAGAACAATTTTGTATTTTTTTCGTTTACATATTAAACCAGTATCCATATAAACTCCCTATTATTCCTTTTTTGAGGCTAACAGAATGAGGGGAATTAGTTCTTGTTTGTGGATCAAATTGTTAATGTTCTCCTTTATTGCTTTTTTCGAGTAATTTTAGGTGGTATTTGTTTTGAGTGCTCTATTAAGTTAATAGATACATTCAAAATGAAAGGAACTCTAATGTATGTAGGGAATACAAACGACGTTTAAATTAAAAGGTGTGCATATTTGTGCTAATGAAATCGGGAAGTTATATGAAGTAAATGTAAAAATATATGCCAGTGGGGAAACAAAAGACTTAGAGCTTACCTTCAGCCACTCGTTCCGCCTCCGTGTTGCAGAGGAAAGTGCCGAAGCGACACGAGTACAGATGATCCACAATGGTGATGAGGAAGTGCTCATTGAATTCGAATGCATTACTAAACTGGTGGCTCACTTGCCACACGCTGTCGATGAACTGCAGAAAGACAGGCGAACGATCCGCATCTGAATGCTTGTTGTCGCCATGTCCGATGCGCTGCTGGAACTTGTGTCCAAACGACAGCCACTCCTTCTCGATGAGCACCTCAAAGCCACGCACGGTGCGATAATACGGATCGAGGAGCAGCATCGAAAGGGCCGTCAATTGTGCCGTTCGATCCCAGCCATCGGAACAATGCACCACAACTGAGGTGCTCATCGTCTCGACCTTGTCCACGATGCGCACAGCGCCGGCGAGAATGCAACGAATGTGCTTCAGCCACAAGGTGCTATCGATGGCCGTCTGCCACTTGGAGTCATCGGTGGTGGGATAACATGCCTCCTTCACCTTGCGCAGACTCTCGCGCATCACATGAATGTTGTGAATGTCTAGGAAATTGATCTCCACATTCTTGTAGGCATCCTCTGACTCATAGCCGCCGCCCTTGGCCTTGTTTGCAATCGCATTCGCACTGGGGCGCGCATCCATGATGGTCAGCTTGTCAGACTGTGCATTCGCCTCCATGATGTAGCTCAGATATGTCTCGTCGTCCGCATTCCGTTTGCCACTCACTCCCACCAGCGGCTGCGAACACCGCGTGATGGTTGCCTGCGTGCGCGGATTCATCCAGGACAAGACGGGCAGCCGGCAACGCGAACGGAATTGGGCGACGCGGCGCAAGAAGTCATCGGAGGCAGCCTTGGGCACGGCCCACACAGCCGGATAGCTGTCGCAGATGCCGTAGGATTCGTTCAACTTGGTCGCACGCCACATGTCATTGGGCACGCCAAGGCGACGTAGCTCCGCCAACGGTTCGTAGACTGCCCAGCCATCGCAGCCAGCGCTGACAGCGGCCGCATTGGCGTTGGCCGTTGGCTGCACTGCAGCCGCGTGGGCGAAGGCGAATAGTTTGCCGCTGTACGAGAGCGGAAAGGCGTTCGCCTGCAGCTTCTCGAAGACAGTGCGACGCGAGTGATTCTGTTGCTTGTGGGCGAAGCGCAGGTTGCGCATATCCTTGCAGAATATCTCGATGCCGTAGCTGTTCTCGCCCCGTGACGTGGCACCGCCAATCTTCTCCACGCGCGCTATCACGCCCAGCGGCACATCGACCACCAGCGGCGGCTCCTGATCCCGCAGTGGCAGCGAACGAAAGTAGAGGCGATAGTTGGTGATGGTTAGGGCGCCGAAGACGGGTCCACGGTATGGACACACATACGTAACGTCGTTCTTCTGATCCTGATCCTCCTCGCCCTCCAAATAGGCAAAGGGCGTGTCCCTCAGTACGCCATTCTCGGCACCGTGTTTGGAGCCCAGAGAACTGGATTTGGAGCTGCTGTCCAGCGAGTTGCTGCTCGCCGTCTTTGATGCCATTTTGTCGGCCAGGCTTGATGTCGCATCCATTACGAGTGAATGTACGGTAATGAGCGACTTGTTTTCGTTTTGCAGCGTACACCAATTTTGCGTCTAATTGAAAATTGAAAACACAATTCTTTGTTTTTTTTTTATCGCTCACTGTCTAGAGGTGGCCAAACATCGATTACTCTATCGATGCATCGATTTCGACTGTTTTTATGGCAAACACCGATATTTTTGCACAAACCAAATAAAAAGTAATTTATCATTTTATATTATAATTTTGGACGAATTGAAACTTATTTCTTATAAAAGCAATTGAAAGCTGAATATGAATTCTAATGTTCCATTCCCACTAATTAAATCTTAGTTTTAAAAAATGGGACAACAGTTTGAATTTGGTATACTTTTTGTCAGTATTTTTATAGGAAAATATACACTTTACGCTAAACCAGTGCTTTCAAAACTGTGTAGCGCAATTAGTTTACATTATAACTGCAATGGCCGCCTAACAGCCCATTTCTGTTAGTTGAGTTGGTGGCGCATTTGAATTATAATGAATCAAAGCAAAACATTTGGAAATAATGACTTTTTTTTGTAATAAATTTTAATTTATATATATGGTACATATAAAAAACTCCTAAACGGAATTTTTGCTTTTACTAAATTGTTAGTTTTCTTTTCACAATATTATATAAATATATGTACATATTGTATGTGGTTTTGTTTCCTTGTATAATAATAGATTGTATATTTTGTATTTAGTTTTACTTTTTTAGTTAAGTGTATTTCTTTTTTCATTTTTTTCACTTTTTTATGTATTTTCAACAAAAGTTAACAATTATACCAATTTTATTTGTTCAAATTAACTTAGTTTTTCCCATTAGTTATTAATAAATTTAGATTAATTTCTTGAATTTTAATGCTACCATTACGTACAATGTGAAATACGCTAAGCATCAACAGAAAATATTGAATTGTTTAAAAAAAAACAATTGGAGTCTTTCGAGACTCAACTATGTTATCAAAGTAACCGAAAGAAATGAAAATAAATTAATCAAGCTAACATTAGTTCTGCATTTTCACTAAAAGGAGTATGTTTAAATATTTTATCAGAAAGTAATGGAATTATTTTTGTAGTTTCGTTTTTCATATATAGTCAAATGTATCCTGTTGACGATTAGGGTATTGTCTTAGCTGTTGTTGTTTTTACACATTTGTTATTAATTTTGCTAATACAGTTGAAAATTAAGTTTTTTTGTTTTGTTTATAGTTTATATATAAGTATGTACTTAAAGACAAAGCGTTAGTTGCAGTTTTGGTTTTTGTTCAAATTATACAAAAAAACTTATCTTGCATAAAACTAATAAAATGTTTTACAAAACAGGCAGTTTGTGTGCTTCGTTAAAACATTTTTCATGTAAGTACATAATGTATTTTACTTTGTTATGTTAGTGATTGGTTGTTTGAATGAACAAATTCCATCAATACAAATCAATTCATTTATTTGCTGCCTTTGCTTGGGTATGCGTATCAACTAAATTAACAACATAAAGTTAAGGAAAGGGGAGTTTTGTTTTAAAAAACAATGGATATGCTTTGTGAATATTTCATACATATTTATAAATTTAAGCCAAGATATTGGGATTGCAATTCGAGCTTCAACTGTTGCCAATTACAATAGTTGCAAATTATTACATAAATATTAATTTTGTAGCATGCCTAAAAATGGTTTCTTTTATCTTTTTAATAAAAGCAAAGGCCAAAATACTAAATTTTCTTCTTTTTTAGTTGCCTTTAAAGCTTTTTGTTATTTCGATTTTTGTTTTTCAATATGTATGTAAATAGTTGATAAATGGGCGCTTGCGACTTTTGCTTTAACTTCTTTCATTAATTTCATTTCACTTTGCTCTATAATACTTTCAATGTTAGTTACACGTATGCTTGATAATGTTAATTATACATTTATATATATTTTTATATATAAATATTTATTTATATATTTACTGTATAAGTGAGCTTTATATGTGTGTATATTAAACTAGGCGTATAAATGTATGTATATGCAGCTGTTTGCTATATATGCCTGATTGTTGTGCATGTTGTTGTTGTTCGTCATTAGTTGAAATAAACTAAATGGGAGCGCCTTGTGCATTACAACTACCAACAAAACAAGTAATAAAAAAAAGAAAACTAAAAACAAACAAAAAAACATGCCGTAATGTCATATGTAAAGAGTAGAATATTAAACAAAATTAAACTGTACATAATGTCATTAAAAAATTATATAACAATCGAGTTTGGTTACAAAATTTGGTTCAAAGCACACATCAATCAATCAATCTCCGTCTCTGTATCCATTCTGTCCAGTTAAAACAAAATACTGTTAGTCTATTGCAAGCCCAATTACAATTACAACTACAATATTAAATTATATGTAAATGTATATATGTCACTTTGTTAAAAAATATTAATAGTTAAAAAAAGTAAACAAATTACAAAATGATTAGCATCTAAAACTTGTACATGCCTATACCATCAGCAGAAGCAGCAGCAGGGCGCTCATGCAAATTACATTCCTACATACACGAATTGTATGTATCTGTATTATATATTTCCTATATAGAGTATGTGCTATGTCTTGTATACATTGTCTTGTTATGGATTATATGACTATATGCGGGTGTCCGTGTGTCTGTGTGTGTATGTTCTGTGTTTGCTATGTGTCTGTGTTTTTGTTGTTATGTGTATGTATCTATGTGTAGTTTTATAAATAGATTAGACGTTCATCATTATGCTGTATGCTGGGGCGGGGGGGCCCAGTCAGTATTCTCTGAGCCTGGGAGTCTCTTGCGTTGCGTCTTTCTTGTTAGAATTTTGTGGCTTAGTTTGTCTGCTTTACTTTTTCTTTTTTGTATGTTCCATTCATTCATTTGTATTTTCTCCATCATGTTTAGTTGTTTGTCCAACGGCGGCGCTTAGGAAAAATTGTCGCTTAGCTGACACTAGTTCTCATTTCTTCTCTTTTAAATTTCATTAGAAGTTCTTCGATTGATTCTACTCATCCACCGATGTTGTGGGCGGACTATAACTACATCAAGATGCGCTACGCTGTTCGCTGTCCGGTCTGCGATCTGTAGCAATTTGTAACAAGTTTCTAAACTCCGTATCGAGTATTTGGCGAGCCTGAAAATTAAGTCAATTCCGAGTGAATATTATGAAATCGTTTTTTATAATAATTATTTCTTACCTGTGCATTCTGTGTGGGAATTTGTAAAGCCAGACCCATGGCATTGGCATCAAAGCCTTCATCCAGCGCCATCAGTGCGCCATGCACACCAGACTCGAGCAAGTTATTGGCATACTCCTGAAAAGGAAGAGTTGAATTGTAATTGTGGCCACAGCTTAGATGATAAGTTGAGTCACCCACCTTCAGACCTATGCTGCTGACCCAGCGTATGACACGTTCATTGCTCCACACGAGCACATCGCATAGGCCATTCTCGCTCATCTTACGCCTGTGCTCCAGCTCAGTGCGATCGTAGTTCAAGCGCTTGAGCATTGAGATGCCGTACTGCAAACTGGTGCGATGAAAACTGTCCACCATTTTCAGTTGGCCTCGCAAATCCTTCTTGGTCAAATGATCCAACATGCGTGCATCGACTAGACACTCCATGAAGGTTGTGCGATATTGCGGCAGTCCCAGGCCCGGCAACCAATAGTTGCCAATCCACTCATGATTCATATCTCCTGCAAATCACATTCACGAGATTAGTTTGTGCTCATTATTCGCTATATTCACATCATTAACGCTTACCAAACGCCAGCGTGGTGCGTGAAGTCTGTGGCGCTGAGGGGGAAGTAAGTGAAACCATTTCCTGTATGGCCAAACGTAGCTTAAGCCTATGCAGCGGATTACTTATGCCTGTTAAGCGAAGAACAATGTTTAATTACCATATCAATTCATAGTCGAATAATTGTGAATGCCTTACCTATTTCCCTCTGTATTTCTGTGTCACTTAATGCGCTCATTATGGCGCCAGATTTGACATTGGCACGACATGCGGCCACATACCAGGCGGGCATGCCAACCCACAGTTCCAGCCAGGCGACAATGGTGGGTCCGTTCCACAGGGCGAATGGCGTGCCCGCTTTCATGGCCTCTCCCAGCAAATCGTTGCGATAATCGTGTTCCCTACAACGATCATTTAATATAGTTTACATCAGAAGCACCAGTGAACCACTTACTTCTTTTGCCTGCCATAGTCGACGCTACTGATCTTGGAGCTCTGCGCGCTAGAAATTCGCGGCATCATGCCACCCGTCATGCTCATGACATCGTAATTCGAGTCGACTTCGCTTAGACCAATCGATAAGTTGCCTATGGACATCATACTGGGCGAACCATCTGGCAGCGTATCCTTGACACCCTTGACCTTCTCTTTTTTGCTAAAGAAACGACCCAAAGAAGACTTGATACCCTTCTTCTTTTGCACCGCCGCGGCCGCAGCAGCTTCTCGCGACACTCCTGATGTGGGCGTCTGCAGCATGGACATGGAGCCCATCGTGTTGTAGTGACGCAGCGATTCCTGGCTGCCATAGCGGGAGCTGAGTGGCGACAGGCCATAGCTGTGACTGCTCAATGCCATATGTGAGCTGAGGTTAGGTGGAGCAGCTGGCGCCATCGTGCGACGTCGCAGCTCCTCCTGGCTGTGGGCCAGCGCCTGGGCGACGCGTTCCAAGCGCATCGAACGTGCGGTCAAAGGGGAGGCAGCGCCGCCGGAACTAGAATCACCCGTGGTGGACATGCCGCCGTGCAGCTCTTCGCGCGACGCATCACTAGACAACACGGGCAAGTTTAGCTGTCAATGGAAACAAGATATTTAGAAAGCCGCATCACTACCCATTTTTAGAGGAAGCTTCGCCCGATTTCCGTCTCAATAAATTGTTGCTTGAATAACTTTCAATATCGTAACCAAATTATACGAGATCGTATAGACTCTTATTAATAAAATGTTTGTATTAGAGATCTAGCATTAAACTATTTTGATTTTTGTTGAATGTGGAATGGAATGTGAAAATACATTTAATCAAACTAAAATTTTAGCTTTTAAACAATGCCCGTAAATTGTTTTTTTTTATGATTTGGGAATCGGAAGTCCATAAAGTGCAATTTGTACAATATACAAAACAATTTATGAAGCCAAATTTGGTAGCTCAAGATTTTATAGCTTTTGTTGTTCGAACAGTCGAATATATGTACAAGTTTTATGCCTGTCTTCAGCCTGTTCTGTACAGTCTTAGTCATAATCTAAAACACATTTCCACCTTGTGAGTGGCGTGCAAAAAATTAACTAATTCGCTTCGAGGTGTAAGATATTGCCAATCTTTATTCAATTCCCATTGCATTTTTGATACATCCATCTGAAGTTTAGAATTAATATTCGAGTAACTTCAAATCATTTTTTGGACTAACAAAAAGGGGAAAGCTACTTAAGAAAAAAGTGTTGCAATAATATATTAAAGATTATGAGATTACATGCTGCAATTCGAAATGATAAGCTTTGTCAAATAACTCTCGTTGCCAAACGCAAATATCCATGCATTGCGGTGTGATGAACGATATCTTCAGAGTAAACATTTGATCCCAAAAAAATGTTTCTTTTCAATTAAGTGTTGGGGATTGGCAAGTTCTTACGCTAGTTTTAATCCACTAAGCATCTCTGACTCACCGTATGATACTTCTGCATGTAATCGCGTTGTGGACTATTGGGCGTGCTGCGTCCGCTCATCTCTGGACTCTGTCTGTCCATGGAGCGACCACGGGCTAGCAGATTCACATGCTCGAGACTGCCAACGCGTGATTCGAGCTCCTCGGCCCGGGCCTCTGTTGATTGCTTCTCCTCCTGAATGAGACGAATCTCATTGTTGATGGCATCCAATTGTTCCTGCAGCATCATTGCCAGCGTTTGGGCATCCGTATGACCGGACGGCGACATCATGTCCGCCGTTGCAGCTGCATACAACACATCGCTGTCGTCGCAATCGGCAACGCTGGCAACCAGTTCGTAGGCCTGCTGTTGGGCATGCGCTACCTGCTGCATCTGCAGCTTCTCCCACTCCTGCTCGGCCATGGAGCGAGCCAAAGCATTCTCCTCGGACAAACGCGATTTGCTTTGGCGTCGCAGCGAATGGGTCTCGAAGCTTGCGTGCGATGCACTCCGCGTAAAGGGTCCGTCGCGACCATCCACAACGCTGCTGGGCGAGAGGCTGCGGGTGAGCGCTTCCGTTTGCTGGATGTTATAGGCAATCTCTTGCTGCAGCAGTTGGCGCTTGAAGTTCTCGATTTCAAGGCGGGTCTTCGACAGCTCCTTCATGATTTCGCTCTTCTCGTGATGCAGCTCCTCGGCCACCTTGCGTGCCTTCTCCAGCTCCTGGGTTAAAGCGTTTTTCTCATCGAGCGCACGCATGCGCTCCTTGAGATGCACCTCGAGTCGCTCATTAGACTCGGAGAGCAGTTTGTCCACCGTGGAGGAGAGGCGCAAATTGTGCTCTTCATTCATCTTAAGACGCTGATTCAGTCTTACCACCTCGGCGCTCTTCTCATCCAAATTCGTTTCCAAGCCCCGTATGCGATCCTCTGCCGAACCATGACGTTCTTGAGCCTGAAATGTTTTTTTTCAGCCAAATGCATTTAATAATAGTTTGCACAGTCAAATTGTCAACAAAAAAATATACAGCAGTTTAGTAATGAAAGCTTTAAGTGAGTTGTTGAAGGAGTTTTTGAAGGTTTGGTTTTGTGGTCGTTTGCTGTTGTTGCGGTGCGCTGAGTTCTTGTGCAAGACATTTTTACGTATATAGAAAAAGAGTCGTATTTTCTTGGATATGTTGTTGGTGGTTAGTTTTGTGGATACAATACAAAAATATAGAGAAGAGACAGAGAGTTATACAAAGAAACTATGTATACTCACAAAAAAAATAAAAGGTATAGTATAATACAGAGGTAAAGAAAGATAATTGAAATTAGAATTTAGTTGTAGAATTGATTTTTGATATACTTATGGAACCTGTCGGCGCGCATATTAGTTCGAGTGCATACCTTATTTCCTACCTTTGTCAAAGCCTCCATGCGCGCCTTTAGCTGCTCCTCCATGTCCGGCTGCAGTTTGGCATGTTGCGCTAACTTTTGCTCAGACAGTTCGAGTTTCTCTTCGATCGCGCTGATTTTCTCTTCGTGCAGCTGTCGTCGGTCAAAGCAATCGATGGGGAGTGGCGGGGGAGGCGGGAGTTTAATTAGTTTTGATTTGTATGTGGATCATGGGATCATGTGTTATTAGTCACGGTGTTTAGCAATAAACAGAGGCATGGGCGAAACAAGTCACTGGCCATTAAAGTGTTTGCTTGTCAATTGGTGAAATCGTTGTCTAGCATTTGTACATATTATTTATAGACATTGCGAGTATTACGAGTAGTATATATAATATGGGGGAATTGTGAATGCTGCAAAATTGGGATTTCGCCCATGCCTTGTAACCATAACCATAATTCAATGTAATCAAGTTGTTCAAAACTCTACACACCTTTAGCTGCGCCTCCTTGTGCCGCAATTCCTGCTCAAGTTTCTCGTTCAGATCGTGCAGCGACGTCGACTCACGTTGAGCATTCAAGTAACGCTTCTCCAGCGTTGTTATGCGCTCCTCCTTTAATTGGGTAGAAAGCGAGGCATGTCATCATTATTGAACTATAATATATATTTAAAAGCTGCTCACCTGATCTTCCTTTTGCGCCACATTTTCGCGTAAATCTCGCTGTAGCTTTGAACACTGATCCTGCGCTTTGCAGTGATCCTTTTGCACACGCGACATATTCTCCTCCAGCTCATTGATCTTGTTGTTCAGATCAGAGACGCGCCGCTGCCACTGCGAAAGTTCAGAGGTCTGCAAATTTGGCAAATAAAAAGAAAATATAATTTAATAAATGTCGCACAATACACTTTTTTGTTTTTATAATTTTGCGTTCATTTCTGTATAATGCAAATATTTTTCAATTGAATAAATAAATAACTCAAACATATGGCACATGCATTTGATTTTCTGTGTGTATTTTCAATATATGTTTCTCAAAATACAATTTGTGCTCTCGAAGTAGAATGGGATCATATAAAAATAATTATACGAGCAGCATTTAAAACACATATTTATGAGCTGACATTCATATCTTCATGTTTTCTATTTGTCCACTTTGAAGTCTGCAACATTTTAATGCAGATAAAACTGTTATACAGTATATATTGTTTATTTAGAGCAGTGAAACGCTGAATATTTATATAGGCAATATTGCAAATAAGCAGACATCGATTTATTATTCTAGTCAATTACGTCTAATTTAATAATCAATCAAAATTACATAGCCTTTTGAAATAAAGGCATATAAATAATCAATTGAATTTATTTTTATTTGATAACATTTTAAGCAATTTTGTGCATTTAAGCAATATTTGCATTAAGTAGATCATGGAATTTTACAACAATATTTTTAAATTTGACCGATATTCACTGAAGCATGCTAGGAATTTCACAAAACATTATAATGCATTTCGACTGTGACTAAAATGCTATACACCAACAATTAACAAAATCAAAACAGCAATACCATAATGCGAACTGAGTCATATGGCGTTAAGTGTTGCATAAGATAAAGTACAAAATACAACTGCCGCTCCCGCCTCACTCACCTGCTTCTCGATGATCGTTTGCAGCTCGTGCGTTTTAGCCGCATATTCGTTGAGTTCAGTGGCATCGCCATTGACACCGCCGCCTCCAATGCCACCGCCGCTGCCACCGCTTGTCAGCTGCACAACAATAATAATAACAAATATATAACAAAAGGTACAGAATACATATATGCTGACTGCACGCTTGATTGCGCTAACACACAAGCTGATGGAGCAGAGATACACAGACAAACACACACACCTTCTCTTTGATGCCATTTTCACCGCTGACAATGCCTGTGGAGTTGACGCCAGAGTTGGCCGGAATGACGCCCGTTTTGTATTGAGTCAGCTCCTCTTTGGTTGTATTCAGCTCCTCCTCCAGCACGTTGTTTTTCTCGATGGACAGCCGCAGACGCTCGCGCACCTTCTCGTCCAGCGCCTTGTGGTGCTCGAACAGCGATTTAAGGGCTTTCAGCACCTCCACCTCGCTGGAGACGCCACTCTGGGCAGCCGCTTGTCGCTTCACGACAGTCATGCGCAGCGAGCGTTCATGCCGCGACACCAAACACTCCAAATGCTCCAGCAGCAGCTAAGATTATTAGAGAACGCAATTAATTGTGGTTACTGGAAATAGTTAACTTGATAATTTACCCGCGTGTTGTTGCGTTCTGCTTTCAGTTCGCCAATCTCCTCATCACGTTCCAGCAACGTTTCACGCGCCTGCGTCAGCTCCTTGGTCAGTGTGGCAAACTCCTGTTTGGCGTGAAAACTGGATTAATATCTGATCTGCAGTTTTAATAGCCAATTAACTCACCTGCGGCAAGTTCGCATTTATTTGCCGCTGCAAACTGTCGCGTTCCTTTTCTACATCGTGCAGCTTCACCTCCGTTTCGCCGAGTCGCTCCTGCGCCTCGCGCAAACTGTCCATAAGCTTGTCGCGCTCATCGAGCATGGAGACCATGAGCTGCTCAAAGTTGGCATCTTCGCCGCTGAATTGCGACGAGCGCTGCGATATGCTGTCTTCCGATATTGTGGGCATCACGTCGCACATCATGTTCCACATTATTTAGTTGGCCGCCAGAGCACGGGCACGCATGCAAGACTGCAAAATGGATTTCAATCGAAAAATGTCTTTCATTTGAGTTGTCAACTAAGGTTAAAGTTGTTTTCAAAGCAAATGAAATTTTGTTTATTTATTTACCGGTAATAACCGATTCAGTGACCACCTGCTAGTGGTAAATTTTTATGAGTTTTAGTATCGGTTAAATGCACTAAACCGTTACTATATATTGAATATTATATTTAACAAATTTAAAGTTGTTCTTATTTTGCATCCGAAGTTATTTCTGTTTATCTGTAGTAACCGGTTAGCACTGGTTTTTGCATTATATGTTATTATTTATTCCATATCAAATAAGTATTCTTATGGTGTTTTTAAGTGTTTTCTCTATTTACCGGTAATAACCGATTCAGCACTTAACTTAAAAACGGTAAATACCGCCATCGGTTAAACAAACTAAGTTGTTGTTTTATGGTGCTGTTAACAGAGTTGTCTGTTTTCCGGTAATAACCGATTCAGGCTGTAACCTACATATGATAAATACCGGTATCAGTTAAACACACTGAGATGTTATTTATTAAAATCTGTTATATTTAAGATTTCAACAAAAAGTATTTTAATAGTGATGTTAACTGTGTTTTGTCCATATACCTGTAATAACCGATTCAGCACTTAACCCACAAACGGCAAATACCGGTATCGGTTTAACACACCAAACGCCGTTATTGAAAAAATGGGTGTCAACACAACATAATAATTATGCGCACATGTCAAAATGTCGATTTAATGTGCAGTTTTTAATGATTAAATTGCCAAGCGCTGCCCACGCAACGCTTTTGCAGACTTTTTTGTTTATGTTGACTTCCGCCCCCAGCCCTTTTTTGCACGCCCGCGCAACGGGTTAAGAAATTCCAATTGGATTGCCGCACTACACTGAACATGTCTAATAAGACTTTTATCATAGGCGCCGCATTGATAACAAGTTTTCTACACCAACACACACACAGACTCAACACATGCACATACACATGCACACGCACAAGTGCGTACACATACACACATCACAGCACTTATACATATACATACACGCATGCCAGCACGCACACATATGCAGCGTTTTTTCCTTTATATTTTAATTTTTTAATATCAAATTAATGTTTCTCGTATACTTTCAACACCAATTATGCGAAACACATTTAAATACACCGTCGCTGGTCAACAGCTGCTGCACCCGACTCGTTGTTTAATGATTGGTAAAACGCCTTTTCTTTTAACATACGAGGACGGCTTTTATGCAAAAAGAGCAAAAAAGAAGAAAAACTCCCTTCCTCCCTGGTGCAAACACGTACCCCGTAGCCAACAAGGATCGATCACACGGCGACAGCGCAACAGCAGCAACAACAACTTTTGTTGCTGTTCAGCTTTTGCATATATTTCTTTTAATTAACGCAATTACGATAAGTTTTATTTATTTCCGATTGATTTTTATGTGCGAAAAAACGCAGCTCTAGTTTCTTTTTTGGTTGCCACCAGGGTGACCGCACTTGCAACAAAAAAACATCGTAATTAAAGACGCCAAATATACTAAGGTATACTACTTCTATTATCACTCAAGTGGTTAAACCTATATAGAATTGGAAAAATTTTGAAAAATTTCTTACTTAATTATCTTAATTATTATATATTTATTTATTTGATTAGTTTATCAGATTCACTTTAAATTTAATTTTTAAATGAAAAAAAACCATACAAATTCTATATTTATCTGGCAACGCTATTTTGCTCAGCCAATTTAACATAATGCTAACAGAGGTAATATTGTAATCGATATTCATTTCAATTCGGAACTGATTATTCAATTTTGATTCTAATATTAATCGCCCCAAGTTTGAAATATTTTAAATAGATCAATTAGAAACAAGATTATAGTCTATGTCAATTGTAAGTTTTTTAAAATTTCGATGCATCCATATTTGTATCGGTTCGTAAACATATCGAACATAACAGGGGCTTTTCCAACACTCTTTTCCTAAAATAGCTGTTACAGTGCTCACAGTTTTGATGTCATGGCCCACAGTTTTAGCCGCATTGCCTACAGTTTTTACACACGGAAAGCACCTCATTTGTGTTTTATTTTGTAGTGTAATAAATATTAGAATCAAACAATTAGCATAGTGTTTAACGGGTTGCCAGTGAAGCCAATTGAGCGCTGCAGCAAAATAACGAAATGGGGTAAGTGCGCAAAGTATTTTGCAGCAACTTTGAATTGTGTGAAAAATCGACGCCGACGTTTTCCTTGCTCGCTTGCTACTCCTGCTGCCCTTGTTGTTGTTGTTGTTGTTGCTGCTGCTGTTGTTGTTGCTGCTTGATTGTGTGTAGCGGGCGGCGTCGGAGGTGTAAAAGTGTGTGTGTTATGTACAATACGACTTCTCGTAGGTGTGTTGTAGGCTGCCAAACGCCGCCCGTCGATACCAATTATATGTGTATGTGTAATTGTATACGTGTATGTGTGTGTGTGTTCGTGCGTGCGTTTATCTGTGTGTGTGTGTGTGCAGTAAACTTGAGCAAAATCAAAACGAGGCTACAAAACACTTAAGCGCATAATGCAATTTAGTCGCCAAGGCAGCGAACACCAACAACCCCCGCACCACGCACCAATAACAACAATGCCAATGACATGCTGCCGACAACATCAATAACAATAGCAGCAACAACAATAACGACAGCCAACAATGGCAAAAATCTATTTTCGCTATAAGCCTTTAAACCGTCGTTTCCATGACTGCAACTTGATATAGCGAAACTATTTATCTAATTTAGACAACCCCATTAATTAATGAATGTCTTATCTGAAGAATTCGCATTAAGTGCTTGCAAATATATCTGATAAAAAACTAGGCTACAGTGGTCACTAACTATGCTAAATTACATTTAATTTTATTGGAAATCGACAACTGTTGTAATTATTTTAAGTCATACCTGAAGAATTCGAATTAGGTTAAAAAAAGTAAGGTTGGATATAATAGAGTCACTTAACTTAATTTCTAATTCAATTCAAATGAATTAAATATTATAATATTTATTGTTCTTAAAATGCGATTCTTATTAAATTAAATTAAATTAGTTATTCTATTCTTATTAAATATCCTATCTATTCAAACTAATAAATTATATTTACTGAATAATTCGAATTAAATTTGCTAACTATGCTTAATTTCGTATTCAAAAAGTATTAAATTTAATTTAATTTATTAGAATTACAATTTTTAACATTTTTTTAAAATGTTATTATATCCAATACAAAATAACATTTAAATTTAGCTCCATATTCTATTCGATTTTATTGGATTCGACAAATGATAAAAATGTCATATTTTATTAGGAAATCGCATGTTATTTTGATTTAGGTAATTACAGTTTCCCTATATAGAGTTAAAACGCCATTTCCAGCATGCTCACATATAAATTCTACTCACTGACTCTCCACTCCCTTAGCGTGCAATTAAATATTAAGCCGACGTGCTAAAGAATTTTGATGGAATTTTTAATTAATCACCTGTGGTTGTGTGGGTGCTTTTCTCACGTTCATCTTTATTTTCTACTTGTTTTATTTACGCAACAGCGAACAACCGATTTTCACTTGCCAGGCGCATGTGTTTCATATTGATCCAAAGACGAAACGCACATGGATCACGGCGAGCATGAAGGCGGTCAACGTGAGCTTCTTCTACGACAGCTCACGGAATCTGTATCGCATCATCAGCGTGGAGGGCACCAAGGCGGTCATCAATTCAACGATTACCCCCAGCATGACATTCACACAGACCTCGCAAAAGTTTGGCCAATGGAGCGATGTGCGCGCCAACACCGTCTACGGGTTAGGCTTCTCCTCCGAGGCGGAGCTCACAAAGGTAAGCTGTCATGATTCTCTTATCACACTCATTAACTAATCTTTTCTCTGTATTTAGTTTGTGGAGAAATTCCAGGAGGTGAAGGAGGCCACCAAGAACGCCATGAAATCGGCGAATGGCTCAAACGCGGTGACGCCCACAACATCGGCGAATACGTCGCCGATTTCGGGTCGCGCTGTGGGTGCCATGCAGAACGATAACACCGCCATCGATCCCCACACGGTGGAGCCACCGAACATGAGTAATACGAACACACAGAACGCCAATCCGGACAGTCCGTCGCACAAGTTGCTGAACACTTGCGACGGCAAGCAGGAGATTGGCTCGGCCACGCCTTCGCCGCAGCCCACCATGGGCATTGGCGCGGGCACAGCCAACGCGGCAGCTGCTGGCGGAGGAGGTGGCGTCACAATCTCATCCGGTGGCAGCATTGTGGGCATGCATACTGGTCCAGGAGCGGGTGCTACGGCTGAGCAGCAGCTCAAATACGAAAACGAACGTCTGAAAATGGCTCTGGCGCAAAGGTAGCTAATAAACTTGCTCACCATTTTAATCTCGATTAATTAAATGTTTGATTTATCTTTTTGCAGCTGCGCCAATGCCAAAAAGTGGGAAATTGAGTTGGCTACGTTGAAGAACAATAACATTCGCCTGACGAGTGCTTTGCAGGTGCGTCAATTCAATTCAATTTGCCCAGCTTCCAAACTCATTAATTTGTTTTACAGGAATCCACGGCCAATGTTGACGAATGGAAGCGTCAGCTGCACACCTACAAGGAGGAGAATATACGTCTTAAGCGTGAAATGGATCTGATGCGCGTGGGCGGGGCTGGTGGTGGCGCATCCGCAGCTGGAGGTGCCACTGAGGATGAGTTGCGTCGCGAAGTGGCCGCGCTCAAGGCGCGCACAGAGACGCTGCAAGCGGAGTTGCTGCAACATGAACTAGAGCTTAAAACGGCCAATATGAATTTACGGGAAAAATGCAATGATCAAACTGTAAGTCTCGAATTCGAAATGCTGTAATAAGTTATTTCCTAAAAATCTGAACTTTTTGTAGCTGGCCAAGATGAGTGAACTGAATGTGCTGTTTGCCAAGACCGTGTCGGAACTGTATGCGGTGCAGAAGGATATGGAGAATGTTATACATCCCGCCAAGTGCACTTGAGACACAGAGTTGGGTGTAAACAGAAAGGTGACTTGAAGAATTGTCTCTCACTTTTCGCGATGATAATGCTTTTGTGTTTGTGTAGGTTTCAGCGCAGGAACAGACTACAATGGCAACCACTACAACGACATCATCGACAACAACAACAACCACAACTAGCAAACGTTATTTAAGTAATTTTCTAACGGCTGAGGCGGAGAGCACCCTCTCCAATGTCACCTCTATACACACTCAGCTGCAGTCGTCGCTCTACGAGACACAGAACACAGCCCAGCTGCAGGCACTGGACAAGCATTCAGCATTGCTGCAGGAGCTGCATCAGCGACAGTTGCAATCTGTCGCCATGCCACGACCCATCACATCGGTCACTGATGCAGCTGCTGCCGCTTCTAGTGGCGCCGCTGCCGCTGCTGGCACTAAAACTGCCACCATACTCGTTTCCAAATCAAAAACCAAAACTGGGCTGCCCCTGTTGCTGAAGAATTCCATTAACAATTAGGCAAAATTCATCAGCAGACGACACATTGCATTTTCATTTGTAATCGATATATTTGGTAGTTTGTACAAGATCAAATCACAACTTCAAAGCTCCACTCACAATCCCCATAAACACACATCCCTAAGCACCACATTGTAGGATTATATGTATATGTATTTTACAACACTTTGGTATTACACCTTTTGAGTCAACAAAACGCCCAGTATTTATTTATGTCATTTCGCCAAAATTGTATGCATTTGTCTGTGTCGTTTGTGGTACTTTTGTAGCATTTAAGTCGAAAGCAAATTATAAATTCTTGTGCGCATTTCAGTGCAATATATATATAACAAAAAAACACATAACAATTATTCATTGATATTATGATGATGTGCTCTACATACTTTCTGCTAATTGTTAATTAATTTTTAATGAGAGCTTGACAATGTATGCACCCCATCCCCGTCTCCATCAGTAATCATCTCTTTTGGTAACCCAAACGGCCTTCCAAATGGGGCATAACAAACCTTTTTTACAAACTAATGATGACAATTATTTTATAGAAATGTGCTCGAAAGTTTTCTAGTATTTTTAATATACATAGATATATATATATCACCTTTTGGATATTTTCAAAACCTAGCCATGTAATTATTATTTATTACCAATTTGAAAAGAAATTTTTGTAAAATCAAATTTGAATTTCATTATTTTTTTGTTTACTTTATTATTATCATTGTCGTCATACTAAGCGTGTGTATTTCCAAAGCTAATTAGCATGTATTTGCTTTATCTTATTTTATTTATTGCAATTAAACATTAACTAACAATGACTTAGACGACGAAGAGATACTAAAATCACATACAAGAATAATAATAATTTTATAAAATGCAAATAAGAGAAAAATACGAAACTAGACGAAAGTAAATTAAACGAATACCAAGTCAAGTGTGCGCGTGCATCAGTGGAAAACTAGTTTAATATATTAACAAATTATATATATATATATATTATATACGTATGTATCTAATGAACAACAGTAAAAGCAACGTGGAATACCAATTGAAACTGCGAAAACAAACACAACGCAAATACAAGTAAATAATATCAATATGCAATCTCCCCCTCCACAAACAAAAAATAAACAAACCAAACGCAAGTCGAAACGGTAATGGGAAAAACGTTGAATCGGTAATTTTGAAGCCATATTGTTATGCAATTTGACCGTTCGTTCGTTTTTTTTTGCATCAACTACCCAGTTAATAAATAATATATAATAAATAAATCAAATAACAAACGAAGAAAATGTTGAACATACAAATTTAGCAGTTAAAAGTAAACGAACATATGAAATAAATAAAAATAAAATTCGATATGATTAAAAATACATTTTTGTATTTCTTTCCGATTTATTTAATCATTAATTGCAACTAATTGATCAATAATTCAATACTCTACAAATCAAAGCCCTAAATTTAAGTTTGACAAACTATTGTGCTGGTTAAACAAACAATGATTTATAAAGTTCCGCCTTTGCTTCTGTCCAGTCGCTGGAATCGTTAGGTGCCATGAAATTGATGAGCTTGTTGTGCACCCCATAACTGTTGCAAGGAAAAATATATAAACTTCAAGGCAAAATTCAATTTCACAATTGCGACTTCAACTTACCGCAGTTTCCTGCCCTTGCTGGCCCTTGTGTCCACCTTCTTCTTCATCTTTTGACGCAGCTTCTGCAACTCCACAAACTGTTTGGTTATGTCGCTCATGTTGGATGTAGTGCTCGCCTTGTACTCGATGAGTTCCCGCAGCTGCTGATGATAGAAGTCGCTGTCATCATAAATATTTGGATTTCGCTCGCTTTGCTCAGCTTCTGCGCCTTCCGCTTGCTGCTGCTGATTGCTTTTGAGGGTCTGTGATTTCTCCACCAGCGCTTGACGATTGGCCAGAGAACTGTCAATCTTCTTGAGTATATCGTAATCCTCCTGCAACGATTTACGTTTCACGCCAGCTCCAGGTGTCAACAGCTTGGTGCGATCATCCCACTTCAGCAACACCTCATTGCGATAGTTGCGCATCTCCTGGAATTGACTATGCAGCTGATTGGCAATGTGTTTGCTCGCTGGTTCCCCATTCTCTGCTCCAGTTTGTTGATGGGGTCTCTTCAGTGTCTGTCGCATTTCGCTGTTCTGTTGCAGGAGTGCGGATTGTAAGGCGAGCAGTTGTTGCAACAGCTTGGTGCTGCGTCCCGCTGCTTCCGCGAGCACTGCTTGCAGCTCCTCATTGTTCTCCTTGGCGACCTGCAGTGTCTCGGCTGGCGGCAGCAGATTCACCTTGCTGGTAATCTTTTGTGTGTTGATCCGCAGCTCCAGGAGACGCTCCCAAATGCGAAGCTGATTCTGCACGCAGACGCCCTTCTGCATCTCGGCTTGTTGATTGGTCTGGGACATGAGGCCGGTCGTGTCCATTGCTTCCTCCTCCTCCTCCTCCGAGTCATCGTCTTCGTCATCGTCATCATCATCCTCATCGTCATCGCCTTGATCATCTTCCTCACTATCATCGTCATCCTCAATTCCAGCGTCTTCCTTTTGATACTCGTCCTCGCTGCTGTCGTCATTTTGATCTTCATCATCATCAGCTGATTTTGCCGCTTTTAGCTTCTTGCTAAAAGCTTCCATGATGGCGGATTCCTCCTCATCTGTGTCGCTCTCTTCATAAGCCACCTCGTCATCGCTCTCATCTCCATCTTCTTCTAATTCTTTTCGACTTGAGATCTTGCCCTTGTAGCGTTCGCTCTGATCCGACAGCAGCTTTACATTACGCTTGCGAAAATCGCTGCTGCGAGCATCAGGCAAATCGTATTCATCGTCGAATTCCACCAAGCGTGTTGCCGTAGAGACATCAACGTCGGACTCGTCCTCGCTGTCGCTGTCGTTTGGATGCGCGAGCAGCTTGCTCACTTTATCTGCAACCGTTTGTTGTTGCTTCTTCGATTTACTCATCGTAATTTGCCGATTTTCATTAATTTTGCAACAAAATAATAATCACTTCAAACAAACATCAACTAACACGTGAAACGTCTGCCTGTTAGAGGTGGGGAAACTTCGATGACACTATCGATGCTTCTATAATACGTATATAGGCGCGACATTTAAAACAGCATGTTATTTACCAGTTTTCTACAACATTTAAAGGTCTGTTAGAAAATTTTCCTCAACACTCGATTTTCCTTTCTCCACTATACAGACTTCCGTTACAAATTAAAATCTTGCGAAAAAATGCAAACTGGAAAAACCCAAAATTCACTTCTAGTATTTTTAGTATTTTCCTTATCGAAACTAATCGATGTATCTTGATATCGGTACTTTCAGTTGTCATTAAAGAGGGAAATTTTTAAATTTGAAATCTTCTTTGTTTGCCGACTAATTAAAAAAATTCTGCACTCGGAAATAAAAGAAAGTGCAATGAATTTGAATTTATTTAATATGAATACTTTTCAGAGTAAAAAATAATATGTATGTATGCACATGTAATGTTATTGCGCTTTGTTATAACAAAGAACAACTGTAATTATTTTAAACAATAATTATAAACTTAGATTGCTATTAATTAATTTATTTTTTTACCGGTTACGGTTTACGGTTACCTTATGTAGTACTTTTTAACTTCTTACTATTTTTGTTATAATATTTGTAATATTGTCTATTAAACACTTAATTATGTACTATTTTGGTTGTAAATACATATAAATATGTATAATAAACGTAACTCATTTAGATAAAGTTTTGTATTTTCTATTTAAAATATTCACAAAATGGTATTAGGACACTAAAAAAATTACGTATGTATTTCTATTTAAATTACAAAATTGTTACTATTTGAAATTATGATGTTTGACACGAAGTTTAAAATATACTGATTAGAAGTAAGAGTATTGCTGAAGGAACAGAAGACCTATAAAAATATGCGAAACGCAAAGAGTAGATGCGATACCGCTGTTAATTGTTTATATTTTGAAAGAATATAGTGTTGTAAAACATTTAAAACAAAAATTAAGGTTGGGATCCACGTTTTTGGAGTGCTACGCACAAATTTGTGCTGGATGAGCGTTTTTGGTCTGGTCAAAATAATAAGTACACCAATTCTACAAAGCCAAAAACTCGAAACTTAACAAATTTTTTTCATTATTTTATTAATAATAACTATCTAATAGTAGTATCCAATTCAGTCACACTCATTTTGTTAGACTTTTTCGATGTCTTTTAGCTGTCTAGTTTCTAATAAGTTTGCAAAAATTCTCCATATGAATGTCATTCTTCATTTTTTGCACATAATTTCCACAATTCTTCAAATTTAGTAAAGGTATTCATGCCAATTTACTGTTTCAAGTCTCCCCATAAGTAATCAATTGGGTTTGAGCCAAGAAAGTGACTTGGCCAACTTATAATGTTTACATCGTTCTCTGTAAAGCAGCGCTTGGCCAGTCTTGACGAGCGTTTTGGGTCATTATCCTGTGGAAAGACCCATCACAAGGACATTTTTTCCTCAGCGTAGGGAAGGGAATATATGAAATCATTATATGAAATGATTTTTATATCCGAATAGGGTCATATTATCAATTTACCGATGAATCCGTACAACGTCATTCCAAAAAAAAAACAGGTCTAAGCCATTATGCATCAGCCTACATCCTTACCAGTCTTCTTGAGGTACCGGACCTCGAATTCTTTGCCTTTTGAGAAATCTACATAATGTGTGTAGTCATTACCAAAAGAATTCAGATTTGTTTCTTCGCTCCACAAAAATTTATTCCCCATTGTAGAACCTTCTGGCCCAGACCATGCTAAATAATTGTCACCGCACTGTTGGTTCATCTTCAAATTTTTTTCTAGAAGAAAAGGACATTTTTGGGGTATGGGGTCTAGTAGATCTACCTTTTTAGATCAACGGTAAACTATTTGAGATGATATTCCATTGCTGATTTGAGCGGAAATGACCTTGAAAGACATGAATATGTCCTTTTTTGCAAGACTGACCATGCGAATGTCTGTTGTTTGTGAAGATTTCTTCTTTTATCCTCGTTTTTTAGTAGGTAGTTTTAATTTTGAGGCATTCTGAACGAAATATACCCAAGTTTTATGAGTTTTTGCAATTTCTGGAAGATTTTTATGGTTTTTTCGAAGATTCACGTCAATAGTCCTTTCTTTAACAGTGCGATGCTCTTTTTCGATCTTTTAAATATTTCTTTGTACTCAGATGTACTTAAATATGCAAGAAGTCAAAATAAATCAACATTCCCCCTAATTTTTACATTTAATTCTATAAAATTTAAAATTACCACCAGTGTACTTATTATTTTGACCAGACCAATAACGCTCATCCAGCACAAATTTGTGCGTAGCATTCAAAAAATGTGGTTCCCAACCTTAATTTTTGTTTTAAATGTTTAAGAATAGTGTTCTTAACCTTTCAAAATATAAACAATTAACAGCGGTACATTCTATAACTATTGAACACCCTTTATCAACAAATAGGCGCGAAGTGTGTAGTCATTTTTTTGTCCAGTAGTGTATAACATTTAGAAAATCAAATCATAAGTTAATTTCACCTGAAGTGATCTCTCCTTGTTTTTGTAAATTTTCGACTAGATTAAGCTGTCACATAGATAGCAGTAAAATAGTTTATTAAATATAAAATATTTTTAACAATAAAAAGAAGAATTTTAAAAGTGTTGCATACACTAAGGCATTAATAGAGTGAATATAATTATTAATTTCCAAATCCAAGCAATAGTTTCATTATTCATCTTATTTTAATAAAATGGATAATCAGAAAACTGTTACTTGAGCTTAACACACAACATGATTCACATTTATATATTTATTTATTTTGCATGAGTTTACTCACATCTATTTAATTGTTAATTTAATATTCTTCAACGCTGTGCTTCGCCACTGGCTGCCTCATTAAAATCGACAAAATGCTGTCTTATCGGAGCAGGTGCATCTTGATAACGGTTCGCACACGCACGCACATACATATATGTACATGCATACATGACTAAACAAATCAAACAAACACACACACACACATGCACAGCGTAGCATACAATAGCGGGCTTTGGCCTGTCATGAAATGTGAACATGAACTTGAAATCCTTTTGTTGAAACCCATTGGCGGTCATTACCATTAATGAAATGTTGGCAAATTGCGACTCGGCATTTATGGGCAAAAATGGTTAACCTTGAAAAGTGGAGAACTGCGGCTCTAAACAGATGCCAACGGGCAGTCAAAGCAATCAGAAGTGTTTTCCGGAAAAGGATACAAACTGCGCAGTACACGCTGCGTATACATAATATATATTTTGGTGTGATTTTGCTCGCATTAAATTGGAGGCAAAGTCAAGACGCAGCCAGACATAGTGACCGTTGATAACGTAATAGGTATTATTCGAGACACGCTCTCGACTCGACGTTGATAACAGCGAGCAAAGAAACGTTTCGGTTTCTGTTTCTGTTTCGCATTTCGGATTTCGGATTTCGCTGATCAGGAGTCAGACAGACGCGAGTTGAACTTTGAGTTACACACAGACAGACCAGCTGCGTCTACGCATTGATAAATCTGAAACTTTATGCGGGCGGGCTTCTCGCACACACACAAACGCACACACACACACACACACACACACACACAGCTGTGCCATTTTGGGGTCGTCTGCTGTTATCAATGCGGAGCTGGCTGATCAGCGTTGCCAACTACATGGAAGTACTAGAATAGCAACGGGAGCTCCGCTGCCTTTTTTTCTGTATTTCCAATAAGATTATCAGTTGTTGTCGAGATTTCGATTTCACGGCAGCATCAGCTGCCTTAGCTGCCTTAGCTGCCTCATCAGCAGCAGCAGCCGCCTTAACAATTCAGTCAGTTCCTGTACGTCGCACGGTGCAAATACCGCAAACAGATCCAGACCGAGATCGAGATCGAGCGGATCTACTAATTAGTATAGTGTCCGATACAAATGCAGTATCGATTGCGAGGCAGGCACACTGTGGGTGGCGCTGCTTCCAGTGTTGTAAACTGATCGCGTTCGTGCTGCGTGTGGAACGTTGTGTTGGTGTTGGTGCGTGAGGTGTGCAAATACTCAAGTTGAAATACAAACATACGAAAATTGAAATACATACGCAACTAGCATATATACTAGAGTATAATATTCGTTTGCTCACGGTGCGCGCGCGTGTTTAGAAAACAGAAAACAAAACGGAAATAAAAAACATCAAGAGCCATTAAACGAATAACAGGAAAATAAATGCAAACGAAGTGTAGTCCAGACGTAATCAGTGATTACGCCTACAATACCTTTTGAATACTATTGGTTTTGCTTAGTGTTGGAAATCAGTTTATCAATTGTTTGTTACAAGTGAATAAAAGAGAAAATTACGTTCAAAATTATTAAATTTTACACTTAATTCCCGTTAAGGTCTATTTTATTTTGCATTTTGAAGCGGCGAGCCCCTCGATGTTATTTATATCAAATTCTCTTTTAGACTAACAGCTAAAAAGAAAAAGTTCAAAGGCCCACAGACACTAGGCGATTACAAAAAAAATAAACAATTAATTTGTGTACTTCGGAAAATGCTCAGATGAGCACAAGCCCACTCAAGGATTAATGCGCCGAGAGGCATTTGTTTTGTTGCTGTTGCTGTTCAACAATCATCGTATTGATAATGATTGTTGTTGCCGCCTGTCGATTGAGTGAGCATCTGTCCCATTGAGCGCAATTGATTAACAGATTAATGAGCTACTCGATGACTGAGAACTCGCCTGGTGTGACGGAGAGCATCAATTCTACGTTTATTACGAATGAACAAGAACCAGAGCAACAGCATAAGTGGAAATTTTTATTATCACTTTTGAAAACATTCCAATATTATGGGAGAGTAAAAAATTAGTTCAAGGTCAAAAACAATTCTCGCATATCAAATGCAACCGAAAACCATTCGAAATCAAAACAATAACAATATCAACTTTTAGGCAAGCTTTGTCAAATCATTTGAGTTGTATTAATTAATCAAGTGGTGAAATAATTGAGAGCAATTGCCAACAGAAATGGTGAAATACTGAGTCGAGGGAAGCCCTCCAGGATAAGTTATGATATACTTAAGCATACTGCAGCTACCGATTCTGTTTCAGTCTCAATTTCTGTTTTTGTGATTATCACACAAGGCTGGCCAGCGAACGGAATGAAAAACACAGCCATTTTGCTGAATCGCAAAAAATAATATCATCTACATATATACACATGACGGGTATAAATTTAAGAGTTTTACAAGTGCAATGGTGTGAAGCTGTGAAATAATCACCAGAGACGATATTTGAAATGCATGAACAATTTTATGAACATTCAGTTGAATGAGTTGTATTTTAAAGACCAAAACGTAATCTGTGTTTAGGGTATTTGCAAGTCAAATAACCACTGTTTAAATATCTGTTACGCAGTCGAATCATGATTGACAGGCCCTTCAATGAAAACAGAAACACAACTATTTATACATTTGTGCACAAGCATATTTTAATTTGTTACAAAATGCATTTAAATATCCCACAAAAATTTCAATTTATTCTCTTTATACTTAGTAGGCTGTACGTATACTTAATATTCATATATGTATGAGAAGTGGCATTAAATAATTCTTCATTCATTAAAACACTTTGAAAATTCTTATTTGTACGCGTATTGGGCTAGTAACACACTGATTAGCACTATTGCATTTGTTTATACCATTATTATAATAATGCAGAAGGTCGAGCATAAAGCCACAATTCTCAATAAATATAAATTTTTACCGTGTAGCACAACCAATGAAATTGTTATTAATTATTTCCTTCTTTTTGGTGGGATAATAATTTTATATTCGCCTAAGCAAATAATATAAACATCGAAATTCCATTCACTCTGTTTTAATAAAGCACATGGTATAACTATAAAATGTTTACTGCTGTTTAAAATGAAATTTAATTAATAATAAACTAAACAAATTTATAGGCCACTTCAACGACATACAGTGAAGAAGCTTTGATTTGCGGGTTTTATAACCTACTAATTGAATTACTTAATTATTGCGGAGAGTGTCGCGGAAAGTTGTGAGAACTGAGGTGCCGCAGTGTGAACTGTAAATATGGCCCAGGCCGGCGAAGTGAATGAGTTTGAAAACGATCATCGCATTCTGAGTGATTGGTCAAATGTGAATAATACCAACGGCACAATGCATCTCTCGAAGGATATGATTTTCAATGATGGCCATCGTCTGTCCATCACAGTCTACAGGTGAGTGAGAAAAGCGCAGATGCATCACAATATATTTATATATTGATACTCGTTCGTTAGCCAGTCTACTTCCTACTCAGCAGACCAAGTGAGATCACCCACACACCCACACAGTAAGCCCCGGCCCGCGTTATTGTACTTTGGTACTTTGGCTATTCACGCTGATAAGGGTCGATTGTCTATGCACTTTTCTAAACTTATCAGTCACTCTGCGCTGCGTGTAGGTGTAGGTGTTGATGCTCGATGTTGATGTCGATGTCGATGTCGATGTCGATGTCGTTATAAACAAGTATAAATCAAGTCGTTTAATAATTTTCACTTGGAATTTGAACGCCCCGGTTCAGCGTAGGGTTCACTTTAATAAAGTGATTCGAAATTTACAGAGATAATTTTAACTGATTGCTGATCATAAAACTGACTAACAAGCCCGTAGAAAGTGCTTCACATTTTTTCCCGGATTATTAATTGAGTAATAATGTTTGTTTATCTCGTGTGTGAAAATATGTAGTAGACAAATAAGATTATTAAATTAATATATGAAAAGGCTGTTGTTGTGTGACTTTTTATAATGAGAATTAATATTAATAGTCATGAATTTTGCAATAAAATATATTATCGATATTATTTAATTACTATCCAGTTAAGCGAGTTTTATAATCAGTCTGTAATATATTAGTTAACCTCACTAAAGATAATGAACATCAATAACCAGTTGCATCAACTAAGATTTTTAAATAAATTATTGTTAGTTAGGAGAAATGATTAGTGAATACTTATTATGGATTCAATTGTATTTCAAAATGTAATAAATATGTTAAATTTAATCTAGTGGTATAGTATAATTTGGTATAAAATAATTTTAATAGTCGTACATATATATACATATGTTATATGTGGCATTTGTTCATAGTCGACTTGCCATATCTTTATTGGGTCTCTTAAGAGTTTTGCAACCACAATTCAATTCATCGATCCATTCAATTACATGACCCACTTATCAAGCCAAAAGTCACCCACGCAGCTTGATTCCAGCTCTGCCCCTTCCCCATCCTTCACTGCATCTCGTATCTCGCGTCACCCACTTGGAGCTGCGTTATCCGTTGTGTCATTCGCCGCTGCTATCCGATTAATCGCTGCGACCTTTCCCATTTTCCGTTCGCAGCATACTCTTTGTGATCTCAACAATTGGCAACAGCACTGTGCTGTATCTGTTGACCAAACGCCGCCTGCGGGGTCCCTTGCGTATTGACATCATGCTAATGCATTTGGCCATTGCGGATCTAATGGTGACGTTCCTCCTGATGCCGCTCGAGATCGCGTGGGCCTGGACGGTGCAGTGGCGTTCCACCGATTTAATGTGCCGTCTCATGAGTTTCTTTCGCGTGTTCGGACTGTACTTGTCGAGCTTTGTCATGGTCTGCATATCGCTGGACAGGTGAGTGGAGTCGTTGACGTCCATGTCGCTAATGGACCAAATTGATAGCCAGATAAGGCGACACACAGACTGTCAATCGATTGACAACACTTTTGCCTGCTAGATACTTTGCCATACTGAAGCCGCTGCAACGATCCTACAATCGTGGACGCATCATGTTGGCCTGTGCCTGGCTGGGATCCGTCATCTGCAGCATTCCTCAGGTGGGTTGGCCAACTATTTCCAGTAGTCAGACCAATTAATGTCATCACTTCTCTTCACATCAGGCCTATCTCTTTCACCTGGAGGAGCATCCGAACGTCAAAGGCTACTTTCAGTGCGTCATCTTCCATTCGTTCGTTAGCGAATTTCACAACTGGCTCTATCAGACGGCCACAATGTGTGCCATGTACGCATTTCCCCTGATTGCCTTCATCTACTGCTATGGCGCCATCTACTTGGAGATCTATCGAAAGAATCAGCGCGTTCTCAAGGATGTGATTGCCGAGCGATTTCGACGTTCCAACGACGATGTGCTCAGTCGTGCCAAGAAACGCACTCTCAAGATGACCATAACCATTGTGATTGTGTTCATCATCTGCTGGACTCCCTACTACTTCATCTGCATGTGGTACTCCTTGGACAAGTCCTCCGTCCACAAGGTGAACTCGTTGGTGCGCAAGGCTCTCTTCATCTTTGCCTCGACCAATTCGTGCATGAATCCCTTGGTCTACGGACTGTATAATATTCGTGGACGCATGAACAACAACAACAACACGGTGAGCTGCGAATGCCAGTTGTAATTGACTCTTTAGACAGTCTGAAGAGATCGTTAGATCGTTAACCCACTAGTGCCCACGACTGTCTAATTTAATTACAAGTTTTTTCGCGTTGCCCAATTTTTTTTTGTTTTTTTAATTTTTATCAGTTCAGTCAAGTACATAAATATATTTTTTAATTGCATTTGCAAGACATGCTGTTGCTTGGCTTGCATTGATTATGTGGCTAAAGCTGAGTGCTAAAGTTAACTTAATTGTAAGAAGTTGAAAAAGTATGAAGCAAGAGCAAAATAATTATTTCAGAGCAAGTATTAAATATGAAATTAGTACTTATAAAGGCAATCTTCGGCACTAGAGGGTTACTTCCCGTGTATGCTTTCTACTTAACTCTTACCTCTCTACTACTCTACTCTACTCTCAACCCACAGTCGGTTAACAATCGTCACACTTCGCTATCGAATCGTCTGGACTCGTCCAATCAGTTGCTGCAGAAACCCATCAGCCTGCTGCCCAATGGAAATGGGAATGCCAATGGCAACGGGAATAGAAATGCGAATGGAAATGGGAATGGGAATGGCAGTTTGGTGGCTGCTGCAGTGGCGGCTACCACAAAGCTGGCGCATGTGGTGCGCTTAAAGACAAATGGTGCTGCTGGCGACGCACAGTCTCCGGTTGCCGCAGCGCCCCTCGCCATCATGCTAAACGTTAATGACGACGTCAGCGTTGTCACCATTAAATGCCAGGAGCAATCCGACCATACCAAACCAAGCAAGCAGCCCAAGACGCCCATCATCTGCCCGAAGTAATGTCGTCTCGCTGCTGTTTTGCCTTTTTATGACGCCCCATCATCAACTTCACTTTTCATTTAGGTTTTCGCACAGTTGTCGGCATAAATTCCAGGGTTTTATGTTGCGGTCCAAATCCATAGACTCATAGACAACGACATAGACCCGCTAAGGTGTTGCAGCATAGCGTATGGCATGGTGCTTAATGTGGCCACAATAGGAAAAGTGAGTTTGTGGTTAGCCTTCAAGAATGGCAGGCGTGAGGCGTAATGCTTTTTATAGTGTCTAAAAGCTGTCCATGGGCCGAGGATGCAATTGTAAAACCAAAGATAACTTCTCTGATCTTAGCAGGGAAATCAAATCAAATAATTATTTATCGATTAGACTACACAGATTGAAACTTCTTGGCGATGAGTTTGAGGAAGGTTTAAATAAAGGATGACTTTTAATTCAGCGCTCCTAAGACAGCTTTACTATATAGTGCTTCACTTTAAGCAGAATACTTAAGCTAAATGAAATACAAAATTTATAAATAATGCCATGCAAATAAGAGTGTAACAAAGATCAAGATAGTCGACATAATAGATCAGCTAAGCAAATATTCCATTGAAAAGATAGATGTCTATTGTTCAGCATAAAAGATACTTCACATCTCAATTCATTTGGCGACCTCGACGCTCATTCAAAGAGTTTTGAAGTAACTCTATGCTAATGTGGAACCTAACCCACTTCACCAAAGCCTCCATATATCACATAACAAAGAGTTGAGTTGAACCCCTCGAAAAGTGCGTGCTAAATACTAAATGGTTCTATTTACAGTTGTGGCAAATCCATGGACTCAACTGCTGTGGATATGACATAGATGAAGACGTAAAGTCCGAGAACGGAGTGTGCCCGGATCGTCTTCAATGACAAACAGCAAAACGGCTTAATTAAGAGTTGCTACTGTTTTTATATATTTGTTTTTGGGGCGGCTCAGAACAAAAGGCTTATTAATTTGCTTCGCGAGATTTTGCATTTAAGTTACAGATTAAAATGTTAATGCTTAACAAATGCGCCAGATCAAACTGAAAATATTTTGGTCTAGGCCGATAAAATGCTTAAAAAGATATCATAAAATACGCTTAAGACGTACGACGAATATCGCGTAATATAGATACTCTAGTTAGTTGGCTTATTGCTTAATTTAAATTAATTTATTCATAAAACCGAATATCAAATGTTAAATTATAGAAAATAGCAAACAACAAGAATCTCAACCTGTGTAATTAACGATCAGCCCTAGACAAAGAGCCCTGCCCCATACACCACAAACATTGGCTCCACTATTTGTATTGGATCTTTTTGTTAAGACGACGTTAATCATTTGCTTTATGGCTTGCCATGACGTTAATTATACGATCGTATGTGTGCGCGCTTTTAAATATTTATTAGACGATATTAGATATGCGATGAATAGGAAACCCGTTCTGTTTGAGGGCAGCTCGGACAGTTCGATGATTGACCTCTAGAGTTGGGCTTATAAAGAAATATTAAAAGCAGATTCATCCTTCATAAGAATATGTTAAATTTGCATCTTTTTGTGGAAAACTAATATCCTTTGATCTTGAGTTCAAGCCTTTCCCCTATTTGGTAGCTCCAGACCTTCTCTTTTCATTTACTTTGTCTTCATAATATTTATGGCTGTCATAATACTCCTTCCACTGGATTCAGCCCACGTGCCCCATGTGACATTTTTAAGCGTTTGTCAGTTGCGAGTAACCCAATTAACCGGCAAAAGGCATAAAAGTCAATTTCCACTGTGAATGGACCGTCTTGCTTACAGTGTTAGAAAGTGGCTCACTTTCGTTACACTGCACAACGAAGCTGCGTTCCCAAGGCACTTCATGCAACTACAACTGCAACACACACATTCACTGAGGTACAATAAACAGAGGAATGCTTGTAATCGAAACTTGAAGACCGAAAAATAAACATGTTAATAATACAATTTTATGATTAATACGAAATGAACTACAACAACAACAATAAGAGGGTAGTCAACATGCAAGCTGTGTTGTAGCGCCGTCAAAGTGCGTGGGTCGTTGCCGAAGATGATGCTGGGAACAGCACCAACAACAAAAATAACAGCAGCTAGAGCTGAGCGCGTGTCTTTATTAGTCGTGCAATAGTCACGAGGCAGCACGATGAATATGAATATAAACAAATAATTGTGTTATTAGTTTAGATGTCTTGGATTATGGAGAGGAAAATCGTATACTCATTAGGATTGCAAATACTTAGATTTGTCTGTATGTGGGCTTTGCCACGAAATAAAATAAACTTTTTTTTTAATATGTTTATAAACATAATACACATTTATTTAAATTTTCGGAAACATGATAAAATCAAAGTCAAATTATAAATAAAATATTGGCGTTTGAAACAATCCATGTTTTTTTTCTAGTAAGATTTGACCTGCTTCTGGCTTGTGTAATGGTATCGCTTCTTTTATCAGTTTGGATTGATAATATGGAGATTTATAATTGTTTTAAAAATCATGTTTTTTTTTAATATTACGAAAAACCAACAATTTTTCAAGCCCATCAATATCACCATTAATATATCTTAAGTTAACTAAAAAGTTGTGCTTCTTGGCGTGAAAATATCTCCTCCGACATTATAGAAATATTCCATTTTGTAGTAGTAGCTGTAGTTGATATTCAGTAACTACAACAACAAATTGCCTCTTCAAATAATCCCTCCATGGTGAATTAATTTTAAATCGCCTGACACGCAGCCATCGCTAACTGGAGGAGTCGCGATCGGGGCGCACACCAGGTCGCTTATTTATAAATCACGCACATAATGAAATTTCAGCAAGTGGTCGTCGTGTCCAAAAATGCAGCAGACAAGCAGGCAAAATATGCAGCGATGATAAAGATGATGTGAATCGCTGCTCCGCTGCCTGGATCTGGGTGTGCGACACAGCGCCATGAAATATGTACGATTGCATACTCTCCGTATAGTATAGTATAAGTAATGCCCCTACAGGGCTTGACATGGCGGCGACATAATGATGAACTAGTCGTCCGACTGGGAGAGGAGATCTGAAGCTGCCTTTTAGGTTAACTGACGTGTTACGCATCACTTTGTTGTCACGCATTGACGGCGACGGGGGGTCAGGGGACAACACTTGTAGTGCATAAGTAGCACCATTAATAGGTGCCACATGCACTATCTTACTCTGGCTGGAGCAGAGGAGGAGGGGGTCTAGTTTTTACGAGTATTTTGGATGTTGCTTTTAATGATTGCAGAGCGTGCCGGTTTTATGAGCCTTTTTTCTGGGCATTTGTAAAGAGGGCCCCACATTTAAGTTGCGTTATTGCTCGGGATATGTTTTGGAATGCATACATAAAAAGGGTTTCGAGTCTGTTCGGGGTAAAATGTGGTTTATGGCCAGCAAGGGCAACATTGTTGCTCAACTGGGTTCCGATTTCAAAATAAGAGCAAACTTTATTGCTTATCCGAGGGCTTAATTGGCTAATTAAATGCTTGCATAAGTGCATACAATATTGGCCAAGCTTAGGGATTATTATCTTTATCTTAACTTGCCATGTAAGAATTAGTCAGGAATTAGGAATTGAGAATCAGGAACTTCCACCTACACACTAAATTGCATTTTATGGAAGCTAAAGCCTCATTCAATTTGTTATAATCACGTATGATATATTTTATTTGTTGGTGAAGTTCGTCAAATCGGTTCAAATCAGGATGGAGCAAATCATTATCTTAACTTTCTATGCAACAATTATGAATCAGGAATTTCCACCGACACAATAAATTGCATTTTATGGAAACTAAAGCCTCATTCAATTACTTACGATCTATTTTATTTATTGATCAAGTTGGTCAAATCCTAAACACCAAAAAGTCATCGATCAATTTTTAATCTCTCGCTCATTTACTCTTTTTCCTGAAGCCGCAAACAGTCTGGCAACTCTGCGGACGCTTACGCAAATTTGCACGTGGGCGTCGTAGCTTACTCACGCGTCAAAAGAAACACAAACGAAGACAAAATGCTGCGCGGCCGCTCCGCTGAACGCGTTTCTCCCAGCAACAACATCATAACACCACACAAACACAAACAGAAACAGCAACAGCAACAAGTTAACAACAACATCTTGGCATCAGCGCAGCATCACCGCAGCCAAAGCCAACAACAGCTGAGAACAAAACAAACTGCAATCAGGCGACTGCAACAACAAATGCTGCTGCCGCTGTCGCCGTCGCCGTCGCAGCCGCAGCCGCAGCTACTGCTGCTTTTGATGTTGGTGTCGCGGCTGTTACCCTTCAGTGTGCGTTTGCACGTTGAACAAGACGGTACACAGAGCGGAACAGAGGTAAACTGAAAACGCGCGCGACTCGCATCGATAAACGCGCGCGACTTTTTCGTTCTTCTCTCGGCTCTTCTGATCGGCGTGATCTATGGCGGCTTTTAGTGTTGCTCGTTTGTTGTAGTAGTCAGCATAATTATTACACAAATATCAACAGATCAGAACGACTGTTAAATTGTCACAGCGGTGCATTTTGACAGACGCCCCAAGAGCATCATCATTCCCCATTTACCCATTTGGCTGTCAAGGTGGCTTCGCCATCGCCGTCGCCGTCGCCATCGCCATCGCTGTCGCCTTTGCCGACGGTTCGCGTTCTTGTTGTTAATAGCATAAAAGTGTTTTAATTTTTATTAGCACGAACACACCGGACGGCCTGCCTCCGACCACAGCGTCCACAGGTCCGTTCAGTTGTGCAGTCGCTGCCATCGCTGGAGGATCGTCGCCGTCTCCAACGTAGCGTCGTCGCGTGTGCCGTTCGTTCTAATAAAATCAATCCAAAAGATCTTCGCGTGTGTGAAGAAGTGTTTGCGTCGATATATGTGTGTGTGTGCGCATTTTGTTGTTGTTTATGCTTGTTGTCTCTTGAAAAGGGTTTAAAATTTGTTTAATGCATCCGTTTTATTAACGATTCTTATAGTGTTGATTAGAGAGCCTGCGATGCGATTTGTTTGATCTTACACCAGTGCGTGCATAAATATCCCGAAAATTCAGGAAATTAAGTGTGTGGCAACAGCCATAAAAATAACTCAAGTCAACTTGTTGTTATTCTAAATACATTTACGTTGACAGCATTAAGTGGCAGCGTCAGCTCAAGTTGCCCCTGAAGTGAGAAGTCGCTACCTACCGGAGCTGTTGAAAGTCCAAGTGCCACAGAGGCAAACAACGGAAACGTTAAACGTGCAACGTCCTTGACAAAGAGGTGAGTGTTAAGGCTATAAAACGTCTCTTAAGTGGGTTAAGCAAGTCATACCATTTGGGTGGCAAGACGAAAGTGAAACGGAAAGTACTGAAACTTCGTCTAGATTGGAATTTAGAAATATGAATTTATTAAGTTACAACAGATTACGGCTTTCTTAGGCACAACAAAGATTTCCCAGCATTCCAATTGAAACGCTTTTCCAACCGTCATAATTCAAACACTTTTGAAAACTCTCAGCTATGTGTAATTTTAGCTGTATTAATTGACCAATTTATGAATATAATTACGCAGCAGAGATAAACTCGCATTTCACCGACTCCATATCTGATAATAAATCATGCTAATTGTTGTTGTAATTCAAATAGTATCGATACATATTAATTAGCCACACCCAGTTTGGCTACAGGCCAAACAACGTCTGTGCATTAATCTGAAGATCTCGGGCCTTATCTCCATTGGCGCCATAAATACCGAAGCCAAGTCATAATCTATTAATTACCAGACTTTCCACACATCTTAAAAGCAGGTTGAACTTTATGAGTCGTATATTAAAGCAAATTAAAATGTTTTCCACCATGGTAGGACAATTAGCTGCCATAAAAAGTAGGAAAAAAGAAAAAGATTTAGGATCTTAGTAGACATCTAGAACTGCGACGTTTATTATGTGGTCGCCATGAAATTTGTAATATATTGAGAAGATATACTAAATGTAAAATTCCTACTGTTTGTAATACGATTTAAGATAATTGAGCTCATTAAGTAAGACAGAAATAATAATCGGCGAAATTATATTGACTTGACTATTGCTACAGATTATAAATACTCTTTTTTAACCGTCTTACAGAGTATAAAATAAATAGTTTATTAAGCGAACGGCAGCCGCAATTTGTTTGGCATTTCCTTTTTGGCTTTAAGCGATTTTCTCCACTTTGTTTTGCCCGAGCGTAAAACACAATCTGACCAAATGCGAGCATGTTTCCAGCGTCTTTTACAAATGAATACTTATAAATTTGTATTATATATTTATTTGATTTCGACATTCGCTGATACTGCTTGCCGCTTCAGCCAATTCAATTAAAAAACGCCCACTGTAAAAATTAGCATAACAATTTATAACTGCCTCGACGATGTCTCAGAGAGTGTGGTTAGCTGGTTATTTTTTTTATTATTTTGAATATATTAGGTATACAATTGTGGTTGATAGAGTTGGCCATATTTGGTGAGTGTGCCTCTGGCATTATTAAAACATAAATAATATTGCTGTTAATGATATTTCCGCTTCAAGTTATGAGTTCATAAACAAATGCAAATGAACTGGAAAATTGTGGCAAACAAATTAGCGCATCGTCTTGAGTAAAAGTCATGATCCGCTGATTCAGATTCAGATTAGGCTTACAAATTTTAATGCTTTGTATTGACTGCATTTCGGCACCAACATTAAATTTGCAATTCAAATCGATCCAACAGGTATATATAATGGAGGTTTTTGTTTTGATTGTCGGCGTCAAATGTGATTCAAGTTCGGCAGAAACGAAACTTTGTTTTAATGATTCATCAAAGTAAGTTAAAAGCTTTTCGATTTTTGGCTTAATTACAGCATAAACATATTCTAAACCGTTTTGACAGGTTTTCAAAATAGTTGCCATTGTTTTTTCTTTAAAATGGGAAACGTGGCGCCAATTTAGGCGCTACACCAAACGCTTAAAATGTCATTTATGAAGAGTTGATTGGATCGGAAAAAAATAAAAGATTTTTGTTTTGCCTGACGATTTTGCGGTTTGGTGTTAACTGAATTAAAATGCGATATTCCGTGTTGAGTATTAGCTTTACAGACTCACTGGGTGTGTCTCAAGCAGCTCAGATAATCACTTGATTATATGGCTGTTATATTTGTGACATATTCTATTGTTGTTTATGGCATTAATAATATGTTTACAGCCATTTTGTTGCTGCCGGTTTAAGACCTGCTGAATTTGCCTTTGTCAAATTACGACTTTTTATAAAGAAAAAAACTTGTTATATTATCATATAATTGGAAGTTCTAGTTTGATTTACAACGCGGAATAAATGATGATACCTCAATAAAAAACCTACAGTCTTCGTAAAAACACGATTTAAAATTCCTTTGTTTGACATATCAAAAGATTCAACTTATGAAATATTCGAACAATAGAATATGCTCATTGCAAATGTGTCTTATTATTTGTTGTTGGCGTATTTCAGTGATATTTTGAAGCCATTAATTTACCACCTTCTGCCCCAATTACACTGACAATTTATGCAGCTTTTTATGTGTTTTTATTTTTTATTCATTGCTTGTTTGATTGAGCCGCTTGGCAGGCGGCAATTACCATACCAGAAATCCAAATCAGCACCGTACTCATACATGTATATATAATTGACAGACCTTTCAATATTATGAAATGAGTCGGAAAAGGAGTGTGAAATCGGTTTGTGTAACAGCTGAAAGGCCAACATTTCAGCTGTCAACTACTGCATTTTTCATGAAAACCCCAAAATAAAAAAAAAATAGTTAAATAGATTCGTAAAGACATCAATAGAGAAATATTGCATAGAAATGCTGAATACAGAAATGTCGAAGTCAAGTGCTATTGGGCTCGTTGGGATCTTGACACTTTTACATAAAAACAAATTCCACTCAAATTGCGCCGGAAGTTATACAAAAATCTATTATGCTCGTGCCATAATGAAACCAATTTATCAGCCCAGCTCGAACTCAAACTTAAATGCGAAGGCGAAGACGACGACGACGACGACGACGACGACGACGACGACGACGACGACGACGACGACGACGACGACGACGGTGATAGAAAATCGGTTCAGTTTTTCAATTAAAGTGGGGAAAAATAAGAAATATTAAACAAAAGTCAAAGAAAGTTTTGCTGCAAATGAAAATCCGTTGAAGAATTTCCCTAAGCGCAGCTTAGATGGGTTTCCCTCTCTCCCCCTCTCACACACACTGTTTCTCCGTTTCCCTCTGGCTCCATCTATATCGAAGTCTGTGTATCTCTTTGGGGCCGGGTCTTCAGATGCGTAGGCGCCGACCGTCGTTTCTTTCCGTGTCAAACCAGCAACTGACAGCAGGTTTGCCAGCAGTTCGAGCTCCAACTTCGAGCTCAACTTGGAAGCTGAGTTTGACTTTTCGGTTGAGCATTTAAACGCGGCTGATTTGATTTCAGTGACACGACGCCTGGGGCGACGACTACGACGACGAGCGCGAAAAACTTGTCCTACCCACACGCCACACAGCCTCACAGTCTCAGAGCGAACTGAGTTGCAGTCGCAGAAGCAGTAGCAGCAGCGATCGCGTTTTTTTCGCTCTTTTCATCGCCCTGGGGGACTTGGGACACATGTTGCATGCTGGCAACTGATGCCGCAGTCAAAATATTTGAATTTCTAATGCCATTCCGAGGGCTGTCCCAACTATCGGTAAATGCAGATGAGTCATGTTGCTGCTGTTCCTGTGTTTATTTGCTACAACTTCATTATAAAAATCCCAATAATTATCATAATTTATGGTTTATCTTCCTTCAGTTCAGATTCTGATTGTAAAGCACATATAGGCATTTTTGTAAAATATAACAATATTAATTTATCAGAACAATGGCTTAAAACAAATATTTCGTATAAACAATATTAATATGAACTTGCTTGAATAAATTAAATTCAATGTTAATTTATCGATCTGAAAATGATAACTCGAGTCGACTCGAGTCTTTATCATAATATTTTTTTATTACATTTTTAAATTTTAAATTTGTTATTCTATATTTGTGACACTTACTTTTTGTTACTATTTGTTTAACTTTTAATCCAAATCATTAGTGAAGAAAATACTTCAGAATTTTGTAGTTACTTTTTGGGCAATTTTTTATTTTATACATTAGCGAGAAGATTACTTCAGTATTTTGTAGTAATACCTGCATATGTTTTTGTTATCTTTTATCGCATTTTGTATATTGAATACCTTCTGAGTTTACTTTAAAAGCAACCCGCTTGGAGTTTGCTTAGGGCGCTGGCCAGTTTCCATTTAATCTGATGGAAAGACTTTTCCGATAAGCATCAAATTTCCAATGATGATAAACAAGCAACGCCTTTTGTCATGAAGCCGACAAACTTGTTCGATCGACTTAGATCAGCAGAGATCTAACCCGGCCAGTGGGTGACAGTTTCTGTTTTGTGGTCGTCGTCGTCGTCGTCGTCGTCGTAGTCGCCTTTTGCGGCTTCCGTGTGCATTTGCCTTTGCTTAATTAAATGTCAATCATTGAACATATACTCGGCTATATATGTATTCATGTTCGTGTGCCTAAACCTCAGCATCATTGTTTTTGATTTGTGCGCTTTATTAAGTTGATGGGAGACGGCGTCTCTCTGGCGACGCGCTGTCATCCATTTGGAGACGTATTGGACTTATGCCGACTGCGTGGGCGCTGGACAGAGATCTATCTTCGTATGCCCCGGGAGGCATTAAAAAGTATTTAATAAATTTTGGACTGGGGATTATGAGTTTAATGCCGTAGTGCGCGAAGACTGTGGGGATTTGGGGTATTCGATTGACATTTGGTGGGAAATGTTCTTTGCGGTGCTAGTGAACTCTCAGTAGCATTTTGAGCTATCCATTTATACGATTCGATGAACACGTCAAGAGATTTACCTGATTTGTGTAGAACCCCGTTCGATTACTTGGAAAAAAGCTGAGAGCTTATAAGATCTAATCCTATCATCTATGGTGAGAATGTTATTTGAATATCAGATGGAATACCTTGAACTTACAGCTCTATAATGATGTAAATAAAAAATTTGGCAAGTTATCAGGTAGACATAAATCATAATCCATTAGATCGTTGTCTCATAGATAGCGTAGCCTTAGTAGCTATATATCAAAATATTTCTTTTACCTTTTACTACCATAAATCTCGCTGATTTCTATAAAAAAATACTCTTGCTAGAAATGTGCTGTTATTTATGCCCTTGCTGTCGTAACAAAGTATATTGACATTAATGTACTGTGGTACTATGTCAATATTTATTTGCAGTGGCAGCTAATCCCAATTATGCGTTAATATAATCCCAAGTCTCAATAAACTCTGTCAAGTGGGACATAAAACCTTAAACTACTTTGAAAAGCTCTCAGCTCCAGAGTGCAGTTTCAGCGAACTGGTAAAGTCTGTTGTAACACTGGCAATTGCGAATATAACCATAAATGGCACATGTTCTGAGCCTGTGACTCAGTGACATTGTAGAGAGCGTGTCTAAAACATGGCTGGAACCAGACGAACACAGAGAGAGAGCAGCGGCTCAGAAAGCACAACAGTCTAACTGCCACTATAAATCCATAACTGTCACTCAAGTTTTTTGTGGACCAGTATTGGCAGAAGTTCTAGAGTTCTTGTCTTTTAAGGCCATAACGACATTGCTGTTGCCTCGACCGTTACCACATTCCTGGGACCCCTTTATAGCCAAGTTAAAAAGGCCGAGTGGCCGTGAAGATGGCCACATTTCTAGTGTTTATAAAAAAATAAGAAAATGGAAAAATTGTCCAGTCGAACTAAGATTTTCCTATTGGATTTATATGGTACTTATTTTTTGTTGTTCTGCACGTGGTTTATAACACTTCCCGATCCAACTTTGTGTTTTACGATTGCTCCTACTTTAATGCCAATTAATGCGCACTTATTTTGCTTTTTATTTTATTACATGCATCGTTAAAGTTTGTGCATTATCAACACAATTTATTAGGGAGTGAAACTATAGCACAGCTTCCAGGTTGCAACTCCCATCCCATCCAATCTCCGAGAGGTATAAAGTTGTTGCTCTTGAAGCCTTTGATCACTGGGAGATTTAAGCACCCGATAACAAATTACCTCAATTGACGGTAGCACTTGTTGTGGTCGGCAACGGGTTTATTTATTGGGCACAGGAGTTAGGAGAGTGTTGTAGAAATTGGAGGGAATGTGGTAATGTAGCAATAAGATAAACAGTTGACTAGTTAGAAGCACGATTTATGGCTTGTAATTGAAATGTGATGGCCATGTGAGAGATCAACTAATACACGGCGAACACATGCATTAATTATGGTGTGGATTGCTGACAGAGGAAAGCAGAAAGAATATTCAATTAGTTCGTAACTGTTGGTGCAGAGGATGTATCCAACAATTCGTCAGACTTTTTCTGCTAACATTAAAAACGCGTATTTCAGCATTTGAAAGCGGAAATAGATTTCAGCATCTGCCACGGAAATTGTAAAAGAACCACTTCTAAATTATCAGGCTGCTTAATGTCGTCCAGCTGCGGGAAGAGTTATTCTCGTCTCTTTTATTCATATTTAAAACAAGAACGCCATATCTCTCGTATAAAATCCAAATGAAATAGACTCTGAAAAACATAAAAAAGTGCCACAAAAGAAATCTTCATCTTTTTCTCCCGCTTCCGCTGAGTAACCGCACCTGAAAAAGCAGCGTCGAGGAGGAAAAAAGCTTGAATTCCAAAAACACATCAACTAAACATTTATTTAACTAACACGATCCGACGAAAGAATGATTGCAAAAATCCAACATAAATCTCGGGAAACTGAAAATCAACAGAAGTGGAAAAAAAAGAATAAAAAAAGCTTAAGCTGCAAATGCTTTATTACGCCCACAGATGGCCGCATGGATGAGAGATATACAAAGATAGCTAGATAGACAGACAGATAAAGAGAGAGAGACACATATATATGCATATAGTATATATAGGTGATACCGGAGCAACACTTCCGGCCGAAATCAGAGCAAGGCGCAGATATTTGTTTCGTACACAATTTGAGAATCTCAAATATGCCGCAAAACATTTCATTTAAATTTTTATTTTATATTTTTCTTTACTCGTTACAACAATTTAATTTGAATTTTATTTATTATTTTTATGCGTTTTACGGGGCAGCCACAATGCATTTTATGGGCTTTTATTTTTAAACATAAATAAACAACCACCGACTGAGTGTCTTCTGTCTTCAATAGAGAGCGTGAGATCGGGTATATGCATTTTATAATGCATTTTGAATACAAATAAGAAATTTCGATATGCTAATTTACTTTGTAGATGGAAATTATTAATCCTAACTTGATTAAATTAAGAGATATATAGAATAAAATTGTATTGAACAGAATTGTGCTAATTTCAGCTTTATTTTAGAACCTTGAAAAAAATAATAATTTAGTATCAGTAGTTTACTGTATTCTAATAATTTATTTAGTTACATGTTAGGGTATTAAAACTTCCATATGCCCACACTAATTGCTTTTGTCTTGTTTGCTATGCACTTTATTTATATTACAGCGGACGCGGGCACAAATCAGATCGAAGTGAAGACGAGTCTGGCGATGAATTGGTCGCGCGTGTTGCTGGTTGCAGTGGCCGCATTGGGGCTGGCGATTGTGGAGGTTGCATCACTCTCACTGGATCCAGGTAGGTGCTGCATTGCCGCATTCCCGTGGTGTGTTTACCGTTGTAGTTATGGGCAAACATGCGATAGCCAGGCCGCAGGGTAAATATTTGCCGGAGAGTTGGCATCGCCCAAAAATCAACTCAAATAGCGATTTATGTAAATCACAAAATGCCAAGCAAACGTCAACGTGTGCAACGCTTTCTGTTGTCAGTTATACGTACATACGAGTATGTCTGCTGTCCGATGTCTGTTGCATTTGCAGCATGTTGTCGGCCTCCCTGCTCCATAAATGGCGTTGGCGTTGCCCGATCACGAGCTGACCAAGTTGCAATTGCAATTGCAATTGCAGTCGCAGTCTCGCAGTTGTAATCGCCATGTGGAGTCCAACTCCAACTGAGTGTGGCACGATATCGTGAAGGTCACTTCACATACGCCTGTCAAAGCACAGCTCCTACACATGACAAATAGCCGCACAAATGCGTGAAATTCTACATAGTTACATGATGTCTTGGCTTGAGTCTTTTGGATCTTGTGCAAATATGCCATCTAACATATCTGCTTGTCTTCAGCATTTCAGTTTTTCTTCTCCATCTTTTTTTTATTTGGGTCAACAAGCGGCTGGATTAGCCGATCGGTTGCTGACCAAAATAAACAGTTCCAAGTGTTGTAATCATCGCTGGCAGGCGCGAAAACTGATAGAGCAAGTGCCAAAGATTTTCCGTGGAGGATTAGCAAACATTGTCCACGGCCATTGTTTGATTTTCGTCATGTTGGTTTTGTAATCGATACGTGTAACTGTCTATCACTTGAAGGCGGAAGTTTGCCTAGGCTGCGAAGATATGATAATTTGTTCGTAGGGAAACAAGCAGCAAAATATCAGATAAGCTACAAATCAATCATTGGTTTTATATTGCTTAAAATAAATCCCTGTAAGTTGCCTGTCATTTAAATATGTTATTTGATTATTTTAATTAGATAAAGTTAAAAATTGCAAGGAAGAAGTTTTATCTAAGTAGGCTGCAAAGATCATATCTTTGTATGTAGGTAAACAGACAGTGGGTTTATATTTAACAAAATATTTGCTAATTAGGTAATGATAAATCCCTGTTTCTTTTACAAATATTTTTTTTATAAATTGACAATTTAGATTCAACATTAATTTAATGGAAAAGATTATAATGAATTCAAGCACTTAATGAAGCCAATTGTATATAGATTATTTGTCAAATTAATCGGAATGTATACGCACATGTGAACCTCAATAACATAAGTATTCCTTCCACTTCCAATAATTCTGTATGAGAGGTACATTATCTTATGTTACTCCTCACCTTGAATTCACTTCCTCATATTGAAAGGTGCAACATTCTTACAATCTTATCTCTGTGGTCTTGTTGCAGTTGCCTCTGCTGAGCTGGAGCAGTTCATCAGGAAGGGCGATGTCGTCATATCCACTCGACACATCAGGTAAAATGCAGCTTAGCCTTGATGATGATGAGCTTATCAGTTGTTAAACAACATGTTGCACACACACTTTTCAACCACATTGCAGGCCACGCCGCAAGCTGCACATTTCGATCGAGGCGCTGTTCATGATCGACTTTCCCATGCTGAAGCACAAGATGTCCTTCTTCCTGGACCGCAAGCAGCAGCGCGTTACTCTCGACATCAGCGCCAACGGAGCAACCGAGTCACGCAACTTTGACATACCCAACATCAATGAGACGAGCACCATACGATCTCTGGCTCTGCAGTTCACCAAGAACAGAATCACTCTGTTCGTGGACTGCAAGCCGAGCACTTTCCACGACATTGACATGAGTCTAGCCAAGCTCTACACCCAAATGGATGATCCAGTAATCAAGCTGGTGAGTGCGACCATCTCTGCAAATAGATCTTAGACTTCATGTGCGCTTCACAGTTCCGGGAACGCAAATATCCACTGCACTTCGATGCAGACATGGAGCACTCGCTGCAGCGTGCCAACTGCCAGAAGGGACTGCATCGACGTGGCAATCGTCGCATGCTGCGGAACAAGATCAGCGAGCGTGGTAAGTTATCGATCAGTTGGGCCTCGGCGCCTCAGTCCCAGTGGGTTGTTCTACAGCCCACCATCTTCCCATCTTCCCATTCTCCCGTTCTTTGCAGAGAAGAACAAGAAACGCGACGTGCGCAGCAATTGGTATCACGAGCCAACTCTGGCCCGGGACGGCGTCGATCAGCGGCAGCACGAAGTACCTACGGACGTGGAACGTGGCGATATCCCCATCATGCATGGCGATTGTGAAGGTAGGCTATACACCGACTGCGACATCGACTCCCTTTCGGGTACTTGCCACCGCCACCGTCAGTTAAGTCATAAACCAAGTCGATGACACTCGTCGCTTTTGGGGCGTGTCTAGACTTTGACAGCATTTCAGTGGGCCATCATCAGCTGTTGTTTTTTGGGTGGGACGGTGGCCTTTATGAGGCGTTGCTCTTGACTTATCTTTCTGCGGAGATGTTGGCGTTTGTGTCAGTCAAGGTACATAATTCAATTAAGCCTAAATTGCAAAGAGTTGGCAGTGTATTTTCGGGATTGCACTTGGCTCAGAAGGCGTCTTAAAACTCAGAGGCAGTCGACTTTAAATCCGTAAAGGAGAGCCAATTTACCAAGAAGACATATAACCATATTTTCAATAATATTAATAGGTAAAAATCGTAAATTAAAAATCTTGAAATATCAGTATTCATAAATAATATAGTATAATACCCATTCAATCGAAATTTTTGTGCATTTCTATATAAAAAGACTATATTATATATTACGGTACAAACTTGGTTTTATTATTAATATTTAGTTTCTCAACAAATAGTAAATCAATCTATCAAATCAATCGAATATATATATATAGAGAAAGAAATTCAATTGACGTATTTTATACAAAAGGGAATAACATATAATGCGGATTAATGATTGCTTACAGCCATTAACAATTAATAACTAACGATTTACCTGTAAGTCGAGGCTGCGAACAATTGTCAGCTGTTCGATGGAGCTAAGCTCGTTTTTTATGTCCACATATCTCCCGGCACGTCTCTTTGCTTACCCTTTGAATCTGTATAAGGCCAGGGCAATAAGTGTCGTTACTTAATGCGATAATGCCATGCAAATCTGCAGCCAATTAATTACACTACTCGTATATGGCAATATAAGCATTACGAGTAGATATCTATATACGATTGTGAGTAGTGAGTACATATGTGAGTACCCACATGTTGATCTGCCAATAAGTCGCAGCTAAGTGACAGAGAAACAAGCGAGGATCGCCCACTGAAAAGACAACACTAATGAACCCAGAGATATGCCAAAGCCAAAGCCATAGCTACAAAGCCCGTGAATAAGCTCGTGCACTCGTTTGAGCCGGAGACTGAGTCTGAGACTCTGAAGCTGGGTCTGTGACTGCGAATGCGTTCGGGTTTTGGGTTTGGGTTTGGGTTTTGAGTGTTGTTGAGTGCAGTTCGTTCGATGTCGGCCCAAGCATAATTATTATTTATCTAGCTCAGTGCAAAACGCCAAATTGGTAGCACGCTCTGTACCCCCACACACTCACACACACACATTCATTCACACACTCAGGGGACAGGCGAACAGGCGGCATATGGTAAATCGCAAAGGCAAACGTAATGAATGACGCCGACGAGATAGAAACGAAGGTTGCACACCAAAAACAAGATCGTAGATCGTAGCGTCTACAACCCGCGTCCCCCTTCACTCCACCCCTTTATGCACTCCCCTTCCTCCTTGCACGGCATCAACGGATGCGTTTCAACGTTGAGGCGGCGGCGTTTTCAATGTTGACAAAACTCACTCAAACGGACAGACAGAGCGGACGGAAAACCGTTGAAATATTGGACTAGTTTAGTTATCTGTTGCCGTGTGTCGGGCATGGCGTCATGCAACATATGAGATTTAGAGATGAGCCGAGAGCTTATTAGCACACTTTTAAGCGAGGCTTTGCCAAAAGCTACTTACCTCAGTAACTGCGGAGGAAAAGAGTGTTAAGGAGTCTGAAGATTTACAGGCAATGTGAATCATGTGAAATCACTGCTTAGTGAGTCAGAGATCGTAAAAAAGAGAGTCTGCATAAATTATAAATATTTACGATCCGTTTCTGTTTATATTCAAGTAAAAGTCCAGAATTCGTGGATTTAGTCTAGAATAGGTTCACATGGCAGAACATTTATGCCATTAAGTTTTATGACTGCCAAGATTTGCTTTAACATAAAAATTATTTAACACTTTCAATATATAATAAACTTTTACAACTAAAATAAGTTATGCATATTGCAGCTATTTTCTCAGTAAACTTTTGTCTATATCATACTATATATATAGCTAAAAAGATTAAAAGTAAATACATTTTAAATTCCAATAGTTTAATTAAGTTATGATTCAAGTGATTAATTATGCAGTAAATATAATCTGACAATTAGAAATATATTTTTATTACCTTAACTGTGATTTAAATTGCTTAGCACACAGTTAGTCACACAGATCGTGACTCTGACTGTGACTGTGATTCATCGTGAACGGGGGGATTAGCATCTCTGAGTACGCCGAGATCGAATTGGGTGCTCAGCTCCGTTGTCGCAATGCATTAAAGAGCGCTAAAACGCGGCGCATTAGCAGCTGGATATTGAGGCATAGTCTCCGAGTCTCTGTGGGTTCAGGCTTAGAGTCGTCCAAGCGACAAAGCGGATTAGGTTGCAATCAGGAACTGCCTGCTTGATGGCTGGAGAGGGGTGAATGCTCAAAATGAGTGCGATTTTAGCATTGGTTAGGCCTTAATCTTGTCAGACGCCTGAACGCTTCCCACACACACAAACACACACATACGGACGCACTGCAAATGCAGCTCATGAATTATTGTTGCTTTATTTAAACTCTTATTTTGTATGGTTTTTATTTATTTTTTTGTACGTCTTTGTGCCCATTGTTCCAGACGCCCTCGCAAGATCGCTGAGTGATCTTTTGGCACTGGTTAAGCTGCTGCGGGAAGACGTCGCCCACCAGCGCCAGGAGATTGCCTACTTGCGCATGCTCTTGGAGAACTGTGCGGGCTGCAAGGAGCCAAGCGGCGATAATAACATACGTCTCGAGCCCAACTGTCGCACTGCGAATCCTTGTTATCCTGGTAAGTGAGACGCACCCAAATTCGAGTGCACCTTCAACTTCAACTTCAACTTCAACTCGAACTCCTTCTGCCCACAGGCGTTGATTGCCATGATAGCGCCTCGGGACCCAGGTGCGGCCGTTGTCCTGCCGGCTTCATTGGCGATGGCAAACTCTGCAAACCGGGCGTCAGCTGCGCCGACAGACCCTGCTTTCTGTAAGTAAGATTGCACGAAGAGAATTAACCTTAGCTTGAGTTGCTTTTATATTTATGTTACGAGTCCCATATCCCATAACAATCTGTTGTCCTCACTGTTGTTAATGGCGTTTAGGGCGTGGCCGTTGCATCCATGTTAATTGTATTTGTCATGCTCTTCTCTTGACGTAGATGGACGCCCGACGCTTGAAAGGCGCCGCCACACGCAAAATGTCGTTCAGAAGATTCGCTCTCTCTCTCTCTCCCCCTCTCTGTCTCCCTCTCCCTCTCCCTCTTTCTTGAAGTCCGCAATTATTTGCATATAGTCTTAATGGCAATTTGATGTTGTTTATGGCTTAATGATGCAGCCAAGCGACGCTTTTTCTCTCCTTCGCTTGCTGAAGACTTTCATATCTATGATTGAGAAGTGTTTGCCCATTGACATCTCAATTCATCTCCACACTGAATGATTCCTGAATGAAAAAGAGCGCAGAGAAAAAGAGTCTCCGCAAAGCCATTAGTTAGGCTTGATAGACCCTTATGACAAGTGCTTAGATCCCAGACTCTTGATATGCCAATCGCACAGTCACAGTCACAGTCACAGTAACAGTATGCAAAATGCCTAATCCCCTGTCGGATTAAGAGCTTAGCACAACAATTCTTGATACTCCACTTAATGCCATTCAAAGTTGATCACTTTATGCATAAATCTTCTTAGGAAGAATGGCTTAATTTAACCGCTCTTTATGGGCTACTTTATGCCATTAACTAAGCTGATAAGAAAAGCTATAGAGTAGAGTAGAATTCCTCAATAATTTGTGTAGCTGGGAGTTACAATTTATTCATCAACTCAAATTGTCTAATGTGATTTTATAATTAGACTCTGCAACAGCTCGCTTTAACTTCAAAGTTAAAACTTTATATTTATGCTCATTTTCTGCAATATTATCTAATTATTATTGTATTTTCTCCGCTTAAGCTCAAGACTTGCACTATTAGTCGAACATCTTAAGCACCGTCTAGGCGTGATTTTCTTTAAAAATAAACAAATTAAATACTCTAGTCTTAAGACACCCGCTGACATGATGACTACTTTAAACCACAGCTGGAAGTAGCTCAGTTTCCTCAGAACCCTAGACGCGTGCCTTTTTGCGGAACCCAGTCGTAAATGCACCCACAGCCCATATGAAGTGTAGTTTTTCAACCGGAAGAGAACTTAAGAGCAGCAGGTTCTGGGTGAGGTTGTTTGTGGAATCAGACTATATTATGCAGAAGACCCACAGCAGAACGTTACGGAATATTGACTAATAAAAACATCAATTCTGATGGTTTGGTAAAATTTGAATAGACATGTCATAAATATGTTAAACAAAACTATAACGGTTGTCGAGATGAGAGATATTTTGTTGAAATTGTTGAACAAAATGCAACAAAACCGTTTGCAATAATGTATTGTCGGTTGAAGAAGAAGACATGGGTGAAGCAGAAGCTATAGCCTGGGGTCGGTAAGTTGTGAGGTCTGGACCACAAATGGCACTTGAAACTGACGCATAAATTAGCTGAGTAGGTGTGGGGAACCCGCACAGAACAAGAACAGATACTGGGACTGAGTTGGACACTGGCGGAGAATTGAGAACCGACTGACTTCATTGTGTCAAAACACTTAAAGTGATTTCGGTCTGTGAAATGTGAGAACCCTAAAACCCGACGCTGCTGCTCATAGCGCAGCACTCGACAACAAGTGAGCGCCTGGCCACGCGCAGGGGAAGCAGCTCTTGGCCATAAATTTGTGTAAATTATTGAAAACGGGCAACAGTTGAGAGAGTGAGTGTGTGTATTGTAGGTGTCTTCGCCTGGGTGCGCCCTGGTCAAAGCGACCCTATTTTAATTTGCATAAAATTGTTTTAAATGTTGTCAGCATCGCCGACTCGTTACTGTCATCTTTCATTATCGATGAAATGTGGCCAATGCGTGTGGTAAACGGATAAGCTCGCACACACACAAATCACATACCACATACCACAGTCCGGACAATGGCCAACTCGCCTTCACCCCCCGCAACACCATCATTTTAATGTAGAACCCATGAAATGGTGTTTGTAGCCGGCGTCATAGTTAAACATGCTCAGCGCTTTGTTTGCCTGACATCTCGTGAGTCCGAGTTTGAATGGCCAAGATCAATTCTATTAAAATGCCATAAAACTTCAACTAATGACATGCACACCTGTTGATCCTTTGTTGTGCGCTCTGTCCATCATTATCGTCGACCGACACAAGGGCTTGGCCAGACCAAATAATATTCATTGTGCCCACAAAACTGTTAATGAACACTGATCTCTGCTCTGCGATGGGATGCCACAACAATATCGGTTTACTTACCAAATACTGCTTTGGAGCGTATTGTGGTAAATGGAACTGGCTCTCAAAGAATAACTAACCATAAACAAAATATTTACTTGCACTTCATACTTTCACTACTTCTTTTCAACTCCGATAATAATAGTTTGATTTACACGATTTAATTCAAGCATACTTGAAAGTGGTAGAACTTGTTCATTACATTTTCAAGTATCATGTACTATTTGAATAATTATGGGATTATATCGATTGAACATAACATAATCTTTGTCCAACAACTAACTAAGCCTTTGCTTAAATATATACATATATTTCAATATTGAAAATAAGGACCTGGCTATTTGCACAAAACTTACAAATAAATGTTTTGATCTTTAGCAAAAAAGTGTCTTGTAAATTGTATGGTTAATGATAAATTACCGAGCTCACATGTATAATACTAACTAGAATTCAACATTTGTAAGGAACGTCAATCTTAATGCCTTTAAGATTTGTAATTTTAATTTGATGTGAAAAAATAAGGACTTGGCTATATATAAAAACTTGCAATTAAAATGTTAATTTTTAGAAAAAAATTCTGTTTGTAATTTACTATAAATGAAGAAATATCAAGAGATAATTTACCATTAAAGCAATTATAAGCAATTACCTACATTGATTTCACTTGTCGAATTCCAACTAGATGTTCCTATTTTTAAAGGATGTGCATATTTTTAAACTAAGAAATTTATTTTATCACTCCTCGCTTCGTTGCTGAGATGCACTTTCCATTTCCCAAAGTGAGCTGTCCTACTAAATCTTAAACCCTCCGCACAACTGACCCCAACTAGAAAAGCCAATCATCGCTTAGCCGGAGGCAACACCCAACCTGCCATCAAAAGTTTCACTGCTTTCAACGCACAATCTAAGACTGAGATTGAGACTGAGGACTGAGGACTGAGGCTGTTGTTGAATTTAAATTATGCGTATGATGAAATAATCAGCAATGCAATCAAGAGAGTGAGAAAGAGAGATTATATTACGCTGGCCAAGATTGAGATTTAGATAGAGATTTTGGATGCCGATTGCAGCTGCAAACATGCAGCTTGCAACATGTGTATACACATGTTGTGAACAATTTCAGAAAAGAGAATTCCATTTGATTATGGCAACTTTCCCACAGATTCTTAGACCTGGTCCAAAACAAAACGTTTACAGCAAACATTTGACTGGTAAAAGCAGCTCCTCCCCAACAAAGACAAACTGAGAATCTGAGAGAGAGGCAGATATAGAGGCGAAGAGAGAGAGAGAGAGAGAGAGGGGAGGGTAGCTGGTTCACAGCAACATCAAAGTTCGGTGGAACGCATATCTCAGCCGCGAATCGAGTTCGCCTACGCACCGAAAAAAGCAACAGCCACGCCGCAAAAGTGGAGCCATTGATTCCAAGTCAACGTTGTCGTTGTCGCTGTCGTTGTTGCTTCTTGTTGTTGTTGTTGTTGCAACTGCTGCGCTTGCTGTTGTGGTTGCCGTGTTGACTGTGTCGCCGTGCGCCGGGACTGAGCTAGCGTTTGACTGCTTGAATTCAAATTAATAGCCAACTGGCTCTGGCTGCTCGTTTGGTTCGTTGCCCGTACAGTGCCGTGTGCCGCACAGTGGGGTAAATTGAAAAAAAGTTTTGAAAAATAAAAACACAATTTCCATAGAAAACCATACCATATATTCGAACTGCATATTTATTTCCGCAATGCAGATATTAAATTGTGGTAATATCAACTAGAAAATATGCAATATTTAAATTTGTATATTCTAATTAAATTTGGGCATTGATATATGAAATCATAAATACATAATACTGTTATTCGATTGTTTTGAACAATATAATTATTTTAGCAATATTATAAAGATTATCTATCAATATTTTGACAATTCTTGTGGAATTATTCACGTCATCTCTTCCAAATCTAAGACGGTTTTATGAGTTAAACTATGCTCAATTCCACTGTGTGCCGAGTGCAGGCGCAGCTATGAAAACAAAAACAAGCCAAGTCAAGACCAAGTCGAGACCAAGCCCGGGCTGGGACTCAAGCTGTAGCTGGAGCTGGAGCCAGCAGACAACCTACTGCCAACCTCACAGATAAGTGGCCTGTGGCAAAATAAACGCCGCTTTATAGCAGTTTGTTGCAGTTTGTCCACATGGTTGTTCTTGTTGTTGCGGTGGATGCACCAACTCCTTTAAGGGAGAGTCTGGGCAGTGGAGTAAAGTGTTTCTGTTGTTAGGAGTAAGTGGTATGCATTTGCATTGCATGCGCTACCATTAGATGCAATTTGGGTGGGATAAATGCGACCAGAAATCGCAGCTCCCAATAATAGATAACCATCTGCAGAGCATTATTCAATGATTGGCGAAAACCAAAGGAAGAGAGCCAAACAGAAATGGGTTCAGCACGTCTTCTAAAGGCGAAATTTATAGAGATCTATCGGCAACTGCTGACAAATACTTTCAATTTGCCATGAACTGCGGAATCGGACTGTAAAGTGTGAATGCAATCGTTGCTGAATGTGAACAATTTCGAAAGATAAATTGTTATGTTATTACCAAATTTGCCAACTTGCTTTTAAGCTAAATGTGTTCATATTTAAAATGTAAATTATTTTGTAGAACGAATTTAGCTTCAAAATAATTGTGAATTCTTGTTCGATTCGCTAACAATTTAAATTATTCTTTAAAATGGCTTTAGTTTGAATAGAAATGTTAACTCTTGTGCGATTGCAATTCCATATTACTTAATTAAATATTAAAATATTTTCTATATGACAAAATGTGCTAAAATAATGTTTATTATAGTCTTGTTTAGTTCACCTGCTTCCAAACTGTTTCAATAACATTTTTTCTGAGTGTAATTTTTTCATGCATGCCTTTAGTTCCTTTTATTGTTATATATATAAGTATACACGCGTATATGTATAATCGCTCATATTCAGAAGCTCATCGTTTGAGCCATCTTTTACTCAGCTAAAGGCTTAAATCATCCCTCATGTCATGAAGTCTTGTGGCTCATTTCGCGTTAGCCAAATGGAAATGGCCTAAAAGCTTCTTTGCATGACTTCAAATCCATGTTCGCACATTACTCAGTCCCTTGTCGGTTGTCCGTTGTCCGTTGTCTGTCGCACCCGAGTCCGAGGTCCGTGTCCAAAGGTTTTGTGTCTTTTGGGTGGTGCCTGGCAAAGTGTTTGAACTGGACTCAAGCAGAGGAGCCAATGAAGGCGCAAACACGGCGAGAGCGTCTCGAGTCCAGTCCAGTCCAGGCAGCAGCAAATTGGAATTATGAATTATGAATGCGTGGTTAATAAAAAGAACAAGGAACAACAACAAGAAGGCCAAGACAAACGGCAAGTGGGTTCGTCATGCTAACTGCTCGAATGGAGTGGGATGCAACTGCTGTTGAATGCTGGGGGAGGGGGAGAGCAGGGATGGCTGGCAGGGCGGTGGCAGAAATGCTAATGCGTTCCTCGATGCGCTTGGCTAACTATTTTCCCAGCACTCAAACGATGCCGATGCTGATCTCAAGACCCGGCTCCAGCCAAGACAATATGGTCGACTGAACTGAAACAAAGCAGAAAAGCGCAAAGTGCCGGACACAACGAAGAAACCCCTACGCAACATTTTGTGGCACCACAACACACACACACACACACACATACACACACACAATACACTCTCTCTTCACCTTAGTGACTTTACCCCTGTCTCTGAGTCTGGACATGGACGTGAACATGGACAGCAACAGCGCCGCCTCATCGCGATGCCGCTTGCCACTTAAGTACTTAACACTTTTTGCTAATTGCGCGTTGCCGCCAAATGCTTCTACCAAAATATTGACGAACGCTCACACACACTCTCACACGCTTTTAACAAGTGTTGTTGGCCGCCAACTGACAGCGCAAGTCCCACAACACTTGAGCTCCTATTGCGCCGCAATTTCCGTACAGTAATCATTCGATAAATAAATCTAAATCATTCGCAGACTCTAAAGATATCAATCTTGTAGGTTTCTGTTGAATTCTTTTAGAAATTTATAGTATGCGCAAGCGATATTTTTAGAGCGTTCGCCGTGCTTCTCAGCATTTGATGTGGGAGACGAAATACTTTGTATAATCATCTGCCATATAGGGCACAACTTGTAGTTGTCAGTTGTCTTTTGATGTGGCACGTTGCTCTACATTTCCTGCTAGTCAATCTAAAATAAAGTAATAATATTTTCTATAACTTTAAAGTGAATTTTTAGATGCTGCCCTTTTATTCTTTTTACTATAGTATTCTGTTGTCTTTATCAAATTTGGCGTATGTTAAACAAGCTATTAAATTGCAGGCAATATTTAAGAGAGAACCTGACCATTCGGAGCCCATTTGGCCCTTGGGGCTGCCCACATGGTCTAGACACTAGACGCTAACGGATCTATGTCTTTTGGCTCGAAGACTGTGGGCTTGGTCGTAAAACACGAGAACAAATGGCTTCTGGGTCAGTTGGGCACAGTAGTTGGCAGTTGGTGTTCTTCTCGGGAAATTCGCGACGCGCGATTGCCAATGAGTTATGTCCTGGGAGAGTTTCGCAACTGTGGCAGAGCTAACCGTAAAACCGAATGCGAACTAATGTCCATGTCATGATATGTAAATGCAAATATTATGTGGAGAAGCCATAAGCGAATCCCACACTACTCGCTCTCGACCATAAAGAGAAATTTACATGCTAGCCAGCCAGCCAGCCAGCTTGTAACTGCACTTTTGTTTTGGCCATGGGCCATTTGGATGGACATCATCGAACTACAACCAAAGATACCTGGGCCTGGGTCGCTTCTTCTTTTATTTATTTTGTCCGCAACGGCTTTTAATAACCTTTTCTTGTAATTGTAATTTGTTTTCGTTGCAAGCTTGCTTCGCTCTTCCTGCGCAGCATTTCCGAAAAACAACCCGAACATGAGCCTAAAACCCAAACCAAAACCAAAACCAAACCCATGCCCAAAATCCAAGCTGGAACCCCTCAAAGACACACATATGGGCATTGAGTGCGCTTTGTCGGTGTTTTTGTGTCCCAGGGAGAGGGTCCAATTCTACTGTAACCTTTTTGTTGCCCTGTTTCCCTGTGCCCCCTGTTCCCAGCTGAACATCATTAATAAATTTGCCTTTTGTATGGTTGCTCGGTTATTTCTACAATCTTTTGTTGGCCCCAGCTATGAGTATTTGTTCCTGACTGTTGGTATTAATAATAGTAAACAATAACAAGAAACCTCCTCAGCCATATGCATATCTTACTATTACTATTCCCATACCTCTAAACTGGACTTTACCCCCCGTTTTGCAGAGGCGTTCAGTGTCACGATACTGTGAACGGTGCCCAGTGTGACTCCTGTCCGGTTGGCTATGAAGGTGATGGACGCACATGTTCGATACGTAATCCTTGTCTGGACTCACCATGCCCCTCAGGTAAGTCAATAAACAACAACAAACTGTACGCGTGTGTGTGTTTTTTTAGCGGTCTGTTTGACTTTTTGATTAGTTCTACTCTCAAGTGGTGGAGTTTTTTTTGGGGGCCACGTTTTGTTCTCTGTGATTTTTATGGCTAATTTGAGTTTGTCGTGCCTTGAGCTACAGTCAATAGTGTGGGTAGCTGCTACAACTTGTAAGTTTGGTCTGAAGACGAGTAAAACATAAATGGCAATAATGGCAGGACAAAGAAAGAGAGAGCTCTTTAGTTTCTTTAGTTCTTATAGTATTGTTTTATATTTGATCTGAACAATTTAAATGGTTCGGTTTGTGTTCAGTTTCAAAAGTACTTATATTGTTTTCCTCTTTAGACTCCAATCGTTTTATTAATACTGACAAAACTGAAATGCCTTGAACATTTCCTGGTAGCGCACACAATTCACACGATTGTTTGATTTATTAATGCGCAGTTTGGAGCTCAAAAGAAATCGTCGTTGCCTTTTGATTGAAAATCCCTTGGAAATTATAGGTTACCCGAGCAATTTTCCATGAATGTGTGAAACAAGGCTGCTAATTAGAGTGCTGATCGGACAGACAGACAGACGGACAGAGAGAAAGACTGAGACAGAGACAGAGTTGAAGGTAGGACACTTAGTCATGTTTGAGGCGTGCTGGAATGTTTTGCCTTATAAGGCAACTTGGCTAATTGAATTCGGTTAAAGTGTAAAGAGATTCGCAGTGGGTGGATTTGCTTAATTTGTTCTCAAAATATTATACGATATTAATGCATAAATACATTCTCGTTATTAGGCAACATTTTAGTGCCCACACATAACGTGCAACATTATCAGAGGCAGAGCCAGTTCTCGGCACGCAAATACTCGGTTGTAACCAACTGAATCAGAGCACAGCACCTATAATTTAATTATAAATTCTAAATACTTAGAGTGACAGAGAGCACATCATAAATCACTTAATAAATAGTCATAAGTCGTAAGCTCTATGATTGGCAGATCGAATCCATTTAAAGTATTATCGCCCTGTAACAATAGAAACTCTTCAACTACTTACAAAATACAAAAAAAAAAATACTTAAATAAAATTCTTTAAAAAAATGACAAAAACTCTTAAAACAATGGACTAAAACAATAAAGAATGTACTTATATTAATACTCTGTGACCCCCGATACAAATACCATCCAGAAAGTGGAGTTTATAAGCGTGTTACGAAATTTGCCCATTTCCCCCTCTGTACAATGAAACGTGAATAAAAATTATACGATACTTTTTCAAAAAAAAAAAGCAAAAATCAAAATAAAGTTGTTTTATTTGCGAAATAAACGAATTTACTGGTCTGCGTTTTGGATACAATTTTTGGTAAATAAATTTCCATTTTTTCCTCCTATTTCTATGTATCAAAATCATAATTCATATGCCTATATATCTGTATTATTGAATTCCATTGCGCTTCATGTTTATTCACTATCATTTTCTGGTCTTGATTTTTAAAACGTTTCTGTTTCGCAAACGTGAATTTGCAACGCAGACATGTTTTAAATAAATAGGTGAAAAATAATTTAACAACGAATTTTTTAACTTTCTGTAAACATAAACTAACATTTTGCTAACTTAATCTCACTTTTGCATACTAACCTCAAGTGCGTCATTTCTAAATATTAGTTTTATTTTGCGTATCTAAAATTCTTTATTGTTCTACTCATTTTCTCAGGTGTCGAATGCATTGAATTGGGTTTTCCGCCCTATTTCCAGTGCATCTCCTGTCCACGCGGCCACAAAATCAATGGCACAACCTGCCACGATGTGGATGAGTGTGCTCTCTATCAGCCCTGTGACGATTCTGCCTTCTGCCACAATCTGAATCCCGGCTTCCGCTGTGGCCCTTGTCCGCCCGGCTTTGATGGCATTCATGCTCATGGTAGAGGAAGTCAATGTTACTTTTAGGCTGCATCAAATAATGAGTTTGTACTTCATAACAGGCTACTCGGCTGACTACTTGGCCATTGGATTCCAGAAGCAAACCTGCACGGACATCGATGAATGCAAGATGGGCTTCTTCAGGTGTCCGGAACACGCCAGCTGCCACAACACCATTGTAAGTCTAATAAAATGAGTAAGGTTCGTAGCAGCTTTAACATTCGATTCTAGGGCTCTTATAGCTGTCAGTGTCGCGATGGATTTGTGGCCAATGGCACCTTTAGCTGCCTGTCTGCAGCGGATCTGTGTCCCGATGGCAGCGTGTGCTCGAGGAATGCAGAATGCGTGCCCACGGATAGCTATCACTATCAGTGCCGCTGCAGCGTTGGTTGGGCGGGCAATGGACAGATCTGTGGACGGGATCGCGACCTGGATGGCTGGCCGGACGAGTCGCTTAACTGCGCGGAGGCGCATTGTAGACGGGATAATTGCCCAGACCTGCCGAACTCTGGTCAGGAGGATGCTGACTTGGATGGCATTGGGGATGGCTGTGACGACGATGCGGACAGCGATCAGGTGCTCAACAGCAAGGACAACTGTCCGTTCGCCTACAACAGTGATCAGCTGGACTCGGATCACGACGGCATTGGAGACGCCTGCGACAATTGTGCCTTCATTTCGAATCGCCGACAGCTGGACACGGATGAGGACGGCATGGGCAATGAGTGTGACGATGATATGGACAATGATTCGGTCATCAATCAGTACGACAATTGCCCACTTATTCGCAATCCCAATCAATCGGATGTGGACAACGATGGTGTGGGCGATGTGTGCGACAATTGTCCAACAATTCCGAATCCGGCGCAGGAGGATCGCGATATGGATCTGGTGGGAGATGCCTGTGACAGTGACATCGATGGCGACGACGATGGCATACAGGACTCGGAGGATAATTGCCCAATGGTCAGCAACTCTGATCAGCTGGACACGGACTTCGATGGCAAGGGCGATGCCTGTGACGATGACATGGATGGCGACGGTGTGCCCAACTATAGGGACAACTGTCCGCTGGCCAAGAACCCCGAGCAACTGGACGCGAATCGCAATGGCAAGGGCGACATCTGCGAGGATGATGAGGATGACGATGGCACTCCAAACATCATTGATAACTGCCCAAACAATTCGATGATTCATCGCACCGATTTCCGAACTATACGTTCGGTTATACTCGATCCGGAGGGCGATGCTCAGCTCGATCCCAACTGGGAGGTGCATGCGAATGGTTCAGAGATCACGCAAACCTTGAACTCCGATCCCGGACTGGTGGTGGGCAACGATGCCTTTGGCGGCGTCGACTTTGAGGGCACCTTCTACATCAACGATGATACGGACGACGACTATGTGGGCTTCATCTTTAGCTACCAGAGCAATCGCAAGTTCTATGTGGTGCAGTGGAAGAAGGGCACTCAAACCTATTGGCAATCTTCGCCATTCCGCGCCTCCGCCGAACCAGGAGTGCAGATAAAGCTCATCGATAGCAATACGGGACCGGGTTCCATGCTGCGCAATAGTCTCTGGCATGCTGGCGATACACCCGGACAGGCTAGACTCCTGTGGAAGGATCCGTTGAATGCCGGCTGGAAGGAGAAGACCTCCTACAGATGGTCCCTGGTGCATCGACCTGCCATCGGTCTCATCCGACTGCGGTAAGTCCAGGTGGCAAAATGAATGCGCTGGAAACTAACTTTGTTTTTAGCATATATGAGGGAGCTCGTCTAATTCTCGACTCGCACAATGTCTACGATGCCACGCTCACCCTGAAGGGCGGCCGCCTGGGCGTTTTCTGTTTTTCGCAAGAGATGATTATATGGTCGGATCTGGTTTACAAATGCAACAGTGAGTTCTCGTTGGCCCTCTGGCCGTGGTCCTTTGCCCACACTGCAACCCATCATCTCTCGTCTCTTTCGTCATAGCACGCGTCCCGCCCCTTATCTACAACGAACTGCCAACCCATCTGAAGCTCAAGGTGGAACTGGAGAACTGAACTGAAACGTCCAAGTTGCAGTCGCAGTCGCAGTCGCCGTCGCCGTCGTTGCAGTTGTTGTTGTTCTTTAACCCAGTTTGACCTAAGCAACAAAATGTATCTGCCATAAATCTTAACCAAATTAACTAAGTACTTATTTATTTTTGCGGTGTGTCGCATCCTTAAATATTATAAAATAAAAAATATATGTATTTTAAAAATAAAACAATTGCATTCTAATAGTCAGATTACTTGAATCAAAAACTGGACAGGAGTGTATTTTTATATCGATTTACAAATCGAGTTGCCAGGTAGGAATACACATTTTGCAATTGACAATATTTTAAATTATAAATCTCAGTAGTGACTATTTTATAAAAGGAAATTGTCAAAATACTCTGAGCAACGCTGAAGCAATAAGTGTGCCTTGTGTGTTTAACATAGAAAACTACGGAATTCTCAGCTCGGAGAGAGAATCGTAAAGTTTTGTAGCAATGAATTTGTCATCTGTCAGCATAGGAGCAGTGCAGGCCTAAATTTCAAACATTTGCCCCCCGTAAATTTCGACAAAATAACCATAAAAAATAGTCTTGCTACTCTAATCAGTCTGAAATTCTGTCAGTCTTGCAGCAAATAGCCCAGAGTAAGTGAAACGACTAGAGGAAGGAATAATAATTCATAATAACAATTAATTGCATTTCGAATGCAGTTAGCAGAAATGGCCAGTTGCGATGTTCAAGCCACACCATCCAACGATAAGTTGGACAATACAACAGAATGCCCCAAACAAGCCCCATCAACAACTCCACCAACAAATACAACAAACAAATCTATAACCAAATCGGAAACTCCAACTGAAGCAGTCAATGTGAATGTGAATGTTAATTGTAGCAGCAGCAATTTGCAGCCAACCAAAATTCCAGCTCCCATACATGTGGCCAATGGCTTTAATAATCGCAGATACACAACTCTGATGAAGTCACTGGATTCGAAGAAGCTACTTGATGACAGTTTTAGCAGCACCAGCACTCTGGTGAATACAACGGGAGATTCGGGAGTCCACATGGACTGCTCAACTGCAGAGGATGATACTTCGAATAGTTGTCTCCGGCCGAGCAGTTCAACACACATGCATGGGAGCAGCACTGAGACGTTAGCGGCAACCGATAGTTTTTTGGAACTCGAACCGGCTGAGCAGCAGACGCTCCTAGTGCTCCAACGTGCAGTCGCTGAGATGGAGGCGGATTTGGCAATGCATTCTGCGACGCTTGAAGAGGAGATCAAGCTTGGGGGTGACCAGCAGATGCGTCCTGCGGTGGAACCACAACAACAAATAGAATGTGATGAAAACTTAGAGCCGAATAAAAGTTCGATTCGAGCCGTTGAACATTTTCCAATGGGATCTGCCGTCCAAGAACGCAAGCACGTCCGAGTGGAACAACTGCTGGAGGCGGAGCACGACATTGAAAAGTTGCACAAGCTACTCCATACGGACATGCCACAAACGGGCGACGATTCAGCCCCAGGATCGGAGCTAATCGCGGCGAGGGATGTGGACGAGACAGAGCAGCGGACCAGGAAGCAAATGGGACTCGCCTATTCCCTGCTCCATATCCTTTGTGGCAAAAGCATTCGCAAACTGAGCTACCCAATACTATTCTGTGGCATGGCTGTCGGTTTGATTTTTTACTTTCGTAAGGATTAGGACCTCCATGTAGGGCATATATCATCTACACTATAGACCTTAAAAATTATACACGAAATAATGGAAACCTTTGCTAATGTGCGATTAAACACAACAAAATCGAATTCAAAATTACATTTATATTATCATCATTAAAATAAGTCGGCTATACACAACAAGTAGCATATCTGTCCAGGACGCGAGCAATCTTACATCATTGGAATTTTGGATGAAACAGACAGATCTAAACGTCGCCAAATATCAATATTATACACACACAAATAAATATAATTGAGTCATTGTAATAAACACTACAATCACTACAAATAATTCGTAATTTTTCTCAAAATTAATTCTTTTGGTATCTTGAGATTTGATACATTTATTTTTATTTGTTGTTTCCGCCCGCTGCATCCTCCTGCTTCGGACTCCCGCTGCAGCCTCTCGATGAAATCTATTCCTGGGACCGAACCAACGATCTCCACTTCTCCAAAAATTAATGCACTTTTCCAGATTTGATTGAAATTAGTTCAAGCTTGACTATTTCAAACAAATAAAAATAGAATATTAAGTAGGGATTATGATACAATAATTGTGTCATGGAAGAAATGCGCAAAAACATTAATGCGTCGAGCATCGATTTTATATGTTTCGATATCAATGTTTTTGTTGATATCGGTGTTCAGGAATTCATATATTGTTGATTTTTGTCTTTATAGTTGTTTCTTGATTACCTTATTTCATCCGATCACAAATAAATTCTTACGAATCATCAATTCAATTCAATTTATTATTATTATTTTTCGATTTGAGTGTGGCCAAAATTAAAACAAACTTGATGTGGATAAGACATTCATGCATACTGTCACCAAGTTTTATATCTCTAGGTTTTATAGAGACGGACATGGCTATATCGTCTTGGCTGTTGACAATGATCATTATTTGTCTGTTAACATACATATTTTTTCTGTTGACACTTAATTATAATACCCTTCTACCAAATGTGTAGCGGGTATAAATGTCTTTTGTGTAGTTTATGTAAATCAAAGTGATATTTTATACCTAGGGGAAATATAAAGCTTTGAAATTGTTGACAAAAAAATTACATATTTGTTATCTCTCATTTTGAATTTATTGTTTTACATTTTTGGCCAAGTTTTTACCTTTTGCGACATGACATCTATGGATTCTGTTCTGGTTGCCAGCATGGTGCATGTGATCTTACGATTTGGCTTCCATATAACACCACAATCGAAACTACAAACACCTGGACCGACATTACCCACAGTCATTGTGTTCGCGGCAGTGCTTAATATTATCTATGAAAATAAATTGTTACCAGCGCGCTTTGACAATGTCCAAGCTGGATACCGATATACTTTGGAGGTGGTGACATCAATTGTATTATTGGAAGCTGTCATGATCTTTTGGGTGTCGACCGAGTATTGCGCTTATTTGTTCTCCAAGCACGCGCTACTTCGCTTGGATATTGTAAGCAGATCAACCTACAATCAACATGAACAACAAATAATTGGGGCTGTCACTTACCCATTGTCTTTGGCGATTTTGGTGATAACTTCACAGTCAACTGATCTTCCCCAAAGGGTGCTTCAAAGATTCAATGACTAACGATTGGTCATGATGATCCTCATACCAATTTTTATTATAGATATGTATATGAAAATCGGAATATACTAAAAACTATTGCATACTTGCAGGCACTACACAAAAATGGAAAATGCAAGATTAAAAGTGAAATAAGATGACAATGAAACAATCCGACAATCCAAATCAAATATTAAATCATTTAAATTAAAGAAATTACATTAAATAAAAAAGTATTACTTTTATTGTTTTTGGTTACAACTTAGTGAAGCCATTACAAATGGAATATTTTAGGTAGCAACTAATTGCAGAAAAATAAATTTTACCTATCATCGCTTCTATTGAATATTCTATATATCCTATCGATATTCAAATTCAATTATACTGCTGCCAGTCCCTCCGTCCGTTTCTTCATAATAACTATATAAAGAATGACATTCAGATTACAAGTAAATCAGTTGATCTAAGTAAGCTGTGAAATCTCATCATGAAATTAACTAGTCAAGGATTTTTAGCATCACATTCATTAATAGGGTTACACTTTTTAACAACGTGTAACAAACAAATATTTTCCGGGTTACACTTTTAACAACGTATAACAAACAAATATTTTCCATCAGTTTTTTATAGCTAATTTTTTTAAAACATTCTAAATTTACGTGTCTTTTTTAATCTGAGCCAGTAAGTATAGTATTATTCTCACTTTGCTTAATTTTTCTGAACATTTATTTTATTCCTTTACTTTAGTTATGGCGTCATTGGAAGCAGTTTTGATAGCCTGCTTTATGCATCTCATCTTCCGCTTTGCCTTATTTATAGATCCTCTGAAATCTCTACATACACCTGGTCCCAGGGTACCCACAATTATCGTCTGTGCGGCACTAACGGATCTCATCTTTGACAGCCGAATAGTTCCACTCTGCTTATCCAGAATGCCCAACGTGATTAAAATATTATGCGAATGTGTTGTGGCCATGTTTCTGATCGAAGTGGGCATGCTGATAATCTGGCAGGCCATGGAGTTTTCGATCTATTTAATTATTCATACAGTGGCATTGAACTTTACTTCGGAGGAGTTTTACGCTAAGCACGAGACTCTGATCATTGGCGTGGTTACTTTTCCCGTGGCCATTGGTCTTCTGCTGATGACCAGTAAGGTTACTCATCATTTGCATTGCCTCTATCGCCGTTACCTGGCACCCAAGACTAATGTGTCGCTACAGATGGAGAATGCTGTGGATTTCCTGGAGCGGAGCGCGCAATATAAGCGCAAAAAAGTGAGTGAGGCATTAAGCAAGTACAATACTCCAGAGTGGAAGTCTTATTTGGAGGACACAGCAAAGGGACGTCCACTTTTTCTGTAGATATTTTAAAATTAATGATGCTAACTCAGTGATATAAATATAAACATAAGCTCATGCTTTTTATTATTAGTTCGTTTTTCTTTTTATACAGTTGTACAAAAAGAATTTTATAAAATATTCATACATAATTATTTTGCTTTAGTTTTTGTTTGTTTTTTATTTTTATTTAAATTACAAAATAACGACTATATTTGATTTGCCTTTTACAGCACTCGCGAATTTTTCAACAAGTTTGGAAAATAAGTAGATGTATGTATAAAGTAAGAATATTGCAATTGAACTCATTTAATACCTTATAAAGCAAGGTAGCTTAAAGTTTTGTAATTTATGTGTATATTTAGATAATAATACTTAAGATTAAAACAATTTTATCATTTATTATACTCGTATTGTATTATAAGTTCGACTTAATTTCAATTTAGTTTTCATATTTAAAGAGCACTTCTTGGAGTCACTAATTTAAGATTTATCTCCCATTCTTTCGATTTCTCTCTCTATCGAAAGCGGCTCTTAAGCTTTGCATTAAGCCACGTAATTGCCAAAACTTTTGAAAATTTGAGTACAGGTTCTAAATGGAAGCCAGCGATTACAGCGATTCAATGCAAAGCTTTCAATTTACCGCCTTCAATATTGAAACTACTTTTTTTTGTTCGCTTTCAATGAGTATTTGATTTTTGATTTTTCGGGGGCAGTGTTCGAACCTTGCCTCTGCAGTGCCTATACATTTATGACCACATTTTACATTAAAGCAGATTTTAAAGTTATACATTTTTTAAGTTATTTGTGTGTTTTATGTTTTTTGTTTTTTGTTTTTTCGTTGATGGTTTTACTGCACTTCGCTATCACTGTCACTCTTTTCTGTAACATAAATAAGACGATTAGAGAATATTCAAAGAGATCTTTAATAAACTCACCTTTCTTGCCCGTGTAAGCGTGACGTTTCAGTCGATCGTATAAGTCTTCTTTAGTTCCATAAAGCGACGCATTGGACCGGGCCAATGTGCTCATCTTGCCACCATGCAGACCTGTTAGAAACATTTCGTCAGTTCCGAAAAGAGATCAAGATCTATTCAAATTCTTACCGTCTTTCATGTAGGTTTCGTTGTAGAAATTGGGCATCTCCCAGCCATCTTCCTCGTCGTCATAATAATGCGCATACGTGCTGTGGTGCGAGGGCGCAATGGACTCCGCGTAGGGCGTGTGTGCGCCATAGTAGAAGTTCACCTGCGATCCCGTCTGGTCGATGGCCGGCGTCAACATCTTTTTGGGATCCCTGCGCTTCGTCGAGCGCACACAAATCATCCAGATGAGCAGCACAATGATGATGATAAAGATAACTGCGCCAGCAATGCCGCCAGCAATGTAGGCAAACTCCGAGCGTTCGGCACAATGGGGTCCAGTGAAGGAGCCCACACAGCGGCACGATGGCGTACCCTTGAGATCCTTGACACAGGCGCCAGAGTTCTCGCAGAAGCCATCGCAGACATCCGTGCACGCCATGCCGGTGCCATTGAAGCCCGGCTTGCACTCGCACTTGAAGTCCGACGTCTCCGGCACCATGATGCAGTAGGCGTTGACATCGCAATGCGGCTTGCCCTCGGCGATGTGCTCGCAGGGATTGGTGCACTCGCTCTTGGAGGTGGCGCCGGTGATCTTGGTGCTGTGATTGGGCGGGCATTGAATGCAGACGGTCTGCTGTGACTCGGACTGATAGAATCCCTTGCGGCACTCAACGCACATGTTGAGCGTGGCATTGAGATAGGTTCCGGGCGAGCACACGGGCAGTGTGCACTCCTCCACGGAGCTGGCGCCCACCTTGGGTGTGGTACGACCCAGCGGACAGGCGGCACACGAGGGCTGCACACCCTGCAGACGGTAGGTGCCGCGTGGACAGGGTTCACAGCGTCCATCGGCACCCAGCTGCTGGCCGGAGCTGCATTCATCGCGACACTCCTTGCGGGAGGTGGCCTCGGTGGAGCGTGTGGTCTGTCCCAGACCGCACAGCTCGCAGCTGAAGGCGCCCTCGTTGGGCTGATAGAATCCATGGCCGCAAGACCGGCACAGACCAGACTCGGCATCGAAGTACTTGCCAGCCGGGCAGCGTTCCTTGCAGTCGGCGGCGGAGCGAGCACCAGGTCCGGCGGTGACTCCGGGACGTCCGGCGATGGTCGGACATTTGCTGCACTGCTGCTGGCCAGCCTCGGACTGATAGGTGCCACGAGCGCAGGCAATGCACGTCTTGTTCGCGTTGTCGTAGAAGGTGCCGATGGAACAGGGCACACAGTCGGGGATCATGACCACCTGGCCGGCGGGACAGGCGTACTCGGAGCCCAGCTCCAGGGAGGCTGGATCGGGCACAGTGTTGGGCAGAATTTCCTGTACGGCAAACTGATCGTCCTCGAGAATCAATTTCTCTAGCAGCTGCTTCACATTGGAGCGTTCGCCCGTCGATGTATGCGTCACTGGATCACTACAGAGGAGGTAGAGAATTTCAGGGGATTAGTTTGAAAATATCCAATATATAGGATGATAGACGACTGGATTAAATTCGAAATGGAGTTAGCACGCAAGACACATGGGTTAGCTTTAAGCATTTGTGATTGATTGATTGATTGCATTGAATTGGTTAGACATTAGCTGGATTAGCTTGGAGATTAGTCTGAGACAGCAGTGATAGTCAAGTTGGTTTTGGGTGCAAAAATGCTGGGTGCTAGAGATCGGGTGCAAATTGATCGTTGAGTGAGTTGGATGCTTGGACATACTTAACAGCCGGGAAGGCTATTTCCAGCGTGTATGTATCGCCGCCAGTTTGTTGGCGTCCCTGGCGACCCGTCAGTGCCAGATCGTCATCCTCGCTAAAAATTGGGTTAACATAACATAGAACACATATAACACATAGAATCACACACATAAACACATAGATATTGTACACATGGACATGCTTAATTCCATCCTCGTTTCAGATTCATCGCTTTTAAAGCTTTTCCTCATGCGTTTACTTACTTGACCACTGGCAACTCGGCTTCCATCACATAGACTCCGCCATCCTTGGACTGACGGCGCACACGATTATTCTGAGCGGCACGATAATGATCACACTTCACATCGATCTGAATATCCTTGCATTCCCTGAGTGCGACAAAATGAGAGTATTCAATAAAGTGTGATATAATTGTATATGAATAATCATTTAGTTCATTATCCGATTCAGTAATATAGTATTTATACTGTTTTTTGTATTCGCTGGGCTAAAAAACTATTAGTTTAAATAGACGGACAGACAATTAACCAGATCGGAAATATCTTCTTCTGCCTATTATATGTATGTTTTTTTCCCCATAGTTTGTAAATGATTCCCTTAAACTTACCTTGTGCCCTCAATGGCGTAGGAGCAGAAGTTCCAGTCCCTATTCAGGGCATTTACCGAATTGGTCACCTTTTGGCGCAGCACAGCTTGGCCAGCCTTGTTGCACAGCACGTCCGAGGGGAAGAGCATCTTGATGCGGAAGACACGTTGAGCTGGCTTGGCAGGAGAGCAGGATGGGTAGACCAGGGGCATGGAAGGTTCGCGTGTTGGACGCCAGAATCCTTCGGCGCCACAAGTATAGAACTCAGGCACCGGCTCCGAGAAGCGCAGTCCCGTGTTGCAAGCAATCTCACAGACCTTGAACTGACCGCCTGCGCCCCAATCCTTGCACACCTGTGAACCACCCACGGGATCGGCCAGCGGAGGACAGAATTCGGCTGGAAAATAAAAACAAGTTAGCAGCCAACCAATTAAAAGCAAGGTAATCACTTACTTAGCAGGGAAACCTTGAAGCTGCAGGAAGCCGTGTTGCCCGCTGCGTCGGACGCAATGTAGGTAATGTCGTAGGTGCCCCAGAGAAGAGTTGTGCCAGAGCGATGTCCGTTGCGTTCGTAGATCTTGGTGACGCCAATGTTGTCGCTAAAGTGAGGCTCATCCCAGGTAACCACAGCAGAACCGTTCTTGGCAATAACCCACAGATCTCCAGGACAATGTTCCACCACAGGCGGCTCCTTGTCCACCACGAGCTGTTGGCAGTTGGCTCCAGTGTAGCCCACTTGGCACTTGCGTTGACCGCACAGCGAGGGCACATTGCGTTCCACGCCACCCGATGTCATCTCATAGCCGCCCCAGTTTAGAATGAGGCCGGGATAAAGCACTGGCTCAGAGCGGCAGTCGCGCACCTGTTTCTGTATCTCAGAGGTGATGTCAAGAGCACGTGCCCAGACCTGGGTCTTGGTAACGGTGCCCTGGAAGCCAGAATCCGAGTAGGACAACTCATGCTTGGCTCCATCGGGTTGCGGGCGTCCGAGCACCGACCACAGATAGGCGGGCAGAGCACCTCCAGCACCGTACTCCAATTTGCTGGCTATCAGACCCTCGGTAATCAGCTGCAGTTGACCTGAGATGCCGTCCCAGACGACAGCCACATGGTGCCACTGTCCATCGTTGACGGACGTGTATTCGCCAAAGCTGAGGAACACATCGGGCAGGTTCTCAAAGAGCGACACTTGGACGCCACTCGAATGAGCCTGAAGCAGCAGGCGACGACGCTGCGTCATGCGGGCAGAGTCCACGCCGTAGAGTGTAAAGAAGATGCCGGTGTCGTCCTTTTGGGCAAACTGCACCCACATGGCAACCGTGAGGCTGTTGGCCTCGCCCGTGGGGAAGGGCACCACCTGAGCCGCTGTCGAGCGGGAGGGATCGCTGAAGTACAGATCGTAGTCCACTTGGATGGCCTTGCGACAGTCATCGCCAGTCATATTGAAGGGGCACTGGCAGTAGAAGCCATTTGTGAGATCCACGCAGCTGGCGCCAGGTGGACACGAGTTGTCCTTGCAGTCCACAATATCCAGTTCGCAGTTCTTGCCGGTGAAGCCAGGCGGGCACTGGCAACTGTAGCCAGCACCGTTGTCCAGGCAGATGGCACCATTCTGGCAGACATGCTCCTCGCAGGCATCGTACTCGTACTGGCAACCGATGCCGGAATAATCCGCGGCACAGCTGCAGTTGAGGCCGGAGCCAAAGTCCTGGCACTTGCCGCCATGCATGCAGGGATTGCCAATGCAGCGTTCGGGTGCCGTTTCACAGTTCTTGCCATCGGTGCCGCTGGGACAGACGCAGAAGTAGTCCTGGAAGAGATCAATGCACTTGGCATCGTTCTGGCATGGCGCTTGCACATTGCAGGTGGTCACCTGCTGCTCACAGCGCATGCCGCTCCAGCCAGGCTCACAGCCGCACTCAAAGCCGCCGACACGATCCCGGCAGAGACCATTGTTCAGACAGGGCTGCGCCTCGCAGTCATCAATGTCCGTCTCGCAGAGCGGTCCCTTGAAGCCATCGCGGCAAACGCACTCGAACTTGTTGTCCAGATCCAGACAGCGTTCGGTACCAACAGGATGGCAAGGATCGCTCAGGCACTCATCGATCTCGGCCTCACAGCTGAGACCCACGAAACCGGGGCGACACTTGCAGCTGAAGCCGTCCAATTGGTCCACACAGGTGGCGCCATGCTGGCAGGGATTCGAGGCGCAGTCATCGATGGTGTGCTGACAGTTCTTACCCGTGTAGCCAGGCTCACAGTTGCAGCTGTAGCCGTCGACCAGATCCACACAGACGCCATCGTTGGAGCAGGGACGATTCTCGCAGTCATCGATATTAATATCGCAGGCAGCTCCCATCCAGCCGGGATGACAGACGCACTCATGGTCAAACAGACGATCCACGCAAGCGCCATGCTTGCAAGGTTCCGACAAGCACAGATCGATCTTCTGCTCGCAACGCTTGCCCGTAAAGCCGGGTGGGCAGCCGCACTGGAAGTCATTGACCAGATCTGTGCAGGCAGCGCCCAGCAGACAGGGATTCTCCTCGCAATCGTTGATGTTCTGCTCGCAGTGAAGTCCCTCCCAGCCGGGCAAACACTCGCACTTGTAGCGTCCCTGTTGCAGGGCCAGACAGCTGGCTCCATTCGTGCACGGATTACCATTTGCCGTGCAGGGATCGATGGTCACATCGCACTGGTCGCCAGTGTAGCCGCTGCGGCACAGACAGGTCACATTCTTGAATCCCGGCTCGTTCTTGCACATGGCACGTGCGGGGCAGGTATCATTTCCACAGTCACTGGCCTCCTCCTGGCAATTGATGCCCGTGTAGCCGGTGGGGCACTCGCAGCGATACCCCTGGGGCAGATCCTTACACTGACCACCATTGTAGCAGGGTTGCGACGCACACTCATCGATGTCCTGTTCGCAGCGACGTCCCGAGAAGCCGGCCGGGCAGAAGCACTGCACATCATGGCCCATGGGCACACAGAGTCCGCCATGCTGGCAAGCTCCCTCACCGCAGACGACGGGTTTGCATTGCTCACGTCCCTTGGCGCCCGCGCTGTCCGTGCGCATATTGCTGGGACATTCATTGCAGTTCTGTGCTCCCGCAGAGCTCTGGTAATGATGCAGCGGGCAAGGCGAGCAGGGAGCCAGACCGGTGGCGGAGTAGGTGCCAGGGGCACACTTGGCGCGGCAGAGCGCCTTGTTGGAGGCAGAGGGCTGGTAGGTGAAGGTCTGGGCCGGACAAGCCTGGCAATCCTTGAAGCCTCCCGTAGGCGGCTCGGCGCTGAAGGAGTTGCGTGGACACTCCAGGCAGGGCACAAGGCCGGTGGGGGAGTAAGTGCCATAGCCGCAGACGGGAATGCAGTCACTAAGGGCCTTGGAGCCCTCCTCCTTGGTGTAGGTGCCGGCGGGACAGCGCAGACAGGTGCCCTGCCGATCGCGGTTCTGGTAGTAGCCACGTGGACAGTTGGTGCAGGTATTCTGGCCATCAGACACGTAGGTTCCGGCCGGACAGTGAAGACAACGCGGCACATCGCTGGTGTCCATGTTGAGCACTTCGCCGATGTTGCAGTTGAAGCCACGCGTGATGTGAGACTTAAGTGCGCGCAGTGGAGGACACTGATTGCCAATGTTGGATATATTCAGCAGGGAGTCAATGACAGCGCTGGCGTAGGGCACACTGAGGTCGAAGATCAGGTTCAGCGTGGAGCCGCAAAGATCGTACAGTTGAGGTTGACGCACAGCCGGCAGAATAGAGAGAATAAAGTCCATTTTGACGACATTCTCCTCGAGCAGCGACGGCACCGACTTCACAAACGTCACATTCATGTTCACGTTGACCGCCGAGCAGCGTTGCGACAGCAGCTGATTGAGTCCAGAGTAGTGCTGGGAGAGTACCTCCTGGTACTGACCCAGGCAGGATTGAGCCACAGCTCCGTTGGCACGATAGGTGATGGTAGCGGTCACATGGTAGGCAGCCTGCTCGGTATTCTCCGACACACAGTCGGGCACCACAGAAGTGGGACGCCACAAACGCGATGTCTCGCAGGAGAAGGTCTTCAGGGGTTCGCCGTCAGTAAAGCGGAATCCGGGCTTACAGGTGGCAATGCACTCAATGCCTCGATCTCCGGGCAGACAATTTATGGCACCATTCGCCGGCGGCTGTAGCTCCCAGTCAACGCAAGGTGAAGCCTGCACCGAGACCTGGAAGTGGCAGCTGGCTCGATTATTGTACTTGTCCGTGGCGGTAACAGTGACGTTCTCAAAGTGGCCAATCTTGATGGTTGCACGTTCGGGTGTGAACTGCAGACGCACATCACCCGTCTCGTCGGAGGTCTTGATGCGCTTGCGAGTGTCATTGAAGTTGACATTGTAGCTCTCCTGGCGATCAACCAACTCGATCACATAGCTCTGGGGACATTGCAGCAAGGGCGGCGTAACATCAGGCACTGTGATGTTGATCTCACAAATGGCCACGTTGCCGTCGTAATCAAAGGCCACATACTTGACCACCGTATCCTTAAAGATGTGACTGGGCGTGCGGAAGTTCTGAGGCTTGATCTCCAACCTGGCAATGGAGCCGGAGTTATCCACGGCGGTGGGTTCGGTAAAGTTAACGGGCAGCACGCCGCCGTTCTCGTCACGTCGCACCACAATGGGTTGCTGTGGGCAGTTCTGGAAGATGGGAGGTTCGTTGTCCACGCACGGGGAATAGCCATAGTCGTAGCCCAACAGTGGCTCCTGCTTGGGTTCCTCGCAACCCATCAGCTCGAATTTCAGACAGGCATTGTCCATGTAGCTGACGATGCCCAGGATGACAAAGCGAGCCTGAACATACTTGGGCAGCGTAATCATGGCCAGTTCACCGTAGTTGCCGGGATCTCGCATGGTCAGATTGAAGTTGGGGAAGTAGACGACATAGTTCTCGTTCTCGGCCTGCTTGTAGAAGAAGCGTATCTCGGTGGGACGTCCCACAATGTCGTTGGTGACCACACCCTTGACCAGAATGGCCTTGACGCGATAGATTTGTCCTAGATCAACGCTGACATAGGTAAAAGCCTCCTGCTTACCGCACCAGCCGGTGGCGGAATTGAGTCGAATGTTCTTGGCCTCATAGTTGGGTCGCTCCGAGGTGGCATTGATGGCCGAGTCGGGTATTCTGCCCGAACCGAGACCCAGTGGCTTGATGACCTTGCACTCTGGCTCCCGGATACAAGTTATTGGTCTGGGGTTGATCAGAATGTAGCCGGGACGATTGCAGCCGAAGTAAACCTCTGAGCTCTGTTCGTAGCTGCGCGCCAGCTGGCGACCATCAGCGGGTCTGCCAGGATCTTCGCACACGGGTCCCTCGCAACGCAAGTCTCCAAAGTCCCAAATGGCGTCGGCACCACAGCGCACCACATTATCGTGACGGTTCGTTTGACCCGCCAGCTTAAAGGTATTCTGGCATCCAAAGAAGAAGCTGCTCTGGAAGCGTGTGTCTACAAATTGTCCGTATTCAGCACCAGGGGTGGGCATCGGAGCATAACAGTCGACGCGTGGGCAGGAAGGCTGCATGCCCGAGAGCCAGTAGTCGGGTAGACCCGGCTTGGGATCGTAGACGCACTGCCTGAAGCCAGCAGAGGCCGTGGAGCGCAGCTGACGACCCGGGGAGCCGCAGCTAATGGTCACATTGTCACGGAATGGCACCAGCACCGACTCGGGGTCGGGGCGGGCAACGGTCAAACCCTCCAGCTTGTCATCCGGCAAGGAAACGCACTTGGCATCTGCAAGAAGAAGGAAGGACTTATTGACTGCTTGGGGGAGAAATTGAGTTTCTCAGTACTCACAATTGCACTCCGGTACGCTGGCATTCCATTGACCGCTGGAGAGGCACAGGGCCACAGAGCTGCCGCTCATGATGTAGCCAAAGTGGCATTGGAAACGCACCACATCCCCGAAATGATAATCGCTGCGTTCACTCAACAGCTGACCATTCTCTGGAGCCTGCAGCTCGGGGCACATGACCGGCACACAGGTCTTGTTGCGTTGATAGGTGTCGCCATCGCGCTCACCGGACTCGGAGCGCTCGACATGGTAGCCGGCGGTGCCGTTGGAGGTGTAGAGCTGATAGCCTGTGTTGCAGGCGCAGGCATAGCCGCCGGGTGAGTTGATGCACTTTTGGTCACAGCCGCCATTGTCCTTGCTGCACTCGTTGATGTCCACGCAGTCCAAGCGAGTGCAACCCATCAGCTCCATGCGCAGACAAGGCGCACCCACGTAATCCTGAATGCGGAAGCGAATGTAACGTGCTTCAATGGGCAAGGGCAGATTCAGAATGGAAAGAGTGGGCTCCAAAATTCTAAACTCGACAGCAGTGCCATCGGGATTGGCGTAGTCCTTGAACACATCGGTCAAATCATTCGAGTACTGCAGACGAACCGCCGAGCTGAAAGCCACATTGCGATCCGAACGCTCCACGGACATGGTGCGGAAGCCACGCAGAATGGTGGGTGCCTTGAGGTCAATCAGAATCCAGTTTGCACCAGGCTCCAGGGAGGCGCCGCACCAACCATTCGTATTGAGGCGCACCAGGCCCTTGCTGTAGCCAGGCTCGCTGGCCGAGGTGGTGATGCTATCGTCGGGAATGCCGCCATTGCCCAGTCCCAGATCCGCAACAGGTCTGCACTCGGTGGTGGCGGTGAAGCCGGAACGACACTGACAGTGGAAGGAGCCGTTGGTGTTGTTGCACTCGGTGGTGGTAAGATCACACTGCGAGGAGCTGCACTCGTTGATGTCCTCGCAGCTGGGCGGCTGCTCGAAGCGTTGTGCCTCACTGCAGCGCATTATGTTGCTCCCAATCAACTTGTATCCCTTGAAGCACTGCACTCGTGCCTCGTCCCCAAAGTGGTATGCCCGGGCTGCATCCACAACGAAGCCGTTATCGATGCTGGGGAACTCGTAGCAACGCTTGCGAGAGCAACGCGGCACATCGCCGCTCCAGGTGCCGTTGGACATGCAGGTGAGCACGGGATGTCCGTTGCGCTCGTAGCCAGGCTCGCATTCGTATTGCACAATGGTGCCGTAGCTGCGACCGCCGCCATTGAGCAGCGTCATGTTGGCATGGGCAACTTCTGGGAGCGGGGCACATTGGGAGGCCATGCAGTGGGGTTGACGCTCCCACCGTCCGTCGGGCAGGCAGGAAATCTTCTCGATGGGCTCGTTGGAGGCAAATGCAAAGCCAGCATAGCACTGGTACATGGCGATGCCGCGGTACGTCACGTTCGAGGAGCCAATGGAGAAGCCGTTGTCGATTTGTGGCACAGGACCGCAGTAGACCTCTGTAATAAGAAGAGAATAAAACTAATTTAGTTTGAAATCATCAAATGGGTTCAAGCTAAGATAAATATTAATTTTTTATTCATATTTAATTTTTTGTATTTGGATGTAGCAATGTCCAAATGATAAGAGGTAAGAGTCTGAAAATTGTGCACAATTGATGTAATTCTATGGTGGATATTCAAAACTCCTGCTCTACTCCTAATTATTGATTATTCTTCCTCAACTTAAGACTCAAACCATAGCATGTAAATCAATTAGTGCTCATCAGAGACATGAATAACTTTTTTGAAATTGTTTTTTAATTTTCATTTGTTTTCGCATTTAAAAATATTGTGAGTAATAATTTTGTATTGTTTAATTTAAGTAATTATTTTGTATATTTCGTGCATATAAACCGAAGACTCACCCTGACACTTTGGTATGTAGGAGACACTCCAGTTGCCACCAGGCAAACATTCCGTAACCAGACGCGTCTTGCCGGTGGCAAACTCCTGTCCAATGGGACATGTGAAGCTGACCAGCGTGCCGAAGGCCGTGTCGCGACTGGAGGCCAAGGCCCCAATGCCAGGCTGCAGCTCAGGACAGTCCGCTGAGAAGGTAGCCGACCAACTGCAATTTTAGTAAAAAAATTGAGATAAGTTAGTGAACCAAATGAAGCAGTTTTAAAGACTCACCCCGCAGCATTGTGCAGCGCATCCGAGGTAAATTTAATCAACATCTCGCCAGATGAGGCAGTTAGTGTCAGTTTGGGAGCTGCAGTTCCGGTGAAGCCGTTGCCGGAGTGCAGACGCAATCCGGAGGTGGAGGAGCCATCAAAGACCTGCACGTTGTCGCTCTTGTGGACGGTGAACTTGTCGAACTTCAGCGAGAGCGGAGCACGCGCTCCATTGCGAATTGTGAAGAAGCACTCCTGGTTCTTCGGATAATCAGCCAGGCCGAAAGCAGGTGAAGTAACGGTGCCATTGCGAGCGGTAATAGTGGCCTTGCAGCCCTGAATATAGCGCAGACTGAAGCCCTTGCCCGCCTCCCCCAGACTCGACTTGAAGTACAGGTAAAGTGCATTGCCAGTGGAGATAATGACACGCTCGTTCTGATTGGTTTTGCCTGTCAGCTTGGCAATGGTGCGACTCATGGGTGAATCACCGTCACGGATGAGCAGATAGTCGCGTCCCTTGGCAATGTCTAGGTCATCGACCTCAATGGAGATGATGCGACCAGGCTGCGCCTTGATCACATACAGGCACTCCAGACCGCCGGGATATGACTTCGGGTAGTTGGGGCTGGTGAGGATCTGGCGCTGCAGCGTGGCCTTCAAGGTGCCACCGCAGTTCTTGGCCTCGGTCTTCCAGGTGGCACGGAAACCCTTGCGTTCCACGCTGCCATCGGTGGTGAACTTGACAATCATGAAGTTGGAAGCGGACACAAAAGGCTGTGTGGTCAAATCCTGCTTGCCACTCAACGTGGCCAGCGACACGGACTTGTCCTCGGTGCGTCCGCCCACCAGCACCTGCACGGTATCAAACGTCTTCTCCGTCTCAAAGTCCTGGAACTGCAGAATAATGTTGCTGCCGAGAGGACCCTCCAGCGTCCACTTGCACTTGCTCAGCGCTCCATACTTGTGTGGATAGTTGGGTGTCTCGATGACATCGCCGCCGGACTGCATGTGATAGTGGCACTGGGCCGGGCAGTCGAGCTCGTCGGTGCCATCGCCGCAGTCGTCGCTGCCGTCGCACTTGAAGGCCTGATTGATGCACATGCCATTGGCGCAGTGCAGCGCACCCTGGGGACAGGCGGGAGCGCGGCACATGAAGGGCAGCAGGGACTCACAGGTGCCCAGATCCCAGCTCTGGGTCTTGCTGGCAAAGCTGGCGGCCACACATTCACCGGAGTCGGCATTGGGCTGCTGCAGAGACCAGAAGCCGGAGTACTGTGAGATCAATGCGCCCGACGCCGATTCCAGGGTATTTGTGCGCAGATCATCCAGCGATGCGAGACCCAGCCAATACTTGTCCGAGGCACGCTGGTTGGGATCGCTGGCGTGCGCTATCGCCAGTGTTTCGTTGTTCTCCGCATAGCTATCGATGGCCACCAACTCGGCGCCGTATCTGCGAAAGAAGATTACGAAAATAAATTAAGGAACTTGAGTAATTGTTTTAAACGCAATTTCATTTATGCAGCTGCAGCTTTACTTTCTATTTTTGGCTGTTGCATTAATTATGCTGCCCCAAATCTGTGCGCCAACACAAAAGAAAACTTTCGTTTCCAATCGCGCAGCATATAGAGTATTACTTTTTATTCAAAAAAGTCACAGCTTTAGGCTTTGGAGTTCTACAATAGCTGAGCTTCGCAGACAGAGAAACGGGTTTGTAGACAAAAGAAACCATAATCTTTGGCTTTGCTGTTGCCTTTGCCTTTTGACTGACTCACGTTGTCAGAGTGCTCACAATACTCGAACTTATTACGCATACGCAGTGTGGGCGCCTTTGAATATACGCCTGTGTCATTTGCAACCGCTGCGATTGTTGCATTTATTGCAGCTGCATGCCAAAAATTATGCATGTTGCACACGCCTCTAGTCATACAAACTGTCAATTGCAGCCCAGAGACTCGAGAGAAAACTACAGAAAACTTGAGGCGTTCAGACAAGGGATTGTGTTGTTGTCTGGCATGTTTGGTTGTTCAGTTAGCGATTTGTTGTCTGCGCTTATTGGCCCAACTATACTTGGCTTATTTTCACCAACAACTTGCCACATTCCACTGTTATGTTTACTGTGTGCAAATATTCAAGACTTTGCACTTACAATTAAATATATTCTACAGCTTCCAGCGTCATACATTTTATTGCGACTATGCCAAAAAATACAGGAAATAATAATATTTTTGAGGAAAGAATTCACTTTGATACTAATTTATTTTTATTTAAGTCAACTTTTTGCACCTATCAAAATTGTAATAATTTTACAATTATTGTTATTGAGCGTTTACTTTGAAGAACAAAATAATTTGTACTTTCATAATAATATTTATCAATTATTTACTTGGAAAGTTAACAAAAATCTATATTTTAATAATCAACAAAATTTGTGGTTGTACTTTATAATAATTTATTATTTATTTTTTCATTAGGAAATAGTTGTTTTGTACAAATCTAAAATGTCATAATATTTTCTCATTTATTGATTTTTCTAATTAAAATGCTAAACAAAAAATTGTGTCCGCCAAAACTTAAAATTCATACAAATAGTTCTTCATTGAGCTTATTTGGCAACGCCCAAAAAGCATTTGAATCTCTCAAATTCCGAATCCCTTACTGTTTTTTTTATCTATGGTCACAGCTCCGTTAACTTGTGGTGTTAACGCCTTTTTGGCGCTTTCCTCCATTCTACGCATTTGGCATGCTGCACACGCAAAAAAGAAAGAAAATTTCACCCGAAAACAAATATTGTGTACATATGTGACGGCAGTGCGCTCTGTTATGAAGATGTTCGTAATTTTGTTATTGTTTTTTGGCAAATCTAACGCGCTACAGCAAGTCGAGTACACCGAGAGTTGTTTGTCGTTTGTTGAACTTGTGGAAGCAGAAATAATAAAACGCCAGTCGCATTTTAATTGTCATTGGACTGGGGCGAGGTCTATGGCATGTAAATGACGAGCACATTAGACCATCCCCCCTCTGCTCCCTCATTGCTAGTTGGACACACTCTCAAGTGGCGAAGCGTCGCAGTGTCGCAGAGTCGCAGTGTCGAAGTGGCGGTGTAGCTTGTGCCGGGCATATGTAATTGTCATTTAACACTTGACTGCGAAGTGAAATTGCGTAGGCCATTGACACCGCACACAGCCAATGGGTCGTTCGATAGATTCCACATATATTAATGGTTTCAGCTCAACATTTGCCGAAATGCGTTGCGATCAAACGATCAAACTTTCACCCCACTGAGCCCCGCGGTCAATCCCAAAAAGCACAAGCGATTCACACGCTCATTAAAGGCAGGCAGAAACATAATAATCGATACAGACGTAAACTTCGCTTCCAATCAAATCGAAACACTCTCAGTTTTCAGCACACACAGAGCACGGTACACTCATTGGGCAGGTGCAGTCGGTGGATCGAGCACTCGAAAGTATTTGGGTCAGCAGCAGGTTAACACCCAAAAACCGAATCAGGTATGTTTTATTTTTTCGTCTTTTCGTTTTGGGGCCGAACCTCCGACCGAACGCCGGAAGCTTATTGACTGCCGCCGATGAGGCGACCATGTCGACAACGACTTTCTTTTCGCTTGAATCGAGCTGGCCAACTGAGGAGAAGAAAAGGCAACGACATGGACGGCGAGTTGGTAAAGAAAGAATGAATAATATTATGAATCATCGGGCATAGATTGGGCTTATCGATACCATGGGCATTGCTGTGGCCACTGAGGCCTGACAAAAACAATTTCAAACTTGGTCAAGCTGTTGCCAAGTTTTGCGGACCTGCCTTTTTGGCCTGGGACTCAGCCCACTTTGGCATTGACAGTTAACTGTCAGCAACGGCGGCAACGGAAATGCAATGCGGTGCTGTAACGGCAACTGATTCAGCAACAACAACAGCCATATATCTAGACAGCCAAGTGTCTATCTATCTATCTATCCATCTGTTCGTCGTTGTATCCATCAAGAAGAACAGGTAGCTGCACTTATTGAAGCGTAACCACTTTGAGCCACTTCAGTGCAATGCAAGTTGTCTAAATCAGACAACGGAGCCCACCACTTCCTACATGTATACATATACTATATCTACACTCATCTAGCGATATTCAAATTATCATCTGATTATGGTTATGCTTATGGCTTTACTCACCTTCGACACAGCTCGGCGCTTTTCTCCCACGAATGTTTGATATTAAAATATTTATAACAATTTAAGCCGCGCAGTTCCCAGCCTGTAAATAGAAAAAACGAAAAAAAAATCATGTTAATTTATTCAGTTTAGCCAAGGTCACAGCACTTTTGGGAAACTGCATTCAAAGTGCGCTGTAAAATTTCACTTAAATAATTGATTTTCATTTGTTATACGCAACCAAACAACGTTGTATTTATACAATTATTAAAGTTGCTATTTAGATGCACTTTTAAATCAATGTAACCTGCTCTTGTACCTCTTAAAATATAAAATAAATTTTTTTATTTTATTACTACTTTTGCGTTTATTAAATTATGTTATGTCGATTATGGTTTGATCAAAAGCTTTTCCAGTTTTCAAAAGAAAATAAGCATAATACAAATTTAATTGATTTGCTGAGTCTAAATGTATTTTCTTACAGAGTTGTTTTTTTTCGAGATATAATTGTAAATTATTCTTTTGTGTTGTTAAAACCCTGTCATGACTTAAATGAATCAAAAGCCTTTCTAGTTTTTAAAAGTAAATACAAAATTTATTGTTTTCTTGATGATAGATGTATTCTTTTAGAGAGTTTCTTTGGAAATGATAATAGAGATATTGTAGATAGTCTTTAACTCATCCATTTCATTAAAAGTTTCCGCACATGAAAACGCTTAATTCCCCCCATTTGATAAGAGAAAATTACTTCCCATAACCGAGCTCTTCCTCTGCTGCAACATAATCCAACAAATTCTACAACGTCTTTTGGCCGGTTCTTTAGCATTTCTTTTGATTGCAGTTGGAAGTTGGCGGTTGTCAGTTGGTATTTGACGCTTGTCAGTTGACTTCCCGCTGAGTTCTCTGCTCTAACCCACAATGACCCCGATCGGAGCAACTTGTTTAGCATAATTGAGTTGACTTTCTATCTAGTGACATATGAGCTGTGAATGTAGATTTAATGGCTTGTTCTTGGGGATAGAAACAAACACGATGCAATTGAGTTGTTTATCAAGAGTTGTCTTTCAATCATTAGTATCTTCGGGTAATTACAATTAAGTAGCTGGTCAGCTCGAGGCGCTTTCATTTTCCTCAATCTAAATACGTTGCGTTTTCCTTGTAAAAATGGGAAAGTTGCTGCCACTTGACGCCGGCGCTGTTTAGCCGCCTTCTGTCAGCCTGATTGACAGCTTTCATTTAAAATCAAATAGTCTGAAATATGTGGCAAGGCGAGCGCACAACATTTATAATACGTTTCAAAAATAAAAAAAATACGAAAAAAGCAAAAGTATTTAAACAATTTGCAGTGTGGTTGAAAAGCGTCAACAAAAGTTGCTCCCAACAATATGGTCGGAGCTTAGGTGTTGCTGTCTTTTAGCCAGACTCTGAAAGTTGTTACAGTTTTTCATGTTTCTGCAGTTCGCTTGACATGTCTCAGTCTGTTGGATAGTTTCGATTTGACATGGACTTTCACGATTTCCGTGTAGATGCAGATTAAAGAGAAGCGAATAACATAAGCACAGAATCACCAAATGCGACTTTCAGAGTTGTTTTGTGACAGTAAGAAACTGATTTTGAAGATATACATGTATGTTAGGATCTCTTCCACGATGAATCGTGATGGTTAGATAATTAAGCATCAAATTTTAAGATTTGACGAACTTTTTAAATTTTGACTAGCGTTGCTCTAAATGTCTTAAATATTTCTTGAATTATGCTACTCACAATATTGTTTAGATTAAAGGAAAGCGAATAATATAAACCAAATGTGACTTTGGCAGTAGGAAAGTGAGTTTAAAATAAAAGGGAAACCCATCAACGATAGTTAGATAATAAAACTTTAAATTAATTGTGTATCATAAACACATAAAAAGATTCATATCTAAAGATTAGGCGAAATCTTTGAGTATTTGACTTTAAATGTCATCAATTTTTGTTTAAAATAGGTCACTCACAATTTTTTCAAATTAAAGACAAGCGAATAAAAAACACATAATCACAGAATTCGACTTTGACAATAAGAAAGTGAATTCAACGATGGTTAAATAATAAAGCTTGAAATTAATTGTATATCATAATCACATGTAAAGATTCCTATATAAAGATTAGGCGACATTTTTGAGTCTTCGACTCCAAATGGCATCAATTTTTTTAAATTTAAGACTGGCGAATAAAAAAACACATAATCACAGAATGCGACATTCACAGTAAGAAAATGAATTCGAGTAGATAAACGAAACTTTTCCACGATGGTTAAATAATAAAGCTTGAAAATAATTGTATGTCATAATCACACGTTTAATATATTATGTGAAGATTTGACGCAATTAATCTTTGACTTGAATATTTCCTTAAATATGCTAGTCACAGTTTTCAACTTGTCTACGTACGAGTATTACACTAAAATTGAGATCTAGTTCAGAGCGTAACCTTGATCTTAGGCCTAAGTCTGAGCACTATTGCAACTAAGTCTAGCACTTTTAATGCGTGTGGCTTAACTGACCTGGTAAAATGATGTCAAGTCGTACTTAATGTTAGCTGACATAACTATTTAATTTCTTAACATGCTTGCTGCCAATTCACAACACAAAACTTCAATCTCTACCTGCTTAGCTTCCTTTTTATTTATATCTGCCGTTTATATAACTGTAAACAGTTATTTGCCACAAATTGCAACTTATTTATTTGTTGCCAATGTACCGCAATCATTTTTATTTAATTTTAGCAACGCTTCGTACCATCCAAATCCATCAGCATAACCGTACGCTGTGCCAATTAACGAAAAAGTAAAAAAGAAAATACAAATAAAAAGTAGAATTCGAGATTCTCTGATTCTCAACCACGCTTCAATTGAAATCAGTCGAACGAAGAGACTACGAACAGCAACAAGCTCCATGTAATTGTTTTTAATGAGCAGCCATTTGTCGATCGAACCTCTCTCGCTCTTTACAGCTACACCCACTGAATAGGTGTGCGTGTGTGTATGTGTGTGTGTGTGTGTGTCAACTCGGCTGAAGTTGAAGTTTCTCTGTGGGCAATTTAAGCCACGTTTCTTGCAATGGCTTCTAAAATTCCTTTGCTCTTGGACTGGGTGCAGCAACAGCTGGACAAGGTTAGCCGGTTTCTCAGTTCTTATAAATTACTTTGTCATCGTGTTTGTGTGTGTGTGTGTGACTGAGTTGACTGCTTTATTGAATTGTGCCACATATTTGAAATTCTTGCCAGGAAGTTTTGTAAGCCATTTGCCATGCAAATTTGCTGCGTGACTTGTTGCTTGCTGTTGTTGGCCCACATCAAGACAGCTCTTAAGTCTCCCATATGCCCAGCCAATGCAACACCAATTGCATTTGTTAGCCGTGCTCTAATTGCCAGCTGAAAGCAGCCAGAGTTAGCCATATATATACATTTAGATATATAAGTGTGTATGTGTGCACATAATCTGAGGCCCAACACTCAGCTCAGCGAACCTCAGCAAACTCGACGCTCTCTGACGAAATCTTATGAACAACAATACGAATTAATAATGTGAGAATTTCTTACGTAAAAAATGTTGATGCTTATAGATATAGTTAGACATAAGGTCTAACTAGCTGGGAGCGCTTGAGTCTGGACCATAAATGACAAGGTTTCTGCACTTTATAAAACTAAAAGTAGCAAAAAGCCCTTAAGAGCTGCAGCTGCGATATTTGCACTAGATTCTCAGCTGCCAAAATTGTGAGAACAGCACAGTTGTCAGGTTCTTAACAATCAAATGGCCTTCTATAACATGAGAATATATTTTTTTGGTCGAAAGTAACAAAAATAATAATTGAATGTATTTTACAATTATTTTATATGTTACGAGCACTTGTGGTTTATAGCTTGCAAGTTCATAAATCGTTTATTTTGACCTCATCTGGTGTGCTGCTAACCCAAAAAAACAAAACTCTTAATGTCCATGTCGACTGTCCTATTTTGGGTAATTTGGAAATTCACTTAACTGGCCAGCATTGTGCTTTGTGTTGTATTATGTTGTTATTCTTCTGGTTCTTCTGACGAAACCAGAAAGTGAAAATCAAGTTGCTGGGCACGCATAAGTTTCACAACTGCAATAAATCTTCTTGTGCCCCTTTCATTAACCTCATTTTTCATGCATTTTTCTGTGCCTTGGCAATGCGAATTTATCTTTAGCACTTCATCTACAAAAGAAACGCAGATATCTTCTTCAATGCTTAGAAAGCGGAGAGTACAAGAATACATCTTGTAATTCTAGCTGTTTTATTGCGGATTACCCAGTAAATACGCGTACTTAGTTGGAAGCCGTCAATGTCCGTTCATTAAACCTGAATTCTAATGTAAAGTTCATTTAACTCTGGCCCTCCAGTTTGCACAGTTCACACAGCAATCAGTCAACTGGAAAAGTGTTGACTTCCATAAACCACCAAACAAATTTGTTTAGCCTCATGAGCATTTTACGCTTTACGATTCGCTAAATGCTGAAATTTGAAAATCATAAATAAAACGCAACGTGTCACAAGTCAGGCAGGGGCATATCAGTGTGTCATATATCACTTGGATTGTGCGTGCTGACCCAGAAACTCATTCCAAAATGCAGCATTTCTCATGCGAGATATAGGCAAAGAAGACGTCGAAATAGAAGAAGCAGCAGCTCACGCAAAGAAGTTGATTTAATTAGCTTTTAGAGCTGTTGCTCTTGGCATTTGCTCAAGCGTGTCCAAAAATTCTGGAAGTCGGTTCTAGTTCTTCTTCGTATTTTTTTCTCTTTTTGTCTACTTGTTGACTTTATTGTGGTTGTTGTTGTCTACTTATACGTTTCATTTCGTTTCTAGGTAAAATTTGCTGTCTGTTTGCTTTGTCCGTTTGTCAGTTTATCAATTTGAGCCATTTACAGTTAGATGTGATGCTTGAGTGATAAATAATGAAGGTAAACTTTGGTGTGGCCCGACTTCGAAGTTGCTCACGATCTAAGAGTGCTTTGAATTTACTTTGCATTTTACGACATAACTTTGTTCTGCTCTTCCTGAAGCCTATAAATCCATTTATTGAGGTTCTATCCTCCTCTATCCTCTATCTATGAATGCAATTAATCTTGAAATAAACATCAAAGAGAGCGTTTTAAAAAAAATGAAACTAATTAAGAGAACTCTGAATTTGCTCAATATCTGAATTACTTTTCTTGAGTGAATATATATTAAACATTAAAATTTATAATTAGAATATGAGTAATGCTACTCATTTCGATTATAATGTAGTCTCATCATAATTTTTGACTGATTAATGAGCCATAAGCTTTTTAAAAGAAAAAAATGTTAGATAATCACTTTTGTATTATTATTGTTTTTACATTTTTCAATAACGTCATCGAGAATGTTGCAATAGTCCGGAAATATTGTTAATAAAACCTTCATACACGTCTGTAGATTGTGTTAAACCTACGTCATTGTCACTCTGACAGCTATTTAGTGCTGCAAGCTAATTGTTTGTGGTTTATATTTTCAGCCCGCAGAAAATACATCAATAAGAGCAATGCTTAAGCTGAGTAGCAGCCACAACAACAACTGCCGAAGCCGCCAACAGTTTGGCCTATTTTTTGCACAACTGCACCTAAAAACAAGTCACACACACACACACACATACACTCAACATGCCTTGCATATGAATCAAAATCAGCGAACGTAACATAAAAAATATCAAAAGACTTAGGCAACGAACTTGTTTCGGCTGCTCCGCGGTTGGCGGCTACGTTGGCAGGTGCTTGTGTGTATGTGTGTGTGTGTGTTTGTGTGCGAGTGAGTGCATATAAAAGTGTTAATAAGCAACTGCAACTGCAGCTACTTAATACGAGGTAGCTACAGCTATTCGAACAACAAGAAAAACAACTGAAAGAAGTGGCATGCCAGCTAGACTGGGATTGGGACCGAGACTGAGACTGAGACTGGGACTGGGAGAATGGGGACTGGAGGAGGTGACGCTGGCAAGCCGATCGCCAAGTTAGTCAGTCAGTCAGGCAAACTTGGCTTGGCATTAAACAACCGTTAAGAAATCTTGTTCCAAAGCGCGTTAACGTTTTTATTTTTCTTTCTTCTACGCTCGAAACTTGTCTCGCCTCGCATATGGGGATGGAGCTGGAGCCGCGGCCCCGTCTTCTGGTCTTGTGTCGATGCCAAGTGAGTACTCGCAGTACATATTCGTACATAGTCTTTGTCAGGGTTCTGGCGCTGCAAGATTGTGTGCTGTCATTGCCTCATGGCGAGCATTCTTGGCATTACCGCCCAGTGGGGCACATAATAACAACCAGTTTGGCATATGTAATAACCGTTATCGTTGCCGCTGCCTGCTGCCTGTTGTAGGTGGCCACTGAGTGAAAGGCCCCACCACCAGCAGCAAGTGTTGACTGCATTACCTACCGGCCACACATACAATGATTGATTAGTCAGTCGAGCATTTCCGTCAGACGAGTTCTTTCAATTTTTCCATTTGCTGTGGCCAAAATGTAGCAGATTTTAGATCTTAACCCGTTTGGCAGGTTGCCAACTTTTGTTTCGTGCTGGACTTTGTAGATTTGTCATTAACGATAATGCCACACTGGCATTTTTATGGCTCAAGTGTGCGCTATGTTTATGACAGGAGCTTAACGATAGCCAATTTATAACAGATGAAACGATCTCAAATCCAAAGCTGAACACGTAACATAATGAACCGATCATAACCTTTTTGAAACTCTACTAGAAATTAAGGCTTATCATCATGGTAAATGGAAAATCAATATGGAAAACTCTATAATCATGGTCTCTTTCATTTATTTTCTAAACCACACACTTAATTTGCCTATGAACAGCAGGAAATTAGTAATTATTAATGTAATCAGTAGACAGAACAGGTCATAAATGAGAATTTCAGATTTTCCTTTAGCATTATCAATGACTTGCTCGTCGGAGCTTAAGAAGAAGTTAGTAATGAAAAGCAGGGAGAGAATGCGAGCTAAAGAAGCAAGGCAAATTAGTTACCAAGGTGTAGAGCACGACAGCTCAACTAGTATTTGTGTGTTTCTATATTGTCTAGAGGTGCTTGACTTATGTGGAGTGAAAACACAAGAATTTCAGCTCAAAATGTTTAATGCTAAGAACAAAAAATTCCAAATTTTAAATGATCACTTCCTTGAGATAGTGCAGTAATTAGTTCAATTATATATTTAACTAATCAAGGGTTTGAGAACATAAAAAATGCACAAAATTAAAAGCTAGCAGAACTCAGTATCGACAAAATTAATTGCAGTTTACTTTAGCTAAACACTAAAGATATGTTCGCAGCCCAAACGAAAAACAAAACCAATTATGGCAACGGAAATCAAAGACAATTTGCGGGCCCAAACTTAAAGCTGAATATAACATCCGTTTGTGTATGCGTTTTCGTATTTCTTTCTATATAATTACAATTGTATACGCTTTGATTTATGCGCCAATGATTGTGTGCCACACCTGCCTCAGACTTGCACGCACGTGCTGTTTGAATTGTTTTGGAGTGCAATGCGAATTTTCAAGTTTCAAGTTGAATGCGAACTTACCATTTGGACATGAGAACGCCTCGTCCGCTGTGGTGGCGTGGATCGACAGTATCACCGCCAACAGCAAAGCGGCCAGCCAATGCGAATTGGCTGCCGTCGTTTTGGCCATCTTGCCGATTGGATGCCAATTAAAGTTGAATGGGGCGGCCTGCAACCAAGAAAAGAAAACTACATTTAATACACTTTATTTTTTAATACAATAAATAGCAAGAAATCAGTAAAAAATCACAATAATGCCTAGCCCCAGAAGTAATAATGAGTAAATAAATTTGGCCAAAACTGGTTAGCTTATTCACACCCCAATCGGACTCGCACATGACATCGATTCTGGTTTTTTTGTCAGCTCAGCATTTTTCTTACAAATACTTTAGCGATTTGCAATCTGTTCGCATCTGCAACTGAGAGCTGAGCACGTGTTTGTGGCATTAAGACTTTGTGAATGCGGTTTAGAAAGTTTCTGAGACCGCATAATTCAAGCCAGCCAACAACATTTGCATATATCTTAGCTCGCTGACTAATGTCGGGGTCGCCATGCAATAAATTCAACTAATGGCGGGTTAATATATTTTGTTTTTGCCTGAAATGCGGAATGGGACTAAATTATTTGGAAATTGAGTTGTTAATGTTCTGCAGCGAAATCAAAGACGAAAACTGTGTCATTTGTCATAATAAACTTTCGAAATAATCACAGCTGAGATTCTATTTACTTCTTGTTGTTTTTTTTGTTCTAATCCGATTAAGCATTTGCTTATCCCACAAACCAGTTAAATACTTGAAAAATTAAATTCACTTCAGTGCTCGACTCTTAAGTAGACCTAAGCACTATGCCAATTACCCCCTCTCTAATTTTCATGAGCTCAAAAAGTCAAGCTCATATCATAGAAATCCGAGCACAATCGCTTTGAGTTCCCCTCTCCAACCAATTGAGAGACAAAGTTTAAGGCTCTTTTGCTTTGTTGTCATAAATCACGAGTGCGTGTCTGTCTGAACTCTGCTGTAGTTCACTTTTATCTCATTGTTAAATGCCCAGACAGACTCGATGTCTATGTGAGTGTGAGTGTGAGTGTTTGAGTGTGCCTTTTCATTCATGTGGCATGCAAAATAAGTCATACGGTCTGTAAGCTGAGATCGAGGCGCAAGGTTGCCGTTATTGTCTAGTAATTATAACTAACACTTGGTGCATAATTGTTGTTGCTTTTACTCGGACATCTAAACGTGTTTAGCTTTGTTTTTGTTTTCGGCCGACATTCAAGGCGTTAGAAAATAAAGCGGTAAAACTTTTACGTGTGAGAAACTTCTTAACGTTTATGAAAATATTACTTATGCAGAATTCCAAATTAAACAGTCTGGGTATATTATAAAATAAGATAGTCGCACGGTAACTAAATTTTTATTTTATTTTAAGTTGTTGCATAACTCTTTAATAATTCATTTGTAACACTATCGAAGTTTGTTGCCAAAGTCTTTTGTTTTGCTTTATTGCTTTTGCTCAGTTTGCAATGATCACAGCTACAAAGCTTGACGTATCTGATACCAAGCCTAGTCCAATAACGAACTTCCGCAAACAAAATCTCCACACACACACACACACACACACATACAAAGGCCGCTAATCTCGAGTCGAGTCTCAGCTCAAAATTTAGTCAAACGCGAAGGTTGTAGACATCAGCACCTTGCACATGTTTTTCTGTACACATGTAGCTGTAACAATACTTATTAGATAACTGTGATTAATGCATGCGAAGGGCTGAAACCTTATCCAAGATCCGCTCAAAGCGGCTTACTCTGTGAGTGGGCGTCAGCGGCTTTTATTGAAAGCCAAATTAATTTGCAAATAAGCGTAGTGCGCTCCACACGCACCACACGACAGCATCGCCTTTCAGTGCTAATTAGGCAAAGAAAAAATTAAAGTTTTTCTCGCATTTTCGCTGCAAATAATAGCACAAGCAAAGCGGCATCTGAAGCCGCCGCTTAATTGCCTGAATTATGCAATGTGCATAATATTTAATTTCATTCAGTTTTTTTCTCGCGCATATTATTGTAATTTTTGGACAATTTATGCATTCGTATCCCCAACAATAGAGTACGCTCTACTATGATTTTGAACATTATATGTTTAACTGACTTTCCTGACTATAAAAGCTAATCCACCTTCCCAACTTTTGATTACAGGGCATATATGTTTTATTGTATATATTGCAGCTGTGTAGCTACCCAAACCACATTTTTGTGAGCCACCAGCCGGCAGCTGTTGTTGTTGCAATTAGCTGGCTATGTGGTTTGGCCCAGAAAGCAACTTGCAGCCAAACATTTGCAGCCAACAAACTGGCTACGTAGCTGTGCAAAGTTGTTGCCGTCATTGTCGATGTTGCCGCTGTTGTTGCCGTTGCTGTTGTTGTTTCATACTACACAAATATTTGTGTGTGGGTGATGGCTGCCATTGTTTGGTCTACGGAAAGGCGCCAAAAATTGTATGCTGTTTATAGGCGACATGTATATTTACTTAGCTGCTTAATGAAGCACCGACAGCGTCAATTTGGGGGCGTGGGCTGATTGGGCATGGCCAAAAACAGCATTGTCATTAGCTAAACTGAGTAAATGAAGGTTTTTCAACATTGACATTAATTTGTTGTGATGAGTCAAAGCCAAAGCACGAACAGATCGATTGTCAGCTTTATGTTTATTATAATATATGAAGAACTGTATGTTGAATGTCTCTCTGCTCCGTAAGATTGATTAAATTCTAGTTATTTCTGCACCTGGCATGAACTGTAAACGCCTCTAACTGTGCCTAACTGTAATTTCCGTTAATATCATTTCAGTCCTATGACTAATTGAATTGCTTTATTAAGTTTGCCGAAATCTCTTGGCTCCCCCTTGGGCCATGCAATTAGCAGTCAGTTAGAAGTCAACACCCCGGCAAAAATATTTTGCTTATATAATCATAGCTAATGAACGAATCCGAAGAGCACGAACCCGCAACCAAAAGCACGAACTATGCCAAAAGGCAATTCGAATGCCAAACTCCAAAAACCGAAAGCCAACAAAATGTCTGGATAAATGATTGTGACGATCGCATCATCCAATTGCTGAGCTCAATGCTTACCAAACTGCAGTTTGCAATATGCAAATTTCAGCTGTCGTCTACGGGCGTGTAGCTAATAATAAATAAACCGAAAACTCGATACGTATTTAGCATGTTAATAAAGTGGCGGACGAGAGTGAAAGGCATGAAATGTTCGCTTTGGTTTATGGCTTTTTAATTAAACATTGATTATGCATCCATACGTCTTGATTATGCGCCAATTCATTTCGCAACGTAAAGCAAATTTACATGAAAATGGGCCGCATGGGAAGTCGATGTTGTCCAATGATTGTTGTTGTTATGTTGCGCATTTTTGTCGTAATCACTGTGCATGACACCTTAATGGGGCTATCGATAAAACGATTACTTAATGGGAAGATGCTTATCCCAAACCCGATTGCAACAGCAGCATTAGGGACAGGTTGATAACCACACTGATGCATTTTTTGGAAATATTAAACTCCATGTATTTTAAAGCTTTCCTAAATAATAAACAAATATATTAGTCACGCTCAAACAAAAGACTTAGGCGACGAACTTGATATCAATCTATCATAAGCTGTTGCCAATCACCAACAGTCACAAGAAATACTCAATAATAAATTATACTAATATTTGGAGTATGAACCACGATTAGCCTCAATTTAATGACACTCACATAAGACCTTCTTATCGCACAACTCCATATATTATAGAACAAAAAAGAGTCGTGAGTTGAGCAACCAAAATCAAACAATAACTTTGCATCCAAGATGTCTGCCAAGCCATTTCGCAATACCACGAGATGGACGGCGGAAAACGTTGAAACTCATGGAGCGTCAATCAAAATGCAAATTCGAAATTTTGAAGCATATGCAAAGCGTTCAAATGAAAAACACCCGACAACACAAAAAAGCAAAAGACAACGGAGCGCAACAAAAGAGCAACATCAACAGGCAAAACAGCATCAGGCATCAAACCGGTCGTCAGTTTTCTTGGGGGCCGGGGTCTCCATTATTGATGACACCTTCGACATTTAAGCGCAGCAAACAAAACGTAGACGATGACTAAATGCGGCTGAGGCTGAGGCTGAGGCTGACTGTTGAGCATACAGTAGGATTTGGCTTTAGTATGCACAACCAACAGCCAAACAACTTGCAATCACAGCGAGGGCATGCAGACAAAATGGTAAAAGTCAACTGGTAAATAATTTTTGTAGCTGAACTTTTTGCCGCCAGCTGCCGGCTTGCCATTTATGGGCTGCGTTTAGTTTTCCATTTCACATTGGCAGCACATTGCTTGCCAGTCGTCGTACATTTACCAGATTGCTTTTTTCATTCCAACTGCAAACTGAACTTTCACTTGAGCACTTGTCTGGCGCTTTGGTCAGTCCGCTAGCCAGCTAGCCAGCCAGCCAGCCAGTAAGTCAGTCAATATTGGCCACACAAACACATTGTGGCTAAAAACGAGTTTTGGGGCCCGCCCAACTAATGATCAACAAAATTTATTAGTTTCGGTTTTTTATGCTTTTACAATCATGCTGTAAATTGAACAGTTTGAAGGTCAATGGGGGTTTTATGACAGCGCGCAAACCGAGAAATTGGGTTGATTGCAAAAGGAGTCGTCGCAGCAAGAAATCGCTAGAGAAACTGGAGCAACTAACAGTGATCAGCTATGCTGGCAACCGGGAAACGCAGTTGGCGCTCGCTGAAATTAATTACAACAAAATATCCTACTTTTCGGTTCATATATTTATAGTTGATATGAACTTCAACTATAAATAATGACAAAAGAGAAATATTTTGAATTAAACTTAATAGTTGCATTTTAATTTGAATTAAATGGAATTAATTAACATTTAAAAAAGTCCCTACATTATGATTAATTTAATTTAATTTGATTGATAATTACAAACTAAATATAATAATGTTGATTTAAATGAACAAATTGTAGAGATAATATAGAAACGAATTAGAAGTTCCTCATTTAAAGCAAAACGATTTTGCTACACTTAACTCAGTGAAGTTCCCTTTTTATTCACTCACTCTCACTTGTAAATAAATCTGATAATATTTCAATATCCGCATTGGATCCGTTATGGACTCTTAGCAGACTCGACGACTGCAGCAACTCGGCAAGTTAAGTCGCGGCGAACAAAAGTTCTACACACAAAACCAGATTTTTATGTAAATTTCTTCTTATTATCGTTGTTGTTTGTGGATCGCAGCGTGATTTCATTTCAGTTCAGCTGTTGTCTCAAGTATGTGTGTGTGTGTGTGTGTATTGATCTGTTGCCTTAGCACAAATTTGTGTGTTTAATTTTGGCTCACAGGTAGAAGCATCGCTTGAAGCAACTTCAACTTCAACTCCACTCCAGCAACAGTCTGCCAGCCGGGTCGCTGTCCAGCTGTCCAGCTGCCCAATCGCACTTAAAGCTGCTGGAAAACCAGCTGGGCAGCCCCATTGAACTAGTTTCGATTTTGTGGCATGTAGCATTTTGAGTGCTTGGTATTTGGGTTGGCATAAATACAACAATGTGGACTTTGTGATATTGGAGCTGCGCTCTGCGGCGACTCTATTGCCTAAAGAGTCTAATGAGCTGCGAAGGTTGCTGTGGTGTGCACACAATTTGTGGTCAGTGTGGGCCACAAGAGCACTCATGATTGCCTGGCAATTACAATTAGAGACCGACAAAGGCAGAGAAGCAGAGAACTGCAAGCTAATTGCAGGCATACAAATTGTTTCTCGTTATTCACCTTTCATTCACTCGGCTTTTCATTGATAAACCATTTAGAGATTCCAGTTCGGTTTGTTCGCCAAATACAACTTACCTTAAACACACTTTTCACTCTCCAAAGCGACGACGCATTTTGGTGTTTATTTTATGGAAGCTCCAACAGCAGCAACAGCAACTGCTGCAACATCGGCAACTGCGTGTATGTTTTACCCATAAAAACAATGTTTGTTTTCATGTACAGAGCTGACGAAAGCTGAGCAGAGCGTACAACAAAACACACAAACTCGCACACAAATGGTCAAATGATTTCTACTGTCCGACGCTTTCACAATGCACAAACAAACAAACACACGCACACTACTGTGCACTGCAAGGAGGAGGCTCGAGGCGTAGTCAGGGGGCACAATTAATATTTAATTTGTAAATAGACAAGAAAAAGTTGTGCCTTGCAATGTTTTCATTACATTTATTGAAAAGTGAATTGGAAAACTTGCTCATAGCCAAAAACAAGAAACGAGAAAAACTCTGAGCATTCAATGCGCCGCACCTGAAGTAAGCATGCCACACACACACACACACATGCACACCCGCGCCTGTAAAGAGTGAAGTCAGCGTGGCAAACGCAGCTGTGATATCATGCTGCCTATCATGATCATCAGAGCTCCCGACACTCGGCAGTCGACAGTTTTAGTGACTCTTTCTGAAATTCAAGACACAGTGCGGCAAAATATGCCAAACTCAGAGATCGGCAGCGACAGAATGCAGCGAAAAGGTCCAAGACAACACTCAAAACAGGTTAAAGCCAACTTGGAAAATAAATATGCAGGCAGCCAAGTCAAGAGGGCGTCTGCTTGTGTGTGTGTGTGTGTGTGTGTGTGAGAGCGTAAGTGTGTGGTGTGAAGCAGTCATGTGGATTTTATAGCTTTTTGCCAAGGTATTTGAAGTTCGGAGTGTGGAGCTGAAAGTGAGCGTTTGCCAGAGGAATGCACAGGTTCGTTGTCTAAGTCATTTGAATTGGCAGTCAAATCAAATGAAGGGGAATTTTAAAACGTGACAGCTGAAGCGCATCTTGATAAAACTGTTAGTCATGGGAGACATAAGTTTCTAGACAGCACATATTGTTGTTTATAACTTATTAAAATAAATGTATTGCTTTCCGAAATATATTTATTACTCCATAGAATTTATGCATACCCTACTTCCACTGTCCTCATCTGGCAAATTCTTTAGATTTAATTCAGTTAAAAATAATAAGTACAACAAAGAAAATGCCAAATAATTTACATTTTATAGGCATGTTGTCATTATTTTTTGCCTTAATTTATATATAATATTTGACTAGTTTGTTGCCGGCTGGGTCTATTGAACTGACTGAATGCATAGCAAACTATCCACTCCAGCTAATGCACAACAGCACTTGAGATTTCTTAAAGGGAAACACTTTTACTGCAAGCACATCAACACCTCAGTCACACCTACAACATCCGCACCCAACTTGCCGGCTCTGGGCCACACAATGCTTAATCATTTTTTAACAATTGTCGACAATGACAGCGTCAAAACGTTTTGCCGGACGCTCCAGAGATCCACTTTCTTACAGCATTATGCGCCCGTGCACACAATTCTCACAATTAAAAATAAAAAATGTATGAAAACAAACGAAAGAAAGAGAAAAATTTTCGTGTCAATTGTAACTAATCGACGTCGCGATGTCGGCGCCGTGAAAGCGCCCACCTTATACAGTAGATACGGTGATGTCGATGAAGTCGACTCGGAAAAACTTATGAAACTTTTATACGATACGCAAGTACGCTATTGTCAACTGTTTTTCAAGATGATTAAGCGGCTTTTTCGTCTGTCGCAGAAAAGATGCTTAAGGGCAACATTAATTCGCTTTTAGAATGAGCTTTGCAACTGGCAAGCACTTTCACTGTCCAATATACGGACGGAAGCGACGGCTGCGAACTTTCATTGCCAAGAAAAGTTTGTTGATTAGAAAATGATGCTGATTGAAATCCAAAAATAGTCTATATAATTATATCAAGCTCAAGCATAATAGACAACTCGCATGTCTAGCTAAATCCAAAGACTCGAGACACGAACAGAAGATGACGGCCACAACGATGCTTTGACCATTTGGCTCTAATCAGTTTAATATATCTTGTAATATGAGTCATACGCCCCTTTTGTCGAACCCTTACTTCACTTTGGCTAACAGCCACTTGATGTATTGTTGTCTGTTTGTCAAATTTCAGTTAGGGTTTATTTCCTTTTCTATTTCTATCAAATTTTGTCCAATTTCGAACTGACTTCTTGCACCTTGGGCAGGTAAACAACGTGATGTTTCATTACCTGCGCACAATTCGGGATTTGTTGAATTGATTCTGATTTCTTAGGGTTCGGATTAGGCGTCAGCTGCTATTTATAGAAGGAAACAACAATAGTTGGCTTATTTCAGGGTATTTAAATGCTGACTTTCGTATTAATTTTCTGAGAAATTCAAAACTGAAAGAATTCGGCTTTGATCGTTGTGCAATGGATAAATTGATTCGAGTGAAAATCAACCTATAAAATCAATTACTCTGAGTAGAATGTCGAAAAGGAAAGTACTTTATATAAAGAATGCGAGCTAAATTTCCGTTTCATTCACTTGTTAATACACAAATTATGACTAATCATTGAAACTTTACTCATAAAACACGGGCTAAAACAAGTTACACTGGTTATAAAAACCGCAACGCTAAAAATTTCATTTATTCGTTTATCTAAATTATTAAGCAGAACTCATCTACAAAATGTCGTACTAAAGAAACCACGAAACGGGTTTATTCGCCAGCTTGCCTGTATCAAATATGAACTCAGCTTTTAAAAATGCCTTTGCTAAAGGTTGTGGTTTATTTTCGTTCAGCTCGTTTTGTTGTTGTTTACAGATCTCACAGACAGAGATGGGAGAGAGAGTGCGAGGGAGTCAGAGAGACGCACACAACTCGCACGTCATTTGTTCTGCTTTTCACTTCCAGTTAGTGAAATTTTCTATAATAAAAAAACAACAACAAGAAGCTTTTTGTTATTGTTTTCTGTTGGTATTAAGCAACAACACGCGGCGAGTGCGTCTCGAAAAAAAAAATAAAGAAATAATTGAGGTTAACTCTTTGTGGTGCGGCGCTCTCGCTTTTTGAGTCGCCACTTGGAAGTCGACTTGGCCTTTATTGAATAAATGTGACAAACGAACGCGCGACTGACGACCTGACAGACAGACCAACGCACTGAAACGTCAGACAGTCGGCGCTTTTGTTTTGCTTTATAGAAAGTAAAAGAAATTGTTCTTTCATGTTGATTGCCGTTGTGCTACTTATACGGTCTTCTCCCCGGCATCTTGAATGCGCCATAACTGACTGCCTAGCCAGCTCATATCTCATAGATCAGAGCTCAGAGCCCATTGCTTATGGCCACGCTGGCCATCCATCTCTTTCGCTCACAATTCAATCAATCAATTACTTAAGCACAATTAAACTGGCAGCTAAGACTCATTCAATTTTATTGCTACTCGCCTGGCAAAATGAAAGCGTGCCATTTGAATAGTTGCTATAATCAAAATAATATATGTGCTATAGCTGTCGCTATTGTTTATCGATAAAGAAACATAATCGCATTTTTGCGCAATGAGTGTACTCCAAGGCGCGGCATGAATTCGCTTTTTTTGATAAGATGTAGCGAAGTTTGATGCATGATGTCAGCTCTAAGCTATCTTAATGAATGTTCCTATGATCTCAACCCAGAAGCAACAATATTTTCAAGAGAACCAAGAAGTCAATGTGTATTGGAAAAAAACCATCAACAAAAGGCCCCGATAACATAAGAGTGTTTAGTTCTACCCTTCAAGTGCCATTCATCTTCATTAAGTGCTATGTATGTATATGCAACTCACCTCTTTTATATGCAGCCTATATACACACTGAATATGTACAAGTTGTTTTGTATATCGCAATCTGCCTTTTAGTAATCCAATTTATGTGGCATGTCAGCTGGTTATCCTTGAAGTCTTCCCGTTTCGTATGCAACACAGTCGACAACTGTGCTCACTTTATAACTATGTATTTTGTGTATTATTTTCGATGTTTATGGCAACTTTAAGTTTTAACTTTTATATATTTATTATTAAATATATTTGTTTGTGCTTCTCGTAGTTTTTTTCATTCGATGCACAAGGCCAACGTTGTTGCACTGCAGAGAGATAGTTGAGAGTTCACTTGAGTTAGGTTAAGTTGAAAGTTACCCAAAAAGCGACAATCCACAAAAGATTTAAACGCGACACCGAAAAAAATTAAATTTATGATCCGAACATGTTTATGCAATGTTCTATAATATTTAAATGGGTTGGGCTAGCGGCCTATTAATTATGCATGCAGAAAGAAGCACCTGAGCCGACTTGAAGACGCTAAGCACGTTTTCTGAATGCGTTAAGACCATGAGACGGCAATGGGAACAGTTTCTTAAAAAGAAATCTAGGAAAAATATTTATGCTAATTAAAAGAAATATTGGTTGGGGGCGAATCTGCTGCGTTCTTCATGAGACTTGTTTTTGGGTGTTTTATCTGTACTTTACACTAAACAAAAGACTTAAGCCACAAACTTGCCTCAAGCCTTCTATTTAGCAACTACAGAGCTGCAAGCAATTGCAGCAAATTTTGCAACGTTTTCAAGTATTTTTTATTTATACTTTACACTTGCTACTGTTTTGTATTTTTCCCCCCTGTCGCTCTCCCTCTCGCTGCCTACTTCTTGTTGCCACAATTTCTTTGGTCATTGCGCAAAACACTTGATGTTGTGCCTGTTTCCCGTATGGCGTATGGTGTATGGTGTGTGCTGTGTGTAATTTCTACCTGGTTAATGGGAGCGTAAATGCGCAGCTGGCATGCGAAGTTAGTTCGAATGTATAAGTTGTGCTCGTAGAGACGTATTCTAATGTGAGTTAACGTAAAGTGCAAAAGCCAGAGACAAGTTAATGGAGTGGTACAAGAAGAACAACAGAACACAGCCAAGCAGCGGTTGGTTAGCTGTATGGCTAAGGTTCAGCTAACTCGCTTGAATAAGCTGGGACAAAACCTAAGATCAATGGCGATGAACAGCTAGATTAATGTAACGATTTCTACAGAGCGGGAACCCACGAAGAAACGAAGAAAAAGTTAATGTATTTCCTTAAGACCGTGTCGCTTTAATCGCTTTTCAGTTAATTTATTTTCAATTGTAGTATTTTGTTTATATAGCAATAATATATTGCCTTTTAAATGTGTTTAATATTTTATTTTGATCATTGTAAACATTCGTAATTGTATTTATTGAAATATATGAGTTATTAATTTATGGTCCAGTTCATTGCTTGAATTTGACATTCGCCTCTGATGATTGCTGCACAAAACCATTTAATATTATTTTTTGCAAGTTTTTCTTTGGCGAGTTGTACGCGTCTCGATTGGCGAAAAACTTAATGCACAAATCCTTTTGGCAAGCACAAACACAACGACACGTAAGTAGTGCACAAACAATTGTAAAGAAATCCAGTTTGAGCCGCTTATAGACACAGGCAAGCACACAGACACACACAATCACACACTGGTACTGTCAATTATTATTTTAGGGTCTGATCGAAGATTCGGCGACGGAATCAATGCGTATACTGTACCATGCCACACGAAGGCCAAACTCTGACTAAAACTTGTTCAAGAAATTCAAAGCGACTGCACCTGAAGTTTCAGTCCACACCGCAAAGACACACACACACACAAGCAGAGACGGAGACGGAGACCACAAGACACGCCAGCAGAAAAGGCAAAACGCAGGCCGAAAGAAGGTAGAGAGCCGCAGAGCAGCCAATACATAGTTAGATAGGTAGAAAAGTACGACAAAAGAGATGAAAATAAAATAGCGCGACGTGCCCGTTTTACAGATTTTATTTCATTTTATTTTTTTTCTTCTTTTTTCTGTTTTGTCTCTTGGCCAGCTCGCTCGCTCGCTGGCTTGTTCGTTCGTTCGCTCGTTCGATTGTTCGTTCGTTGGCTTACTCAGTGTCAGACTTCTTAACGGCTTTCACACACAAACACGCAAACGCACACGCACACTTGCATACTCTCAATGCACACACTACCTACACCTATTTAGCTCTCGTGGCAGCCTCAACGTCCACAACGCGCCACAGTTGAAAACATACTGAAAGCTTTGCAGGTTTATCAGTTGCCGGCAAGACGTTTGGGCGCAACGCCGTCGACTTGCTATTTTAATAGCGGCTTCGCGAGTCTGACTAACGAAACTTGCGGCGAATTCATCGATCGTTACCTGATCGCTGACCACTGCACACGGTTAGGGCGCTGCACACTGCGTGAGCTTGCTTCTGGAAGCGAGATTAAATGCTAGTTCTTTGGAAAATCCCACTAATTACATTGCACCCTCAACATGTGCCTTTGTGCTCGGGATTCCCGTCGGCTGTTTTCAAATATTTACCAGCCTGGGCTCCGTCTCGATCCTGGGCCATAAATATGTGCGAGAATCATGTACGTGCGAAATGGCAAACGGAAGCGGAATCTACTTATGCCCAACTCTTGTTGTGGCAATTGCGCACAACGAAAGACTTAGGCAACGAACTTGCCCGCACTAAATGTGCCAACAAATAAAAAGGCTTTAAAAATTGGGCTAAGGTTGTTCAAATAAAATAATAGGGTTCAAATACGAGGGCAGCATAGCATAACAACCCGGGGAAGTAAATTTAATTGCCAAGGATCCCTTCGTTTAAATTGTCGGACGTTAATGGATCTGAATCATCAGCGAGACAAGATAATGACCCAACAGTCAGCCATTGGGAAGATCTTTTTATGTAATGATATTGAAACTGCCATTTAAGAACTGCACTATAAAAAATACATTTGAGGAGTGCAGTTCTTACAAATTGTGTCAACTTTTGTGTCTGAATACATGTTTTAAAATAATTAAATTAATCTATAATAGGCAAGTCAAAAAGTCTTTGAATATTTTGCTCTTGAACATATGTAGTAATTTTACGATATTATTGACAGATTTAAAATAATTAACAAATTGAAACTCTTAAGAACGCTCAAGTCGAGTGTTCTCGACTATGCGATACCCTATTCCTATTAGTCCACGCACTTACATGGACAAGCTAATCAAGAATATACATACATATATACTACGTACGTTATAGGGTACATATATTTGCACAAAACTATAATGCAGATTATAAAAATCAGATTACAATATAAATGAAATGTATTTATGGAGACGTATTTAAAAATAAAAGGACAAAACGCTTCATGTAAACATTTTAGACTCATTTCTTTAAACAAAATTAATCCTATATTCTATGCTACGACACATTTATGTTATAATAGTATATAATAAAATAATCATCAACTTTCATTATGCATTCGACTGCAACTTATCAAAAAATCTAAGACATGACAATTTAGCTGTGCTTTAATTGATGGTAATTAGTAAACCCAAATTCAACATTGGTTGCAAGTGACGCACCGTTAAACAGGCACACCTCAGTCGGCACAAAATGTGGCAAGTGCAGGTCAAGTGGATATTATGGACAGGGCGAAATGCATTAGACTCAAGCATTGGGGAAGAAACACTTGAACAATTGGCCCGTCGAAGTCCCGCCAGTCGAAGACTCGGACAGCCAGCAAATATTTGAGCACAGAACGGAAGTGCCATATATGTATGTAAAGCTGGTTAAACACTCGGAACCGTTAGCCGGAGAGACATGCGCAATGAGTTCTTGAATTGAGTGCGTGTTGCTTAAACAACTTTGGGTATGGAGAAAGTTTTGCTATTTACGTCAGTAAATTTTTTCGATTAAATTATAAACAACACAAAGTCGTGGTTTAGAGTCAACTAAAAAATGAAACTATTGGCAAGCGATATAAATGAAAAGAAAAAATACGACTGATCGATATCAGCCATGGTGGCTCCGACGACTGTATAGAGATTCATCAAAAGGAGGAATGAATCCAAAGCCATTTCGAGACAAATTCACTATTATAGGCCTAGCTATAACAATTATTCCTGGTATAGTTCTTGGCGTGTATCTCGGCAAAAGTGTGGCACAAATTCTGGAAAAAAGCCAAATATTCTCCCCTGGAGACGGCGGCTCTTATGATGAATGAAAATCTGTAGTGTTTCTTCTTGTTTTTGGATTCGCGTTGGGTTAACTCCAGAAAATTGAACAGGGAATAATTAATTAAGTACATTGTATTTCTGCTTACATTTTTGCATTATTGATATTTATGAATGCAGCCCCTTTGAGTCGGCAACACAACAATCTTTACAAAATATCACAACTGGATTAACTGAAATATCTGGACAACATGATAGAGCAGACAACAACGTTGATTCTGTGAAATTGTTGCCTTGTTTATGCAAAAAAAAAAAGAAAACATAAATTTGCCATAAAGGGCAATGCGTTACTTTTAAATGATTTGATAAAATACTTCTTATTTTTTTTGTTACTTAAAAGACGCAAATAATATTGCTGGTACAATAATCACTTTAGCAAAACATACATTTAAGTCCACCGCCATAGAATTAAGAAAAGGTAACATGATTTGAAAGATAAAATAAATATTTGTTAGGAGGGAACAGAAATGGTTATATAATTTACGTAAACTAACATCTCTGTAACATTGCTACATTCAAACAAGCGCGCTTTATAAAAGTGCTGCCGGACTAAAAGGAAATAGTTGACTAGCGGAGTTGCCAGACTGTTTAAATAATATTCAGCACAACAGGGTTGTTCAGCACTGCTGCTTGAGATTGTTTTATTGTGCGCGCAGCTTTCGCAGTTTGAATATTAAAAAGCTTATTTGCTAGCTCTGTATGCGAGATTGAACAATGATGAAGCTTTTTACATTGACTGCAAACATAATAGCTGTTTAGCTTTGTAATCTACACTAATTAGTATCAGTAAAATCAATTAATTCACTTTAAAGTTGCCGCATCTCGTGCTCTAAATATTTATTGGGCAAGCTTATTGTTTAACTATGGGAATTTTTCGGCGATTGTCTTTCGATATATTTATTAGATAATTCTGAGCATTGTGAATGGACAAATTTGAGACAGTCAATCATATGAAACCAGTTATATTTATTAACTGCAGATCGTTAACACGTCAAAGACGAAGCCTACCTCAAAGCTGCTTGAATCGTTCGACTTATGTAGTATGTATTTATAGTAGTAGTAGTAGTAGTATTTCCCTATGACTTATGTATAATTGGTTAATTATAGTAGTTGGCCAGACGAGCGTTTTGCGAATATTTTTATGAATGCCCCTCCGGCAGCGTCTTTGAATATGACGTATTGACGGACATAATTAAAACGGATTTACAATAGAGACGGACGCCCCATGCGTGGCCAGGTCAACAAGGGCCATAAACTAGGCTAAGCAAATGCGTGTTTTGTGGTCGAATTGAATTTGTTTTAAGTCTTAAGTCTTAAGGTTTTTAAGTGAAACATGCCATCCAAATTGCATGTATTAAACATTAACCAATATGCATTGATTGGCATCGCCTTAAATACAAGCAAATTAATCAGGTTTTGTCGGCCGGCTGAAGGTCGGCTCCATAGCAACAATGCGACAAGTAGCAGTATAATGCTCCCCAAAAACCAGACGCAAGCCAAGCTAAACTAAACCAAAAAGAAAAGAAAAGAAAAAGGTGTTCCAACCACTAAATGAGAGGAAAAAGGAAAGAAAGACTGAAATAAATGCCAACTAATGCAACGATTGGGTAAAAGTCGCAAAAATCAAAAATCGAAAAAGAAAAAAAATCCCCAAAAATAAAAGAAGTATGAAGAAAAATGAAACTTGTAAATAAGTCAAATAACAATTAAAATAAAGACCAACATGATGTCTGCATAACAGCCTGAAAATTAAATTAATGATGGCACAGCCCGACTATGAATTTGACATGGCAGAGCATACATATTATGTGGTAGGTAGGTTATCCTTGAGTTGGTCAAGCGAAGCATGCAGCGTTCGACCATTAGCATTGTGGGGCTAAATTGCTGGGCCAATAAACGTTTTAGCCAAACACGTTGAATATGCATGGAAAATGTGGGCTAACAAACTTTGACATTTGCCCTTACTCTAGGCCCTTAAATTGCTTTTTGATTTATGTAGGTGTAAGATGAGATCTGTGTAAGTGTGTGTGTGTGCATATGCTAATGCGTTGGCGTGTCGGCGGCTACCGAAATACTGATGTTGCTGCGGAAGATGAAGATGAAGATGAAGTCGATGCGCGCCCTATTGACATTGCAAAACCTTCAACTGGCCGCGGCGTTGATAAGCATTAGAGCGAGAGAGCGCCTCTCAGCGGGCGAGAGCAAGAGAGAGGGCTGCATGTAGATGAGAGGAAGATTTCGATCTCCATGCGCAACCGCAACATCGAGAGCAGCAGCAGCAGCTGAAGACGCTGGCCAGGCCAGGCCACCAGGCCACACCATATGTGAAACCTTTCAGTCACGCTTTGTTGGGAGCTATATAAATGCTGTCGCATCTGCTGGTTGTCATCATTCGGCGTCAGGCACTTGGTCAAACCAAATCCAACGAATCTTTACAACCTCATCCACAACAACAAATCAACAACAATGGTGAGCAACAATATCGACAATGAAGAAACAAGTACAACTGCAACACTCGACAAGTGGTAGACAACATTCAACGTTCAACATTCGCGCATTCGCACTTCTGTTCGAGCTTGTATCACATCCATCAAGATATTCCAGTACTTGGAGTGCTGACCTTACAGTTGTTTACCTTTGGCATTGGCCTGCCAATTAACTGCTCGCTAATCTCGCACGGATCATCAGCTCCATGGATTTTTATAATCGCCTCTCCTCATTGCTGTTTCTTTCTGTTTCTTTGTGTTTGCAGAAATTCTTCGTCTTGGCTGTGTGCGCAATCGCCGCTGTTTCGGCTGATGTCTCGCATCTGAATCTGGGCGGTGGCAACGGCTACAACTACGACAAGCCAACGCCGTCGTTCGACATCGACATTCGCTCCGCTGCTGGCCCATCCTACTCTGCCCCCGCTCCTGCTCCCGGCCCCATCTACTCGGCACCCGCACCAGCTCCCATCTACTCTGCACCAGCTCCCGCTCCAGCGCCCGAGTACCTGCCCCCTGTGCAGGATATTCCCGCCCCAGCACCTGGTCCAGTCTACTCTGCTCCCGCTCCAGCTCCAGTCTACTCGGCTCCTGCTCCAGCTCCAGTCTACTCTGCCCCGGCCCCCGCTCCAGTTTACTCTGCTCCCGCTCCAGCTCCTGAGTACAGCGCACCTGCCCCAGCTCCCGAGTACTTGCCACCTGTGCAAGACTTCCCTGCTCCCGCACCAGCACCAGTCTACACTGCCCCAGCTCCCGCTCCAGTCTACTCTGCCCCTGCCCCAGCTCCGGTCTACTCGGCTCCCGCTCCCGCTCCCGCTCCTGAGTACATCGCGCCCGAGTACAGCGCACCAGCTCCAGTCCAGCCCGCTCCCGAGTACCTGCCCCCCACTCAGGAATACTCTGCTCCAGCACCCGCTCCAGTCTTCTCTGCCCCAGCTCCCGCTCCAGTCTACTCGGCTCCTGCCCCAGCTCCAGTCTACTCGGCTCCTGCCCCAGCTCCAGTCTACTCTGCACCTGCTCCCGCTCCAGCCCCCGAGTACCTGCCCCCTGTGCAGGACATTCCTGCCCCAGCACCCATCTACTCTGCCCCAGCTCCAGCACCCGCACCTGGACCCATCTTCTCGGCACCTTCGGGTCCCAGCTACTCTGGTCCAGCTGGTGATTCCAATGGATACGAGTACAACGTGCCTGCCAAGCGTTTCCGTTTCTAAGTGGTCACCTCCATCCACTGACCGGGGACAGCGCCGTTTGTTAAATTAATAAACGGCCTTTGTCCCTTTGTTGTTGATTATTTGTTGATATTATGCAAAGTTTCTGTTGAGATTTTTAGCTAATAAATTTATATAAAAATAATAAAAAAAATAAATTAGTAAATACACAAAAGTCTCTTAATTACAAAACAAAAAACAACGTTGCGACCCCTTCATAATGCACATTGCGTGTTACCAACGTCCCTTTATATAAACATACATACATATTTATATATATGGGGAATGGCGATATTGAAATGCTATAAAAATCGAGTCCCATAAATATGGTCATAAAATTATGTAATTCTCTTGCTGCTTTTACCAATTCGCAAATGGGGATTATCAAAAGAAATATAATAACAATGAAACTTGGTCAAAGCAATGCTGGAAATTTACCGCGATCGGATGATCGACAGAGAAGATTATAATGCGAAGCTGGTTAAAATGACAATACAAGTCTATTCAATTTCCTGATGAAAGGTTTCGAAACGCGTTTTGTTTTAATATTTCAATCTTTAAATTAGTTAGTTAGTTATTTCCTAAATATAATCTGTGGAATCCTTCATTCAAAACAGTTTTAAATTTCTCAGGTCTTAGTTAATTTTAACGTAATTATATGTCATACATAACATAACGACCGCTCCGTCGGAATTCACAAAAAAAAAACAACCAACAAATAAATTAAGAGCAAAATAAACAAACCTAAATTTTCGCGAATTTACCCAGCGACTCATTTCTTGAGTCCCGTTGTAGCCGTTAAGCGAGGTATATTGGTGTAGTAATTTTTAAATTTGACCGCAATCAATCAATAAACAAAAACTACAAATAATTTTAAGCCCACTTAACGCATTTATAGTGATATAAATAGTATCAACAAAAAGGAATAAGATGTTGAAAGCATCTATTCGATCACAATTCGATTGGTAATTTCGCGAAGTTTCACCGATTTGTGACCAGATAAAACGACTTTGCATATGTTAACCCGTGCATTCAATAGATCAAAAGTCAACTTTGTTCGCACGCATAGATTTGGGCCAAATTGAAAGCTGCTTGGCCAAAAGTTATTGTAGTGTATGCAAATATCAAAATGTTGCATACAGTTAGTTATTTAGTTAACACGCGCTCGCCCGCCGTATTAATGTTTGCTTATCAATTCGCGAACACATGCATATGCAAGAGATTTGCAGCGAAAGCCGATGAGAAACAACTAAAGGTCGAATTTCTTGCAGCTGGCAGCAAATCAAAATTTATGCGATTTAATTATTAATTAATTTATTGATTTAAGCGACGTTGTCAGTTCAAGTTGCACTGAATTAATGACATGTAAATGATTATTAATATATTTGAAATATAATACTCGAATTTGTATTTGTTTTTATTTTTTATTCAACTAATATTAAATAGTTTTATTTGATGATTTGATTCTCTTTTAATTTCAATTTGTATTTAGTATACGTCATTAATTCCATATCTTGTTATATGTTTAGTTGCAATAACTCGTTATAATATGCATTGTCAATTAATTATCGTATAGTTTTGTTTAGTTTACGTTAGCTTTCTATGTATATTATATAGGGGTAGAGTGGGTGTGTCTGTGATTGTGTATAAATTATTATAATTATTGTTGCAATGCTTCCTAATTGAAATCGCGCTCGATAGTTGTGATATATGCGAGCAAATCGAGAGAACATTGAAACTTGCCGTACTTTACAATTACAATTAAACTAAAATACTTAAATTGTTGCAGTAGCTGTTGAAGCGACTCTAGGAGCACATAGAGAATACATTCACGAAAATAAAAGCCTAAACTTAAAATAAATTAATTTAAAACATTTAAATTAGATTTGACATCATTGCCCAGATCCCGCATTAAGGGATCTATTCTATATGCACTTTATCCATTGCGATCATGTTTGTGTGTGTTTAATTGAGGACTGTAATTTGCAATAAGTGGCCTGAAGCGAAGGGCTAGCCAGGACCCCTCGTCGTCAAAGGACAAGATTCGGTTTACTCTACACATATACAGTACATTCCTATATATAGATCAACTACATTATATACAAGCTGGCGGCTATCGGCGGCGTTTGTTATGTGTCATAATCATCCTGCTGCGAACTGAAGTAGCTCACCAAGCCACTGAATTCACCGACGCCACCTCCGACACTGTTCCCAGCTGTCGCGATGCTGCTGTTGCCATGCGCCGAACTGGAATCCTCTTCGGCAATGGCCGCAGGTGAATCTGCCGTTGAATCACCCACAACAGCCAACGGTGATTTGGTATTGGAGTACGCTTCCAGTGTGATTAATTTCTTACTCGTTATCACGGATGATTTGGGTAACTCCGTTGGCGGCAACGGCATTGTTGGAGGAGCTGTGGCCGCCGCTGGGGTTGCTGTCGACGGTGGTGCTGTGGGTGGCGCCACGTTCACCACAGGTGCTGCGGATGCCACCGAGACAGGAGCTGGAGCTGGCGGCGCGGCTGGTGATTTTCCGCGTGTTAAAGCGGATACTGAATGATTTGTGGGCGTAACTGAAGATGACGGCGGCGGCGCACTGACAATCACTGAGCTGGGCGCCGATGCATGCGCTGGAGGCGTGGTCAGTGGAGGTGGATAATAGCCATAGGGTGGATAGCCGCCTAAATAAAGAGTATACAAATTAGAAAAGAGATTGCCATCTATCCAAAGCTGCTACTCACGTGCTCCCGCTGCATAGTCCACGGCTCCAGGTCGCATATTGGGTGCGCCCGGTGGTCCAACACGCGGCGGATAGTTGGGATTGCCGTAAATGGGCGGCGCTCTGCAAATAAATAGGCGAGACATTAAGTTAGCACGCTCTAAAAATAAACTAATTTTGTTTTATGATAATGTACATATGTTTTTTTTTAAACCAGCTTGGGATAGATACAATTGAAATAACAAGTGCAATAATGGAGTCGTAATTTGCAACAGTTCCAGACTCGGTCACACATAAAATATTGAAACGTGTGGAGTGAACAAAATTATTGTAAAGAGTAGATGATATGATTAAAAATTAATAAATAAATACTCTATATTCAACAAAAAGTAAAAGTAAGCATGCTGCTTCTAAACATAATTTAAGTTTTGCACTTCGAGAAATGTATTACCCGAGCTGCAAAGTATTGGTGATTGTAAATAATAGTTATGTTCAATATATGGTAAACATAAATATTTGATTGTACATCGGATAAAGTTAAGAAAAACAAATTTAAGAAATAAAGTAAGTAAAAATTGTTTTGCAAGTATGTTAGCTACTAAATTGTGTTATGTTCTTATTAACATGAACAACTATATTACACTTATAAAATTATAAGGCAATTCCAAAGTTAAGCCCAAAGCCCATACTAAATTTAATGCGTTATTTAATTTAGTTAAAGTTTAAAATTTGGAACACAATTTGCCTTCTAACATTCATAGCAACAGAATTCGAATAGTTGATTGGTAAGCAATCAATCGAACTCGATCAAACGATTTCACTCACCTGTAGGGATTTAGATGCGGTGAAGCATGACGAGCTGGTGGCGGTCCAGCGCTATAGACGCCAGCCAAGGCGCCCGGCGGTGGCGGTCCTCCATGATGCTCGGGGCCATGCAGATAGGGCGGCGGACGCGCACTAGGCGCACCTCCGCCCGGTGGTCCGCCTGCCGACGAAGAGGGCGGTGCACCACGCAGCGGAGGCGGTGCTCCATAGGTGGGTCGGAGCGCCGAACTGGGAGGCAGGGGCTGGCCATAGAAACGCGCTAGTTCCGCACTGCTCGGGTACATGCCACCACCAGGCGGTTGGGGAGCACCGCGAGCGTGTGCGGGCGGCAGCAGCGAGGGCATCGCCATGCGAGTGATGACTGACGGCTGGGAGACGACAACGGCTGCATCGTCCCGGGGCTTGAAGAGCTGGGCAGGCGGCGCTTTGCCTGAAGGCGGCGGCTGCTTGTCGCTGCTCACGCTGGAGGTGGCAGCCGTAACGGCAGCCGCTGTCTGCTGTTTCTGCAGCTGATCCCGCAGTGGAGTGACCTTTTTTCGGCGTCCACGCGGCTTCGTGTCGGCTTGTGGTGGCGGCGGACGCACTGCCGCCGCTGCGGCAGCTGCCTGCATAAGATGTGCTGCCGCTGCGGGCATCGACATGCCCAGGGGCAGACGCTGCATGGCCGATAGCGGCTGCTGCTGCGGCGGCGGCGCATAGTTGGCGCGGCTCAGCGGCTGCCCAAGCGGCGCAGAGAGCGCGTTCTGTAGCAGCTGCATTGCCTGCGGTGGCGGCGGCGCAAGGTGACGCTGCAGCATGGGGTGCATGCCTGGTGGAGGACCTGGATGTTGTTGGCCGGGCGGCGGAGGCAGCAGCGAGGCGGGCAGCGCTCCGGCCGGACCATGGCCAGGGAACTGATGGCGCAACAGCGGCGGATGCATGGTGGGCATGGGCAGTCGCTTGCGCATCGGTTCCTGCAGCCCCGACGCACTGGGTAGCTGCTCCGGCGTCGTGGGCAACGCTCTGGGTGGCTTCGATTTGGCGGGCGTGGTGCGCAACACTTCATCGGGAGCAGGTAGCTCACGTGCCGCAGCGGCCGCTGTGAATTGCTCCTCCTCCTCGACCATGCGCGCTATGGCATCCTCCATGTCCTCGGGCAAATCGTCGGGCAGTTCGGCATCGTCCAGCTCCGATTCGTCGACATCGTCCAGATCATCGATAGCCTCACCCTTGCGCTGCAAATAATCAATATCCAGGACCTTCGCCTGACGTATTACGGACAGTGGAACAGTGGACAATGAATCCCCCGCACCAGTTGCCGCCGCGCCTCCCGTCTTGTTGGGCGTGCGCTTCTCCTGCAGTGCTCCCGCAGCAGTTGCGCCCTTGATGGGCGTGAGACGTGGCGTCGCTGCCAACTTGGCGCCCTCGGCGTTCTTCTCGGCCAGCATACGCTTAATCTCCTCCTGCTTCTGGATGAACTTCTGTCGCTCTTCGGGCGGCGTATCCGGCCGATGCACGCCCGGCTTGATGCCGCCATCGGAGCTGTCGTCGTCAAAGTCCTCGATGTACGCGTAGCGACGTCCACGTGTCCGAGTGCGCTCATCGGAGCCACCTCCGCCGCCAGCACCTCCGTCGTCAGACGATACGGACTTCTTCTTCTTCTTGGTGCCGCCAGAGCCCGACTTGCCTTTGCCCTTGCCCTTGCCAGACGACTGCGCCTGCGCCGACGACGATGAGGTCGCCGATGTCGTCTTCTTCAGGGGCTGCGAGCGCGGCTGTTTGCCGGATCCTTTGCCGGACATGGGCACGCCGTTGGCGCCAATCTGCTCGTCCTCATCGTCTTCCTCATCCTCCTCCTCGCTCTCGCTAATGTCATCGTCCGAATACTCCAGCTGCTTGGGCTTCTTGGTCACTGGTTTCTTCAGCTTGGGGGATTTGCGTGCGATGGCCGCGGATGCCTTTTTAGCGGCCGCCTTCTTGCGTTTCGATGGCTGCCAAGCGCCGTCACCGCTTTCGCTGGTCGTGTCGTCGCACAGATCGGCGCTGTCCATGTTCTCGGTGAGCTCAGAGCCGTTGTCGTCGTCGTCGGTTTCGGTTTCCGTGTAATCAGAATCCTCCTTTTTCTTTTTCTTCGACTTGCTGGCCTTGGCGCGCTGTTGCTCCTCCTCGCTATCGTCGCTCTCCTCCACCACAAACTTGCGATCCTTACGTCGTTCGCGCGCCGCACGTCTCGCAGCCTTGCGCTGCTTCTTGCCACGTCCTGGACGGCGATAGACCTCCAGACTGGAGTCGGAGTCATCGGAGGCAGACTGCGAACTGTCTTCGTCCGAGAAACTGGATGTCTTGAAGTCCTCATCACTACCGTGATCCTCCTCGGAGCTGACGTCGAGTGTGGTCAATTTGCGTGCCTTCTTTTTGGCCGGAGGCGCCGCTTTGAACTTTGACTTCTTTGGTGCCTTCAGCGGCTGCTCATCGTCATCGTCATTGCTGTCCTTGCTGTCGTCGTCATCACTACTGGACTTGTCTTCGGAGTTTCGTGATAGTTTCGCTGGCTTACTCTGCACCTCAGACGACTTCTTCTCTTCCTCCTGGGGCGGATCACCGTCGTCGCGGCGTGTCTTTTCCTTGTCCGCTTCGATGATGGTGCTGATGTCTTTGCCTCTGCCCAGATTTCCCGCTCCCGCCACCTCATCCATTTCCTTCTTCAGAGCCGAATTGATAAGATCATCGTATTCATTCAGTCGATAGCTCACATTGATCTGTCTGCGCTTGCGCAGCTTGTAAATGGGCTCATCATCCGAGTCCGAGAAGCTACTGTTGCTGCTGCCGCTGCTGCTGGAGCTGGCGGAGCGAGAGCCACCTCCGCCTGCCGACTGCTTGCCACTCTTTGTCCCACTGCTGCCGCTATCCGATCCATCATTCTTGCCGCCACGACGACGTCGCGTGCCTCTTTTGGCGGCTCTTCTGTTGCTGCGTCCATCGCCTCGTCTTCGTTTGGTTTTATCCGCTTTGCTGCGTTTATTCCCCTTGCTGGACGCGTCGTCATCATCGTCCTCATCATCCTCATCGTCGTCGTCCTTTTTGCGGGCAAACTGATTCGATAGCTCCTCCAGCTCGCTGGCGGTTCGTGCAGCTGCAGCGGCTACAGCTTCACGCTGAAGAATAGAAGCATTTAGAAATGAAAAGTATTAAAATAAATTTAAATTACTAACATAAAGAATAAGATTAACCTAATGAATAGACTTTTGAGTTAATATACTCTTTTTTCGCATAAGCAACTAAAATGGATTCGGAGCGTCACATTGAGCTGTGCGCTGAAACTTCAGTCAGGACATAGATCACAGACCATAGATTATCATGGATAGATCATTTAAATTTGTATTTTCTCATCTATTTGAAACTTTAAATTATTATTTTTTAACATGAACTATACATAAATATTCGTCGCTTTAGAATCTTTTAATAGTTGCAAAATATTTAAATGGAATTCATTTGTTCTAATATTTCAAAATTAATAAAGAAAAGTACAAAATTATTTGTACTTATACAAAAAAAGTGCTTGCTAACCTCGGCTTCCTCAGCTAAGCGTTTTTCCTGCTGCTTGCGCGCAAAGAGATCATCGAATTGCTGAAGCTGCTGCTCCAATGCGGCAATGAGCTGCTCCTGCTGACAGGGTGGACAGTGCCAATCGCCCTCGGGTATGTAGAAGAGCACAGGACTGAGACAGGAGCAGTGATAGCCTTTGTTGCAGTCCGGCGTATCACAGAGCAATATCCATTCGGGATGATCGGATTTGCCGCACTTCTGGCACGATTCGTCCGCTTCCGCTGCAGCAGCGTAATTCTCCGCATCATCGGCGTTCTCCTTGCGCAATGTGCGAGCACGTTTCATGGGCACCGCTTGCGAGTCGTCTTCCAGTTCCGATTCGGGTGAGAATTCGTGATCAGACTTGAAAAGCGGCGAGCCAGGATCTGTTTCATAGTGTGGAGGCTCTTCCTCCTCTTCCTCGCTCTCGACCTGCTCCTCAGAGTCCGAAGACCAGGCGCCATCCTTGCCGGGACATTTCTTTTTAATCTTCTTCTTTGTCTCCTCTTCTGCTTCGCTGGCTGATTCGACGGACTCCGATTCAGCCGAGGGCTCCGGCACTGTGGGATCTGCCTCCTTTTCGGCCTTCTTCTTCTTCTTGAGCTGCTGCTTCATGCTGCGCAGTGCCACCTCCTCCAGCTTGCGTCGCTCCGCCTCCTCCTTTATCTTCTGCTGCGCTATGCGACGCGACTGTCGCACTGGCGTCTCTGAGTCGTTGGTATCAATTATATTCGTGGTGTCCACCTCGCGCTTCTTGCGCGGCCCTCGACCACGTCCAACGCCAGGAGTCTTCGCAGGCTCCTCCTTGGCTTCCAAAGTCTTTGGTTGTTCCACTGGCTCCCCCTGCTTGCCCATTGGTTCACTTTTTGCCTCTTTGACTGGTGTTTTGGCGTTAGCTGCCAGCTTTGCCGCTTTAATTGGTTGCTCGTCCTCTTCTTCGCCTTTGTCATTTTCGTCCTCCTCCGAATCCACCTCGTCGATTTTCAGCGGATCCTCCTTAATTTCTGCATTCTTGCATTCCACGCTAGCTTTCTCTTTTGGACCTCCTCTGGTGCGTTTCGGTTGTGGCAGCTCTGTGTGAACTACAGCAGCTCCTCCTCGACGTCCCGAACGTCGTCCCAGCCCCTCAGCAGGTGGCGGAGTTTCTTCTTTAGCTGGCGGTGGCGTTAGCTCTTTGACTGGCTTTGATTCCTCTACTTTAACAGGCGGTGGCGGCGTCGCTGATTTCTTGAAAGGTTTAGCCTCTTGCTTGACTGGCGAGGACTCTTTTTTAATGGGCAGCGTTTCCTGCTTGACTGGGGATGTCTCCTTCTGCTTGACTGGAGATGGCTCCTTCTCCTGCTGTTTCTGCTCCACATGCTGCTGCTCATTATTCCGCTTCAGTTTCTCGCTGACTGCTGGCGGCTCCTCGCTGACACTGGTTTCCTTCGATTCCTTGGCCTCTTCGCTGCTGCGTCGCTTTCGTTGCTGAGAAGCCTCGAGCGCTGGAGGAGCTGGCAGCGTTGATACAACTGTTTCGCTATTCGTACGCTTTCTGGGTGTCGCCTCCTCATCGCTCTCCTCCTGCCGAATTTGCGTGAGCAGATTCTTCTTCAGCGGCTTTGTAATGGGCGACTTCTTGGGCGGTGTGAAGGGCACGGTTTCGACTTTTTCTGCTGCTGTAGTTGGTGGTGGAGGAGGCGTGGCTTCATTATTGACTTGTTGTGTCGTTGGCGTCTCGGTTAGCTTCTCGGGAGTCTTCTTTAATTTCTTCTCTATAATTTCAGCCAGCGTTGGCTTCGTCTTCGCCACCGGAATGGGCTTCTCCAGATGCCTTTTGGGCGCAATAATCTTGCGACGACTGCGTGCGTCTTCCTCGCCGCTGGAAGATGTCGTCTCCTCGATCTGCGTCTTTTGTGCTTCGACTTTGCGACGCACCTCCACATTGGTAATCTTTGGTCGCATCTTTATGCGCTTGCCACCCACATCCAAGTCATCGTCATTGTCCTCCGCCAGCTGTTCCTCTTCCGGCAGAGGATCAGCATAAGCATCGACTTCGCTTTCAGAGGTTGAATGCCGCGGATTTGGGGTTGCGAAATCGGTCAGGCGACGTTTTCGATTCGGCAGCAGCATTGCTTTTTTGTTATCACTTTCAGGAGCTGTCACGACGCTTATCTCTGCTTTGACTTCAGTCGATTGCTTTGATTCACTTGGTTTTTCTGCTTGCTTTTCGTTGGGCGTTTCAGAGTTTTTTGAGGTACTTGCCAAATCGTTTTGTACTGAATCGGTTAACTTTATTAAACTCTTTTGAAGTGGTTCGACGATGTTTTTAGACATTAGTTCTACAGTCTTCACCGCCGTTTCTTCTTTGTTTTCAATTTGTTTAACTTGCTCAGAGCCGTTCGCAACTGTTTCGACTTTTGCAACAGTTTCATTAGCTGGAAGACTTGTGTTCTCAATGTCGATCGGTTTAGCAGCGCTTTCAACCATTTCCTTAACGGGTATATCGGTTTTTGAGCTTTCTTCAGTTGCAATCGTCGCTTCTTTGCTTTCTGCGGTTTCCTCGACGGGTTTCTCAGACTCCTGTTTATCTGCCTCCTGCTCTGCTTGCTTATTGCATTCATCCTGCACATTTTCCGCATTATCCACTATTGTTTCAAGCGGTTTTGTTGTATCTATCTGAGTTGCTTCCTTATTAACCTCTGATTCTTTGCTTTCCTCTGCTGGCACACTTTCTTCCCTTGTTTCTATCACTTTTACCTTGTATATTTCTGTTGTGTTTTCTTGCCAAGTAGTTTCGCCAGTTTCCTGCTTTTCTTTATGTTCATTGGAGATTTCTTTTGTTTGACTGCCATCTGCTGTGCTTGCTTCAGCTGGTTTCTCAATCGCATCTGTTTCTGCAGCTTTTTCATCAACTAGAGCTGCAGTTTCCTCGCTTTTACTACATGCTGCTGTATTACTCGCAGTCGTCTCCGATGTTTCGTTGCCATTTGCCAGAGGCGTCTGCTTCTCCTCTTCCCTCTTTACCTCTGCAACTGCTTCATCAGCTTTTATACTCTCGCCATTAGTCTTTTCTGGCTCTGCAGCAGATTCGCCAATGCTGTCGAAAATGCTCCGTTTCGTTTCCTGCTTTGGTGTCTGTTTGATGGGACTCAGCTTAAGGCAGCCAGGCTCACCAAAGAAGAACGTTGCCTTCGGCTCTGGCTTTGCAGTTGCTTCCGCATCGTCAGATTCATTCTTGCCATTGCCAACCAGGCAATCGAAGCCGTTGCCTGCTCCCAACACAAGCAGTATAGGTTCCTCGATGGCCTCGCTTACGCCCGCATCCCGATCTTCGTCATCTTCATATGCAGTGAGGAATTCTTCGTACTCAGGAGCAGCCTTACAGTCACGACCTGCGCCCTGGCCACGCACTATGAGCTTTGGTTCCTCAATGGCTTCGCCTACTTCGTCCTCGTCATCATCATCGTCGTCGTCATCATCGTTTTGCTCGTTCTCATCTTCGTCGGCCGCCGCACTGTCGAGTGACTCCTCCTCGCCGTCAAGTGATTCCTCCTCCTCCTCGCCCTCATCCAACTCGGAATCCTCCGAGTCCGCCTCGTTGTCATCTTCGGACTTGGTACTCTCATATCGACTGGGTTTTTTGATGCGTTTCGTGTCCAGCAATGTGGGACGATGCTTTTTTTTCTCCTCTTCTTCCGCTGTGGGGCTGCTATCCACATCCTCGAGTGGTCGCTTCTTGGCAGGAGCTGGTGATCCTGCCAGTTTGGCTTGTGTTATGAGCAACGGCTGCAGTAAAAATTGAATAGATTATAGCAAATGCATTATAGAAATATTGTATATACTCACCTTGACCTTCTTTTGCTTGGGTTCCGTCTCCTGTTGCTCCGCTTGTGGCCGCTCAGGCGTTCGCAGTTTGATCTTCAAGTTGGGCACCTTCGCTTCATCCTGCTCCTGCGGTAGCTGCTCCTCGGCTGGCGGCGGCTGTACAGCATTGCTGCTGCTACTGCTGCTTGTGGTGTCCTCATCCGCCTCCCCGATATCCTTGGAGGGTAGCACAACTTCATTGCCCCGCAGCCGTGCAATTAGATTGACGAACTCATCACGATTGGTGGCCACCACCTGCCAGATTTCCTCGTCCAAGTGCTCCTGATAGATACGCAAGTTGCAGTCACCATCCTGCGTCAGCCAATAGGAATGTCCCAGACGATCACGACCAATTGGCTGCGACCGCAACGAAGCGGCATTCACCGTCAGAATGTGAGCACGAAATTTCGCATTGCGCTCGAATTGACTCTCGAGCAGCTCCTAAAACAGTTGGAAATACAGTTAATACTTGTCAGTTGCAAAATTATTTTCGTTACTCACGCGTAGAATGCGTAGCTTGACTTTCAGGCTGGAGTTGCGGTAGCCAAAGCGTTCGATCTCCCAGGCATCCTGCAGCGAATATCCGAAACAGAATTTACTCAGCGCCGATTCCCAGCTTTTCTCGTGGACTGTTTTGCGTGTCTTGCGCAACAGTTTAATGTGCAGGTCTCGCAGCTCGGCCACTGTAAAGTGTATGGTATGAGGTGTCTGTTATCTAAATGTTGTGATTGTTTTTGTTTTTCTTTTCAACGCTTTTACGGTCTCCGCTTTACTCCATACCAAACAATAATACAAACAAACAAGCGCACGCTCTTGCTGTCTCACTCTCTCGCTCGCTCTCTCAATCAAACACACACACACGCACACAGCTGCATAGTTTCGTATGCACGCACACAAACACATTCACATTCACATGCATACATTCACGTACGTACCTTCGTCGTTGTTTGTCAACCACTCCTGCAATTGCTTAAAATTTGGCAATGCCAAGCCCAAGTCTTTAGCGAATTTCTGCATAAACGCACAGATCACTGCAAAATCGGGATCATTTGCACATGTGTGCAGCGTTGTGCTTAATGCATCGTCATCTTTATCTTTACATTCTTCTTTACACTCAGCCGAGGCTGAAGACGCCGCCATTTTTCATGCGTCTGCTGAAAAAAAAATGTGTAAGGCGCTCGCTCTCTCTTCAAAAAAACTTGTTGTACACTGCAGACTTGCACACGAACAGCAATTCAAAACAGAAAGCACGCTCGACATTTGTTTGCACTTCAAGCACACCTAATGCACAACATTTTTGCTGCACAAATTTGGCATTATTTAAAACACTTTATGTCAGCACTCGTTTACTTTATTTTTCGACGCATGAGAACCGATAGGCGACCGATTAATGGTGGTGGTCAACCAATACCATAACACTTGTGATAGGGTGCTGTGTGGCCAGATCTTGAATATACAAATATACTAGCTCGCTTCGAAAAATATACTTTTAACATGCTCGCTGGTTACACTGCTATTATTACTGTTTAAAAAATATTTATAATATGAATGAACAAAGCATTTTGACTTTCCATTATTACAAACATTTTCATAGGAAACTCAATTTGATCAGTTTTGCTTTAAATATGTATACTGAAAAATATTAAATATAAGATTTGCGGCCACTTACTGTCTGGAAGAGCTCTGTTAACACTTAACGAAACAATCGGCTTGGTAGTTCTGTTGTGCATTGGCATTAACATTTGTTTGAAAATTAAAAAAAGGCAAACAATTAATGATATTACAGTATATTTCGAGGTTGAAATCTTAGTGTCACTTGCATTCGTTTAAAAAAATTTAATACTTTTCTATTAATTTCGGATTTGTTAAAAAATCTCTACTATTTTTTCACGGAAATCCCCAGGAGTAGTACAACTGAATGGGGATCATAAATATGTTCTTCGCGGCGTTTACATGAAAAAGAAAGAAATGTAAATAAAAATTATGTTTAAACAGACGCGGCTTTTCAAAAATATATAAATGCTATTTGAAGTGTAACCAGGTGACACTTGTCTGGATTTCTAATGCTGGTATATTTTATAAATTTCGCTTGTAGATTCAGCTTTATGAAAGCTCTTTAATTCACGAAAATAACATAGATGTTTCTCTCTCGCTCAACCACTAAACAGAAGCTAACAAGAAGAGCGTAGAAAAACAACAAAGACGGACAAAAACAACGACGAATATTGAATTTATATCTTAAAATTGTGTGAAGAGCAAACACACAGTGCCATCTCATTGTGAATTGTTGTATTTTTTGCTGTGGAAAAGTGCAATATAATTGTAACACAAAACATATCATATCAACTAAGACAAAACGCAAAAAAAAATATACATAAAAAAAAGCAGCCAGTGAAAGTGTGTGTATAAAAAAGTAGATAGACGCAGCTGGAGCAGATCGCTAAAATGGCAGCATATCAAATGAATTTCAACCAGGATTTTACGTAAGTTACAACAAATTAACCCGTTCCCCAACTCAATTGCAAAAGCCTTGCTTCCACATAAAGAAGGTCATTGTAGCAAAAAAAATAGCAAAAAATCAGATACAACGACAAATGAGACAAGTAAACAAGCGAAACAGCTGCTGTACGGGGGTGGAAGCGGGAGAGAACAATGGCTGCTAATAGCTGAACTGTAACAGAGCCTGTGTATGTGTGTGTGTGTTTGAGCGTCGTGTATTGGCGTCGTTTGCTTATTAGAACATGCAAACAAGCAGTTCTAATAAGAATGACATGCATACATCTATTATGAAATATAGTTTATTGGCAAAAGGGAAGCCAACTAGTAAACTACACTAGTTAACATAGCTGTTATCAATGAATATTAGAATACACACACACACACACACAACCCTGTTAACATGCTGTTAAGTGACATCATCGTAACAGCAGAGAGAAACAAAACAGTTTTGGAACTTGTTTGGTAGTGTAGTAGATAGAGTAGCTCTATCTGTGTTTACCAACACAGCTACGCGCTTTGACACACTCACACACATGTGCAGTGTGTGAGTGCGCAACAGCTGATGCTGTTGCTGTTGTTGTTTTCGTCATTGTGTGTGACTTGCAAACTTTTCAAACTTGTTTTTATTTATTTCGAGCTTTTTGTTGTGTTTTTAAAGATTGTTTATTTTTGCTCAGCTGATGTCATTTTGGGGTTAGTTTAATACCATTTACCACTTGCCTAGCCACCTCACTCGCTATCTCGCTCTTTTTCTAATTACTATCCCTCCCCTCTCTCTTTTTACCACAAGCCTCTCTCTATCAGGGCTTTTCTGAGCAAAGTGCATGTGACGCACAAGGCAAAAACAAAAATAAAAAACAATAACAATAACAAAACAATCAATATTGCTGCTTATGGCGAAAATATGAAAAAGAAAAACACTTAAAAAATACTATCACAAGTATTTGTTTATGTGTGTGTGCATGTTTTTTGTGTTAACAAAAGCCTCAGCAACAACTGATAGACGCGCGTCATAAAGCGAGAACAAAGAGCCTCTGAGCGATAGAGAGCGAGAGAGCGAGAGAGGGAGAGGGAGAGTGGGAGTGGGAGAGATGGCAAGCGAAACGCTTTCTAATCAGAACAAATCAATTAGCTTTCAAAAAGCGTTGCGAATCGAGTCGGGTGAATGCACCGACGAAAAGAAAAAAATCAATTAGAAATTCCCGTTGGCATTTAATTGAGTGGTAAGTTCAAGGGCACAGGTTGCAGTATCTGTTGCAGGTGTAAGGGAAGGGGAGATATACATATGTATGTACATACATATGTATATACATATTATCCGATTATTCCGCCCACATTTAATTGCACATCCAAAATAATTGCACAGCATTTTACGTAAATCGCCGATTGCAGTTTAATTGCTCTAAATCTTCATACTAAAATGCATTGCCTAGTTCAGATAGTGATCATTTTTTTTTAAATTGTTTGTTTTGTATGATAATTTTTTAGTATTTATAATGTTATACGATCGATCATTTTTTATGAATAATTTCAGTTAAATTCTCCGTCATATTTTTAAGCAAATACGGGTGCACAATTATCGGCATTGTACTGTAAATATATTTTGTGATAAGTCAGTGCCAAGCACGTGTTGCAAACCTGCTCGAATAGTGCAGCTTAGCGATTCAATATTTTGTTATTGTTATTGTTATTGTTTACGCCAGCTGTTTACACCACCAGTTGGCCATCGTTATTGCGTGCTTGGTTGCTTCTTCTTATTCTCCAGCCGATACTCTTGTCGAGTGGGGCTGAGAGACATTTAATGCCATTTGGCTTACAAAATTTAATTTTTGATTCTGATAACATTTGTTGAGTTGATAATTGAAATGAAGTATTTATATGAAATGTACATAATGATAATTTAAATGCTTATATACTATAGAGAGCATGTAAGCTGCGATATCTCTCGGTTATTTGTTGATGCGAATGAACCTCATTGCACCTGGGGCATATTTGATTTATGATTCCCTTGTTTACAGCTGAGATTTGAATGCGTCACACTTTAAAATTGCTAAAGTCACAACGCACAAAAATAATATGTGTGTATATTTAATCATGTGTTAGTTAGTGGCTAGTTAGTAAACATCAACAACAAACAGCAATAAAAACAAAACCGCAAAAAACAAGGCTGTCTTGCTATCGATTTTCAGAGGGGTTCAAGTCCCACATAAGTCGAGACAAGGCCTTGAGCCTCTTTTTTTTTTTGCTGGAAACTAGTTTGTGATTTCATGAACACACGCAAAACACAAACAACAGATAAAAAAATCGCCCGAGCCCGTGACACGTGTTGCGCTCAGCATAAGATTTGTTGCTCTCGCCTATCATTGTTTTATTTTGGAGATACGCCAAAACGTGCTTGGCATAAAAAGTAGCACAAATTATCGCAAGCTCTAAAGTTTTCCATGGTCATAAATATGGCTCTCAAGTTTAAAAAAGCTTTAAGCTGAACAATTTAAAAACTGCGCGCTCATTGGTGTTGCACAACACTGTAACGGACAGTCTGGCAACGCCATGCACTCGAAAATACTTGAAAAAATACCGAATCGCATCAGGCGCAGTGGAAACATAAACAACAACAAAGCGCTTGCATATTTGACATTGAAAATGGCGGAAATTGGAACACGAATTGATTTCAAAGTTTAAGTGTGAAAAATCAATCAAAACACAATGGAGCAGCGTGCCAATTTCCTGGCCCTAACGCTGCTCGACGCCCTCGAGGACGAAAACGAGTCGGACATATTCTCAATGCTCGACCGCAACATCATTAATGCCAGCATCGTGCCCTGCGAACGAGGATTGGCTCCATTGCATTATGTTTGTGGCATGAACAACGAGGCGCTCGCTCGTCGCACCCTCGAGCGCTTTCTCGAGAGCGACCAGCTGGATGTGAATGTCACCTGCGATGGCAACATGACCGCTCTGCATATTGCGGCGATGTACGGCAGATTGGAGCTTGTGCGTCTGTTGTTGGAACATGGAGCAAGGCTGGATCTGTTGGACGACGAGCACAAGCTGCCCATGCACTATGCCATCGAGGAGTGCCACTTCGAGGTGCTGCAGCAGCTCAGCGATCACATTTTGAGGCAGAAGCAGCAGCAGCAGAAGCTGAAGACGCCCAAGTCGAGCTTGAAGTACAATCACGATGTCACCTCGCCCTACTACATCAACATCACGCACCGACGCAACAAGCCGCAGCCCAGCTACCCAGAGAGGGAGCGGGACCAGGAGCAGCCGGAGCAGGTGAATCTCTTTACGCTAACCAGAGACCATCTCGAGGAGCTAAGCGGCAACCAAGAGGCGACGGGTGGACGCCGCACATTAATCGAGAGCTGGCGGGATAAAGTGGAGCGTTCGCGTGCGCGCAAATCCCTGCTGCAGGTGGAGCACGTGGAGGCGCTGGTGGACCAGGCGTTGAGCCAAGACGACTTCAACTACGAGCGGCATCTGCAGCAAACGTTGAGGGCAGAGCAGGAGCAGCAGACAGCTGCTGAGCAGCAGCCGGCGAGCAGCGAGGCGGGCAGAGCAGCGTTCGGTGAGCTCGTGGAGCAAGTGGCGCAGGCGGCAATGCTGGAGCAGAGCTATCACACGGCGCAGGGCGAAGAGCAGTTGTTGGTGCCCAAGCCAGAGGATTACTATCTGCAGATGACAGAGGCGTATGTGCACACGGATGACGAGAACGGACTCGTGTTCTACGAGACCAAGCTGCTGCAGCAGCCCGTCAAGAAGGCAGCGAAGCCTCAGCCTGCTCCTGCGCCGCAGCTCGACAGCAGCGCGAGCACAAATCTGACGGTGCCGCTCGACTACGAGACGGATGAGCTGCGTGCCGAGCTGACGCAGCTGGGGGCAACAGTTGGACCCATTACACACACCACTAAACGGCTGTACATCAAGCAGCTGATCAAGTACAGACGCAACACGTCCGCCTTGCTGGCGGCTCAGCAGCATGCGAAGGCGGCGCAGCTCAAATACTCGGTGGAGTTGCATCACACGCTGCGTTCCCGCATGGACTACGAGCTCATCGAGCGCTTCATGCAGCATGAGCTGGACTCGGCTGCGCACTTTCAAACAGCAGCAACGGGCACGGCACGGGGTCAGCTGAGAGAAGGTCACTTGAAGCAGAGTTTCATCTACATGCTGATTGATCCGCGCATCTCGAGGAATTTGCCGGGGGAACGCAACTTTCTGGATGCGCTGTGCATTTGGTCGCGTTTCCTGGACTCCATCTTCTATGTGGGCAAAGGCAAGTGCTCGCGTCCCTATGCGCATCTCTATGATGCCATGCGTCAGCATACCCGAGCGCATCAGCAGCATCGGCTGCCGGGAGCTGCAGCAAAGAAACGCTGTGAGCTGCTGCCGGAGCTGTTCAAGTCGCCGCCGCCGCCGGGCGCTGTAGCTGGCAGCAGGAAGCTGCAGCGTATCCTGGACATCTGGCAGAGCGGCAGCGGCGTCGTCTGTCTGCACGTCTTTCACAACATTCTGCCCACGGATGCGTATACGAGAGAAGCGTCAGTTATCGATGCTCTTGGTCTGCAGCATTTGACGAATTTGAAGCGTGGCGATTACTATGGACCGGCGCAGATCTGGGCCATGAAGCAGAAGAAGCAGCTGGGCATTGCACTGCTCCACAAGGCGATGCAGATTTATTTGGCCGAAGGGGAATCCCAATTGTCGCCCAGCGATTTGATTTAGTTAGCAATAAGTACCGAGTACAAAGTGTAGTGCAAGTCAAAACAATTTCTGTTAGCCGGATCTCAATTGTAGCATAATTATAATAATTCAATAAATAAATATATAAAGTTAAATTATCAGTTGGGGCTTTTGAATTTGAGCGCGCACACAGCGTGACCGCAGTTTGTGTATATCATAATATACTAATTAGGTGATTTGCTGACTTTTGGTATTTTCCCACAACACGTGTTGTCTCGCTCTAGCATAGTGCTAAGCTGCTGTTTATAACTTGTTGCTGCAGGTGACGCATATTTTGTTTAAACGTATAGCAATTTATTTCTTTGTGTTATTGATTTTATTTAATGGCATAAATACAGGAACTCTTAAATTGTTTAGTTGCTCATTAGAATGTTCAATTTAGTCAATAGATTTATTGTAGTAAAAATTTAGTGGAGGGTTTAAACCAATTATTAAATTTCTAATTTTAATATTATAATTTATTTTTCTTAACTATTTATGTTAATTTTGCACAACTGTAGCGAATTTGATTTCGAATTACCTCCTGTGGCAAAGGTAAATGCAGCTGCCTTCGACTTTAACAACCCTCTGCCGCTGAAACTCACTCTCCTATCTCTAATATTTGTTTACCACCCTAATGTGCATTATGCAGGGGATGCAATTGCCCAAAAGTCCAAAAACACGCACATACAACAACAACGGCATCCCAAAAGTATGCAACAAGAAAACGTTCAACTGCTTGGCAGTATTTCGTGTGTATCGCTTGCAATTCACAAGCGGTTCTAGTTGTGTGCGCATGAGGTATGCGTTGATTGGCAGTGGAAGGTTATCTTTGCGCAGAGGCGATATCGTAACCAATGAAGTTCTACTGAGGTGCGATTATTGCTAGTTGAAAACTTTAACCAATACCCCGCCATGGGGACGTGAAATACCGTCCACTACGGCAATTTTTGGAAGCCCGAGAGGGCTCAATAAATTATCAATTTGACTCAAGCAAGGCGGTCGGTAAAGGAAAGATGGTACATACATATATGAAAGGGATTTGCGGTCATATTGGGGAAGAAAAAAATGATATAAATTGTCGTGTAAATTATGCATTCTATTTTGCGCTTAGGCGCTTTTTTAACGACATATTTTTGGAAATATAATTTATAAAGAGTACAAATCTGTTTGGGAAATGGACAGTCTCTTGGTACAGTTATGTATTTCCATATTTATAAGGTTTCAGAAGGTTTTATTATTTTCGCGGATTAGCATACTTATGTATATTGCGGGTTTTTTTTTCGAAGCTCTGTCTTAATATAAGTACTTGAATGTATTTGGAGATATTTATTATTACTCTATTTTGTAGTTCCCTGTCTGTACTGAGCAGCGCCGGGTTGCGCCTGTACTCGATTGCGGGTCAGGATAAAGTCGAGGAAATCTTTGCCAAGGACAATGCTGAGCAAATCAAGATTGTGGAGCGTCTCTTCAACAGTTCGCTGGTGGTGCTGGTCACCGCCCAGAAGCCCAACTGCCTGAAGATGCTGCACTTCAAGAAAAAACAGGATATCTGCAACTGCTTCTACCCATCGGAGATTCTCTGCGTGCGCATGAATAGACAGCGACTCATTGTCTGCCTGGCGGAGAGCATACACATACATGACATACGCGACATGAAGATCCTGCACTCCATCGAGAACATTGCGCCCAATGAGCTGGGGCTCTGTGCGCTCTCGCTCAACTCGCATCTGGCGTTTCCCATTTGCCAGTCCAGCGGCGAGCTGCGCATCTTCAATGCCAGCAAACTGCGAACGGGCATGACAATCAAGGCGCATGATACGCCCCTTTCTGCGCTTACCTTCTCGCCCAGCGGCGCCCTGCTGGCCACCGCCTCCGAGCGCGGTACTGTGATACGTGTCTTCTGTGTGAAGAATGGCCAGCGGGTGCAGGAGTTCCGGCGTGGCGTCAAGCGCTGTGTGCGCATTGCATCGCTGGTCTTTGCAGCCGGCGGCGACTTTCTGTGCGCCTCCTCGAACACGGAGACGGTGCACGTCTTCAAGATCGATGCACGTGCTGTGGAGCTGGCAGAACTGAAGGCCATAGGTGAGTGGAATACTAATCAACTAGAGAATGCACTAATTCAATATTCAATAATAATAATAATAATTGTGATTATTGAATTTAGATCACAACTATTTTTTTATAATTTCAAAAGAACGATTTCTTGACGTATCCTATTTCCGATTCTCTTGCAGCTGAAGTGGCGGCCAAGTCTGACAGCCAGTGCAAGGAAGCATCGACAGCAACGTCTACAGCAACTGCAACTACAGAGGAAGTCCCCGAAGCCACGCCTGTTCCCGCAGCCAGCTGGGGAGGCATTTTCACCAAGGCCGTCTCCTCGCTGCTGCTGCCCGCTCAAGTGAGCGACGTGCTCGCACAGGATCGCGCCTTTGCCACAGTGGCGTTGCCACAGTCAGGACTGAAGAACATCTGTGCGTTGACGCGGGTGCAGAAGGAGCTGCGTCTGCTGATTGCCTGCGAGGATGGTTTTCTCTACATGCACGACTTTAATGCGGAGCGAGGCGGCGCCTGTAAATTGCTGGCAGTGCATGATCTGCGAGGTGCTCTCGAGGATGTCATTGAGTTGCAGTTGAGCGAGAGCGTGCTGCGAACACAATCGAAGCCTCTGCCGGCGACGACGTTGCCCCAGCAATCGCTGACCATGCTGAAGAGCTGTGCGGCCAGTGTGCTCATCGAGAATCCAGAACCGATACCAGACAACAGTTATGCGGGGATCTTGAGGGGCGAGCAGACGGATGCCATGTCAGGTGAGTGTTGATGAAGATAATCCAATTGATCTCTTGCTTATCTAATGCTCAATACTGTTGTAGATTCCGCCAAGTTTCGCAAGTTGTGCGATGCCATTGATACACCCACAAAGCTGTACGATGAGCGTCAGTTTCCTCCTGTGGCCATAGCGGCGAGGGATTGACCACGACGCCGCGCTCACATGGATCTGGTGATGGTCGACAAGTCGCAGTGTGGTTAACAACGCTCTCTGCATTTTGCAACAGCCCAAAAAGTGTTGAAAATCCCCAAAAACATGCTTATCGATTTAGAAAATTATTTAAAGGAATTTATTTTAGTTTAATCAAACAAAAAAAAAAAAAACAAAACTTTATAAAACCAAAAAAATCCACAAATACTCGACAGAGAAAAATCGAAAAAAAAAAAGTATTTTAGTTAATACGACAGATAATGTAATTAATTTCTATGCTAAGCAATAATTCATTATTGATTGACTTTTTCTGTATTTTCTTGTATATAACTGTAACTTCATACTATATATATGTATGTAAGTATATAGATTAGGTCCAAACTCTCGGCTTTCTCATTCCGTTAGTTATTCTCTCTACTTTGTAAAGTATAATTGTATTTAATCATAGGGAAAACTACGTTAATCTAATGTATAGAAAAAATATTCGAAAGAAGCTCAAAAATCCAAAAAAATAACGAAGAAAGTTATCAGAAGATTAGAATGATAATCAACTAAAATGTACCTTAAACGATGAGCAACAACAAACGTATTCAATTAGCTTTGCAAAGTAAATTATTAAATTTAAAAACTTAGCATAAATATTGCAAATAACTAAGTATTACAAAACAGATTTACAAAACTGAGATACTCCTCACACAATTTCAATAATTAAACAAAACTGTGACGAAATTATAAAAAATATCAAGTCAATATGCCCAAACAAAGAAAAAGAATTTAAAAACTACAAAAAAAGAATAAAAACAACAAAACCTAATATTACAAAGTTCTTAATAATACTCGCCCGTTGAAAGCTTGAAGTTATTAACCCATTGATGTCTCGCTTAGTAGGTAATTTGTATGTCTGCTCGTCTGTCCGTCTGTGTATATAGAAAAGCGTCGATATTCATTTTTGATAACACGTTTCGTTTCAAATTAAATTTTAATTACCAAATAATGCCTGACGTCAAAAATGTTTGTTTGCTATAACTTTAAAATTGAAAATCTAATTCCGTGCTTACCCGATTAATAAACTCAGTTTGATAATTTTCACGCTTTATGTTTAAAAGCGCATTAATATTCCTTGAAGCGAATAAAATATAGATTCAGTTTCAAACTTCATTGCTCAGTTTACTGTCACGCTTGTCCATGGATTGCTGTGGTTCACGATGGTGATGATGATGATGATGGTGATGATGATGACGACGTTGCACTACCTCGGCAGGTAGCTCCTCCAATTGTTGTATTTCCTCGTCATGCTGCGGTTCCGCCTCTGGCTCTATACTCATTTGAGTTGATTTATCCCTTTTCCAGACAATTTCAATAGGAGGCGTTGCGCTTCTATGTGACTTCAGAGAGAACATGGAGCCAATCTTCTTTAGCTTGCTGTGCACAGAGGATTCCACGTCGCCGGAACTCTTGAGGCTCTTGCTGGATATGCCCAAGGACTTGGAACCTTTGGATTTAGACGAGGAACTAGATGATGAGGAGGACGAAGAGCTGCTCGAGCCGACACTAGTGCGTACTGGCTTCGTGGTGATCCAGATACATAAAGCAAACATTACTTCCGCCTTGAGTGCGTCCTTTAGCGATATCTAATGAATGTATGTAGAATAAAATAATATTAATGTGTAATACTACATACATATGTTAGAATATTTTTTTTATTATAATTTTTACATAATTTAAATTAGATTAAAAATTGTTTGTAAATTAATTTTTAAGTTGCAAATATTTTACACTTTTTTAATTTAATTTAATAAAAACAAAATTTTAGCCAAACAAAAAAAAAGTTGAAAAAAAAATTAGGGAAGCTACAAAATACTTATGTGTTATACATAACATAATATTATATTAAAAAATCTTATTTATAAATTTATTATTAATATATCATATATGTATATATGTATGTATGTAAGTGTTATATTCATACATAAATTAATTATTTACATATTTATATATTTATGTCACACTCACCTTTTCCTCGATGGCCACAGCTTTGACATTCCAAAGAAACTCTGTGCAGCCCAAGACCATCGCAGCCATCAGACCCAGGCCCAGCACCAGAAAGACGCCACCAACGTTCTCCAGTCCTAGCTCAGGGGTTGCTTCGTCTGCTTCCTCGTCGCCCCCACAGTTTCCGCCTCCATGCATCTCCTTCCACCATTTGCGCTTCAACTCCGACAGCACTCCCAACTCGCCCAGCTTCAAAACAGCGCCACTGATCTGCTTGCGATATGGCGAATCTGCCAGGAAGTAATCACTAAGTAAATTAAGCAGCCACTAAGTAACTTAGTAACCTACTGAAGGGCATGGCTATGCCATAACTCTTGTAATCCAGCCAGCCGCCAATTTGCATCAAGTCGCATTTACGCTCCACATTGTACTCTAGCGTGGTAGACTCCATGAGGAAGGCATAGAGATTTTTGCCTTTCTGAAATGAAAAATAAGTAAGAAAGCTACAGTCGAGAGTGCTCGACCGTAAGATACCCGTTACCCATTTCGAGAGACTACAAAACACTAAAATGATATTTGAACAACAAATATACCAAAGAAATAAAACAAAATTTGTTTTTTGCAGTGAAAAAAATTCTCAATATACCGACATGGTCGATCACAACTAAATTCACATGAATTATTGGGACTATAAATAATAATGCATTCAAAAATTTAAGGCTCTAACTTTATTATTACGGTTTTTACAGTTTTCGGAGTTTTAGTCTCTGAGATCTAGGTGTTCATACAGACAGACAGACGGACAGTCGGACAGTCGGACATGGATATATCGTCTCGGCTTTTGACACTGATCAATATTCATATATACTTTATGGGGTCGGAGATGCCTTCTCCTGTTATTACATACATTTTCTGTTGGCACTAAGTTATAATACCCCTTTACCCTATGAGTAGCGGGTATACAAATATCTAATATTCTTTATTATAATTTTTAGTTCTTTACAATAATGAATATACCATATAAAAATATCTAATATTCATTATTTGTTTTTTTTTTTTTAATTTTTATTAATTTGCTCACATAATAATGATTATTGAATTTGAAATATGGTAAATATAATAAAGATTAATAAATATTATGAATTTGCCAATATGCATTGTTTAACATTAAAGTCGAAGAGTGGTAAGTTTCGGAATTCCTTTAGAAATCTATCTAAGTAATATTTATTCGTGGAATATGAACATTAAATTGCCTACAAACCTGAACACGTTCCACGCCCTCGTCGTTAGTTTTGGTAAAGACAGAAGGGGTTGCACTTTCCATGGCGGTCCACATTTTTTGATATGTGCTAAAATTGGAGTCTCTGAAAAAGCCCATCGTTGAACCGCCGAGTAGAGCACCGTACTTGATCTTGGTCTGGGCCGCCAGATCGTCGGCACTATTTATAGAGCTCGCCTGCCGCGAATTGGTCAGAAAGGCTGCCAAATTGGCAGTGTAGGAGTTCAACATCATAAGGGCAAAAAACCACCACATGCCAGTCACCAAACGCGTCGAAGCAGCTCTAGAAAGCAAGAGTATTGAGCTGACTTGTATAGACATTTATTAACTGTACTCACTTGGGTAATATATCACACCCTTGACCCATGAGGGAGCCAATGGACAGCCACATTGTATTGTGTAGAAACCAGATATTCTCCACCTCCTCGGGCTCCTTGCAGGGATGCGGATTCTCCCAGTCATCGGGCGCCATGCGAGCTAGAGCGAACAGTAATAACGAAATAAACAGATAGGCCGACCCCATGTATATCCAAACATCCAGTGAGAAAGGCGACAGGAATGAGAACAAATCAGTTGGAGGTATGGGTGGCTTTGAGAATAAGATGCTTATGCCCAGGTTCATAAAGGGCGGCGTAAAGTCGACGGCTTGCCGTCTGGACGAGGTCATGGTCAGATCGCATATACCTAAATCGGCGTTCTACAAGAATTGAAAATCAATAGTAGGATGCAAACAAAAAGCAGAGTATTTTAATATTAATTCGTAAGATATTGTAGTAGTATAGTTAGCAATTCAATGCAGCAAAAATAACGACAGTTACTTTTAATATATTCTATAAAAAAAACTAGATCCTATTGAATTTCTGCACTTTGGTATTTAAACCATTGATGAAAAAGTTGAAGCCACAAAATTCAATTCAAATAATAATATAATAATAATAATTTCGGATATATTAATCTACACAATTCCTTTTTAATTGTTAGGGTTGTCTTCAGGACATGTCCAAACATTTAAACTTTTTAATAACAACAATTCAAAATGAGATCAAATAAATCAAATAAATCGAAAAAAGTCAACGTCCTAGGTTAGTCCACGTTTTAATAAGAATACAATTTACTAAATAATAGTAAATAAATATCTCACAAACTTGATTTCTAAACGCTGCATTGAATTATATTGAATTATTTCACTTCCCCATATACATATTTTTAAATGCTTTTTTTATATCATACTTACCCCGTCAATTAGTTGTCTGACAATGCCATCCCAGGTCTGAGTAACCTTGTTGAGACTGCCATATTTGCCATCTGGAGACATGCGAAATTCATATTTGAAATTCAGCATACGTGCAATGTTGTCAATGAGATCCATGGAGTAACCCTCGTAGCGGGCATTACCCTGCAGCGCTGCGCCACCCTCCTCGACTTCTACAAGGGTCAAGAAGGGAGCGCCAATGCGCGACGAGATTATAAAGGTTTTGTTTGACAGCTTTTGGCCAACACGCTTTTCACTCTCTTCGTCATCGCTGAGCACATCCAATCCGTTGACTGGATCCCAAATGGCCAGATCAACAAATTCGCCAGCATCAATTCCCATAAAGCGCAGACTAAAGAAACTCCTTTGGCCATATTCATTGAAGTCCACGCGACCCGTTGCAACTTCCTCGGAGCGCTATTAAAAAGGGACAATAATATTCAGATGAATTTTATTTCGAACTATTCTACTCATCTTACCGCCTTCATGAACTCTATGATTCGTCTGCCCTGAGGCCAGGGCTTTTTGCGTTTGCATTCAATCTCTGGCGCCTTTAACTCCTCAATGATGCCCAGCTCGGTGAGTCCTTTGGAGAACAGCCAGACCGCATCGTTGAGGAGTATCATCTGTGTTTTAATCTGCGTGGGCAGCACTTTATAATAACGCCCCTCTCGCTTCTCACGCTCCTCCCAATCGTGCACCACATTCTTTATGTGAAAATCTGTGGGATCCATCAAACGAACAGTTGTGATGTTTGCGTCCACTTTGAGAATATCGCCCAACTCCAAGGTGTGTGTATCAAGCAGCGGTATAAACACACTCTTCGAATATTTACTGCATTTATAAAGTATTCTTATTAAATGATTCAAGATTTCTTACCTGATACTCTCCCAGCATTTTGAGTTCATTGGCTTGTTGCAGTATGTTTATTAAATTTTCGGGCGAACAATGCAAAATGAGACAATTATCGGTCGATAGTTTAATTTCCTTTAAGAAGGGTCTGTGATCCTCATCGGCACCCAGCTGCCTGACCGTTGTGGGATTACTGCTTGGATCGCCAATTTGAAGCACATCCTGTAGCTGTTGCAACTCTAGAAACCCCAAAGTTAGCCATAAGAGTGTTTTTTTTTAATTAACAGTTTACCCTTTTCGGTTTCGTAGATAATTGTAAAGCTGCGCCAACCAAAACTTTGCACAATTTCTGCGAATCCTCGTGCCAATAGCAGATTATCGGGATGCACATTAAGGGTCATGGAGGAGTGCTCGTATTGTCGATTATCCGGCTGCCAATCGTAGACTATATGCGGTATATCCAACGTATGACAAATCGATGCCACAATGTCTAAATAATTTAAAAGAACTTAAGTAATGTGTTAATAAAAATGAGTTTCTTTCTTGCCTGAACTGCTGCCAGTGCTGGGACCAAAGATGGCAATAACTCCTTGTGAAATCAGATTACAAACTGCAAGAAGAGTGGTTGCGTAATTAAATTAAATGAATGATAATATATGTATATATATTAAATTCAAACTTTTTAAAGAATACTTATTTCTACTCACCTGTTTTTTCAATAATGAAACTGTCTTCGGTATTGGCATAGACCACGACTGGAACGAGCTCGACATTTCTTTCCAAAATATTAGCTCGGTCGACAGCCGTGCGAAATGCGATTTCCGCCTCATCCTTGTCTGATGTAAAAATGCTGCCTAGAATGAAAAAGTGCAAATATAGAATAATGTAAATGCTGCTGACCCAGTTTCTTGAGCACTTACCCACTGAAAATTGCTCCCTGTCTGCGACAGATTGCTTCACTAGCCACAGCACTAACAACAGCCGCCAATATATATATTTGAACCACATTTTATTAATATAGTTATTGCATTTTAGTAGCTCTATTAAAGATTTAGATTTATGTGTTTGCTGATGATGTAAAAGCTGCTTCAAAAATTTGCAACTGTAACGACGAGAAGTCTATAACACAATGCGCTATGTCGCCCATATATAAAACTGAACTATGCTAATTTTAAAAGCTTGATCTGAGCATATCGAGAGAGCGAGACAGACAGAGAGAGTGACAGGCGCCCTCTGTTGTTTGTTGTGCTTAACATATTCTAAACAACAAGAGAAAAATTGGAAGCATTTTTATTATTGGCCTAAAGCCAGCGGCTTGTGTACTTTATACATTCATAGACTCTCAAAAAGCATTTTGCTGCATTTTGACTAATTTAATATGCTAAAATTATACCTTCCTGCGCACATAGTGATCGTAGAATACGATGGTACCAAATTTGGAGGAATACACCTGAGAGCGTTTTACATGATTCGAGAATGGAGTTCGCCTTCCACACACTGGAATCACTTTGTGATCACCTCTGTGCATAAACAACATGCCATAGCGATGATCATGCAGCACTCGAAAATTGTCGCTATCTTGATATTGAACCAAATTGTATCGTAGATTCCTAAAGCTTAGTTGCCCTGGTTTGGGAATTAACTTGGCCTTACCCTCAAAGATGGCTTGCCAATTGGTGTGCTTATGTGTTTTACGCATTGCATTCTGCCAGCTACTCTCCAAATCCAGATAGCCTGAAATCTCTGATCCATCTCCTTGTATAGACGTAACAAACACAATTGTCTGCAGAAGTTACGAGTCGTATACGCGATATGTTAATATTATTGCAGTCTTACCGATAATCGTTTGCTAAATATGGGTGATTCACGTTGCTTAAATTGTAGCAGAACTGGATCTGTGCAATTCGGTGACATAAAAATACTAAAGAACTGAAGGCCCATTATTTTCGGTTGCAACTCTTGCGTTGCCACATCGTGTCGCTCTTTGAACTCCTGTTCACTGTAAGGCACTTTCGTTGAGCGATATCCCAATTTGGCAATGCAACGTGCAACGCGTGCATCACCCAAGTAACGGATATCCTCAATTGTGTTAAATGAGTCAAGATAATCTTCGTAGGTTGCAAAATGTATTACGCTAAGGTCCACTTGCTTGCTCATAATTATTTTAGTGTATTTTTTGTGCTATTCATATCCCAGATTATTAAAGAATAATTGCATTCCTAGTTCATCAACTCACCTTCCTTATTAATTATATTAATGCGTTTTTTTTATTATTTTTCTTATTATTTTTTGTTTGTTTATAGAATCTGGTTTTAAGGCAACTGACGTGAAAAGCGTTTCGGTAAACATTCTGAAATATTGTATTAAAAGATAAAACATTTTGTGTATGGTGCGAATGATGTGACAAAGTACAATATATATTATTATTAAATTATTTATTTTTAGCTCCAGGTTCGATTGAGGACATTTACTTGCTGATATATGGTTGATTTAAAACATAATACAACCTTGTATAACTTACCCTTAATCAGCTTGTTTGCTAAAAGAATAAAATTATAATGGTAACTAAATGCAATCAAATGTTTTAAAAACAACAAAGCATCCTTAACTGATAATATTCCAAATATTTGCATTATAAAAGATCCAAAAACATTTATTTATTCATATCACAAGTTGTATAGAACTTTGCTACTTCTCTACTCAACAAAAATAGTTAAACTCATCCCGCTTGCCAAACCTGGGAAGCAACCTGATTATTGGTCAAACAACCACACATTTAACCTATTTTGTGGGTTATCAAAAGCCTTCAGATTCTTAACTTCTCTATGTTGCAACCACCCAATAAATAAAATGAGATCGCTTATAAAAAAAAACCTAACATGTGCAATGTATGAAAAATAATTTCAGACGATGGAAAACTACATTATTTTACTATGGCTTAAAATATTTTTATACCCGCTACCCATAGGGTAGAAGGGTATTATAACTTAGTGCCAACAGAAAATGTATGTAACAGGCAGAAGGAGGCATCTCCCACAAAGTATATATATTCTTGATCAGTGTCAACAGCCGAGACGATATAGCCATGTCCGTCTGTCCGTCTGTCCGTCTGTCCGTCTGTATGAACACCTGGATCTCAGAGACTATAAAAGCTAGAGCTATAAAATTTGGGGACAGTACTCCTATAGGTCCTACGCAGGTCAAGTTTATTTCAAAAGTTGGATGCCACGCCCCTTTCCGCCCCCAAAAGTCTGTAAAAGCCGTAATAATAGACCTAGAGCATTGAATTTTGGTATGCATAATAAGAATTATATTCTCAATGATTCCTGTGAATTTGGTTGAGATCGAATGAAAAACAAGGAAGTTATTAAAGAATCAAGTTTATATGCAAAATTCACTTGCAGCTGCCCGCGCTTTGTTTGTTTAGTTGACAGTGTGACCAAAACGGTGTTGTGATTTTTACCCGCTATTTTCAAATATATACAAAAAACTAATTTTAGTATATTTGGTATATTTTTTGTTAATATATCATTTAAATTTTTTGTTTTCTCTCGAAATGGGTTGCGGGTATCATACGGTCGAGCACTCTCGACTGTAGCTTTCTTACTTGTTTTTTTTCAATTTTGACAACTTTTGTAAAAATTATGCATACACGAAAAACTGCGCGCAGATCAAGTTGGAAATGTTAAGATTTGAAAAAAAGTATCCCCCGAAGTACGCCATCGTTAAAGAAAAATCCATACAATATGTAATGGAAACTTTAATCTTATCAGAACGCTTTACTAAAAGTCGTTTGGTGGCGAAGTTGTAGGGAGCGCACGCATGCGTGCATTTCACATTTAATTTTTATACCCGCTACCCATAGGGTAGAAGGGTATTATAACTTAGTGCCAATAGAAAATGTATTTAACAGGCAGAAGCAGGCATCTCCGACCCCATAAAGTATATATATTCTTGATCAGTGTCAACAGCCGAGACGATATAGCCATGTCCGTCTGTCCGTCTGTATGAACACCTAGATCTTAGAGACTATAAGCGCTAGAGCTACCAAATTTAGGGACAGTACTCCTATAGGTCCTACGCAGATCAAGTTTATTTCAAAAGTTGGATGCCACGCCCCTTTCCGCCCCCAAAAGTCTGTAAAAGCCGTAATAATAAACCTAGACCATTGAATTTTGGTATGCATAATAATAATTATATTCTCAATGATTCCTGTGAACTTGGTTGAGATCGAATGAAAAACAAGGAAGTAATTAAAGAATCAATTTTATATGCAAAATTCACTTGCAGCTGCCCGCGCTTTTTTTGTTTAGTTGACAGTGTGACCATAACGGTGTTGTGATTTTTACTCGCTATTTTCAAATATATACAAAAAACTAATTTTAGTATATTTGGTATATTTTTTGTTAATATATCATTTAAATTTTTTGTTTTCTCTCGAAATGGGTTGCGGGTATCATACGGTCGAGCACTCTCGACTGTAGCTTTCTTACTGGTTATACCCGCTACCCATAGGGTAGAAGGGTATTATAACTTAGTGCCAACAGAAAATGTATGTAACAGGCAGAAGGAGGCATCTCCGACCCCACAAAGTATATATATTCTTGATCAGTGTCAGCAGCCGAGACGATATAGCCATGTCCGTCTGTCCGTCTGTCCGTCTGTCCGTCTGTATGAACACCTGGATCTCAGAGACTATAAAAGCTAGAGCTACCAAATTTGGGGACAGTACTCCTATAGGTCCTACGCAGGTCAAGTTTATTTCAAAAGTTGGATGCCACGCCTTTTTCCGCCCCCAAAAGTCTGTAAAAGCCGTAATAATAGACCTACAGCATTGAATTTTGGTATGCATAATAATATTTATATTCTCAATGATTCCTGTGAATTTGGTTGAGATCGAATGAAAAACAAGGAAGTTATTAAAGAATCAATTTTCTATGCAAAATTCACTTGCAGCTGCCCGCGCTTTGTTTGTTTAGTTGACAGTGTGACCAAAACGGTGTTGTGATTTTTACCCGCTATTTTCAAATATATACAAAAAACTAATTTTAGTATATTTGGTATATTTTTTGTTAATATATCATTTAAATTTTTTGTTTTCTCTCGAAATGGGTTGCGGGTATCATACGGTCGAGCACTCTCGACTGTAGCTTTCTTACTTGTTTTATTTTATTTTAATAAGTTTTCTAAATACTTTGAGCACACTCGACTTTCTTACTTGTTTTTTTTTATATATTTAAATGCAAATGAAATAATCTTCTATATACATAAAGTAATTCGTAGCTCTGTCAGTAGCTATAATACTATCACGCACAGACCAAACAGTAAAAGCTACGATGCTGCAATTTTCACACAACCTAGATACGGACATCTAGGCGCCCACTAAGAGGCGATTTTCTGAAATAATTTTTCTATCTTTAATCACTGTTTGAAAATGTAATTAATTGACACATTTTGTTTTTGGGAAAGAGATGTTGGTAACGCCGATATCTACAATCACCTCGAAAACATCGATATCTGCACATATCGCTAAATGAAATCGATGTTCGACGCATTATGTTTTGCACATTCCTACTTGCAGCTCTATTTTCATTTGTTTAGCTGCGGGGCCAGCTGGCTTTTATTTTATATAAGGGGAAAAGTTTTAATTTTTTATCAAAGCTCATTGACGGTGATGTAATAAATGTGGGACCCTTAAGGGCAGAAAACACAAATTTCTATTCACTTGTTTTTTCTATGTACTATATCTACTATCTTCGGTATTGGAACAGACCAACGACTGGAACGAGTTCGAAATTTCCTAGCACGTTCGACAACCATGCGACATGCCGTTTCCGCCTCATCCTTGCCCCATTTGAAAATGAAAAGAACAAATATAGAATAATGTAAATGTTGACCCAGTTACTTAAGTACTTATCCACTAAAAATTGCGACAGATTGTTTCACTAGCCATAGCACTTACGAGTATATAAGCGGACAATATATGCATATGTCTAATCCACGTTTTTGCATTTTAGTAGCTTTAATAGAGTTTAATAGATAATAATAATAGAGTTTAGTGATGATGTAAAAGCATCTTTACGTTAAATTCTAGTATAACGAGCAAAATGAGAGCGAGAGATAGCAAGAGGCTCCCTCTGTTATTTGTTGTGCTAAACATTTTCTAAACAATGAGAGAAGCATTTTTATTATTGGCCTACAGCCAGCGGCTTGAGTACTTTATACTTAATTTCATATTTTGATGCAATTTAAATGAATTACCAAAATTATACCTTTTTACGCACATAGTGATCGTAGAATACGTAGGTACCAAATTTGGGGGAATGAACCATGGACCGTATTACATTTTTCGAGAAAGGAGTCCGCCTTCCACACACTGGAATATATTTGTGATCACCTCTGTGCATAAACATCAGGCCATAGCGATGATCATGCACCACTTGGAAATTGTCGCTGTCCTTATACTGAATCAAATTGTGTCGTAGATTTCTGAAGCTCAGATGCCCCGCTTTGGGCTGTAATTTGACTCTACCCTCAAAAATGGCTTTCCAATTGGTGTGTTTGAATGTTTTACGCATTGCATTCTGCCAGCTACTCTCCAAATCTATATAGCCCGAAATCTCTGATCCATCTCCATGTGAACACGATGTAAACACAATTGTCTGCAGAAGTTACGAGTCGTATACGTGATATGTTAATATTATTGCAGTCTTACCGATAATCGTTTGCTAAATATGGGTGATTCACGTTGCTTAAATTGTAGCAGAACTGGATCTGTGCAATTTGGTGACATAAAAATACTAAAGAACTGAAGGCCCATTATTTTCGGTTGCAACTCTTGCGTTGCCACATCGTGTCGCTCTTTGAACTCCTGTTCACTGTAAGGCACTTTCGTTGAGCGATATCCCAATTTGGCAAGGCAACGTGCCACCTCTGGACCATCCAAGTATAAAGCATCTTCCTTCGTCGTGAATGAATCGAGATAGTCATTATACTTTTTGAATTTTATTAGGCTTAAGTCCACATCCTTTGTCATTTTTTTTGCTATTCTGTCAACAGATTATTGGACAACTATTGCTTTAATTATATTGAAACTTACCCTCTAATTAATAATTATTAATTCATAAAAATAAACAATAATCTCGTTTTTATTTATATTGTTAATGTTTAAAGAACATATAATGTAACTGGTTTTACGTCAACTGACGAGAAAAGCGCTTCCGGTTAACATTCTAAAATATTGTATTTAAAGCAATGAGCAATTGATTGATTTTTAAAACATTGTTAAAGATCAAGTGCCAAACCTTAAAGTAGCATAATAAATCTATATATGTATGTATATAAATTATTAATTCTACCTTGACTTACGACATTGATTTTAATCGTATTTTAATCTGTTTACAAGCTTTGCTGTTTCTGTCTCATCTTTAGTGCAAATATTAAATGCTCTCGACAAGATCAAAAGCTTAATCGACCACTTTGGAGATCACAACATCTGGCAAGAGCAAACAAAAGCAAGAACATCATATTATTTGGCACACTACATCTGACAAGTCCCTGACAAACATAATAAAAAAGAAAAGAGGAAAGCAAACACAAAACGAAATCAAAATCAGAATGAGAATTGAGAATGAATACGTTGGAGAAAAGCAGGGCATTGCACGGTAGACTGGATGCCGCCTACGTCATCGACAAGCGCCATAAATAATGCTATGCTCCGACAAACGGCACATGGCAGTTCCCCCAAGAGATTGATGGGCAATGTAAAGAGAGCATGGAAGAGAGCATCCCAGCACCATATACCATATATACATATATAGAAAAAGACTTGAGTTGAGTTATTGCTAGTTTGCGAGTTTGGTGAGCAGCCAGTGGATAGACCGGGCGGTCAGTGTGCGTGCTAAGCGCTCCAAGACTGGATGCTGCGGTCGCGTGGAGCAACAGCTGAAAATAATATAAAATAAGAAATATACATTTTTGAAAATTTACGTAATTTTATAGTGTTAGTGTGTCTGTGTCTGTGTTCGTCTTTGTATAGCTAAAAAAGAATTCAACAACGAAATGGCCGCTGCATTTAGAAAATTCAATTAGTTTGAGTGCTAGCAATTTAGAATATTCTTTTTGGAAAAAATGCATTTGTATCCAGTCTACATTTATGTGGTGTTCTTATTTAAGTATGCCCTCGCTACGAAAATCACAGTGGGTATGTTTGAAGCTGCTATTCTACTGCAATATAGTATCACATCTTCCCAATATGATCACTTTCAACAGGCGCCATTTTCTATGAAAATGAAAAGGAAATCGAATTAAGTTTCGATCAGGCTCTGCGCGAGATAAACAATTTGAAATTTTTTGGTCTACAGCTTGTACCCATCAAGCGCTATATGCCAACCAATGATAGTTTTCTGCTCCAACAGATTAGTAAGTATTTTCGCCACAATTAAATCACAGAGACTGATATCTAGCCATTTCTTCCGTATAGCTTGTGAACTGCTTTCCAATGCCGTTGCGGCTATTTTCGGACCAAGTTCAAAGGCATCAAGTGGTATGTTTTCTCGGGCCATATGTTGTGATCATTATTTTGTAATTGTTGTGTGTATGTGTTCTGTTTGTTTGGCACAGATATTGTAGCGCAATTGGCCAACATGACGGGCATTCCTCACATTGAATTTGATTGGAAATTGGAGGCCTCGCGTCAGGATCAGTTAAACCATAAGATGACCGTCAATGTGGCACCATCATTGTCAGTGTTATCCCGCGCTTATTACGAAATCATTAAGACCAACTATGAGTGGCGAACATTTACACTAATCTACGAAACTCCAGATGGTAAGCTCTAAAGTACATTTTGGAACATGTTTCATTTTCATTAATTTATTTATTTCTTCAAGGACTTGCTCGCCTGCAGGATCTCATGCATATCTACGCTCTTAATAGGGAATTTGTTAAGCTGCGTAATTTGGCAGACTACGCTGACGATTATCGTGTTCTCTGGAAGGAAGCCGACGAAACCTTTCATGAACATCACATTATTATGGACTGTGACCCGAAATCATTAAAGGAACTGCTCAAAGTTTCCGTAGACTTTAAAATGCAGGGACCATTTCGAGTGAGTTTCTCAAGTAACTTTACTTTGAATACTCTCATATTAGAAATATCAACTTTTAGAACTGGTTTCTTACTCATCCGGATACGCACAGTTCGGGCTTGAAGGACATTTACAATGAGGACTTTAAGGCGAACATAACATCAGTACGCTTGAAAATTGTGGACTCAAATCCATATGAACGCAAGAAGACGCGAATAAGCCAAGTGGATGTAAGATTCAACTCTGGGATTTTCAAAGAAGTTGTGTGTCAAATTAATACTTTTGAATTTTAGCAAATTCTGAAAAGTCAAATGATGCTGCCCATTCTGATCTATGATGCTGTCGTGTTGTATGCCAACTCAATACGCAATGTGATTGCTTCCATGGATCAGTTTTATCCACCTGTCAGCGATTGTACTGCGCGCTTCAGCAACGCCTGGATAATGGGCGAATCTATAATGGCCGAAATGAAATCCATATCGGAGGATGACGTAGAGCCGAGTTTCAAAACGGAAAATATGAAGCTAAACGAGTATGGACAACGCACAAAATTCAATCTGGAAATCTACAAGCCGACAGTGAATGAACCTCTAATGGTTTGGACTCCAGATAATGGCATCAAGGAGCGAAAAATAAATCCCGAATTGGAAACTTCAGCAACGGCTACAGATTTCTCAGTGCAGCGCAAAGTTTTCACTGTGGTCACACATTTTGAAGAACCCTACTTTATGATGAAGTGGGTATATCAAATTTGTAGTTTTATATATCCTAATTGATTTGATACTTTCAGAGAAGATCACGAGAACTTTAGGGGTCAGGAAAAGTTTGAGGGATACGCTGTCGACCTGATCGGGAAACTATCTGAGATCATGGATTTTGATTACGAATTCATGATTGTCAATGGCAATGGCAAATTCAATCCAGAAACCAAGCAATGGGATGGCATTATTCGCAAGCTGATAGATCATGTAAGAGATAGTTCGACTTTAAAGAGGATTGAAAGTAAGCATGTTATTAAATCACTTGACAGCACGCACAAATTGGGATCTGCGACCTGACGATAACTCAGCTGCGAAGATCGGTTGTTGATTTCACAGTGCCATTTATGCAACTGGGTATTAGCATATTGCACTATAAGAGCCCACCGGAGCCAAAGAATCCATTTGCTTTCTTGGCACCTTTTGCCGACGAGGTCTGGATCTATATGATATTCGCACAGTTGATAATGACGTTGGCCTTTGTTTTAATTGCCAGGTGAGTGTTGACTTCGTCTACTCCTCATTTCATCTCACCCAATTTAAACCAGACTCTCCTATCGCGAGTGGATGCCACCGAATCCTGCCATTATGGATCCCGATGAGCTCGAGAACATCTGGAATGTGAACAACAGTTGTTGGCTGATGGTTGGCTCCATTATGCAACAGGGCTGCGATATCCTGCCCAGGTTTGACTAGTTCCCAGTGAGCAGCAATGCTGACGGAATATATATCCAATTGCTATTCAAATTTCAGAGGTCCTCATATGCGCATTCTAACGGGCATGTGGTGGTTCTTTGCCCTGATGATGCTCAGCACGTACACGGCAAATTTGGCCGCCTTCTTGACCAGCAACAAATGGCAGAGCAGCATCAAGAGTTTGGGCGATCTCCTTGAGCAGGATGATGTTAGTTTCGGCAGCATGAGTGGCGGCAGCACTTCCTTGTTCTTCTCGGAGTCGAATGACACTGACTATCAGCGTGCCTGGAATCAAATGAAGGGCTTCAATCCCTCGGCGTTTACCAGCAACAATAAGGAGGGCGTAAAACGTGTGATCAGTGAGCAGGGAAGTTATGCTTTCCTCATGGAGACCACCAGCATGACCTATAACATTGAAAGGAATTGCGAGCTACGACAGATTGGCGGCCAAATTGGTGAAAAGCATTACGGACTGGCTGTGCCACTAGGTAAAGTGTGTTCTGTGATTAAGATGATTTAAAGAAGAAAGGCTTGCTGCTTGTAAATTTATATTTACTTGGATTAATGAACGATGCTAACAATTAATTGGTCACACAAAACTATGAAGAACAATTTAGCAGAAACTCTTAACTATCCGAGTTATGTCAATGCATTATTTTTTTAAGCTAATTTTTTAATATATACATTTAATAATAATAATATTTTTTCCTTATATTTATATTTTTAGGTGCTGACTACCGCACAAACTTGAGTGTTTCGATACTGCAGCTAAGTGAGAAGGGAGAGCTTTATAAGCTCAAGAACAAGTGGTGGAAGAAACACAATGTAACCTGCCAATCATTTCACGAGGTCGACGGCGATGAGTTGTCCATCATAGAGCTGGGTGGTGTTTTTCTGGTACTCGCCGGCGGAGTGGTGATTGGAGTTATCCTGGGCATCTTTGAGTTTCTGTGGAATGTGCAGAATGTGGCCGTGGAGGAGCGTGTCACGCCCTGGCAGGCGTTGAAGGCGGAGCTGATGTTCGCTCTGATGTTTTGGGTTAGAAAGAAACCCATGCGTATATCGAGCAACAGCAGCAGCAGCGGCGGTGATAAATCCTCCAGAAGATCCTCGGCATCCAGGCACAGTTCAAAGGAGAAGACGCGTAGCAAGACGGCCAGTTAGAAAGTTATTATTATTATTTAGGCAACGAATTGGTTAATAATTTACAAATGAATTTAATAAATATTTCGAGGAAAACACTGCAGTAAAGATTGCGTATATATTCGTATTTTTATTATACTTCTAAATATATAGATTTTGCTATTCAGCTGCTTCTCTGGCCACCATTTTTTATGCGATTCAGTATACCCTACATTCAACTTGGCGTGGGCTTTTGGGCACAACCAATTTCAGGCCACATTTACTTTCCATTTATTTGGCTCACTTCCAGACGCAGCCCATGTCACAGCCTCCATAGCCGACACATACCAGCAGTGCTCTTGCTTCTGTGACCATTGTCTTGTCCATAAAACAAATGGCTCTTGGGCTCCGCTCCGCTGCCCTCCCACAAAACTGGTGCTATAATAAGCAGCACTCTCTGCAGCGATCTCAGTTCTGCTCCGTATACATTATCCATAGAATCAACTTTCACAGCAGCTCAGTGCCTCGCGAGCAGCGCTCCGGCTAGGTCCACGTTGGCTTCTCCATACGTTTTGTGTTTGCATCGTCGAGTGGAATATTTTTTACGCTCGATTGGGATATTTTTTTTATCTGATACGTATATTTGGCTATAAAGTGAATAGTGTGTGCTGGTTATTTGTGCATCGTGTTGTGCCGATCGTCATGTGTATATCCATTTGAGATCAAAAATGTCAAAGAGAAGATATGTTTAAAGCCATGATTGCTCTAAAGTTCCTAGTTTTAATCATATTAGCTTTAGGCACCGCAGCCAATGATGATGGATTGGTTATTAAAATTGGTAAATGAAATTCTTGTAAAATATTATATTTCATTCAAATGATATTCCTTTTTTAAGGTGCCATTTTCTTTGACACCGAAATGAATCTGGCCGAGGCCTTTGAAGCGGTTGTCGAAGAGGTAAATGCACTGAATCCTGCCCTGCAATTGGAACCCATAAAGCACTATGTAACTATCGATGACAGCATTTTGTTGCAGGACATAAGTGAGTGCTAAATAATATTAAAATTGGAAAATATTAAGCAATATTTGATGCTAAATATTATTATTTAGCATGTGACTTGATTGGAAATGGTGCAGCTGCTATTTTGGGACCAAGTTCAAAGACAGGCAGTGGTAAGTTGGCTTTCTATTGACGATAAGTTAAATTATTTTTAAACAACAAAATCAGCGTCATAAAATTTTTATACTCGACATGTGTGTATTGTTGTATCTAGCGTCTAGACAGAGAGCCAAGAGATTATCAAAAAGAAAAGAGAGCGCATTCTATGTCACGTTTCTTTAGTCGCAGATCGCGAGAGAATCACTCGTAAAAAGTCGCAAATATACTATATGTACTTTCGATATGCCACTAACCTCGTTAATGATTCTTGTTGTTTCGCATAAAATTGGCAAAAGAAAACATTAGTTCCACATAGTTTTTGCAGTAAATAAACGTATACGTAAAGTCGTGTATAGACCCAAACACAAGATGGGACACTTGCGAGTGTTTTTTTGGATCGATGCCAGGGAAATTCGTTTGGGTCTTGGCGTTTAGTTTTGCAGCGTTGTTTTGCTCGGCACTTTCATTGTGTGTTTTGTTAGTTCACCGAATCATTCTAAACAAAAATATTTATGGGCATTAAAACTTGTGTAATGATCCATCATTTCATTTCTAGATATTGTCGAGGTGCTCTGCAACATGACGGGCATTCCGCATCTGCAATTCGACTGGCATCCGCAGCAATCACTACGAGATCGTATTAATCATAAGATGACCGTAAATGTAGCTCCCTCGGAACTTATTCTATCCACTGCCCTCTCCGATATACTGAGAAGCAAGACCTTCGACTGGAAGTCTTTTACTATTGCCTATGAACGGGATGCTCGTAAGTTGCTGCTGTGATATTGTAATTACTTTTAAATTAAGTTGTAGGAGGGGACTCAAAGTTAAAAATGCAATAATGCTTTGCTGATAGTAATTCTATTTTAACTTGTGCAATGTTTTTTTCTATTGCCATCACAATCTTTAGTAACACTTTTACTTTCTTTCTCTTCTACTCTTCTATTTTTCTACTTCGACTACAATACTAAAACAAACTAATATTCAACGAACGAAAAATAAATCTACTAGTATCATTTATATTGTAACCACAACCACATCTATTTCTAACAAATTATGTGGACTTCTTCTTATTACAAAGACTCTTAGTAATGCTACTTTTAATAGTTCTATTAATACTATTTAAATTACTACTACTACAACTTCTAACATGGATACTTTCTCTATTCTAAATGCTGCAATTAAGATTAGCACAATTACTACTATGAATACTACTGCTACTCCAATAAATACTACTACTATTATTAATATTAATAATGCTACTACTAGTTGTCATACTACTACTACTTATTATAGTTATATTAATTACTGATTCCACCACTTTGGCATTAGTGCCATTATTTCACACTCTTGATCTTCACTTAATTGTTCACAGCTTTGTCCTGCAGCCTCTTTTAAACTAACTCATGCATCTCCCCTCTCCCTCTCCCCTACTCACTCACTTTCCTTTTTTAGACCTTGCCAGATTACAACACATATTTGCCTCTAGGCAGATCCACAAGACTGGCATTAAACTGCAGGAGTTCCAGCGTGGAGACGACTATCGAGTTCTCTGGAAGCGCATTAGCAATGCACGTGAGAAGTTTGTGCTTCTGGATTGTTCCGCTGATATCATAGCAGATGTGGTCAATGCGTCGATAGGATATAATATGACTGGATCGTTTAATGTAAGTGCAATTGATGTTTCAGTGTGACTTCTTTGTACTTTCTTCCTTTATTTAGAATTTATTTATTACCAATTTGGATACGCATATCAGTGGTATCGATCGTTTCTATTCCAACGAGTTCCGAGTTGCAGTTGCCGCCATTAGGATTCGATCTTATATTCCTCCGCCGGTGCATGATGAGGTGGATGTGTTCGATGATGAGCAAGATAAACGGGTAAGTTTAAATATAACTTTGTCTTGTAAATCACAATATTAATCATATTTTTGTTTCGATAGTTCCTCTCTTTGTCCACGCAGTTAATTTATGATGCAATTGTGCTCTACTACAACGCCATGCTACTCTTGAGTCAACGTTCTGGCTTCTATACGCCTCAGTTTGGCTGTGGGCGTGGCTTCTGGCAGCCTGGACCACATCTAGTGCAGCAGATGAAAAACGTAAGACTACTTATAGAAACACTCTGATAAGTCTTTCATGCATTTCTTTGTGATTTGGTTTAGCTGCCATCAAAACAAGTGAAGCCGCCTTATAAAACTCAACGCTTGCACATAACAGAAGACGGCCAACGAGAAGACTTTAATCTCGAGGTCTACAATCCGATTATTGATCGCGTTACGCACATCTGGAACAAGGAACGTCAGCTGGTGGTGTACGAAAAGATCCGAGAGAACTCGACGCAGGCGCTAAAACAGCGACGTCTTGAGGAAAAGGTGGATTTCTCTCAAAAGCCCGTCATATACACAGTTGCCACACGAGTGGGCAAACCTTACTTCACCTGGCGGTTAGTACGATACATTTCAGCCAAAAATTTGATAGTTTAACTCTTGAGTCCCGCAAACAATTTAATTGCTAGTCCGGAACCGGAAGGCGTGCACTATGAGGGCAATGAACGCTTCGAGGGATACGCTGTGGACCTGCTCTACAATCTGGCTGAGGAATGCAAGTTTGATTTTCACTTCGAGCCGGTCAGGGATAACAAATATGGTAGCTATGATGCGGCCACTGATGAATGGGATGGCATAATTAGGCAGCTAATCGACAATGTAAGTGGCCGGCATAAATAATTACCCCAAATATCATAATTCTAATCAGCCCTCCTCAACCGCCATTCACCAATAGAATGCACAGATTGGCATCTGTGATTTGACCATTACTCAAGCACGACGCTCTGTTGTGGACTTCACAGTGCCATTCATGCAGCTGGGCATTAGCATTTTGGCGTACAAGGAACCGCCGCCATCTGCTAATATCTATGGGTTTCTCAATCCCTACAATATGGATGTGTGGCTTTATGTTATGGTAGCTATGCTGTTGACGGCGATGGCTTTGATATTGGTCGGTCGCATGGACTCCTACGAATGGGAGCCGCCGGTGATCAACGAAGAGAATGAGGAGGAACATGAAAATACTTGGCACCTACACAACACAATGTGGCTTGTCCTGGGATCCATACTCAATCAGGGCTGCGATCTGTTGCCAAGGTATTTATGTCTTTCGACAATTCAATTTATTTCATTTAGTAGCCTGCTTCGATAGCGATGACCTGTGATAAATGTATTTACATTTTTTGTTGTTATACCCGCTACCCATAGGGTAGAAGGGTATTATGACTTAGTGCCAACAGAAAATGTATGTAACAGGCAGAAGGAGACATCTCCGACCCCATAAAGTATATATATTCTTGATCAGCATCAACAGCCGAGACGATATAGCCATGTCCGTCTGTCCGTCTGTCCGTCTGTCCGTCTGTCTGTCTGTATGAACACCTGGATCTCAGAGACTATAAGACATAGAGACACCAAATTTGGCAAAAATGTTCCTTCATACCCTACGCAGATCAAGTTTATTTCAAAAGTTGGATGCCACGCCCCCTTCGCCCACAATAAGCATTTATCTAGAAAAAGTCAAGTTTTTTTTATGTAAATCGCGTATAACTCCAAAAGTTCTTTGTGTAATGATGTGTAATTTGGTAAGCCATCTGCGCTTGACACTCTTAATATACCCTGTAATTTTGGTAAAAATCGGATAAGTAGAACAAAAGTTATTCGCGAAATTATTTATCAAAATTGTTGTTCCCAATGCATATGGACGTTTTAAGTGTGTGATTGACCTAGAGATATCAAATTTGGTGACAGTATTCGTGTACGTCTTACGCAGATCAAGTTTATTTTAGATTTTTGCCACGCCCCTTTCCGCCCCCGAAAACTGTAAAAGCCGTAATAATGAACATAGAGCATTGAATTTTGGTATGCATAATAATAATTATATTCTCAATGATTCCTGTGAATTTGGTTGAGATCGAATGAAAAACAAGGAAGTTATTAAAGAATCAATTTTGTATGCAAAATTCACTTGCAGCTGCCCGCGCTTTGTTTGTTTAGTTGACAGTGTGACCATAACGGTGTTGTGGATTTTTATTCGCTATTTTCAAATATATACAAAAAAAACAAGTTTTAGTATATTTGGTATATTTTTTGTTAAAATATCATTTAAGTTTTTTGTTTTCTCTCGAAATGGGTTGCGGGTATCATACGGTCGAGCACTCTCGACTGCAGCTTTTTTACTTGTTTTTTATATAAAACAAGTAAGTAAACAAGCGCGAGCAGCAAGTGAATTTTGCATATAAAATTGATTCATTAATAACTTCCTTGTTTTTAACTCGATCTCAACCAAATTCACAGGAATCATTGAGAATATAATTATTATTATGCCTACCAAAATTCAATGCTCTAGGTTCATTATTACGGCTTTTACAGTTTTCGGGGGCGGAAAGGGGCGTGGCAAAAATCTAAAATAAACTTGATCTGCGTAAGACCTACACGAATACTGTCACCAAATTTGATATCTCTAGGTCAATCACACACTTAAAACGTCCATATGCATTGGGAACAACAATTTTGATAAATAATTTCGCGAATAACTTTTGTTCTACTTATCCGATTTTTACCAAAATTACAGGGTATATTAAGAGTGTCAAGCGCAGATGGCTTACCAAATTACACATCATTACACAAAGAACTTTTGGAGTTATACGCGATTTACATAAAAAAAAACTTGACTTTTTCTAGATAAATGCTTATTGTGGGGGCGTGGCATCCAAGTTTTGAAATAAACTTGATCTGCGTAGGGTATGAAGGAACATTTTTGCCAAATTTGGTGTCTCTATGTCTTATAGTCTCTGAGATCCAGGTGTTCATACAGACAGACAGACGGACAGACGGACAGACGGACATGGCTATATCGTCTCGGCTGTTGATGCTGATCAAGAATATATATACTTTATGGGGTCGGAGATGTCTCCTTCTGCCTGTTACATACATTTTCTGTTGGCACTAAGTCATAATACCCTTCTACCCTATGGGTAGCGGGTATAAAAAGTAATTCCCTGTCTCCACTTCCCCATAAATGAATGCTTTTAGCTTTCATTAAAATTAGTTTAGCATATGCTTGACATTTCGAAAGATTTTGTTCAGCTAATTTTCACTTTTACCTGAATTGTGACCTGCATCCGTTTAGTCATGATTTAAAGCAACGGTTCGGTTAAAATCACCAAACTACATATGAAGAAAAAATTGAGAGAACTCTCAAAAAATAAAAATAATTAAAGAGAACAACATTTAGGGAAACCATCAAATATTACGGATTTCTCAGCATTATTAGATAATTAACGAAGAATATAATAGAGAGAGGAAATCCAAATGGTGTTGCGAATAGTGATGTGTAACAACAAAAATGCGTAAACATTTATGTTTACGTACGCAACAGCAAATTAAGAACATATTATGTTTATGAAATTATAAAATTTTTTCAAAAATGCAACTGAAGTTTAAAACTGTTCTTTACCTTACCTTACGTAAAAATTGGAACATCGCACACTAGCGCCAAATCGGATCAAATGACCTATTGGAATCGTTCGTTATTGGTTAGGTATATTCTTAACACCGAAATAGTTCATGACTTTTTGAATTTTTGCAACGCCGTTTGTTCAAGAGGCGTTATTTACATATTATTGGGCTGTGTATTGATAGTACAATCAGTGAGTGAATAACTACGAACTATGTTCGTGATATGTGTGTATATCCAACATCTCTTTTACTTATTGAATAATTAATATGTATAATTCTTTACAATTATTAAAACATTCGATTTAATTATTAACTAATTTTAACACCTAATTATATTTCACATTTGTAGGTATTTATTATTTCTGGAATTAATAACATTTGGTATATGTTTAATTCATATAAATAATTCCATTTTACAAAACTCTTTTACATTTAGGGGCGGCCCAATGCGACTGCTAACCGGCTTCTGGTGGATCTTTGCGCTGCTCGTCTCGCAGACTTATATTGCCAAGCTGGCTGCCTTTATTACCTCCTCAAAGATGACTGGCAACATTGCCTCGTTGAAAGATCTGGTAGATCAAAATAAGGTGCAATTCGGCACCATTCGAGGTGGAGCCACTTCTGTTTACTTCTCGGAATCGAATGACACTGATAATCGCATGGCCTGGAACAAAATGTTGTCGGTGAAACCGGATGCCTTCTCCAAAAGCAATGAGGAGGGTGTCGATCGCGTCAAACTGAATGGGGGAAGATATGCCTTTCTAATGGAGACCACAAATCTGCAATATTATACCCAGCGTGATTGCCGATTAACTCAGATCGGAGAAAGTTTCGGAGAGAAGCATTACGGAATTGCGGTACCGTTGAGTAAGGCCACTGAAAATATTTAATAACGATTGCAGGCTTATCTGTTTTGCACTCCTTAGATGCCCCATTTCGGTCGAATCTAAGTGTGGGCATATTACGGCTTAGTGAGAAGGGCGTGCTCTACAAAATTAAAAATAAATGGTTTAATACGAATGAAACCACTTGTGATCACAACGGTTCTGGCAATGACAACGGTCAGTTTGATATGGATGCTGTGGGTGGACTCTTTGTGATACTCATTGTGGGCGTCGTTGTCTCCTTCATCATCGGGGTGGTTGAGTTCCTCTGGCATGTGCATAAAATTGCACTCCGAGAAAAGGTAAATTAACTTGTCCGATTTAACGAGCTTGACTTACCGTTTATCTTCACCAGATTAAGCCAATGGCGGCCTTCAAGGGAGAGGTTCACTTCCTAATACGCCTCTGGCAGAATCGAAAACCTTTACGAACCTATCGAGAGAGTCAAGACTCTACCTCCACGGGGTATTCATCGCTTGGCAATCTGACAAGCGCATCCAGCGGCAAGAAGAGAAAAAAGTCCAAAAAGCAGTCATAGTAGTGATCATGGAACACTTTTAACATTCTCTGAATAAATCATAAATACATACATATTTATATTTTTAAAAAACACAAAAATCGATTTTTTTTTATTTTAATTAAGAATTAATTAATGGACTCCCTTAGAGAGATTTACAAATCTCAGAACTTGTAATTATGAAGATAATCAAACTAGCTTAGTTAAACTTGTTTCCGTTTCTTTTAAAATATGATTTTAAGTAGTCTCACATTTATTTTTAAGGCAGCTCTTGCGAGCCTAAAAAAATTGCCTCTACGTGAGCACAAGGCTCACACAGGGCGAGTTATTGGTTAAAGTTTTCAACTAGCAATAATCGCAACTCGGTTGTAACCTCATTGTTTGCGATAATGCCACTGCACAAGGTTGTGATTTTGGTCAACCCAACACTGAACACATATCCCCTGCATGTGCCTTAACAAATTGGGAATTATTCCGAGGAGACCTTGAAGTAGCTTAACTTCCCAACAAGCTTCCCCGGTAATGACCATTGTCATAAAACTGCAAACTAGTTTAACTGACAATTTCCGAGAACCAGTTTCAATACAGTTGCATTAGCAATCGCAGACAATGTCACTGCACCCTGGCTTTAAAGCTCGTCCTTTAAGGGTTGGACACAAATCGAAACCTCTGAGCTATTGAATTTTTATGACCTAACGACAATTCTTCTTGTGCTTTTTTTGAGGCAAGCCAGCTTGATGATGACCACTGACGGTATAAGACACGCACTCACATTCAATTTTGATGGTGCCTTACTCCGAGAAAGAAGAAAAAAAGGGTCGAGTGTCTGTAGTGCGTTTGGGTCAGATATTTGGATTATGCAAGTTAAGCGGCTTGCCTAGAGTGCTGCCAAATTGTAAGCAGCTTTAAGGCCACAACGCACCGTTTGCTTAAAGCCAATGCCTACCATTCTTTTACCTTTTGCCAATTGGCCGCCTTTTTTATGGGGCCCACTTGAAGTCATCAACAAATTGCTCCGCACTTACCAAATGGCCAAACTCTTTGTACTTTGTGCTCTCTGCCTTGTAATTTAAATGGCCTTTTTATGGTGCGGGTCATAAAGTGTGCAAATAAGGGTTAATTATGTCTCGCAGTTGACGTTCCAAAGTGCCAACATAAGATGCGCAAATTTGTAACTGGCAATTGCCCTATGGGAATGTTAATGAGGTCATTTTAATTTCTTGCCGCTCCAGTGAGCGGAGGCATTGAATCGCTAGATAATGCGTGTTAAAAACGCCTCTGTACTACCTCAAGGAATGATATGGATATGGAGTTGACTTATTGTAATTAAATTCAACTCATCTCACCTCTTGTTCAACTTGACTAGACCCTCAGAAACCCCATTTAATGAGCAAACTGACAAAACTGTGACTGTTTCTCATCTTGCTCCGAATGACAGGCCGAAACAAGCTTATTAGCCCATGTCAAAACGCCCTCTGAGTTGAGAGACGCATGGCAAAAAGTTGTGCCCAAAACGGATGTTGCCAATATCAACACCATAAAATAACAACAACGAGAAGAAACTCAAACACAAACCCCAACCCCAACCCCAGTCCCAATCCCAAGCCCAACTCAAACCCATAAAATCAGACGCAGTCGATTGCCTCATCGTCGAAGCGGAAACAATTGACTCGTTTACACAGCCAACACAACAAAACGCAAAAAAAGAGAAAACACAACCTGACAACATAAACATGAGGCGCCAATAAAAAAGAGCAAAAAATCGAGTTCAGAAAAAAGGAAAGGCCACATTGTAACCAGTGCAAGTGGAGAATGCTTTCCGGATTGTTTTAGTTGGGGTTTGCCTCAGCCTCAGCCTCAGACTCTATTGGTTTTTTGTTGTGTCGAATTTTGCTCTCGTTTTGATTTGAATGTCTATGACATTTATATCATTTTTTTGGGTGTATAGTTGTTTATTTGATTTTATTATTTAATTGTTTATTTTGTTTTTATTTATTTGGTAGTTTTGAGTGTTTAACCACATTGTGAATGTTTTGTGTGTTTTATTTACGTCGCATTTTTCGCTTTTTCTCTCAAATAATATGTGGAAAAACCGCAAATTGTTTTATTGTGTTTTTGTGTTTTGCGCTTGATGATAAAATTTTAATTGTTATTTATAGTCTGACATGCAAAATGTATGGGCTATTTTTCGTTCATGCTGTGTTAATTGGCTGTGAGTACGAGACGAGTTCCAGATGCTAAAATGTGATGCTTTATTATTGTATGTGGCAAATGCATTTATTAGCAAAACTTAAAAACACTTCAAAGTAAATTAAAAATAGCAAATGGAAATGAGAGAGATTTGTTTATCGCAATCGCATTTACTTACTTAATATTTGGAATATGTACTATTAAATAAGACATATTCTTGTCGACATATCGTTAAAACTAAATTATTTAATGTACTCTTAATTTAAATAAATTGCTTGAAGAAACTTAATTTAAATCAGCTGTGTTAGTACTATTAAGTAAAGAATAACTTTTAATTTAAAAAACTCTGCAAATAATTTTGAGAATTTCTGATAGGCTTTTATTAATTGATTTTTTATTGTTGCTTTAAAGCAGATTGGCAGTATGCAAATAACTCCATGATATTATTTGGCAAGCAGCTGAGTAAGGAATGCATTGAAACGTTGGACGGCACTCAAATGTAAATCTATGCTTGGAATGAAGCCGCAATGCATTTTAAACAACAAATAGGAGGGGTGCGGCAGTGTCCCTGGCATGAATAAACAACAACAACAACAAGAGCAGGAGGCAGACTAGAGGGAGGGGTTGAAGCGACTAGAACAACAATAACTGAAGAGCCGGGCTATATCGTATACGTATGTTGGCTTGTATTTTCGATAGCAACACGCGCGGCAACGAGCCTCGTTGAGGTTCCAGTAGCAAAATCAGGCAGCTAACCAGCAGAAAACAAGCAGGCAAATAAAAACAAAGCCAGCACCAACTGAGAGCAGCCTTCAGGCTCAGGGAACAAGCATCAGGCATCAGGCATCAGGCACCACGCATCGGGCATCGGGCATCAGGAATCAGGCTCAAATTCAATATGGTGCAACAGAGGAAGTCCTACAGACGCAACCAGTGAGTGTGTGTGTGTGTGCGGATGAGTGTGCGGTGTGTGTTCTCATTGAACCAACAGCTTGTGGCGTCAATTTGTGGACATTATTGTTTCATGACTGCGACCGGGTACGGGAATGGCAACGGGAACGGGAACGAGAATTGGACAGAGAACGGGATGAGAACGAGGCCTAAGCAAAGCTTGACAACTCGCCACAATCATTGGCAACTATTTTGGGGCAAAGGCGTGGTGCGTGGACGTGGGCGTGGCATGGGCGTTGTCGATGCCGTGCGGGACTGTTGTGATCTAATTTTTGATTATTTACGCGATTTGCGCGTTAAATTTGCACGAAAAATTAATTGCAGCCGCAGTTTGTTGGCTTTTAGTGGCTCCGTTTGTTTTCAGCTGGCCAGTTTTCTAATTTTGGTTGGCCAAACAGGCCAACGGACAGCGAAAGTGAAAGAGAGTAAGATAATACGATGGAGCCAGCATGCTCTCGTGGGAGCTGAAATTAATTACGCTGAAATTAGTGCAGCGTGGGTATAATGAGAAATCTATTAGAAATTGTTTTTATTATCGTATGGCAGTTGGAAATTCTCCGCAATCTATTTAAATGTATGGCTTGACCATTACGAGTTAAATACTTAAATCGAACAATATTATAATTAAAATTCAATTAAACTTTTTACAAAATAAATATAATTTTTTGTTTGCGTATTATCTATGTGTTCACATATGAAAGTAGTATTATTAAATTATTATATCTTCAAAAGTTGTACAGTAGAATTCGATTATAACGTCCGCTTATTGCGACCGAAACTCGATGGCTTGGTTTGTCCCCATACAAGCTCCTTTCGGTTAGTGCGTCTTCCGGGAATAACGACGTAAAATCGTCGCTCCGTTGAAAGTGGCTATAACCGGATTTTACTGTATTTCCTCAAATGTCAAATGATTGGCAACTGACAAAATGCTCTTTAGTATGTGACAGCATTACGTTCATTTCCAGAAGTTAATTGGAATGACTTTTGTAACCTCATTGAATAAAGTATAAATCAACATCATAGCTTCGAGTTTGAAATTGATTTTCAATTATTTTTTTTTTTTGCATTTTGCTGTTGGCCAACAGTTGTCAAGACCAGAGGGATTGGAGTGCTATCGGTTTGGTATTTCCCAATACAAGTGCCGATGGCCAATCAGTTGAGAGCTGGTCTATGGCACATTCCTATGACATTTACAAACGTATTAATTGAATTCAATTTACAGAATTACTCGTACAACTCTGTGTCGACGGCCGACTGCCGACTGCCGACTGCCGCCTGTTGGGTCAGCTCTGGGGTCTAGGTCTCAGCTCAGCTTTGCAGTTGAAACATTGATTTGATTTTCAAGTCAATGTCATTGTGTTGCAGTTTTAAGTTCATTCTACTGTTGCGAAAGTTTCACCACTGGCAAGAAGGGACAGACGACGAACCACAACTCGACACTCGTTAGAGCTTCAAGCGTTTTGAATTTCAGCTTCTCCCACTGACCCATTTCTCGACATACTCAGTCTGACAGTTTGCTGCTATTGGCGATTTAATTAAAATTTCTTGTTGTCTCGTTGGATTTTGTATAATAATAATCATACTGTTGAAATTATTACATTTGGTGTGCTCATGATATGAGCCTATAATTCATTTGTTAATTTAAAGAAAATTTCAATTTTCACCTAATCTATCCCAGGTTTCAGAAAATCTGGGCATTTTTGGCTTAAAATACTCTCTACAGCAAAATATATTAAAAGTTGATTAAAAATTCCAAAAAGAAATTTCTTTTTTCAGAAATGTATTTATTATACACTCCTTTATATTTTCATCTAACCACTTTACCAGTTTCGAAAAAAACAGGGTATATGCATCAACTATAAGTCATATTCAATTTAAATTAAAGCTTTTAATAAATAGCCTTAAGTTTTCCTCACATATTTGTGAGGATTACTGCAACATTTTCATAAAGGCATTAAATGCAAATTCCAATCTATATATGTAAATTATAGTTTTAAATGGATTTTGGTGCTTTGATAACAAATTATTAAATGCCATATTACGTAGTTTGCCATCGGATGCTGCATAATTTAGGACATTAAAATTCATAAAATTCTAAATTGGCGTGCTTAATTAATCTAGGCTTAAACAAATTATGACCAGCTTTATTCGATGTTCAATCCATGGGTTGTGTTGCGAAACTGAAATGATTTGATTTGTGTTGCCTCCAGCTTCAAGCGTCGAGTTGAAAGGGACATTTAGCAACGCAAGGGAAATTTTACAGTGGTGAGTTTGTAGTGCGCAGCAGTTGTCATTTAAGTTTTATCGTAGTTAATTTTTTCTAGGGGAAACCATCAAGTTGTGTTTATTATTAGCTTTGAATATATGCATCAAAATCAAGCGCCGACCCTGAATTAATAAGCCAATTATTTGGGCAAATGTTTGACAATTGACACAAAAACGTGTCGTATACGTAATTTGAGTTAAGCTTAAAACTGCAAATCGAATGCGTGACACAGCTGCGACTTTTCTCAAAGCGACACAAATTAACAATATCATAAAAAAAGAAAATATGTTTATACGAATTAAGCAAAGCATTCACGCACACACGCACACTCCCAAACACACACACATGGCCGCACAAAGATACGAAGAAGTGCCGAAGTTCGAAATGGGCCGCCAATGCGAAGACATTGAAAATGGGAAAATGAACGCCTCCCAGGACATGCGATAGGCTGTTGCTGTTAAATAATAAATAAATACGCGACGCACACACATACTCACAAAAGGGGAGTCAGACAGACAGACAGACCGTTTCTATGTAATGCGCAGAGAGGCGCCGCTAAGTATGCTATAGAAAACGTGGCATCGAACTTCGCTGTTGAACGTTTGTCGTGACGTTATACTTGTGAATGACAAGTGAATTGAGTAACTTGTTGTCTCAATTTTATTTAATGTTTATTACCGACAACCTCATAGGCCAATATCCAATTTCAACGGTAATTTTATGGGCTGGCATTTGCTTTAAATATACAATTTGCCGATGTATATAAGTTGGGTACCTACCGTATTTTCTTACTTGGCGACTGCGCATATTTCGTTGCCTTTCTTTTGCTCCCAACAGTTTTTCTTTTTTTTTGTGTTTTTTTTTCCTTTGCTGCTGCTTTCTTATGCTCATTCTTATGTTTTGCCACCTGGGCTGAAGAGTCGTTATCTTTCAATTGGGGCGTGTGGTGGATTTGCGGGAAACTCACCACACATTTTTAGTTGAGCAGCCTAATTACAAGGTTTGCTGTAATAAATGACGCTTCTCTGACGTTCGTTTATAGGCACCAAAGCGTTCGGTAATTGTTTACAGAAATGTCAACAAAGTTCATTTTTAGGATTTACATTTTTTATTTTTTAATTGTTGTTTATTCTTTAGTTTATTTGTTTGTTGGTTGGTAGCTAAAATTATTCGAATGTAGCACGAGATTTCATAATAGGTTAGGGGTAGTCATTAAAAAATCTCCAATTTTAGAATGTCTGAATATAAAATATTTATTACTAATGTAATTGCCAATTGAGCTGCCCTACAATTTTGAAGATTATAATTTAACAGTTCTGATCAATTTTGAGATCTTCCATTCAAATACGAATGCATTTATAATTACTAATTCAAACACGTATATTCATGAAATTGAAGCACCCTACACGATATGTTCGGATACTTACATAAATTCCCTTTACCGCTGATATTATGAGTACTCGCACTGTATTTTACATGCTCGTCATGCACGTTCATTGCGTTCTTAGTTACCATTATGCTGGCATCTATGATTAACATGGCTATAATAGTCACTAAGTGCATGCTTTTGACTTTGCTGCATACGTTTCAAAGTCATTAGACGCCACACACACACACACACAGACAGACATACCTATATAAACAAAAACATACATACACATACTTCGATGATGATGGGATTGCAGCCCATGCTATGGTCATTATGCGGTTGGTTATTTTCAACATTTTCGTGGCTCAAGTGCTTATTTGTTTGTATGAAGCGAGCGCCTTTAACTATGCAGTAAATGTAGTTTCTGTTTTCACTCTTCGAGTTGGCTGTGTTTTTCATTAGAAGCACTTAAAAATCGACACGGTACACAGTTATTTGTTCTTTACCTTTGCCAAATTGCTAACTTCAAGCCTCATTCTGCATTGCAGTTTTCAATCAGCCTAATGACAGAGACAGACAGCGAGAAAGAGGGAGAGCGAGAGACAGCGAACTGGAGTGCAATTTGCTTTTTAATTAGAAGAAAATAAGTAGCCGAAAAGTAGACACTCGAAAAACTATTCGCAATACACTTGAACAAACAAAAAAGATAAACAGACCATAATAACAATAATAAACAAGTTGCCACTTCATTTCGAATGGTCCAACGAAGCCCTGATAACTACTTACTGCCAATATTAAAATCCTCCACAAAGCAATGGCAACTCTTGTCCAAAAGATAAACAGCAGCAACGGCAAAGAATACAACAAAGCAAAGATAGACGGTAATCAGCATTTATGGCTGAATTTTGTCTACGGTCAAAATAACATTGCCATTCAAGGGAGTTGGGAACGATTGAAAATAAATTATGTAAAATTAAAAATATATTTATTTTTGAATATCTACTTACTTTTATTTCATTTTTCCTTTAATATAAGTTATTAAATAAAATAATTTTTGAAAATGAAATTTTATTTTTAGAGGGTATTTCCAAGGCATTATTGTAAAAAGGCATGTTTGCTTTTCTTTTGAATTTTGTTTTTTGAGCAAATAATTTCATATTTTGATGCTTAAGCGTTTATTTGCTTAGCGGCTGGATCCGATGTAATCTGGCAAATGTACTCGCTGTTGCAACAGTCTCTACGACTCTCCAGCTCTAGGAGCAGCAACTCCTCCACTCGAGCTAATGACACTTTATGTGGCCAGGCTGAAGTGGCTCATCGGGTTCAAATAGAGTTGTAGCGCCGGACTGCTTTTGGGTGTCTGTGGAATGTGCTATAACGCTCCTTGTGTGTGTGTGTGTGCAGTAAGTTTTAGAGCGAAAGGCGTAAGTTGCAATGGCGCCAAGCACTGTAAGAGGCTGAAATTCAGTTGAGGGGTTTTTCTCTTGGTTTATGCACATACTACAAGTATGCCTCAGAGTGTGGTGGTGTGCGTTTGTGCAAGTGTGTATGTGTGTAGTACCTACTTGGTCAAGTGATTTAGCTTGTGATTATATTGAGTGCAGCAGCTTGAGCTGACGGTTGGTCGTGTCTTCAATTGGCATGGCCTGTGCGGTTACTTTGCGGTTTATCAGTCAATGCCTTAATCACAACTTGTCCACAACGACAGCACCGCAAAGTTATTGATTAATTACAATTATAAGACTTATTTTGCATGTCGAAAAAAATAATGTTGTGTTATACACAATTATTTTATATTATTATGTCATATTGATGGTTTTGAATACCTTCAAAATCTGGAGGTAACAAATTGATCCTGATCTAAAGATTTGATTAAACAATATTTCGCGTACCTAAAGCAATTCTGCAAATATTCATATTATTAAACTTAATATTTAACAAATTACATAATACTTAAATTATTTAAGAGCTGATATTAAAAATAGTTGACGCTGTTTAATAAATGTATGCCTGATACTTTTCATACTTTCAAGCATTGGGGGAAACAAATTTGCTCTTATCTCAATTTTTGCAATAATCTGCAGGTTGTAAACAAATTTAAAGTGCAATTAATTACATGTGAAGTGCCTCAAGGTAGGTGGGGCGCGGCCGCTTTTACTATTTTAAACGCTTCCGCCGAACAATGCAGCTGGAAAATAAATTAAAAAATTTAGTAAGCCATTTGTTGTTGTCTGTGGCTGTCTGTTGGCCGCACATAAAACTTGCTCGTACTGTTGCCTGTCTGTCCGCTGTCTGTCTGCCTGCTGGTAATAAACAAAAAAATTTACGCGCTGCTAACATGCAACTTGTGGCGCTTGCAACTTGACTCAAGGTTTTCTTCAAGCAATTGCACATCGTTCGGCTGCTTTTGGGATGAGGGGTAGCTTGGTGTGCTATGGTGTGTTTGTGGTGCGGGGTTGGTGGGGACAAGTGGAACGTACTAATGCAATTTGCGGTGCGCATAAAACTTGCAGCTGGCATTTCTATAGAGGTTATGCCCAGCAATTCCATGTTATTGTTTCTCTCCAGCAACTTTGTAATTGAAATCAAAGTGTGTAAACTGAGAGCAAAATCAAAACCTAATGTGCCACACATGAACACTTTTCCTCCCCCTTTGTTGCAGCTTCTAACCCCTCTGCTACATTTGTACATACTCGTGTATTTGAACATATATTTTGATTAAACCTCGAACACAATTAAGCAATCTGTAACAGGAAACTCTGTGTGAATGGTTCGAAAGTGTGGCAAGTGTTTGATTTTGATTTGGCTTACATTTCACTTGATTACATTCCGCTCTACTTTATGTGAATATGTGTGTGTCTGTGAATGGCCAAAGTTTTAGTGAAAAGTTTTTCCAAGTACTTTACAGCTGCAAAAGAAGCGCAATTGCAAGACAATGAACACTTTCTAAGAACGATCCATAAATTAAGATGTATTTGTCAGGTGACGAGCTCCAAGTAAATAAATAATGTACTTAAATGGGGTGAGAGAAGTCAACATAATTCCAGAGCAATTAAAAGTCCCTAAGGACATCTTGAATGTTGAAGATGGCATGGAAATTAAATAGTATAGTTCCGAAGTGAGTTAAATACTCAAACTTTTTTTTTTAAATAGCAGATGTATGCTTAGATGTTCTTTTAATAATTGAAATTGTTCAAAATGTGTTGTGATGTCCTTCTATAGAGTTAATCCACATTTGGCCTCTTACTTACTGAACGGTAACGATATAAAAAGAATTTCTGCTGTTGATGATCTGGGTATTCTCTTAGATCAAATTTTGCATAGCATGACCCTTTTAGAGTTTTATGTTATAACTATAATAGATTTCATTATGTATTTTCCAGCGCTAACATTATATTAAAACTGTACTACTAATTAATAATTAGACTGAATTTAGCTTATGGTAATACATTTGAATGTTTTCATTTCTACCCGTTGCTTTTTGTGTCCGATTCCTTACGATTTTATCGTAACCGAATCTATCCTGTCCGAACGCCAATCGTGTCCATCGTCCTGCGATGGCGCCTCTCGGTAAAATCATTCGACACTTAATTTATGTAATTAAATTTTACTACTTATATTTTGCAATAAATATTAATAAAATACATATATTATATTTCATTTATTACATTATTTATTTTCTGCAGTAAGATCATGATTGCATAACCATAGTAAATCTTAATGTTAAATTAACTTTGTGATTTACATCTGAAATGGACCGACAAATGGCATTTCAACATCGATTCGCCTGCTAATTTACAACAATAGGATTATGGTCTTAGCACTATGTATCGGCCACAATAGGCTTTTTGCTCTAGAGCTAAGTCTCTTGGCTTTCGTAAGCTTCTTCTACAATGTGCGAATGTGTGAATGCGTGTTGGAACAAATGATGCATCAAAACCAACGCTTCCAAAGGAATCACCATTAAATATTGATATATTGAGCGCTCACAATGTATGCGACCAACAACACATATCTACTATTGTCTTCTACTTGGCATCGTCGACTCAGACAGGGTCCGTTGAGACCCTTTAGCATTGATTTGAAGTGCATTTTGTCATAATATTTGTTTTTGCGCCTGCCAGTATGCAATCATGTTGCATACCAGCCGAGAATATAAATTGATAAATTACAAAATTATTAATTAAAGCTGGAAGGAGACGAGCTGATCCCTGACCTCTTCTCTGAAAATTATGCCACAATATTAAGATATTCATAATTTCCACATACCGCACACAATAAATCTTTTGTATGTGTGTGTGTGCGTGTGTGTTTTGGGTTAGTCTTAGGCAACAGCAGCAGCCGTTTAAGTTCATGTCATTTGTCAAATTTGAATTTTACACTTCCTTCCGGTGCGTCTCTTGGAATTGCAATTTGCTGCACAGCCGCCGGCTACGATTGCCCTGTCTGCCGTCTGCCGTCTGCCGATTGCCTTCTGCCTTCTGGCATCGGCCCTCCTCCGATTTCCACCTCCCATTGCCTCTAATCACTCCGCCTACTTGAGCAGCAGCCGTTATAATTAACCAAAGTTGCCGGAGCCTCAGCTATGCATCACCCCAGCCTCATCCCGAATTGCAGTCTGCCTAAACCAAAACTCGTCGCATGACAAATGTCTTCAATTGCAGTTCCTGTGTATCTGCGGGTTGCATCTCAACGGCATGCACTCCGCTTAAGATGCACAGATACAAAATGGCACACCAAGCTTATGTAAATGCCGTTGACATCGTCGTCGTCGTCGTCGTTGATGTTGTAGATGGCCTCAACGACCTCCTGATTCTCGCTCTCTCTTAGGCTATTTTAGATAAATTCCTGTGATTATATTTTGCTCAATTGCACGTGCCTGCACATTCATGTGTAGATATCTAAATGTATCTATCTATCTAGGCATGTGTATGATTGCATGCGAATGCGTGTGTATTTGTGCGTGTGCGTGTGCGGTATTTTGGCAAATTGATTTGAGATTTACCATTAAGATGATTTCCATGCATTTTGAATTTCGTTACGCAAATTATTTTCATATAAATTATACATTTTCTAATGAATATAAAATTAATTAATGCCGCACACAGAGAGCCATATGGCCGGCCAATTTGGAGTTACCATATTTTGAAATCGATGAGGCATACATTTGGCTGCTATAAGTCATGCCTAACTTGACTTCGTGATTGACTTTTGTATACCCTATGCATTTAAATTTTAGATCTGATTTCCTTCTTAGATTTATATATGTAAATAGGCAAGCCGAATATAAATTGTATGAAATGTTTAATTGCTCATCATTTAATGTTATCTACTTTGCTGTGTTATTTAATTTCTCGTACTCAAAATAGTTTACATGTGAAAATTTAATTAGGATCCATTAGAAGAATTGTATTGATTCAGCTTAGTACACAATAACAGTTAATGTGCAACATATCTCTTATTACAATAGTAATATTTAATGGGATAGGATACCGAATACATTTGAAATTACTGGAAATAACTTATTAAAGCAGCTCTTCTATTTGATGCATTGATTAAGCTATTTCAAATTACTAAATCTTAACTTTAGTGGCCTCAAAGAGACCGCAAGCCTTTAATTGAGTTGGCCGACAATTGTGCACCTCAGCATTGGCTTTGGCCTGAGACACAATCGAAATGAGCACGTTTCGAGTTGCCTGTTGGTTGCTCGGTTGCTTTGAACACATTGCGGTTACACACACAGGCGATGGCCAGCTGGTAGCATTGTAATCCCAGGCGCGCCTAAAAGCAGCCAACAGCATAGAGACAAAACACACACAAACGCAGATTACAAAGCAAACTCACAACACGATAGCTATAAAAAAAGCGGGATGGCAAAAAACAATGGGAATGTAAAGAAAACGAAAAAGAAAACTAAAGTCGGAACAGCTCTAAAAACAATTTGACATTTGGCCAACGAGCAGGAGGAGCAAAAAAAAGAAAAAATGAAACAAAACTCATAGCGACCTCGTGACGGTGCCCATAAAAAATTAGTGGGTCTGCCAGGCGAGCAGCTCACGTTATCAGCAACGCCATCAATTGACGATCCGACGACCCTACGACCTGACGACCTGGCCAGTTGACAATCTGACGGACGCTGTCAACGCCCAGAAAAAACAAACATTCCCACAACGTGGCCAAAGCACAAAGCGTTGGAGTCAAATGCACAACGCCTATAAGTTGGCAACGAAATCAAATGAATGGCCTGGCTGGCAACTGGACAAGCTTCGTGTTGGGTAATGCAAAGCGATAATAATACGTGACCAGTCTGGTCACAGTATTCAGACTCAGTTGTCAGTACTCAGTACTCAGTACTCACAACTACAGTAGATGGGGTAGTGGTCTTTAAAGCCAAGGTCCAGTTTCAACCAAAACTTTGTGTATCACGAGCTTTAGCTGAAAATAGACAAACTGCTTTATGTAGCTGTATTTCTGAGCGCTTACAAATTGATGTGAATTTCTTCACATGTTGCAGCAGCTATGCACACACACACACGCACACACGCAACCTAACCGAAACGCCATTCATCATCATCGGCAACTGAATATTTTATTTGGTTTTTTCTTCCTTTTGTTGGTTGCCTTTTGCAGATATTAGATACGAGTATCCACACTTTTGCCAGGCATGTTAAGCGGCGAACAGGATAAAAGATACATTCTTCTTGGTGTGAGCTTGTGTGTGGGAAAATAAGTTTTCAAGTTACAGCCTAAGGCTAGCTGGATCAACTTCTGAACAACTGAAGCACAGTGGGTCTATATCGGCTGATCGTTAATGTAGCGTAATTTGCATAAGTTATTTAAAAATAATAATTATCGACTTCTATTTTATTTTTGAAGTAAAATTGCACTACATTACTCAAATTAATTTGATGTATTAGCATTATTTACAAATTGTTTTTGGGGCAGTGTGCCATAGCACGCCAGCCAACTAAGACTTATGGCGATTGTAATACGAAGAGTACAACAGTTTTGGTGTAAAAATATTGCCTAAGTGAAAAAAGTTTTCACATATGATTTATTTATTTGATTTGTAGTCATGTCAAGGTATACACAAGGCACAAGGCAACAGCCAGCTTTGCTCTCCTCTCTCCTCTCTCCTCATTGGTTTTTCTGTGGCCAAGTTGTACAGTGGCTTATCGGTTGCGGTGTTGGGCAAGTTTATTAGTGATTAGTTATAGAGTTTCGGTGCACTCTATTGATTGATTGATAGATTGATTGATAAGGCGCTTACCTGTGTGTGTCCAACAAAATTCAATTAGGGAATGACTGAGCTACGAATTAGTATGATAGCATATGTTTTTGGCGGCATGGGTGTGCATTGTGATATAAATCAGAATCTCTGTAGAGCACTCCCTGAAGCGTGCCACAATTCATAATATTTGTGACTTATTTAAAGTCATGACACTCGCAAAAAGCTGACAAATTTTATTTCCGCCAGAGTCACGCACCGGGGAACAAGTCACTGAGCTGGCGACCCACTTGCTTACATTGCCAGCTCACCAGAAGGGGAATGTGGATGGAGGGGGATAGAAAAGGTTTTCTGGTATGACTGCCAACAACATTTATGCGAATTGTCTTTTGTGCGCTTCATTTCGCATAAACAAATCTCGGGCGTTGTATATTTATACCGGAAACGTGCAAATAACGCCCTGGGGACTAGGCAAAGTAGAGTTCTCAACGTTCTCCACATGCTCCACGTTGTTCTGGTGTCGCCATTGTTGTGGCCACCGCCACCTGCGTCGCTCTCAGTTCTTTATGCCCTCCTCTTTTTGTTTCTTCATTTTTTTCATCAACTAACTACGTTGCGAAAAAAATTTACTTGACGTTTCCGTTGCAGTAAAAACACATGGCCGAAATACAAACAAACAAAAGCAGCCCACCGCGTGAATTTAGCTCTTGACACACCGAAGTAATGATGCGCTTTCCTGCTGAGGTAAATTTGTTTTGTAATTGTTCCACAACAACACATTATAGAAAATTTAATATTGAGTCGATTCCCTTTACTGTAATATGGACTGAAGCAAAATGATTGACGATAAATGATAAATTTTAAATTTATATATATAAAATGCAGTTCAAATGTATAAAGCTAAAATGTTATAAATTGATTATTCTTAATATACAACTATATTTAAATCGACATTGATGAAACTTATGTTCATTAAATTAAGAATTACATCTTTGAAGTATTTTATTTAAATTTAGTCTTCTAACTAAATAAATACTTATTAAAAATGTATAAAAGCATAGGCTGCATATTAGTTGGAATAATAAATTATTATTATAAATTATAGTGGCAAATCGTCTTCAAAGATATTGATAGTCGCTGTAAGTGTAAGAAAAACAGTTTGTATATTTGTGTTATTCTATAGAGTACTTTTGGGCTCGCCTGGTCACATTGTTTGTGTGTGTGTGTGTGTGTGTGAGGATAGCTCAGTACGGCTGGTTGGTTTGGCTTTTGTGTGCGCCTATTGTCAAATTGAATTGTAATAGACACGTTTTGCCACAGCGAATGTGTGTGCGATTCTCACTGCTTGACACTTTATATTTACAGCTGTGCTCGGCACGCTCGACCAGACCCTAGTTCCCCTGCCCGCTGCCCCACTCCGAATACCCCCGCCATAGAGCTAGCTTGTGTCCCTGGTTTCATAGTCAGTCCGCAGTCTGTAGTCGGCTTAATTTTATGCATACGAAACGTATGCGGCGTCTTTCGCGCGCATAAAAAAATTTTATTGCATACATTTAGGCAGCTGCGCAGCTACTGTCTGCCTGTCTGTCTGTCTGTCTGTCTGTCTGTCTGACTGTCGACTGTCTCTGCCTGGCCCTGAGCACACAGCTCCTGGGTTGCCTTCATATTTGCATTTTCTTATTTAAATGTCGACTTTTAAATGACGACAAATTGTTTTGACGTTGTGTCGCTTTTTGATTTAAAAAACAAAACGAAACGTAAAAAAATGCAAAGACGAAGCAGTTGAAAGGCGCAGTTGTGTGAGTGTGAGTGTGAGTGTGAGTGTGAGTGCAAGTGGGTGTATTCATGTGCATTACTCATCATATGTGTGTGTTTGTGTGACAAGTGGAAAATGGTTTTGTTTCGCTTAAAGGCTTAAAAGCTTGCCTCTTTGTGTGGACCACAAAAATGTGTGAATACGTTGCAAATGCATAGTAAACTGCTAGATCTAAAACACAAAATTGCAAACATATAAATATAAAATAATTAAAGAATTTGCACCAAATTTTATGAATGCGAATGACATGTGCAAGCCGAAGGCCATAAAACACATTGCAAATGTGTTTTGAGAGTAATTTAAAGTAATTATCCCATTTGTGATTGGCTTCAAAGTTTTTAGTTGTACAACAATAAAAAAAATATTTGTATTGCCAAAATAATGGTATTTATTTTTACTTAACAACTTAATTATAATCAATTGATCTGCTCAGAAAAAGAGATAATAAATCGCTATGAGTTTTATCAATCACAATCCATATAGAATTTCAAGTTTTATGGTAAACAAACTGCCCAACCCCAAATTGCCAAAAATACAATCCTCTTTATGCCAATTAAATCGAAACAAAAATTCGAAAGCCGTAAAAACGGTAAACAACATTGTCACTTAATTTAATCACATTTATAAAAACCTCTAATTGACTTTTGAACGTTAATGCTCGAGAACCATTGAAAATGCTGCCAACCAGTCACACATAAGTACACACACACACATACAGTCTACAGTCAAATTATTGCACATGGATAGGATCCAGGACAACAAAATGTTGCCATAATTGGTATTTCTGATATGCATAAAATTTGGCCTGGCCATAAGCTGCCGTTTCTCTCGACAAGTCTCTCTCTCTGTCTCTCTCTTGCTGTTTCCAACTATCTTTTTAGCTATCTCTTTTTGCCTGGTTGGTTGTGTCAGCCAATGTTTGTGTGAGGCTAATTAAATTATTATTCACCACAAAATAGCGCTTCATGATAGAGCGGCAATACCCAAAGATACGAGAGTCAAAATATGCGCTACATTGTTTGTGTATGCGTAAAACAATTTTTGTCAATTTCTAAATTTCTGGCAATTTGTCATATTTCATGGTGGTCTGCTCTTGCAACATATTTCATTAATTAACTCAAATTTGTGATTATTTGTGAAACACTCGACAGCTATAGAACGGAAAAATGGTAATGAAAATTTATAGGGAATTTTTCGATTAAGCATTTAAATTTTGCCTTAGCGCTTTAATCATATTCGGTATCCAATAGAGTAGAGTATCTTCTAGTTGAGCATATGTAATTATTCGAACTGAGGAATCGCTGGAGTCTGAAACATGAAATATCTTGCTAATTAGAAGATGCAAATTGACTTCGTAAGGCGTTGAACTGGAAATTGTTGACTTACATTTTTCATTTTATTTCAATTCAATAATTGCCCAGATGCTTGTGCGCACACAGATGCAAATCCTTTTCAGAGTTCCCGAATGTTTCGATATACATATTTGATAAATAGTTTGTTATTTGTTGCTGTTGTTGTTGGCGCATCACTTGACACCGGCTTTACTTAGTCCTTAGACATCCCGAATATTTGCCATTTTATTTTAATTAATGCTGAATCGATTGCCGCTACATAAGCGAGGGCAGTTCGATTACATTGTAATGTTACCAATCTTATTCATTTGTATAAGAATTAATCTTTGTATGTCCAATCCATGAGCGACCCTCGTAAGTGTTTCAAAAAGGCTGTGTTTCCATTGATGTCAGTGCTAATTGCCACTACAAAATTGCATGGCTGATATTTTTACGAAGGATTTGAACAGGTGACATATTTTGTAAAGTGTTGGCATAGAAATGAATGTTATTGAATCGATTCACTTGCATTGGGTTTAACTCACTTGACTAGCATGGCGTTAACTCACCTACAAATGCAGTCGAAATGAATTTATACAAAAAATATATAAATATCAGGGAATTGTTTGAAAGTAAATTATCCCAATTGCATTCATCGCTAATATTAAATAATTCAATTTTTAAAACATATATTTGAAGCCAGCGAACAGTTAAAACCATATTGTAAGTTGCCATACAATTATAGATATTTAAAAGTCTTTCAATTTACCTTATGGGATTAAGTGTAGAGAATTGATGAGCTGAGTAAATAACGTATAGGTGATTGCTGACTGCTGGCACTTTTCAATAAGAGCATCTTTACAAACATCAGAGCTCAATCATTGATACTCCATGTTTTGTTTTCAGATTGCGCATTTCGTTTATTTTTCACACGCTATCAGTTTTCAATGAATTTTCAGATTTTACTTCAGTCCTCGTGCACTCGAGAGTGTGCGTCGGTTTTTCATCACAACTTTGCAGTGTAAACATGACTGACTCGCGCTCTATGGATGTGCAAGTGTGTGTGTGTGTGTGTGTATATCTGTGCAAATGTATGCATATATGTCCTGGCATCCATTCACTAGCTTTCGGCTCCATTCAACATCCCCCCAGCGGTTGCCAATCAATGTTTGTGCAAAAATATTTGCTTCTCTTATTTTCCACACTCTTAGGCCGATGCGTGTTTATTTTGCGTGTACGTGTGTAGAAGTGTGTGTGTGTATGTGTGTGAGTAAGTCGTGTCTGTGTATGAATATGTTTTGTTTTTATTTTCAATAAATCGGCCCAAGCACGCAGTGCCGCTCGATTGCAGTGGATTAAATTATTAAAAAAACTGCTCGAGTGCACAAACAACAACGGAATGCAACTTGCATACGCCATGTTAAAAAGCGCGTTGATACTTTAATTTGATTAACATTTAAATTGATTGTGCGGCTACGCAAATTGTGTTATTGGCCTCTGCATAAAAGTTGAATGCACTAGGTCAATTTAAGATCAGACAATGAAATTATTTGTAAACATTTCAAAATTTTCCAATTTTTAAAACTAATTTTTACATAATTAACTCGATCATAAAATATTATCTGACTTCGAATGAGAATTAAAGAAATAATTAAATTAAAATTTTTTATAAGTAATTTCATTCCAACATTTCAGATATGTTAGAATTCAAATATTTATTGAAAGTGAATTTTGTATTGTACAAAAAAAAGATGTGAAAAAATTTTACGTATTTTCATAACAGATGTTTTGTAAGAATAACAAGTAAGAAAGCTACAGACGAGAACACTCGACTATGAGATACCCACAACAAAAATTTCGGTTACAAGATACATTGTTCATATTAATTAGTAATCACAACCCTTAAAACTTCTTAAGTTATACGCTATTTACATAAAAAATATGTGAATTGTTCTACATTTCAGATTATTTTTATCGAAGATCCGAAATTTAAAATAAACTTGAGCCAAGTTTGGTGTCTCTAGATCATATAGTCTCTATCGTCTCGGGTGTTTATACTGATGAAGAATATATATACTTTTGGAGTCGAAGACTCCATCTGCCTGTTACATACATTTTCTGTTGGCACTAGGTTAGGGTATATGGGTAGCGGGTATAAAAAGAGAAGAACTCGTAATCAACGGTTTGCGATAATTCGATGGGAATTTCCCTAGACGATATAGTAATGAAGCAAGCAGAATGGTCAAACCAAAAGGTTGTAATAAGCCCGTCCTACTATGAGCACAGTCCGTCAATTTCTATATGAAATCACATTTAATTTCCATGTTCTTTCGAGCAAGAAATGTAGCCAAAAATAAATAGCTTAGGGCTGGCTGGCAGCCAGGTTAACCAAAGCTCGAATAAAATTTCAGCTGCACGCCATTTTCATATTAAATAACTTTGTATATATTTCCGGTGCTCTTGCGACGAGTTGTTCCCACAGTTTCTGCTTGTTTTTATACCCGCTACCCATAGGGTAGAAGGGTATTATAACTTAGTGCCAACAGAAAATGTATGTAACAGGCAGAAGGAGGCATCTCCGACCCCACAAAGTATATATATTCTTGATCAGTGTCAACAGCCGAGACGATATAGCCATGTCCGTCTGTCCGTCTGTCCGTCTGTATGAACACCTGGATCTCAGAGACTATAAAAGCTAGAGCTACCAAATTTGGGGACAGTACTCCTATAGGTCCTACGCAGGTCAAGTTTATTTCAACAGTTGGATGCCACGCCCCTTTCCGCCCCCAAAAGTCTGTAAAAGCCGTAATAATAGACCTAGAGCATTGAATTTTGATATGCATAATAATATTTATATTCTCAATGATTCCTGTGAATTTGGTTGAGATCGAATGAAAAACAAGGAAGTTATTAAAGAATCAATTTTCTATGCAAAATTCACTTGCAGCTGCCCGCGCTTTGTTTGTTTAGTTGACAGTGTGACCAAAACGGTGTTGTGATTTTTACCCGCTATTTTCAAATATATACAAAAAACTAATTTTAGTATATTTGGTATATTTTTTGTTAATATATCATTTAAATTTTTTGTTTTCTCTCGAAATGGGTTGCGGGTATCATACGGTCGAGCACTCTCGACTGTAGCTTTCTTACTTGTTTTGTTTTGTGTTGTGTTTTGTTTCTAGTGAGACTCGACAGGTGAACAAATTCACAGGATTCAATTCAGCTTTAAGAAAGGTATGTAATAAACTTAAAAAACAACAAAAATTCGTCGTTCAATATTAGTTATAAAATTAAACATCCAATAAATCGAACTTGGCTATAGAAATCCAGCTCCCTTTGCATACATAAACTTTGTAGCATCATGCTTGGTTTTTCTACCTCCTATGTGCTATGGCGTTGAATCTAAAGCCATATCAAAGGGAACTGGCAAACAGACAATCAATGTAAACGGCCCGAAGGGTGTTGGGCTGTGAAAAGGATGCCTGCAAATGTTTTGATAGCAACTGTTACTCTTGTTTGGGGCCATTACTCGAGTGTTGGGGGTACCCTTGATGAGTGGCTGTTAAAGCGGGTGTGTAATTGATTTCTCCCATCAATTAATTGTGTTAATTGCAACTTCCAATTACATTTAAGTATTATATTTTTGCAAATTTGTTCATTAAATGTTATAGATTAATAATAGTCAAAATTTAAGCAAAGTATTTAATTTAAACGCCTTTTTACAATCAAAATATACTTGGAAATTTAAAAATCTACTTATGAGGCCTGACAAACCTTAAATAAGAATATTCTCATCACTTAATGGATGCAAAGAAAATTCTTGTAAAAGTCTCGCAATTTCGAGAAAAAAAATCGTCACCATCGCTACTGATTTATTGCTTACTATTTATTTATTTCCTTGGCTTAGCGTTAACGTGAACCCATTCATTCGGATTAATATAGATATCTGAGATAGTGCCGCGCAACGTTTTGAAGCCCTGATTGAGTGGCACCGGCTTCGGACGTTGCGCCGCACTCTTGATCCATTGCTGCCACGCTAGATTCGCTTGCTTCCTTCGTTCCCGTTGATGCAGTTCCTTCTGATAAGCCGCATGCTGCTGCAGCTGACGACGTTCCTCCGCCTCCTGGACTTTCCTCAGCTCCCACGCCTGTCGACGCAGCTTTAGCTTAGCTTTTTCCATTTGGGACTCTGTTCGGTAATCGATTGCATTTCGCTTGACCGTCGCAAATTGTTGCACCTGTTGCGCCTTCCGCCTGCACCATTCTTGCACCCGCTGTTCACTGAGTTTTCGACGATTCGTCTCCTTCTCTTGCTGCTGTTTTCTTTGCTCTCGAGCTGCTTGTTGCCTGTACTGGCATTGCCGCTTCTTTCCCGACAGCCAATTGTCGTAGGCCTCGTTGGAGTGTCGCAGCACTTTCAGGGGTGCCAATTGTTCTGGCTGATCGGGATAAATGGATATCGTTTCGGAGCCAAGCTCAAGAAAGGGTACGCCACAGCAGTGAGAATCCTGTTCGGTTTCCGACGGCTCTTCGTACATCGACATCGCCTCCTCTGGCTCCCAGCTGCACATGGATGTGGTGGATCCCCTTTCTAGTTGTCGCTTCTGTATCTCTCCCTCATTAATTATCATTACTGGCTGCTCATTCGATGCAGGCTCAGAGTTTTCGTTACCCTCGGACATGGAGCTGCTCTCAGAGCTGATGTTCTCCACCCGTGATTGGCACAGCGTTTCAGTCTCCAACTCCAGGGATCTGGGGGAGGTGCAGCGCAGTGTGGACATCTCCGTGTCGGCCATCGAGTTGATCTCGCAGGACGATGCGGAGCCGGCCACAAAGCGTATTGTGCTAGGAATAGAGACCAGTTCATGGCGCTCCATGCCGTATGTTTTTATGTATGTTCGAGAGCATCTCGATTGCGGTATCTGCTCGACTTCGTCTTCTCCAATGCTTGGCATGTTTATCAGCTTGGAACGACCTCCTTTATATACTTCACAATCAACAAACTTGCCCCGGCAGTTCATGCGACCAACAAATGCCATTTCGACGGATCTAACAAAAGAGTTAATTTCAATGTGTTTGCTTCAAACTCGTTTTAAACTGTATTATTACCTGCAAATCTATTAGCCCGAATAGGGAGAATACGAATACAAATTCGAATAAAAGGAGAGAAATTGTAAAGCAAATAAAACTGTGTGTAAGCCTGTTCAACAACAATCGGAATGAATTGTTGAATTGCTCTATTTACACAAGTCTCCACATTTTTGACAAACATCTCTATGAAAGCCATACTACGTAGAAAAAGGGCAAAAAAGTAGTTTATACAAATTTCGGATATTGCAGTATGTGCAAAACTCAGTTAAAGACATAAGAGCAACATGTGTAATTATCTGACGTATATAAAATCATATTGCAAATAGAACGCTGCATTAAAAATGTATTATTTTTTTTTTTAGACATATTCAGTTCTGTGAGACTTTATGTGACAATTAAAACATCTGCATTAAATACACATTAATGGTGCTCAAAGTGGCAAGCACATTTTTATTTTGATTTTGAAAAGCTTGTCCCCACGATTGACATAATGACAACTTGCATTTCTACAAATTCTCAAACTAAAATAAAATAATTTAAATATTAATATTGGCTTTTCAACAATATAATAGAGTAAAACAATGAATATTTTATAAAACACCTCTGACATACACAATATGAAAGACCAAAGTCAATAAGCTTCAGTTTATTAGCCCCTTTACAATGGGGTTTGTATGGTTCTAATTATTAAATTAATATAAAAGTATTTAACATAAAATATTTCACAAAACTATATCTTTTTAGAACTATTATAAAAAAGTTATAAAAAACTTTATACAAGATGTAATTTGAATTAAAGGCTATGCATTTTCCTCCTCAAGAGCTTTTTGGAATACAAGTTCATTACAATAATTTGGAGCGTAACAATTTCGAGGGGACTGCATAGGAAATAACATTCTTGATTTCATTTTCTATTAATATACAATTTAGCTACTTTCTGCTATTATACGCTGCATGGGTCTGAGTTTTGGGGGTCTGAGTCTGTGGCATTTGCGCCACACCCGCTCACAATTTGATTGCCATTGCAGTTTGCGGCTGCCGCTTTTACATTCTAATCGAAATTTTTTATTGTTGAAAGTCACGAAATGTGAGCGACGCGACGCTGCGACGAGGCCGGCGAGGTAATGTCAGTTATTTGACAGTTCTCCCCCCATTACCAACCTCCTTTTCCAACTGCAACCGTCGTCGAGTGCATTGGACGGGAGACGGAGACGGAGACAATATCCACCCCGGGCCCCTCCCTCTCCATTCGTCGCTAACCACAGGCTCGGCCATTTCTGTGCCGCCGCCGTCTGAAAGCTAAACTCAAAATGTGCCACTTAGCCGTGTGGGCATAAAAATTGCAGTCGCAGTCGCAGTCGCGGTTGCCCCTTCACATCCTCCTTCAGCCGTGTTGTTGCAAGTAAAAACAAAAGCCAGACCACGTTGGCATTGCAACCAACATTATTTTATAATTTACAAGCAAGTCGCACGACGCCATCGTCTACTACACGATTTGTCTTTATCGACAACACACGAAATTTCCCTCAAACAGGGCATAATGAAGGGGGTTCACGTAAAGCATGAAATTCCATTAGTGCTGTGTGCCTTCAAATAGTTTGCGGGATGATGGGGGGAAAACTAGTTTTCGATTTTAGACGTATTACGGAATTTCATTGATAGAAATCGAAATTATTGTTTCGATTGCGGCTCGGCATTGCCTTAGTGCATAATTTTATAGTATACTATTAGACAGCGAGTGACTGTTTAAGATGCTATCTGAAACGGAGATCGTATCTATTTGGCATTTTAACTGAAGCTTAGTGGATTGAACCGAAAGTGAGTCAAGACCAGACCTATTGTCACAATGTTGAAAATATATTGCGAAGCTCGGCAGTTGGTTAAATAAGTATAAGAAATTTAAATACATTATAAAAATGTATATTTTGTTAAAATTTAAAAACTAATTTTGTTTTCAACTTAACCATAGTAAATTTATCTGAAATTAAGTCAGGATCAGATGTGTTATACAGTCAGGACGCAAGAAAACCATTACAATTAAACGAGCTGTTTTCAGATTAATATTCTATAAATAATTTAATAGAATAATTATCTAATATGTTGAAATATTATGATTTTTTAATTATTTTTTTTATTCTCAAATATTTAAATTGCATTTGTATGTACTAACTATTATTTTGTTTTGAAACTTTACACCTACAGTGAAAGTAGGTAACTATGTTGAATGAATGTTAAGTTTTATCATAGCCACTAATACATATTACAGATATTATCGCTATTGGCAGGATTACTTAAATACATATTGCTCATTTCGAATGAAATGTCTGATCATTAGCCCAACTGTAATTAGGCACTCGAAGTATGCACCATGCCTGCAATTGTACTCGTAATACCAATTATGAAGCAGGAAAAAGGCAAATAAATGGACAGGTTTGGGTGCATGTTTAACAAGCTCCATTGGCACGCAAGGAATTTAAAACAACAATTAATTAGACACAAATTGAAATTCATGGCTCGCGCTAATCAGAGCTTCATTTACATGTGAAACCAATATCAGCAGGGACGCATAACTGGAGCAGGTCAGGTCGCTATTGCGGAGAGGGAAATAAAGAGAGAAAGCGGAGGAGAGAAACTATTAAAGCGCAAAATTATGTCAGCAATTAGGCAGGCAAACTATGACACTTGAAACAGACGCACATGGGAATGAGTCGAGTGGAGGAGCAGGCTGGCGAAGGCATCTGGAATTGCAGACATGGTCAGTCAAGCGGACCCAGAGTCGGAGAAGGGCTGGAGGCCAGGTTGAGGTGGTGGGTGGGCATCATTAAAAAGTCATTTACATGCAGGCTGGGCCATGTCGCAGCACATTTAGCCGGATAGCAGCGACATGGCGATTGACAAACTGACTGAATGAATGACGGGCTGACTGAATGCCTAGATGCCTGTTTGCTTGCCTGCCTGCGTCTTCAGTTAGTTAATTTTAGATTTGAAACACGTTTTCGACTCAATTTTATCGCATGTTACGCCTTGTTGCCTTTCGCTTTATGCCAAACGGCCAAACGGCCAAACGGGCAGTATATTGCTTACCCTCCCATCGCATCGCCTTTCTTTGCTATGAATTTTGATTTGAAGAGTCGGCGACGGCATTTCTATGAAGGCATTGCTTCAATTAGAGGCCAAGTGTAATTTATGCGCCCCAAGCAACTTGCTACAAATTGGCCATTGTTGCATTTTGCTATTGATAGGCAGACTTCCCGTCCGATCCGTCCCGTTCTGTCCGTATCCCAGTTGACCCACATGCGTTCGACTCATACGAAAAGTTGAACAAAAGCATCACTCAAAAAGTTTTAATATAATTTTGCATAATAATTTCTCAGGCCGAAAAAAGTTTTGCCTAGAACCTTAGACACCTGGCTGACCGCATTCATGGGAATTCGGACAGGTGGCGTACGTAAAACTCATAAAGCTAATTAAGAAATGCGCCAAAGTTGCTCCGGCTACCGCTCTGATACTCTTCAAATTTATTTAAAGCCGACAAGTGGGAAACACTTTGTGAACTCAAATTAAATTAAGTCTTGCATCTGAATAATTGGGCAGAGGCCACGCTTAGTTGAATCATACCACTTTCAGCTGTTCAGTAAACAATTTCGGCATAAATTAGACCTGCCTCTGAGATTTTTGGTGAATTCGATGCAAAACTTGGCTGTGAACTGTAAATAAATGCATTGTGAGCACTTACACTTACTAAGGCGCTTGTGCCTTTGCGCCTTTGCGCTGTAATGTCAACACTTTTTGATGACATTTCTGCATATTTGTTCTCGCAAGATTGCGTTTCGCATTGACCAAGTTTCTGCCGGAGAAAAATCTTTATTTAATCAGACATAGTTCGTTGCTTCGAAAGTTTGGCCTGAAAACTTTGCCTGGCATTGTCTTGGCAAAATGTCGTTTGAGATTTTGTTTTGCATACTTTTCTGGCAGCTCAAATATGATGCGATCAAATAAAAACTTTACACAATTACACAGACGCAAGCTTATGGTCCCAGTAGGGCAGTTTCATTCTTTTTAGGCTAGAGAAATCTAATAACTGTTAAATCACCTGCAAAATGCTCATTTCACAGCGCAATAAACACGCAGCCAGGTCGCTCTTTAGACGATGGCACGTTGTCCTTGCAATGCCGACGTACTGCCTTGTCGACTTAAACACTTACAAGGACTTAACCACCTCTTGTTATTTTTGCGTAGCCTGTCTGTCACTTTAATCTGCGCCTTGCACGCAGCAAAGAAATCATGTGAAGGACACCAGCTCACTCACACACACACACACACACACTCAAATCAGGTAGCTTCCTTTTCCATGGCAAGCTCGCATGCCTCGGCTAAAAAGTTATTAACACGCGCCTTTGACTTGAGTAAGTCATAGACGTCTCTTAACCTGACTGACGCAAGTAGAGTAAGTGTGTGTGTGAGAGCGTGTGTATTAATTGCACAAGTGAGCTGAAAGTGAAAGCTTTTCACATAAATTAATGCACCGTTAAAGTTCGAGCATTTGCAAATGGCAGCTCAGACGAGATTGTATTTCAACCATTGCGTTCTTATCTTTAATACAAGTACTCTGTTAAATACGAAGAATATATGTACATATATTCTATCATCAACAAATTCAAATTACCACAATACTAATAATCGAAAAGAGTTTAGAGTGAACAATAAATAATTTTGGGGAGAATAAAAGGAAAATTAAAATTGTAAATAATAAACTATATCCTTGTTATATGTAAATGGCCTCATATACATATAACTAGCTTGACTTGCAGCTTGGCCAGTGTTACAAATTCTTATGAATATGTGTACTTTTGGTTAGTTGATATTTAAGTGCAATGATTAGATTTCTTTTACATCCTTTGGCTTGCAATGGATTGCTGAAACAAACTGTTCGAATGGGTTAAGAAATTTCCAAAGTATGAGGGCAGCAATTTGTTTTTAATATTCTTTAACTAATCAGAATATGTTCCTACTTAATGCTGAAAATTGTACAGAAGACGTTTCTCGAATGCAAGAAGACGAAAAAGTCTAGACTTAAGCGAAACAAATTGTTATCTAGTTAAGCTGAAAAAGTTGCTTGTGATCACCAAGAGTAAAGCAGAAGAAGTTGTTCTAATGCAAGATGACAGAAAAGTGGAGCAGAAGATGCCACTTTTGAGAAGAGTCCATGTTAAAGTAAAACAGAAGAAGTTGCTAGTTAATGCTGAGAGTAGAGCAGAAGAAGTTGCTCTTATGCATACAGACGAATATGTTAAACAGAAGAGGATGCTACTTTCGAAAAGTATGAATGACAAAGTAAAGCAGAGGAAAAAATGTGAACACGAGTGCGAGCGAGTGCGCGCTAGTCAATTGTTAAAGCTAGCGTTCGCTGATCGTGTCTCTCGCGTTGGAGTTTTTCATGGCTTCGTCACCGATGCAGTTGTTGTTGCTGCTGCCAAATAGAGCACAACAATAAGAAGTGAGAGAGCGAAGTGCGTATCCCATGTACATACATATATCGATTTACACATTTTTGATGTATTGGTGATCGTTTTTCTGCATGCAAGGGAATTTATTGCGTAAATTCAATACGAAATGTTAAATAAAAATAAGGTTGCGGGTTGTTTGCATGTCACCAGTCACGACAAACAACTTTTAATACATAGATATAAATTTTGAATCGTTTATTTGTAGAGCAAAAAATCAATACAATCTCAGTTTTAACGAAATGATAGTAATAAATAAGTGTTAATAATAAAAAAAATTCTTTTCAAAGGAATTTGAAATAAAATTTACCGTTTTTTTTTTACTTTTTTTTAAGAACTCTTCAGAAATTGAGAAAACAAAAGTAACATAATGGATTAGGAAGTGAGCGGGATAAAAAATAATTTTTTGTATCACTTTTCAAAACGAATCTCAAATGCGGACAGTGCATAAGAGGCTACAGTTTCTCTACAAAAAGTTTTGTATACTATACTCGTATATTGATATGAATATCATACCTTTTGTTTTCTCGCTAGCAATTACTCAATACCTCAAACATAACTCATCACATCATTCAATTTCCAGTTGTTGTTGTGTCTGATGCCCCGCTATTCGTTATTCCTTCCCCCCTTTGCCATTGGTTATTGATCACTCATCATCACAGTGATATATTGGAGTCCATTGTCTGGGCATAAAACCTTGTCTGCACTCGACTGCTCACCTGACCGCCTTTCAGTTATGCATTGTCTTCTGCTCAATTGTTGGGACTTTTGCTCCTTTTGGTCCCTTTGCTCAACTGCTGCGATTGCATTATTTATGTGCCCAGCACGCCGCAACCGTGTGGACAGCTCGTTTTCATTGTTTTTACCACTAAACACGAAGCGATTTATCTTTTTTCTTTTCCTCAATTGTCTTTTATCTGTCGGAGCTTTTGCGTTTTTATTTTGTGTTTCTTCATGTTCTTATGCAAAATGTTCACACTCGTGTCGGATTGAGATTGAGAGCAGCCCATTTAGGTAAATACTGCCTGGAGAGCTTTCTAAATGATTTATTTTTAATCAGTTAATGTTTTTTTTATTGTATTGCATTGTTCTTATAAAGTTCAGTAAGCTTCCCATTCAAAATAATAAAGGGCACTTTTCGAAAGAGTTTTGTAATGTTTCTAAAAATTATGCAGAACTGGTTTCGCTTTGCCAAATTTATTGTGGTCAGCGTTATTCTAATGTTTTTAATATACCTTTTTAAACGGTGGTATTCCGAGGAAAATACATTTATTTTGTCTCTGGTATTGTTTTGAAAAGTATTTATATCATCAATCATACTATTACTAGATTAGGACTTTGTTCTAAACCTGAATCTATCTTTCTATCCAAGTAGGTATAAAGTCAATCTCAGCTTGAAGTCAGCTGCATACTCAAGCAACAAACACGGAATAAGGGAAAAAGAGGGCAGGGGACTGTGTGTGTGTGTGTACTTGAGTTTGTGTGTGTGTGTGTGTGGCTATCAAGCTGAAATGCACACTACAATAATATCAAAGCGAAAGTGCGTAAACAATGCAAACAACAAGAAAACGGCTTGAATGGGACAAGATATCAGTCAGAGGCAGAGCTCTGGTTGCAAGCAACTGGAACTGGAAGCATGTTGCAGTTGCAACAGTGGCAAAATCACAACAACTACAACAACAAGGATGCAAACAAACAGCAGCAACAACAACAACAACAACAACAACAACTGGCTAGTGCAAACTACATTGATGACGAATAACATGCTTCAATACGTACCAAATTTAATCCTGCCAATGCTCACACACACACTAACACACACACATGGGCACACAATCAAGGCATTCTATCACACACACATACGCACACACACATAGAGGAATAGGTAAACATTGGCTTGACCAATGCGTTTGTCTGTGTGAGCTGGCTGTTGTAGCAGGAAACCAAACTAGCGTTGACCTCATCAAAAGGATTTACCAGCGTCTTTTTGGTCTTTTTGTTTGCCAAGCCTTGCACGGCCTTTGACTTTGTCCAGTGCATCGGGCCAAGAGCGGTGCAAAGCGGAGGGGTAGAAGAGGGGGGAAGGGAAGCAAGCAAAAGCGGTTTGGAAATTGTGCAAATGAACTTTAGGCCTTTGGCTTATTTTGTTTGCATTTCGGTTTTGCTTCGCAACGAGCTCTACATATGTCTCAATCCGCCTCCATATCTATCTTTCCTTGTCTTTTCATCTGTCTGTCTGTCTCTCTTCGTCGCCTTCGCTACGTTGTGTGTTTGCGCCTAAAAACATGCTTTATTTTATTTTGGACAATATAATTTTGTGACTTTACAGGCAAAGCAGCAGTGTTGAAATTCGAATGAAAATACGCAGAATCCTCCTTTACCAAACTACTGCGGCTTCAGCAACACACACACACACACACACACACACACACACACACACACATAAACTCAAACACACACACACACACGGACTGAGACTGACAACAATTGAAATTCTATTGAGTGTCCTGTGCGGTTCTTTGCACTCTCAGCTTCGCATTTTGTTTGCTTTTGTATTTTCGTTGTTATGGCAAATTGTTTTTTGTTTTCATCTGTCACAGTTTTACAATTTTGCTCGCTCCCCCGTTTCCTCGAACCACTTCTGTCCTCATCCCTTGCCAAGCAATTCGCATTTATCGTATTGGTTTACGAAATTGGTTAAACTCTGTTGACACAATTGCTTAAATTGACTTTTGAAATCCTAGACGATAATGTTTGCCGGCCAAGGATGACAACAAATTGCCGAGCAGGAGAAAGCACAATAATATGTCGAGATGAGCATATGAAATATTATAAAAATAATTTCACAGCATTGTTCAATTGAAATATAGATGCAACTAATGAATGACAATATGATCAGTAAAACAGTCGATTAAGTGGAACTCAAATTTTCCATTTTCAATTGATTTCCACCCCGAATGAAAAGAAAGTATTTTTTGTTAAATTTAAATATCAAATTGAAGTATTATTTCAACAAATTATACGATTTCAAAGACTTAATTGAAGTATTCGTCTAATGTAGGTCTCCGAGAGTTAATTGTAAGTAGTGTTTTCATATTTAATATATTTGATATCACTGCGCTGTTAAAGCAATTGCAGTTGAATACTAATTACATAAATTCAATTGCTTACTTTTTACATTTACAAAGTTAATGTCAAAAAATGATTAGTCCTCTGTGGGTTTCTTGGGGTGCTTCCAGGAGTTGGGATTAATGTAGATCTCAGAGACGGTGCCACGCAGTGAATCCAGGCCCTGATTCATAGGAACAGGTTTCGGTTTATCAAAAACATTGCTCATCCATTTCTCCCAGGCCATTGCTGCGAGTTGCTTACGATGAAGATTCGCCTGCTCCTTCATCTGCAGGTGTCGCTGTTTCTCCAATCTCTGACGCTGCAGCTGTTCCTGCTTCTTGTGCCACCAACTCTGAACCTCCCGTCTGATATCCGACTGTGAAACATTGCGATCGGGTCGACATATTGAATTGCAGCTGCTATTGCTACTCGAACTACTCTGTGACTGCAGCTGCCTACGACGCTCCTGGTTTGCCTGGCGGGCTTTATCGTTCAGCCACTTCTCGTAGCACAATTTCGCCAGATATTTGCGTTCATCCTTGCGGTCCTTTCCCTCCTTAAGCCTCTGCTTTTGCTGCTTCAGCTCCTGCTGGCGCAGCCTCTCCTTGGCTGCAATCCAATTCTCGAAGGCCATATGTGGCTCACGATGCAGCTTCAGGCCATTCAACTCGCGCAGATAATCTAACGTGCTTGTCTTGGATTGCAGCTCCAGCGAGGGCACCACATTGCTGTGGGTATCATCCAGCTTGAGCGAGCCATACACCTCTGACCAGCTGTAGAGTGAATCGGGAGTTTTCTGTTTGCAATGTATGTAGGTGCTGTCTGTTGCTGGCGGCAGGGATAATGGCGTTGATGATGATGATAATGACGATTCTGCGTGATCATCATATGATACGCCATTTATTCCCTGCGTGCTGCAACACTCCCATTCTGGGGGGCAATCCAAATCCTGTGCATCTATATTGAGGGGTCTGGGTTTTTCCAATTGTTCCGATGGTTCCGACAGGTCGGAGGCATGGGGTATGATGCGCGTGCTGCCCGAAAATGTTTCATCCCTCCAAACAACCACACCATCGGAATCTATGTGTCCACTGAAAGCCATTCCGATCTCTGTGTCGATGTATTTGTGTAACTGCAATCACAATGGAAACCAGAATCAGCACAAATTGCAATACCTTTAAAAATAATATCAAAATAGTAAAACAATAATAATACCTATATATCATATATATATTGTTTCTTTTCTGACAATATATCAACAGCTGCCTGAATTTCACTTTCTTTCATAGTGCATGTTGTATTCTTTCTGAACTATCGAGGAAAGTAATTGGTTGCCAAATATCGATGGTTATAAATATTATTTACGCTTACAGTTACATATTGCTGGCTTCCGCACCGTACTTTAATATGAGATTCTTTTGTATTTAATGTAACCCCATTACAATGCTGTCATTGTTTCAGGTACTCATATTAACCGCCTATCAATGCAGTACCATAAAATATTTGTCATTCCGCGATTCGCACACTCACACACACACACGTGGCAGACCCACACACACACATACACACGCAATTAAAGCGGTTCTGTTGGCAATCGGTTTTGCATATGCAACGAAAAATGTTTAATTACAATGCAGAAAACAACAGCAGTTACAAGAGTGACAACAATAACAACAGATTGAAGAGGGGAAAGGGAACAGCACCAAAGAGAGAGAGAGAGAGCGCGGGGCAAATTATCTGCTACCTTGTGGCTGCTGGTGGCCGTGTAAACCTCAGCCGGCGACACATCAGCAAATGGCGGCGGCTCATTGACATTTCCGCTGATTACTTTATAGCCGCACACACATGACATCCACTTCCCCCATCACACACACACACACACACACACACACACACTTACGCACACATACGTAGAGGAGTCGCTGGCATAACGCATTGACGCCTGTCGCAACATGACATGACATTTCAACGCCCAACGCGGGAGGATAGTCCTCTTGCCAAAAGGCAGAGGAGTGCAGTGTGTTCAACCAGCCGCCAGACAAACTCACTTAACTGCATTCTGATGGGACCATTAGTTTGTTTTGAAATAATACTGGTTATATTTAAATTTTATAAGATTATAAGAATATAAGACAAAGTTGTTTTTAATTAATACAGTCTATATTTTAGTTAATTAAGTAAACTAATTTTGTATTCATTATTTGATTATTAGTGAATATGATGGAAATTATATGTTAGTTGCTACTAATTTGATTTTTATACCCGCTACCCATAGGGTAGAAGGGTATTATAACTTAGTGCCAAGAGAAAATGTATGTAACAGGCAGAAGGAGGCATCTCCGACCCCATAAAGTAAATATATTCTTGATCAGTGTCAACAGCCGAGACTATATATCCATGTCCGTCTGTCCGTCTGTATGAACACCTAGATCTCAGAGACTATAAGAGCTAGAGCTACCAAATTTGCGGACAGTACTCTTATAGGTCCTACGCCTGTAAAAGCCGTAATAAAAGCATTAAATTTTGGTATGCATAATAATAATTATATTCTCAATGATTTCTGTGAATTTGGTTGAGATCGAATGAAAAACAAGGAAGTTATTAAAGAATCAATTTTATATGCAAAATTCACTTACAGCTGCCCGCGCTTTGTTTGTTTAGTTGACAGTGTGACCATAACGGTGTTGTGGATTTTTAGCCGCTATTTTAAATATATATCATACGGGTATCATACGGTCGAGCACTCTCGACTGTAGCTTTCTTACTTTTTTTTTTATTTAAATACTATGTTACATTTATTACCAACTAGTGCAATACAAATCCAATATAAATAAATAAATAAAATAAATATCATTATTATTATAATTTAATTATATAAGCAATAATGTATTTATAAACATACTAGTGACATAAACATAATTCAGAATGTAATTCTGTAATCGTATTTAGATATTGTATAAATACATTATTTGGAGCTGCGATGATTAAATTACAAAAGATAATAATATTTTAAGTTAATTCACTAATCAAATAATCTTTTAAAATTAAATTTTTAGTGTCAATAATTACTCAATACTTAAATTGACTTGCTTTCTACATATGTACTATATATCTCAAGTATCCCATATTTATCGAGAATGGTAGCAAGTTAGGACAGTCATTGGTAGAGTATGTACTCATTACTAGGTAGAAACCCACCGGAGCAAGGCGAATTTTTTGGGGTGTCACACATGCCGAAATGAAAATCTCAAAATTTAATGACAGCCTAATTATGCGTGCAAATGGTTTATAAATATTTTATGATGCCAGTACCCGACTATAACTTGGAACTGAACTGAAAGCTGTGGCCACAATGCCGCATCCTTTCACCCAGCCCTTTGCCTGTCCCTCTATCCCCTGACCGCCACGTATTCGTTATACATTTTGGCTTTTCAACTGACCATAGAGTGTGTCTATGTATCTGCATGTATTTATATGTGAATGTGTGCAAGTTTGTGTGTTTTGCGCATCGCTGATTGCATTGCGGTTTTACGACTTCATTATTGTTAATTATACGCCGTGTTGCCTGCCAAAGAACGCCCTTTTTCATGCGAAGGCAACACCGTTTGTGCCCGTCATATATGTGTTATTGCACATGCAAAAACATGACTAATTCATAAACAGTGGAACCACCGAAACACTGTCAACCGTCAGCAGCAGGTTATTACATTTCTGTAAGCGGTTTGCTGGGTGCCAAACCAAATCATTATGCGATTTGCCAAATTTGCTTTGAGGAGAACATTTACTACAGGGAATCGAAGCTGCAAATGCTGGAAATGTGTCCAAAGCTTGCGTACTTACATTTGAAAAAAATTATGATTAGAACTGGTTAATTTCAAATGACAATTATTTCACTCAATTGCACTTAGTTCACGCGATTATCTGAATATCACACAAAAACAAATTTCAACTCTTAATCAATTTTTTGATATTTTTATGTTCAACACTGAAATTGGACAATACTTTTTTTTTTAATACAAAAGTATTTGTTTCCGCAAGGCCTACTACTCCATAAGGTTTATAAAATTAATGAAAAGTAGGCAATATTTTTAAAATTATTTTAATAAGTTGATATGATATGAATGGGCTCTACTAGTTGTGTTGTTATTTTTGTTTGGCTTTTATATTTTATTTATTTCGAATTATTTAATACTTTAACAAATACATTAATAAAACAAAAGCACACTACAAAGTGTTCTGAACATTCGATAATGGTGAAATCGTAGATTGCCTGCTTCCTCATCAAGCCCAAATTATTATGTAGATATGCTAACAAATTTTACAGCATGCTACGCACACTTAGCTTCCCCCTCAGCCCTCTGTTAGTCATCATATACAATGTCGAGCCGAGCATTAAATTCATTTCACATGCATAGCAAAACGGCAGACAATGATGCCGCTGCTTGTCCCCTTTTGGAGCAGTTAGCTGTGCGCCCCTTCAGTCTATAGCCAAGATATTTTGATTTGGAATTTGTTAATATGGTCACGTATGTTATTATATATGTATCTCTCTCAATCTCCTCTCCTTTTCCCCCGCTCTCCCGCTCGCTCTGTGTCATGGTTATGTTTATGTGCAGCTCTCAGCGTCTTACACCAAATTGACTTTTGTATTCTCTCATTTGAAATTGTGGCACATGCAATTCACGCACATATATGTGCAAGTGTATGTGCGTGTGTATGTGTTGCTATGATTGGTAAAATTTGAATTTATATCGAATTTTTGCATTACGTTTGCGGTTTTAATTAAATCATTTTATAGCAATTGCTTTAGTAAAGTGAAAGCCTATTTGCTTTTTGTATCATGAGATTAAATAACTGTCATCATGCAAGGCTGTTTAAAATGAACTGAATATTGCTTAAGACATCGGTTTATTGACGATTGATTGTGATGATCAAGTTAAAATCTGCTAGTAATGTTGCTATTTGATTTTGGATTATGACTTGAGCATTCAATCTACACACATTCTTACGTATTTTTAATTAAGTTTATTGTAGTGGCATTGCAAGTTTTATTACGAGATATATAATTGTAAAAAGTACTTTGAAATCCTTCATAGTGACCCAAAAATGTTCAGTAATCTTATTTTATATTTAACAAATATTTTTTTTCTTTACTTATCTTTTTTTTAGTATTTTTTTCAATTTATTATATTTAAATAGATATTGTTGATGTCAATATTTACACGAAGTAAATGAGTTTTGAATTCAAATTTGAATTATTTTGATACTAATGTTGTTATCATTACATTCACAATTATTATGAACTCCAAAGGGTATTGTAACACAAACCGACAAATATTATACTGTTAGGACTTATACAAGCTCGAATATGAGTGTACAACCTTCAGGAAAAGTTCTCTAGAACATTTTAAAGTCAAGTAGGCATGTAGTAGGCATGGAAAGTAACATTTACTACCGCAAAGCACACACCTAGCGCCAAATCAAAGAGAAATAAGAAAAATGTAAAGAAGAAGGAAAATGCCTATCATTGCGTCATGGCATGTTGTTGAAATGTATCTTTCACGCTCAATTTATTTGTAATGATGTCGACAGCATGTCAGGTGCATATCCGGGGGTAGCATCGGCTTACAAGCCCCAAAAGTGTGTGTAGTGGGACCCTACGTAAGACCTCCTGGTTGGGTAGTTACTAGGCAAAATATATGTACATACATATATAAAAAGAAAAAAAGTAGGGAAGGCAATGGCACATTAGTGCCCCAAATCCCAATCATAAAGAGCGACAACAGCAACTTTTCGCGAACGCATTTTTCATGTCGAAATCGTGGCAATCGGCGTGGCAAATGATGTCCTGGGGGAGTACCCAAAAAAGAAGAAGAAAACAGCGAAAAAAACCAAATAGAAAAACGAAAAGCATGAAAACTCTCGAAATGGCCGCGTGTGTAGCGCTAATGAAATAAACATGTTTATTAGATACAAATGCTGCCCCAGAAGACCTTTGCCCCCCAACCACATGACCGTTGCTTTGCTTTTTATTTCTGTTGCTGGTTCACATTGCGTATGATTAATATTTAGTATTAGCTACCTTTGCACCTGTCGTCTTTGTAATTAATTGAATTATGTTTCTCAGGACGTGCCAGCAAGCACAGTTCACAATTGAAGGTATTATAAATGCAAAGGGCATCAAAAATAGCGGAAATGCAATTAAATTGTGCAAGGATCAGACGCTCCTCCACAGCCCGAAGTGTTGGTCTGTAAAAAGAGCTAAGCGCAAATTACCAACAGCTACTTACAGTTGGCTGCATTCCATCCTCTGCAGGACCAAGAGCCCTATTATGCCTAATTAAGTTTTTCTGCCACTTGGCAGTTAGTTTTCCTTCAAGAGTTGGACTCGGCGTGCAAAGTGCACTGCATAAATGCTAGCACTGAAAAGTGAAGAGAGTGAAGATGCAAACTTGTTAGGCAGCTACTGTTATGGATTGTAGGGCGATAATCAGGTAAGGTATAGAAAGGAAATTAAACAGACAGCTGCAGCAACGAAGGAATATAAGAAAGTAATATAATTCTATTAATCTAACACACATATATCATATTTAAATATTAAATAACAATATATTTTATACTTATCCATACAATTATGTTATTCATTGCTATTAAAAACCAAAAGTAGAAAAATAAGTAGTTGGATATTAAAAGTTGATATTTATTACTAGCTGCTTAAAAGCTCATCAAGTAACACCGCTATTAATTTTATTAAACATCAATAAATATTTAAATTTATAAATGCTTATTACAAAACAAATTAATATTACTACATTTTCAAAGGCTCATCGCATTAATGGCATCGTCATCACATTATTTTTGCCTCTATTTGCATCTCAATTTAAATTAAATAAATCGCCTTAAGCTATAAAATTTAATCCATTAGATTATAAAGAAAACCTCCAACTGGTACTGGTTTATACATCATTTGGAATCGCATACTAATGAGGTTAATGCCTGCAAAGCTGGAAATGCTTTTACCTTGTTTATCAGGAGGGCAGCGTTCAACTTTCAAAATGTGTGCAAAAAACGTAAAAAAGCAACTCAAACAAACCGTCTATCAGACAGACGTCTGACTGACTGGCTGACTGACTGACTGCGCGAACTTGAAGAGACCAGCTAATCAAGGTAATGAAATCAGTTTTAATACATTTTTTTTCTGCCGAGTTACAGAATTGCTGATGGGATGCAGATACATTCGAGGGCATGCAGTATGCAGAGATGCGAATATGCTTGTTCAAAGTGTTTACGGACTAGGGGAAACCTGCTGGGCACCACTGCAATGGTGTCTGGCATTTGGAGATGTGTGTGAGTGGCTGAAACCACAAGAGAGCCGTCAGTCTGCTTACTTGCGGCATCACTAATGAATAGTTGCAATGGCTGTTTACTACAAATGAAAATAAAGTTATTAAAAAAATGCGTGGCTGCCAGGAGAGTAAGAAAAAATATAATCATTCATTATTTATAATACTAGCTAGCTTGCATAAATATGACTTTATTAATTTAAATAACCCAATTTATTCAGATATTAGAAGTATGTCATTGCTTGGTATCTGAAACATTGTTGGCAAGTTGACTAATTCAATTAGTTTGGCCCAAAGCCTTAGCTGGTTACATGTCATATTTAATTAAGAAACTTTTCAAACAATTGCTCATGAAATATTGCCTTCGTCGCCGTCGCCGTCACCGTCGCGTTGACGCCTTATCAATGATGAATACGTCATAAAGTATGCAGCGAAATGGTGGCAAAAGCCAAACAAGAGCCAAAAACTAATACGCCAACAGGAGGACTCAAAAATACACACACACGCGCGCACACACAAGTAGACAGATGCTCTCACACACACACACACACAGATTTGTTCGTTTTCATTGCCGCCTTTTGGGCGCAACGCATAAATTTCATTTGACATAGTTTTTGAGCAACGCTAAAACCGAAAATAGGATTAGATGCAGACGAAGATGCAGACACGGCAAGCTAACCACACTCACACACCTGCACATTCCCACACACACACACACACACACACACACACACACACACAAACAGACACTTTTAGACACAGATACTGAGCCAGGGGGCGAGACGGTTGCATTTACAGTTGCCCCTCAAGCCATAATTGGTTGCGTCAGTGCATAAGTCACGAGTTCGTTGCAGTCCTTCGAGTCCTGCTCGTTGTTCGAGTCGTTGTCATGACGACAAGCACACATTCTATAGCACTTTAAGTGCCTCTGGTTGTGTGTGTGTGTGTGAGTGTGTTCAAGTGAGAGTGTGTGTGAAAGTATGCAGCATTTAAATAGGATAAATGCAAGTCGCCCACTAATTGAATTGCCGACAAGACCTGCTTCTATTCGGGTTCGGGCGATGAAATTTTGGTAATTAATATTTTCACGTAAGCGGAAATGTGCACCAAACATGTGACTGACATTGCTCCAACATAAGTTTATTTAACTAGCTAACAAACTGGTTGCTGTCGTCTGCGTTGTCTATTTTTGGCTTTGCTTCCGAATATAGTCTGTCGCTGGCAACAGAAACTTTAGTGGCTGCAAGTTGTTAAGCCATTAAAAGTTCATAACACTTTTCACAATAATATTATACTTGTGTGATTGCCAAATTATACACCAAACAAAATTATAAATGGCAAATGTTTTGCCACGTTGCAATGCATAATATGTCGCTATTGTTTTTGATTAAAGCAATTAAATGTTATTCTAGCTAATTACGAAATTTTTGTTGATTTTAATAGAGAGAATTTAGAAATTAAGGAAATAAATATAAAATTTAAATGTATTACGGACTTTATATCAAACAACAGGTACATTTCTTACCATTGTACTGTTTATACCTCATCATTGATGTCTTGAAACTCAGCTCATCGCACAGTAACTCAGCAACTGCTTCAGCAAATTAAAATCATCCACTTGAGAAACAGCCAAGTAACAAGATTCAACTGTCAAACTTTCTGCTTGGCCATAAGTCAATTAGGTAAATTGACTTACCTTCCTTTCTGGCAACGGTTGTCGCGTCTTTCGTTTTCCTTTTCTATCGTTTTTTTTGTATTTCGTTGAAGGGAATGGGAGGTCACTTAACTGATTTGTTTGTGGTCTGACTGAAGTTGTGTTGAGTCTTGAGGTGCCAATGTGGAACGAATTTTTTTATTTAGTTTTGGCAGGTTTCTAAGATGGGGAATGCTGATTGGAGGACTTTAAAACTTTGTTCGTGTACGAGTATTCTTGAAAATTTTGCATTTAATTAACTGTCTGCTATTTAATGAATATTTGCAAATACAACGTAAGACAAGTCAAAATTTCGGAAAAAGTAGAAAATAAAATAAAATGTTTTAAGTAAAATTAAAGTTCTAAGTAGGCCAAAATCATGTTTCAGCTATGAAATTTCACACTTATTGGTATTCAATACAATATTACATAAACAATTCCAACAAGTAGATATTACGTAAACTTCTTCACACGTCCTTTGAACAATTGTGTGTCAAGGATTTCCACAATTCAATAAGCAGTTACACATTTTGTTGGTAAGTACAAGTTAATAAAGCTTAACAGCAATAAGATAGACTATCAACTTACCCTTAACTAATCATTAAAATTAAATTGGGCAATTTCGTAGATCATGCAATTATTTGTATTTATGACACAAAAGTTCAAATTTGATTAAACACTTGTTGCTCAATTAGCTTTTGATCCTTAAACATATTTTGTGTGTTATTCGATATCTCGCATTTGCAACTATTGAAATAATTTTTGACATATTTCAAAACGGCAATCTAACGTTTCATATTTGTGTAAAATGCATTGCGCGCAAGTCCGACGGTTTTGATAATTTCACAATGATTTGTTGAACAGCAACCCAATGAGAGGTGTGGGAATCCCCAGCTTGAATTTATTGAGTTAATTAAATTTGCGGACATCGAAAGTGAAATGTAATGGACACGAGTTGCGCTTATTGTGAACAGGTTTTAAATAATTTAAACAAAATGGATGCGACCGCAGTCTCGTTCAGCGTATGCGTGATGAAATATGCCTCGCATTGGCCACAGGTAAAATTGTCACGTTTTTAATTAAACGTGCGCCCAGCCAAACAACAACCAATGCCAATAATAATCAATGTCCAACGCCAATACTCTCGTAACAACAACAACAACAGCATCAGTAGCAGGAGAAATGAAATAATAATTAAAAAAATGAAAAGTGATTTGAGTGCGTGTGTGAAATTAATAATTGCGACAAAAATAACAACCTGTTGTATGAATGAATTGTATATTTTAGGCAGCGTCATGCCATTTCGAATTTTAGTTAAATTGTATTTGGTTTGGACTCTTTAAATTGCATTTCCCTCATCGTTCCTATTTGGTATTCCGACTACGACATTGTCTTGTAGCCTAAATAATTAATTTATTTCGCACTCTTTGCCTGCATTTCTGTTCTTGTTGCTGCTTTTTGCTTTTCAATTTACAACTCAATTTCAATTGCGGACATTTTCTCTACAGTTTGCCAGACAACTGCCACCTGACCACAGCTGGAACTATTCACAGGCTTCGCTACATTGAGTTAAATTCGAGTAAAAATACTTAAAGTAATCTCAATAACTATATTTATTTTGAATCAAATTAGGGCGAAGAATTGTAATTTTTGGTAAAAGATTGGCAATTTTCACAATTAATTAAGTTCACCAATTAAATCATTGTTCACTCAGTAGAAATACCGAATTATTGTACATTCCTTCTGGGTCTCGTAAGTCCCCAACAATTTATTGTCAGCCTGCCACATTTTAAAGCCCAACCCAGTAACTATCACAATCACACACACGCATTCAATATACTATATAATCCCTGTCAAGGCTAAAATGCGTAAACTACAAAACCAAGGAAAAAAAGGTAGGTGAACCCATCCCTTATCCAAGCGGCTGTCGCTCATTTGACAAGTCATTTGCAGGTCGTAGAAGAGGAGAGGATGAAGGGCATATAATTGTTTTTGTTTTAATAAGGCCGATGTCGGCGCAAGATACAACAATTAAGCACATAAAAAATCATTTAATTATGTCTATCAAACGTCGCACACGGGCGCCTAAAAGCAAGCAGCGATAAGTTTTTTATTACACCTCAGCTCGTGTGTGCATCTGATATGGCCATGTGAGTGTGTGTGTGTGTGTGTGTCTGTATTTGGGCTTGCGTGCGTCTGTGTGTGTGACGTGTGGGTGAGTCTCATTAAAAATGAAAGCGCTACTCATTAACTGTGCCAGGTAACAGACAACCAACAAACAAGGCAACAACAAACGATTTTTGAGTCGGCAACTTTACGCTTAAACACCACAAACACCCACACATACAAAAGCACACACACTTGCCCACACACACACACACACACACACACGCACTCACACCTCCAATATGTGGTGTAGTGTAGTTTTAATTACCTTTTGCTGTCGTTGTCGTCGTCGTCGTCGACGTCGTGTGCGTCGCTCGTTCGACTCGTTGTTTAAGTAATTGTTTGTCATTAGTTAAAATGTTTTCATTTTGTATCAGCGAGCCAATTGGGCCACGTTTTATGTAGCATAGTGTTAGCCAATACACTGAGCCAAATTTACTGCAATCGCACTACCAATTAGGCAGAAATGTTACCGAATAAAATACGAAAACAGTATGTTGAATTCATCTGATTTTACAGTACTTATTTAATTTGTCTCTAAGTGAACTGTGAACAATCCACATTTAATACTTTAAAATATCATAGAGTTATGTGTTTTAAATTAATGAATATAATTGAAGAATAGGAATTGAAATTTAATTCATAAAAGCAATTATTAATTTGTAGTTTTTGTAACTGATTGCAATCTCTGAAAGAAAGAATTTAAATTCCATTTTTTCAATTATCCCAAAATCAATTATCTAACTTTAAAATTAAAAATTCTGGGGGTATGAAAGGTGAAATCATTACATTTTTATGTGTTTTATTTTTTTTAACCGAATAAGTTTTACTTTGTAGCGAAATATTTCACTGAAATGTCGTGTCTTCGAAGTAGGCATCGCCTCTGCTAATTTAAAACTGACATTGATTACTTGTCAGTCACAGTCCACATTTTGTAACACAAATGACTGCAAACAATTTAAATTATTCACATAGACATAAACATAACGCACCTGACATTAATAAAGCATCAGATTACTGTCTCTACTCATCCGCAGAAAACTCTGCTGATCGTTCAATCATGGCATTTGTGGCACGACGCAGTATCGAGGGCAAGTTGGTCGATTGTCAGGTGATCTCGGGGCTACGCAACAGCTCGTTGTCCGTGTCCGATGTGAGTGACGACGACACGGATTCAGGCACTGTACATGGCTACAGTTCTCGCTCCTACGTGTCGCCCACTGTGCGCTATGTGGCCAGCAAAGAGGAAGCCGACGACATCGACGGCAGCTATACATACGATGGTGTCCAAGGACGTGGCTTGCAGAGAGATCTTGAATCGGCTTCACCCTATGGTGAGGGCTATGAGACCGGTGAGGAGAGTGGCAATGATCAGGGAGCTGGAGGTGACTATCTCTCCAACGATGATGAGTCCAAGTCGAACATATCTGAGCAGGATGCCGATGAGAAGGCTCGCTATGTGGCTGGTGGCGGAGATGCCGATTGTGAGGTAGGCGATAGCTTGAGTCTGGTCTCCAATGATGAGGCCACAGTCTGCGACGATAACTTGAGCATGTTCTCCGCAAAGGTGGATGTGGCCACCGTTTGCCATTCCGATGCCAATATCCACGATGGACTCAGCATGTGCTCCGTTGACGTGGCGACAGTCTGCCAGCCTAGCGTGGCGAGCAATTTGCAACCGGATGACACGAGGAGTCTCGACTCGATGAGCAGTGCTACTGTTTACCGTTCAGCCGTGAAGCCCGGAGATGACGCAATGAGCACCAGTACATTTGATTGCCAGACCCAATTGACAAGCCGCACCTATAATGTGAAGTCAACCACAGTGCGACGTGACGATTGCTCCTCGGCATCCACTTGTAGCTGGACGGACATGTATGGCGGGGCCCTGAAGCAGTCGGAGAGTCGCAGCAACATCGTGCCGTCTCTCAGCCTCAATCTGTCAACCACGTCGTCGTCTGGCTCGTCCACATACTTTCGCACCTTCGACGAGAAGAAGGAACGCCACGGCCAGGCGGCCTATCAGGAGTGGGTGAAGCGCAAGGAGCGCCAGAAGCAACAGAAACAAGTGGCCGCCAAGGAGGAGCGCGAGAAACGCGATGCTGAGTTGGCAATGCGTCAACGTCTGGCCAAGGAGCGCTACCAGCAGTGGTGCCGGCAGAAGGAGCAGCAGCAGCAGCTCCAGCTGCAGCAGAAGAAGCCTGTCTTGAGCAGCATTAAGAGCTCTTCCAGCTCCACAGGCTACAGCAGCCAGTCGAGCTCATCGGGCTCGGGGGGCTTGAGTCTGAATCGGTCGAAGTTGCAACGCAAGGAAAGCAACGAGGCGATTAAGAAGCGTTTGGAGGACTGGGAGCGTGTTAAGAAGCAGCAACAGCTGCGGGACCGCGATCGCCAGCGACTCCTGCAGCAGAGCAAGGAGCAGGTGGAGCAGCAGCGTAAACAGAGGTCCGAAGGCGCTTGGCAGAACTGGATGAAGTCGGTGAACAAGCGAGCCAAGCCGGTGCCATTGAATCAGGGCTTCGACACCTTGCGGGGCACCATCTCCAGCATCTATGTTAATCCAAATCAATGGGTCTCGATCATCGATCCCCATGATTCGCGCGGCAATTGAGCCTGAATGCCGGCAAACACGATAGTTGAAAGTTATAGCATTTCATGAAAAAAAAAAACAAAAAAACAAAAGTCTCAAAAATGTATCTTCTATGATACGGATCTATTTGTAACCGACGGTGATAATGGCATCCACAAAAAAACGATGAAACCCCCTTACACTCATATATTATATATTCCTATTTGTTTACTGACATATTGGTTGGCTCACTACAATTTGAGCACCGATATTTCAATAAACCAATTAGTAGCATAGACAAAGAAAAAACCTAAAAAAAATTCGTGAAGTTCTTTTGGATATGCCTGCGGGCTTTTTGAATTTGCAAATATTTGGTTTCTGAATAGAGGTTGTCTAAGGTTCACAACTTAATGTAGTGAAATCATCTTAAAGGCGTGTACTTTGCATTTCGTTATTAATGAACGTAATCTTGGGCATAATAAAAGCACAATGCGGACACTTGTAATCCAATTTTTCGAGTAAACAAATCATACTTCAAAAGTTTTAATATTGCATTAATTGAAATTATTTTATCATTTTGTATCAAAAGGAATTTGTGATAAGTGTTGGAAAATGATAACAATTTTCGCACTGTGCATTTTACACATATCCCAGCTACAGCAGTTATAATCGGTTTAATTACAGACCACGGACATTTCATATAAGTGGATATTTCCGTCTCCGCCTCCACCTCCAGCTTTGCTCTCTGCCCATATCCTTTGGCTGCGCAGATTATTAATAAAAGCCTGCCTTTTCGACCCTTAGCAGAGACCTCAAACTCACGCTGGCCACACTGGGCTCGTCGATAACCTTTGGCCTTGCCATTGTGATGGCTTTTCCCAAACAAGTACGACAACATTTCGAACTTAAATATAAATGAGCGCTCCAACTGAACTGAACTTCCTTGTTTACCACTTTGTGTGCTTGTCTATTGTAAACTTTTTCTATCAGGATATGCGCATGTATTGCCTCGTTTTGTGTGTCAATTTGTGCTCTTATTATTTATTTGTCAGGCCCACAGGGGAGTTTGAGATTGCGACTGGACGACGGAGGCTTAATTAAGCTCCTTACTCTGCTCGGTCTTTTATTTATGCAATTAACCAAAGCTGCGTGTAATAAAGTCCAGCGAGGTGAAATCTTTGATTAATTGTAGTTTTGTTTACACGATAAGAGAGAAAGGGAGAAAGTCCCCCAGACATGATTATGTGTAGTAGTAAGTAGACTTTTTGTGCGTCTTTTCTACCTTTTAGGTGATTAGTTTATCGTCCTTAGTTGTTGTGTCTGTTATTGTCTACTAAGCTGCGGCAATTTGTTTACCTCTAACATGTGCTGTTAATCGCTTTCAGGCCTCATCAGTATCATTATTGTATGTCTTGGTGATACCCGGCTATTGAGTATTCCCCAAGAAATTTGGGGAAATATCAAACAGCTTTTGAATCTGTTAAATTTGATTATTTTTTTGGGGCCATGTAACGAATTGCAATTTATTAACATGCCAGCATTTTGTTGTGCCATTTTCCCTTTTTCCTGGGCTGTAAACTTTAATGCGTTACCATAAAAAGTGAGCACGACCAAGCACAGAAATAGCTAATGGCCCATTGTGGACCTGCCAGGGGAGAAATGGAAGAGGAACTCATATGATGCCATAATCACAGCAATGACAATGATAAAATGTTAATGTTGACTTTTATGGCCAACTATAAATTAAAAAACAATTTCCCGAAGGCTTCTCGGCGTCTGCTGGAAATTAAGCTAACATTTGAAAAAAATATACCGCAGCATTTAAATAACAATTAGGACTTACCGAATTAGAAACGATTTTTGTTCATTTGCGCAACAAATACAAAAGTAGCACACATTGGCAAAGAAAACAGAAATTTATGCAGATTAACGCAAATTTGCGCATTTTAAATGCAAATCAAAAGCAGTCAACAGAAATGCCAGAAACAACCAGAAGAAGAGTAACAACAATTACGGGGCGACCAACAATTATAATAAATAACCACGGAAAAAACGAAAATTCAAAATGATTTGCTTGGGGTGCTGTTTGCTGTCGCCGCACAAAGAAAATTAATAATAAATCTCAAAATGCTCATTAACTTAATTACTGTGTTTATTTTCATTGCCCTTCCGCTGACGTTGTTGTCGACGCCGCTTTCCGATTTCTCTCTCTCAGTTTTGGCAGCTTTCGCTTTGTCTTTGTACTCCCTATTCCCTGTAGTTATAAGTGTATAAAAAAGAGTTTAACGTTTTGAAGAATGGCCAACATTTGAAGAGGGTTAAAAACAACAACAGAACAGTTCAACTCTTAAAAAGTTATTGTGAAAATCGATTTATTATTACACCATTTCAGAAATATTATACATATTTTGTAATTAAAATTAAATAAAATTATTTGGCATGTTTCCCTTGTCAGAGTATTTATAATATAGTTTTTATTTGTTATTACTATCTCGCTTGAGAAATATTTTATTTATATAAAGAATTTGGGAAGTTTGCCTTTTCAGGGTATATTTTAGTTCAGCACTGTCAACTGAATCAATCTAACATAATTCGTATTTTTGCTTTTTGTTCAAATGTTTTCTTTCGCTGCGTCACGCAATTTTTATAGCTCCCCTCCGCGAGCTGTGCCGCCCCAGAAAGTTCTGATAAACAACTCGGCGATGGAAAAATAGCCCCAAAACATGAAAAAATTGAGCGTCTTTAACCTTAATGTGTATTTAAGTAATGTTAATTGTGTGTAGAGCCGCCAGCTGACGCCAGGTGGCTCCATTTCGCATTCTCTCCTCCTCGCCTTTCTTCTCCTCCTCACTGTGTCCATGTTGTTCTTCCTTTTTGGCACTTTTTCTGTTGTAATTATGTTAATTTTGTGTGCTTCTCCTGCAATTTGAAAGCGTATCTAAAAGTTGAGTTACATAATTGCTGAATAGTTGTTAATTGAATTTCAAGTGAGACGCGCTCAGGTAGCAATTAGCACGGTGCCACAGGTTCCAATAAATAAATGTCTTGCAAATTGTAACGGTTTTATATTTCTGTTAATTAAATTTGAATCATTCACGTTGGGTATCGGAATATTATTTTCAGATATTCAGGTAATTAGTGGCCTTTAGTATTACTCTTCAACTGTCCAATCAAACACATCCATTAAATTTTAACACCAGAATTTGTATGCGCTTTTCTTGAATAATACAAACGTACAACTAAAAAAATGTACATGTTGCAAATAAAAAATGCTTTGTATATAATATTTAAAGCCTGACATTTTCAACGATTTTTTCATGCAAAATTGATCTCTTTGCGCATTTTCCGCTCACTTTTTTGTGCTTCGCATTTGCAATCAGGATACAAAGGATTAATACCCCATAGCAGTTTGACATTATTAAAATTCACATTATATGGGTGAGTGCGCCAATATACTCTTCCGAGAGCGTCACCGTGCAGTCGGTGTTGCAAGAGCGCTTTAGTAAGCCATGCATGCATCTACGATGCATATTTACTACATTTTAACCTTGAGATTTATACGTATTATATGCAAAAACAACTGACAGACATTGCACCCAACACTCTGGACAGTGACGGAGCATAAGGGGTGGGGTGGGGTCAGTGTACACTGTACTCCAACAAAAAAAGAAAGAAAGAAGAAAAACGCGTTGGACATGAAGTGTGGAGGGAGGTGGCTAGTGTGGTTGCAGCTGTTTTGGCATGTTTGAAAATTCCTGGAAACAAATGTAATAAAAACTACTCGAAATACATACACTCACACACATTCTTGCACACACACACGCACACACAACCAAAGTGCTTGGCTTTTTATTAGCTGCGGGTTTGAGGAGTGTTTTGTGTGTTTGGTTCATTTTCAGTTTCAGTTTCAGTTTCCATTGCTGCTTCAGGTATTTTTGCGTGCTGGCCTGCACTTAAAAGAGTCTTAATGAAAGAATTTTGGATTTATTTGGAATTAGTTGCTCGTTTTAATTTGATTTTTTAGTGTGCACTTGAATATATTTCAGATTTATGCGCATTCCTGGCATTTTGATGGACTGTTGAGCCTAAATCAGCTTAGCTGCCATTCGTTTTGTAAGCAGTTCAACACTCGTAAAACCCATTGAAACAAGAACAAAGAACAACTCAACCATTTTTCTTTCACTTAACGCATTAACGTTTATTTATTTTATAAATATTCCTGTCGATTTTTGCCATTTACATATGTCGCTTACACTTAAATACTACAATAAGTTGCTATTAGACGCACTCATTGTCGATTCCACATTCTCGACGGAGCTCCACAAAAATAACATATATGTTATGTATGTTTGTAAATACACAGTGAGTGTATGACCATCATGCTAGGAGAACGTGGCAGGGAAACAGGTCTGCGTACATTCAACTCAAACTATGCTTTTGTATAACGATTTTTCAATTTAATGTACATGGTTTTTTTGTTTTAAATAAATATGCAATATATATTTTGAATATTGTAATGAATTGGTTAAATAGTTTTTGCATTAAATTAAATACGTTTAAGCTGTGTTTCATTAATATAGTATTTGTTAGTGCTTTTAATATAATAAGTTTACGCGTATATAATTTACACTATAAACTTGTTCATTTGTAATTGCTTGTCAAACAAATAACACGATATATATTTGATATATGTTTTTTAAATGTTGGCTATGTTAATTACATAAGTTAAGTAAATGATATGCATTACATTTTTTTCGTTTAATTAAAATATTTCAAATGCTTGGAACGGTTGACATGCAAGAGAGCTGAAGAAAGAAATTATCAAATAAAATACTGTTGCAATTTTATATTATTACGTTTTGCATTTAATTATTTTTTCACACATACACAGCCAGCTGCTGAGCATGTTTTTCATTGAGTACTTTTTGCTATTTTGGATACACGATAATTCTTACAATTCGAAATTGTTTAATAAACTTTGTGAAGCATATTGAATTCAGCCCGCTCCAAGCTTATGGCTCGTTTAATGCCTTAAAACTATTCAATTTCAATTGAATTTGCTTGCAATTAAATATTACTTTGCACACATACAGTCTCACATGGTTTATACAAATTTACAATAGACGTCCTTGTCAATCTCTTAAAGAAATAAAATACCTTTTGCTGTTCGTTTATGTACATGTGCCATTAAGTCTCAAACATCTTGATTTAATATGATTATTTGTATATACTATATTACAATATTGCTGACAAAAAGCTGCACTTATCGATAGAATTCAACAGCTTGAAGATGCACGCGAAGGGATTAGGAAGCCTGTTTGACTTAATCATTATTTGCTACAATATGTGACTTGACCATCTTCAACATTTGATATATGTATGTATATGATATATGCATCGTTGAACTTTAACTAAGCTTGCTGCCATAAATCAGCAGTAGCAGCAGCGCTCATGGCATTTTGGCAGTGACAAACTCAATCAAGCCAAGCGCCATCATCGCACTGCCAACATTGCCATTGCAATTGCCATTGCCGTATCGAACTCCTCATCCGGACTCCTCATCAGCTTAATCTCAGTGAGCGCTTCGCGTCTATGTCAAACATGTGTCAGTGTTTGTGGCAACAATGTCGGTTGAATTTTTCGCAGTTGCCTCGTCAAAGTCGTCAAGAGCGATGACGACGACCACGACGCCGACGCCGACGCCGACGGTGACGACGACGTCATCCTCATCAGGGCCAGCATCACCACAAGTGGCAGCATTGGGAGCAGGCAGCTCAGAGTCTGTTTAGGACGTCTGGGATGCTGTGATGCAGCTGAGGACGTTCCATACATGCTGTCAATGCTCTCCGCACTGAGACTCAAATCAGCTAGGGGCACAACCATTGAGAAAAAGAGTTTGAGGGAGACAGAGCGAGAGAGAGAGAAAGGGATGGAAAATGTTAATGGGCTTGGCGGTTTAACAGCGGAAATTGGTTAAGCTTTCGTGTGATGTTTGTGTGACGTACTGAGCAGTAAGTGTGCTTAGCTGGGCAGTGATTTCGTTAACTGGCATGTCACAAGTCCGACCTAACACTAACGACTAACTCCCACAGGCTTGTCAGGTTACAAATTGGAAATCGGAAGTGAATACAAAATCTGAATTAACACGCAATTATTTCTAAATGTGTCAATTGGCAATATTGTTTACTCTTGTTGTTTGACACTTGTTAACATTCTTCTATTTCAACTTTTAAAGTTTTTTGTATGAAATGCCCAATTCATCCTCAAAACAACTTGAAAACTTGCAAATCCAAATCACTTTTCGACACACTTCTCAACTGTGATTCACAACTCAATTAAGCAATAAAAATAGAAACGAAAAAATATTCTTCAAGTACGTAAACTCAACTTTATTGCCCATTCTCAGAATGTGGGTTTTCCCCTCTTGCAGCTGTCCTTACTGGAGTTTTGGCCACAAAAGATTTTATTTGATTATATCCAAAGTATTTACAAATCATTAAATTGCCATAAAGCCAAACCGACCGTGTTTATTGATATACAATTATGTGGGCTCCGAGAAGGAAGAAAAAGTTTTACCTGCCCCAAAAAGTATGCAACGTTTCTTCCATATTATTTGCACAACCTTTTCTTATATTGTGGAATTTTTATTGGTCTTGTGGCTGGCAAATTAGTGTGAAAATCTGTTAAACAAGCGGTAAAAACCGCTCAACTCACAATGTCCCTACCTAGGTTTCGTTTTTCTTGTTTTTTTTTTATGGCATTCGCCCTGTCTCAAGTGGCCTGTTAAGCTGGTGAGGTGAGGGCTGAGGGTGGGCTGAGGGTGTTGGGTCGACCATAAATGCTTGAAATATGGCCAGTAACCCTAATCGGTGCGACGCACACCCAACTGGGGATGAGCACATCGACTTGGCTTACCTTTTCGCTTGCCAGGATTCTCGGTGTCCTCGCCGCTGTGCTCCTGCGCCCTGGAGGAATGATACATTTCGGAGCTTTTCGTACGCTTTTTGCCTGTGTGTTTTGAGGGAAATTATTGAATGTGCGGTTTAGTTTTGCGGCTTTCGCCAAAAAAAGAAATACAAAATTGACAGCATCTCCGAGAAAACTCCTACTAAAATACTATTTTATTCTTAATGCATATTCAGTTTTTGTTGATTTTCCATTTTCCACTTTTAGTCCCCTTCCTCTTCTTCTTCGACTTGTTGGTCTGACTGTCTGCTCACCTGACGATTTCGAAACGGATTTGCATGCCAAATGAATTATTTATGCCTTTTCTCCCAGTTCATTTTTTTACGAGTTCAGCGAGGCAAAGTGAAATATTTGCCGCTCATCTGAAATTTATGCCGAGTGGCTATTAAATCTCGCTTTTCTCGCGCCTTCTTTTTGAAATCCCTTATAAGTGTTTTGACTTTCTGTGTAACTGAACCCATTATTTTTGCTTCTTCGAAAATGTTCCTCTTGTTGTGTTCACTCATTTTAACTTACCTTTGTGTCGCGCATCGAAATTCTCCACATAGTTGACGGCATTAGGTGGTATTCCTGTAGGATCGTGGCTTTAGTTTAAAAGTATGAACTTTTAGTGAGAAATTCTTACGGTATAATTTGATGGTGCCATCGGTATCGCCCAGGGAATTCTTGGCCACACAGCGATATGCCCCAAATTCGGCTTGTGATAGGGGATTTATGTGCAACTTCATCGAGCTGCGATATCCGGCAATTTCCGTTACATTTGATGCATATTTGCCGCCTGCAAAGATATAGTTCGATGTGTTGTATAATTCATTAAAATATTAAACTAATTAATTCTTAATTGAATTTTTGCATTATTAAATCATTTAAGCCATGTCATGAGCATTGCCCCCCAAAATATATGCAAAGTTTGAACAATGTCGCTGACAGGCAGACAGGCATGAAATTTATGCACGAACTCATATCACACTCCACATTGGTTGCTGGGCCAAACGAAAGCATGATAGGGAGGGGTGGGGGAGGTGGAAACTGTGCTGCTGTTTTGAGCTGCCAATTAAAAAGTGTCCAGAACAAAATGTAAATGAAATTTATTTGCATTTATCACAAATTCAAAATGAAACGAAATGGATTTGGAGTTGAAGTCAACCTAAAAACACGCACGCCACAGACAGTGTAAAAACCACAGCAGTGTGACAGACAACCATGATTAGGTTGGGTTACCCAAAAACATCCAGGGTGGGAGAGGGTCATCTAAAATAATTCACACTCGTATTACTAAATCAGCTAATTAAAAACTTTATGTTGTACACTCAACGGTCATCAGTTCTAGTCTGCATTTGGGAGTGTTGCAGGGTAAATACTGACTTTATGAGGGCCAATGCGGGATCTGGATAGCTAATGTGTTTATAATGGATTATGCAATGTTAATGATCATTTTCGTCAACATGCGACAAAAACAGACAACTGTCAAACAAAATTTTAGTTTGAAATTTTAAAATACTATTAAGGGATTAGATGCACTTAATGGAACATATGTAACTCCATTTAAAAAAGCATTCTATATAATTATTTTTTAAAATTATTGATTTACCTGGTGGCACGATTTCTCCTCTCTCACGTGTCCAGTAGTTAATGGATTTAGGATAAGCCTCTGATTGACATTCGAGAGTAACCCCCTTGCCTTCGACAGCTCCAATCAGTTGATTCTGCACTGTGATCATTGGTGGAACTGAATAAAAATTGGGCAACATTTTTCAAATTTTTTAGTTCTGAATTTTTCAAAAATAGATAATCGTATGAACTATTTTGATGAAAATTGTAATCTATACTTACAATGTACTACAAGTGTTATCCTCTTGCTGACCGAGGGCGGCACTCCATTTGAAGCTATACACAAATAGGCGCCCATATGCTGGCGCTTAACTCGAGGAATTATCAGATCGGTGCCCTCGACGCTTGAAACTGCAAAAGTTATTGCAAAATTTTCAATGATATTAAATTTGAAATAATATTATTATAAATACCCCCAAAGTTTAAATATTTACATGGTTGACAATAAAATCATTTAATGCATTTTTTGCCCTTTGTGCATTTGAAGAATTTCCGAACGCAATTAAACTTACTGCCACACATACTAAATGTGTAATCAATTTATGACTATTGATTCTACTTAAATTCATTAAATTTATAACCAATTTTTATTCAAATCAATTGAATTCAACTATTCAACAAAAATTATTTGTAATGATAATTATTAAGTATTATTATTATTAAAAATTAAAACATTCACGAAATAAGGTCGCTCGCAAAAGTTAATGGCCAGATAAAAACATCAAGCAGCAGCCACCTATGCAATATCCAAAGAGCCATAACTACAAATGTATCTACAAAATGTTTAGCCATGTAATGATAGTTATTACATTCGCCTAAGCTCTTTCATATTGCACAGCAACAAGGGCAACAAAAAGTTGCATTCAAAGCGCCAAACTTTCAGCGACTTTTATGATGCTGTGCTGCCCCTATTTGTTGGAATGGGATAAATGGGCCACAGCAAAAGTCCACGCAAACATCCTGTTTTGATAGTCGAACTCGGGTTTTATTATATAAATTGCATAGTTGTTGGTTAAGCCGGCAGCTGCACAGACTTGCAATACGTTGCACGATGATGACGACGACGATGATGATATGAACATCCTCTATCTCTTTCGACTGTGTGTTTGTGTACGTGTGTACGTGTGTACGTGTGAGCGTGTTTGTTTGTTTGGGTGAACCGGAAACGGAAGTGCTAGCTAGTTTGCGCTTGATATTGTTACGTATGAAAAGGTTAGCGGGTGGATATGTATTCGAGTAATAAGCTGATTTTCCGTTTATTGATTTGTCCAGGTCAGCTCGCCACCGGCCTGGCTTTAATAGCGAATCTGAATACAGCGGCGCTGCTTATTAGCCACTCGCTTTTTGTGCGGCCATTAAACGTAATAGCTACGAAAAACGTGTAATTTGGCTGGAATCAACAGCAAAGTCGCGCCACGCTAAAATAGCATAAAAACTTTACTCCTGGCGCCAGGACTTCATTTGAAGCAAAACGAATAACCACAACGAATAATCAAATTTCAAATAAAAAACTTTTGCCCCACAAAACATTTCGCGCAATTTTAAATTAAGAAAGAGAAGGAGAGAAAATGGGACCAGTAGTGTACTCTAACATGGGATTTTATGAACAATTTTGGATTCATTTATTTGACCAAATTTTATAATATTTAAAATATACTAATAACTTTGCCACAACACCAATAAAACGGAATTATAATATCATAATTTCTGCCATTTAGTATTTAATTGTTAGTTCATGAACAATGCGGTTTTTTCTGCTGCACGTTCAATTCATGTTCAATTATTGTACACAGTTCGATTTTCATGGAATTGCTAAGTAGTAAATAATATCACAAAAACCACTACATAGTGATTATGCTTCGTCCATCGCATATTGAAAAGCATTGCAGGTACTTCAATAGTTCCAGGACAACAAGCCTTTTACTCGGGGTGGCAGACATTTTAAGCCATACTGAAAAGGTCATTCTGCCAACTTTTGTTCTACTATTTATGCTGATTTTTGTTTTATGTTTTTTTTTTCTTCATTTTTTTTTGACCGCTTTGGCTTTTTTCGTGTTCACGGGTTTGGATTTTTTGCCATGAGCCCTGTTTATTTTGCAGGCCGCTTTTCTTTGATTCTGGCATTTCGTGTGGACTTTGATGGGACTCGAGTTGTTTATGTGGTACAGTTCATGCAATGTTCTACACTGGCAGAAATAATATTTAATTTAAGTCATTAGAAATGTATTTGGGAATGAGGAGAGTATTCCTTAATACAAATATTGATGCGTTCGAATTGATGTTCATATTAGTATTTGCATTTTATGTAAGTTTGTCGATGAGTGTATTCACAAGCAAATTCATGATTAAAACATATTTATAATTGAATGTGGTAGTAATAAGTGTATTCAAAAATATATTTATAAAATTTACAAGTAACTTTATGAGTAAATTTATATATATGTACATATATTTATATATGTTTTTGTTATATCGTTTTTTGATAGTTAAAATCAGCATTATTAAAGTTTTAGAAAGTTTTGCCATTGCTTTAATTTGTAATTATACAAAATTTAAATAAATTAAATTTTTAATATTTATAAAATAATTACACAATATCAATTGCAATTCACGGTGAAATAATAAAATAAACTTGCTCAGATATATGAGTAAATAAAGTATTAATTACACTCTATATTCGTGCCACCCATTAACTCTTCTTTTTCTTTTGAATTCAGTCAATAATCTTGTCAATGTGTTAGTAATATTGTTAGTCACAGAAAAGAAGTTTGCAGAATCGCCCTAAATCAAAGCTCCAAACAAGGTTTCAGTTTGTTAACCCCGCTCGCAGACCCTTCAAGGCCAATTAGAAGTGCAGCAGCCACTTGCCCACATGCTGACTAACCACGCGCTAATTCTGCCAGTGCAGTCATCAAACACAAGACTGAGCCCGGAACTGGCCGAAAGGAGGAAGCGGAGAGGACGATGAGAGGACACGGCAACACATCGACACTCGCAAAAAGAGTACCAGGTATGCAGGTTGAAACAGGTGCTCGTGCGATGGCCACGTACCCGCTGCTTTGCTGCTCCGCCACTCTGCTGCTGTGGTGCACTTGTCTGCGGGGCCATAACCCAGTGGCTGGTCAGCTGGCTGGTTGGCTGGCTGGTTGGCTGGTGGGTGGTGCTAGGAGTACTGACGAACGCTGCCTTTTTGTGTAAAAGTACTCGAAAATGTTGGCTGGCAAACCTCATGCAGCAGGCGGCAACAACAGCAAAAAGTACTTACCACTTGCACACACACATCGGGCAAGAGAGCGAGCGAGAGAGTAAGTGAGAGTGAGAGTGAGAGTGAGAGAATGAGCCATTGCATGCATATGGCCATAGTGATACGTAGTGCAAAACCCAAAAACTGAATCCCAAAGCCATTGGCAATGCTGCTGACTTACCCTCCTCGCCGTTGGCCAACTCGATGGCCACTCCACTTTCACGTCGCCATGTAATTGTCGGCTCTGGTGAACCGGTAGCAGCGCATTTGAGCGTCACGTTGCTGCCCTCGCGAACGACCATGTCCGTGCTTGTAGGATAATCTAGGATATCCGGCGGTACTGTAGCAGCAGCAGCAGCAGCAGCAGCAATCGAGGACGCCGCCAGACGTTCGTTGTTGTTGTTGTTGTTGTCGTCAGATAATGTTTATAGCAAATACATTTTTTTTTATTTTTGTCCATGAAAAGAGATAGATAGAGAGAGAGCACAATTGAGCAGAGTGAGATGGTAAGATGCGTTGCATTGTCGCGCATTTTTAAATAATTATTTAAAATTTGTAGTATTTAAATAATTTGCATTCATTTTTCACTGGCAGCTGGCGAGCTGATTCATATTCATATTCGTGCACAGAGTCCCAGAAGATATCCCTGTCAACCAAATGAGTCCTTGTCGGCGCCTTTGTTCGTAAGGACAAACTTTTCATAAAAACAAAATTATATATTATATGGCATATGACCAGGGACACGCCGTTGAATGTGGGCGACCAAAACCAGAAGCAGGACCAGAGAATGTAATAATGACGTTCAAGTATCAGGGGGAATGAACAATGCCGACAGAGGGTGGGCATAGGCCAAATAGGCGCCTGTTGTGTGTGTGTGTGTGTGTGTGTGTGTGTGTGTGTTTGTACTATATGCATATAATACGCCGCAATTATGTGGTCGGTAAATGACCAAAAAATGTGCTGGTGTTGACAAAGAGCTTGTTATGCCGAGGGAAGGTGACGTCGCCACAGTCCGACGTAGCCAGCTGTGCGATGCCATATATACTATATTTGTACTCGTATGCTGAACTCGGCTGACCACTGAACGGTCATTAAGTGGCCAAGGTTAGAACAAAGGAGAGGGGACCACGAACAGACAAGGGATGAATTGGACATTTACCATACGTAAAGAGTGGCTAAAATACCAGCAATAAAGATAAATATTTCTGATTTGATTAGTTGGACAATATTGCATTTAGTTTTTCATATAAATTACAAAATATGCATATCATTTTTACATGCAAATGTATTTTCTGCTAAGTGCTGTGAAATCTTTGAATAAAAATCATAGTGCCCCAACTTCAATATCAAACAATTATAAAATCCAAGAGTTTCTTATTTGATTAGTTTAACTATATTAATATGAACTCTTCTTTATGATAAAAATTAAAAAAAAAATATTTTACGACATTTATAATTTTTCTAATAATTGTTCTAATATCAAGCTAAAATAAAAGTAATTTGCTTTTTTATGGTATAAAATTGTACGCAAAGTATTCTGAAATAAATCTCATACGACAAGCATGTTATTCACGAGAAATAAATATAATTTCAAAGTTTAGTTTTTGAAAATTCACTATTCGAAAAAACTGTAGGCAACTTTTTTAATACTTTAATCTTTTAGATCGAATTTCAATACTATTTCAACTTGTTTTGATGTCTTCTATTCCTGAATGTTAATGCTTATGCCTATTAAAAATTAATTTCAATTAAACTTGCGTCGTTCAATTGAAGTCCTGCCTTTTGATTGCACTTTCGTGCCTTGCACTTAAATAAAAAATATTGTGTGCTGAAATCTCAATAGGCAAATGCGGATTTCTTTCCCGCGATGTCTCTACAAGAGAGATTCATCAGCTTAAATGTGGAATACGAGTTTCTGTTGAAGTACATATTGATATACATATGTATGTATGTATATATGTTTTTGTATGTCGAAGTATTTATGCATATATGTGCATGTGTTTGTGGGTGTGTGTGTGGGAAATGGCATTCGAACGGACGGAGCTGGCAACAGAATGGCCGCCGCCGTTTGTCGTCGGTTTAACTGCACTTGGTCACGAAAATCATCTGCACGAGCCGCACAGTTGTTGGCCGCGCACCTTTTCCGTCTCCCCTCTCCCCCGTTTCACCCCCCTTTCTGCACTCCGTCGAGTGTTTGCTGTGTTGCTGTGGTGCGCTGATTATCCACTGCAAATACACACAGTTGATTATACTTTTTCGTGTTTGCCGCCGACTCCGAGCTCCGGGCTGCACGGTGGCTAAAATATTTAGCGCGTTGATTTAGATTTGCCAGCGAAAGGTATTTAGGCAACTAACAGAGAGAGAGAGAGAGAGAGAGGGGGGGTAAGGAGGTCAGTTGGAAGACCACAAATGGACAACTGGCCAACGGGCCAGAGCCTAGGCCGGACGCATTTCTTACGTCTGCTTTCGCTGCACCGTTTTAATTCAAAATCAACAATTTCTGCGGTTCACTGGACGGTTAAACATGTTTAAGCAGTCACAATTGACGGTGGAGAGGCGAAGGGGCCGAGTTTGAAGTGGTCTATCATGGCGGTCACTCGATGCTTCCATGGTTCGCTCTGTGCATTAGCCACTGAAATTTCATAAACCACGAAGCGAACTCAATTCCGTTCTCTTGTTGCTGCGATGCGGAAACGTTTTGTTGCCAACGTGGCGGATTTATTTTTATACCCCGTAGCTGAAACTGCATGAGGATATATCGAATACTGAATACTCAATGCTCAATGAATACTGAATGACTGTCAACAAACTTTTGCGATGTCTCGTAAGGAATTACAGCGTATCTGCCCGTCTGGCAGTCGCATTGCTTGCAGTTATTCTTTTAGTTCTCATTCTCAACGTTTATTCGTGAGAACCGAATGCGAATGCCGCATCGAACAATGCCGCAGCACCCTGGCAACGAGGCGTATGATTGTTTGACAAACGAAATGCAAAAGAAAAAGTTTGTTTTGTTTTTTATTGCCGGCTTCTGAACGCTTGATGCCTGTCTTCTGGTTACTTACCCACAACGTCCAGGTATCCCATTTGACTTTTCATTGGATCCGTATTTATTTGGCACATGTACCTGGTAAACGAACACATGGAAAGTGAGTGTAATTATTGCTCTCATAGCGATCAGTCGATGAGCTTACCAGCCCTTATCCGACTCCTTGATATCCCTGATGCGCATTGTCCAGGTCTTGTGCTCAGAGTTCGCAATGCCGATCCGCTGGTTCTTGGTTATCACATGATTCTGAATGGTAAGAATCGTCTGTGTGTCCACTCGCAGCCACGCAACCTGTTTTCGGAAAGTTAAGTCATTAAATCATGGGTTTCCTCCACACATTATTTGAATGAATGTTATCGATGTGCCTCATGTGCAAGGAATGCGAACCAACAGCTGGACTAAACTAACAAATTTCTGACCTATTTAAAATGTTTTGTAACTGCGTTCTTTTCTTGAATGTTTCACTATTGACACATCGCAACTGTTAATATTTGATCAATTGTTAACAACGCTAGGCATTTCAATTTGTTATGTACAATTGACAAATGTGAATAAATTGATTTTTAGGCATTTCATTTAGTTATGCTACCGTGAACAAAAAAAGCAAAGCAATTTATTTTGCACTATTGGAATAGAGTTGTGTAATTAATACAAACTAAATATTTAAAATGATGCAGAAAATGAGCAATTTGTTCAAATTGTTGTTGTTGACACATATTTAAATTCATTCCCTTTTTTGAGAAACTGAAAATTTGTGCAAATTTACACAAAGAAATTTAAATTAAGCTTAGTTTTGTTGCTCAGTAATAAAGAAATTTAATTTAAGAATATGTATTTCTTTATATGCTTCCCAAGAAATTTAACATTTGCTCAAATATTCAATTTTTTGTTGATTGCCAAAAACCAAATATATTTTCATTCAGTAAAGACATTAAACTGTTAACTATTTAAATATCAAATACATTTCGAGATATACTCTTTCTGTATCGCTGCCATTTGAACTATGTGAGTAGATGGCAACGGACTACGAATAATAATTTTGTTTCATTATTCGGTGAATGCCGGGTTATATGAGTAATTTGGCTTCAATTATTGAAAAAGAAAGCATACAAATCACAATCTATTCCGGGAACAGTCTTAAAAGTTTTCACTTATTTCCGCAGCCTAACTACTCGTAACTCTGGCTGCATGTCACGCACATGGAGAGCTGCATAAACAAGTAAATCTAGTAGTAGGCAGAGTAATTGTACAATTACACTGCAAAGTTGTTATGCGATAAAGCACGCCTCAAATATATTTGGTACATATTTGGACATGTATGTAGTGTGTAGTATGTGTAGTATAACAATAACCAATCCCCAGGATTGTCGTGGATTCCTTAACCCCTTTGCGGCACTTTGCATGTGTAAATGTGGCTGAATTGTGGGAAAGCAATTTGGTGCTCAGCCGGGCTGACATGTTAACACGTCACACTATTTAAGTAATTTCAATTTATAAATATACAAATCTAATCTATAAGTGTAATGCGAGCGGAATGAGTTCATTCATTATTTACGCAGTGAATTGAATTTAACTTTTGGAACCGCTGTCAGCATAAAATAAGTAATTACACCCAAGTGCCTGCTCAATTATCTCTGAGCAAAACATCGCTTAATTGGGCATGGCAGCGTTCCGAGCTGGGCATGAGAAGAGGTGACAGAACAAAGCTTTGCCTTTGTGCTCCCTTCCTCCCCCCTGCCACACACACACAGTCTCTCAGACAGTTGCACAGACAGAATATGATGATGAAGTATATTGGGTCCGCCCGCAATCCCCTCGCCTTAATGCCTGGCGGCCCGTCGCTTAACACATTCTCACTCTCCTGCTCAATCTCATTCCCATTATCCTGCTGCTACTCACTCATATTTCAATTACTTTTTATGTGATTTTCGCTTTTGTTATTGCTAAGCTCTGCATATTCCTATTTATGTTTTTATTTTCACTTTCATTTCCATTCAGTGCTCCTCTCCGTTTGTGATTGTTGTTGTGCTTTGCTCTGATTGTTGTCGTTGTGTTTTCGGGGTGTCGAGATTCGGTCTTTGAGATTACGAATGCGCCGTCTGCTCCCAGGTAAAATGCTAATGAATATTAATGCGACTGGTTGGGTTCTTGTGGCTGCTTATTGAGTGTGTAATTGAGCCAGGGGCGATGTAACCGAGTGCCGCTTGATTGGAGTATCTGCTGCTGCTTTAATGATGGGGGGAAGTTACGCCTACCTTATATAGTCCCAGGTCCTGCACCACACATGTGAGGAAGGCGTCACGTCCCACTGGCGCTGTCACATTTGCAATTGGAAAACTGAACTTTGGATCAACTGTAATGGATCAGAGTGTTCATATTATCATATTAATAATATCCTCGAATCAAAGTTAATTGGCATTTAATCGAAAAAAGAAAATAATTTGCAGTGGAAGCGCGTTATGACTGTTTGTATTATTATTATGATTTGTGTTGTTGTGCTACTGTCTATAATAAACACACTTTTATTGTCTCTTTTATATTTTAATGAAGCTTATCAGTAATTCAAATGTGCATTTATCTTTTTTTATTGAGAAAATACGATTAAATTAATGATATTTTTAAAAAGTTAAGTTAATTTTATTGAATATTATAAGCGGTTAATTTTTTAAATTTAATAATTCGTATTTCAATGAATACTGTTGCCATTATAAAAAATCAATTATCGAAATGGAAGTTAAGGGTCGTTACGTTGACGACTTTTTAAGATACAAATATCTAATATTTTCAACTCTATTATTTAATTGCATAATTTCAGTTTTAATATCCTATTTAAAATAGTTTTTTTCTAAAAATATCCATTCATAGTTTCAGTGTGAGAATCAAATTTTTATTTTTAATGCATTGCAGAAAATGTTGCTTATTTTCAAAATATTTAACTGTTGGTAGATAGATATTTTATAAATTATCATGAATTCTTATTGATTTTTATTCGGTTTTATAATTAACATTTTTAATATTTTTTGCTGGAGCTTAAACCATTGAATTATTTTAATTAAGATTGATGAGGTTTTTAACATACTTACCGATAACTTCAGCTGGTACGTCGACCCTCTGCGGACTGCATTTCTGGCACATTAATAATATTAGCACTAAAACATTTGTTGAATACGTCCAAGCGTTATTCGATGAAAGTCTTTGGTAATATATTGATGACATTTTCAATCACTTTCCTTCCGGAGTATTTCATATATTTTATTTTACTGTTCGAAAATTTGTAGGATATTTCTCATTTGGAACTGGAAAAGCTGGAAATAGGACTATGATGATTTAACGCAAACTTGAACTTAAATTGAAAGCAAATGTATGCAAACGGAAATGCTCAGTGAGCAATGAACCCAATACCGAGATCTCAGGTCCCGTTTGGGTTCAGTTACAGTGCCTGATTGTTGATTGTTGCTGCTTCTAGTAATTGGCAGTCATTAGCGCGCCTCTATTGCCCTAAACTTATCCTGGATGTGATCGTCGTTGTTGTTGTTGTTGTTGTTCTTGTTTGTGCGTGTAAACAGTGGAAAGTTCAACAAAAGTACTTGAAAACAGAATCGAAACTACAGCACAATAGCAGGCCCAGCAGGGCAAACAATAATCATGCCGTCGAAAATACGTTAAATTAAAAAGTTTCAAGTTTAAAGCGCCCATTGGGCCCCGGCATTTTTCCCGAGAATCGCAATCCCGCAACCACCTCCCTCGGTGCTCTTCACCATATCCTCGAGGCGTACTCGGCATTTTTGCGAAGAGTTTTGCGTGTTCAGGCTGTGTAAATTGTATTGGGGAGCAGCTGCTGGAAATTAACTAGGACCTGCAACTATCTGGCGAAGGTGTTGCATGTTGCCTCGGGCTCTTGCCTCTTGCTGTTTGTTGCCTTCTGTCTACCGCCTGTTGTATTTTGCTCTCTGCTCATTTCATTTTGCCATTGCTGAGGCATTTAAACGTTGCCCCGGGGCCAAAACTGTTTATGGAACGGAAATGAAATGTTTCGTTTGTGCCTGCCGCATCGTCTATATGTGTGTGCTTGTGTGTGTGTGTGTGTGTGTGGGCTCGTAAATAAAGCATAAAATCGTGCAGCCATCCCCGATGTATGAAGTCGGATGGATATGTCTGCTCAGTCTGAAATAGTTGCAGTCGCCAGTTCTATTGCCTACCATTAGGCGAAGTGCATGTGACATGTAAGCTGATAGCATGGCTCTGACGCAATGCAGTAGCAATTGGGTTCCTGCTTCCCATTATCTACTTCGAACCCATTTTATTAAGTCCAAAATTGGATGAATTGTCAACGGTTAAGAAAGTTTATTGCAACAAATAGTAGAGGAACTCTAAACTTGTAGTAATTTGGATTTATGAGAAAGAACTTGATAACCATTAATACTAATGATACTTTTTTATTTTGTTTTAATTTAATATTTTTTTTAATTAAATTTGAATGTTCTTAATTAAAATCTAAACGATAAAATATACGTTTGAAATTAACCCTTAATTTATTTGAATTGCTATGGATTAATGATAAAATAATACGTTTTAATTATGCAAATATTTAAGAAGCCTATAAATATTTATTGATCTAATTTCAGTAAATTTTGAATTAAAGATAAATTTTTAATTTACATATTTTTAAATGCAAACTCCATGATTATAAATTCGACTGAATTTATAAATGCAAGGGAATTCAAGAGATTTTAACTTGCATAAATTTATCGATATTATACTAAATATTCGACATTTTTCTTAAATGGATTTACTAATTACAAAGCTGCATCTATTACTACTGCAAAGCAAAACACTTTACAAAAAATGTTTACACGTTTAGTTGCCTCATGCCCATACGTGTGTGTACTCTGCCAATTAGCTATACAAATAGCACTATCATGGGCACAAACACACACACCACATAGAGTCTTGCTAGGGCTTCGGTGAACAAATGAAATTTACATACGCCTGTGGATGGTCTATGGTTCCTGGTAGAAGCCTGATCCAAGCCAAGTGACGTCTAAACTGACATGAGCCCGCATGGTCTAAATTATTAATAATATTGGTATGCCTATTTCCAACACATTTTAGTGTTGTCTTTGGCTACGTTGCAGGACAATTGGTACGGCCTCAGTTCAGAGTAAAGGACACTGGAGCCGACTTTCGAGTTGTTCCTTCAATTGCACTAAGCAATGTAAAAATCAATACAAGGAAAGTAAAAGCAACAAAAGAGCGAAAAAGTTCGGAATTTTAATGACGCGTCATTTTAAAATTGTTTCTGTCAGTCGCCGGAAAGTGGACTTTAATTCACATTTTCAATCCGATTCACATGCAATGACAACACGCTGAATGCGATGAAGATACCGAAATATAATAATAAATGTAACGCAAAGATTGTCTGTAATATTCAGTGTGGACTTCAACAAGTTCTTCTGGGATTACCAAAACTGCTGTCGAAAAAAGTGAAAAGCAATGCCAGATACTCCCATCCATTCATACTCTCGGCTGTTGGCAACTTCAATTTATGGCTCATAATAAGCGCTACTCAGGGAACTTTGTTTATCGCATCAGTGAGAACTCATTGTCGTACATTATGTTTATAGTTTCGGACATGCAAAGTCGACCAGCCCGTATTCCTTCGCCCTCTTTCTCGTTCCCCCTGTCTGGGTTGCTCACACTTTGTATAATCAGCTGTTAAATGATGTGCAAATTGTGCGAGTGCCACAGAAATGGCCATAAAAACTCAAATGCGGCTGTCATGTGAAAATCCACACACAAGGTCAAGCTTTTGTTTATGTTTATGCTGCGTGGACGCCTGAGGTTATGCAGCACAAAATTCCAAACTAAACTACATAGTAAAGTGCTGCAGATGCTGAGCAAATAATGCTCAATATAAACAAAACTCTGTCGCACACTCGCCCAGTTTATTCTCCAGTTTCGACTGCGGCACAAATTTTCAATTTCCAACATAAACATTAATTAGCACGTGATATATTTCGCTGTTATCGTGATGCAACTTCCACATTTTTCAGTATTATATTTTCGCATTGCTTAATATTTTTTTTAGTTTTGTGCTGGGGCTACTGCATAAAATTAGCATATATCAAAATATGTGGCAAAATAATTTCCAGCGCTTGGCGGCGCCTTCAAGAGTACAAAGTTGTGCTCTACTCTGCCGTCCTATCACATTCCGGCTTCCACTATTACCACGTCTACTTCTCCGTTCGCATAAGCGCCTTTAGCACGGAAGTTGATTATTATCGCTTGTTATTAACAACGACAAAAACAACAACAGCGACAGCAACAAGAGCAGTTGGGCAGGGCATAATAAGCCTTGGGGGCCTTGTGAATGGCTTGCACTTTTCCTTCTCATGTCAAAAGCACACAAATGGGAGAGGGGCCCGAGACCATTATGTCAAAATACAGGGGCGAAACATTCTGATTTTTTCTGAGCTGCATCTACATATATGCGGATACTGAATTGTTCACTCAGGGTGTCGTGTCGTCGTTCAGTTGAAATTGAGCTTTGGCAATTTGCAATTCTGTGTATTGTGTGTGAGTTGTGTGATTGTCCTTTTCAGTTGAATATGTAGAATGAAGAGTTTTATGTGCTGGTGTCCACTTTACCAAGCATATACGGTTTCACATTGCAATGCCACACTTCACGAATTCCGTTTTTTCAGGGAAGACAAAATTAATATTTAAAAAAAATAGTGTTTGCAGTTACAGTTTAAATACATGTCTTTTCCAATGCAGACAGCCATTTCTTTAAAAGTTAATTTAAAAATTAACTGATACTCTTAAGTACTGCACTCAAACGACGCATGCATTTTTGACAGTACCAAAATAATATACAAACAATATGACATTCGAGAAGTACTCAACGACAGACACATTATTTTATTTTAAAATTGAATGAATTTAAATTTTGTATAAAAATACTCTTTACACATTAAATATATTCAGATTACACAACCAATCTAGGAATAATTTACAATCCGAATCATTTATATGTTTAAAGGTTCTTGTAATAGAGTATTTTCTATTTAGGATGTACTTAAATGTCTATGCCAACAACAGCGAAGCAAATCTGGCTACAATTGTCTTTCGAGTGTTTTATGGTCAAACAGAACATTTGCTTTCATCAAAACTGTCAAAATCATCAAATGAAAAAGGGAAATTTGGTTGAAGATTTGTTTGGTTGTTGAGGTAACAATGGAATTATGAATTGTGTTTGTTCATGGTGTTCTGAACGATTCGATTATTTTAAATCGCATTTCCCCCATTGGCTCCATATATCAATCTTGTTCACTTGGCATAGGCCCAAAAGCTGAAATCGCAATCAACTCGAAAGCGAATAACAAAACAATAGTGCAGGCAAAGTTGTATGTAAAATGCAAATGACACGAAAATGGAAAAAGGTCGAACAACATGTGCTCCCAAATGTCCAAGTAGGCCGCAAATACAAAAATCTATCAGAGTCCCCTTCCCTCCCGTGGAACAAACAAGTACGAGTATGCAACATATTTGCAACAAATAATAATGTGCCACCAGATTTACATACATATGGATAAGCATATCCGAAATATCTATGTACATATGTGCTGAGAGAGTGTGAGTCGCTTAGGCTATTTGCCGGCTTCGTTAGCGAGTGTGCGGTTTATGGATATCAATGAACTTTAAATTGCAGCCATCGCAATGAAACATGAAATATGCAATTGCAATTGTGCACGCCTAAAACTATGCAACACATTCATAAGTGTGCGCGCTGGCAATAAACACCAGAGTCCAGACACATTTATAGGCAAATTTCATGTGTAACTGAATATTTGAGTGTGTTCGTGTGTGTGTTTGGGACGCATACATCAAAAACACACGCGTCCCAACAAACGAAATGCCTGCGCGAATGTTGACCATTGACCGTCTGGGCGGTCATTTGTGGTGTGTGATGTCTTGGGGTAGCGTATAAATAACCTGCCTTTACATTTTCGTCTCTTGTACGTACGTATGTAATTTTTAAATATAATTACAATAAACACGCATTTGCTAGTTTGCGAGCTAACTAAATTGCCAACAAGCGGTTAAAAACGCGAGCGTTTTTGGTTCGCGCGCTTCAAAACACGCGAGCGAATCGTCTTCTTCACTTAGTTGTTGTTGTTGTTGTGGTTGTTGTTATGGTACTGCATTAGTGCAACTTGTTGTTATTTGAATCTCAATTGATAATTTCAGCGTATTGCAATCGTAAATTTAAATATTTTGTATATCTCTGCTTCTTAACTGTTTCATATCGTTATTATTGTTTTGAGTTTTAACTCATCAACCTGTTAGCAACAGTTTGAAGAACATGCTACACTCGAATTTTCGCGATCAGCTTTTACAGTTTGAATGGCACAGCACACAGAGTGAAAACACAACCGCGCGCCACGAACGTTGTCGTCAGACTGAAACTGGCCGCCAAATCGAATGGCGCACGAAGCAGCAACAGCCGAGCCGAAGACATGTGAATGGTTCCCAGCAAATCGTCGTCGTCTCGCGTTCTCGGTCGTCGTCGTCGTCGTTGGAGTTGGTGTCATTGTTGTTTTTGTTGCTGTGCCGCTTGATGGTCGTGTATGGTTGGGTGGTTTGGGTGGCTCGCTTGCTTTGCCGGTGGCAGTTGCGTCGCGAACGAATCAGACAACTGTGATTTTTGTTGTTGTTGTTGCTGCCAACATTTTATTTGGCTTTTTGTTGCTGCCCGCTCTTTTCGTATTCTTTTTTTCTAACTTTTGCTTTATTTGTAGCCTGCTCTCGGGTCACGAGTGTGTGTGTACGTGTGTTTGTATGTGTGAGTCTGCTGTCGAGTTGCCCAATGGGGGGTGGCTGCAGCAAATTCACCACACTCGTATTCTCCATGGCACGCCGATTGAACGAGAATTGAATTGAAAGCAACCCTTCGGGGGAAATTTGCTCTGCATACTTTTAGGTGCGTCGCGTTTGTGAATTTATGAATGAATTCTCGTTCAATGTGCCGACATGTAAACCGAGTTGAGCTCATATAAGCTCGCATTGCCGCTACTATTATTGTTGCTGGCGTTGTTGTTGTTGGCGAGTGCGTGTTAAGCACAAATTGATTGTCATTGGTCATGGCATTGGCTGAAGCCACAGCTGCTAGTAGTAAAAGTTGCACACACGATTAATAAACTCAATTGCTTTATGCAGATGAGTTAATTTGAAGCTTATTCGTATTTAGCGAAAATTGTGGATTTAGCAAAGATGCTATTCATTTAATGAATACATCGATAAAATCTAATCTTTTATTTTCATGTTTTTTTGAATACCAAATACAATTGCAAATCACTCATTTATTTTCATAGGTGCGATAATTAAATTTATCTTTTCCATAAAATTGATTGAGAGTTCTTAATTCAAAACAAGTCAGATAATATTCCAAAAATTGACATGACATTTCAATACAATAGAATCCGGTTATAGCGATCGACGATTTTACGTCATTATAACCGAAAGAATGGGGATCAACAAAGCCATCGAGGTTTCGTCGCAATAACCGGTCGGACGCTATAAGCAGAGTCGTTATAACCGGATTATACTGTATTCAGTTGAATTAGTATTTTAAATTCATATGTAAGTAATTGCTATGAATTAAGTTAGATTTCACGTTATTGCAAATATTATAAATATTTATTTGGGAAGCAAATCTGGAAAATTATTTTCTTAAGTTTAACATCTCAGTGGGATATAGTATTAGTGATTAAAATGTATACCTTGAATATTATACTAGAATGTTTATACATTGCATGATGTTAATAAATTTTACTCTAAAGTTAAATCAAAACTATTTTTTATATTTTAAAGTTGATTATAAACACTCGACATTAAAGAAAATAGTAATATTAATGACTAGACAATAAATAAATAAAAACTTAAATTTGAAAAAAGTGTAAATTTAAAAATAATAAATTCTTTATAATTTGTTTTTTTTATGCAAAGTAGTCTATAACACAACGTTCATTTTCTATAAGATATTGTAAGTGTCGCTCTTTCCCATTCAAGGATCGAACATTTAATTAATCCCATGCAATCCACAAGAAAAGAACACACACACACAAACTGCCACACACACTTGGTAGGCGCTTTTCAATAACGGTGCCAGATTGTGTCAGGCACCACAAGAATCATAGAGTTACCCTGGATCCCTTCATCCAGATCCCTCTGTGCCCGCAGGGCCTCATTTGCCAACTTAATTGCGCACATATATCAGTTTTAGTTCCTTCAGGTTCTCAATTTCCAGCGGGCGGCTAATCACCATCACTCCCAACGCCTTCATTCATGCCATGGTTAGCCTATCATTTTCGCACAACACACGCACACGGCCAATAAATAATAGAAAACAAAAACGACAAAAGCAACAAATAAAAGTAGGTAAATCTGACATTTGTTGGGTGTGATCGAATTAATGTTACCTTCTACTTGAATCAAATGATTTCACAGTTATACTTTTTTTATTTATTAACTGTATTTCTGGTAGTGCTACCAGCTAAAGCTTATTAATCATATTACTTGTCAATGTGTCCTAGACTAATAATCTTCAACTAAATCAATTATTGCAAAATTTCTTTAAATACAAAAAAATATTTAAAGCTTTCTGTGTTATTATATTACTTAAAACAACATTAATATTTATTATAAGTCTTATATTTGTTTTGCTCATAATATTTTTTGAATACTATTCTATTCAAATTTGTGATATATTAGTTTATACAAAAATAAAGATTACACAATATTAAACCATTGTTTCAATGCTGATGGAATAACTTTTATAGTAGCAAATAAGTTGAGCAGCTTGTACTGTAGTCCCTTTTAAATGCAATTACAGGGTATGCAAAATAGAAAAAAATGTCTGCAGCGTTAAAATTATTGTTATGAAGCGAAAACGTTGAAAAGGATATCCGCGTCCGGCGACGTCGTCGTCGCAGTCGTCGTCCTCGTCATCGTCATTGAGGTGCGCTCCTGTCCTGGCTGCCTGGATTACTGCCGCCTTCTGCTGCAGCTTGAAGTTATGCATTGCGTGCCAATGCACTTGCGCCACAAATCATTTTGGCTGAAAGTCCTGGGGCAGAAGGGTTAGTTTTGGTTGGTTTTGGGTTATGAGTCGGTTATGTTCGCTGGGCTCTTCGACGTCGACGGGTCGTAACTTGTTTTCAAGTTTCTTTCGCTTCCTTGGCAACTTTTTGTGTTGCTTCCTTTTTTGTTTTTGTTGTTGCTGTTGTTGTTGTTATTGTTGTTGTTGTTTTTCTTTTTGGTCCCGTTTTCGGGGAGACTAATATAAATTTTGACACCTGATAATTGCTTTTCACTCGCTTCCGCGTTTTGTGTGTTGGATGCGACGACGACAGCTGCAGCAACTCCTGCCCGTCCCTCCATCCCCCCCCCTCTCCATCACGCCATCAGCCACCTCGTAATTGTGAGTGAACATGCAAAGTTTCGGGATCGTTAAGAATACCTATACAGCAAGTGTGAGTATGTATGAGTGCCAGTGTCTGTCTTGTCGAACTACTATAAATTATTTCTAAATTTTCCTTTTTGCATTTTTACGATGCGCCGCGTTTAATAGACAAAGTTATGGTGAGTTATAGGCGCAACCTTCGCGTCATTAGTCCCCAACTCACTCAACTTTTCTGTTGCCGTAAAAAAAGGGAAATTGGCAATTAAAAGTGCATAAAACAAGATAATTATATGAAATGGTGTCAGAAGTGAAATGTCATAATGGAACGAAACAATCAAGTGCAAAAACGATGAGAGTATTCTACAACGAGCCTCAAAGTTACAAGTTACTAAAATAGTTTATGTCAAGATTTTTGCAAGTTAGTTAAGTTTGGAAAATTAAAAAAATGGAAAATATTAAAACTGATCCCATTCTAAACGTAATTATATTTTACAATTTGTAGGTCTAAAATAAGTAACAAAATAAATATTTGAATTGGGAGTTTATTAATTTAAATCAATTTAGAATTCTATGTTTATCAGTCATCTGAGCACAATTTATCTTTAATTATATATTAGGAAATATATAAATAAATAAACAAGAATCCAAATTATAAAGAGTAACCGCAAAAATTCAAGAGAAATACTTACATATTGTGACTGTAATTGAGTCATTTTTGGACTCAGGCTTATTGCTCTTCTCACTAATTGTTTATAGTAATATCTCTGCAACTCAAAATAGCTAACTCATCAAATTCGAAGTAACTCAATGATTGAGTGACAAGTAAAGACGAGTGACAACCGAATAAGCTTCGATCAGTTGATTTCGGCTGTTCGCACTTCAAAGTCGTCGGTTCGCTTTTCCAAAGTGGTTAAGGATTTCTCATAAAATGGAACCATTGCTATTGTTTTTTATTCTATCTTGTTTGGTATTGCACTTGACTGTGAAATTAATGAGATGCGTTGGTCGAGATATTCAATTTATTTTTCGCTCATTATTTTTTTTGGTTCAACTCATCAGTGCAGTGTGCAACAAATTATGGCGATTATTGTGGCAGTCGATTGCCAATAAATAATGACAATTAAAACAGTGACACAGCTCTACAAAAATATGTCGTGTCAAACATTTATATATTTAACAAAATAAATTCTAAACAAAATAATTTTGGGAATAAATGATGGAAAGCCAATGTAAGTAGTAAGCGAAAGTGTGCTTTAAAATTAGAATTTTTAATATTTGTTATTTTGATTTGAAATTATAGATGGTCTGAAAACAAATGAATTAATTTTTTGTAAAATGTCTCTTTCGTAATCACTTATTCTTTAAAAAACTTATCAGAAATAATGTGGACCAAAAAAAATTAAAAAAAATGCTTAGATAAAGCCAAGTATGTGTTTAATGTACGATCTCAGATCACATTTTTGATTTTTAACACTCCTTACTAAATCAGCTGTCTGTTCTTAGTTTTCTCGATGGCTGAAATCTGCTGCCTGTCGTCGGACCAATGCGTGTGCTAGGCATTTTCTGACGACAGGCATTTTGCCTTGGCCCGGCTCTCTATTGATTAATGTCATGCACATTATTTCAGCTTTGCTGCTAATGTGAAACAGTACCGTTAGCTCGGCCATCATCGCTACCTTCGTGCGAGCGTCCATTCTTCTTCCTGCCTCCTCTCACTCTCTTACTCTTCCATTTCCCCGCTGCCTGTTTCCTTAACTAATCGCTAAAATCAGCAAATGCCGAGTTGCCTGGGCAGGCCGAGCTTTGTGGGCTGCTGGCAGGCAACCAAAAGCAGTCATAAATTTAATATGACACCTACCAGAGATGCCATGCAGCAGCAGCCAGTTGCATGCCACATGCCTCACTTCCTCTCTCTCTCTCTCGCTCCCTCTCCATGTTCAATGTGTCACATCAAGTGCATTCATTATTCACACATATCCTGCTAATTAGCAAAATATTGTAAATGTTTGGATTAATGTGTGCAACACGCACACACACACACGCTCCCCGTCTCTTCGGAAGCCAGTTCATCAAGTGCGGTGCAACACTGGTTTTTGGTCAACTCACAAGCTCATTTTCCCCTCTGGCTCCGTTTCTGCCACCCCGTTTGTGTGTCATTTGTGTGATTTACTATCCAGAGGTATCCGAGGTATCGGTTTGCCCGTCTGGCCTGACGTTGCTCGAACAGCAGCTGCTTTTGTGGCGTCTATAAATTCTCGGTTTGCCTTTCAATCGACCGCCAAATGAAACTGATTTGATTGAAGATTGAATTTTCTGCTGATCGGGTTCAGTTACTCCCCCAATTCGATTTATAAACAATTTGTTTATTTTATTAAACTCTCTGGTGTTTACATTGGCCGCGACTGGTAATCGCAGCCTAAGTCTGAAGTCGTTCCACATGCAGCCTGACACCGTTCACTGGCCGTCGGACGATGCCACGTCTCGTGATTTCCACTTCGTTTGGCTCACCGGGTGCAGGACAGAAACGAAAGCTGTTCAGCAAAGTAATAAGTCCCATCTTAACTTGCATTCGCGCAAATCGCAGTCCGATGCAGTTTCGAGGCCCATCTCCAAAGGCAAGGAACGCCAACGGATGGCGCTGCTGACACGCTTTGGGCTCGAATCGTTCGGGCTTGAACTTGTGGGGTTCGGGATAGATCTCGGGATCGTTGTGTATAGCGTATGTAGGGATATACACCTTTGTGCCACGTTCCAGAACGATCACTTTTTTGGAATGCTTATCATTGGACGGCAACTTATAGTTATCGGAGGCAATTCGCGTAAGCGAAACACCAGCTGGATGCTTTCGCAGCGTTTCTATGAGAGGAGATATTGAGAATAGTAGTAATTAATGGGCAAAATAATGGCAAATTAGTCGTGGTTCCAAAATCTGTTCGCCATTAAAATCGAATATGACTCTTTTTATTTGTATATGCATATGCGATAAGATGTGAGAAATCTGTTATGCGATAAGATGTGAGAAATCTCGAATCTTGAGATAAATTTGTTTATGTTTTTATTGCTGATTGACAAATTCATTTAAGTCAATATTGTGTCACAGCTTACAGTTTCTACGGGCCTTGGACGGCGTTCTAGATTTAGATCAACTCTATACAGATAGCAGTTTTATCTGTTCTAGTCTTATCTATTTCATGGTGATTTAAAAACGTTAGATGAGCTCTGAAATTGGCATTCCCTCTTCTGGGTTGATTTAATTATTAAAATGTAAGCTAACTAATGATTAACAAATGGTTTACCTTTATGCAATCAATTAACATAAAAACAAGTCCACGCATTGCTTTAAAAGAGACTTTTAATATTTTTGAAATTTGTATAAATTTCGTATCTAAACTTTTCCTAATTTAAGAAATTTTATACTATTCTCCCAAAATTATTTGTTTTATGATTAAAAATAAGAAGCCACAAATAAAATCACGCAAACCTCTAACGAAGAAGTAAACGAAAAGTGGAACACTCTAGAGTATCTTTATCTTACTATATGCCTGCGAACTCACCACTAACGACTTGATCCAAGTACGTCATTTCCATCATCGCGTCGTAGGTCAGTTTTCCATGTTTTTGCAGAACGCTCTGTATTTCAGTTCGAAGTTTGTGCTGAACATCATCGTTCTTTGCCAGTTCAAAAAGAGCGTAGCTCATGGCACTGGCACTGGTCTCAAACCCAGCGATGAAGAAAACGAAAACTTGAGCTGCCAGTTGCTCTAATGACAAACCCTTACTCTCTTCAGTCTTCCGCAGATCAATCAGAATATCCATGAAATCGTTTCATTTAATATTCTCACGTTCTCTAAGCTCCACAGTTTGCCGAACAATATTCACAAAGAACCCACTTTGTCCAGAGCCAAAGGTACGAAGAGGTAGTTTTGCCAATAGTTTAGCATAGTTAAATTTGAAAAGACTCCATCGAATGTGGGGGTTTGCTTCCGCGAAAATTATGTTTGCCATAACCCGAAACTCGGCCTGAGGATCTTTAAGGGAATTGCAATGAATGCCAAAAGCACTGCTGGCAATCACATCGACTGTGTAGCGACCCAGCAGACTATACACTTCTAAGATTGCACCACTTCCTCTGGAATTTTCCACCTCATTGCGAAAGGTCTCTTCCAATTGCAGCGAGACATCAGCGATTGTATTGAACATGTATTTAATCTTGCCACTGGTAAATGTCGGCGATAATCTTGCTCTCACTGCTCGCCACTCGTCGCCATGCAGATTGAACAGATTTCCTTGAAGTGGATTTCTCTCCACACTCTCACGCATAGGAGTGTCTGAACGATTTTCGAACTTATTAAAGTCCTTGATGAGAATTGCTTTGATCAGATCCAGATCTGTGACCACGGCTATAGGTCGAGTGAATATATAAGTGCCAGCCACTTTACATTTGCCCTTGAAGGCATCGTATGTCTCCTGTATCAAATCGTTGAGATTCATAGAGTTTAACTTAGAGAAGTGTCCATATATATAGTTGGGTCTTATCTGAGGCACTCCGCGTCTTTCCCAGTATGTGTAACATCGTCTTAAATAGCTAAGCACAAAAGTGAGGACAAAGCACAACACGATTAAGGCGAACCCCATTCTTGAAAGGTTGAATACCAACTAGCTCAGTTAATGCTAGCGTTGCATTTTTATATACACAAACCGATTTTCTTTATTGCTGAACTGGATAATGAGACCGATAAGATACGATATAATCGTTTCAAACTTTTATTTTCCACATTTATTTATTGGTGTAAATAAAAATCCCCAAAAATTTTATATAATATGAACATTTAAGAATTTACAGTATTTTGATAGTGTTATTTTTAATTCACCCTGTAAAGCAAACAAATTTGCAACTAATTAATTGTTGATCAAAATTGATATTATGCCTATTGAAATACAAAAGTACACATAAAAAATAGTTATTTCGTTCAATAAAGAATGATTAGTCTTGTATTGCGCTATACATTTCTTACCTAAAAATTTGATATGATCGGTATAATTGTAAATTTAATTCACTTTTGAGATCCTCATTTGATGAACTTTACAATTCAACTTCTCCCATAATGCGATACAAGACTTAAATTATGAATAATTTAATTTGTGTATATTCTTATTTTTTTTTATTAAATCATATCAATACCACATATATTCATAACAACATATTTTCATTTTCTGCAATCAGTATGCAGAATATATTTATTATTAGTATATTAACAATCGAGTCGCTCAATACGTAGCTTGATACCATTCAGCGGCCGTCTAATGTTACTTTTCGTGTCAATTTCCACTTCTGTTGGCTCCCCTGGTGCTGGACTGAATCGGAAGTTGCTTAGCAATTTTATTAGTCCCACCTTAACCTGCATTCGTCCGAAGCGCAATCCGATGCAGTTGCGTGGACCATCTCCAAATCCGAGGAACGCCATCGGATGACGTTGCTGAAAGGCTTCGGTCTCGAAGCGATCCGGGTCGAACTTGTGAGGTTCAGGATAAATCTCGGGATCATTGTGTATAGCATTCACGGGGATATAGACTTTTGTGCCACGTTCCAGAACTATTTCTTTATTAGAAAACTTGTCATTGAACTTATAACTCTCGGCAGCAACACGCGTAAGCGAAACTAGTGCTGGATATTTTCGAAGAGTTTCTGCAAAGTAAATCAAGAGTACACTGATTTATTAGCCGTAAATTATCACCAATTTACTTATCTAAAGTCGAATGTCACAAACCAAAAGTATATTGCTTTGATTTCATTGATTACTTATAATAATTCTTGATCAATTAAAACTTTATGACTCATTATGATTTTGTTACTTTTGTGTGCACACGCTGATTATTCATTTTATTACACAAAGATTTCTGTTGCGTGCTAGATTAATTTTCTCTATGGTTTCTTGGTATTTTTTCGAACAGATTCGTACTCACCATTAATAACTTGATCCAAGTACTTCATTTCCGTCATAGCCTCGTATGTTAGTTTTCCGTGTTTTTGAAGAACATTTTGAATTTCCGATCTAAGCTTGCGCTGGCTTTCTTCGTTCTTTGCCAATTCAAAGAGCGCGTAGCTCATATTACTGGAACTGGTCTCAAACCCAGCGATAAAGAAAACGAAAACTTGAGCTGCCAGTTGCTCTAATGATAACCCTTTTTTGCTCTGATCTGATTTACGAAGTTCGATCAGTAGATCCATGAAATCGTTTCTCTTGATACTCTCCCGTTCCCTCAACTCAACTGTTTGCCGAATAACATTCACAAAGAATCCGATATGCTCTTGGCCAAAGGATCGAAGGGGTATTTTTGACAAGAGCTTGATATAGTTCATTTTAAAAAGAAACCAGCGAATATTGCGGTTAGTATCAGTGAAAAGTTCTTTAGCCAAAGCTCGGAACTCGGCCTGAGGATCCTTAAGCGAATTGCACTCGATTCCAAAGGCACAGCTGCCAATTACATCAACCGTATAGCGACCAAGCAAATCATGTACCTCCAAGATTGCGCCGGGACCAACTTCAGTTCGAAACGTGTCTTCCAGCTGTTGGGACACATCAGTGATTGTGTTGAACATGTATTTGATTTTGCCACTGGTAAAAGTGGGAGATAGTTTCGCTCTCAAAGATCGCCATTGTTCGCCGTGAAGATTGAAGAGATGTCCTAGAAGTGGATTTCGATGCACACTCTCGGGAGCAGGGTGATCCGAGCGATTGACAAAGTTATTAAAATCCTTGATGAGTATGTTCTTGGTCAGATCCAAATCGGTGACAACGGCAATAGGTCGAGTGTAGATATAAGTGCCAGCCACTTTACATTTGCCTTTGAAGGCATCGTATGTCTCCTGCAGCAGATCATTATTATGCACTGCATTCAGTTTGAAGAAGTGTCCGAACAGAAAGTGTGGACGTAATTGAGGTATTCCATGTTGTTCCCAATAGGTATAGCAGTTTTTAAAATAGTTAAGCACAAAAGTAAGCAGCAAGGACAAGACGATTATGGCAAACCCCATTCTTGAAAGATTGAACTCTATCTGAGCTATACTGACAGACTTGTAACTTCACTCACTTATATACCCAAACGCATATACTATAGTTATATGATTAATTAGACTGATAAGAAGTGTGGATTTTCATTCATTATCTACAATGAAACGGCAAATTAATGAAAGACAAATTCAGTCCCTCAGAGATAAAACTATGTGTTTTCTTGTTTTGATTGCTGATAATATTTGAGACGAGTTCAATGTTCAGTTTTACATATTCTCAGTGCAGCAAGATAATAGGTGCAGAATCTACTGACTATTCTTTCTGAGTCACACCTTTTATGTGAAAGATGTTAGTAGTTGATTTTTCTGTGAAAACATTGCGGACGCCGAAAAGAAAGAACGTGTCTGTACGAAATATGTAGATTTACTATTGTCTTAAATTCTTGATCTGTGCTTATCAAACTAATAGACAGTTTATTTTATTTTACGGTTTATATTTTTTTTTATGTTATAGTGAGCTTATGTCTATATAGTATGTAAATATTGTATCTGTGTATATGATGTATACAGACTAAATAAATGATTTGTTATTTATATACTTTTATTTTTGTTTTATTTTATTATTTTATTTTATAAAAAATTAACATGAATGTCGAATCTAAATATATTTTTAAAATAGAAAGATTAAACATGTTATTTGCTTTGTAGCAGGAAATTTTATTCAAGAAATTAATTGTGATAAAATTACCTTTAAAATAAATTTAATGCATACTTACTAAAGGGATATGTTCCTTAATGATAAAAGAAAAATTACGTTCTAAAAAAGAATTGAATTTATCGGTTTGAGAATGTTTCGATCTAAGAATTCTCATAATTAGATTTAAATTAATTAAATTAACGTTTTATGTTTAAAGCATTCTTATTTGAATATTGAAATATTCTTTCAAACATTTTTTGTTCGTTTTTGAGTTCGAAACAACACCAAAAAATAGCAAAATATTACAAGAACTTTTTTCCTCTTTTTCTCTTTATACCCTGTTCCAAATGCCAAATGCATGTAATTGGTAGAAGGAGATATCTACGACCCTATAGTATTTATATTTCCGATCAGCATTAACAGACGACTGGATTTAACCATGTCCGTCTGACCGTCAAAGTGCGTGGATCTCAGAAACTATAATAGCTGGAGACAGCAAATTTGATATGTAGGTTAACTGCATTAATGACGCACATAAAGTATTAATCTAAAACGAGACACATTTTTTCATGTAAATTCCGTATGAGAAGCTCTTAGTGTAAATGTGTAAATTGGTACACTATCTATGCCCTATTCTCTTAAAATACGCTGTAACAAAAGATATTTGTTAAATTATTTTAAAATCACTATCAATTAAATGTTGGTTAAAATTGATAATGTAATTATAAAAAGCTATGAGTTAATAAGCAAATGGGATTCAATATTCATTTCATCTCAATAAGTGTTCAGATCCTCACTTGATGAGCTTTACAGTCTGGTTTCTTCCCAAATGCGATTAATTTTTTATTATTTGACCACATTATACCCGTATTCACATTTGAAGCAGTAATATTAGCTTAATTCTCAAGTCGGTCCACACGTAGCTTTATACCGTACAAGGGCCGCCTCATGTTGCTTTTGCTGTCAATTTCCACTTCTGTTGGCTCCCCTGGTGCTGGACTGAACCGAAAGTTGTTAAGCAAAGTAATTAGTCCCACCTTAACCTGCATTCGTCCGAAGCGTAATCCGATGCAGTTGCGTGGACCATCTCCAAATCCGAGGAACGCCATCGGATGACGTTGCTGAAAGGCTTCGGTCTCAAAGCGATCCGGGTCGAACTTGTGAGGTTCAGGATAAATCTCGGGATCGTTGTGTATAGCATTCACGGGAATATACACTTTTGTGCCACGTTCCAGAACTATTCCCTTATTGCCATCGATCGTATACCTCTCGGCAGCAACACGCGTAAGCGAAACTACTGCTGGATATTTTCGAAGAGTTTCTGCAAAAATAAAAAAAAAATGTATTGTCTTTAATTCAAAGAAGATATTATTGATTAGTTCAAAAATTGATTGATGATCAATTTACATCTGATGATACATTTGGATATTATAACTTTTGTTGGGCACAAGCTGATAACTAATTTTATTGCACAATGATTTCTGTTATATGATTAGAAGTACTATAGGATTAGTATATTTTGTATTTTATTTAGTAGTTATGTAAGTTAACAGCTGGAGCGATGAACATTTAATGTTAATTCGTAGAATGTCAGAAGAGAAGAAAGACGAGATGAGTGAAGAGAGTCCGCCGAGTGAAGTTGAACGAGTAGCATAGCGGCAGACGTTTCATAATGTATTTTACCAGAGGTCAAAATTGATATCAAACTTGTTATAACTTCTTAGTTAAAATACCATTAAATAATTAATTCAATTTGTTGAATGAAAACCTACAGTTCTATATATTCCCGAGATATAATATATTTCTACCGTTTTATACCCACCATTAATAACTTGATCCAAGTACGTCATTTCCATCATAGCCTCGTATGTCAGTTTTCCGTGTTTTTGAAGAACATTTTGAATTTCCGATCTAAGCTTGCTCTGGCTTTCTTCGTTCCTTGCCAATTCAAAGAGGGCATAGCTCATGTTACTGGAACTAGTGTCAAAGCCAGCGATAAAGAAAAGGAAAACTTGAGCTGCCAGTTGCTCTAACGACAAACCTTTGCTATGATCTGATTTACGAAGGTCGATCAATAAATCCATGAAGTCGTTTCTTTTAATACTCTCTCGTTCCCTCAACTCAATAGTTTGCCGAATTATATTTACAAAGAATCCAATTTGGTCTTGGCCAAATGTTCGAAGGGGTATTTTTGAAAAGAGCTTGATATAGTTCATTTTGAAAAGAAACCAGCGAATGTTGCGGTTAGTGTTAGAGAAAAGTTCTTTAGCCATAACTCGGAACTCGGCCTGAGGATCCTTAAGCGAATTGCACTCGATTCCAAAGGCACAGCTGCCAATTACATCAACCGTATAGCGACCAAGCAAATCATGTACCTCCAAGATTGCACCGGAACCCACTTCAGTTCGAAACGTGTCTTCCAGCTGTTGGGACACATCAGTGATTGTGTTGAACATGTATTTGATTTTGCCACTGGTAAAAGTGGGAGATAGTTTCGCTCTCAAAGATCGCCATTGCTCGCCGTGAAGATTGAAGAGATGTCCTAGAAGTGGATTTCGATGCACACTCTCGGGAGCAGGGTGATCCGAGCGATTGACAAAGTTATTAAAATCCTTGATGAGTATGTTCTTGGTCAGATCCAAATCGGTGACAACGGCAATAGGTCGAGTGTAGATATAAGTGCCAGCCACTTTACATTTGCCTTTGAAGGCATCGTATGTCTCCTGCAGCAGATCATTATTATGCACTGCATTCAGTTTGAAGAAGTGTCCGAACAGAAAGTGTGGACGTAATTGAGGTATTCCATGCTGTTCCCAATAGGTATAGCAGTTTTTAAAATAGCTTAGCACGAAAATCAGAAGACATGACACCACTATTAAAATGAACCCCATTCTTGAAAGGTTGAACACTAACTAAGCTACACTCATAAACTTCTAACTTTACACATTTATTTATACCTAAACGCCTATACTTGTAAGACTGATAAGAATTTTGTATTTTCATTTTAAGCGTTATTCTGACAGTTTGGAGATAAAATTATGTACTTTTCTGGCTTCAATTGCTGATAAAATTTGAGATGAGTTCAATGTTCGGTTTAGTATGTTCACAGAATCTGCTGATTGAGTATAGTATTTGATATTTTTGGTGAAATATTGTAGTGAATGCGTGACTACTCCAAAAACTGCAGCAAAAATATTTGACAACATGCTTTCGTATGAAGCAGCTTTCGAAAGTTATATTGTGGATATATATTAGAGGTCTGCATGAATTGCAAAAAGAGTACATTCAAATGAACCCTGTGCAAAATGAAATGGATGAAATTGAATGCGAAGCGGAATACGATTGAGTGAGTGAGTTCACTCGAGTAAGACTCGGCCGTTCAACTTCAAACGAAAACAAATTGATACGAATGAGTGGGATTGAATATGCGTTGCGAATGCATTCGAATGTCAATCCAGCTGTTTAGTTGTTTTTGTCTTGTCACACATAAAACACATAGAGACGTCACAAGTACACACTAACAACAAAAACAAAATAATAACAATTGTAAATACCCATAAAAATACAAAGAATCTCGTCCGCTTTGTCTCCTCTTTCCAGCTCTGATTTTCAAATAACGATTTGAATATTTGGAATGTCTTCGGCTTTGTCAAATTTAAAATTCTGTTTTTTTTTCATTCATTCTCACTCATTCCTCCGAAAGTCTTATGCTATGGGACACGACACGCATTCATATTCCTACAAAGTCGTTTCACTTCGACATTCTCACACATTCAACTCAATTCAATTTGAATTCATTCATTTTATTGTATGTTGTGAGTCCAGACATGCTGACTTCGAATACATATATCATACTATTCAACTCTGTCTTAGATGTTTCGATCTCGCTGCTATGAGAGTTCAGTGCAAAGAAGTCATTAGAAAGCTCTCTGCTATGTTACATACTTTGGTTGCATCTTTTCCAAGCCGTCTATCGCACAGACGAGTGCATTAAATTCGATGTTAAACGCATGTGTTAGTCAGGCTTAAGACTAAACAAAAGATTGAAAAAAGGAAAATATATATTTAAAGTTAAAATCTATATAAAACACCAAAAGACGATCACTTTAAAAAATAAATTTAAAATAAAATACTATCAATAAATTAAATGTAAGAAAATGGAGTTTTCCGGAACATCCACAATGATGATTTCGGAATGAAGCAGTGTTAAAAACATGACACATCTGTCAAGAAAAGGACAAATGGCCATAACTAAACTTTATACACACCAGAGAACTGGAGCGAACACGTTCGAACTTTTCAAAATTTCAATCCAATCCAAACACGAGCAGGTCAGGCGCTCTTACAAAAACATTGAACACCGATTGAAAGTTGGCAAACACAACGAGCAAATTGATTGTTCTAATATGATTGAATCAGATAGGCAGAGTTGCATTATTTTTCAGTTTTAAAATCATTTGAAATAAACAATGAATGACAATTAGCATTAAATATATTTTCTTTTACAATTAATGAAAAAATAATGAAAGCAATTACTACAAAATTGTTAACGTTAGAAAATTTATGTAAATATGTCAATGAAAAATACAACATTTAAATTTACAAAAAAAAGTTTTTATTTTCGTTTCGATAAATCGAATTCAGAAATGCAATACTGTCCACTGATCCTGGCGACTGTCATTTTCTCTTCTCGGTGATGATATTACCAGCTAATGAGAACGACCTTTCGGCTGCTGCATATGGCGACCAATTCACTTTCAACCAATTTATTAAATTGCAGCTTTCAGTCATTGCTATGGTTTTGTGACTATAATTCTCAACTTCTTTTTTCATTTTAATCGATTTATTTTTTAAATTACTTTTTTAAATTTTAACCTAAAAATATATTTATTTAACATAATTTTATATTCTTACTCTTGTAGTCATAATATCAAATTACAATTTCTTTAATATTGACTGTTCATAGTAGATTTTAAAGAAATAAAAAAATATCTTCCTTAGGGGTATTTGTTCTATTTAGGGCTGGTGCTTCTATTAAATTAGTAAAAAAGAAATCATCATCTTGGGTGCAGGGGCTGTGGCACGATGTCTCGGTCTGCAGGCGATGGTGTATATTGTAGATTAGGATTCTCATGAAAATTATCCTCCGATATTATGTGGGAAATTCAGAAATCCTTTATATCCAATCGGTCATCATATTGCATTTTAGTTGCTGGTGGACACAACAAAATCATGGTGAGATTGACAACCAAAATTTCTTGCATCTTGCATTTATTATCTCCGAGATCTAGGTGTTCATACAGACATACAGCATTTTATAGCAGTAAAGATTATTAAATATATATATACAAATAACGAGTCCCTATCGCGAAATAAATTCAAAAATATATGTACACAATGTGTACTACACATATGTATTACAACGATTTTATTTTATAGGACTTCCGTTTTTCTTTATTCTTCCAATGTGAATTGGGACATCGATATGTCGATCGATCCAAATATAATATCAACATAATCATTATTTGCATAATATGAACATTAAATATAATATTTGACTCAATGAAAAAGCTTGCCTCAAACTATTAATTAATGATTTCGCAAAAACCAATCGGCATATTTTGGGAATGCCAGACTAGCTATCGAGACACTCCACAAATAACTTCACACCATTTTGAGGCCGTCTAATGATGTCGTGCTTGATAATTTCCACCTCTGTTGGCTCACCGTAAGCAGGACTGAACTGAAAGGTGTTTAGCAAAGTAATAAGTCCCATCTTAACTTGCATTCGTGCAAATCGCAATCCGATGCAATTTCGAGGCCCATCTCCAAAACCAAGGAACGCCATCGGATGACGATGCTGACAAGCTTCGGCTTCGAAGCGTTCCGGCTTAAACTTGTGGGGTTCGGGATAAATCTCGGGATCGTTGTGAATAGCATTCACAGGGATATATATCTTTGTGCCGCGTTCCAGACAAATTTCTTTATTGTCACTGGAGGTAAACTTATAATTATCCGAAGCCATTCGGGTAATCGAAACTAACCCTGGATATTTTCTAAGTGTTTCTGAAAAAGGAAATAAGCTGAGATTTATTAGCTGTAATAAAACACCAATTTACTTATCTAGACTTTAATGAGCGTACTTAACCTTTTTGTTATTTATTACTTATAATGATTGTGAATCAATTAAAAGGTTATAACACATTTGGATATTTCAAAAATGTTCGTCGTTTGCAAATAAAAATTTTACTAACGTGATAAAAAGTGAGATATAGCAAAAGTGTGCTCTAACATAAAAAAGATTGCGTCTATGTTTCAGATAAATAAATTAAATTCAGTCTTTGATAAGAAATGTGTTAAGCAGATTGCCCTTTTGTGAGTTATTAAACGACTGGTTGCAGTCTTATCTTGTGTTTCTTAATTTTTAGATTAGTAAATTGACACTTTACCCACCATTAATAACTTGATCCAAATACGTCATTTCCATCATAGCATCGTAGGTCAGGTTTCCATGTTTTTTAAGTATTCTTTGAATTTCCGATTGTAGCATCATGGTTGCCTGATTTTCTTTTGACTTTAGCAAATACAGGGTATTTGCTCAGGCCTTTCGAGCAGCAACATACCAGCGGAGCGGGACCCATTAATTCCTAGCTCTAGCGGGATGTGGGGGGGTTGTTGCTGGTGCTGCTGTTCTAATGCTAAATGTTATATTATAGAGTCCCTGCTGAAACTAAACCATGAGACGATCCTCATGCAAAACCACACATGGCCAAAGCACCAAAGCCTTAATGCCACAACAACAACAAAAAAAAATTCTGTACGCAATCAACTAAAGAAAAAACAGAAAGACAAAAAAATTAAAGTAACAAACGGGTAGTGAAGCCAAAGGGGGAGAACTAAGGTGTTGATCGTCACTCCCCTTTTTCATTACCCTCCCTGCCATAGTCTTCAAATAGTTTTGGTCGAAGACCCCAAACGTAACGTCCTATTTATGCCTTACTTATGCTCCCATGTCAACAGAAAAATCACAATAAGTTAACGATTCATTTCCATTTCAAAAATTTTAATTAACTAAACAACAAAAAAAAAAGAGCAACATAATCCATGTTGAAAATTATAGAATAGCTTAACAAATAAATTTCTAAGTATAAGATTTCATCACTAACATATTTTCAAATTTTTATTCATTATTTTACTTTGTATTCTTGTATAACACTGTGTGTGCTATTATATATATATATTTTTTTTTTTTGTTAAAGTGCATCAATTCTGCATTTGGTTTTAATTACTGATTATCTTCTTTTACTTGGTGGTGTACAACTTGGTATATCTGATAAAAATGGATTTCATTTCTTGTTTACAATTTCATTCTATTCATATTGTTATATTGGACAACTTTAACTTTGCTTTCGTGCCTGAAGAAAACAGCAATTTTCTATAACATTTTAATTCGAAGATCACTTGATCATTTACACAGAGTTCTTTTATTTTTATATATTATTATTCATAAACTTGTATTCACGAAAGTGCTCAAAACAAACAAAACAATTGATAACACAAAACATAGAAAGTCCGCGCGAGCTGCTGACAACCTTAACGGCAGTTACACTGGCCAACCAAGTTGTGGAAGCAGGCTCGACGCGAATAATTTTTTACTCACCCACTTAATCCTCGATGAAGGCCTTCTCGATGATGTGGTTTTGATACATTAATTTATTTTTTTATTGTGGTTAACTTTTGATTCTATATTAACAATGGTTCTAATTGTTTTGGTGGCACTTTCATTTGTGGACAACAATTTTACTGTACCTTTTTTTTATATATATATAAGTGTATTGGGATATTATTGTTTTTGTTGTATTTCTTTTCTTTTACACCTGTGATTTAATTTTAATTAATAATTAAAGTTCAATAAGCAAATATTTTATCGGGCACAAAAACATAATTAAGTTTGTCCAGTGTACAATTTCATTTTTATATTTCTTCTTTATATTGTCACCACCTATGCTTAACACTTTTATCTTTGTTTTTGTTCTGTTCTTTTACAACTCGAATAGCTTTAGATTTTGCTTTTGTTTTTTTTTGGTTTTTTCACAATTTGCAATTATTTTATCTGTCTTTCTAATACTTTTCATAAATGTAATTTTTGTGATGTTTAAATTTGCACATTATCTGCCTCCAGCATGATGAAAATTTCCCCACTGCCGTAGAAAATTTGGGTTTTTCCAACTTTCCTTCGATGTTCCGCTGCCTCAATTGATAATTTTTTCCTGAGACTGGCTAAAGTTGAAATGTTGACCCTATCAACAGGGCACGCCTTGCCGGCACGGCACGAAAAAGCATAAATTATTTTGCTTTTATATATCTCCAATCTCTGCAGGATCGCTGAGATATGTAGAGATTATTCTTCCCTCTCTTAGATTGACTTTTAAACTTTGAGTTTTTTATAACTCTTTGGGGGTCTTGTGGGAGCGCCTACATCTGATGCGCTTGGCTATTGTGCAGAAAAGAAGATCTAAGCCGGATGCAGAAGTTAAGCCAACCTTCAAAGCGCTTGCGTGTGGTGAATATACCTGTCATATTACAGGGTTGTAATATGCGACTTACACACAGAGTCGCTCGCGGTCATTAAGCGCGTAACAATTTGAATTCAAATTGCAACGGCCGAATTGATAATTTTTCTCTGTTTCGTGTAATAATTAATATTCTTGTATTTGTTTTATTTTATATGGGGCCATTACAAACCCCAGATAATCTAACGAGTCTACGAGGCACGATTAGATGGAATTAGCTGCGCAAATCTTTCGCATGGTATGTGCCTATTTCTTTGCCTTGTAAGTTTTCTAATATGTAATATGCGGTACCCACTTTCTTCTTTATTCTACACTTGGTAAACTGGGGACCCAATTTCTTATTAAAGTTGTTGGAGAAATTGCTTAAATAAAAGTTTCGTTTAAATACCTCTTGACCTTCTTTAAAGGAGACGGGCTTTGAACGCAAATTGTATTGAGTCGCATTACGCTCGTAAGCAGCACGACTATTGTTTTTAATATCTTCTCGTAATAATTGTAGCTGATCCCGAGGCGTTAACAGTGGTGATTCTTCTAAAAGCGATAATTGCTTTAGTAACTTGTAATCACTGCCATGGTTGATCATATTAAAACCAAACAAAGCCTTATACGGCGAACATCCTATCGCTTGATGCAAAGCTGATCGTAGAGCCGAAGAAATACTTGTCAAGTTAGTATCCCATTCAGTCTGATCGGCTCTTAGATAAGAACGAACAGCGGCAAGCAAGGACCGATTGACTCTTTCTGCAGCATTGCTTTGAGGAGAATATAAAGCCGTGAAAGTTTGATTTATTCCAAACTTCGTCAAAAAGGCTTTAAATTCATTTGATTTGAATTGAGATCCATTGTCGCTGACAATAGTCTCAGGAATTCCAAATTCTGCAAAAATTCTTTGTCCCAGAAATTCTACAACGGCTGCGGTTGTGAATTTTTTTAGTGGACAAAGCCAATGGTATCGACTGAAATGGTCAAGAACAATTAATAGTCCAATATGACCTTTTTTACTTCGTGGATATGGACCTAGTATATCTATATACAATTTCTGAAATGGTCTGCAGGATATGCTTTGTTGCCCCATGGGAGGTCGTAGAGTAATATTTGGAGCTTTTGTTTCTTTACAAATATCGCAATCACGAACATACTCCCGAACTTGCTTGGACAGACCTGGCCAGTATAGGTGTCTTCGCAATCGTTCAATGGTCTTCTGCATTCCGCCGTGAGAAGCAATTACACAATCATGAGCTTGGCGAATCGCTGCTAACCGTAATGGCTCCGGCACCCATAGCTTCCATACATCCAAATCCTGGACTGCATTTCCTGACGGATGCTCGGTGCGAATGTAGACATATTTGTCGGCAGTTTTCATATCCGGGAATTTCTCGGTATTTGCAACGACTAATTCTTTGAGCTCTACATATTCTTTCTCAAGGAATGCTGAGGACTCTAAGTCAATTTCGGGACCTATCCATTCGACGCTATATATTTCTTCTTCACAAATTCTCGACAACGCATCTGGAACAACATGATCTTTTCCTTTTCGATGAGAAATAGTGAACTTAAAGGCTTGCAGACGAAGTATCCAACGGGCTAATCTACCGGATACATTCTGCTGCCGCATCAACCACAGAAGACTTGAATGATCGGTCACTACTTCAAAGGGCTGTAATTCTAGGTAACACCTGAACTTTTCAATAGCTAAAATTACTGCAAGACACTCGCGTTCTGTCACGCTGTAGTTCCTTTGCGCTTTAGATAATTTTTTTGACATAAATGCCAGTGGTCTTTCTTCTCCTGTATCTGACATTTGCACTAATACCGCGCCAATGCCGTAATCGCTAGCATCGCAATGCAAAAAAAATTTTCGTGAGAAATCTGGATTTTGCAGAACAGGAGCAGTAGTTAGCAATGTTTTTAATTTTTCCATTGCTTTCTGAGCTTCTGCTGACCAAATAAAATTTTTTTTTGTTTTCAGCACTTCAGTAATGGGACACGTAATTTCTGCGAAATCTTTTATAAATCTTCTGTACCAACCACAAACCCCGAGGAAACCTCGAACTTGTTTTAAGTTCTTAGGTGTGGGCCAAGATAGCACGCAAGAAATTTTTTCAGGATCAGTGGCTACACCAGTGCTACTAATCACGTATCCTAAATAATTTACCTTAGTGACACAAAAGTGACTTTTTGCAATGTTCAAAGTAAGATTTGCTTTTCTGAATTGGTCTGCTATACGAACTAAAACCGCAAGATGAGAAGAAAAATCTTCTGAAACAATAACAAGATCGTCCAGATAGCCGAAAACGCAATGACGTAAGTCTGGAGGAATTAAATCATCCATTAAACGCGACATTGTGGATGGAGCATTACAGAGCCCAAAAGGCATGACCGTGAACTGGTATAATGCTCGGCCTGGGACTGTAAATGCAGTCAAAGGTTTCGCTTCCGCAGTGAGCTTTATCTGCCAATATGCATCTTTCAGATCTAACTTGGAAATTAAATTTGCTTTCGGTAGACGAGCAAAAATGCCTTCAATACTTTGCAAAGGATATGCGTCTTTTCGTGTAGCTTCATTAAGCTTCCGAGCGTCTAGACATAACCGTACTTTATTGGGCTTAACCACCATGCGCATTGGAGAGCTCCAAGCACTTTGCGATGGCTCGATAACCCCGAGAGTTAGCATGCGATCGACTTCTGCAAACATTAGCTTTTCAACCGCAGGACTTACAGGATAGTAACGCTGCTTGACAGGCTTACTATCACCAATATCAATATGATGTTCTATTAGCTCTGTGCGACCTAAGCCTTGTTTCTCAAAATTTGGAAATAATTCCTTCACAGACTCAAGTTGCTGCCTTTCTTGAATGGATAATGGATACATATCTTCGTTATTATCTTCTTGATCCTCCGTTAAAATTGAACTGATGATTCCCGGTGCTAATTCAAATTCCCGCCAGAAATCTATGCCTAATATTAATCTTTGAGCAATAGAGGGAATAATGTAAAGCTCAATAAATTTTTCTATGTCCTTGTACTTCATTTTCACTTTTAGAATTCCAGATACCTGGTGCAATTTGGCATCAGCTGTGCGCACTTGCGACAGAATTGGCTTGAAATGTGGAAATTTCGAAAAATCCATTTCTGCTAAAGACGATCCGATACAACTTATATTTGCTCCGGTATCGAGCAGTCTAAGTTCTGAGAACTCTAAAAACGAAACACTAGCATAACTACGACGGTCGATATTGTTCTGAAAAACAGTCGACACTATCATAGATTTCTTGTTTTTTAATAATCTAAAATATTTCCGCTGACGAATAGTATTTCGACGACTTTTTTCACATTGTCCACCAAATATTCTATCTCTAGCTAAATAATAATTTTTCACTCTTTCGTGATAGGGCTTAAAATTATGATGTACTTCAGATTTAGATGATTCTTCTACTGGTCTTTCTAAAATTCTAACATTTTTACCTTTTACACTAAAACTATCATCTATTTCTGGGACACCCTTTCTGGATTGAGTGCCCCTCTTTGCCGGTTTTCCTGCTTCTTCTTGCAGTTTTGACAATTGGGTTTGTATATTTGTGGAGTCCCGCATCCATAACAAAAAATCCTTCTTTCAGCTAAACAATTTTCCCATATATGACCAGCAGTCTCGCAATTCCAACAGACCAGCGGTGTTGCACGTTGAATAGCTGATATCTCATTTGATTCCTCACAATCAGGACTTTCTTCGAGTTGCTCTTCATCTAAAGCGTATACTCGATAAGCGCCAGGCTTCACTTGGGACTGGCGAGATCTACCTGCTTCCCTAAGAAAATGTTCGCGCTTATGCACTAAGCGGCGCAGCTCTGAAATGGAAGAGATGTCTTCGAACAGAAGCCTTTCTTTCATTTCGATTTGCAGGTTTCCTTGGATCATCTCAACAAATTCATCTTCTGCAAAACTGACGGATAATCTATCCATTAGGTTACAAACACTTTCGTAATACGTGTCGAATGATTCACCAGGCTTTTGTTTACGTGAACGGATTTGTTCGCGTAATTCAGTCACTGATCTGCTTTCACGATATTGACTTCTAAACGCTACACAAAATTCGCGCCAGGTAAAGCTTTGGACACTCTTGTGGTACCTCCAGAACCAACTATTTGCCTTGCCTGCTAACAGCTGGTGAATATTGCGGCTTATGATTTCTAAGTCCCCGTCAAAATGTTCTCTAGTTAAACTTTGCACCCTGTACAGAAATTCTTCAACTGATAAGCCTTCGGGGCTTCCGTCAAATCTTACACCCCATTTTTGAAGGATGTCTGCGATTTTATGTGGTCCTAAATTATGCGTACCATTTGTGGATCTGCCACTTCGAGGAGAACTCGGAGTTTCTCGGTCTACTATGTGGCCATGTGGAGCACCTAGACTTCCCGATCCTGACAACGAGGATAAAACGCGAGTAACTGTTTCGCGAACAAGAGATTCTATGTCTATTTGAATATTCGCTGCTGCTTGAGGAGGATTCTGTCTTCGCGGCCTTGCCGGGCGACCTCTTCTAGCAGGCGCATGGGTGTGTAACCTTGACTGGACTCTCGCATTAGAGGGAGTACTACCAGCCGGAGGACAATTGTTCAAATGAGACATAATCTCTTGGGTTGAAGCATTTAAAGTATTTAAGGCGGCATCTTCTTCTGCCTGTGGATTAACATCCTCTAATTGTTGTGCCAATGAGCGAGTGACTGGACGAAATCCAGTTGCTACAACTCTTTGCGATGTACTTGGTGCATCCTTTTTGACGTTTGGTGAATGGTTGCCAACGACTACCCTCCACTCTTTTACTTGTACTGCTGCTAAGCAGCTGGGACACTCCTTATGTACTTGAATTCTAGTTTCCAAACAACTTTTATGGAACACATGATTACATTTTGTAACAGCACAAGGTTGTGTATTTAGCATAACTTCGCCGCAAATAATGCAAATATTTGCTGCAGGATTACCCTGCTTTTGAGTCTTATTTGACTCAAAGCTACGTTCTAACGGCATGCTTTATTATTGTATTTTGATTTGTTTTTTTCTGTTGACTTTCTACTGGGAGACATATGTAGAGATAAATATTTTGGCTTTCACTACTTATTGTTATACGATTATACGATTGGGCTATTTCAACTACTAAAGGTTTATTTTAAGCTGGCATAAATGTTCATCCTCAACTGAAAGGACTTTTACGGACAATGTGACACAGTTGCATCGACATTGTATTCCAGTAAAATACCTCATCAGATAATTTTAATTCATGTTCACAAAAACAAACCTGCTCATGAAAAAGTTCTTATAATTTTCAACGCTAACAAACTGAATAATCTTTTCATCGTTTATCCTGGTCGAGGTAATCAAATAATCAACTACTCGAATTCCAAAGATGTGAAAATAAAAATTAAATTCCTTCTGCATAACTATGTAAGCACTATAAAAAAAAATTTCAATCGAAGACAAAGAGATAAATAATTAATATCAGACGTATTTGACCAATAGTTTTCTTTAGACATACAGAGAATCAAACAGTACATAATTCCATTTTAGTTCTCTGAATCCTAGGAAATACTACTTTTGATGATGTTTGGTCACCAGCTTCTTGCTACATGATTCCTCGAATGTTTAAAGAAATTTAAAATCTTGCTACGGTCGACATCAATCAGCAGATGCTACAATGAGTCGCTCTCCAGTAGCTTATTTAAATTCTTTTTAGCTTAATACATCTTTTATTAATCAGGGCCGAATGCTAGTATCCGTAAATTAATACTATAATAGCACTTGCCCCATGGTTGGGCGCCAAAAACTTGTAGCATCATGGTTGCCTGATTTTCTTTTGACTTTAGCAAATACAGGGTATTTGCTCAGGCCTTTCGAGCAGCAACATACCAGCGGAGCGGGACCCATTAATTCCTAGCTCTAGCGGGATGTGGGGGGGTTGTTGCTGGTGCTGCTGTTCTAATGCTAAATGTTATATTATAGAGTCCCTGCTGAAACTAAACCATGAGACGATCCTCATGCAAAACCACACATGGCCAAAGCACCAAAGCCTTAATGCCACAACAACAACAAAAAAAAATTCTGTACGCAATCAACTAAAGAAAAAACAGAAAGACAAAAAAATTAAAGTAACAAACGGGTAGTGAAGCCAAAGGGGGAGAACTAAGGTGTTGATCGTCACTCCCCTTTTTCATTACCCTCCCTGCCATAGTCTTCAAATAGTTTTGGTCGAAGACCCCAAACGTAACGTCCTATTTATGCCTTACTTATGCTCCCATGTCAACAGAAAAATCACAATAAGTTAACGATTCATTTCCATTTCAAAAATTTTAATTAACTAAACAACAAAAAAAAAAAGAGCAACATAATCCATGTTGAAAATTATAGAATAGCTTAACAAATAAATTTCTAAGTATAAGATTTCATCACTAACATATTTTCAAATTTTTATTCATTATTTTACTTTGTATTCTTGTATAACACTGTGTGTGCTATTATATATATATATTTTTTTTTTTGTTAAAGTGCATCAATTCTGCATTTGGTTTTAATTACTGATTATCTTCTTTTACTTGGTGGTGTACAACTTGGTATATCTGATAAAAATGGATTTCATTTCTTGTTTACAATTTCATTCTATTCATATTGTTATATTGGACAACTTTAACTTTGCTTTCGTGCCTGAAGAAAACAGCAATTTTCTATAACATTTTAATTCGAAGATCACTTGATCATTTACACAGAGTTCTTTTATTTTTATATATTATTATTCATAAACTTGTATTCACGAAAGTGCTCAAAACAAACAAAACAATTGATAACACAAAACATAGAAAGTCCGCGCGAGCTGCTGACAACCTTAACGGCAGTTACACTGGCCAACCAAGTTGTGGAAGCAGGCTCGACGCGAATAATTTTTTACTCACCCACTTAATCCTCGATGAAGGCCTTCTCGATGATGTGGTTTTGATACATTAATTTATTTTTTTATTGTGGTTAACTTTTGATTCTATATTAACAATGGTTCTAATTGTTTTGGTGGCACTTTCATTTGTGGACAACAATTTTACTGTACCTTTTTTTTATATATATATAAGTGTATTGGGATATTATTGTTTTTGTTGTATTTCTTTTCTTTTACACCTGTGATTTAATTTTAATTAATAATTAAAGTTCAATAAGCAAATATTTTATCGGGCACAAAAACATAATTAAGTTTGTCCAGTGTACAATTTCATTTTTATATTTCTTCTTTATATTGTCACCACCTATGCTTAACACTTTTATCTTTGTTTTTGTTCTGTTCTTTTACAACTCGAATAGCTTTAGATTTTGCTTTTGTTTTTTTTTGGTTTTTTCACAATTTGCAATTATTTTATCTGTCTTTCTAATACTTTTCATAAATGTAATTTTTGTGATGTTTAAATTTGCACATTATCTGCCTCCAGCATGATGAAAATTTCCCCACTGCCGTAGAAAATTTGGGTTTTTCCAACTTTCCTTCGATGTTCCGCTGCCTCAATTGATAATTTTTTCCTGAGACTGGCTAAAGTTGAAATGTTGACCCTATCAACAGGGCACGCCTTGCCGGCACGGCACGAAAAAGCATAAATTATTTTGCTTTTATATATCTCCAATCTCTGCAGGATCGCTGAGATATGTAGAGATTATTCTTCCCTCTCTTAGATTGACTTTTAAACTTTGAGTTTTTTATAACTCTTTGGGGGTCTTGTGGGAGCGCCTACATCTGATGCGCTTGGCTATTGTGCAGAAAAGAAGATCTAAGCCGGATGCAGAAGTTAAGCCAACCTTCAAAGCGCTTGCGTGTGGTGAATATACCTGTCATATTACAGGGTTGTAATATGCGACTTACACACAGAGTCGCTCGCGGTCATTAAGCGCGTAACAATTTGAATTCAAATTGCAACGGCCGAATTGATAATTTTTCTCTGTTTCGTGTAATAATTAATATTCTTGTATTTGTTTTATTTTATATGGGGCCATTACACGATCGAAGTTTTTGCTGAATATCTCGGTTCTTTGCCAATTCAAAGAGAGCGTAGCTCATGTTACTGGAACTGGTCTCAAACCCAGCTATGAAGAAAACAAAAACTTGAGCTGCCAGTTGCTCTAATGATAAGCCCTTGCTGCATTCAGATTTCCGAAGATCGATCAATAAATCCATGAAATCATTTCTCTTGATACTCTCACGTTCTCTTAGATCGACAGTTTGCCGAATAATATTCACAAAGAAACCTATATTCTCTTCGGAAAAACTTCGAAATGGAATTTTGGCCAATAGCTTGACATAGGCAATCTTAAAAAGATCCCACCGAATATTGGTATCGCTGTCTGTGAAGAGTTTTCTACCCATAACTCGAAACTCGGCCTGGGGATCTTTGAGAGAGTTACAATCGATGCCAAAGGCACAACTTCCAATCACATCAACTGTATATCGACCAAGCAGATCATGTACCTCCAAGATTGCGCCGGGACCAACTTCAGTTCGAAATGTGTCTTCCAGCTTTGGAGATATATCCGCGATTGTGTTGAACATGTATTTGATTTTGCCACTGGTAAAAGTAGGAGATAGTTTCGCTCTCAGTGCCCGCCATTCCTCGCCGTGCAAATTAAACAAATTTCCCAAAAGTGGATTTCGTTGCACATTTTCGGGAGCAGGGTGATCCGAGCGGTTCACAAAGTTATTAAAGTCCTTGATGAGTATGGCTTTGGTCAGATCCAAATCAGTGACAACGGCAACGGGTCGAGTAAACACGTAAGTGCCAGCCACCTTACATTTGCCTTTAAAGGCGTCGTAAGTCTCTTGTATCAGGTCATTAAGATGCACAGCGTTTAACTTAAAGAAGTGTCCGAATAAAAAGTTAGGACGTAGTTGGGGCACTCCGTGTTGTTCCCAGTAGGTATAACAACGTTGTAAATAGCCCAGCACAAAAGTCAGGAGAAGTGACAAAACTAATATAGCGATCGCCATTCTTGAAAGGTTGAGAAAGAACTGAGCGACTTCATGACTATTGGCTAATTAATGTACCCAAATCGACTTGCTTGCTGATATGGATAAATGTTTCTGTCGTTATCAATTTGCTCTTTATTTTATCAGAGTAAACAAATTGTGATTTTTCTATATTGTTGTCGAGGCTTTAATGAGAAACACTAATAACTGTGTTCGAGATTACCGTTTTTGTTTTGTATACGGACTTTATCTTTTTTTGATTGTTGCGAATAGTGTGAGTTTTATCGTGAAATCCGAAGTGACATCGGACTAAATGTTTTGAATTCAAATAGCAGACAGTAGATATTTGAGTATTTTTAAATTAATGGCTGTGAGCGATTAAGAAACTTATTTACTTCTATCTAAGGTACAAGTTTCAATTTCTACAAGTCGTAGAAACTTTATTTATTTGAATTGTGCTCGCACATTTTAACGTAGTGATTAGTGGTTATTCTTATGATCATTTGTTACTTTTTTTAATTTTGTAATTTCATTTATTAAAATTGGCTATCTTTAAGTTTAAAATGTTGAACTACAAATGTTTTTATTTGGTGTTCGTTGACGACTTTAAAGTTCAATAGAATATAAAAAAAATTAAATAATGAGTTGCATTTTAAGAGTGGGATAACACTGGGCGCTAGAAAGAGAAATTGGAATCTGTTGGGTTATGGTATAAAATAAAATTACAAGATTCATAACGTGCAATAAGACTTGCTCTGTTGCTTAATAGTATTTATAACTATTTGTTAATACCGCCAACACCAAATCGCGAAACAAAAGGCTGAATGAACAACACAGCACGCAAGCATACTATTTTTTTAGCTGTGCATCAATTCGTTGAAAAGCTTTTCTATATGAAGCTTTCTTTGGTTGCAATGTTGGCTCTTAAGCTATGCCACAAAGTACCAAACTTTCAACTTAGAAAGCTCTGACAAAAAGTTCCCAGGTTCTGGACTTAAGTGTTTTTCACCACGCATGTGCTTAAATTCACCATTTTGTTATTTATGCCGTAAATAGTGGTTAGCAGAGCTTGACAAATTGTCCTACAATTAAAACATTCAACTAGGTAGCTAAGCAATCATAATTAATTTAATATTTAACAATTTACTTAAGTACTCAAGCGATTACTTGGCGAAAGAGGCACTCCATATTTTATTAAGTTGTAGTTTCAACTTCGAGTGGGCAAAATGTGTTGTCTATATCGGGAACCATACAAAATATTGTAACCATCCCAATGACATTTCTTTATTAGTGTCTATATTTCGCAAAAAAAAATGTACAAAGCTGTCAAATAATTAATTAAAATAATAATTGCAGTTTCACATCATTAAACTGATCAATGTCACCTGCAATAAAAAGAGGCCTAGACAAAAACCATGAAGCATCGACAAGGCCATATTTTATTACAATGCAAATTGACGTTATCAATTACACGATTAAATAATAAAAACGTAATATTTCCAAAGGTGTTGAGCGTACAGCCAAAGGAGATGCATGTGTTTTGGATGCAAACGGATGTCGCAATAAATTTGAAATTTATGTTAAAGTTGGCAAAAAGAGGCACATGCCCAATGAAGACCGGCAAAAAGTTCTATAGTATATGGCCTATTTTTTTGGGCAGATCGAAAGCAGCTTTCGTGGTCGTGGTTGCGACTCATTTCGCTAGGCAGTTGTCAGGTCTTTGCCTTTGGCGACTGTCTGCATTGCTACACACGTGTGTGTGGACGAGAGTGCGTGTGTGTATGTTGCTGTGGTCTATTCCGTCGTCTGGTTAGGTTCCGAGGATTTTGCTCTCCATTCTGGACATCAGCCACATGTGCTGTTGGCTTTATTAACTTGCCCTTTGTATTGAGTGGACTCTGCTACACTGAAAGTAGAGGTGGTTGCCTCAATTCACTTCTGCCGTTATGGCAGGGCACGCTGTGGGGCAAGGGTGATTGCATAGTCTCACACACACATGCCAATTTTTTGTTATCTGCGGTGCAACGCGTGTGAAAATGCAACCAAATTGCCGTGGTAGCAATTTTTATCACCAGTTACTCGCCCTCAGTCATGGGGTATATTAGCTAAGTGATAAACACATTGACATTTAACTAACGATTGGCGCAAGAGTTTTTGCTGCTTTAAAATACTCTGAATACTCTTTCAAATTTAAAAACAAATTCATATTTAAAATTATACAAATTGGTCATTTTACTTTGTGCAACCAATTTTGTATTTGCGAATAGATTTAAACTTTTTCACATAATATCATATTTTAATACAATACGATACGAAACAATATGCGTACTGTTTCTGAGTTTGACCATTTTTAACTTTCTGGCATTTCAGTTGTTCATTCTCTTAAACTCTTGAGCAAAAAGTGGCCGCGTTGGACGTGTTTTTAATTGGCCGCTTGCGAGTTTATGAGGGCAGCAGCAGACATTTAATTTATTTTAATAATTATGATATTTTTCGTTTTCTCTTTTTTTTGCTCGGCTGTGTTTTATTTTGCAGTTGCGCTGCGTTTTTTAAATTAAATTATAAAGTCGCAAACGTTACTCATTTTTTGTGTTCTGTTGCAGGTCTCCGTTTACTTTTTAATGAAAAACGTTGCCATGTGGGTCGATGGCGTTAAAATGTTGATGCTAAAAATAAACAAACTGCTGGCAGGACAAGAGCAAGGCCAATTTCTGGGGCACGAAAATGCTGCTGTTGGTCATATGGTAAATTTGGTGGTTAAATTTGTTTTATTTGCCTGCGGCAGAATTTCTAAAATAAGAACAACATTCAGATTCGAAACTGAGACTTCAAAGTTATTATTTTTTAGGTAACTCGTTGAAATTTTCTTAAATGTCGCATGGTTAAATGCACTCAAAATATACAAAACAATATATAAACAACGATAAATCGAAATTATAAGTTGATATCAAATATTTTTGAATTTCATAAAATCGTATATTATAATTGTAAGCTTTACCTTGTGTTTCAGATTAACAAATAGAGTATTCACCATTTATTTAAATTATTTAAGACGGCATTTTTATTTCAATTTTTTTTAAATTAAAATTACATTAATATTTGTATTATGTTCTATATATATGTATGTCATTTTTTATAAACATTTTGCGGTGCACAAAAAAACAAAGCTGAAATGAAATTGAGGATTAATGAAATTTGCAACATTTGACCACAGCACTTAGGTCTAGATTCGGATTTAGCAGTACTTGAGTATTTTTTTTTTCTTTATTTAAATTTAGAGGTGTAGTTAATTTGCTAATATATTTTTATCATATACAAACTGTTGCCCATCCTAGGTTTAAAGATATATTGCAAATGCAATTATATTCGGATTTTCGCTCTTGTTTTACATACTAGTACTTTGTATTTCCGTATCTTTCAAAACTTGTGAATGATTTGGTGAGTCTGTATGTGTGTGTGTGTGTGTGTGTGAGTTTGTATGTGGATAGAATCCGAAAAACCCTTTTCAACTTACGCTCTATGTGACCCTTAGCAACAACAACTTTTTACACATATGTCAATTATATTTATAAACTAACATTTCATTACATTCTGTGGCCAAATCGATGTGTGAAATTATTACTTACAGACTAACTCTATAAGTTGAAAAGAACTAAAGAACTATCATGTTGCGTCAATGCTTTTGCAGTTTAATTTGTACATTTTACACAAAGGTTTCCGTTTGCAATTAGACCGGCCACGCCCCCAAGAAGATAAGGGTCAGGGTCACTGTTGAGGCCGTCAGCAAGGGAGGAATTGATATCGAAGTCATCGCTGTGCTTTTCAGGTCCTGCATGCGATCCATTTCATCGGTAAGCGATTTGGCATCATGCTTCAGGGCTGTGTTTTTGCCATCTGCCCGATAGGTGGCGCTGTGATCGGGCGCTGGAATGAGAACCATAGAGAGAGAGAGGGAGAGTGAGATAACAATTGAATTGATGAGTTTCGTATTTATAGATATGATATTGTTTTGGCAGGTCTGTGTCACTTAATCAAAAGTGCTCTTCCTTTATTTTACGTGCATGGCTTTTATGATGTGTCCTTTCATAACTCTGGCCGCCATATTGCCGCCAATCGAATGTCCTTTTTCAATTATGCGCTTGCCACACGCCAGCAAGCATAAACAATAGACAGGATGCGTTTATGGCCAGTCATTTGTAGCAAGCGGCAGGCAATACGAATAGGGAGTAAAAATACATACACAGGACATTCAGGACACACAAAACCAAACTGTTTGTCAACCAAGCACGGGATGAAAGAAGAGAGCAGAGTGAAAGTATTGCATATAAGGGACAGAACTTTGGCTGTATTTGTCGACTGCTCCACTTATTTATAACATTCTCACTTGTACAGTTTTCCGTTTTTGGCCAAAATCGAAAGTATTTCCTCTGTTGGCATTTTGTTTCAATTTCACTTGGCAGCATCGAAAATTGTTTCGATTTTTATTGCTTAAGTGCGTTAAACCCTTGCGCCAGGACATGCACTCAAAAAAAAAAAAGGAAGAGGAACCAAATAAAGAACAACTCGTTGGGTGGAATATCTCTGGTCTGGTTGGGGGGAGTTCGGGGGAAGCTGTGTATTGTTTTTGCCATCAATTTATCGTGCAGTTTGTGTTTTTTTTTTACATTCCTGTATTTTTCCTTTTTTGCGTTGTTGTTTTTGTTTGCTTTCCCGGCAATCTGTTTCATTGGACATTTGTTTGTGTGCTGCAGTTACAAATGTAGCGGGTTGCCGTTGGTGTCGGAACCAAAGGAAGGACATTCCCTTCCTCTTTTGTTTTCTTTTTTGTTTTGTTTGGATTTGCTGTAGGCATCCATTGGTCATTAGGAACATTGTTTGGAGTTGTGTGGTTGTTGAACTGCGGTGGGTTCCACTTCAACAGAACTCTTTTAAACACTACATTTTAAGCATTGAACACTTAAAAAGAAATGACAGCAAACTCTTTCAATTGTACAGCAACTAAACCAAAATATAGCTGGTATATTTTTGAGTGTCATGAAAAAGTTGTGAATTATTTTCAATCATTTCCAATGTATTTTTTCCCAACAGCAGAAATTTATTAAAACAATTTTTAATAAATATGGAAGCCAATAATTTCAGAAATAAACTAAACTTTTAAGATATGTCTATTTTATAGTATTTCTGTTATTTATTATGTTTTAGCAATTCCAGAAGTTTATTTAATCTGTTTTTTTTTAAATTTTCACAAATCAATTAAATGCCTTTAATATTCTTCAAGCAGTTTAAATAACTATTATTAAACTTAAATATGATTTTTCAAGGCAGAACATAATCTGTAATAGATAAAAAGCAATTTAATCAAAAATTAAAAGTACACACTACTTAAGTAAACAAACTCAGGATACTAAATATAAATAATATTTTCTTATGGGTATACAAGCGCAATTAATTGGCATTTGAATACACCGTTCAGCAAGACCTAGTTTATTGCAAACAGCTGCTCCCACTTGAGCCAACAGACAAATTGTTTTGGCTCTCTTGAGACTGCTCAGGCAGTCTAAGTTCATTGCATTGAACCAAGTTTGTCATAACAGTGAAATATCGTATCGAGAGTCCCTTTTTTTTTGGCTTTTTGTTATTTTTGTGCTAAGCAGAGTTCGGTTCGTTTTGTTTTTAACGAGGAACCCTTTTATTTTTATAACGGAAATGCGCAAATTGCTTTGCACCGGGTCGAAAATTTATTTGTATGTCTTTTGGCTTTTATTTTTCTATAAGCAGCTTTGCCCCAATCCCCTTTCAACCCCTCGCTGAGTTGTTTTGCTGGCGTCTGCAAACATTTCCATTCCATGTGTGAAAAGTACCAACACCAACACCATCAACGAGAGTTTCACTTTGGCTGGTCTGGCTTTCGTCCTGACTCCGTGTTTGTCCTGCTGCTGCTGCTGCTGCTGCTGTCGCTTGGTCTCCTTGTCCATGCAGGTCTTCATGTGTGTGACTGCTGTGTGGGTGAGTGTCTGGCTGATTTTTATTGACGCTTGAGCATGTGTTTATGCGTGTGTGCTAGTCCCAGCGGTGTCTTTAAAGCGCTTAACCATAAAGAAAACGAAAAGAAAAGAGGAAAACGAAGAAAAGCGTTGCCGGCGGGTCCAAACAACGTTTTAGCTCACACACAGTTTTTATAGGCTGGCAAACTACTACTTGAAACGAAACTTTAAGTAATTTCTGCATAATTCTCTCTGGCCCTCGGGTGCAATCAGACCAAACCGAGGCGGCTTCAGCTAATAGAAATAAAACAACGGAGCTACTCTCATATTTGTATTATTGATTTCGACAGGCAATAAACTCACGCTTCACCCTTTTATTTCCTTCCTTATTTCCAGCAGCCAAAAGCAGTTGCTTATCAAAGCGGGATGATAATTTACTTGATTTTCACTCAATTTTAATCTCGATTTCAAGCATATCGCAGTGTTTTCATTGGCACACCCGTTTACACCGTCAGTCAATCGCCCTGTGATGCGCTCCATTAGCGCACTTTAAGCTGACACCCTTTCGGAGGTGGGGCATGCCACGCCGCGACACCGAGGCTATTCACACCTCGGTTTGCAGCGCCTGTTGCACTCAAAAAGAACACTGAAGCGGAGCCCCTTGCAACAGACGGCACTTGAGACTCACTTGAGTGGCGAACGTTACAGCGGCGTATGCGTTACATTTCGGTTTTTATTGTTCTCCCTCTGGTTTATTTTCCCTCTCCCGCGTTTATTCATTTTTGTTGGGCGGCAATGCATTTAACGCCATGTGGCAGAAACAGTTGCATACTTCGCGCACAAAAAACAGGCTGGAGGCTGCAGGCAAGCGATGCCATTTCCAATTGCACAACACTTTGTTTTACTGTCTGTTGCATTTCATATACTTTATCATTTCTCACTCTGCCACTGTCCGTCCCCACAAGGAGGAGGAGGAGGAGGAGGAGGGGCGGCGGACTGACTGAAGAAGTCGGCAAATTATAAGCAAATTATTGCGGCCTGCTGAATGCCAGTAATCATCATGAAGTCTCACTTGTGCTTCGCTGTAGCATCCACAGCTGCAAGAGGAACTGGGACTGCAACTGGAGAGTCCTTGCATGTGGCCGGGCCAGGTCCGGGCAGGACACTATCCTGCGGGTGTTGCGTTCCTTTTTTATTGCATTTCCGTGTAATTTGTGTCATATTGTTGCCCGTTGGCCGAGCAAATTAAAAATGAAAGCTGCAGTTGCCACTGCAGCAGCTTTTGTGGTTGATTGCGACATTTTAATGGCAGTTTAAGTGCACCCCAAATGCAATTGCTGCATTTAATTTCGGTGGTACATGTTTGGGAAACACACAAGACTTTCAGTCAAGCAGCGTCTTTCAATTGGAGAAGGAGTATTGGGAACACATAAGTTAAGATTTAATAGCAGAAAAATAGATATATAAATGTTGTATGACATGATATTTAAAAATACAAAATTTATAATTATTTGAAAAATGAAAAACCAATATTCGAATACAGTTATGAAATTTAAATTACAAATTTTTCAAATTTTATATGAATAATTTATAACTACAAGATACTTAATAATAAGTATTACAATAAACATGTTTATGTGTGCTAGTTACATCCCAACTATTTCAATTAAATTAGTTGTTGAATTCATGTTATGTACTCACTCAAAGCACATAAGTAACTCAAATACGTCTTGAATAGTTTAGGCTAATTGATAATGAAATTTGCATATTGAATTTCAATTCACGAAGAACACAACGACCACTCGCACAGTATACCATGAGGGGGCGTTATGGGCTCATAACATATCTGCTGGCATGTTCTCATTTTGCGCTCGTCGTCGCTTCTCGTTCTGCATTTAAAGTTGCGGGAGAGCCCAAAAAACATTCGCGACATATGCAAAGCTCGACAGCGATAAGCACACGCCCATTGCCATTCGCATTCGCATTCTATCCACAATTCCCAGCAGCAGCCGGTGCCTCCTCCCTGCTGCTCCTTCTGCCCGTATGTGGCACGATATGTGCAACATCTAGCAGGTAATAAATCTAACTGTAAACGCAGCGCTTACGACGTTGCATGCCAGGCTTGAAAGTTGTCGTCATTGCAGCACCATTCCGCCATTACCAGGGGTAACGGCCCCTCAATCTTTCAAACTGCCGCCACCCTTCCTTGCGTCCCCTTTGTCCCTTCGCTGTCGCTGTCGCGTTTCTGGCCAAGACCCCGATGCCTCCGACGACAACGCAACATTTGTGCTGTCGTTGCCAAAAATTGTTGTAACCGAAAGCTGGAGGCGTTTGCTAGATGAGATGGCTGCAGTCTCAAACTCAGTTTCCAGGCTCCAGTCTCCAGTCTACAGTCTCAGGCGGGCGGTTAGACCGCCCATTGCCCTCCGATGCCCCTCGCCATTCCACGCCCTTTTCGCCTTTTCGCCTTGACGCCTTGTATGTGCAATTTGTCTGCAGTTTTTATTGTGCGCTTTTTGGTGATTCCCCTTCTTCCCTTTCGCCTTCTCGCTCACTCTATCTCAATCGTCTCTCTCATATTCAATTTGTTCGATTTGATTTTGTCGCTGCATTCGCTTCTTCTGCTCCACCGACTGCATTTTATATTTTAGTCAAACGCGTATGCAGAAAATTTCCACTACAACAAGGCGCCTCTAAAGTTTTATGCGTTGCCACAGCGCTCACCCTCTTCTCTCCCCCTCTCGCCATGCTGAAAGCAGATCTCAGAAGAGGATATGGATATTGTCATCGATTGCAAGTAAACTCGCCGAACGGGAGGGCCAACTCTATGCGGGGGAGTTGTGTAAAATTTTATGTTTATTGATTGGCAGGCACACTGCGAACTAACCAGCTCGATGACACTCTGACTTTTTATAATCCAACTGGGAGATCTGCAGCATGACTTGCGAACTGTGCAAATCAAATCGTTTGAATTAATATGGCGAAAACACTTAGTTGAAATTTTCATTTTGAAACAGACCAAACGTTTGCAATATTCGAAATATTTATGCTTAATAAAATACAATACAAATATAACACAATATAATAAAATAGATTAAATTTATATGATATTTATATGTTTAATAATTAACATAAATAAATGAATATATATTTTGAATATTTTTTTTTTTATTATTTTCGAAATAGTCTAACGATGAAAGAAATTATGTTAAATATTTGAACATCTTGTATAGCTTAGTGTTTAATAAATTACGAGAAAAAAGCACAGAGTAAATACATACATAACATATATATAAAGTGTTTGTTTATGTATGTTACAAAATTAACATAAAACAAAATATGAATATATCATAAGGATTTTATTAATTGCTTTCGAATTTATATTTTGCATAATCATTTTTTGCAGTTTTTTAAAATATTCGACAAATCAATAATTAAATTATTGGTTGTTTAAACTGTTTTTGCAGTTATTGTAGTACAACTCTTTCACTCCAAGTAGATTCGACAAATATTTCTCTCGACTGCGCTAATAAACATTTTACTTGGGTCAATGATAATTTCAAGGACGTGCTTTAGACAAACATGGGGATTTGTGAGCTATATTATTTATGTTGATTGTACATTATGATGAGCCACATTAGCAGCACATTACCCGAGATACTTTGGCAAGCGTTGCGCCAGAGTCAGCTGTCGAAGAGGGTGCGAGATAGGGGAGGGAAAACCCCAGAGATTTCTGCCTGAGGATACCGAATTGCATGCTAGAAAGTCATATTTTCATTGGTAGCTGGACAGACAGTCAAGGAATGGGGATGGGAACGACTGCCATATGCTTTGGCAAAATATTTTTCTTGAGTTGAGCCAAAGTATCTGTATCTAACAAGTGTCGACAGCAGGGCATAGCCCTTAAGCCGTGCCAAAGTCGTTATGATTTGTCATAAACATAAAATAAATGGCCAAATATTTATAGTCTGCTGTGTCATGAAAAGCTTCGCACACAGTCAGAGAGAGAGACGGGCCAATAAAAATATTAGCCGAAGGGTAAGAAACAACTTGAAGTGTCCTTCGACGCGTTAAGTAGCTCACAGTCGTTGGGCATTAGGGGTATTCCCATGAGAATTGTTTTTCGCCAGTCAGACAGACCGATAGACAGATAGACAAACAGACAGACTTACCATGGTGTTGAGGCTGCAAATGCTGCTGCTGTTGCTGCTGATGATCTCTGCCACGTCCTGTGGCCTGCGAGTGATGATCCTGTGAGTTCCATAAGCTCGATGTGGCGCCCATATAAACTGTATTCAAGGACGATGGCGGCTGATCAATTGTCTTGGCCTTGGTGCGTTGCGACTTATTATTGCTTTGCTGATTATTGTAGTTGTAGGGATTATTGCTATTCGAGTTGCTGTTGCTGCTGTAACGTTGTTCTGCACAAAAGTAAAGTAAATATGAAATATAAATATTATTTTTTTGATTCGATAGATGCTACCTTTGTTGTACTTCACAATCACCACGGGCACTGTATTGATGGATACTGTGGGCGCCATGGTAGTTATTGTTGTTGTTTGTGGAATATCTGTTTAAAGAAAAACATAAATATTTATGTGTATTAAAAAGCGCTCAACCAATCACATAAAGAGTATTGAATTGATTGCAATATTATATAACATCAACAAATTAGTTTTAATGGAAATACTTTTTTAGAATTCTTAATTTTTTTACTTGAGTATTTTTATTACAATTGAATAAAAAAAGTATTTGAAGAAATTGTTACTCAAAATTATAAAATACATAACGATTGAAAACATTTCTAGTGTAATTGATATTGCTTGGTCATAAATCAATCATTGGCATGAATCCACACCCCAAATAGGGAAGCACTTCGAAGCACAACACCGCAAACCTAGGTCAATGCTTCGGCAACAAAAGCTCTGAGAGGCAATGTCTCGGTATTTATTATGCACATTGTTTTGGAGCAGCTCTGTCATTGGCCTAAATTAATTAAATGCTACAGTTGGGAGGCAAATAGTTTTTGGCCCTAATTGCCAGTGGCTCTCTGACTTATGGCCATTGTTACATTCTCGTTGCGAATGTATTATTTGTACTATACACATAGTTAGAGTTGCAGTTACAGCTACACTACCGGTACATTGCCATCTCCATCTACATTTACGTTTACGGTTATTGTAATGAATGTTGTTGGTATTGTTGAGAATACTTACGATACAATTTGATCGCACCATCTGTGTCGCCCAGCGAGTTCTTGGCCACACAACGATACGCCCCAAAGTCCGAAATGTCAACGTCGTAGATGGTCAGGCGCATTGTTATTTTATAGCCAGATTCAAAGGTTTCGGGCACAAAGCGTTCACCTGCGGAAGAGTGAGAAAGAGAGAGAAAGTGAGGGAGCGGGTGAGTGAGATAAACACGTTTAGTAATTGCTCTGTGTACACGACATGTGTGTGTGGTGATATGGGAGGACGAAGCTCATATATAACCGCAATGAAATTTAACCCGTTTTACTACAGCTGCAATCAGTTAGTCAGTCGTTTGGCATTCGGAATTGGCGAGTCAACAGTCTGGTTAACTGATATACACACGTGCTCTGGACATATGTGTATTTGTCCAACTCGGTTGTCCTTTGTCTGGCCTTGTCCTGAGCTAAAGTAATTTGGCTTACCGAAAAATAAAGAAAAGCAAGGAAAATCAACTTTTACCTCGCACTGTTGTCATCTTGGGCAACCTCAGGTCTTCCCCATGTCAAATGCTTCATTTTAATTTATACAAAAGCCCGTTTTGCCATCATCTGCCCTCCCATGGAGTTTCTTGAAACTTGGCTAGCAGTCTTTTGATTTACGTTTGATGTCGGTTAGATTTAGTAGTTTGCACTAAGCTTTGTCGTTTCATTTTGTCAAACATTTTGTAGGGTAGAAAAGCCAGAATATCCAGCAAACTGGTCATAGGTAATTGTTATGCATGGCAACTAAGTGACTGATTAGTTTGGACAAAATGTTTTTCAAATGGATTAAAGTCAAAGATTTGCTTGTGCTACGAATTAAACACAAATTGGATTGCGTTAACAAAGATACAATTAAGTTGAGGCTGTCAATTTAAGATATTTCCAACAATTAGTGCGATAGGAGTTAATCTAGTTTGGATAAAGATTAGTACTATGAATGCTGTGGCTAAATGATGATAAACTCACTTGAAACCCCCAATAAGTATTCAATCCAATCCAGTCCATGTCGGTTATAATCTATTGTTTTCAGCTTTTGTTTTGTTCTTGTGCAAAGAACTTTAAAAATATCTAAAACAGTTTTTAACTTCGTTTTCCTGGGCAATTCATAAGCCGCTTAAACTTGGCACTTCTGCTGGCCATAAGTTCTGAAAAGCAACCCTTTTATGTACTTATGAAATTCAACGCACTTCGGGAAAAAAACTCCATTAAGAACTTGCAACTGGAGGACAGTTGCTGGCTACTGAAACTGCTTTTGACTTGAGGTCATTTTCAATCACTTTTTCCATTTTGTGTCACGGCGCAACTTGAAAACAACAGGAGATAAAAAAAGACAGAAAACCAAAAAAAGAGAGAGAGGAAAAACTGTCTGCATGTCTGTGACTTTTTCGCTAGGCTCTTGGCCAGCTCGAGGCCTGTTCTTCACTCTGGACGAGGGGCAGAAACGATGACCAGGGTGGACGAGGGGCAAGTGCAGACTGTGGTATGAGTGTGCGTCCACTGTTGGCTTGATGTCCTTTCCATTTTTATTTTTTCGTTTTCGTTTTTGACTTCTTTTTTTACATTTTTGTCGTGCAGATCATTTGCTGTGCAAGATGAGTGGGCGTTTGAGTGAATGGCTAGATGCTTGCCTGGATGGATGGTCAGCTTTTTTAATGGCCACCAGGAAATTAAGTTGAAAGTACGCCTAAGGGTTAGAGTGCAATCAAAGAATTTCTCTGACTATGCGTCAAATTAATTACATTTAGTAGAATTTTATGCTTATTCTGTACATTTTGTTCGAGTGAAAGGCAGCACAAATTTCGTTGAAAAACCATTTGAAACGTTAAATATGACTAAAGACTATAATTAAATGGTTTCCCTCTTTTCCTGCTTTAACTGTTACACAAATGTCTTTTTGCTGTTCTAGAAATTGAATTTGCTAGAACGGAACGAATTCAATTGTGGAGTCCATTTACAAAAGAACTATTGATTGTTGCTGTTAATATAATAATATTTCAGATTTATGTAAAGATGAATTTTAGACAATAAAGACAGAATTTGAATATTTCAAACACACGTTTTTAATGTCCTTAAACTACTTTGTAAAGTTGATTAAGTGCTAGTGACTTCATTGATTCTATACTTATTGCACTGACTTACCTGGCACTATAATCGTGTCATTCTTCATCCAGTAATTAATGGACTTGGGGTACGCCTCTGATTGGCATTCCAGGGAAATGTTCTGGGCCAGAGCAGCACCAACTAATTGATTTTGTATCCAAATCATTGGCGGAACTGTAAAAGGATAAAGAGGAATACCAGAAAAGCCCGTAAAGTATGCGTAAAATGAAGGGAGGCGCACGGCGTTCAATGGCGGAATGTAATTGTAATGGCAGGTCAGGTATGTGGCTTAAATGAATGGCAATGGCCAGGACACTGGCATGTGTGAAGAAAAAATGTGTTCGCATTCATATGAAATTCCATTTGTTTTTGTTTCGTTCTGCAATGCGATTTGTTGCGGTTACCTTTTATTTGTGCAACTAATTGCTTTTTAATTTTTATTGAAAACCGCAGAGAGCGATTGCTGATGCTTTTCTGTTCGTTTTTCTGTTTTTGTTAATTGTTGAATAAGTTAAGCAAGTAACTTGCCAAGAGGATAAAAGGTTAACCTCAGAGCAGCCGCGAGCTTTGCTTTATGCCCCATTCAGAATGTAGCGCACTTTACAGCGCACCTAACACTAAACTTGCCTTGCAAATTGTTCAGCAACTTCAATTTTTATTTAATTAGCAGCAGTTGCGGGGAGTGCCAAAGCAAAAGTGTGCTGGAAATGCTAACTAGCTGGGGCACACTTAATTATTTACTTTATGCATGGCACCTAAAAGTATTCAGCCAGCAGACATCGTGCCAAAGAGCGAGACAGACGGACAGGCAGATAGAGTGAGAGAGAGGGAGATTGGCTAGTTCTCTGGTTGTCGCTGTTTCCGAGCAATATTAAAATGCACAGCATATTTTCTATGGCGAGATTTGAAGTGGCGCTTTGTGTGTCGCTTGTCTGCGCCATCTCCGCTTCAGTCTGGAGCACATTGCTCATACGCCACCGACTCCGGCACCAGGCCAACGACAGCGACGCCATGCGGTGCTCTAGCGTAAAACTATAAATATTTAAATATGCAAAATTGATATGCCCCTCAGTTCCCGCTGCAGCTTCTGGAGACTGCAATCCCGCATACTTACAATGCACAATGAGCATGACACGCTTGCTGACTGTTGGCGGGATGCCATTGGAGGCAATGCAGAGATAGGCGCCCATATTCAGGCGATTCACTTTGGCAATGGTCAGAAACGAGCCGTTGTATGCGATGGCTGTAAGCACAAGAAAAGAGACGGAAGAGATACAGGAAGAGAGACAGAGATAAAAGAGAGGTTAATTAGGATATCAAACAAATTTGTTAGGCAAACAACAATTGCTGGCACTCAAATGTGAATTATACATGTATTCTTCCCACATTTACTTTCTGCAACATTTCGCCAACTTAAACCACCTTGCTGTAAATAGAAAATTCAATTCAATTTATGTCCAAAGTCCGGTTGGGAATTGGTTCACATAACATATATAACAATGAGGAAAGAAATTAAGACGAAATCGCATAATAATTGCTCTCGCATAAGCGAATATTTCGACTATCACACACACAAATGGAATCCAAGTTGAAAAACAGTTTCTCACTCATTGCATATGCAAGTCGGAACTTGTTTTTTTTTTTTGTTTTCTGGTTATGCTTCAACAACACCATTATGATGAAGCAGCCTGAGAATTGCAATTCCGTTTGAAAATTTCCATTCCGAGGCATTCTAATTGACTCGTCCTTTCAATCCTTGCCTATCGAAGCACATTGGCATTTTATTTCCATCTCATTTCAGTGTGTGAGTGAGTGTTTCAGCCAAAATCGAAGCTAAAGACGAATAGGAAAGTCTGTCGAGCGATTTATCGATTTGCCGGGTGGCAAAAGTGTAATGAATGTTTCATTTGGCCCAGCCCAAGCTGACAGCCCCAAGACCACAGTCTCGATGTAGATTTACAAGTGGATTTGAATTGAGAATGCCTTTTGCCTTGCTTTGCCTTTCAAGTAATGCACCTGTCACAGTTCCAGCCAGCATTATCGCTAGCATATTGTTCTTTGGCATCAATAAAGCCAGCAGTGCTCAAGTTTGAACTATCTGATCAATTTCGACAGCTGTGTCGAGAACGAGTGTAACACTGGCTTATTACTGAACTCCACTGAACAAAAAGCAAAGCAATAAATTTGGGAGAAAGGCTAGAAGTAGAACAGCCCTTAAATAAATGTTTTATATAAAATTAAACTCTAAGCAATCGAACTCCCTAATGACACCTTGAAAACAGAAAAAAAATTCGAAATGTATATCAAAATAAATATATAATAAATAATTGAACAATAGAATATAGCCTTTTCTTATCGATAATTTTACATTTTAATAAAACACCATTCCTCATAGTGTGCACAACTCGTGTTCGATAAAAGGGTATTATTGTATTATTGCAAATAAAAATTAATTAAATATTCACTGTTAAGCAAAACTCTAATTATGCACGTCCAGTTCAATCGCTTTGTTTTTTTTGTGTGTACACAAATTAAATAATTGTATTCACATTTTTTTCTACGATTGCTTTAAACAAATGCAAAACTTCATGCCATTTTTTATTTAAAAAGTAAATTTTAGTGTTTAAGAGCTGAACAATTAACCTTGATATCAAAACTGGATCATAGCTTTTCATTACCATCATTAGCACACCTTGCACAGTCACGAATAGTGGTTTCGGTAGATGAATTAATTATAGTCTAGCAATTGTTACTATTGAAACAGGCGAGACGACCTGCCCTTCAAGTTAATTATAAGGAATTGAACAGAAGTAACTTCAAAATGCTGCCATGGAAATTTAATGCTGGAAGAGCACGCACCATTGTTTGACTTCGACATTGTAGCAAATAATTTACATGCCCAACCCGCAGAATCCCCGCCAGAGTCCATTTGTCATGCAAACAACGGGCTACTCTCACTCTCACTCGTACTCGCACTCACACTCGCATTCGCTTTGCTATTCGTATTCACACTCACACTCACAGTCGCTCTCTGGCTGTGTTTGCATGCTTACCCTCGGCGCCATTGGGCAGTGGTATCAGTTCGCCACCTTCGCGTCGCCAGGTTATCGTCGGCGTGGGCGAACCGGTCGCTGCACATTTTAGGGTTACGTTTGAGCCCTCGCGGATGACCATGTCGGTGCTGGTGGGATAGTCCAGAATGTCTGGTGGCACTGTGTAGGCCAACACACACACACACACACAAAAACACAGTTATGGCAACAGTTACAGGCGACATATTATTCATACGCCGCGTGGGCGGCAATGAAATGAGCAGAGAGGCAATCGACCGTCGACAGAGCGTGGACCGAGAATTGTTCGCCAGGTGTCAGCAGTTGGCAGTTGGATAGTTGTTGCAGTTGTTGTTCAATGCATTGTTGTTTGGTTGGTTTACAGTTGTTGTCGTCGTCCACATGCCATGTAAATGAGAAAATGAAATAAAGAATTATTTTTGAGTGGCTTTCAGCTAAAGACAGTTGGCGACAGTTTCTAAACAATATATGTGAGTTCTTTTGCGATGCACATCGCATTATAAATATTAAAGTTTATGTTAGAAATGAAATTGCAGTAAGTTTTTATGTAAGTTATTTTGGCAATGCATATCGCATCATAAATATTAAAGCTTATGTTAGATATTAAATTGCAATATTTAAATAAATTTCACTCAAGCAACTGTAAGTCGCTCTTCTACTATTTAAAATTGTGGGAAAACCCTCTGTTTGCACACTTCTGTTTGAGTGTATAAACATTTAAATTCATCTTAAAGAAAATGCATTAAGTTGTGAAAATCAAATATTTTCTTAACTTATTTGCTCAAATGCTATTTTTGCCGAGTTTGTTTTATTACACAAATAAATGCTAAAAATAAGTCAATTTCACATTTACATCTGAACTATAATTAAATGTTTCAAATTTCTCCCAATTAAGGAAGGTATTCCACACAAAAGTTTGTGGTTTTCCTTTCTCAATTTTCCCAATTTTGCGGCAGCTCACATATTCAACAGAAAACATATACTCAAACTGACAAGCGACAGAAATAAGGCTGCGACTTTATGTACATCCAACAAGGATATTTTTGACATTTTGCCTGTTGCGAGCTATCTGCTAGCTACCAGACGGTAAACTGTGGAAACTGGAGACAGGACCTGGAGCAATCGTCTATGTTCGTAGTCCGTCGTGCCTGGCAGTCTCTGGTGTTACTGGGCAATTAATTATAATTTTACGCTTGACAATTTTTCAGTTGGCCAAAAAAGAGACAGGGGAATGGTCAAAAGATAGAGAAAAAATGTCGAAAGGGAATGATGCTAGGCCACTTAATGAATGAACGTTTCCAGTCCTATCGCAAACCAAACAAAGTGTGCATTTAATAACTGGAGCATTTAAAAAGTTGATTTCTTTTTATTTTCCCCAATTTTGTTGTGTGGTCACAAACAAATGCTGGCAAAGTTGTGAGACTGAGAAACTGGCAGCAATTTGGTAATTTATATAAGAATGACAGCTTCCAAGAAATTATTGACAGCCATTCACCATGGTGATTTCTTTACTCTCTTTGTCGTCTGCTCTGAGGGCCACAAGCAGCTGGGCGATTGGCACACGTTTAATGGCCAACACTTGAGCGAAAGCCAAAAGCAAACAGAGCGCAGTTGTGACGCATATATTGAAACACATTGAGACTTGAGAGAAGTCGACGTGTCAACAATGATGGGCATGTTTTACAAAATGTACTTTTGCTTTTTACTCCACTTTGCTCAGTGCACACATTACATTACGTATACGTCATGTTGAACAAGTTGAGTAGGCAGTGCGCACACAGGCCTCTCTCTCCGGTAACTTGTAACTTGCCAGTAATGGCTCAACCATGTCATACAAAAGGCCCAGCCCAGCCCAAGACGACAAATGATTTGGGCTGCGTGTAAGGGAAATGCGGCGCGTGTTAGGGTAAACGCTTTTTATCGCCGTGCTCAGTGGGTGATAAGTTATGAAATGAACTGAAATGATGTGAGATAAAAATTAATTTCAAATGTGCTTAAATCAGGCGAATGGAAATAAAGATTAAAATACAAATTAACGGCACTTCTTATGCATATTTTATGAATTGGAGAGATTATAATTTCATAATGTGCTCTACTTTTAAATTAATGGGATTTAAAGTGTATCGCTCTAGCTTGTCTCTTCAAAACGTAAGTAACGTAAATTCCATGCATTAAATTGCAATTTTTCAACCATTTTCAAATACCCGTTGCGGCGACAAATCCACTTTCGACGTCTCCCATTGCTGTTTTGACACTTTCACAGCTCTGCCACTTGACTGCACTGCCCCCAAGCGTGGCATGTCCAGCCTTCTCTTTCCCCAAACATATGCACAATAAAGCATTGACTATCGCCCCCAAACTGCCATGCATCAAAGCTGCCCGAAAATGGACAGCAAATTTCTCATCCATAAAAATTGTGGACACATTTTCGGTGGCATTGGCGACGTTTTTAGTTGCTTTTATTTGTTGATGCAGTTAAAGTTGGTTTAGTTTTTATGATTGTTGTTTGCGTTGGTATTGTTGATTGTGTTTTTCTACGATTTTATATGGAAGCCAGCCAGGCATTGAATAATTCATTTCAAATCATCTATGTTATATATTCGCATTGATGTTTTGCTTATGCTGTTAAAGGCATTGTCTGAAATAAGCCCGCACGGTTCGTGACTCTGTATCGCTTTCTCACATTTTGGTCGATTTCCCATTTCAATTTTCGCGAATTTCTTTCATTTATGCATTTTATTTGATTTGCATGACTTTTTTCGGGGCATGCTAATAATACATGAGTCGATTTGTCGGATGCTCCAAAAATATGAAAAATTCACACTTTGATTTATAGATTTTGAACAGAGACAAGGGGGAAATTGGTAACATTTAAATTGAATAAAAGTATGCAATTGGCGCGAATAGATAAAATGTAACAGATAATGCTATCAATGGGAAGAGCCTAATTTAATTTTTAGCTCAAATTGAAAGTGGAAAGTTAACTTCAGACGACATCGATTTGTATGAAATATACATTATTTTTACAATTGTGTTATCATTAAATTGTGTCTAAATCGTTTGGAAAATATTCTTAAAGAAAATGTATCACTTGTAAATATTCCTAAAATATTTATGTTAATCATATATTAGTAGCTTTTATTTCAATGCAAATTAAAATATAGACTAACTAGATGTAGCGCACATTTTGAAATGCAAGACCTTCAACTTAAACGTCTAGAAGAGTGTCTGGTGATATATTTTCTGTACCGTCCTCCACTTTGTCTTGGCTGGCTCCAAAACATTTCCTGTCGTTGCTAAATAAACAATGATTTTATGTAGGGGCGCTGATAATGACTACAATGTGACGCTGGAGATAGTTGAGCGTCGCCTGTTTATGTGTTTGTGGGACACTGGATGAGCGGAGAGGATGAATGAAGAGAAGTGTGCAACGGAGAATCGCACACTTTGTCAGTGGCAGCAAGAGCCGCGCTGATTTAAAGTGGTTTCGCAATTCTGCTCATAGACTTAGTTCATTTGAGCGAAAAGCATTTTGCACTGTCAGCCAATGGGGCAGTTTCAACTTTTTGATGAGCTGTGTGCTTTCACGGGGCGAGCACAAATTTCGTGCAGTGTAGATGGCAGTAATGAATTTCGACATCAATGAAAACACAATCAACCAAAGTGGTTACTTACGACCGTAGCAAAATGCCGCGGTTTTTTTGGGCTGTAAGCGGGAATCCAGCCAAGCCGGAAGCGAGGCAAACCAAAAACCATGAACCCTCATCCAGCTGAACTGAACTGAGCTGAGCAGAGCTGCGCAGAGTGGGCGGCATATTCATTTAAAATCAGTCTGAGGGCCGTGTCTGGGCTTGTCTCCTTGTCTGAGGTTTCTGTACGCCGCCTGAATAATTAACGTGGCCGCATGGACACGAGCACGGACATGGAAGCGGACATGGAAATGGTCATATAGAGACGGCAAAAGGACGAAGGTGAGCGGGAGTGTGTGCGAGCCTAGCTCTGAGCCAAACGGCACGTAGCATGTAAATTGTTTCATTACCTGCTGCTCTCTAACTGTTCATTGTTTCATTTAGGTTTAAAAAAAAACAAAAATCGACAGTTACAACTAATGTGGCAGCTAAGTGAAATGTAAGGACTTGTCGATAGCAGCTTTAAATGCGCCGACAGACGTGGCTTTAAGAGTGGCCAACTCAATTAGCCAATAGTTTACAGAACTGGCAAACAAACGCCCCGACTAAACGCAGTCGGCAACCATTGCAATTAGACTCAATCGTGAGTTGTTAGAACTTGTGCACAACTTTACCCCCTCCCACAAACACACAACTCAAAACATCCCTCACAACTAGCCCACTGTTCTATTTTTCCCGCTCAACACTTGGCTGAGCAATTAGTGCAATTTGAAAAAAAAAAACAAATGCGGAAAACAAAAACAAAATCGGAAAAAAGCGAACTATCAACAAAATACAGAACAAGTCGAGGGCGTCAATTGATCAAGTCGCCCGTCAAGATTACAATTTATTTTAGACTCTTAACTTATGGGTAATTGTTCAATGAATGAAGTGTGGAAAGTCAATATGCAATTACAAAGCATATTGGAGTTATTCAGAAGTTATTATAAAAAAAACTTCAGATTGTTATCGATTATAAACTCAAGGAGAGCTGAGAAATTTAGTTTGAGTCTGTAAAATTCTTTACTCAACTATAAAAACGTTTGCATGTATGAACCAGTAAAATAAAACTGCATTTAAATTTCAGATTTCGCCGTTTATAAAGGACCATAAAAATATACCTCTTATTTTATTTTACTCTAGTACATATTTTGAATACTCACCGACGACATCTAGATAGCCAACTTGGCTCTTCATAGGATCCGTGTTTATTTGGCACATGTACCTGCCAGTTATGAACATTTTTATGTTAGATTACACTTGATTTCATATATAGGGCTTATGTTGTAAAGCAAAAGAACAAACTCAAAAATGCGATACGAATGCGTGCGTGGCTGTGTTTTATGATATGAACATGATGGAACGACAAGGTATAAAAATAATATGTTCAAAATGCAACAGCCTTAGCTACTATGAAAATAAAGAAATTTTTGTTTTGTTTAAAGCTAGAAAACATTTGATTCAAAACACAAATTACTTTGTCAACAAACAAAAATAAATATTGAACACATCTGATAATCTGTTCTAGTTTCTTTGATGGAGTTTCTAATTTAATTAAATGAATTGCACAAAACAATTAATGTAACAAAATAATATATTCATTTCGTGATTAAATTTCGCTAATTGATTTGAAATGTGTGCTGAATTTAAGTACATAACACGGGATGAAACATCTATTTATAGTTGATGTAGTTTATACAGTACCAGCCCTTGTCCGACTCCTTGACATCACGTATACGCAATATCCAAGCACGTTTCTCGGCGTGAGTAATGCTCATGCGATGATTTTTGGTTATGACGTGATTTTGTATCGTTAAAATGGTCTGTGTATCGACACGTAGCCACGCAATCTATACAAACACAAAAAAAGGAAATATTATGGTCACAGGCAGCAGAGCAAAATACTTTTTGAGCGGCAAATGGGGAAAATTGTAAAACTAAAACGCTCAACGATTTAGCTACAATATTAATGCTAAGGTAGCGTGGCCCAAGCTCATTTATTAGTCGAAAGACATACACAAAGAGTGTCGCCTAAAAGGCGACCGACAATTTGATTTAAGGTGGCAAAACTGGAAATTCGAAGCACAAGCTGCAACCCACAAAGTAGGTCACGGTAATATTACTCCAAGGCGATTACTGTCATTTAATTGTACTAAATTGTGAGTATTCCTTATTGAATAGTTTGTAATTGATTACTATACAGTCTGGCGTACTCGCAGTTTACCACAAAATTACGTAAATGTGAGAAATGTTAAAAAAAAACTTTAATTTATAAAATAAAAAATCTAAGAAATAAAGTAATATAAAATTTAAAATTTAAACTAATCTAAAGAGTCAAATAAAATGTAGTGATTAAAGTCATTCGTTTTGATGAAGACACAATAATTATAGGGAAATAAAGTTGCCCTTCGGGCTACCCAAAAAGCGCTCAAGTTATAAGGTAGAGAAATTGTTGTCTTCTTTTCATATACCCTGATACGAGAGACATCAATTCACTAGCTTTCAATTTGTACGCTTAAATGCAACAGACAATGCGGAACAACATTATTCAGAATTACGAAAACATAATAAGAGCACATTTACCAATTGGACGCTGGCCAACGATATCATCAAGGACGAGGACCTGGACGAACCCAAAAGATTATCAATTTGTTGCGTGTGCTTTCAGTGGGTCCATTTACCTTTTGCACCGGCAATACCGACGGAGGCCTAAAAGCTGACTAACAAAAATTTGTGGCCAGCCGTTTGCTATTTTCGTTTCGGCAATTCATTGCGGACCATTTTTTGTGCTCGAACCCAGCGGGTCACGAAATCAAAGTGGAGCCCAAGGGGCTGGAAACGTGCTCGGGCCAACCAGAACCCATCAGGGGATCGGGAGCAGGACGAAGGACGAAGGACCCCCGCAGAAAGAAAAGGGTCAGCATAAATGGCGCACGCATTATGTGTTTAACGAGAACGCACGCACGGCAAAAAGGGTTTTTAGGGTGCGGCATCCGAACTATGCCACGTTTTATTTGATGAAGTGTAAACTGTTGGGACTGACAGCGCCGCGAGCTCTTTCCATTACAGGCAACACCTGGCGATAGGTGTTGCTCGGTCTAATTGCTACACTGATTGCCAAACTATCAAGCAGGCATTGTCCACTTTTCAGAGGCATGGCAATAAGTCCAACGCTTACCTTGTACGTTTGCAGGTTGTCGACAACGCATTGAAGCACAGCCTCCCGTCCCACGGGAATGGTGACATTCTGCAGGAGTTCTCCGAACTTGGGCAAATCTGCAATGGAAATAGATAAACGCAAATGACAAAGTGAAAATTAATGTGCAAAACATTTTTAAGTCTAATCCAAAACAAGGTACATATCAGAGTGTTTTTTCCAACAGTTGACTATTGAAACCTCTGTATATACCTTCAATTCGATTGGGCTTATTAAAAGAATCGAATGTGAAACTAATCGCAAATGTTATCGCATAAGTCAAGCTTATCTTAGAATAGGGGAGCTTAACTTTCTAAATAGACTTAAGCTAAGAGCCTCAATTCTTAGATAAAGCGACTTTAAGCAGCAAGAAATCACATTTTATTTATTTTAAATATCACAATTGCTTAGCAAAAAAAACAATTTTATATTAACTGCAATACTACATAATAATGTTCACAAAAAGTGTATAAATTCTTTCGCGGGTAAATTTTATGCAACAAAATGTAACTAGTTTTAATTAACAAGTAAGAATACTCGAAATGAGAGAGCTCGACTTCGAGATACCCTGTGCCCAAGAAAATTAAAAATAACACAAAATCTAAAATCTACCTTTTTTTGAAAGTTTACATAGCTCCATATTTAGTGCTGAATTACATGAATATAACATATATACTTTATAGAGTCGGCGATACCTCTTTCTTGCTTTTACATACATTTGATATTTGCACAAATCTTTTACACGCTTATGCCTATTATTTGCCTATTTTCCATGTTCACAGGGACAAATAAAATTATTTTTTTTTTCTTTGATTTTTTTGTAATTGTAATAAAATTCATTTTCAAATATATTCGAAGTAAGCCAACTTCTTTTTCGACACACAAGTAGTTCTCTATTACCACTCACACTACTGCTTAACCACAAGATTATGCTGACTGACTTTAAAATGTAACTGTTTATTGAATAAAGTGAATTAAAAAGAGTTAGATTGATTGTCATTTTGTTCATCGATTTTCCACACTCTTAATAAGTTTATTAAATTCCAATTCCAAATATATTCGAGATAAACAAACTTCTCTCTCGCATATTCAGTAGTACTATCTTAGCTCACACTTAACCAATTCGGCTCAACTTCAAAATCATGCTGCTTAAAATTGTAACTGTTTGTATTTTTACACTTTTAATATGTTTATTAAATTTAATTTTCAAATACTATATATTCGAGATAAACAAACTTCTCTCTCGCATCACAACTATGTTAGTTCTACTTCAGCTCTGACTTAACCACTTTGGCTCAACCACAAAATTATTCTTGTGTTCCCTGGCAGTCAGTTGGTTAGTCAATCTGTCAGTCAGCCAGTCAATCAATGCCCAGCGAGGCGCACAATGCGCGGGTTGGCTTTAAAGGCGCGCCGCCCGCAAGTATGCAACAGATTTGTGGTTGGTTTGTCGCATGGGAGGCTTTAAAACTTCACCCGCTCGCTTCGCAGTTGTCGTGTGTGCGTGTGTGTGTGCGTGTGTGCGTGTGTGTGCGTGTGTGTGCGTGTCGTTGACATGCCAAGGAGACCTCAACAAAGTTGGCGTTGCGCGGAGTGAGAGCGAAAACAAAAAAATGCCAAGCAAACGAAGCATGCCCCGTCGGCTGGAGATGCTTTCTTACATGCGGGGCACGCGTCAGTTAAAGCAAATCAACACATAACAATCTTGTACTCAAAATGCGTAAACAATGTGATAAGCAAGCAGAGAGAGGGACAGAGTAGGAGAATGTTTTTTTTTTTTTTTGTTTGTTAGATGTGTATTGATGTGGCTGTAAATCTCACTTGCAAGGGGTAAACAGCGCGAAGTGCGCAAAGCCCAACAATGCTGGCAACTTTGTATGTTTGTATTCTGGTTTAGCTCTGTGTGCACATGTGTGCTTGTGTGTGTGTTTGCTTTGTGTGTTGTCATGTTGCTGATTGTCGCCTAATCTCCGCCTAAACATCACGTTCTGCGCCGCTTATTATATGTTATACTCAATTCCCAAAGGGTATGCTGCATATTCTATGGAAATCAAAGTGCTGATTAACTGATTAACGGCGGTGCCTTTGGCAACGGACTCCATTTGATTAAATTACTTGCAACATTAAACTGCTAACAGCCTTCTTCTCGTTGTGGTATTTGCCTCACATTAAATAGGCTACAGTCGAATGGATTTTAATTATGCACCTCGAACAGTTGCAATTGTTAAAAAGAGATTCGTTTAATCTGCAGAGGCCATAAACAACGTCAAGCACTCGCCTTTCGTCGAGAGTATCTTATCTTCGGCTTGGAAACTTTTTTGTTTTGTGTGTCCCGAAGTGCGCTCCACTAGATAATAATAATGGCGAGAGTGAGTCCAGGAGTAGGCAATGACAACACTTCTCGTCGCCACTGTGCCTGTTAATAAGCTCGATTACCCAGCTCCCGACGCGTCAATAAAAATTTGCCACAGACTGTTCTGCTTCCCCCCGCCAAGCAGGCTTTCAGTTGCCTTTTGCCAACTCATTTGATTTTGGCTGCGTTCATATTGATATCTGACTGCTTGTCCCTCTTCGCTTTCTTCTGCTTCTGCTTCTGCTTCGCTTCACTCTCTCTTTCGTCGATTGCCATCTCTTTCCCACCACCGCTGCCCTCGCCGAGCGTTGCGTGTATTTTTATGGCATACTTTTCGGCGCGTTCGTTCGTGTATAAATATGTGCAAATTCGGAAATTCGCAAATTCGTAACATATTTTGTTTTGTGGCACATCATTCGCTCAGAGACTTGGGTGTGATTGTTTAGTGGATTTATGGGCACATGAAATTAGGATTTAATGTGCATATGTCTTGTGCCTTGAGTGGATTTATTGCATATCCTTATGCATATCCTTTGCCTCTCTGTGCTTAACATAATGTTTATGATATATGAGAATAAAGCAAATCGTTCTTGAGCTCCGCCCCCATATCTTGTGTTGTTGTTGGAGTTGTTGTTTTTTTTTTTGGGGATTTCAAGTGGCTTAGGCGAGAACTGTTAGAACTGTAAGCTCTTAGGGGCTTATGCCGCATATTTGTAATTGTCATGCCTAGAGGAAGCGTTTTACAGAATAGTCGAAGCAATAAAATTTAGTACTGATGAATGGAATAGACGGAAATGGAAGTTTAAATTGGCCAGTTTACAAATTATTTTATTTGAGTATTATAGTTTGATTTTTCCCCCCTTATTTTGTTCTCTCCTTCTCATATTTAGATGCAGTCAAATAAGTCTAAAAACAAATGGGTGCGAATCAGTTTTAATCTCTCGTCGTATGATACGACTTTTATTTGTATTATGAAATACAATGATGTGAGCATTTTGGCTTAGCCATGAGTGGCTTTTAGGCCTCGCATAAGCACACTAGGCGTATTTCCGGCTCTCTGTCAAATTAAACTTTAAGCTGACTTTATTAAGTCAACTCGCCTCAGCTTGACTCGACTCTGCATTTCAACTTAATAAGCACGCCACAGCAACAGCAAGAGCAACAGCAGCAAATGGCGCTATTTAAATGCTAAACAACTCTATTAAGTTGCACGACACACACACACACACACACACACACACACACATGAAGGCACAACACATTCACGCCAAGGGCAGCTTCAGCTTGAGCTTATTTTGTGTTTTTTTTAGTTGCTTTCTCTTTTTCAGAGTGGAGAAGGCAGAAATGGAACCTCAGCACGTTTCAAATACAATTTACAATAAATAAAATTTAAAAGCGAGAAAAAACGCTGCGACAACAACAACTGGAGACAGACACCGACTCGTAATGGCAACACTCGGTGGCAGCCCCGTGACACAGGGGCAAGAAATGAGCACGTGACGCTTGGGATAAGGAAAACGATACGAGAACACGTTAGCAGAAGCCTTAATTGACCACGACGAAGCATGAACACTCTAAAAAAAGTACTAGGTTTTATATCAAACAGCTTAGAACATGTTCTAAAGTCATTCAAAATAAAATTTAAAATGAAAGTTCTTGGTAATTATTTTAATTAATTGGGAAGCAATTGATAAGTGTTTTATGATAGAGTCAAATTTAACGATGGTAACTAAAAATGTTTAAAAAAGCTAAGGGCGTAAAGCGTGGTGTTGTGAATGAAAGCGAAAGTGTTCACTCATTAAATAAATACAATTTATAAGTTGTGTAAACTCAAACTATTTAATACCAATTTAGCCGATTTAAGTGAAACAAATAGATTAAATAGATTTTTTTAAGATTATTTTATTTTAGGTTCATATTAATACTGATAAATAAACCAATTGATTTTATTTAATTCATAATCAACAAATTATACAAAGAAACTAATGTGTTAAATGCACTGTTTTAAATTTAAGAAAGAGAAGCATTTTAGCTTTCTCAAATGGCTTCGACTAGTATTAAAAAATGATAATGAATTTTTGGCTTTCTGAAATAGCTTCCACAGATACCTACATATATTTGAATTTAGAGTATCAACATTGTGCCGATGCTAAGCAATATAAGTACAATTTACTTTTAGTTGTTACATTATTTAATTAATTTAAATATTGATCCGTAAAAACCCGAAATAAACTCATTACATAATATGCAATTGTTTGTTTAGCTAATTAAAGGAAAAATATAATCATTGTCTGTATTTTAAAATTGCAGTAATCTTAAACTCTTGTTCCGAATAATAGTTCCTTTGTGTAAGTACTTCAATGTGATGTGAACATAAGCTAAATCCTTCAAAATGCTCTGCGACTGAAACGAAAACAGTAACTGAACATGTGAGAGAGTGGGTGTTTTCTTACCTTTGTCTGGTATCGCGTTGACGGCCGTATCCTCGCGTATGTCCTCGAGCAGCTCCTCGTGATTTTGCATTTCCGCTTTACGTTTTCGTTTACGTTTTGATGAAAGTCGAGACCCAAGTGCCGTGAAAGCGGAGAGAGGATGCAAAAGGGAGACAAAGCAGAAGGAGAACAAAGTGTTAGTCAGTTACATTCACCGATATTAGGTAGTTAATTTTAGTCGAGTTACTCGCAACTCTGCTGGAAATTCAATTTGTGGTGAGCATATAAACAGATAAACAGCTTCCCCGGCAATCGACCGAAACCATCCAAACATTCCCCTCAAAGCCACACGCAACACGCACACACCAGCCACATATCTGGTCGCCAGGGAGATATGCAGAGGGACAGAGATGAGTTTGAAGAGATGTTCGCTGCTCCACATCCCATTTGGTATCCTTTTTTTATGCACAATATTTTGGCGCATTTATTCACGGGCTTCTTTACGAGCAGCTTGTAATTTCCACATTCCACAAAATGAAGTTGCACAAAATGTGCAATTTGACTCCTGTGCAGCAGCTGTGAATGAAGTGTCTGGCATTGAAATCAATAATCGAACCATCAGGGGTTTCAGCTCTGAAGTTGGGCAGCGCATTCCCCAAACAGGTAATGCAATGCAGTGCACGCATCATAAAATATTTACCAAATTCAGCCAAATGGGGGTAAATGTGTAATCGGATTTACGTTTATGCGTCTCTGTTTAGAATTTGCAATTGGCAGAATTTTTGCCGCAACGAGGTAAATTTGCTGGTAACGAGCTTATTGATTAGAATTATTATTAGTTCAAATTGACTTTGAGTTGGTAAAGAGAATTTTATTTGGAACAAATTGATAAGCTGAGGCAGAGCTCTAATTATAAATACAGTGCTAATGATTGAAAGAATTGATTTAAACTTGTAGACAAGTATTAGCGAATATTATTTTAATGTAAAGTAATCAAAATTATTCTTAAGTTCTTGACATTTTTAAAAATGATTATATTTAGTTTGCATTATTCTTTTTATGTTTCACATTTATTATATTTCACTCATTATTTTATATATAATAATATATATAGATATATAATATATATACAATATAAATTTAAATTTTCTGGCAATCTAACGGCGAACTTATTGATTAGAATTATTATTAGTTCAAATTGACTTTGAGTTGGTAAAGAGAATTTCATTTGGAACAAATTGATAAGCTAAGGCAGCGTTCAAATTATAAATGCAGCGATGGTGATTGATGGAATTGACTTAAACTTGTAGACAAGTATTAGCGAATATTATTTTAATGTAAAGTAATCAAAAATTATTCTTAAGTTCTTGACATTTTTAAAAATGATTATATTTAGTTTGCATTATTCTTTTTATGTTTCACATTTATTATATTTCACTCATTATAAAATATATATTAATATATATAGATATATAATATATATACAATATAAATTTAAATTTTCTTGCAATCTGACGGCGAACTTATTGATTAGAATTATTATTAGTTCAAATTGACTTTGAGTTGCTAAAGGGAATTTCATTTGAAACAAATTGCTAAGCTAAGGCAGAGTTCAAATTATAAATACAGTGCTAATGATTGAAAGAATTGATTTAAACTTGTAGACAAGTATTAGCGAATATTATTTTAATGTAAAGTAATCAAAATTATTCTTTAGTTCTTGACATTTTTAAAAATGATTATATTTAGTTTGCATTATTCTTTTTATGTTTCACAATTATTATATTTCACTCATTATTTTATATATAATAATATATATAGATATATAATATATATACAATATAAATTTAAATTTTCTGGCAATCTGACGGCGAGCTTATGGATTAGAATTATTATTAGTTTAAACTGACTTAGAGTTGGTAAAAGGGATTCCATTTGAAACGAATTGCTATGCTGAGATAGAGTTCAAATTATAAATACAGTGCTAATGATTGAAGGAATTGATTTAATTTTGTAGAGATGTATTGGCGAACATTATTTTAATGAAAAGTAAACAAAAATTATTCTTAAGATTTTTAAAAATGATTATATTTAGTTTGGATTTTTATTTTTGTGTTACACATGTTTTAATTTTTATACATACGTAAAATAAACAATATGTAAATTGGTATTTCCAGTTGATTGCTTCGAAAAAAAGTAATCTGACGGCATGATGGTCTGCAGTCATATTTAGATTTTGTAGTTCAGAACTCTCGTTGAAAGTCTATCAGCGTGCATCTCAATTGCCGTTGCAACCTGGCTACACTTTATAAGCAGCAGCCAACCAGATTTTTGTTATTTCTTATTCGTTTTCAGCATTTTTATTATGAGCTAACCCATTTTCACGGTCACGTCGAGAGTTGACTGCAAATCACGTCACTCGATGTGAAGAAAAGCGTAAAAGGAACTTTTCTGAAAAAGTTGCACAACTCTTTCGGTTTATTCTGGTCCATTCTGATCTATTGTGGTGTTGGTGTTGGTGTGGTCTGGTCTGGTCTGCTCGAGATGGCACGTAACATTCACTGGCAACATTTGTGGCCCTTTGAATGCGTTTCCTTTGCCTCTACATGAGATCCACAAGCTGCTAGACACAGGCAGCACAACCAGCTATACTCGTATGCAATATGACAGCAAAGATGTTGGACAGCCAACGGGGGAAGATGAAGGTTGAAAATTGGGATTGGAATTGGGATTGGGATGGGATTGGCATGGTGATGCCGGAGGTTTGCGAATGGGGAATGGGGAATGCAACAATGCAACACAAAATATTACAAACAGGCTGAGCTGCCAAGTCGAGCGCAAAGTTGTTGCCCAACTTCAGCATCAGCATCAGCATCACCATCAGCATCGGCTTTGCTTTTTACTGCGTTTGATGTTTGCTAGCTGAGAATGCAACCTCCCCTCTCCACTCCTCTTGTCCCTTGTCCGCCTCCCAATCCACCCCAAAGCCAACCCCAAATGCTTGTGAAATCGAATTTATTGCATACTTCTGTGCGTCGCTGCAACAGCCACAAAATGTATTTGCCCTGCCAGGCAGCTGTGACATTTTCACAAAGTCACTGCGAATGCATTGGGGCAACATTTTCCCCTTTCCCTCGTTCCCCACCCCTCACCTCCAGTGCTTTTATCATACCAGTGGCAGTTAGCATGTGCTTGGCGTTTATTAAAATGCAAACTGCGCCCGAATTGTTGAGCACGAGAATTAATTGAAAATTTGTTTCCTCTGCCTCCATTTGTCCCTGTCCCTCCTCCATCAACTGCAGCTGTCTGCTATGAATTACTTATTTTTCTTATTTTGTGTTTCTCATTTCTCTCGTTTCACATTTCTTATGTCAATGTTGCCATTTGCCATTTGCCATTTGCGTCGTTTTTTCCTGCTCTATCGCCCAACCGCCCAATCGCACCCAAATGCCCAATCGCCCATTCGCGGGCTATGCCAAATTCCAATTCCAATTCATTTGCTCTATTGACAGTGTGTCTGCACGCACCGGTTAAAGTCCAAGGCCTGTACGCTTATAAATAACTCGTGTTTTTTTCTCCTTCTTGCTGTCATCACACCGAAAAAACTAGGCAAAATATATGCCAAGGTGGCCAAAAAGTAAATGCTAGTAAAAATCAATAGCAATCGCATGGAGAGTCGAGAAATGTTTGCCAAGAAGTGACGATTGGGAAGTAAGTAAGAAATTGGTATGTAAATGTCACGGAATTTACTTTAATAGCTAAGTTACGTTTCCTAGAAAATAACCAACAATTTTACTCAATTCCGTAACATTTATTTACGACAAATTGGCGCCAAATATATCTCTATTAAAGAGTAAATTAAAGTTAAATTTATTGTTTATTTTCTTGAGACTAACAATAGGTTGTCTATTAATAACTATTAAAATATGGAAATTCATTAACTTAAAATATTTTAATCTAATTTAGATGTTTGTTGTAATCAAACGAAATATATATATTTGTCATAATTGAACAATGCAAAATAGTATAAATAAAATTATAATCAATACATTTTCTAAAGCAGTTTTGAGGCATTTTTAGTCTACCAAACAATGGAAAGTGGCAAGTCGGAGTTTCTTGAAATTGGCCATCTTTCATTTCCTTATCATTAAGCCCTCGAAATGCTTATGAACATACTTCAAATTGAGCTATTTCTGTTTGCCACTTGATTGCACTCACCTTTTTGAGGCATGCCACAATACATTGCGCTCCATTTGAGCGACGAAGTGCGAGAATCAGAATGGGAGAAAGTGAGAGAGAGAGAGGGAGAGGGAGAGAGTCTACGTAGGCCAAACGAACCTCAAAACTTCATTAGCCAAAAAGCACGCGACGAAATTGAAGCGACAGCATCAGCAACAAAAACAGAAGATACAAAATGAAAAAAAGAGAAGAAAAATCGACAGAAGAAGAGAATCTTTGAGACGTCGGAGGCCATAAATTGCACGGCGGCAAAAATAAATGTAAAGTAAATGGCGCTAATTCAAAGTAGATTTATTTATTATGCCATTTTACTTGCGGCAGCTCGCCAAGAAATATGCTTTAAATTTTCACAGACCATTGTCTGTCTCGCTGTCTCTGTCTTTTCCCCTCCATCTTTCTCTCTCTCTCTCTCTCTCTTGCATTCCCTCTGTTTCAATGTACGGTAGGCGTAGTCGGAAAACAAACGAAAACAAATGAAAATAAATGTTCAAAAAAAATTATGCAACAAAAACAATAAAGTTGGCGAAGAAAAACTGTAGCTCCTGGCATTGCCATTTATGGGAAAAACTCTCGAGTTTTCTTTTGCTGTAAGTACACGAACATTTTAATTTACGCATCCTGTGGCGCCTCCTTTGAGAAGCAACGCACCTGCTGCGACAGACGTCCCATCGTACGGCAGCTCAGTGGCTGCCACAGCCGCAGGCTGAGACTGAGACTGAGAGGGAGGAGAGAGGAGGGAGGAGGCGCCTGGACGTCTGCTGTTGATTTTAGCCATAATGCTAACGCATTTAAGCCAATTTTCGTGTCAGTTCTCAATGATTTATTAGCCAAAAACTGTAGACAGCTTAGCACCCGGATACTGAGATGGATACGAACACAGATACGCAATACGGGAACGCTCTTTGCAAAGACTCAAGTAGGTGTCAACAACTGCCTCCGAAAGTTGCACAAATTTGTCTACGATTTGTTTTTGTTTGCGCCTAATGATTATAATTACGACAAATTTCGACAAATTTTCACTTACAGCTGCAAATTGGACTCAACTCGCGTTGGGCGCCAAGAGTAAATAGCGATGTTTAACTTGTTCAAGACAATTTTTCCAAATTTAATATTTAAAGGAGTGTTGTGCGCCTACTTCTATATGATTCTGCTTTGATTTATTACTTAATTCTACTTCCAACAAAGCTGTCTAGTTGCAACATTCGCTAAAAATTAATAAATCTATTGTTGAATAACATAATTTGACATTAACTCCATTTTAGTTCTACTTAGGAATATTCTCAATTTTGCTTATATGAAGAAATTCGTTCCATACAGTTTTAATTTAATTTCTTATATAATAAGAGCACTAGTCAAAGTTGAAGCCTTGGCAGTTTCTTGCATCTCACGTACGCAGTGCAGGGACATTGGGGCAGAGTAAATGACAAAGGCGGAGCCCAGAATTAAATTGCAAAGACAACTTTGTAGTATAACTGAAACTCAAGTATTTCTAAATTCCATAGCTATGAGCATTTAAATTTTATAAAATTTGAATTTGAATAGTTTTCTAATAGTGTTGTTGAGTCTATATTTATTATTCCACTTCAAAGTCGAGTTGAGCTTCGACTTATAACTGGAGTTTGGATTATTTGTTCAATTGGAAGAAAGGAAACGCATCGTTTAGAGACCAGAAGTGATAGCCTTTTGATGATATCAAGTGTTCGGAGAGTTTTATTCACTTAATCTCTAGCTCATCAATCTCTTTAAACACCTTGGCATAACCTGAGCTGCATTCAAGCCAACTTTGTGTGGACCAAGTTGGTCAGCAAATTCACAGTGGGTCAAAATGATTGTAAAACTTCAAGCATGCCGCGTACGTGAGAGCAAAGGGAAACAGCTGAGACAGAGAGAGGGACTGAGAGTGAGAACGAAAAAGCAACTGATGCGTGCAGCGGACTCTCAGGGACTCGACTTTGTGGCATGACTCGGATAGCAAACTGCCAACTGCCAACTGCAAACTGCAAGTTGCCAAAATGCCAGTTATTGGCTAGTCAACTTTTATGGCCAGCATTTACCTAGGGCCGGTTGGATGACTGCATAGCCAACTGCACAAAGTGTAACTTTCAAATTAGCCCAGCCAGAATATGGTGTTTAAATTTCTGAGTAGTTGGCATTCCCATTGCGGTGTCATGTGTCGCAGGTTAAAAGCTCGCACAGACACCACGATAACTTTATCATATTGCATTCATCGGTGGCCAAAAGTGCAACAGACCAGTGCCATTTTTGCTAATTGAGTTGTGCGTTTGCTGACACATTCCTCTGGAATCGGCCGACTGGCGGGCTTGCATTATGGATTCAAACACTAGCCTAAGGCTAATAGAGAGGAGGGGTGACGCATAGGTCAAACGCAAAATGCTGGCAAATTAAATTTGTGTAAAATAAAACTACAAAGGCGACTTCAAACGAGATGCGAACGAACGAAGCTACCGTGAAATGATGTTAAAAACAAACATTCGCCAAGAGGCAAAGGCAAAAAGCGCAACAAAAACACAAACACAAAGCACAACAACGCAGAGCAGAGATGAACAAAATAAAAAACAAATTACAGCAATAGAAAAAGCAACAAGAGCAACCAACAACACCAACAACACCACAGCAAGAGGCCAACAGGAGCCGTGATTGCCGTTCTTTTTACTCTTTTTACTCTGTTTTCCTGCTCGTTGCTCATCCGCCCCGTCGGCCAAAAGCGACGCGCTAAACAATGTAAAGCACAAAAAAGTGTTGCATACTTTCAGCAGCAGCGCTAAAGGGTGTGAAAGATGCACGCACACAAACACTCTCTCACACACACACACACACACACATTCACACCAGCTGCAGCTCAAACACCGTGAATGGAAAGCGAGAGAGGGAAAAGCGAAAAGGCAACAGCAATTTTGCAGTCTGTTGGGAAATTGTTGAAAAATTGTCAAACAATTGCTGCAAAAGCGGCGTGTGGAGTGCGATGGCATTGGGAATTTCTCTTCTAACGCCACTTCACAAAGGAGGCGTGGCAGGCAACAGCAAAAAATTGCAAACAAAATCCACATCAAAAACAGTCAAGCGAAATCATGCAAAGAAATTTCATTTGACTCACGTATGAACGTAATGGAAAGCGCGGGTGAAAACTTTTGAAAAAAAACGTTTATTAGTGGAAAAGTTTTTACGACGTGATTAAAATATCATTCAAAGAAATTTGATGTGTATTTGGAAGCAAAAGTTGCGCCGCAACTAAAATCAAATCTTGCAAAAGTTTTGAATAATTCAATTAGATTATTGGCCGACTTTCACAACAAAAATGAGCATAATCTGCTCACCATTTAGTAGTAGTAAAGTCTAAACGTTTTGTTGAACACAACGCTCTTCAAATGAACCATGAATTTGTCGTAAATTTGCTGAATGAGCGACAACAGCAAAGAAATGTGTAAAGTTCGAGAGACACTTCACCGCCATGCTTAAATTCCAGTGCATTCACAATGTGAGCCTTGGTCAAGATGTCAAGTCATAAACCCGAAAACGGCCCAACGACCCGAGAGACCCAAAGCGCCATCAATCAGAGTGTCAATCACTTTTTGCTCGAGCAGCCTAAGTAGATGCTCACACACACACACACACACACTCTTATAGATGGATTTTGAGCGGTTCAACATTGTTGAACAATGTCAACTGTTGTCCACTTGTTGAGCAGCCCACAGGAGCAACGGCGGCAGCCCACAAGTCATGGACAAAGAAAACTTAAGTGGCCACAAACATGGGCCCCAAGTTGCCCTCGGGTATTCGGGGTCTGCCATGTGGCTGCCTCTTTTGTGTGAGCTCGGATGTGTGCCGAGCGTCGGCAACCACAATTCGAATGCGAATGCGAATGCGAATACGCATACGCCATGTGGGCGCTTTAATTATGCTATGAACGGCTTAAGTCCGGCTGGAGACCAAAGCCACCATCGACCTAAACGGCTACTAAGGCAAGCCGAGCACGTGCTCCCAACTGTCCTCAGTGTGCAATGAGCCAAACTGGTTTTTCGGGATTTGACACTGCCACCGGCAGAGGCAGAGGCAGAGGCAGAGGCAGTTGTGATGGTGCCACACAGCACTTCTAGTGTCAGTCACATAATTCCGCTCAAGTGACACACAGTTAGCCGGGGCGGACACTCAAAAGTTTGTTGGCACTTGGCAACCGCGCCAAGTTGACCTTGTGCCGAGCAAGAGCAAAATCAAATAGAGCGTGACAACCCGTCTGCTGTCCCTTTCTCCTGCTGTCTCGCTCTCAGCAAAGACTGAGACTGTGGGAAGTGTGGCACACTTTGAAGCGCTTCAAAGGGAAGTGGGCGAAGAGCATTCGACAGTTTTGGGTATTTATCAACGTTTCCATTTTTGAATTACATAGTTCGAAGGAAATCACATTGCTATCAAAAACATAACATCTAAATTAGATGTTTTCTATATATAAAAAATGTTCCGTAATTATCATAATAATAATATTTGAATTAATTATTTTTATTTTTATTATGCGATCATTTAAATAAAATAAAATTTAATTGTATTATTATTTTCATCATAACTATAATATTTCACTTATTTGATTTAAAATTGAATTTCATTTGCCTTTCTAGCTTTCTTAAAACATTCTAAATGTATTGTTTGGTTAAGCGAATAATTCGAGTTACTTTTTTTTCCCTATATACACTTTTTAAAAATGTATTTCAAAATTAATCGTTTCACAATTTTTATACCCGCTACCCATAGGGTAGAAGGGTATTATAACTTAGTGCCAACAGAAAATGTATGTAACAGGCAGAAGGAGGCATCTCCGACCCCACAAAGTATATATATTCTTGATCAGTGTCAACAGCCAAGACGATATAGCCATGTCCGTCTGTCCGTCTGTCCGTCTGTATGAACACCTGGATCTCAGAGACTATAAGAGCTAGAGCTACCAAATTTGGGGACAGTACTCCTATAGGTCCTACGCAGATCAAGTTTATTTCAAAAGTTGGATGCCACGCCCCTTTCCGCCCCCAAAAGTCTGTAAAAGCCGTAATAATAGACCTAGAGCATTGAATTTTGGTATGCATAATAATAATTATATTCTCAATGATTCCTGTGAATTTGGTTGAGATCGAATGAAAAACAAGGAAGTTATTAAAGAATCAATTTTATATGCAAAATTCACTTGCAGCTGCCCGCGCTTTGTTTGTTTAGTTGACAGTGTGACCAAAACGGTGTTGTGATTTTTACCCGCTATTTTCAAATGTATACAAAAAACTAATTTTAGTATATTTGGTATATTTTTTGTTAATATATCATTTAAATTTTTTGTTTTCTCTCGAAATGGGTTGCGGGTATCATACGGTCGATATGCATTGGGCACAACAATTTTGATAAATAATTTCGCGAATAACTTTTGTTCTACTTATCCGATTTTTACCAAAATTACAGGGTATATTAAGAGTGTCAAGCGCAGATGGCTTACCAAATTACACATCATTACACAAAGAACTTTTGGAGTTATACGCGATTTACATAAAAAAAAACTTGACTTTTTCTAGATAAATGCTTATTGTGGGCGAAGGGGGCGTGGCATCCAACTTTTGAAATAAACTTGATTTGCGTAGGGTATGAAGGAACATTTTTGCCAAATTTGGTGTCTCTATGTCTTATAGTCTCTGAGATCCAGGTGTTCATACAGACAGACAGACGGACAGACGGACAGACGGACAGACGGACATGGCTATATCGTCTCGGCTGTTGATGCTGATCAAGAATATATATACTTTATGGGGTCGGAGATGTCTCCTTCTGCCTGTTACATACATTTTCTGTTGGCACTAAGTCATAATACCCTTCTACCCTATGGGTAGCGGGTATAAAAATGACCAAATATTAATTGAACGTATTTAAAAATAAGTTCTTTTACATTTAATATTGTATCTTCTCTTGGTCTTTTGTGAAAACTCAATCTAGTTTCTCGATTTCTTACTTACCCAGATGATGCGCTATGTGATCGCGCTCCTCCGATTCGCCTATAATGAAATCCGAGTGCTGTTGCTGGTGGTGCAATAGATCCATGTGATGCTGATGCATTTCGCTGTCGTCGTCATCTTGCGCGGCGACCAGGGAACGGCAGAGGGTCAACCAAGTGACCGAGGCGGCGGCAGCGGCAACAATTAGCCATGAGCATATTTCCGGCATTTTATGTTTCCGTTGCAATTTCATTACGCGGCGCCGTCGCAGCGCCAACGTTGCATCCGCTGTCAGCGGAAATATTTTAATTTTCATTTTTATTTGTTTATGCGTTTTTGTATACTTTTTTTCGCCCCCTATTTATTTGTCCGCTTATTCGCAATATTTCTGTTGCTGTTGCTGTCTCTCTTCTGCTTTGTCGTCGTGTTTTGCTTTTGTCAATGTTTATGCGTTGGCCGGCACTTGCATAGTTTGTTTATTTGTTTGCTCTTTATCTATACGAATGTATTCTTTAGCTGGGCTTTTACTTTCAATTGCCGGGAATGCAATTCATTGCGACTGTTAAATATTTACGCGAAACAATTTGTTCAGCCCTTGGCTGAGTGCGAAAATAAATTTTCCATTGCATAACAGCAGGGGCGCTGCAGCAGCCTCCCGTTGACGTCGCCCGCGTCTGTAAATAAAAAATGCATGGCATGTTATAATCTGTTTCTCTTTTGAGTTTTTTTCGTTCGCTGCTGCTCATTCATTATTACTATTATTACTTTTTCCATTACGTTTTTGCATCGCTGTAAGTTTCCAACCGGGCATTATTAAATATCATTTCATTATTTATACATTTGCATAGCACTCCCCTCTCCTCCCCAGCTCACTCACTTTATGGATGGTTAAATTATAAATCATGTGTCGGCATTAATAGTTGGCAACTTTGTGGCTTAATTTTAGTTGCCATTTGATATTCCCTTAGATAACCTTGGTGTTTTGACTCATTCACTGCCGCATTAAGTGGCAGCTCTCAGTGCTGAAGCGGCTTCAATTAAATCATAATTAACTGCTTACATTTGAGCACTTGCAGAGGGAAATCTCTGCATTTGAAGTCAAGGCCGTAGACATGGCGTTTTGCAGCGGGTCAATGGGGCGTATGAGTAACTTGACATGCTTCATTTGTCCCATAAGCAACATGCTAAACCGGTTGTCGTTCAAATCCATAATTTATGGAGTGTTGGAGGTTCTTAAACGAGAACTGAAACTGACTGAACTGCAACCGGATGCATCGTTTAATTGCTTGAAGCGCGCAAATTAGAAAACTCAGACTCTGAGCACACACAATAAATGTTGGAAAATGGAAACTATGTGGGACAGTTATTCAGAGAGCGAAAGGGAAACGAAATGGAAACGCCAGTGGTAGTTGTAGTGGTAACTTGAGAACAAAAGTCAAGCGAAATACAACGGAAAGCGGCAGAAAGGCATTTAAACTTTTGGACAAGTTTAATTTCCGTCGAGAGCAGCGAGCAAAATTGTGGGCAACTGAGACCACTGAGATATGGAATGAGATGGACAGCTATGAAATTGAAAGCACTTACAATCTTTGATAGACTTGAGCCTGCAATCAACTAATTGCGATGCCCATAAGGACGTTGCGGCTTTGCCGTGTATTGTCTTTACTCACTCGACTCTAGACTCTCGAGAGTTGCCTCAAAAGTCTTAACAACAGCTAAAATCTGTTTCAATGCTGGGACACACTCACTAAGAGCCAGTAAAGGATAGAGAATCAAATGAAAAGGAACAAAAACAGGAGGGAAAAAAGGAAAGGTTTCTTGCCATTGTTATTATCTGGTTATTACATATTACTTTTATGATCATCGCCGCTGTCGTCGTTTGGCTTTTTATCAGTTGACCAGGTGAAATTAATGAAGAAAAATGTCAGCCTGACCTTTTGTCCAGCTTTTGCCGGACTTCTCGACCCTCGACTCACCTCGACTCGCCTCGACTCGCCTCGACTGTCTGCCCTTTGACCCCCTTTATTTTGGCCAGTTGGCTGCTTCTGTTTCTGCTTGTTTGGGCTTTATGGCTTTTGGGGTTTCTGTTTCATTGCTCCACTGGAAATGTCATAAAGATAACAACAGGCCACGCACACCGAAAAGCCCGCGTTGAAAACTTGAATAAAATGTGACAAATGGTTTTTTATTTAATAAATTGGCTTAACCGGCTGTCCCGTAACGGCCCATGAACTCCGACCCCACACGACCAGATCTGACAGTTATGGGCGTAATTGAGTAAATGTGAAATGATTACCGGCCGTGGCTTACGAATTCCCTCAAATTCTTTGAAGTTTGTGCTGTCACCACAGCAACTTTCTTCACAAAATTCTTTGTTGGCATATTTCGCAAGAGCATGTGTCACTGAGAGTTTTAATTGCCTGAATATATATAATAAATGCAATTAAAAATATATGTTACTATTCTATTGTTTAATGAGAAAGGAATTTCATAAATTGACTTATTTTAAGTAATAATAATATTTACAACATATAAGTGGGCATTATAAGCTATAAATAATTAAAACATTTTTTTTTAATTTATTGTTTACTAGTATTTGCATTATGTAAATCCTTTATGAATACATTAATTTGAAATCAAACATTGAAAATATTTTATTCTTCTATTTCAGATCTGAAGGAGAATATTCCAACACTTTGTTGTCGCACAAAATAAAATAATGTTAAGTTGAATAAACAATGTTTAGCGTAAATATATTTCTTTACACAGTGAACACAATATTTGTATTAATTGATAGAAGAAGAAGTACTATTTACTCAGAAGAAGCTTCGCACTTGAAGTGACAGAAAAGTGAGAGTGATAACCCTTGAGTGAGCAGGCAGAGTAACAAAGTTAACAAAATGTACTTTGAGATTCCCAGAAACACAAGCTGTAAGAAGATCCTACTCTTATAGCAAATTCAAATATTCCCAAGCTGAACTTTGCTTGGAAACATTGTGGTAGCTTTGATTAACAGCTTTGCGACAGGAATGGCGCAGATGGCGCTCCCTCGGCAAATCAGCCCAAAAGCCAAGCAATGTCATAATGATAAATAGCTCGAGCGACAGCCAGGACATGCGGAAGGACAACAATCTTAAGTCAATGACTCTGCTGGCCCCCGGCCAAGTGGAGGCAGGAAGCAATTTTGGGCTAAGCAGTTGACACCTTTTCGGGCGCCGTATCATTAACATTTTCATTACGAGTGGCTCAGCGGCTGTTACAGTTACTGTTACTGTTACTGTTGTTGCTACTGTTACTGTTATTGTTTTATTTTTGGACATCGCATATTGTTTGGCTTTTGTGCTTTGCTTTGTTTTGTTTCATTCGCATGCTTATTCTCTTTGTTGGTTCTGTTCTGTTTTTATCGGCAACTGTCAATCGTTAAATGACAAACAATGAAATGTGGCAACAGCGCGGAGGTGGCTGGTCCAAATACAAAATGGCGGCCAATGATTTCAGCTGTCAGACCTTCGCCGCTAATCCTCTGCACCAATTCCTCTGCATTCTTTCGTTATTTCGGAAATGAAATAACAAATGATTTCCCGTCCTTCGCCAGATCGCTGTCTGTCCTTTCTGCTCCTGCTCCTGCTCCTTCTTTCTATCGCATTGTTGCTTATATTTCACATTTCTCATTTCTCACGCGATGTTTTTTCGTTTCTCGCCTCACTTATTCATTCCTTGTCGCATTCCATCTGCATTCCTTTCCCCTCGATGAGCCAACATTCCTGGCAAACCTTGCGTGTCACCGACTGCAGCAGCAGCCTAACCTCTGCCACCTTGCCACATAAAAGGCTTGTTTTATGTCACCTGCTGGCATCATTCTTGCCACTTGCCACTTGCCACTTGCCACACTGCTACCTTCTCCAGCTTTACCTTGAGCCATGGAGCTGTCGCTCATAATATGCAGAAAGCGTCAAAAATTAAGCCAAATACCTGATGGCCATAAACATTGTCTGGCAACGTGTGCAGCTACTTTGCTCCAGCAAATGGTTGTTGTTACCAACAAATCAACAAAACAGTTACAGCTGTCAGTTAACGGACTTCCCTGTCCAAACTGAATTCCATGTTGGTTTTCATGAGACAGTTGCTCATTTTGGCAGGTAGATTTGGAAGGGTACATTCGTTTCATATACCAACTTGATTGGAATAACTATTTGTCACTCATGGTTACTTTTCAAAAAGAAGAAAAAAGAAACAATGCTTTTTATAAGCTAAATATGATTTGTGTTTTAACTTTTGACTGAAGATAATTTTGTATTATGTTCATGGTTAAGTTCATCGAGCTTGTTTTTCATATTAAAATTAGCTTAACTTATAAAAATAATTTACCAATTATATCACATTTCGATTTGTGTAATAAGTAGATTTGAAGATATGAAAAACACCAATAATTTTTAAATATTTATATAATAAATGGATATCAAATAAAAAATTAATTGATGCATATTAAAAAATAGTTTCCTTAAAATTCTAGCTCTATATAGTTGAATAAATTATTTGTTTGTTTCATTTGATTGATCATGTCTTCTATCTACGTATAGAATTTATATTACAAGTTAGATTGATTTACTGAAAATTAATTAAATGCCACAGAAACATGTTTAAAACACAACGAATCATAATAGTTATAAAATATTTGGAAAATGTCATATAAATCTGCTTCATCTGTTAGTGACCCGTTTTAGATATTCACTCCTGGCAATTCACTGTTAAGTACCACTTATTGCTGTTAGCTAACGCAAGTATCTAAAAGGTTGTGCAAGTTGTAGTCATGAAAGCAGACCATTAATTGGATTCAAGCACATAATTTCATCTCATATCTGCCAGCTCGTTGCATATCAAGTAAAGAGAATCAAGCCAGGGTTCGTCCACATGCTTGTGCTCGTCCTTTGTCATCCTCTCGTCCTCGTTCTCGTCCTCATCATCCTCGTCCATGTCTCAACGTCAGCTGTCAGTTGCCTTTTGTATTCTGCTGCATCTGCAGCTTCTGATGCTGCTGTAGCTGTTGTAGCGTTCCTCAGCTGGAAATTTTTTTAATATAACACGCACACAACGACACCAACATGCTCTGACACCCGCGTACTTTAACTAGCCAACAGGAAGATGCTTACTCCCATCATCCCCTCATCCCCCATCCCTCGTCCTTGCACTTGCAACCCAGTCAAAAACCCTCCCCGAAGACCAAAACGCGTATTGCAATTTTATTTTTTTGTTCGCCTTGCATTTGATTAACCTACAAAGGGTGGTGGGCGTGGCAGCGGCGGAGGCGCTGCTGCACTTTCTGAACAGGCAACTTTAATATAGGGAACGAACCGAGGGGCCAGCGGCTGGAAGGTGTTTTTATAAGAGGAAGAAATGCATAAATACATAAAAAATTGGCCAGCTTACAAGCAGGTTTACATATGCAATGAGGAAAGGGGATGCGTGTGCCTTGGTATGAGTGTATTCACTATAAACGGATATACAAGTGTGTGTGTGTGTGTGTGTGGCTGTCTGTTTGAAGGCGAGTGTTTACATTGTTGCAGCAAAGATTTGGCCCAACACGTGTTTGCTTTCGCTTGCTTCCGTTTCCTGTTGGTTTTCCTTCCCAACCAGCTCAAAGTTTTGACTTTAAGTTGCCTACGTGACGGACCGGAAAGTCTTGCCCGAACATATATTTAATAAAATCGCAAAACAGCTCCTAACTTTCGCCAAATCAGTTGCAAAATAGTTGGACATGCACAATCTCAAATGCTTGCTTGTGCAATAAGTTAACATTTTGATAAAACTAAAAAGCGCAAAGGGCATCTAATTCTGCTTGCAAAATTTAGCAATTTTTAGAACAGTTTTTTTGGTACAAATCCAAGAAAGACGTGATCTACGTTAAAATGTACATATTTTAAAAAGTAATTCATTTAATTGAATATTTAATTATCTTTCATTTTATATATGTATGTACATAGTATTGGTTATTGAACAATTTGTAATAAATTTCTAAATCAAATCTTCAGTCTGCAAATTTAGCAGCTGAAATATTATTTTTGCAAAGAAGACTTGATCTAAATAAAATTGTCCAATTTTTAAAATTTCAATCATTTTAAAAATAATTTATTTAAAGATAAAAATAATATTTTTAATGTTATTCCCAATATATTGTGTTTAATTGTCGCTTGTAAATACAAATAATTCATTATCGATCAATATTTAAAATTCAAGAATAGGAGAATAGACTCATTGTTTATTTCTTACAAGTTAAGAAGTTTTCCTCGTGTTTTAAAAATAATACTACAGGTTTTTACTACTATCTCCAGTTTCTTTACACTTCCAAAGAGTGCATGTGAGTTTTAAAGGCTCTGTGCTTATCACCTGCATTCGATTGTAGTTTTAAATGCAATTCTCGTCGCTCTACAAACCGAATTGCAAACCAAAACGAATAACAGTTCGAACAGATTTCAAAGCAACCAAAATTGTTAGCGGTTTCTCATTTGCACTGCTGCTATGCAGAAATGTTGTGATCGTTGCCATTTCGCTGGCGCTTATTTTGGGCAGTGCCTAAAAGTATGCTATGGAAACGGCAGGGCGACGGGTGGGAGAGAAGTGCGCTTGGCATGTGGCATGCGGCATGCGGCATGCTGCACGCTGCCTGCTGCACGCTGCTGTACGCGGTAGCCATGCATTTTCCGGTTTTAATGATTATAACACAATCGAGTGCATATTGCCTAATTAGCGGGCAGCCCCCCTCAATCGCCCGCCCTCCCTCAAACCTCTGTTTCGAACCGCACAAAAAGCATAAAATACATATTTGCAGCGCACGCACACGCACACGCACACGCACTCAATGGCAGCGGCTGTATGTGTGTGTGTGTGTGTGTGTGTGTGTGTGGGTGTGCGTTAGTGTGTAGTTTGTGCATATTTTATCTTGCTTATTGAATGGCCATGCCAAGAACGAGGGTCGTTCAGTGGATGCACCAAATTTCGTGTTGGTTTTATGGCATGTGCATGGAATCTGTTCTGGGCTGAGAATCGCAGCGTGTGTGTATGTGTATGTGTGTGTGTGTGTGGCTAGCTAACGCTAACCAGTTCTATTTGTTAGTTTTGCAAAAACTCGTCAGCTATTCATTAGCACTGTTGACAGTGCAGCGCAAAATTATAACAACAGCGCAAAATGTTCAACATTCGCAATAAAGTTTGGGCTACAGAAATTATTTCAATTTAAACATTTTTTCATAAAACTAACTACCAAGTTTAGCAAAACAAAGCTTTTATAGTTTTGGTCACACATTCTACTAATTCATTCCCACGTTAATTAAGTTTAAAATAGGATGTCAGCAATAACATTATTCATACACCTATAATAACCAAAAATAATTTATTATTTAGAACCCATTTTTACGAAAAGAATAAAGACTTGGTTGTAATTTTTACAACTGGAACAAAATAAATTTCCAACGTGTTCCAATCATAAGAACAACAAACAATTCGTTGGCTTGTTACCAATTATTATCGTCCGCGGGTAATGGAAATAAACTAACCCGATGTCTAAAAACTAAAATATCCAAGTCACTAATGGGAGCGTTTGGAGGATCCACAGCGATTTGTGTAGTAAATTTCAAAAGCGAAGTGTTAAGTACTCTGCAGGCCAACCAATTGAAGGGCACAATGCAATTCACGTTGTTCTTGACGGACATATTAAAAAGATGTATGTTATCTCTCATATCTTTCAAATTTAATGCCATGACATTGCCTAGATCCATTTTGTTGCAACATATGGCTAAGGGAATTTCTTCGAGATTTGCCAATAGTTGATTCTTGATAGCCAATACGTCGACATAGGCTGGGCAAGATGTCGAGTCTGTTATGATAATGGCGCAGTCTAGTTTCAAGCTACAAGTATCTGCAAGAGATACCGCATCCCAGACAATAAAACGTACCATTCCAAGGTTGCTGCTGAAACTCACTGGATATTGGCGACACTCGTGGGTTGCCCTATATTGCTTAACAAACCTCCCGGTATCATGACGCTCCATTAAACTTGTCTTGCCGGCTCCTGCTTTGCCAAGAAGTGCACAACTGATTTGAATCATTCTATCAATTGTTCTATATTTGAATTTTTGTTTATTTTTTCAATGGCAATGGAAAATACAATCTGTTTATTATCCTTCCATCGATTGTACTTAAAATAACTGTCATATACAACTGAATTATTTTATGTAGTGTGTAAACTTGAAATACTTGTGATGGGTAAAATGATTTAAACAAATATTATTATTATTTAAAAAAATAGAAAACTATACTTAACTTAACTTAATTGTAAATTGTAGTAAGTTTACAAAACTCTTTCAGTTTAAATTGTAAGTAATAATGTTGTTATTTTTTATCCATAGTTTACAAATAAGTAACTGTTCCACACCAAAACAAATTTGTATACCGGGTACCGGGTAGGGTAGGGTAGAAGGGTATTAAAACTTAGTGCCAACAGAAAATGTATGTAACAGGCAGAAGGAGGCATATCCGACCCCATAAAGTGTATATATTCTTGAGCAGTGTCAACAGCCGAGACGATATAGTCATGTCCGTCTGTCCGTCTGTCTTTCTGTATGAACACCTATATCTCAGAGACTATAAGAGCTACAGCGACTTTTTGTAAAACACAAGTAATTCTTGCAGTATTTTTGTCTGGTATATTCTTTGTTCAAATATCATTGTTTTGCATTCTCTCGCAATGGGTAGCGGGTATTGTACAGTCGAGTGTAATCGACTTCTTTCTTACTTGTTTGAAATATCTAACTTAAATGATCTTCAAATTCACAAATCTTAGGTGCACATTTTTTATTCATATTAACAATAATTTCTCGAAATGTAAAGTTTTAGGATTGATCATTAAATAAATAAATCACATTTCATAAAATGTTAATAAATCTCTGAGCGTAAAAATTCAGGTAACAATAAAAAAATGATCGTAAATTGACTACAGTTAAATTGCATTACATAAATGCACCATACAGTAGGCAATACTATATTGTGTGTGTGTGTGTGTGTGTGTGCGAGTGGAACAGAAGAAAAACTATCAGCTATAATGAGGCACGCTCGAGTGGGTCCAAAATGCAATCAGCTCGACCGACTTGAGTTGCAGTTGAAAAGTAAACAGCCCGCAGACCCAATGTCTAAGTTTCGTGCATGACGACGACAAAGAAAGGAAAAGGAAACCAAAGGGAAGCCAAAGGAGCAAATGGAGTCACCAGCAAATGCCGACAACGCCGCTGCCACAATTCGCGTTAAACGTCGTGTGAAAGATGAAGTGCAAAATTCAAGCTGACGCCGCACCAAAGTTCGTGTGTTTTTTGAAGTTTTTATTCGGTCTACGTACGTTGGGAATTTGCGAGCTGCATACTTTCAGGCGGGCGAGGTTAAATGCCTTGGCTTGGCACTGCCGCACTTATGGCCAGGCATTCGAAATTGAATCCAAGTAGCGATATGCTTAACACTCTCACTAACCACCAAAACGATAAACACTAACACAAGTAAGCGACGAGCGCGCGTAGTTGTCGTAGTCGCTGCTGATGTCGCAGTCACTGTCGTTAACAAGATTCGCGAGGCGCGTCCGTCAACGTTGCGCACTAAAATCATACTAAACTAATTTACTTAGCAGCACGCACTGATTACACCAAGTTCCTATCGAAGTCGTTTTCGCAGCTGATGTCGTCGCTGTCGCTGCGCTTCGGTGCTGCTCGTTCGAATGTCCTCGGCTGCCGAACGAGAGAGAAGCGGAGTTCGTGGCGTGAAGCGAATTACGAAGTTGCCGACAAACCGAAACGAAGTTTTGCAAGCGTTTGTGTGTGTATGCGTTGGCATTGCAAGAGAGCGTCAACACGTTAAGAGCTTTGCTCAGAGCACTGTTAACGCTAACAGAATGCTGTTAAATTCCTGCGGTTGTGCGTTTACAAGCAATATTTTCGAGTTTAGCATTTTAAAGTTATTTCAAAGTGCTGAAGCATGGGAATTTTATTTAGCTTATGATAACATTAAACATATTATACTGAATATAGTCAGCGATTGCATTTCAACTGAACTTAAACGAATACATCAGGAAAAAAGATTGTTAAATAAAAAAATTATGTATACATTCAAGTTGCGATTTTAGTATTTTTTGAATAATTGTCGACAAACTAAACGATCAGATACACTTAATTTACTTAAATTTGTAACACTTTTTCAATTTAATATTTTCAAATATATACAAATTAATTAGTATTGCAAATATAAAATAAAATATATTTAAGATTCTTGAGTACTGCTTTAAAGTGGCAGAACTTATCGATTTATATGTCCTTTTGCACCTCACTTAAATTTGTCAATTTATCGACATAATTGCGTCCATCTAACCGAATATAGCAGTAACCGTCCAAAGCACCATTCAATCATTTAAAATGCCGCAGACACACAGAACAAGGGATGGGACAGCGAAAGGGAAAGGGAAAGGGAAGGAAACTCAGTGCGGACGCCATCAATGCAAAAATCAAGCATTATTTATGCAAATTACAAACCATTATTATTAGAGCCAATGACTAACAACAAGAAAGCCAACAATAACAATTCCCAGCAGCAATAACAAAAACAACGACAACAACGACAATTACAACAAGGAGGGCAAGAACAACAACAACGAGAAGAGAGTCAAGTCAGCAGCTGAACAAAAACTCAACCATATCCGTCATAGTCATAAGGGCACTGCCAACGCATTGGGGAACCAATTTGGCAGCCGGCATAAATAAATTTCAACTTAATGTAGGTCAGTGATGTGTTTTAGAATATGGTGAGTTCACTCGCATTCTCTTTCCCTCTCTATTACTGCCTCTTCGATAGTCGGTGCGAGGTGCTGCTCTCTCTTAAACACAGTTGGCTCTCTTAAGCCTGAAGCCGCCACGCACGACGCCTCGTGAAGCATGCAAGTGAAGTTCTTTGACAGTAAATTGAAAGCTGTCCCGGCTCCCAATGGACGCTTGCATAATAGCAAACTTGTCATGATAATAATTGCTGCATTTCGGAATGAACTCACTTGAGAATAAGTATATACATACATACATATATTTGAAGGAATTCAGATGAATATTATTTGGACTACAGTCGGACTAAGCTGAAGTCTATTTGAGTTGGTTTTTGCTTGGTGGCAAGTGTTTTCTGTTTGCAGTGCCTGTGGCTAGCTCGAGTGCAAGCGAAACTGAAACCAAAACGCAAAAACGCAAAAACCAAAACCGAAACCGAAACTGAGCCAAGCAGTCGAATACATTTTGCGTATTTTTGTACCAAGTTGACAGCTTCTGCTGCCCCCCTCCCCGGTGTGCAGCACAAGTTGGAAAATTTATGTTGAAACTCACTTAAGCAAGAATGTTTATGCGTTTTCTACGTGTTGGTTTCTGTCCCTCATATGGTCTCGCCCCCTGTCTCTCGTTCTCAGTCTCTTTCTCAGTTCCTCCAACTCTCACAGCACTTGCCCAGCCACCTTCCGCTTTCATTTTGTCATTTTGTACGACGCTCTCCACTTTCTGCTTTTTTTCTGTTTTGCTTTTTTGTTGCCAAATTTTGAATGCCGCTCCGAGACACGCACAACAAAGTGTAATGAAATTTTCGGGGCTCTAATGACTGAAATGCAAAGGAATTTATGCAAATGGTCTTCGGCTAATTGCAGTGGCATTTGATTAAATGCGAAATGCTCAGACAATAAATTGTGTTGTCTCCTTTTAGTTGTCGCTTAACTGGCTCGTTTTGTAAGTGCTTAAGCTGGAGCATACATAGATGACAAATCTGTTATCGGGTAATATCTGAGCGAAATCTTTTTGATTTCGATGAAATTATTATGTTATAAATGTATGTATATCAATTATACATATGTACATCTTCTTTGTCGATATCAAAAAGGCCGATAATTGCATATCCAGTTCATAAACAGAAAAAAGGACCAACTATTTTGAATATGCTATTCAATAAAAAATTATAGCTATTTTCGGGTTTGATTCTATTTGAATTCATGTAATTACCGTAGATTATTATAGATGTAAGTATCATTAAAAATATATAATTTTAATATATGGTCTTTAGGTATAAATAAGTATTGGATTTAACTAAAATTGTTATACCCTTTGCACATTGAACATGGGCAAATAAGGAAATATAGATTTGGGCAAATGTCAATTGTATGTAACGGAAAAAAAGAGAAGTATCCGCCTCTAGAAAGTTTATATATTCTTAATCAGCATCAACCGCCGAGTTGATTTATCCATGTCCGTCTGTGTGGCAGTTCGTCCGTGTAAGTGCATCGATCTCTGAGTCTATAAGAGGTAGGAACAATAAATTGTATATGAAGGTTCCTGCATTCATTACACACAACAAGTTTATTTCTAATTTTGGCTGCCACGCCCCCTTTATCCACAATACACGTTTGAACAGTGAGTGTGTGAACAACATATCCATTTTATTTCAAAGGTAGTTTACTTACGATTGAACTGTAAAAGTGGGAACAACGTTTATAGTTTATTTCAAAGTAGTGTAAGAATTACATACAACAGGTATAGATATTGACTGTATGGAATGTTTGGAAAAAGTTAAAAAACGATTAAATTATTGGGCACAGGGTATCTCGTAGTCGAGCACTCTTAACTAGAGCGTTCTTACTTGTTTCACTTTTTATTACAATTTCACCATTTGGTCGCCTCTCTTTACATGCAATATGCATTCAGCAGGCAGCAAAATAATCGGCTGTCAAAGTTCAACAGTAATACACCAATTGTTTTTACACATATGTAAATCTAAATACATTATATTCAGTTTCTTGTCGTTACTCTGTCTGTCTTTCTCGAATTTTCAGTTACAAGTACGTGAGATAATGAGATCGAAACGGAAGGGTGTGAGAATGGCGTTTTTGCCATAAGCAATAACATCATAAGTATATCGATATCAACAACCCGAGATATTTATTCCGCATATAAACCAAATAAAAATAGTGTAATGAAACAAAATATTTTCACTTGGAGTTCCAACACTTTTGATATCCTGTTACTCTTTATAATATAGTAAAAATTATACAATATATTTTGAAGGTATCTTGTTCAGGTTTAACAATTAACATATTTTGTTGCATCCAGATATAAACAATTATTACGACTTGAGCACTCAATTCCCGATTCTTTAATTTATTTAAGAGATTTGATTTGCATTTACTCATAGTTCCCTGAAATCGTTCGCAAGTCTTGTCAGCTATCCTGCTGTCAACATGGGGGCCAATTATCTGGCACCTTGAGCCGCGGCTCCGTTAGATCTATTTGCATATAATTAGCGCTTAACTGTAAGACCACAAGCAGCGATGGAGCCAAGCCATCGCTCTGTGACAGTACTCGTAGTATTTACTCATCACACGGGGCTGGATGCAGTTTTTTCTGCAGTGAGTTTGCCAACTACTTTCACGCTGCTCTCACGACTCGCACAACTTTGACAATGGAGTTGCAATGATGACGAGGCGAAACGCCATCAAAGTAGAAGGAAGCTGAAAGAAATAAGAGGAATGGAAAAAGAGCACACACATAATATCATTGGCATGCAAAAAGTTTTTGTCTAACGGGGGCAGGTTTCAGCAGCCGTCAAGGCGCCAACTTAATAAGGCAGCCAAAATGCCCAGCGGGTGATGAAAACAACGCCGGAGAAAAAGGAAGAGACCGAAGATTGAAGAGGATTGCAACAAGACCTCAAAGAATTGCAAATAGTGTGCGGCTTTAAGGCACTCGACTATTAAGAGCGGATAATGTGGAATGCGAAAAGTTTCACTTAAGACATTTTATATGTTTTTTTTTAAAAAGACATTAACAAATACATTTGTTTTTTTCCCAACTTTAATCATTAAGATAACTATTTCTCGACCCACAATTTTGGCTGTTTATATTTTGATAGTAGCATTTAAATTTATGTATTAAGTGAGGAACCCACCTGTAAGAGCATCTTAACAAAGCCATTAAAATATTTGCTTAGCAGGATTACGTTTTACTTGATTAATCCTTTATAATTTAGCTATAAATCTCGACTCGGTTTCTGATTCTAATTTAGATGTTCATTGCTCCGCGGTTTCATTAGAAACTGAGAGCTTTCGGTTGCGGAATGAGTGCAATTTTGATTAAGAATCCTATTGAAGTCCACAAACGTTGCAGCTGCCACATGTTTGGCTGCGAGGCACGTAGCGCGAAATGCAGCCAAACTAATTATAACGGGAACGGCGCAGGCCGTGGCTAAGCTATCCGTCTGTGCTTTAGGCCAACACCTGCTGCGTCCGGCCCAAAAGTCAGAGCTGTGAAATTGTGTGAAGTGCTTGTGTGCAGCCAGTGGCATGCGACGAATGGCAACTCGATTAGTGGCAAATTCACTTTAAGAACCAAAGATGTTATATTTCAAAATATATTTAATTACTATATTAATTAGTAAATATAAAGCTATTGCTAAATTAACGTATTTCATTTTAAAAATCCTTTATTGTTAATTAACTTGAAAAAGCAAGTGAACCAAATTAATGTCAGAACTCGGCCAAAATGTCAATACAAATGGGAGACCGCAAATGTAATCAGAATTTTGTGAATTTTGAAGCACGCAGTAAATTAAATTTAACGCCACAGTGCCTCAACGTTGTATGTCACAGAGCATGCATGCATTAGGTAAATATTACGTATACGCATCAGTCGGCATATTTTGCGAATTCCTGATATGCTATCACTCTTTTTGAATTATACTCTCTAAAGTGATTGCAAAGGGAATGATGGGCAGAGCGCTAAATATGCCACTTTGAAATACGTTACAAAACATAAATGCAATTTTTTACTGTGTGGTATCTACAAGTCCATAATTGAAGTGCAAACAATCTGCTTGCTTTGTTAGTTTAAGCTGATGAAATTCATGGTTTTGGTGTCAGTAAACGCGATTTGTGTGTAGCTTAAATGTCAGCTTAGCAAAAGTATGAAGTGAAGCTAATTCCGAGTGTGAATGTCATAGATTATGCGGTCGTGTGGTTGGGATAACTTTAAAGCAACGCCGTCAAATGTCAATAAATTATAATTTTTTTGTCTGTAATTATATCCGCTACCCATAGGGTAGAAGGGTATTATAACTTAGTGCCAACAGAAAATGTATGTAACAGGCAGAAAGAGGCATCTCCGACCACATAAACTATATATATTCTTGATCAGTGTCAACAGCCGAGACGATATAGCCATGTCCGTCTGTCCGTCTGTATGAACACGTAGATCTCAGAGACTGTAAGAGCTAGAGCTACCAAATTTGGGGACAGTACTCCTATAGGTCCTACGCAGATCAAGTTTATTTCAAAAGTTGGATGCCACGCCCCTTTCCGCCCCTTAAAGTCTGTAAAAGCCGTAATAATAGACCTAGAGCATTGAATTTTGGCATGCATAATAATTATATTCTCAATGATTCCTGTGAATTTGGTTGAGATCGAATGAAAAACAAGGAAGTTATTAAAGAATCCATTTTATATGCAAAATTCACTTGCAGCTGCCCGCGCTTTGTTTGTTTAGTTGACAGTGTGACCATAACGATGTTGTGATTTTTACCCGCTATTTTCAAATATATACAAAAAAAACTAGTTTTAGTATATTTGGTATATTTTTTGTTTAAATATCATTTAAGTTTTTTGTTTTCTCTCGAAATGGGTTGCGGGTATCATACGGTCGAGAACTCTCGACTGTAGCTTTCTTACTTGTTTTTTGTATTTTCCGTATTTTATTTGTATATTAGTCTGCGAATCACTGCGAACCACAAAATTAATTTTAATTAACAACTACTTTGAATTGTTGCATATCGATCACTAGTAATAATTGAACTGCTCCGTGTACTTGACCAAACCAAAGAGACTGAATTTATATATATTATTTTGTACGTTACATTGAACGCGAACCGGGCTTTTATTTATACATTTATACAGGCTTTTTCCCAATTAATACACATTTAAAGCCCAGTTAATTCCAGCACTCACACTCATTCGCCAAATCACAGTTGTAAGCCTTTGACCCTTGTGCGAGAGTTTCCAAGAATTGTTGCTTTGGCTGGCAGTTTTCGTCTGGCGAGGGTTGTTGTGTTTCGCTTGCTTCTTTTGATATTTATTACATTTATTTTATGATTAAGAGAAAGCCAGATTTGTCGACGCCATAAACGCGGGCAGATTGCTCGTAAGCACAGGCTCCACAACAATTTGGCCTAAATGAAAATTAATTGTAATTACATGAGTGTGAGCTCGTTTATTACGAGTATGCCATAAATGTAACGAGCGAAACACAAAAAATGTTTTTGGGAATTGGGGGCGAATGGCAACAGGACCTGCAGCAATCAATCAATCAATCAATAAATTGAGCATGCCCCCGTTCATGCATTTTCTATTGCCTCGTTATGGGCAAACAAACATTTCACGTGAATTCAATCAAAATCGCCACGAAATGCACAAATACATTTGGGCGTGTTTGTTGAACACACATTTGTATATATATATACATCGGTCATATCATATTGCAGCTTATGTTTTTCAATTAAATGCAGCTGTGTGATATGTTACAATAAAAAAGAATACGACGATTTCGGACACCGACGCAGCATTGCCCTGACAAGCATTGATATTTTATTATATTTTAAATAGTTCTACATTAATAGTACTTATAACTACCAAAGTGACTCCAAATTAATCTAATAGTGAAAATACCCTTTGAAAGCGTGTGCAAACTGCGGGAATAAAAGCCAAACAATTAGTCTAATTTCCTGGCAATGCATTCAAAAGTGGAATCAATTAAATTTGCTACCGACTTTTGTTGTTGCTAGGCATTTAAGGAATTCTTTTATTATAAAATTGCACACACACATTCTCACTCGAATATGGCGGAAGCATGAGTTGTGAAACATGTGCAAAACGCCTGTCTACAAGCGAAACGTGCTGTCAATAAAAGATTTGCATCGTGCAAAATTTGTTGCAGCATTTTGTAAGCATTTGCTGAACGTGATTTGAGTAACTTATTGAGCATAAATGCTGTTGCCAGGTAAAGGTAAATCCAAAGGCTTCTTTTTGTACTCGAGTCCCTGCTAGCAACTTGTTTGCTGAGTTGCTGAGTTGAGCATTTATTTTTCATTTTTTTGAAATTCTCTTTTTTTGCAATTGGACTTCTCATAAGCTTAATCTCTTGGGCATCGCTTATGCAACGACTCACAAAATGGAAAGTATCACTTTAAGATAGTTTAAGAAGTCAATTTCAGATTTATTTGCTGAAATAATACATTTTCATTCTGTTGTTGCTGCTGCTGTGCTTCAGGTCAGATCGAGTTTCCAATTTACTCAGACACATTGATTGAAGTCTCGACATTTACTGCAATCCCATCCTGTGTCTTCCTTGTGCCTTCCATCAATGTTAATTGCCGGGGCACTGCCTTTTAAATTGCTTCTCAAATTGTTGTGTCGAAATTACCCCCTCAAATTTACTGCAATTGCGTCAACACCCACACACAGACAATTGTATTTCTTTTTTACGCCTTTAATGGCAGCCAAAAGTCAAATTGAATTTTATGCAAAAACTGCAAAATGCAAAAATTGTAAATATATGTGCAACAAAAAAACGCGAATTGTTGGCATCATACAACTTAATGCATTTCATATGAGTACATTTTGGCCCAGCTATCTATCAATTCGACCCGTCCCGACTCTTGCCACAATTGCCTGCCTTCAATTAGCTGCATAAAGTTCAAGTTTCAGTTTCAATTTATGCATTTTCATATTGCTTTCCGGAGCAAAAAATTATTCATAATCGTTGCAATGGCTTCCGAGAACCAACTGTTTGGCTGCCAGCCAACCGATTATTCAATCCAAAGCCATTAAAAACAGACTTTGCAGACTTAAGCTGCGGCAGTTGATTGACTTGTTGCACAGCTTTGGCATTAAGCAAATTATAAACACCGGCAATTGTTATGTTTTTTTTTGTGAGCATTCGAGTCAATTGAGCAGGTTAAACATTTTATTGTAATTAGAATCGCAATTATTAAGAAACAGTGAGTAGTAATAACAATTATCCACAGTGTTGACTGAAAGGCAGCCACAAAGGCATTTTGTGTGCTGCCAGGCGGAGACAAAGAAACTGTCAAGCAGAATGCAATTGTTGCAATTATGCCAGCCAACTGCTCGAGATCCTCCAGGAGCTGCATATGTTGCAGGCAACGAGGCAGCCAGGCAGCCAGGCAGACAAATAGACATGCAGCTCTTGCAATTATGCCAAGCAGCAAGGACATCTATCCTGGCAGCCCGAGCTCAGACCCGAACCCAAAGCCAAAGCCCTGTCGAGCCGAGTTAATGTTCTGCCGTCGTCAGCGTCTGGCTGTCGTTTCTTTTGTTTCCATCGCAGAGCCAGAGCGTGGTGCACATTTCTTGTTTATTGTGCCCGAGCATAGCTTGTACATTTGCGTATTATAATTTGCATAAATTTCTCCGACTCCAGGACTCCAGGGTATGCGAAAGGAGTGAAGTGGAGTGTGTGCTGAATGAGTGTGGCAAGGTTACGAGTTGCCACACAAAACAATTTAATAACGAGCAGATACAAGTGACAAAATGAATTATGCTGTTATTCAAGCTGTTCACACACACACACCCATACTCCGCTATGCAAGTGTGAATCGTTGTGCAAGTAGGAGGAAAGAAAATAAAGGCATTTAGTCGGTCTATGTGAAGTTACGGAAAAGAGTTGGGAATGTGCAAACAACGTGAAGAATTAATATCTGAAATAGTTGACGAGCTTTAGCATTGCAAAATAAATAGAGCACTTGCAAGTTAACTCAATTTGTTTCAATAAATATGTTAAATTTGCAAGATTCCAAAATGTAGTTATTAGTCATTGAAGTATTTCTAAATATCTAACAATATAAATAAATTTCAATTTTTAAACAAATGTATTATAGTCTTTGCACTTGTTAGCAATTTAGCATCACGTTATTGTAGAATCTAGCAATAAACTGACAAGAGTTTCAAAAATATCTTAGATGCAAACATTTAGTTAAAAGACATAAAAATATAATATTTGAAATATAGGATTTTAGCAACACGTTGTTAAGAATGAAACAGAAAATGTATTGCAGTTCAGAAAATTTACCTACTCGTCGGCAAGTTGATTTATTGATTAATACAATATTAAATTAATTAAAATTCTAACTCACTTTGTTCCAATGAAGAGGAAATAACACTGCAAAGATGTTTATTTTGAAAGTTACCAAATCAAAAAAACTACAACAAAATTAAACGTATAACAGCTTAGAGAATCCATCTACTCGCCGTCAGATTAAAAATTGATTGAAAATGCCAATTAATGAATTGAAATTTAGACAGGTTTTTAATATGATTTCAAGTCATTGTTATAAAATCTGTAAATTTACTCAGCAATAAATTGCAGAGTACGAAAAGGGAAGCGATAAACTGACAACATTTAGCATATGATTCAATTGCTTGGTCTCTTGGTACATGTGTATTGCGTATACGCCCCATGAGCCCGATGATGTTGTCATTGTTCAAAAATTGAAAAGAGAAATGTTGGCTGTTTGCTGTTTGCTGTTCGCAGAGCAATGACAAGTTGTTGTGATTTAATGTACACATCAGTATTTGTACGTTTATATTGCTTTTCACTGACAATCTAAACCGCAACACAAAATACACACATACACAGAGACAAGCAGGCCACATACGTGTATAATACAAATACGTGTGTGTGTGTATGTGTGTGTGTGTGGAAGCCCCCTTTGAATGTCCTTTTCTCAGTTGGATGGGGGGATGAATCTGGAACGATTATGCTTGGGTTGTGCGATGGGCAACGAGGCGAACAATTTGTTAGACGCTACAATGAACATTGATGCGATTGATTGAAAGTCAGCCGAAGAGATTAAATGCCATTGGTTTATTCTCTCTCACATATCGTCGATATCTTGCATCGTAGCATATATTGTTGTTACCAAGAGCTCTGCTTTGTCGAGTCAACAAGTTGTGTGGAGGGAGGGAGGCAAACAATTTAAATTACAAAGCAAACTCAATAAAAATGTAAAAACTTTTGTCATGACGGCATTCTCAACGCTGTTGAGCAGATTTGTTTAGTTTAGCCCTTGACATGCATAAGATATGGCATTATAGAAAACTTTCGTTTCTTTCCCTTTTTTTTTTTTTTTTGTGTCGAGCACACAACAGGAAGCGAAAGTTTTTCGCCTTACACACTTTTTGTTTATAAGCATAACAAATCGTTAGCACCGACACCAATGGCCATAGACCAAGGAGGGTCGAGGGTTTGGGGTCAGAGGCATCATCGCTTATTTATAAGCCTGTAAACAGATTTTATGAGCCTGCACAAACAGAACAAGAGGACAACAACCAAATAAGTTTCGCTTTCTTTTTCTTCGGCGAGGGCGAGTGTCCTTATCGATTTACCATTTTTTCGCATTTTCCACTTTTCAATTTATTAAAATGACCGTCAAAAAGCGTTTGGCACAAAGTTTGCGCTTAACCTAAAACACTTTTTGGACATTCGCCGACGTCGAGTCGAGTGGGTTACTGCAAAACTTTGCCCAAAAGGGCCAACAAAGTTTCGCCAAGCGTGTATTGGCTTTGTGTCGAACTGTCTCCCCGCTATTTTGTGTATGTGCTTATGATTGCTTCGGACAAGCAGCATCTTAAAGTTTTAACTTGTTCTTATTTTTTTTTGCTTGTTGTTTAGACACTCAAGTATTGGGACAGCTTAATTTTGATTGAACAAAGTTTGCGATAAAATGCTAGCAAAAAGATCAACTCTGAGACGTTCGAACTCAATTCTTATGCACGAATAATTCAGATGAGGCGCTGGCCCACACGACGTATGCGTAATGCGAGCAACTTTAAAGGGCAGAATTCAGCGAACTGCGAGTTCACATAAATGTGAAAGGCGGCTCGCCAAAAACCTCGCCCAGCATAACCTAAATACCGGAAATGCCCTTTATAATGCGCTTCCGGCTCATATGAGACGGCCAGACAGTCAAAACGCACGTGTGTGTCCGTGAGTCTGTGTGTGTCTCTGTCTGTCTGTGTGTGTGTGTGCGTGCGGTTATGTGCGAGAGTGTGTGTGTGTGTGAAGCGTGTCGGCAAATGTTAAAAACCAAACCACAGCAAGCCAGCGCAGCCGACGGCTAATCAAAATGTGCAGCCAACTGCAAAAAGTACTGCGGCAGCGGTGAGCGGTGAGCAGAGAGCAATGAGCAGAGAGCAACTGTAAAGGTGCCACTTTTTGGGGTGGTTGGGTGGTTGGGTGGTTTGGCTCCTGCGTTGCTTATGGCCAGCTCCTGACCGCAGCAAACAGCCGCGCAGTGGTTAGAATGGGGCAATTGGCGACCCGAAACAGTTGCATGACCGAAATATGTTTCCATGTAGCCCAGCGGGAGACACACAGACACAGACAAAGACACAAACACACTAACACATACATGCATGTAGCAAGTGTGTCGAGTCAAGTATTTTGTTAGACAAAATGCAACATTTCATTCGTGTATTCTTTGACAATGATGTCATAATTATTGTCATGATGATTGCCGTATTCATATTTCGATTATTCATATTAATTGATATAATTATTATTAATGCAGTGTACGAATTCTCCTTTAATTCTTCTGAATAAATCAATTCATTTTTAAATTAAGTGCATTCTTTTATTTATTTATAAATTCGATTAAAAATGAAATATCAAAGTGTTGTATTTATTTTGCCCCTTCAAAAAATAAATAATTTTTATCAGAAAAGTAAGTAAATAAAATATTTATGGCAATAAGTGGCTCAGCATAAGCACAGGCTTAGATAAAAACGACAACGACTAGAAAAATGTTACAAAATCGTATATTTTTGTTGGGAAATAAATTAACTAATACAAATTATATCGCAGAGATTATTGTATGTATTTGTTAGAAAAATTATTGGACTGTTTTCTAAAACTCATTGAAATTTGATAGGTATTTTTCCTTAAAATTACAAAATGTATATACGCTCAAGCATCATATCAACAGTGGGTCATCTAAGTATCCAATACAAAAATGAAATAGTGCTTGTATTTGGCAACTAAACAACATAACAAATATGTATACTGAAGCTCATCTGGTCGTACATGAATGCGTTTTAAAAGTAAATTCAGAACAAATATTATTATGTTGAAAGCATATATAAAATATAAAGAAATAAATAGAATACATTTAAATAAGTTAATTTGGGTTTTTATTTGAGCTGTTACAAAAGAGATGGACAAACAAATAAGTATTCATTGAATTATTATTGAGTGATTGCCAAGAAAAAATAAGCATGATGAAACTCTTCGTTAACAACGGAATATGAACAATGTTACAAAATGTAAATTTAGAGAAAAGAAAATGCTATATGTTTCTTAAATTATATTAAGTTCTTTGAACATAAATCAACGAATTTTGTACAATTACAATGTTTTAGCTATCTCTTACTTTGTGATATTTTTCATGGTAATATCTACGTTATTTTTTCTTCTCCATCCACTGTATCATCAATCCCTTGCCCTCGCTTGCCTCGCTCATCAAAATTCAAAGCACACTTTGCTAATTGGAATTATCATTTAAAATGACCAACAAAAGTCTTTAATTATGAATTGCCCACAAGCCCTGAGAGAGACAACTTTCTCGGCTTGCCCTATCAATTTCAGATCCCCTCACTCGCCACCTTTGACCAACTGATGCATCTTATTCAATTACAATGTCTCAAATTAGCAGACATTAATATAAGCAGCGGTCGCTCTTTTCTTTCTCTCTCTCTCTGTTCCCGAAAGCGAAAGGAATACCAAAGAAAGGAAAAAACAATGCGAAGGACCCACGCATCATTAGGAAAATGGCGTCGAAATTATAGAAATTACCAGACGGTAAATGAGGCGCATTTATTTGAATGTAATCCATTATGAAATCGCATAATGAAGAGATTAGCACGCATACGAGACGCAATTAATAAATGACCCGTCCAGCAAAAAGGGCCAAACAAAGCAGACTAGGCAGGAAAGGGAATGGGAAAGGGAAGAGAGCCAATAGCTTGGCTCTTTGCGTGTCGGACAAAAGAAATCTAATAAATTAGGACAATGGCAATCATTAGTTGTGGATGCCACGCATATGACGCACAAGTATAAATCAGTTCTTAAAGTTCTTGGCACACAAGAAGATTCCATTCCCTGGCCGGCCAGGTGGCCCAGACAATGGTCGACGCTTAATAATGCCTTAATTGTGCCTCAAAAGACCACCAAAAATTCCATTGAAGCAGCTGGCCTGTTATTAACCCATTGATGCACAGCTTTTAATAGCTTTATAGAAAGTTTTCTCGAACACTTTGCACTTCATTAAACTTGGGCTCGACTTGAACTGAGCAAAGCAGCCACACAGACAAGCGGCCTACCAAAAATGGATATTCCCGTGGTCATGTCCTGGCCTCATTCTCATCGATAATTAACCACAGGAACTTCCCCAACAAAGGCCTGGTGTGGCCTGGTCTGGTCTGCTCTGGTCTGGCCTGGGTCGAGGTTTGAGGCTTCTTCATAAAATATAATTAAAAATGTGCCGCTGATTTCACTCAAAGTGAGGCAAAAGTGAAAGCGAGAGCGAATGTAAAAGCGAATGGCTTAGGGAAAATTTAAGGGAACTATAAGCCGCTTTTGTGGGAAATCATAAAGGAAGCATCGATTGGGTATCTATGATGGAGGGGCTAAAGTCGAAGTTAATTGATAAAAGGTAAGTTAGACGGCAAAGTAATTACTACTTGCAATGAATAGGTAATGTTCTGAGATTGAGGAGAAATGTTTTCCATTAATTAACATATGGCTACTAAGAGAAGAATTGATTTACCTATAAAATACAATCTCATTTACTAAATTGATGTTTCATGAGAGTAGTCAATTGTTGTTAGTGATAACATGAAGAATACATAATAGACATATTATTAGAATATTTACAAGTTCTCCTAATATTTATTTACTAATTGAATTGAAGGTGAATTAGAAATAATTTACATTAAATTTAAAATGAATGTTCTTCAGTTAAATGAAATAATGAAAACTTTGACAATGCATATTAACTTCATTGTTGTAAAGTAAAATGTTGTACAAGACAATATACAAAGGAAAATTGCCGAAATTTGAGAGATTGTAAAAATGAGGGTAAAGCAATCGTCGAGAAGATTAAATAAGCTAAGTATTAAGTAAGTTTTCGAACTCAATCTAAAAATGTAATTTTAAATTATTGTTGCTGTAAAGCTTTTGAATGTTGCAAAACTGCTGGGGACAGCTGTATTTCACCGAGATCTATGTTAAGAAATTCAGTTTGAGGGGTTAACATCAGCTTGGCAGCTACTTTGCATGCAGCCAAGCAATTCTAAGCCACCTGCAAAATTCAGCAGAGTGACAAATTTTTGTAACTGGAAAGCGAAAAACCATTTAAATAGTCGTAAAAATGTGCGACGACAAGCGGGCAATAATATCGTGAAAGGCAAATCGCCCAGGCTCACGGCCACGCCCCGTCTTTTTGCCATGGCTAAAACCCCTTCTTGGCATTACTTGATACTCGTACTCTTGCTCTCGTACATATCTGTGCTCCCAATATTTTTGTACTTTAGACGCTGTCAGCTGCGCTTACAAGCGGCCAGGCAAATTGAAAACTGTTAAGCATTCGCGATGGTAAAAGCAGCGGTAAGGACAACGATAACAACAACAACAAGAACAACAACAAGGACAACGACAACGACAACGCGAACGAGAGCGACAACGACAACGACAATGACAACGACAACGACAACGAAGACGACAGCGACAAATGGCGGCACTTGTTCATGAAAATTTAAATTGCAAAATGGGCTCAATGTGGGTGTTAACAATCAAGCCGCCCTCCGCCTCCATCCCTCTCTTTGTTCCCCACACAGCTGCCTTTAGTCTCTCTGAAGGCAGCCAAAACCCTTGGCCAATATTTGTCTTTTAATTACCTGCAAAGTGTCAGCCAGCTGTTGGCTGAGTGAAATTTGTTGCCACATGCCACCATCCTGCCACCGCCAATGGCTTCGAGAGCATTGTCTTTTAATTATTAGATTGATGACACTTTGCCATGTTCTTGAATCAAGTACAACGAGCGAATTTCAATTTGCGTAAACTGTAATTAATAATAACTGGAAGTCTTGGACCAGAAGAAAATACACAGCTACCATAAATGTTTGCTGGTGACAGTTGTAGAAGAATATTTAATATTTGGGCTTTTCTAATTTATAAACAAAATATAACAATATATTAAAATAAATAGCAAGATTTAATCGTTGACAAATGGAACAAATATTAGAAGATGAAGCTAAGGCGGAGAATAATTTTAGAGACTTTTTAATTTACAGTACAATGTTGCGATGCATATAACTGCACATTACGGATTATTGTTGAATCTGTTAGTTATCAGCTTTTTATTTTGTATGTTAAGCCTATCAGCTTAATGTACAATCGATTTATTTTTAAATCTATTGAGTAGCACCATTTATCATCCCAGCAGATGCATTGCATTGTACTTAGAAAGGCAAATGTTTGAGCACTCTATTTGAACAATAAATTATAGACGAAGTTAAATGTTTTTCTGATGGCGCTCATTGATACTCATGGAGACTCTCCTTCATCAAGATTAACAATTTTACTTGAGTATTTTTAAAATAATGAAGAGACCTTTCTACATTCTTTAGAAATGTGTGACTATCTGTGTGTGAATCCCACTTGTGAAGTTTTTTATCATAGCAAAAAATGTTTTTTATTTCTTTTCAAATATATAAACTCTCTACAATAGAGGAATCGGGTAATTATTACACATGTTGGAATATGCCATAGAGTAATTCTTTATTTTCAGACTCCCCTCCCCCAATGCCATGCATTGCAAAGCATTGTTTATAACAACAAGTATTTTCACTTATTTTTGTTATTGTAGATTTTACTCACATAGATAAACATAAATTCAGATATTTATTGGGTATACGATGAAATGAAAAGAAATATTTTGCAGCGTACTTGAAGTGGACCAACTCGTTTAGAGGGAACTCTATTCTGTCAAACCCTTTGCCGAAATTAAATAAGACGAATTGGTACCAAAAACGATGCGTGTATTTGAGTTTGATTGTGGCGAGGGAATGTTACAAAAGAATACAAATTCTGTTACGATAACAGCACAGCAATAAGACGAATTCATAATCAGCTTTGAAAGAGGCTTACAGAGTTTTGGCATGATATGCGTGAGAACAATAAAAAGCTTAAACGAACTAATAATTATTCTAAGTGTTGATGACAATGTACATACAATACCAGCACAATGTACATACAATACAATACCACACGTCTAACAAATTCAATTGGCAATGACCTGATGTATGTCTGCTTCCGATCCGGACCCTTCTTCAGATTGAGCATTTTAAATCATAGATTTTAAAATATACTTTTTTAATAATTTAATAACTATTGGAACAGCAGGCGGTGCCTTTTAGTAGCATTCTACGTGATTTTATTATTTTGTAGACCGAAAACTCATTTCACGTTCAGCTTTCACAGCGACAACTACATACAAACAGAAAATTAACAAATACAATTCCCAAACGAACAAAAAAATCCGAAATATTGTAAATAAGTAAGTAGTCAATATCCTCAAAGCAGTAATAGATGCTGACGAGCCTCTGCATTTGCTTAGTATTCAGAATGCTACGTCTGTTGAGAAACTCCTCGGTGAACCGCAGCTCGCGGATCGCCTGCCAGCTGCTTGCAAGAGGCTATGCCAAGGATGTCAAGTTCGGGCCAGAGGTGAGGGCGATGATGCTGCAGGGCGTCGATGTCCTGGCAGATGCTGTGGCCGTTACGATGGGTCCCAAGGGACGCAACGTGATCATTGAGCAGAGCTGGGGATCGCCAAAGATCACCAAGGACGGCGTCACGGTGGCCAAGTCCATTGCGCTCAAGGACAAGTTCATGAACATCGGCGCCAAGCTCGTGCAGGATGTGGCCAACAACACGAACGAGGAGGCTGGCGACGGCACCACAACGGCCACGGTGTTGGCTCGAGCCATTGCCAAGGAGGGCTTCGAGAAGATCTCGCGAGGTGCCAATCCCGTGGAGATCCGACGTGGCGTCATGCTGGCCATTGACGCGGTCAAGGACAATCTCAAGAAGATGTCGCGGCCCGTCAACACGCCCGAGGAGATCGCACAAGTGGCCACGATTTCGGCGAATGGCGACATCTCGGTGGGCAAGTTGATCAGCAATGCCATCAAGAAGGTGGGACGCGATGGCGTCATCACCGTCAAGGACGGCAAGACCCTGAACGACGAGCTCGAGGTGATCGAGGGCATGAAGTTCGATCGCGGCTACATTTCGCCGTATTTCATCAACAGCTCCAAGGGCGCCAAGGTTGAGTTCCAGGACGCCCTGCTGCTCTTCTGTGAGAAAAAGATCAAGGCGGCCTCCAGCATTGTGCCTGCTCTGGAGCTGGCCAACTCGCAGCGCAAGCCACTCGTCATCATTGCCGAGGACGTCGAGGGCGAGGCGCTCTCCACCATGGTCGTCAACCGCCTCAAGGTGGGCCTGCAAGTGTGTGCCGTGAAAGCGCCCGGATTTGGCGATAATCGCAAGGAGAATCTCGCCGACATGGCCATTGCCAGTGGCGGCATCGTCTTCGGGGACGACGCCAATCTGGTGCGGCTGGAGGACGTTAAGGTGAGCGACTTTGGACGCGTGGGCGAGATTGTGGTGACCAAGGACGACACCATGCTGCTCAAGGGCCATGGCCAGAAGCCCATGGTCGACAAGCGTGTGGCCAACCTGCGCGAGGCCATCGCCGAAACCACCTCCAACTATGAGAAGGAGAAGATGCAGGAGCGTCTGGCCAGACTCTCCTCCGGCGTTGCTCTGCTGCGCGTGGGCGGCTCCAGCGACGTGGAGGTCAACGAGAAAAAGGACCGTGTCAACGACGCCTTGAATGCCACGCGAGCTGCCATCGAGGAGGGCATCGTGCCTGGCGGCGGCACCGCGCTGCTGCGCTGCATCGCCAAGCTCAACGACCTCAAGGGAGCCAACGAGGACCAGAACATGGGCATCGAGATCATCCGGCGTGCCATGCGCATGCCCTGCATGACGATCGCCAAGAACGCCGGCGTCGACGGTGCCATGGTGGTGGCCAAGGTGGAGATTCTCGACGGCGACTACGGCTACGATGCCCTGAAGGGTGAATACGGCAACATGATCGAGCGGGGCATCATTGATCCCACCAAGGTGGTGCGCACTGCCATCATCGATGCTGCCGGAGTTGCCTCCTTGCTGACCACCGCTGAGGCCGTGGTCACCGAGATGCCCCTGGAGGATGCTAGTCCTGCTGGCGGCATGGGCGGAATGGGCGGCATGGGAGGCATGGGCGGCATGGGCGGCTTGGGTGGACTGGGCATGTAGGTGAAAAGTAGAGAACAGTCTGTGTAGAATACCACACAATATGCGGGAGAGATTACACCTTGAATATTCATAAGTTACACTCAAGCTCAACGTTTTCGCCATTTCAAAATACATTTAGACGTACTACATAATAAACTCGTGTTTGAAGCTCTAGAAAAACAAATTCTGGCATTTTCTATTAATTGTCTAGAAAACTGATTATTTTAGTATTAGCTAACTCTGTAAAAACATTTACATTTTAATTATAATAAATGTATCCATACTGTAAATAAGAAATTAAATTTGATAATTGCGTCGCACAGATATATTTTTGCTTTAAATTTGCGAATTTAAAAAGGCAATTTAGCATCTCCAGAGAACTTGACAACATTTCCCTTTTCAATTTGTTACCCATTTCATTATTTCGGCTCTCTTCGGTCTGCCTCCGAGCGGAGGCAGGAAGTGCTCTCTTACACATGTCAGCGTTTGTTGTGCTTTGTCAAAGCTGCCTCTGTTAACCACTTGTTGTCTGTGTCTGTTCCGGACTCCATATTCTTTATTCATTTTTTCTGTACGGCTATAAAATGTTGTGTGTGGCACAGAGAGACGTCATATTGCACTGGACTCTAATTGTGGCAAGTATAAAGGATACAAATAGAGGTCTGCACTTGACTTTTATGCAGTTTTCAGTTTAACTTTTTAACATTTATGCTGGTCCCCGTGTGTGTGTGTGGGATTTGTTCCGTTGGTTTGGTTTTGCGGCCACTTGAGTGGCCTCGCGCCTAAGCTTATGCAACGGCAACACTTGATGCTTCTCAGCCTGGTGTCGCCTTGGCGAAACAAGCATCTTGACGAGCTGCGCTCATCATCAGCTCGTGCACATTGCTCAACGGCGGGGAAAAACTTGCAGCCCTCAAGCCAAAGCAACGCATCATCATCAGCTTCGCGTGCCACCCAGTTGCATGCCCCACATCGTGGCTTGGCATGGCTTGCGGCTTATCCGGCGCATTTGTTACAGTTGTGGCAGAGGCATCTTGAAGCTTGCTGCTTGCAGCTCTGTCTGTTGTTGCTGCGCAAATTGCATGCAATTTCGTGTGATGTTCAAGTGGCTGTTAAAAAGATGATGATCCAGCAGCAACCACGTGTCTTAATGATGCTACAGTGTCATCTCGTTGAATGCAACAAGGCGACACTTAATTATGAAAAAGGCCGCATCAAGTGTCGTTGCACGTTGCAAGGTGCACTTGCTAAGCTGCTCGCTGCTCCACGTTGCGCATACGCCACATCTAACAGCAAATTTACGACTCTGGCTAATCCCATGCGCTTAGCGCATTAAATCAGCTCCAAAATGGCCATAAAATTGCTTGTGTTCATGGCGAACATTTCAAAAATTGACAATTTATTGCCAGAACGCGAACAACAAAAAGAGCAGCCAGCAACATATAAAAAAAACAGAAGTATGTTGAAAAAAAAAGAAGACAAATAACAGTGATTCAAAATTGCTGTTCAAGTGTCAACGAAATTGCTGAAAAACATATATTTATTTGAAATTGTAGAATATGGTATTGAAGAGAATAAGAATAAAACTCAGAGGATAATATTTAAATTTAGAAAATGTCACATCATGGATACAATTTAATAAACGTATTGAACTATTTAAAGAGGAATAGTTATGAGAGATAAGTATTTGGTATATAGTGAAAATCCACTACTAAATGTTTTTTTATAGAACAAAAATCATTGAAAAATAAATTTTATTTTTATTTCTACTTTTCTCAGAGAAATCAAATCAAATTTATGCTGAGCAAAAAACAAATTGCCTTTTGACCACAGTTGGACCCTACTCCAATGCATTGGCTGGAGGGCAGTTTGTGAAATTTATTTTACATTTGATTTTGATTTTTGTTTGTTGTGGCAACTGCAACATAGGCATGCAACATCGTGGCCAGCACAATGCTACATGCACTTTTACATATGGCCATTGTTATGATTTATGGGTCAAAAATATTTCAGGCGCACTTCCTGCGAATGTTTTGCCACTTTATGCCACACACTTTTGTGTTTGAAGCGAGGAGCTGCTTAACCGGGCCAAATTTCAATTTCAATTTGCACCCCATCAAAAGACAAACAAAACGCGACACAAGTCTTTGAACTTTTGCCATAAGCATATTGCCTTTTGGCAGTGCCGAAGTCTCGAATTGTGGCCAGAGCCAGGACGACATGTGGAGCAATTCAAATTGTTGTTCCTCGTTGTTGTCAGCTGCAGTCGCGTCTGGAGCGTCGTGTAACATTTTGCCACCTCCTTCGACAAGCACAATTTTTGTTTGGCTCTTTGCTGTTTTCTGTTTTCTGTCTGATGCCTGCTGCCTGCTGCTAGGCGCCCCATTGTCCAAATCCTGGCTGACAAAACTCTTGGCTGTAATTGAATTCCATGTTTTATGGCCCCCCAAAAAAAGCACCCCATTCTGCTCAAGGTGCTGGCAAAACAATTGCCACATTCTCATTCACTCATCAGTCGATGGAATGTCATCTACAAAACAGAGAATCTTCGAACCTGGCGTTCATCTCTCTCTGCAAATACATAAGCGGAAGCGGCAGTCAAACGTGTTGCCAAATCCAAACTGCATTCGCATTTAACATGGCCTGCGTTCCACTCACATATGGCATCGGTGCAACGCACGCTCGCCCGATCAGGAAATGCAACCCATTACATTGGTTCGGCTTACAATCGTTTTGCCACATGCAACTGCCTTGTGCCTCGGGCTGTCGTTTTTCGGGTGGCAGGGTCATCAAGTGGCCATTTCTAATTTCCTGCCCAACTGCAGTCCCATTGTTGTCCATGGCAATTCGAAACTGATACACACTCAGACACACACAAATTTATAAAACGATTTTGGGGCCTGGAAGTTTTAAATGTGCTGGCGTTACGTGAGAGTTTTGAAGTATGCGTTTGTCCCTTCTCGACATTTCGATTAATTGAATTTGCAGTTGCAAGAGCCTAGAGTTGATCACCTCTTTGCAGTGCTCCCAAATTAAGGCCACTCTTGGATTATCCACCTAAATCAGCGTCAAATATTATGCATTTCAATTGAAAACTTCAGTTTCAGGAAAATAAAGTTCATTGCACATAATAATCAAAGACTTTATTAAACAATAGCTTTCCATGAGGCCGAAGGCAATCAAATGGAAAGGTCAAACAACCAAATTAATTGCATGCAATGCAAATAATGCGGTAGTCCTTGGGCTCTTTGGGCTTTTAACATACATATTTTTTTCAATTACATGAAGCCAATAAACTGTTTAATTCTGGAGCTTACTCGCAATTAAACTGTAGCAACGACAAACAACAAGCGCTGAAATGTATTTAAACTCACGAATACTTTAAAAATGTGGGAAATAAAAAAAACAGGTTATTGACAATTTGATTTCTATATGCTTTAAGAATTTAAATCAAGTTGAAATGTGTTTTAGATACATACAATATGGGTTAGTTGTAGCACTCAACAACTTAGCTTTCTTGAAACTTCTTTGCAATGTTGCCAGTTGTTTTGCCTTAAGGGACGCCACAACACACACACACACACATATACATCACTGTCTCATTGTGTATGCATTCGGCGCATTAAGTGGCGACATGTGTTGCGAGCAGACAGCACAAGGATACTGGATACTGGGAGGCACAACATGGCGCTTGAGAAATGGCAGCCAAAAGAAGGCAGGCTGGTGTTAATAGAATCCAGCATTGAGTGAGTTGCATTCTAATCTGCAACTCTGACCACAAGAGCATGGCCAAAGCACAAACTGGCAGCCCAGTTGCCATTTCCTGCGTCACATTAATCAAACTCTTAATGCCATTGCCAAATGCTGTGTCAGTCAATCGAAATGAACCCGACCGTCGGCCGTCGACTGGCAGTAATAAAATCTTCATTTTCATAACCAATTTTGAGCAATGCAGTGGATGGAAAGCGCCAAACCAGCAAACCCAGCACCTTTTGTTTTGATTTCAGCTTTTCGCTTCGATTTCCTGCTAATTAAGTAGCGTCGTCAGTCGCCATGCCAACTGCAGCATTCTGTGTGCCCTGTCAGCAGGTGGCGACAGCAGCAGCCAAATGAAATTTCCTTCAAATTGGAACAAAAACCCATACACATGCATACACATATGTGTGTATGTGAATGCGTGAGCGTAAATTGAAATATCAAGCTGTGGCGGGTTGCGGAACATTGTGGCACATTCGGTGTTTCCAATCAAAAATTACATCTTTATTGCTGATTAGTCCGATGAAGTGAAATGTGTCTGGGAATTGCGAAAATCTAATCTGAAATTTATAATCCAAAGCAAATTTATATTAATTACTTATTCGATTAATCTGCACAAATTATTGACAATATTATAATTGGGTTAGACTCATCAATATTAATCAACGTTCATTACTCAATTAACTTAACATATTAAATAATTCATTGTAGTCTATGAAAATAATTGAATTTCAGCATGAATCACTTATTCAAAACATATAATTGAATGGTTTTTTACATTTCAATATTCTCTCAGTTGTCTCTTCAAATGTTTAAATATTTAACACTAAAGTGTTGACCTTTCGCATATGAATTATTTATGTTATGACAATATATTATTTCGATTTATTTTGTTGTTGTTTCATATGCAAGAATCTAGTTCTACATTTGGTCAGTCGATGAAAATGCCTCATTAATTATTCAATGCCAAATTGGTTTAGTCCGAGGGTTTTGGTGGCAATAAATGTGCCCAAATCGCATAAATATTTTGCAAATATTCATCTACTTTTAGTGCATTCGTTTGGGCATCAGCATTAAGGAAAAGTCTGCGCAAACCTTTACATATAATTTATTTATTAAACACTTGGCCAAAACAATTTGGCCATCGTTTGCTCGGCCGAAAGTCACGTAGCGAATGCATAAAAATTCCGTAAAAGTCGCAATGGCACCCAAAAAACCGGAATGCCAAAAGCTCGGCATGCATTTATGCAAAACGAGAAACAAGAACGGATAGAAAAAAAAACAAGTACACTGAATAATAGTCTCCAGAAAGATACCCTCAATAAAAGATATTCGTATTAATCTTAACAAAATATTCATACAAAAATAATTTTGAAAAGCGTGCTTTCGAAGCATGCACGAGATTTGATACATCTGATATGAATTATAAACAATTATTACAATTTTAAATAAATTATAAAATAAATAGATTATATATACATATATATATATTTAAACAAAAAATAACGTATACATATATAACTGTTTTATTTATATTCGAATTTAGTAAATTAGATCAGGCTTAACCCGTTCCTGCAGAATCCCCATCTTATAGAGTTTTTATGGGTACAGGGTGTTGAAAGTTAAGCAACATTCAAGTGTTGTGCGTGTCGCACTAATTTGCGTCAGTCGTCAGAGTCGACGACAGCACGCACAACTTATAAAAATTTCAAGGCAAAATGGCAAATGGATGTGGAAGTAGAAGTGAAACAGTTGCATGTCCAGAATAGTTGGCATAGCAATTTACCAGTTTGCATAATTCAAGAGGCTGAAACTGAGACAGACTACGTGTAAAGCTGTCGAAATGGTTTGAAAGGCTGCAAATACGTGGAAGAAGTGGAGAACCACACTCAACGTAGCTGTAAATCTAATTGCATTAGCACCGCAATTAAAACACATCGCCTTGGCCAATATCCCAAGAAACTCGTTCCAACCGCAAAAGGCGTTCAGAATATTGGCCAAGTGATTAGTTAAAAGATGTCCAATTCAAATTCAATTCAATGCAATTCAATTTCAATTCCGATTTCTCAGAAATTCACATTTCGGTTGCTGCGGCTTTTGTGGCATACACACACACATACACTCATAAATACGATGGTGTGTGTAAAATGTATTTAGTTATAGCTATATGTGGCACTCAGTCGTATGTAAATATCTTTTGTTATTGTACGGAATAAGATTTATTTGTGTTTATATTTACGTGTTTGTCTGGCTTTGGCCATAATTCAAGTCTCGAGCATTTGGTTAACCGCAAATTTCTGAAGTTGGTGGGTGTGTTTGTGTGTAAGAGTGTGCGTGGGTGTTCGTGGGAGTACGTGGGTTGCTAACGGCAACAATTCTGATGTGAGTGGCGAAGCAGACTTCATAATTTCCTTGCGGTTTGATGCCAACAACAATAATATTAATCAATACTCGATTGATTCCTTATCAATGCTATTCAGAGCCCCTAAATATTTTAATTGACTTTTCAAATGAATAATTATGACAAACAGGATTGCGTAAACTTAACTTAAGATGGGTTAACATGTTAACTGGGTTTATATAAATAATGCATTTCTCTCTTAGCATTGTCAATAATTGGATGAGAAACCACAATTGAAAATAGTTTAATGCCATTTAGTAAAAGGCGAATGCATATTGGGATGTCCACACAACACATAAATTAGATCTGATTAATTATTATACAAAAAATAATCTAATAATATTCGACCGCTACATGCACAAATATTTCTCCACTTATTGGTTTTGTTTTTGCCACTCAATAACAGTCTTATGTGTGGACTATATAGATTGTTAATAAGGACACTCAAACTGTGCGTTGGGATCAATCGTTTTTCCATCTACATGTTACAAGTTGCATTGGCTAACGGAGCGTATGCGTAATGTGCAACACATACTTGGTCAATTCAATTCTTGGCGTTTCGTGGTTAATGTAATGCGGTTTCCTCTAACTGGGCTGTGAAAGCGAGAGGTTGGCTTGGCAAAGGAACGACTCGTCTGTGGCGCTGTTGACGTGCTGTAAATTTGAAAACAGTCAGACAGCCTGGCAGCTGGGTGGCAACATACACATGCTACGAGTTGCATAAAGAGTTGCATGTTGGCTCAAAGCAAACGGTTTCTGAAGCTGTTTTGTGTGCTGACTGCTTTATTTGTGTGCGGGTTTGTACAACAAATTAACTGCGGTAAGTTCTGAAGCTGCTGCACCCAATGCCAGTCAGTCAAATAACAGAGTGGGCAGCCAGGAAGAGCCCATGGGGGGGCAGACGATGCAACGTTGGCGACGTTGTTAGCTGCAAGTGATGAACCCAGTTTTGCGGTTTGTTTGGGTACTGGAAAGCATATCTTTCTCCTCTGTTCTGCCCTGTTGTGTTGGGTTAAATGGTTTGTCTGTTTCAGAACATTAATTTCGTTGCCAGTTGATGGAAACAATCTTATACGATTTGCACACATGAAGTTGTTTATGACAGAAATTAAAAGACTGAAAGTCATGTAAATGGCATTTTGTGGCAATCATTTTAGTTGATTTACTGCATTTCAAAGGTTTGACAGCCACACTGCAACAAACTAATTGAATAACAAATATTTCAATTTCAATTTCTGTAGAAAATTACAAATTTTAAGACAATTCGCAATTTGAATGATGGATTCACATGGATTTCATTTAAAATGCAGTTTGGCCATCAGTTTTTAATTTATGCAGAGCAATAAGATATCTAAAAATATCTTTTTTTACTTGGCTGTCTGCAATTTATACCACTTAAGTTACAACATTTAATCAACTAATTCCAACATGTAGTATTTTAATTAGAGTACAAAGTTCATTTGAAATGTTGTTTTTTTTTTGATAAGTTAAGAGCTGTTCCCTTTTATCATGTTAGAGTCCGGTATGTGTCACTGTAATTGCGTTAAATTATTTTCTTTCCTTAGAATATCTTTAATGTCAATGCTTAGAGCTAACCAACTTGAAGTGTTGTTTAAGAGCCGCAAAGGCAAAACCCTGATAAGTCCTTTGCAGTGCACGTACTTCAAAAATGTTCCATTAAACTATTGCCATAAAATCAATGTGAAGCTGCAACATCTACAGTTGGAAGTCGCCAAATGGGAAACACGTATTGCATTGATGTTGACCCATTCCATCCTTTTCTTGCAACAAACTGAACAACTCTGGCCACGTCTTTTGGGGTCAACTTGGATGGCATTTGGATCATGCATTTTGCATGCAGGAGTGAGAACTTATATCGAAACAAGACTATTAAAAAAGTGCACATTAAAGTTGTCAATTGGAGAACTTGGGCGCTTGTTAGCTCAGCTCTGTAATACACAAAATGAAGTGCAATTATCTGAAAAGTAGTTGTTCTATTTGGAGCTCCAATTGGCGTCGCCTCTCGCCCCCGTCATTTGTGACCATTTGCGTGCTTTTGGTTAATTTGATTGTAAACTCGCGATAAAGGCCAAACACCTCAGCCCAACTTTGGTCGGTGTGTTTGGGCGTACCTGGCGCATAATTGAACAATAAATTAAATGAAGTAGGAGGGGACGCAAATGGAATGCAACGCCAGAATTGGAATTGCCGCGAAGCAATGGCCATTTTTTGGTGCAGTTCCGATTTGCGGGTCAATTGAACTGTACGCTCAGATATCCCTTAGACCCGCATAGAACCCTTCAATTTCTCCAGGGCTCACATCAATAATGCATGCTCCAATGAGTTTGCCGGGGGCGGCAATAATTCAGTGAAAATAGAAATTTTGAATAAAAGAATCAGATAATTTGCTTAATGAACAAGGCTTCAGTTCTCCGGAGTAGGCCTCAAATTTATTCTAAAATTAAATTAGTGCATTAATATATTAAATTCATAGCTGCGTATTAATTATTGCGACAATTGCATAACATTTTTAATAACCAAATTGACCAAGTGACCAAAATGACGGTAAAATGAGTGTGAATGATTCTGTTAAAAACGTCAGTTTGTTCTCAATTTAATAATTCATATTGGAGAGCAAATTTATTTTTCGAAATTACCTTCCTAATGCATTTTCAATTTTACTTTCACGTGTATTAATTTCAAATTGTATTTAATTTGCAAGACAAATGAAATATTTATCAATTATTAATTTTCAACACTATCGAATATTACATTTTCACACATCACATTTGTAGTCAAATTAATGTGTTCACAGACAGATTTCGTATGCTTGCCAAAATAAATTATATGTAATAAGAGCTAAGCAATTATTTAAAGCTCACAATTTGCAGCGAGGGCAAATTAACTTTGATGTTTTGAATTCCCTCTCGGCAATTAAATTTCCAAATGAGGGTATTTTAATTTATTTTATATGCGTACAATTCACTGTAACCCTGTAACTCTATATTAATTTATAATTTCACAGTGGCTTGTATTAATATTTATATTTTGAATTTTTTGTTTGTTAAACTTCTGAAGCAATCTCATAGCATCCCTTACAGAGCATTCTACCGTCGCGTCCATTCAAATGCTGTCCTCCAACTTATTGGACCAGTCATTTTACGGTCTGGCAATCAATTGCCAGAACAAAACACTTCTGAGGAGGCCCTTGAATCGGAGTACGAGGTGTGTGACTCAGAGTATGTATTGAGTTTACTTTCAATTGGGATTAAGCCAGAACATTATGCTATACTGGAATTCGGAGAGCGAGAACTCGAAAAAGGGGATGGCAAATAATCAACTGATCAAATCAAGTACGTAGCAGCTGCATTTACAAAGAACGTGGATCCTCATGCCATTCCCGGTCTCAGCCAATTTAGGCAAACAGTCGCCTTATGTGCAAATAGCGGTGGGAGCCGGAGGAGGCTTTGTTTCTGGCTATGCCTTGTTTAAAATTTTCAAAATTGTGTCCTTTGTGACTGGAAGTGCAATTTTAGCCGTAGAACTAGGTCTTCAAGCTGGCATAATCACCATACATTGGGATGATATGATCAAGATGTTTGGCTTGGAGCAAGAACCGGACAACCCACCACGAATCCCAGGAAGAGCACCGACACCAGATCCACGATTTTTCGATGCCTTGGCAAATATTAAGAACACTATGCTGAACAGTGCTCGATTGTACTGCGCTTTTGTTGGTGGATTCTTGATCGGCATGGGAGTGTCGTAACGCGTATAATAAATCAGATTATGTAAACAAGCATTTGCTTTATATGAAAATAACAAAATAAATATATAAATTATTTTGTAAATCCTTCAGAAATGTAATAGAAATGTACTCCACATGCACTCTTCCTTTCTTTTTGCTTTCTGTTTCTCTGAAAGTTTCCAGGCACAACTTGAAACTTGTAACAACATTTTCATGCGCTTTTAAACATTTCAATTTTCCACCCACGTAAATTTATGCATAAGCAAAGTTTTTCATACCCATGGCTAGGCGAGGGACTCTGGGGGCAGCAGGAGGTGCTCTGGGAGGCATGTGGCATGTGGCATGTGTTAAGCAAGTGTCACATTTATCGTCATCATCTCAACGAAACAGCCAAACGAAATGCAAATGTGCAAACAGCAACTAGTAAGTCCACGAACCAAAACAATTTTCAGCCAATGGTCATATATGTTCATATATCTTTTATGTAGATGAGTACATTTGTATGTATGTATATATGTTTTCCAACACTTATTGATTTGTAGTCTCTTGCTATAATTAAATGTTAATATTTCGAATCACTAAGAACAGTTCTCAACTGCAAACATCTGATGAGCTCAATTCGCTTGAGATGAGACCAAACTATTCATATAGCTATTCTTTTGTTGACTCATTTTACTGTAGTGAATCACATTCGAACCTCTCTATATTCATAACATATATTTTATTTTTATTTAAATGTGTTATTCAAATATGTGTTGTGTTTTACTATTTTTCCCCGTTTCAAGTACGCTTATTTTTTAAATTCGTCGTCTAGGTATAAACTCTTGGTAGACTACAAAATGAATACAGACATGTTGTTCACTGCAGTTTTACACTCACATGAGTGAAGCTTTAGCAGAAGCTGCATTTTTAAATACTTGCCACTACACTCTCATTTTAGTATTTAATTTTTAAATTAAAGCACTTTTGCGCTTAAATAGTTTTATTTTCTTCACTTTGTCACCGCCGCGGGTCTCCCCTGTGGTGAATGGCCTGGCTCGTTGGTTGGTTGGGTCTTGTATTATTTCGTTTTATGCTTGTTCTTTTTCTTTTTCATTTAATTTTTTATTTTTTTTAGCTGGTAGCTTTCTTTCATGTTTACTACAAAAGCGGCAACAGCAAATGAAGAGGCAGAGTCTGAGGCAAAAGTTCCGACTGAAGAATCCTGCACAGTGCGAGGCTGATGCGGTGAGAGATGTTGGCAGAGAGGAGCATGAATGAATAGGTATGAGGGATTCACGTGGGATTCCAGTATTTTTAGCTTGAACTGCAGGCCAAGCATGAGAATTTAATGAGCAGCGTTGGGGCTTTGCAATTGCAGTGAGAGTTTTGTGCAGTTTAAGTTTTAATCGGGTTATTGCCATGGACAGTGCTATTTGAAATAGATATCACAACAAATGGATGTGTGTACACATATTTTCCCTTCTAATGTGCAAACAACTTTAAATAACAACAATGAACAGGAATCGAACCGAAAATCATTCCGCAATTATTTTGATTTTCATTTGCGGTTGTGTTCAAATTTAGTTTTGGTCAAAACTAGTCAAACATATTACACAATCGTTAGGAGCGTAGAGTTTTGATTGGGTTTACCTCCAGTTTGCTTTGTTTGCCATAAACAATTATTGGCATTTATTGTTTGGCTATTGGAATTTGCTTTTGCATTGTAAATATTCTGTTTAAATAAGATATTACTATGGCTTATGCATTTGCGGTTATTTTTGAGCAAATAATTTTATGTGTTAATTTGGCTGGTAAATTGAAATCGATAGTCTAAAGTGGCTATGATTTGGTTTTTCATTCAAAAATATTAATAAAATAAATATTTATTTGTTATCTTCATTTAGTGTCAAGTCTAGTCAATATAAGAGTCAAATTCTTTAGCCAATCAGCATATTTTCACTCAGTTTTCGATCGAGCCAATCAACAAGCATTTATTGCCCCTGTCTCTGCTTCTGGCTTTTTAGCTTTTGGCAATTTATTCGAACTGGACAATGCTAACTTGACTTAACATTTATTTGGCTTTGGGAAGTTGCATAATTAAAATGTCCAAACGGAATTGACTTTAGAAATAACAGTTGCTTGTGGCTTTTCTAGCCACAAAAGAAAATATTTTATTCTGGTAATTGCATTACTCATACGACGTGTGGCCCTGATAATGCATTTCTTGTGTTCTTGTCTGGCAAGTTTCGGTTTAATTCGTAAATTTGTTTTCCTCTTCCAGACAGACAGAGTAGACAACCAATAGACAGCCTTGGCTATTTGTTATTTATTTTTGACTATGCACACAACTCGATCTTTCCTTTTCAGCCTGTTGTCGTAAAATTCGAACTTCATTTCAAATTGTTGTGCACATTTCCAAAGGATGTCCAAATCTGACACTTGTGGCCACTCTTGAGTTGTCCAGTAGCATGTGCAGTCTCTACATGCTTTTAAAAGCACATTCAACAATTCTACTTAAAAATAAACGTGGACTTATAAAGTTGCTAACTCTTTTTGTACATACAAATCATTAAATTGAAACATTAGTAGAGAACCTAAAAATTGACTAATTTTTACTACATTTATTAACAATACGTATTTTAGATATATTCATATTTAATTGGCGACAGTCGTCAAACTCTATTAACAAAAACAGTTTAAATAGTGTTATTGGCATTATTAACGTATTATTGGATTGTTATTACATTATTTTTCTGTTTTGTTCAAATAGTAAAGCCACAATACACATTGACAATAATATCTACAATAATGGCAATGAAATTGGTTGGTAGTTTGATTGCAGCCATGACAACATTTTTAAGGGCTCAATTGATTCAGTCAGGCATAAGACTATAATGATATCATTAAAATCGTTAGCGACAAACTGTTTTAATAAACAAAAACTTTATTACCGTTAAGTGGAAAATTAAAGTCGTTCCGTGATATCACTTTAAAGCTGACTCGAGTTTGGACAAAGTGTGTTCTAGAAGGGACAGGAGGAGGCCAGGCGGATGTAATTTCCAGCTCAAATTGCCAGGCCAGGCACATGTTTGACTGGCTAAGGGCGCGCCTATAAATCTAAACGGAGTGGGCGTTAACTGGGCCTAAGTATCAAGACGGTTGGTTGCCAGACTTTCTGTCTATCTGTCTGTATGTCTGGTTGGCATTACGTGCAAATAGTTACGTGAAATTATTTCCGGCTTCAGTTACTAATATCATTCTCTCCTTGAATTTCTTTTGAATAGACTTGCAAGGAAGTTGCATTCAACTTTGTTCTCTTTGAGGTCTCAAATATACCCCATTGTTGTTCTTGTTGTTCAGCAAGTGAAGTTTACTGCATTGCAGTTGGTTTAAGGAGACCTTAATAAAATGAAGTGTCGTTAACAATGATTAAATTTAAGTATCTAAAGAATTTAAATTCCTAAATGAGTATGAAATTTAAACTCGTATTTTATACTAATAGACCAATTTATACAAAAATGTCCGTCAACTGGGAGTTATAGAGAAAATAATACATTCAATTTTGTATGTTGAATGGAGTAAAACATAAAACAATTCACACTCGTTCTATACCAATAATCTAATTAATTCCCAAAAATTCAGTTGCAATTCGGAACATGTGTATATTTAAAAAAAAAAAAATTTATTTGCGTATTTTTTTTCAAATGTTTGTTTTCTATGCGAGACTTTTAAAGTATTCTACATATCCGTGACACAACCATATCAAATATTATTTCTATTTGGGGTCGGACATATCCTAATCAGCGCTACACAAGTTTGTCCTTCGAGTTATCGCACATTTCCACGGCTGCCAACGCACAAATTGTCGCCATAAATGTTAATTAAATTAAAATGCTAATAGGCGTGAAATATGATAACACTCAAACACACTCTCTCACACACAGCCACAATCAGAGAAAGAAACTAGGGGTAGACGAGCAAAGGGTTGTGCAAAGAGTTGAGCGAGTTGAAGACAGGTGGAAAGTGGCAAGCGGCAAGTGGCAATTGGCAATGACAAGAAAAAAGTGTAACAGCTGGCATTGTCTGTGTCTGTGCCATGCCTGCCCAATATTGAAATCTGGTTTGGTCTGGTTAGGTTTTGGAGGCGGGTGTCGCTTGAATTTCAGAATAATACTCGTAATAATTAAAATGAAAATTAGAAATGAGCAGAAAGCTACTCCCGCAGTTGGCAGAACCAGCTGCCAATTCAAAAGGCAAACCGGCGAGTGGAACGGGAATAGACAGGAAAAGGTGCGAAAAACAGAGTTGAGGAAGCTTGGGGAAAGATTGGCGAGGAGAAGGTCCACACTCGACTTGGAATTTGCCTTTTGGCGGCATCTAATTAAAAGGGATAAGAGCTGGGACGGTGCCCAGACAGGTGTGAAAGCAAAAGGTACACAGAGAACGAGGGGAAGCCATAATTGCTAATTGCTGTGATTATGGGGGAAATCGGTGAGATGGAAATATAGCAATGTTGCCATGCTGGGAGGGTTGGCCAATAATGTTGTAGAAGTGAGACTTATCATAATTATTATGATTCAAGAGCATGCCTGCTTGATTTCTGACACAACCTTCTATCAACCCTCGACTAAAGCACAGAAATAAATATATTTGTGGCCAACTACGCATTCATATGAATTAATATAACAACTAGAACTTTCTACACCTTAATGTAAAATAATAATAATATTTGAAACAGATAATATCTATTCACTCGTTTCAACATAAAATCGTCAAGTGGCTTCTGGCTACTTGATATAACTATGTTAAAAATCTGACAGTTTAAATTCCTTCTTTTGATCGAAATATCTTATTAACTATTTACATTCTCTAATCACAGTTTTTAAAGGGTATTAAAACTTCGCCATGCTGCACATAGCATATCTTTCATTCCACGTTCAATTGTAAACTGTTGCGCTCTTGTGGCGAGTGTGTTCAAGTTGAACGCTCTCAATCAGAGTCCACAAACTCAAACTCAAATGTATTTGAGCACTCGACGGCATTAAAAGACAAACCAAACACCTGAGACACTATTGTGTGACTGAGTTGTCCCTTTACAACAGCTGCAAGTGACTTAATACATAGACAAGTGCTTATGTGGCATGTCTAACTGAACAAGTGTCTTTTGTGGCACGACCAGCTTCAGTGTGGCAAGGAAGGTGGCCAGAAGTGACAGGACGAAGCACCCAAATCAGCTGAGCTCCTTGTCGCTGTCAAAAAGTGGTCTGCATCAGTGCGATGATGAAATGCCCCCCGAAGATATTTGCAAAACAGTTCCTGCAACCCACTCACACTTGTTGCCTATTAATTGTTATTAATATTTCACCATGTGTCCTTTGTGTGCTCTAAAAGTTGTTATGCTGTCTGCTGTCTGCTCGATGCGCCTGCTGCTCGTCGTTCTGCCACAAGATAATGCTTAATTTGCTGTTTAATTATGCATAGAATATTTCTGTGGCCACTTGCCAGTGGCTTTCCCTTCTAATTACTCTTGCTTGTTATCGGCCATTGCAGTCCTTTAAAGCGGCTTAACCAAGGTCGTTTCAGGGACTCGCATAACTTTCCGACTTTTTTCGTGTTCTATGTGTTTCCCTTTTTGGCACTTTCTTTGTCCTTTTACAGAATGACAATTTGGCATAGGCAACAACTTAATTTGGGTAACATACCTAACACTGTAACACGCTCACACCCACACTCACACTCGCATTCACACCCACACACGCACACCCAATTCACACACACGTGGAGCGTTACAAATGGGGGAGCTGCGTGTAAGCAGCCGAACACGTTCAAAACACATAAACAGCTTTTAGTCCTCTGTTGCTTGTTGGTTTTTTTACTCTCTCCTATTTCTATTCTGACCAGCTTAAGTGAGCTGGCTCATAAATTTCGAATTTTCCACCCAAGGGTTCAACTGGGGTTGTGTTAACACGACTCCAATTCCCATACTTTTACTGAGGGTCAATCGAATAAACTATAATTTTGCGTTCTTTTAACCATAAAGGCTTACGGATCTAACCATAACTCACTTACCAAGTAATTAAAAGATTTAAGATACTTTCCTAATACTTGAATTTGCTGCAATCTTTTCGAGAAAGACTTGGAATAGTATTCTGAATTCGTTCGTACCATTTTAAACTCAAAGGAAAAACTTATTTATTTCTTTGATAGCATCCTAAAATGCCGCATAATTTGCCAAGTCTCGTTTGGCCACAACCGGCTTTGGTCACATAAATCTATCGTCTATAGAAAATACTTATTGTGCTTCCTGGACGCTTAAAAGCCGTTTAATAAGCCCGCCAACAAACACATGACAAATGTGCCGCCGCCCAAGAACTGCAGTGTCGACTTTGCCCAGTTTACTAGCTGTGTTAGTCGCTAGTCGCCAGTCGATTGGGGCTGCTGCAATGGCCATAAATTTCATGGCTCGGCCATTGAGAGGTTGACGTGGCACAGATACTTTGTCGCATAATTTTCAATAAATTGTTGTGTGCGAAATGAGGCCACACATCAATGTTGCTTTTTACGTGAAGACATTTTGGAAAGTCAACTTTTTTATACAATATAATATTCTGTATTTGAATTGAAGCATAAGGGAAATCTTTACACAAAATCACTTTTTCAGCAAGTGTCAAAACAATTAAAAGAAAGCTTTGAATAATTTAAAATTACAATAACGAATATAAATACCTAAAAAGCACTTAAAACTATATGTATATTAAATACGCGAACCACAAATTGTGTATCAGTTATGTAAATGTAAAATATATATTTATTCACACTAAAATAGCACTTACTAAAATTGTAGTATTTTTATTACTTGTTTATGTGATTAAAGTAAATTTTTGTTTTTTCCTAGCTTGGCTTCTACATTACATACACATATGTTAATTTAATTGAGATTTCGAAATTCGAGGTCAGTCTATTTATAGAGACCTCCCCCAGTAGCGTAACATCACTTTTTTCCGCTCCCATCTATGTGACTCTCCCACTCTATTTATCTCATTCTCATTCATGTGTGTTTCTCTTGTCAATTAAGCTTTGTTTTGAACTGAATACAACAAGAGAAGAACTGTATACCCTATGACTATGAAGCGAGCTGGATAGACAACACAAATATTATGCGTAGTTATAGCTAAATATTATCTGTATATTTTACTTTAATTTATTTATAATGAAATGATCGTTACACCTTCGCATTCAGCAGGGTATAAGCTTGTCCCCATTGCCGATATTTTTAATCTAAGCTTTTTTCCGAGCGGCAGCGAATAAAACAAAACGAGATAATTTCATTTTATTTTTGGAGCAGTAAATTCAAGCACTTGTTGTGGTAAGAGAGAAGATTGTAAACAAATAAATAAGCGAATTAAAATAGCCGTAGTCAAGTATGCTTCTCATTTGAGTTCGCCGATTAGAACTGATACCCTTTATCAAAATCTTTATAACCATAAGATATAATATTGTTGCAAACCTCGAATAAAATTGTGAAATGAGTAGAATTTAATTTAATAAACGAGAACATTGCTCTCCGAAAGCTCTCTTCAACGCTCTGTGGCGTCTACTTTAATTCATAAAGCGCTCTGCGGATTGCAGTCTTATTGCAACATTGGAGCAATCAACACCAACGGAAACATGCTGGAGATTACTTTGACCCTAGCGCTGCTGCTAGTTGGCCTCATCTATGTGTTTATGACATGGAACTTTGACTACTGGAAGAAACGAAACGTTCCAGGGCCGAAGCCAAAGATCTTTATTGGCAACTATCCAAATATGTACACAATGAAGAAGCATGCAATCTACGACCTCGATCAAATTTATCGGTAAGCCTACCTATAAAATAAACCTGTTTTTAGACCAGCTATCCATAGGGTAGAAGGGTATTATAACTTAGTTCCAACAGAAAATGTATGTAACAGGCAGAAGGAGGCATCTCCGACCCCATAAAGTATATATATTCTTGATCAGCGTCAACAGCCGAGACGATATAGCCATGTCCGTCTGTCCGTCTGTCTGTCCGTATGATCTCAGAGACTATAAGACATAGAGACGCCAAATTTGGCACAAAGGTTCCTTCATACCCTACGCAGATCAAGTTTATTTCAAAAGTTGGATGCCACGCCCCCTTCGCCCACAGTAAGCATTAATCTAGAAAAAGTCAAGTTTTTTTTTATGTAAATTGCTTATGACTCAAAAAGTTCTTTGTGTAATGATGTGTAGCCCAAATGCGCTTGACACTCTTAATATACCTGTAGCTCTTACGCAGATCAAGTTTGTTTTAGATTTTTGGCACGCCCCTTTCCGTCCCCAAAAACTGGAAAACCGTAATAATAGACCTAGAGCACTGCATAATTATATTCTCAATGATTCCTGTGAATTTGGTTGAGATCGAATGAAAAATAAGGAAGTTATTAATGAATCAATTTTGTATGCGAAATTCACTTGCAACTGCTCGCGCTTTGTTTGTTTAGTTGACAGTGTGACCATGTTGGTATTTAATGGATTCCTTAAAAATATGTATATACAAAAAAACAAATTTCAGTATATTCTGTGGTATATTTTTTGGTGAAATATCATTTAAGCTTTTTGTTTTCTCTCGAAATGGGTTGCGGGTATCATACGGTCGAGCACTCTCGACTGTAGCTTTCTTACTTGTTATTTATTTCATATGCGCACTTTACAGTGACTACAAGCAGCAGTACGACGCAGTGGGCATCTATGGGGCAAGAAGTCCTCAGTTGTTGGTGATTAGCCCGGAGCTGGCACGTCGTGTGTTCGTCTCGGACTTTAAGAGCTTCCACGACAACGAAGTCTCACTCTTTACCGATGAGAAGACCGACTTTATATTTGCCAACAATCCGTTCTCTCTGGTGGGCGAGGAGTGGAAAAATCGAAGGGCTGATGTCACTCCCGGGCTGACCCCGGGTCGGGTAAGAAACCAATAATAATATATATGTATATATTAATATTAATAAAAACAATAATAATAATAATTACAGATCAAGACTGTCTATCCGGTGACCAACGAGGTCTGCAAAAAAATGACCGACTGGCTGAACAAGCAGCTGAAAGCAACTCCTCCGGAAGGAATCAACGCCAAGGATGTGAGTACTTCCAAAACCAATCAACGCGTACTCGATTCTCATTATTACTCTCTTTTGAAGATGTGCCTACGCTTCACCACTGAAATGGTTACGGATTGTGTGTTGGGTCTGAAGGCGGAAAGTTTCACGGACAAGCCCACGCCCATCATGGGCCACATCAAGGATCTTTTCTCGCAGCCCTGGACCTTCTTGCTGTACTTTGTCCTCATCAGCACCTTTCCAGCACTGCGGCGCTTATTCAAGCTACGCTTTGTTCCGATTGCCACTGAAAAATTCTTCATAGATCTCATGCAGAGTGCAATTGATGCCCGTCGCTCCCAACTGGTTGTTGGCAAACAATTCGAGCGCGTGGACTTCCTCGACTATATTCTTCAGTTGGCCGAGAAAAGGAATCTTGACACACGTCGACTGACTGCTCACACAATGACATTCCTCTTTGATGGTTTCGAGACAACAGCTGGTGTGTTGAGCCATCTCCTGTTGCTGCTGGCACGGGACCAGCAAGTACAACAACGTCTCCGGGAAGAGATTAAAGCTCATCTGAATGCTCAAGGCTTCGTTGAGTTCGACAAACTCAATGAGCTCCCCTTCATGGATGCGTGTGTTCAAGGTAAGTACGAGATAGTTTGAACTGCCCATGAATGTTAAATTAATTCGTTATTTTTTCAGAATCCATTCGTATTTTCCCACCTGCCTTTATGTCCAATAAGCTTTGCACCGAGTCCATCGAGTTGCCCAACAAGAACGGCGGCAGCTTCACAGTGGAGCGTGGCACCACTGTCGTTGTGCCCCACTATTGCTTCATGACGGACGAGGAGTACTTCCCCAATCCGCAGGAATTCCAGCCGGATCGGTTCATGCAACAGGATGCAGCCAAATTGTATCGCGAACGTGGCGTCTACATGGGCTTCGGCGATGGTCCTCGCATCTGCATAGGTGAGTTCTGTCGTCAAATCATTATGTTCCTTATTTAATACTATTTCCCCACTGTAATAGGTATGCGCTTTGCTTTGGCCCAAATTAAGGCAGCTGTCGTCGAGGTGCTGACCAAGTTCGATGTTAACATCAATCCTAAGACTCGCAAGGACAATTCGTTCGATCCCACATTCTTTCTTAGCTCCCTTCAAGGTGGCATTTGGCTGGATTTCAAGCCACGTCAATAAAATAGTCAGGGCATATTTTATATTCACATAAAAAGCGAATAAATATAATAAATCGTACACAAAGCATACTAATTGTCTGATTATCTTTTTATCTGTATCGATTAACGGCCACTCCCACTCAGCACTCAACTGCAATAATGTTGACAAACACAATTAAAATACAATAATATATTTATATTGCCTGACACTACAACAAAACTTGAATGATTATTAGAAATTAATTAAATTCACTTCTTTCATGTTTCAAATTATATTAATATTGTAGCTTATCCTAAAAGCAGGCAGCATTTTTTTAATTCTATGTTGTTTACATTTAAAATCTGCTTTAAAGTATACAATGCTTTTTATTTTACTCGGAATTCCTATCAAATTCGGTGGCTTGCTTCCAAGAATTTATAATGTACTTTTTGTACTAAAATAAATTATATATCTTATCAATTAATTAGAGTAATTAGTTTGGCAAGAGAGAGACTCATGCACCATGTTTGACGTTCTTTGATTTGTATACTTTCTGAATAGCTTTTACGCTGTTTTACTCTTGTCTCTCCTGCTCAGGGTCTCTCTATTTATATTCTACGCTTGAAAACGTCAATTCAGCATTGTTTTGATTGAGAAATTGAGAAACAAGTTTATACCCTACTTTTATATCAGACTGAGAATAAATACACAATTTGGTGGCAACGAAGAATACAATTTAAATTCTTTTGTTTATTAAAAAAGATTATTCTTCAAGTAAATAAAAAAGTATTGTAGCATTTTATTTCTAATACGTTTCATTTTGTACAAAAACAAATCATTGATATAGTATGTGATAAACAAACTGTTAATCTTGTCAAATATTACTATCAAATTGTCATCGTAAAATTCAACATTACACAATAGAGTTTTTTACACATACCCACACACTGTAGTGTGAGCTTTGAAATAGGGTGTCTGATAGTCAGGCACGTCAGTACTATATATGATCAAGAGCATACCCGAAAGCTGTTTTAAGCAAAAACAAAATCATTTTCGCATATTCATGAAAACAAATGAGAGATTTATAAATAAATCAATAAATTAGTTGTATTACCTTCACGATAATTATTGGGGTTGTCGCTTAGCCGCGATAAGCGCTATCAATGGGCATGTAACCATTAGATATTAGCGCGAGATTGTGAAATTAAAAGCTTATCTGCCGATCGGGAACTTTTCTCTCCGAAAGCTCTCTCTCTCTCTACCATTCGGTGTGGCTATAAGTTGTTTGGCAATTGCCGGTCTCCGATCAGTTAAAAATATTTACTTTCTGGCCGAAGTCGAGGAGCATAAATTTATTCGCAATGTGGGAGATTACTTTGGCTCTGGGACTGCTTTTAGTAGGTCTTTTTTATTTGCTGATGACCTGGAACTTTGGTTATTGGCGCAAGCGAGGAGTTCCCGGTCCCAAGCCTCATTTGTTGACTGGAAACTACCCGCACATGTACAATATGAAGAAACATATGATCTCTGATATCGATAATATTTATCGGTAGGCTCGCCATTAATTTAACGGCCTTTACTAAACATACTAATTGAGCGATTTTCAATCACAGCGAATATAAAGAACAATATGATGCTGTGGGCATATATGGAGCGAGAAGGCCGCAGCTGTTGATTATTAGTCCGGCCTTAGCAAGACGTGTCTTCGTCTCGGACTTTAAGTCCTTCCATGACAACGATGTGTCTCTTCTGGTCAAAGAGAAGGATGACTTTATGTTTGCCAACAATCCCTTCTCGCTTGCCGGCGAAGTGTGGAAGCAGCGTCGAGCGGACATTACTCCAGGACTAGCTCCAAGTAGAGTACGTTTAGCAGGTACCCAAATATGACTTTTATTCTATAAGTTCCCCAATTGCAGATCAAAGCTGTCTACCCGGTTACGAAAGAGGTTTGCTTGAAGCTGACTGATTGGCTGCACAAGCAGCTGCGTCTCGGAGCACCTGAAGGCATAAATGCCAAGGATGTGAGTGCAACTATTGCGATGTATGGAACTTCAAAACTAAACTCTCATTCATCAACTTGCAGATGTGCCTCAACTTTACCTCCGAAATGGTTACCGACTGTGTGTTGGGCGTGCAGGCGGAAAGCTTCTCGGACAAGCCCACGCCCATCATGGGCCACATCAAGGATCTCTTCCTGCAGCCCTGGACCTTCTTGGTGAACTTTCTACTAATCACCACGTTCCCAGTGCTGCGGCCCCTGTTTACGTTGCGCTTCATAGCGGTGAAAACTGAACGCTTCTTTGTGGGCCTCTTGCAGGCTGCGATTGATGCTCGACGTGCCCAGCAAGCTGCCAACTCGCAGTTTGAGCGCCTGGACTTCCTTGACTACCTCATACAGCTGGGCAAGAAAAAGAATCTGGACACACGTCATCTGACCGCCCACACAATGACCTTTCTCTTGGATGGCTTCGAAACAACAGCTGGCGTGTTGAGCCATCTCCTGTTGCTGCTGGGCCGTGATGAGCAGGTGCAGCAACGTCTTCGGGAGGAGCTTGTAGCTCATCTTAATGCTGAGGGCGCTGTGGATTTTGACAAGTTGAACGAACTGCCCTTTTTGGATGCCTGTGTTCAGGGTGAGTTAAGGCTGAATTACTTCTTTTGCTTAAGACTAAACACTTCAATTTCCATACAACAGAAAGCATTCGAATCTTTCCACCCGGTTTCGTATCCAACAAGGTCTGCACCGAGACTATCCAACTGCCGAATAAGACTGGGGATAACTTTACTGTGGAACGTGGCACGACTGTCATTGTGCCTCACTACTGCTTCATGATGGATGAGGACAACTTCTCCGATCCCGAGGCGTTCCAACCGGAGCGGTTTTTGCAACCAGATGCCCTAAAAGTGTACCGGGAATGTGGCGTCTACATGGGCTTTGGCGATGGTCCTCGCATTTGCCTAGGTGAGCTTACAGTTTAGACTTCTTTGAATTATTGAATCTACTTATATATATTTCCATTAGGCATGCGTTTTGCCCTGGTGCAGATCAAAGCAGCTGTTGTTGAGTTGATCACGAAGTTCGATGTACGCGTCAATCCTAAGACTCGCAAGGACAACACGTTCGAGCCCTCATCCTTCCTCACTTCTTTGCAAGGCGGCATCTATTTGGACTTTAAGGCTCGTCAATAAAATATAACGCTTTGCATAACTACTCTGTGTAGATTAGATAAAACATCCATCAATGGAAAACATTTACGCACAATGATAAGATAAAAGTGCTTTATTATCAAATTTTGGGGCAGACCCCTTTGGCTATCTGTCTACAATGGGCGCTGATATTTTAATGCCAAAACATGAATTTAAAAATATCTACATACGAAAACAAATTGTTGTATTTTTTTAATATAAAAATAACAGCTTCGTATCGTCATATTGAAATTTATTTTTTATAATTTTTAATCTTTTTATTCAGTGATAATGAATCACTTTAAATAGTAAGAAAAATGTATGTATCATACATAAATGGAGTGCAAATAAATTTTAAAATGTCCCCAAATAATAATATACAATGATATACACAAATTTCGATAGAAAGTCTAACACAGAAGCCGTATATCTTTTATTATTCACAAATAAAATGTGTTCCAATATTACTTAACTAATCACTATAATTAACAAAAACATTACAAATTAAAATATAGTCATTATCAAGTATTTTTTTCTGCCAATGGATTGAACGACTTAATGTTTATGTACACCCCAAAAGCCTACAAAGTAACTATTCCATGTATTTTTGATCAGCTTAAAAGTATACACAATTTTTCACTACAATCAATTCAAATATTGTTCTGCAAAAAAAAGAAATGAGCCATTTTAAATGTAATATGCCAACATAAAAATCGCATGTATATTTGGTTATGTTCATCCTTTAACACACAATTAATTTATAGCTTTCACAATAAACACTTGTAATCCCCTTAACCCTGTAGGCATTAATTTAATACGCACTTGAAATATCAACTACGAATAGCTGAGTTAAATGTTGATGCCACTTGTGCCCATTAATAACACTCATTCACAGAAGCTCAACTGTGTAGGTATTAAATGCGAATTTGATAACTAATCGAGTTGTCTGCTTAAATTTAGAAACTGTTTTACAGTAAATTAAGTACTTACGTTGAAACGCTTTGAAAGTGCATTTCACATTTTGCACGATATCGTGATAAAGTGCTCACAGACATGCAAATTACTTGGCTCGTGAGATGCGAAACTAATTAAATTTGCCAATTGTGCAAATTGCATGTAAGGTGAGGGTATCTATTCAGGGCGTTTTCCCTGTCTGTTAAGGACTTTTATTTATCAGAGGTGCTTCAAAGGCTGTGCAGGTGTGAAAAGAGTTTATTAGGGCAAAAGTTGAGCATTTTCCCAGCTGACGTCGAGACCAGAGTCGAGAAAGTTGATTGAACTCAAAGATGAAGTTAATTAGCTCGAGTATGAGGCAAGCAAAGTAAATAGGTGAGAAGGAGAGTCTGGCATCTGCTACAAATGTCCGACGATAAAATCGACAAGTTATCGCCTTGTGCCAGGCAACGAGTGTCAATAACTAAAAATATACATATATCTTTGTCCCGACGATAGAAACATACACACATGTATTTATGGTATTTATTTAGTAATTTATTCATGTCTGGCAATGCGTGGCACATGCCACATGTTGTCAGTTCGCCTGACTGCGCTTTGTTTAGCTGTCAGTCAGCCTGACAGTTGTTTAAATCATATGTATACATATATGCTATATACCTACATCCATTTGGGCAAATTGATGGCAGTTATGCCAACAGGCAAAGGGACCTGGATGCCATTTTGCAAATAATATTAAGTTGGTGTCGAAGTTGAAATGGAAACACCTAGCGTAGAGTTCATTGAATGGTTTATCAACTCGATTGCCGCCTCTTACTTTGACTTCGAATATATCTCAATTGGGGCTTTGGTGGAGAACGGGGAGGGAGGGAGAGATAGAGAGACTTTGAATTATGTGGCAAATCCAATTGGGAAATCAAAGGCGCGCATAAAATTGCATTATCTGCAAGAGCTGTGGCTTCGACTCTAGTTCTAGCTCTTGAATGTGGCACGTGCCCCATAACGGGGCAAGGCCAAAGTTATGCATATGCATTTACCACTTCTCCACTTTTTCATTCTTCTTTCAACTTTTTCTACTTGCACTGCGAAACTCCGAGTGCTGGTTCAATTTGCAATTTGCTGCGGCTCTGATTTGGCAAATTGTTTGGAGGAAAAACAAAAGGCGAAGACGATCCAGCTTAGCCCCAACAATCCAACAAGCCAACAACTTCTCCACACACTTTACCTACGGCCAATTTATATTGCCAGGCACTTTGACTCCTCCCCTGCACCTCAGCTCCCTGCTTCTCCCTCACCACCGCTTCGTTGTAGCAATTGTGTCTGGCTGCGATTCCGGCTCCTGCAGCAACTGCTTGTGTTCCGTTCAAAGGTTGAAGCGTAGTTCAAATTGTTTGCCAGCTGTTTCACAGCAACTCCGCATTTTTCTTTTTTCCTGGATATTTGATCTGTGATTGAGCTCAATGAGCAAATAAACTTGTGGCTCTGCTCGATTGAGTGTTGAATCCCACCTGAAAGGTGAATGAGCTCAATGCCTTGTTCACAGTGCTTTCAATACCTCTCTCACTTATTATCTGTTGCTCCTTGCGCGAAGCTTTACTATCGTTCTAATCCCCAATGAATACAATACAAGCCACGATAATCTGGTAATTATTTACTCGTTTCTTCTATCTCTTAGAATATGAGAGCACTTGCTTCAAATAAGCGTGTCTAATTCAAGCATCACTTACATTGCAGTCTACGTGAGCGTGAGATACATGTTCATCACTTTAAATTAAATGATAATAAATTCATTATTTTTACATTTTGTTTTTTCGCAATTTTAGGGTTTAGTATAAAATGTCGGATGATTTATACAAATTTTTTACGTTTACTTGCAGATATATTCAAAAAGACAGAATAAAATCAAGACAAACATATAATAAATACTATAAAAAAAACCCTGTGTTGTGAATGATGACATTGCCTTTCTTAATTAAAAAGAAAACACAAATGGAATGCAATCATTTTGGAACATTGTTGAGTTTAAAAATCACCTTAAATTAAATGATAATAAATTTATTATTTTTACATTTTGTTTTTTCGCAATTTTAGGGTTTAGTATATAATGTCGGATGATTTATACAAATTTTTTACGTTTACTTGCAGATATATTCAAAAAGACAGAATAAGATCAAGACAAACATATAATAAATACTATAAAACAAACCCTGTGTTGTGAATGATGACATTGCCTTTCTTAATTAAAAAGAAAACTGAAATGAAATGCAATCATTTTGGAACATTGTTGAATTTAAAAATCACCTTAATTTATACCACGTGCAAATATGGGCATGAATAATGTAACTTTAACTCTATGAAATCTATTGACAGTTTGTTTAGCAGCAGTAACTAACAGTCTCTGACTTACAAATTAAATCCCATGAATGTTGAACAACAGCAAATAATACACACACAATCACAAACACACACATACGCAGACAGGCATATCCGTTTCCCCTTTGACCTTGCTTCGGGCATAAACAAGTTAAATCCAATAAAAACATTTTGTTTAGTGAATTTATTTTGTAAACGACCTTGTCAACAGGATGATGAACACGTTTTACAAATATTTACGCACAACTTGTCTGGGTGTGCCAACATATAAGTTATGTATGTGTGTGTGTGTGTGTGTGTGTGTGTGTGTGTGTGCTACGCACATTCAATATTTGTTTTGGCTGCCGAGGATGAGCCTTGCTTGTAGGTAGAAAGGACTGGCCATGATATAAATTTAATTCAATTAAGAGACTCGGTCAGTTTTGCCTTTAAAAGTGACCGAGTTGCCGGAAAGGAAAGGTCAGAGATTGAGAGGGGTTTGGAGGGCGAGGAATGCAGGGAATGCAGTGTCGCAGGGAGGACAATAATAACAAAACCCCATTAACATTTTCATGGAAAAACTTTGTGCTAATTGCATTTATGGCACAAAAACCTCAAAGTTCAAAATCAGTACCAAAAACAGAGCACAAAATGCAATTAGCACTCGAAGCGGCAGGACGAGCCTCCTACAAAGAGGCTTGCCGCTTGCCACGCCCCCAAAAGTTAACAGTCATGACTGTGATGATGATGACGGCGACGATTGCGATGACGATGACGATGACGATGACAATGGCAGCAAGTGGAAGTGCCAAGAAAATGTGCGGCAGCTAATTAAAAAACTTGTGGCTCCCATATAATTTTATGCAGCTGTAAAATCAGTACAGAAAGAGAGAACGAGAAAGGCACAAAAGTGGTGCAGTAGCAAAAAGGAGAAGGGAAGCAAACATTTGAGGTGACAACGGAAAATTGTATGATTTTCGCCTGCCACTTGAAAATTGACAATTTGTAGTGCAATAATTTGACAAGCAAGCGACCGCGGCTGTGGCAAGGATGTGAAGACGCAGCGGAGATCCAGGGGAGGCAAAAGAATGCCAGGAAGAGGCAGGACGTTGTTGATGATGCCGCAGTCTTGGCCACAAAAGCATAAACAAGCCAAGCAAAAGGCAACCAAGACAGTGCAAGGCGGGGCAGGGAAAGGCGGAGCAACAGCATCTTGGCTAACAAAGTATGCTATCATTTACGGTTATTCACAAATTTATGAACTAACCGGAATGAACTTTTCCATTAATGAACTTGGCCACGTTCTGAATTCGCTGGCTTGCGAACTATTCGTTATCAAGCAACAATTTATATTTTTAGATAAACTCGATATATAGTATTTGTCTGAATACTTAGAGTTTAATCTCTGTAAGAGGTAAGGATATATGAGATAATATTGTTAATACCATTACAACGATCTTCTTCATCTTTAATAATTCATAATTTAAATATTCCAATACATATTTGTATTTAATTTATTTCAATTTATTGTTTTTTTTTTGCTATTTCAATTAACCGCATTGTGTGTTTTAGTATAGTCATATTGATTTCATCTTCTTTTTCCTCTTCATCTTAAGTAATTAATATTTAAAGTATTCTAATACATATTTGTTTTCAATTGTATTATTTAAAAATGAATTTTTTGATCATTTTTTAAATAATTTAATTAACCGCATTGTGAATACAATATTGAGTTTAAAAATATTAACATTAATTTCATCTTAATTTTCTTTACTACATTATTATTATCTTATTTGTAATTTTCTATTTGTTGATTAAGTTTACATAATTAAGTTTAACTCTACTGTATTTTTGATATCTGAATTTAAAATATACCAATATTTTCAAAAGAAAAGAAAAGCATAATGTTAACAATGCAAGTAGTCGGTCAGTTAACATTTTATAAGAAACATATTTAAATAGTATATTGATTTAAATGCTCAATATATGTATGATGAGAACAAGAACATCAACGAATAAAAATATTACTTAATAAACTCTGATTAACCTTTCTGAAATCAGTTCATTTAATTGGGAAAAATAACTGGAGTTGGGAACGACGGAGTTGCGGCTTGTTGGACGATATGTTGCAGCAAGCTGTTGCCAAGTGGCAAGCAATAAACAAGCCGACAGCAATTAATATTTACGGCCAATAGGTTGCATGTAAATGACGCTTATTAATTGAGCGTTGCATATTTTTCAGCTCACTTGCAATTTGATGATGATAAAATATGAACAATATTCATTAACGGTAACGGTACTCTGTGGCATCTGCAACTCGAGTATGAAGCATGTGCTCGCGTGTGTGTGTGTGCGTGTGAGCTGATCCGCATTATTGCCACATTTAATTAGTCGTTGCCAAAGGGGAAATGCCAATGCGTTGACACAGGCGATTATGTTAATAAGCCCAAGAAGTGCCAACTGGACGGTAGTGCGAGAGACAGAGAGCAAAGCAAAAAGAGGGAGACGGGGAGAACCTGCTTGAACATGGTGTAATGTTGTTTAATTGTTCATTGATGTTCATCGCGGCGTGTAAATTTGCATCCTCATTGGCTTTCCCTTTCCCCTCTTGCGGCGCTCTCAGTTCATTCCCATTGCCACGCCCACGCCCCATGCCGATTCTTATCTCATTATGCTGGCTCTATTTGGGTTTAAAATGGCATTGATATGTCGATTTAAGTGCATTTATTTAATTGCACAACATTCACGCGTTTAATGCGCATTAATGAGACATGACATTTTAATTGGATTAATTGCGTTTATTAAGTGCCGTGGCGACAGCTAAAAGCTGCAAGCAGAAATCCGAAAGTCAAAAGCCGACATTCGACAGTAGACAGCTCAAATCCGATTGAGTTCTCTCAACTCGGTCAGCAGAAATAAACGACTATCCCCCGTTTAACGGACCACAGATGGCTCTTCAGTCGACTGCAGATTTAGTGACATTCGCAGTGGTTTCAACAATTCTCTGACGGTAGCACATTAATCACCTGCTTTATTCATGTTGATAGAAAGACTGTATTAAGACATACGCAAGAAAATAATTGGAAGCTAAACATGTGTGCATTTAATTCTCGATCGAATTATTTTAAATTGACTACAAAATAAACAAAGTTGGGAATTACACAAGTTTTAGTAGTTTTTTTATTCTATGCAACACAAATTTGTTAAAATTAATTATTATAGTTTAAAGTCTATATGATATCGCAAGAAAAAAACCACAAATTAGTTAGTTAGGATGAACACAGATAAATCAATATATACAAAACTCAACAACACTGTCAAATGTAATTGCTTAAAATGAATATATGAATATAATACCAATTTCAAAATATATGTTTTATAAATATTCAACTTTTTTAAGGCAGTAGTTGTTTTAGTTTTAATAGTATGTTTAATTACAAAACAAATTTATAGATTTATATACATTTAAATTTATACTCAGACTTAATAAAATGTATTAATTAATAAGTACGAATCCACTTTAAGCGTATTTATGTAGTAAGAAACAAATGGGACACCAATTAATCAAATTTTAAATATATATCATATTCAATATATCATAGCAAGCAAGCCAGACTAATTAAACGTATTATTAAATAAAGCGCATGCATTCTTGCTGTATGTAGTGTGCATTAATTGGACAAATTACTTATGCTAAGAGACATAATTATCGTCGTCTCTGGCCTCAACGTGCACAGCAAACTGAAAGGGAAAACGTGCCCACTGGAAGTAATATGTATAAATATTGTCATGCCCTCTTGACCAGGCCATAACTCAAAAAGGGCAGCAGCAACCACAACTAGTTACGGACCGAGCCATCTGAACACTTCCTCCTTCCGCACCAGATTGCCTCCCATCGCTTCAGTAAATAAAATATAAATAAGCATAAATCACGCACACGAGCAAACATGAACATGATTAACAAGGTCATTTAACAGCACTTGTTTCGGCTCCTCATCCGGCTGGGGTCAACAAAAACAAAAAGTGGGCGTGTTCCATGAGAACATTAGTCCCGCAAAGGCTTAAACAGGGTCGCCTCCCATTGCCCAAGCTCTACGAAAATTCGATTATTGTATTAAACGCTGCAACGCCCCTGGCTGTCTCGCTGCCCAGCCCTGGACAGTCCTTTCTCCTGGCCATGTTGTTGTTTTGTATAGTCGTAGATATATATTACTCCAGGGAGACATTTGATAATAACTTGCGGCCAATGTTGACTATAATCAGCATAAGTTAGCCAACTTTCTTTCATATTACCAGCCCCATATTGCAGTTCGCCTGCCACGCCCCTCGCCCCTGGCCCCAGGCCCCTGGCTCCCGGCTCCTGGCCTGTTTCATCCGCAGACAACGCACATATTTTCGAGCTGACACAGCGCGCATTAATCATTTGTATTGGTTTTTTGCCTTTCATTGGGGTAAACAAGTCAATTTCTGGGCAGCTCTCGATTGAGGTAGAGGAAACATCTGAATGAAAAGTAAGCCGATTAAAGTGAACCAGAAAATGCTGTAGTATGTTGAAAAACAATAGAATTCAATACTTTCGTTTACCGTACGAAGACTAAACTGTTTATTGTTTTGTTGTATGGTTTCTGATAGCAGCAAATATTTGCACAGTAAACCGTACAAGACTATATGATACTCAAATGAAGGTAAATAAATTGAATTATGAACAGTTTGTTGAATGGCATGCATAACATTAAGAGTATGCATGAGGCTATAGACAATTATTTGTAGATTCAAATGGGTACTTGACCCAACTTAAACCATCAAGACATAACAACTTAATCAAGCGTTCAACATACAGTTTCGGGTTTTATATAACACTCTTAGAAAATCAGAAAAACTGCTCATAAATATTGAAGAAATCGCAAAAGTTTTGATTCCAGCAAAAACTACAAAAATCACAACATTTTTGTCTGTAGTCCAAAAACAAATCCTTGACAACAAAATTGCAGAGCGAAATAAAAACAAAAATAAAAGGAAAACGGAGAAAACATTGAACAAACTCGTAGAAATTCTTATAAATACGATGCACAGCTCCATTTGAGAAATTGTCTGCAACGGGTCAATTGTTTGTGGCTTTTGTGCACATTGCTGCCATGTCATGCCCATTCAATAGGAGCCACCACACCTCCCTTGCTCCCTGATAGAAAGCACACATAAGACTGCTTATCCATTAGCCGGAATTTGATTTGCAGTGCGAAGCATTTTCTCTACCAAATGCAAGGATTTTAGCTTCGTAACCTGCTTGAGACTGAATTAAAATGTTGAAGTCAAATCTTGTGCAAAGTGTTGGCTTTATTTTGGGTACAACATAGAGACTATGCTTTAAACACGGCAGACTACAGTCTTCAGAAAGTTCAGATAATCAAGTTAAATCTTAAGCATTCCCGTTTATTTAATTCACTATTCTACAGGGTATTTAAACCAAAGGTTAACGCCTGCTGTGTGGCCTGCGCTCCTGTCTGCTTGAGACAAATAAAAAATTATGTTGCATACCACATGCTGTCTAAGCCTTGGTCCCTTCCGTATGCAGCAAATAAAATTTAATTTCATTTTAAAATTGTCTGAAAGGCAAAGCAACTTGTAAATGCTCTTGTGCAAATTGTATAAATTGTTTAATTGTAGTATGAATAAATGAAAAATTATTCAAATAATAATAAATTATATTTTTTACTATAACATTTATTTGTATATGATTTTGAACTGAACATGCCGATAGGTTATTCCCTTTTAAAGATCATATAAACCTCAAGAAATTCTCAAATTTTCGTTGAACACACATAATTTAGAAGCAGCTCCAAATTTCCATATGCATAAAGTAGAGAAGAAACGAGAAAACGTCTCAGCAGTTGGGAAGATTGCAAAAGGTTTCCAAGCAATTTATGGGCTGTGCACCAGTGAAGAAATTCGGAAAGGGGAATGAAGACAAAACCTTTGGTTCTCAGCTTTCGTTAGAAGGAGTGGCAGTCTCATTGTGAGCTGTGCTGATTATGTGTTCAGCCAGTTTACACGTTTAATATATCAAATATGCGACTATCAAAAAATATAAAATTTATTGCGCGTATTGTGAAGCCACATAAAAAACAAGAAACAGCAGAAAAGAAAAAATAAGCAGAAACGTAGTGAAATGTTTTTATTAACACACGTGGCGGCTAAAAGTAGGCCGTATTAAATTTAAAGCTTTTACAGGTGTGAAAACAGTATGTGTGTGTGTGTGTGTGTGTGTGTGTGTGTGTGTGTGTATGGGACTATGTGTGTGAGCTGCTATTAGCTGAGCAAATACACAACGTTTTGCCATTTCTCATTTCTCAGTGCGCAGAAATGGAGTAAATAGAAAAGTGAAAGCAGTTAAAACAAACGAAATCAAATACGGGATAAGCGACAGCTTGTGTGTTTGTGTGTGTGTGTCTGCCTTGCTCTCGGGATGTTTGTGTGTGTGCGTGTGAGTGTGGCAGATTGCTGCACTTGTTGCAGTTCTGCCACAATGTACAATGGGATAATGATACAAGAATTCAACTTTTTTTATTATTATTTTTTTTTATTGCTAAAGTGCACTATGGAATAATTTTAATAATATTAATATTAAATATGTTAGTTGATGAAAAACTTTAAATTGGGTTAATGGGTCCACATTTATTAAAACACTATAACAACAATAAGTAGATTTAGTTTCTGAATAATTCATTATTTGTCGAAAGTTGACAGCTTTCCCATAGTGCAATGTAAAGCGAAACAATCCACGTCCTTCCCATACCGTCGCTTCACTATGCAGCTGTAGCAAATGAATTAACAAATTAAAAGCGTAACAAATTGGCCTGGGGAAAAGGCAAACGAATGTTGCATGCTGCATGTTGCACGCTGCCCGCTCCTTCTTGTCCACATTCCACCGCCTGCTGCCCGTTGGCGTCGCCTGCCACTGTCTGCTTTAAGTTGATTTTAATTAAATTAGCAAGAGCGCAGCACATGTCAGTGTATGGATGAGACCACTGCATGGTCCAGCGCATTCTAAACAGAGTTAGTTGCCGTCTAAACTGTATAACTGCCAAGCTGCTTCTCAACTAACCATGCCAACGAATAAAAGGGTTAGCAGTGAGCTGCCATTGCAAACGGCATTTATGGCCATAAGGATACAACAACTGATAGTTGGTGGCTTGACTACGATTATGTGTTAAAAAATTATAAATATTCTGTGCGACTTATTACTTCCTTCTATAATTCTCTTTTTCGAAAGTTTATTTACATTTGCATATATTTTTATTTGTTTTAGTTGTGCTTTATGTATAATTCAAATATTAATATTGAATGAATATTCGTCATTCAAATTATTATTTTTTCAATTACATATATACTGATTTCTTATTTTTGTTGATTTTGAATTGAAATCAATTAAATTTGTCACCAAACCTGATTGTACATTTTTAATTAAATTCCATGTGTCATCGTTTATTGACCGTTAATATTTGACATGAATACTTAAATAAATAATATACTTATAATTAATACAATCTTTACACTTGTTTCAAATTTTTATTTTGCTATAATATATAACTTTACTTAACTTTAGTTGATCGTTAATTGTAGTATATATTTGATCCATGATCTTTATTGTTATTCTTTTTCTATATAAAACTGGATTAAGTTGCCAAATTGGTAACAGCGAGTTAGTTAAAAAACAAATACTTATTTTCTCGAATAAATAAATAAATAAAATCTTGATTGGAGGTATTTTATTTAATTATAAATTTCACTATTTGTCGACTGTCCATAGTTGGCTTTAATTATTCAATAAATAATAAACTTACCATTTACATCCCACAACCATTTACTGATTTCTTAAAGGCATTTAAACTTCGTTCCCTCTTCCCTTTTCTTTACCTATTGCACTTGTTGGCAGTGCGTTGCGCAAACCCTTCAGCCAAACACTTTAGATAAAACGTGGCACATCATGCATAGAACGAGCGCCCCACAAAGCCAAGTCAACTGAGTGATTACAATACCCAGCGGTGGCATTTGTAAGAAACCCCTCGCCTTGCTTAGCCCCTCCCACTCGCTCACTTTGGCGTCCTCATCGCAGTTTTATTGCATTTTTATCTCCATTTTATGTGGTGGGCTCGCTTATGGCTTTGCTTTTACCATTTTTCATGTCGCTGTTGTTTGTTTTGTGCAGATAATTTTCTGGATTCAAGTGCGGCCAGCTGAAAGGTATACTTTATATATTTCCGAGAATTTGTGTGTCTCGCTAGAAGCTTGAAACAAAAGCACTCTTATCACAACGCACTCGCTTTCGCACCTGGGAAAATCATAATTCTCATTTGCGAATTTCACAGAATACGCAGCTGAGCGTAAAGCTAATTTGGCTTAAGTAAAATCACAATGAACGTATCAATATGTTTTTATAAATTTCAGTTTTTTCGCATGGAAATGGAGATGCAATACAAACATTCTCCCACATAATAAATCTTTTCAATGTCGGGACGAACAACAAAAAAATGGATTTTCATTTGATTTTCTCGCGTGGCTGGCACTCATCAGTCGTTGCCCAATCACAGTCAGAGTTCCCACAGTTCCACTCACAAGTCCGACTAGGGACAATCATTTGTTATTTGATTTGCCCAACAGACGCTGGCACTGCGAGTCCAGTCGAAAGTCGGACGTTCCAATTTACCACGGCGATTGCCGGTTATCGTTGACAGTTGGCCCCGGGACAGCTTTACTTTTTCCCCGCATGCCGTCCTCCTCCATCCAGCAGATCTAGCTGCAACTCGGCAAACGTATTGTCAATTTTGGTAGCAGAATTTTACAGTGCCGTCACTTGCGAAGAGCAACGGCAACATCATCCATTGTCGGACATAAACAAGCAAAAGCTCTGCCCTGATGACTCTGATTGCTCTGTTCATCCTGATGAGGTGTTGATGCGAGTGGTCAACTTAGCGTTGGAGTCAGCCGTGAGCAAACAGGACTCACCTTTGGACGGGCTCTGTAAGTCAAATCAGTGACAATCAGTAGGAGGAAATGAAACCCACTGAAAACAGTTGGAAATGAAGACTTTTAAATTGAAAGTTGTTAATCTTCAGTTTGTTAAGAAATTATAGCAAGTAGCGATGAAGCTCTTTAACCTCAATTTATGTAAAGAACTTTTCTTCCTTCTTTGTTGCAGTTTCATTCCATTTGGTTACAGTTTAATCTATGCCAAAGCCAGAGATTTAAAATTCATTTTACTTTCGCTTTTAGACATTTCCTCAACTTTTGTTTTTCTTTCATTTCGGTAAAAATCATAAAAAAAGAGAAAAGCGTAGCGAAGAAAATGCACCATGCAAGTTAAATTTAAGTTGGAAACTTTTCTAATTAAAATTAAATAGAAACTTCGCTCTTACTGAAGTTTTGATTTGTATTTGCAGTTTGTTTTTCATACATTGAGATATTTTCTTTTGTTTTTTTTTTTAATTCATAGTCAAGGTGTAATGAAAATAATGCCGCAATGGAACAAGAACTAAAACAGTGGCTGACAAAGTTGAAGGTCAACTCGTTTATCGGCGAAAATAAAACTTGTCAAGTTTAGCTGCGCTACTGAAATGTTGAATGTCCGGGAAATTTTGAGGAAATGAGAAAAATTCAAGGAGCTAACAAAACAATGTTGTTATTCTTAACCTGTGACATCAAGTGTGTAACTTTAAAAGAAATTGTAATTAATTTAAATTACAAGTGTTGAAAGGTTAAAAATAAAGTGCATTGGATAGAAGCATAATTTATTTATGGTGTTATTAATCAGCCCACTTTTATATGACAGTTGGAGTCGAACTTCAAGAAGCGCAATTTAATAATGAATGTTAATTTGCATTTAATTTAATAAAAAGAAGTAGGGGACAATCATAACTGTCTCGAGCTTGACTTCCGCTTGAGCTTAAGACACTTGCCAGACCATTAGCCCCTCTCTGAGCAGTTCCATGCATAAATTTCCAGTTTTGCCAGAGAGAGATTGTTGCGCCTACAATTTACATAATTTATTAACGAGAGTTTGAGCGTCAACTTCCGCTGAGGCCTTCGGCCAGAGGCTCAACGAGAAAAAGGAGGCGAAAAAGGACGACTGCTAGAAAGATTGGACAAGTTGGGAGATGGGAGCGGTGGGAGCGACGCTCATGCATAATTAAACACGTAATTAACCATTATTAACAACGTCTGATTTCAGTGAGATCTTGGGAGGCTGTTACCTAATGAGTTTGAAATAGATTCCACTGGGCAAAAATTCTCTCGGCTGTCCGTCTGTCCCTTGTTGTTGGTTGTTGGGGCCAATCAGAGCATTTGATTTGTGTCCAAAGTGTTGCCCCGAGTTACAGTTACAGTTGTTAATGAACATTAATTAATTAAGAGCGTCTCAAGAGCGTTGCCTACGTGTCGACCAGGTGAAACTTTAACACGCTCCGACAGCGACAGCTAACAGGCCAATTATGTCAGCTCTGACCTCAAGTTCCATTGTGGTTCGTAATCTATTTCAGTTCTCTGTGGTCTGGACATCTCGCACAGTGAGGGTTGGAAAAACGATGGCTATCACAGGATGTTAAGTAATTGTTTTCAATTGCCTGTGAAATCCCAATTACTGGGCCAAACAAACGTTTCGTGTAGAATTCTGATTATGAGTTCTGTGCAATATTTATGCAAATTTTTGTAATTTCAAATAAACGAAATGATTTTAAGCCAGCGGCATTTATTGAATTGTTTTTTCTTCATTTGTTGGTAGGGAAATGCGTTTCCATATAGTTCATTATTATAGTCTAAATGACAATGAGAGGCCACTAATTTGTGCATGACAATACCCATTTGGTTGGTCATTAATTAGACCAACTAATTTCAACTAAAGCACACAAAACTGTTCAACATTTTCATCGCCATAATTAAATGCATATTAAAGCGAGAATATTTTAAACATTGTTTGTCTAAAACTAAACACATTTAATGTCATCTTTGTATAATTCAACCTTTTACGCAATTTAATTTTTCCCTACTATTTTTTACACGGCCTTGAGACTCAGTTTCATTCATTTCTCTCAGATTTCGTTGTGCGCATTTCGCTTGTAACTTGGTGCATAACTTTCACAATTAGCAGACTTTATAATTCCTTGTTGATCTGCGTAAAAAAGTTAATTTAAAACAATTAAGGTGCAAAAGTTTGCAATTAAATGGTATTTAAACAATTTAATTGATTTCAATCGGAGTTCGAATTATTTGTATTCTTTTGTTATTTATACATTCCTTTAACTCACTTTAAAAATACTTGACATTCAACGACGTTTTTCTGGAATTCAATTTTATATCAAAGAATTAACTCGATTGTAGCGGCATGTAAATGCAACTTATTTTTCATTATTTTAGCTAACAGGAATCGAAATGAAAGAAAAGTGCGTAGATTAAAATTGCTCAACATATTCCTTACGCTTTCAATGCCAACAGCTGGCCAAATATGTATATTAATAATTTGAAGAAGCAGCACTCAACTAGCTGCTTGTCATGCAAAAAGCAATAACCAGCTGCCTAGTGGTAAATGCAAAATAGCCTCATAAATTCTCAGCAAATTTATAATTTCACACCTACAACCATAACGAGCTAAGCCGAAAAAAAAATAAAAAAAAAACGTGGAAAAAAGAGAAAATAGGCTAACTATTTGCCAATGTGCATGGCTTGGCTTGTCAGTCGAGAAAATGACAAATGTTCGCTAGACAGGCAGGCCGGAAAATGGTGTGGAAAGCCACCAGCCAGAGCGCAGCAGTGCCATGCCCCGGTCTAAGCAGGTTTTGGGCAGAGGAGCAGCTGGGGCAGGTTACGAGTCTTGACAAGTCCTGCAGCCCTAATGACAGCAGCGAGCATTGCATGTTTGCCCAATGTTAATCATAAATGGTCGCTAAGTTTGGGGAACCGTAGCATAAAACATCCTCGAGCCGTAACGAAAACCGAATGCCATCCAAATTCCTTGCACAAATTTATGTGGACATCTCATATTGGTCTAATTAAAAAAAGATGCCAGCCTTAGCTATGCTGCAGCTCTTCTGCATTCCAAGGACTCGTAAAGTATGCAAAGTGAAAGCTAGCTCGTGAGAAAAAGTCCGTGCAAAAATTGCAATTACCTTTTCGCTTTGCGAAGTGTTCGCTCTACAACGTTTCGAATAAAGTGTGGCAGCTATTTGAGCGTTGAAGCGACGGCTTTGCTAATGGAAAGATTGTAGCCGCATGATTAATGGCCACGAGGATGATGACAGAGTGGCATGCAATGTGATTCCAAGCGGGCATATAGAGGTTTAGTCGAACTGATGATTTATTCGAATCGTTTCAAGGTAAATGTTATCTATCAGGCTGCCACCTTTGCTGTGCATAATTGGCAAGCCTAGACTGCCGTTGTTCATCTTATTATTACGATTGAGACTTTTAAACTCTGTCAATTTGAAAGAAGTTATTGAAATAAATGGGCTATTAAATAGAGATCAATCAAAATTTTAAAGTTATTGACACTGTATCAACTCGACTAATTCAAACTCAAAAAGTCACACAGTTAATACTGCCTTTGGAATTTCTATTAAAAATACTGGAAAAATGTTGCCCGGCTATCGTAGAGTATTTCTAAAGAAGCTGCTTTTCGCCACCTTGGGATTAATTTTGGTCTTCTACTTGATCGGCTTTCGGCTGCCCAAGCTACACAAGATCAAGCAGAGAGCTCCTTCGTCCTCCTTGAACAGGCCACGATTGCAGCTTGAACAGAATGGAGATTACTGGATTTACAATAACTTTATGCATTCTAAAACCAAGCTGAAGGGCAACACGAGTATCACGCTGACCACACATGGCACCTATCGTGACTTTGACCATATGAAATGGCTGCTGGCTCGCTGGAATGCTCCGATCAGCATGGCTGTCTATGTGGGCGAGAATGACTATGAGCAGCTGCTGGAGAGTCTCTATTACATAAAGTACTGCACGGTATTCTCGCTGAGCTGGTCCCATTGGATCTCCATGCAGTTGGTCTTCCATGACAAGCATGTGCCCCAATTTCTGTATCCCATTGGCTCGAAAGTTCCCCAGGGATTTCGATGCCGATTGTATAAACAAGACACCCAATATACAACGACATTGGCAAAACATCGCTTAAGCACCGGCTACCCATTGAATTTGTTGAGAAATGTGGCTCGTCTGAATGCCCAAACGTATTATGTCCTTGCTCTGGAGCCAGGAATGTTGCCCACGCGAAGTCTTGCTGTGAAATTTCTGCAACATGCGCGTTGGCATCCGACGTTAAAGCCGCAAGAGAGGTCAGTAACTTACCGAAGTAGTTCTTTCCTTAATAAAATGTATTCCATACTCCTCTAAGCGTTTACTGTCTGCCTGTTTTTCCGGCAATGGGCGAGGATGTTATGCTACCCAAATACAAATCAGAACTGAAGACACAACTGCAGCCCTTCCTCAATGGCAGCGTAATGTTGTCTCCGATTGAAGCCGAGCAACTGAATAACTTCAAGCCTTGGCTTGCCAATCCAGTCAGAGATGGCGATATCGTAAGATACACAGTCTCCAGGCAACCCCAACTCTGTCCCGCCTACATCAGCAGCAACGCTTATGAACCTCTTTATGATCAGCGTGGAAACTCGAGTTGCGACCACAATTCAATGCAGGTAAATTTAAATACAAATTCCTTAGTTGACACATATATATCCGCTGGTCGTTGCGCAGAAAGGAATTAAAGTATATATGTATATATGGGATAAAGCTGTGTCCGTTTGTCTGAGTGAACAATTAGATCTCATAATCTATAAGAGCAAGAGCTTTAAAAACACATCTTTTCTTTTTCATTCCTTTCTGCGCCATCAAATCATAAAAAACCAACAAAATATATTAACTACAGTGTGCACACAATTACAACTACACTCAAAATAATTTCTATTAATTTGGTTGCAATTGATAGAAAAACTTTTTCAAATAACAATGTTATAGGGCAAACTTTAGATGCTATGGCATATTTTCAACATAAAAGAATATTCGTATGCCTATGTATATTAGTATTCTCTTAAAATGGGTTGAGGTATCTTACAGTCTAGCACACTAAACTGTTTTCTGACTTTATTTCTTCTCTGTTGCAGCTGCAAGTGCTCGTTGGCCTTGGCTTTGACTTTGTGCTCCTCGATGGCACTTTTATCATTTGCCGACAGTCCAGTTGGCAAGCTGATGTCTCCACAGATGTCGTTCATAGTGTTCCATCCACCATGGAGCTAAAGCGCATTCGCCAAGTAATCAAAATAAACGCATTGGCATTGAGCAATCATTTTGTAGAACCATAAACTTAAAGAAAAATCTATCTGTCGAATTCTCCGACTCAGTCTCAGAGTCGAACTCCATTAGGTTCCACTTAATCAAATTGTCTGGCTGCTTCTTGACGCCTCTCGCTTTTGGCAATGCATTTTATTATTCGTCGTTTTCTTTTTTTTCTTTCTTATCTCCGTTTAATGCCATTAGCGTCGCACTATTTCAATCTAATTTTTTGGCGTCATTTTTCATTTTTCTTGGCATAGCAAACAGACAAAAAGAATGCGATAAGTAGCCGATATATATAATTAGATCAAATAGTAGCATTTATATTAAAGTATATTAAATTATTAAAGAGTTCACTAAAATTGATTTTATAAATTGTCTAATGTATTTTATTAACTGTATGCACTCTGAATATCAGAAAATTTATGTTTGTATTAAATGCATTAAATTAAATATTTCGAATTACATAATTGAGTGCATGTTTATTATTCAACAACTTTCAACCTCTGTAATTAGGCACTTACTAAGTAAATAATAAACAGTTTGACACATCATTTACAGTTATAAGCAGCTTAAATTATATTCCACTTTTGTGTTTTGTATTATTATTTACAAAAGCTTTTGAATATTTACCGCAGAGCCTCTTTAAAAAATACCACGAAATTCCATTAATTTATTTGCGGTTGCATACAAAGCGAATTTTGTTCAACAACAAAATGAACTTTGTAAAAATAACTCGAGATGGTCTGCGTCCCAATGGGCGACTAGCAGATACTCTTTATTTGAATAAATGCAAAAATTATATAAAAAATACATTCCCATTAATTTGTAGCAGTTTTGTGATATCAGTCAGTTTTATAAAAATAAGCTTTACTTCCAGCAATATTAAAATATGATGACAGAAATACGACGCCTCAATAAGGGTAACATCCTCAAAAAATGTTTCACTTTACAGGGTACAAGAGCCCAATGTCGGCTGCTCTTTACAACTAATAATTTAATATTTTATGCATGACCAGCAAAATAAACAGAAAATTGGTAACAGAACAAAAAGAAAACATTTGCCCATTTACTCGTTCTGAGCAGCGCATTGTCTCTACTGTTACTTTATCTTTCTCCTGAAAGCGGCAAGAGAAAGTGGAAGGGGAGAGAATGCAAAGCATAAAAAATGGGCGGCGTGTAACTTTGCTGAAAGTTTAGAGCAAAGGAAACTGAGCAGAAAAGTTAATATTAACGCTGAGCGACGCATTTCGCCTTAATTTTTCCCAATCTCTCCGTCTCGCCCTTTTCTTGCAATACCTTCTTGGCGGCCCATATTGTTGTTGCCGCTGTTGTTATTGGTGCTTTGTTTTTTTCTTTGCCTCGGCCATTTTGACGCCAAACACGTAGCCTTGTTTCTTGGTTTGCCCTTTGCTTTGTTGGGCAAAATCTTGTTAGGGGTTCGTTATTTTTTCCCGAGCTTTATTTGCATATACTCTTCAAAATCGTTTATTTTCATTTTTTTTTTGGTTTTCCATTTATATTATGAAGATTTTGTTGTGCAAATTTTAAATGCCGCGTTCAGCATACAAAGCAATCGGCACACACGTTAACAACAAAAGGATTCGAATGCACAATGCCCACAATTAGATGAGTTTCGCAAAAGGTGAACCCAGCGATTTGAATGCCATTCTCACACTTTACGCGAACATTAAAGTCTATAAAGGGATTTTCTCTTGCAGATTTACATATTGGTATAAATGCAGGAAAAATAAAATAAATATACTTTGAGCTCAAAATAAGTAGAAATACATTTATTTGAATAATTTATAGGAATTTTCCCATTTCTAAAGCTTAATTTAATTAAAGAGTTTTTAATTGAAGCTTACAGCCGCACTCAATAAATGGCTTTTCATATTAGAGACCTTAACTATACCAAACTTTGCAATTTGTGGAAATGAAGGAAAACTTTGACGAAAATTCCTTTGTGGGGGTTCCAAATATTTCATGATAAGATGAAAAGTAGATGTCAAAATTAGTGCAAAATTTAGCATTTCTTATCGTTACCTTAGCCTGTGAAGGTTAGCATGGGTTGAAGATCTGGAAGAGTTCAGCTCAAAGTCGCACTCATTAAAGACTGAACATAAGGAAGAAGGGGAAGTGAAAGAAAATGCAGAAAATGAGAAATGCAAATGATGAAATAATGAAAAAGCCTTTCCCAAAAACCAAACAAAGCCCACAGGCAACGCAGGCATTAAAACAAAAAGTAGTTGAGCATAAAAACAAAGTGCAGCCTCAAGTGTGTGAGTGTGTGTGTGCAGCGTCTCTGTTTCGCATTGTCTGTGAGAGTGCGTACAGCGAGTGTGTGTGCATATTTAATTATTCATACGCCCTGTCTGCCCACAAAGTGCAAAAATGCATGAAGACGCAGCCGACGTCGACGAAGACAGCTTCGAAGCAGAGAAGGCAAAAGTTTTGCAGCTTGTAAACAAGACGCTGCCGAGTTGGGGGAAATTGGAAAGTGCTGGGAAACAAATATGAAATTGCAGGCATAATAAAATTAACTTTTGTTTTGCCATTTGCCTTGCAAAGTGTCAACAAATAATTGAAAATCAAATTGCTAAAATATTCCAATTGTGGCTTCCAGTTTCCACAAGCATCTCTCAAATAAATATCTCTCTCCCGTTGTTGTGCTGCTCAACCTAAAGATATGTAAATAGTTTTTGGATATTCATTCATCTTTTTAGTTAGAATTTCTCAAAATAAAATTGAGCATTTTAATATTCCAGTTATAAACAAGATTGTGGCCAAATTTTCATTTGAAAATTTAATTAAATTTATTAAGGTTTTATTCTCTTCCTTGCATCTATTAGTTTTGAAAAATCTTGATTTATTGTTGAATTCCTGTGGTGACCCAAAACATTGTAATTACAGATTGTTCAAATCAAACTTAGACTGAGAAGTTGTCTAGAATATTTTTTTGTTTTAAAGAAATACTCTTCTAGAAATCTTATCCCCTGTTCGCCATTTTTAATTCACTGTACTTTTATTTGCAACATCATATTGATTTTTAATTATTCAATGTATCTAATTTGATTTCAGATTTTAAATTTTTCTTGTCATTCTCAGACGTCTGTTTTTCCTTCAAAATTGTTTAACCTTTGCTTCTCTACATTTTTTAATGACAATTTCTTGTTTTTGGAAATATTTTAAGGCTTCTTCGTTGCACATAGTAGTAGTCTAATAAATATAAAATATATAAAAACAAAAGGCTAATTTATGAGTACTAACCCTTAGACTCCATTTATTTATTTTCCTGTCTAATTTAAAACTTTAAAGCATATTTTAAGATTTCCCCAGTCGCCAATCAAGTGCTTTAATGTCCACGACAGTGTCTGCTTATTATCAACTATCCACACGTTTATCAAAGACTTCACTGGCTATTTGTTGTACCCCGTTGTCTACTTTATCAGCATCCCTTCTGCCTTATCTCAGCTCACCGTTGCCACCATCTCCATCTCCTGGCGCCACCAGTTTTCGCTGCATGCTGAGAATTTTTATGCCCTTCACACATCATTCAGCTACAAATTGCTGCGGGCGTTTCACATAGCTTTGACATAGCTTGAAATCTATTTGGAAGACAATAAGAGGAATGTCAACAGGCAACAGCTAAGCATGGCGAGAGAGTCCTTGGTTCGTGTCCAGGCTGCGTTGCGTGTCCATTTGAGGCAGCACGTGCCGCGAGCGTTGTACGTTTTATTATCATGAGCTGCGGCAACTTTTTATTATCTCCCAGTTCTGCTCTGGTGTTCTGTTCACTTTGGTTTCGTTTGGCTTTGCTGATGCTCTACTCCATGGATGGCTTTAACACTTTTCGCCGCTATTCTTTGCAACTTGCGCCGTAAATATGACTTAATGGAGTTTAAAGTAGTCGTCCGGCCACTCCTAGAACTCGTTTAACGAGCTGCCCAGCATTCACTTGACCCACGTCAAGTTTTCTCGCATTATCGTAAAAATCAACTTTCAATATCCCATGTGTGTGTTTCTCAGTGTGTGTGTGCGAGGGATATACCATAAAAATGGACTGCTTTTAACACAAATTGCAACACGTTTTGAAAAGTGCAACGAGCTAACAAAACGAGCGGCCTGCACTGCGTGTCGAGGATGAGTTACAGATACTTAAGGAAACGAAGCGACACCTCTAGTAATCCGAGGAGTCCTTGCCGTAAGAGTCATAAGAGAGTGTTTTCTTTTATGTCTTGCTCTGCTGGCCATACTAAAAATCTCGTAAATAGGGCAAAGTCGATAACTTGAGTCGTTAATACTTAATAGAAATTCGCCAGGATGCGCAATGATTTTAAGGAAATACTCTAATCCATCGAAACAATAAAACTGAGTTCTATTTTCAATAATTTTTATTGCAAACACTACTTGATATTACCTCTACATTTATTTTATTTATTTACATTGAATAACGTTTTAAATAATAAACTTAATTGTAGTGCGAGTAAATAAACAGTTTTGCCTTAAATAAAATATAATTATCCTACATATGTTATTTTTTGGAATACAATTTAATTTTTGATTTATATTTGTAGTCTTGTTGTTTAAGTTTAAATGTATATTTGTTTATTTTTGTATAAAACTACTAATCACATTAGATATAAATCAAATTTGTATTCAATGTAAAAGTGAGATAACATCGCTTACTTGGACTTATGAAAATAAATCAGAAACCTTGAAAGCAACCTGCACTTAGAGTCAAGATTTTTTGTAGAGCTTCCCGCAAAGAAAATACTTGACCGTCTTTTGAGACTGTTCGTATGTGTTTGTTTACTTGAGGTATGATTTGTTTATGAAAATATATACATTTCTTTGTGCTGTTGGCATGAGAAGAGCAGCAAATAAATTGCAAAACAAAATTCAATTACTAAATGCAAATCCGTCGCGCCCTGCCGCCGCTTGGCCTATCGTTAAATGTGTCAAGAAGCCACAAACCAGAAAATATTTGCCATTTATTTACCATATTTTATATTGTATTTCGATCATCGAGCCAAGTGTGGGGCGCGTCGACATTTTATTTATGAATTTGCATTTATTTCTTGAGTGCTGCACAAAATTATTGAAAAGAGTTGGAGAGGCCTGCTCCAAGATCTTTTTTGTTTAGCAAAAACTTGGCAAACAACAACGGAAATTTGTTTTGGCATCGGGGAACAGGAAAGACCAAGCAGCAGCCGAGAGTTGCCAAACTTGTCGCCAGGGATGTAGATACCAAAGTTCATGTTTTTATTAAAAATACTATTATTTCAACAAATACAAATACTTGATTCCTGAACCACATATAATTTTCCAATCTTTAGTTTTACCTTACCTTTATGGTCTCAGGCCCTTTGTATTTAATCAATATTCTGTACTGCCTTTATCTAGCTCGTAGCTCCGTAGATAGTTACCCAACAAGAGTTTAATGTGTTTTTATCAAATTTTAGTACTCTAACCTCGTAATTTGCTACTTGAGTCACTCCCTCCATTTCGCAGAAGCCTGTCTGCTTTGCAATGTTGACCACATATAAACAACTCTAACGCCAACGCCATCGCCAACACCAACACCAACACCAACACCAACAGCAAACAACAACCAACATTTAACAAACACGAGCGCTGCTTAAAACTTTTTGCAGCCAGTTAAAAAAATACCACCAAACAGAACAACAAGAAAAAAAATAGAAATAAAAATTCTAGTTGAGTTTGAGTTTTTCCGACAGGCGCTGGCCTCAATGCACATTTCAATTGCTCTGTGGATGTGGATGGGTTTTTATTTTTCCTCTGCCATGTTTTGCTTTTATTTTTTGTTCATTTCAAAAGTTAATCAAGTGCTAAATTAACTAAATTGCACTTAGTCTGCGCCACAAATTGCTCGCGGTCCAATGGCAATTTGAATGCGGTGGCGTATGCGCAATATGCTCTGCATATATTAAGTATACGCCATGTACAGCCATTCAAAACTGATTAAAAGTCTGTGCCGAATAGTTTGTAATGCAAATACAAAAATAGTAGCTTTCTAGCAGAAAGTTTAGCAAGTTAAATGAGTTTAAATTGCAGAATCAATTTTAAACGAATATATGTAGTTATATATTTTTCATAATTAATTAACCCACCAGCTGCGATAAACAACTTTGCTCTACGAAAGAATAATATTTCAGATTCCAGATTATAAAATAATCGAATATTTAATATGAATGGAGTATACTAAGTATGCTAACAAAATTAAATGCTCTGATTTGCAATCAGCGCTGATCGCAAAGCTCATCACTTGTTGCCTTTAGTTGCCACCTTCGAAATCAGCGAAGCGCATAAACACAGAAGCAATTGTCATAATTATACGCTTGAGCAGCTGCGAATGACCAGCAATAACAAAACAAAAGCAAGAAACATAATGGAGGTCTTAACAAGTAAACATTCTTGGGACAGGCCTTACTCACAGGTCCGGGAACCCTCAGAGCTTCACTCTTATTTTGACGCCCCGTCCCCAGTAAGTTGTTTACATTATTAGCTGCTTTTACGCTCGCCCGACCGAGATTTCCGGGCCACGCCCCTTAAACTGCTTACAACTTGATTCGAGGCAGCTTACGAGCATCTCAGCCTGACACAGCATGGGGGAGCTGAACTGAGCTGAGCCGAACTTGGGGGAGAACGCAGCTCTCTCGGGGGTATTTGCGGCTTAGTACGTGCTAATTATTGCATAATGATTATGTTTCATTAGCCGGAGAGGGGGCGTGTTTAAGGGCCACATAATGTGCAAACTTTTCCATGCATTTTTCATGGCGATTTTCCTTTTGCAGAAACTTTAAGCAAACACTGCGCTCAAAAGTGCAAGTAATACCCCATAGTTAGCCAGCGTGCGACTTCACGAGTTTCCCGCACTTTCTCTTACAATGACACATTTTAATAAAAACCTGTAAAATTTTATGCGACTTCACAGCAGAGCACACACCACAGCATAGCACACACACTCTCGGTAATACAAACACCACACACTGAGCAGGCAGCGCAGAGCGAAGTTGGCAGTTGCATAAAAATGAACGCAGCACAAAACTAACAGCGGACTATATTTAAGTATATACGAGTGTGGGAGTGTATGCCATGCATGTATAGTATGTGCATATCCGATAGAGATGGAGCAGAGTTCAAGATTCGCAATAGTGCACAGATACAAATTCGAGACGTGTTTCGTTGAATTTCGCTGGGCAATAAAAAACAGATTTGGATTACAATTTGTAAGTTTTAAATAAAAAAAAACAACTTATTTTGTAATTCGACACAAAATAACTTTACGGGCATATTTATTTATATATAAACATTATTTTCGTAAATCAAAAATTTGAATATGGTTGGTCTGGATTGTAAATGTGTTTGGTTCATTATCTTATATTATTAAACAAATGTTAATGCAATATTTATAATTTAATTTTTGATAAATATATTCAAAATAATACAAACACAACAGATTATTTTAATTTTTCAAAATGTAGATAATTAAATACATCAAATAATTTTGATATTGCAGAATTTTAATGTAATTTTTGGTCGATTGTCTTGTATTTGTTGACAACCAATAGTTTTATGAAAATTCAAGTTTAAAGTTGATTAAACATGATCTGGATTGTAGTAATTTTATAAGAAATATTTCGAAAATCTAAAATTTTTTAATCAATTTCAGTTGAATTAATGTTTCAACATTTTCTTTCTGTGTATTCGGTGTAGTATAAAGTAACAACAAGTGCAACTCATGGCACACTTCGTAAGCAATTTTTGCTGTGCATTGAGCTGCAAATAAAACGCCACGCTGCACATAAATGTCACTAAATGCGCTTGCAACATAAACACACGTAGACACACACACACACACACACATACAAACACACACATACACTAGTGTAGTGGAGAAGAAAATGACACAGACATATACGTTGGAAAAAACAGGTGTCACATTGTTGTCGCCGTCTGTTGCGCTGTTTTTATGTCATTTTAACATTTCCTAATGTGTGTGGCATGTTATGCAACCAAAAACCACAATATAACAACAACAATACTTCCCTATATAACTACAAGAACAGCAACTACAGCGTGATCTTCCCTCTAGTCGGAATTGTAGACAAAAGTTTCAAGCAAAAGATTGAGGCATATTCGCCTCCATTACCGACCGACATTACAAAGCACTCACATACATAATATACGTTCTTCAACTAAGTTTTTGTGGTTTGTGTTATGTTTTGAGTGGTTGCCACAAACAAATTTAATGCTATTTGATGACTGTGCAGGAACTGCAAGTTTCAGTAGGCCAGTATAATCTATAAATGCACTTTTCATGACTTTACTGAGAGACCAAAAATAAAATATTCATACGGAGGACATTCTGTTCTTTTTAATTTGCGAGAACAATGCACAAAGCGAATAGATTGAATTTCGTATAAGCCGCAAAGCAATAATAAATTGAATGAATAACAGAACTGAATTTTCTAACTTTATATAGCCAGTGTTAAAGTAGTAAATTGAACGTCTTCCATTCATTAATTTTTATTTAACTAGCAATATGAATTTAAAGGATTTATTTCAGTAGTAACGAAATTCTTCAATAAGACATTTCGAATTCTTACAATTGCTTTATTGTTTATAATATTTTTGATCAAATTTATTCATTCAAACACAATCTAGAACAGTTGACTGATAAATATAACAATAAAATCAATTTATTTACAGTAAATAAAAAAAGATAATGCAAAATATAAATCATTATTTACAATATTATAGACCTATGTTCCCAACGGCAAAGGTCAAAAGTATTATGGCTCGACCAAATACATATGTTCGTTCAATTGCTGGCTTTCACTATATCGTGTGTAACATATATTTTGGTAATCAATCAGAAATGCGAGAACACTGGCAAATGCCTGGCATTTGCATCGGGTGCCGATCAGCATTTGCATCAATGGCAAAGGCAATTGGAAACCAATTCACAATACACAGAGTTCTCAATTAGCCCAATAAATAAGCAAACTCAATTCCGTTAGTTTTCTTGGCTATTGTGAATGTCAACAAGTGTTTGCTGAAGCGGAGATGAGAGAAGCAGAGCAGGGGAAGATTTCAACTACAGTTTTCGGAGGCGGATGCCACGTTTGCTGCTGTTGGAGCAATGAGTAACAAAATCCAATTTCAAACAATAAGAATTGCAGTGTGTGTGTGTGTGTGTGTGTGTGTGCATACACACTTAATGCAATTTAAGTCAAATTTAATCAATGCATAGCATAAGCGACCCACCAAAGAACCCAAACGAAGCCAACTTTCAGCATGTTTGAACCAATCGAGCTGCAGACATGAAGAATAGAGAGATGGTAAGGACATGTTGTGGGGGAGGGGGGGCGAGGACTACAGTCAATAGAGCAAAAGTTATGCTTGACTGCCTGGCTGAATGGCTGACTGCTTCAGCTACTGCTTCTGCTCCTGCTTCTCTGTTTTGGGCCGCCTGCAATGAGTGGAGTTTCGCTTTAGTTGTAGTTGCGGCAGCAGTAATCAAAAGTAGTTTGGGGCAGAGTCAACTGAGCCTTAGTTACCATAGGGGTATCACAGGGGTTCGAGGGCGGGCCTGCGTTAAGCAATTTGCAAAACTAAAAACCGGAGCAGAGTTTAGGTTTAGGCATTGCTTTGGCAGGCTGTTGAAACTTTTGCGCAAATACTAGTACTCCTACAATGTGCGGCATATGTGTAGAAAATTATTTGCCAAAATGTTATAAGTGAGCCACGAGGTGGCAAATTGGCAGCCACTGTAACAGGAGCGCGGCTTGCTACAAGTTGTGCAAAAAGCTGTGAGCATTAGGAGAACATAACAACATAATTGAGCTTGAAAAAACGGTCTGCACATTAACACGAAATTAGGAAAAGTGGGCTAATATTAAAAAATAACTGAATGTTACGTTTCAACTAGCAGGCATTAAATTAAATTACATGTTTCGTGTTTTTAAATAGAAAATTATTTTAGCAAACTTAACCGAAATAAGATAACCAAATTCTCTAATTATATAAACTTCTATAAAGTATGAAAAAGTTAAGCAAGAAAAGTTAGTAATATTAGTATTAATATTGGACTTTTGAAAAGAGGCTCTTCCATTGAATTAGGAGTATATTACAAACTTGGACATTATTTTTAAATTATTTGCAAAATTGTATTAGTCATTAGAAATATAATAAATAATAAGTGCTGTTTCAATCCATTTTGAATGAAATCCAACATGATCAATTATTTCTGTCAACAGTAAGCCGATGCCTAAATTGTGGAGCTCATTAGGCAGCCCTTAGCAAGAGTTCAACTTTCATAGTTGCACTTAAATTGAGACTGGCAATGAATCTTTCGACCACATGGACTCGAAATCTGCACCAGGCTTTGTTTATGGGCGGAAATTACATGACTATCAAAACATAAGCGCCAGTTGACTGCTGTTGCACCAGTTACAATGCCGATGTCTATGCCTATGATGATGCCTCGACCGAGGATGATGCCGATGGCTATGCAAATGCCTGTGGTCATTGTGCATGCTAGCAAGTGCGTCCTCCAGTCCAAAATGCCCCCAGATCAGACAGCAGAACAGACAGAACAATGCAACTGAGCCCATTGGGCGTATGCAGCATTTTGCATTAATTGCTTCGGTCAACGGCCATGAAATGCGTCGGAGCAGTCTGGAGTCAAGTGCGTTTGTGTGCGAATATATTCCCAAGGATGTTGTTAATGCCAAAAGCCAAAACTGTTGATGCGAGAGTGTGAAGAGTGAGCATTAAGGTAGCACTAAAGCAGCTTGTGTTTGTATTGCATAAATATTTAAGCCTCTCAATTGAATTGTAATTGAATAAAAGGATTTCCCTCAATCAGTACTTAGCATCCAAAGGAGTTTGAATTGCAAGTGCATGAACATGTAAGTGGGGAATCAATTCAAGAAAGCTTATAAATTAGGCGAATTATTCTCTAGAGTCAATGCATAATTAAATATAATTATAAGACAAACTTGTATTTAAATACGTAGTTAAGGGTTACTAACCAACTTTAATGCATTAATGTATTTAATAATTTCATAAAATTTAAGATTATTCAATATTCATTTTTGAATATAGCGACGATTTGTATGCTCCTCAGTTTAACCAAATATTTGGGTATTACTAACAATTTCCCAGGAAAAGCTCATTAAACTTTATAAATACCTAACTTCGCTAACTCTTCTACCAAACCAACTCTTCGCAAAGCTTACAAAGTTGGTTACAACCAACCTGAAAAGCTTAGATTCTTAGCTGTTGGTAATAAGAGTAAAAGAGCTTTCGAAGCTTCAGCCAGTGAGTACACACTAAATAATGCGACAAACTCAAGAAACTCAAGATAGCCAAGTATGCATTATCGAAAACTTTTGGAGCCTCGACAAACGAGCAAAAAGACAAATATATTGCAATAATTTAAATACAATATTTACTGCGCTATCAATGCTATTATCAAGAAGCATAACTTGAGGTAAAAGCACTCGGGCACAAACACAAGCAGAAGTTATTAACATAAATTCTTGCGCCAACAACGCAGCATCGAGTTGACTCGAGAACTTGGCCCGGCTAAGAAGAGGAGGCCAAAAACTTTGCCACCACAAAAGTCAAAAGTGTTGCAGCCCCTACACTGGGTCCATCTCATTGCCACGCCTCAAAGTTGAGCATTTCTCTTGACTCTTCTATTTAACGTTTTTCTTCCTGCTCAGCCCTTTAAACTTTAGCTCGTTTAGCCGCGATCGTCTGAGAGCGTAGCTCGAGTCGAGTATTTAGAAATTTATTTAAAAGTTGCACAAGCGGCAATGTTGTTGCTGTTGTTGGCAGCAGCATTTTCATACGCCCAGTTACACGCATAAATTTTGTTATGGAACTTTTAGCAAGGTTGTTGTATGCACCACAAGCAGCACGAGGAGACCGTATTCTATATAGTACACCTTGTGCCACCAGTGAAAGTTTTGACGCCATTTTTGTTGCAGCTATCGTTTGATGTCGACCAAGGCTCCATTGGGTTTCTTTAGTTGCTTGCGGTGTTATTGTCGAGGTGGCACAATAAAGGCATGTAAACTTTAGTTAGATTGCGTTACCTGTGCCCCGGCATAAAGTCATTGATTACAAGCTGAACGGCAATGTGCGTTATTAAACTAAAAATATAATTAGATAACTTTAATTTACCAACAAATTGGTTTAGAAACTTAATCGTTGGGAGTCTAATTATTTTCTAATATTTAAAGTACACGGCATTTACACAATGAATATATCGGTTGGATATCTAAGCACTACAAGAAGAGTAGTATGATGTTATTTAATTGTTGCTTATAGTTATACTCAAAAAGTTAAGTAACTTTATATTATAAGTTTATAAATTAAATAATTCAATACTGATTATTTTTTAGGTTAAACGGCTGTCTTACATTTTTTGATAATACTTACAACTTTCAAGTAGTTACTTTTGTACAAGTTTCACTAGTTAAAAATAATGTCAGACGGAATATATTTATGACCGCAGAAAGTCTGAAGAGAAAGCAAGCGAAAGTAAATCCATTCGTAACCCTTTATAAGCTTGTTTATGATGCAAACTTCGCAGCCGTAGATTTCCAACAATATGTTGAACTCAAGTGTTTTTGGCATATTCAAGTGGCAACTTTAATGCAAATGAAATGCAATGCTGCTAGATACGATATATTCGTACATACACAGTTGAATGCTAAGCCACGTTTAAACTAACGTGCACTTTCCTTTTTCGCATTATCTCCGTGACATTATTTTCACTTAAGCCCCCGAGCCAAATGTTCAGCACCCTCATCCCGTTCCCCCTCCTCTTAGAGTCATGTAGAGGCGATGTCCCCAAGTCCCGTGGCTATAAGTTGAAGCAACGCACAATTGTGCACGCAAAAACCTTGTAAACAAATACAATAAATTGAGGGCTTGGAAATTTAACGTAGAAATGTGCAGCAGCCAGCACAAACAGGTGTTAATCCTCCCTGGCCAAAAACAGGGCCAGCCAACGCCGCAAAAGGAAAACTTTAAGCTGCTTGCGCCACGATACATTTAAATGTGTGTGTGAGTGTGGACCTGTTCCTGCACCTGTATTTGTAAAAAAAGAGAGCAGATAATCAAAACAAGTTACTCTGAAAACCTGTTGGCTAACAGATACTCCTTTGTAAATGTGAATGACATGGACGTATTTACAAATTAATGAATTTAATTATTTTTTATTGAGGATCCAGCTACATGGCTTACGACTAAAACCCACTGAGCGTAGAAACATTTATAAACAACTATGTATACAGATAATTTTTTGCACATTATTAATATTGTCATTATGTTCAAAGAGCGAATTTAATTGTAAAGTTAAAACAAAATCATAAGCAATAAATATTTTTTGCGAGGGTTTTTTTTTTATTGATTGAAAATATTACTGTCTGTCCATCAATCGATCACATATTCAAGTTTTAAATATTTACCCCAGACGTTCTCTATACATATGATAAAATCTATATCTATACCCAATTAGGGCAATTAAAATTGTCACAGGGTATTACAAATTTGTTGCACACGAACACAATTGTGCTCATTTGTAGCTTGAGAGGAATTGGAATGCTTTCAAATAGCGAGAGAGACAGTGTGTGTGTGTGTGTGTATGTGCATGTGTGTGAGAGTGAGAGAAGGAGCGCCCGGAATTTGCATTTATTTTGGTTACAAGTTGTCGTCGTTTGTCAGTTGTCCTGGCAACCACTTGCCGCAATGCCAGAGCGGGACAGCAGCAGCTACTAGTGTTATTATTGCTGTTCCTGTTGTTGTCTAAGCAACTTGCATTGCTTTGCATATGTTCGCATATGCAGCTCCTTTTTGGTTCCTTTAGCTCCTTTTGGCTGTCATCATTTAGTTTTAGCATACGAGCAGCTTTTAAAGGTTATCTCACATGCGCCATTTCTATTGTGCTACTCTTTCTCGCCATAAAGTGACGCAAAAGCTTTAAATACAAAGCCAACGTGCAGCAGCTGAAAACAAAGAAAAAAAGAAAACAAAACGAAACAAAAAAAGAAATGCGCTAGAAAAATAAACGACATCGTCTGAGACTGAAAGTTAAATGTTGGTGTTGTTGTTGTTGTTGTTGTTGTTGTTGTTGTTCGTGTTGCAGCTCGAGCAAAGTTTTTGCATCTATTTTTTGCCTTCGCATATGGTGACACCGGCATTTCCTCTAAGTGCCTTACTGCTCCTTATCCATGTGTGTGATGTGTGTGTGTGTGTTTGTTTATCTGCTGCTGTGTTGGTGGCACGCGCTTTAGCCGGTAAAGTTGCACGTTGCCATTAGCACCAAGCATTACGGCTAACAGCCCTGTAAACGGCATTGCCAGGCTTAGCGAAAAGTAAAGCTCAAACTTCGCTCGTAGAACTTTCGATGATTGACGATTGCGACTCGTAAGCTTTTAGCGGCAAAATTCTTCATTTCAATTTGAAAACGACTCGAAAGTTGAAAGTTGATATTATGAATTTAATCAACAAATTACTTTTAATAAATAAAAATAACTATTTTTAATATGAAATACAAATTCCGAATTGACAATTTTGAAATGTCCTTCAAGTAAATAATTCATTGTAATCATAAATTAATTTAGTTTGGACGATAACTATTGCTGATAACAACGGCCAATAATATTATTTAAAAAAAATCAGCTCTTTTAAGGTGTACTGATTTTCCACATACATATATTAGGGGATGTATCATCAAATTACTCTTTTGCATTTAAATATTTCAGTTTATAAGAAATATGTAATTATTCTCGTTTTTCGGAAAACATACTTTTCTATTAAATTGTACTGCAAAATGGTAATAGTTTTTAACTCAGGGTATATATACAAAAATAATTATGTGTGTTGATACAAATTTAATCTATATAGAGCAGCTCCAAAATCGGCGGGAAATACGTTTGTTCGTTGTCATCAATAAATTATAAATACAAAATTTGACCTTGCATGTAATACAAATTATTCGACCTTGGCGATTTTATCTCTGACATGTTGTAACACCAAGCGAATGCAATGTTTAATAGCGGATATTATGACAAGTTAATTATGTCAGATGTCTAATCTGGTTGCGACAAAACACAATCTGACAGATGATAGGCAAAACAAATGTTATATTAATAACCCAATAAAGTTGGGGATAATTGCGGCATATGTGTGTGGGCATTTAAATGACATTAGAACAGAACAACAACACATTGCCCATTTCTATGACAATTGAGGCGAAAGTCTCACCTCTACTGTGGGTCATAAAATCATGATTATGAATATTCGAAAATAATTTGCTCTGGGCTACGCGAAATCAATGCTTGAACTTTCTGTGAACATGTTTGGTAAATTTGTTGTTTGTTTTTAATGACAATGGATTGACAACGCAAAACACAAACATGCAGAACTACAACTATAACAGCACTATTAATAACTTAAATACAGAAACGGCAACAGCAACAGCAACAGCAACAGCTACAACCCCAAAGACGTCCAAAAGCGTTGCCAATGTCAACCGACGCCGACACCCCAACAAACCCCATTCCCCTCGCTGTTGTTGTGCGGCGGTTTCAATGCCGCACAAAAATTCCGGCTACGGTTATGACTCCGCCGTAATATAAACAAACTTTATTAACATTGCTCACTGAACGGACGCACCGTTTTGCCGCGTAATTAGCTCCAAAAAATATATGTACGAATAACGCGTGTGAAAATAATAAAGAAAAAGAAAAAATAATAAGCGACTTAAATATAGTACTATGAAGTGTGGCGCAACTAGATGCAAGTTACTGCAAAACTAAAAACATTTCAAAACATTTTCAAAGCAAAAGGTCTATGGACAAATGGTTTGGAGAGAAACGTCTATGGCTGTTTGGTAACCATCTTCCACTTCTGCCCAGGAGGTAAGTCCTTGCCATATAGTTACATTAAATTCGAGTAATTTCCAGAACATCCAAGTATAACGCATTGCTCTGCACATATTGAACCGTACTCTGTTTGAGCCTGCATTGTTTCTTTTTTGGCTTGAACTTGTTGTCTCCGGCAAGTTCAAGATTGGCGCGTAGATAATTGCCAATGCGGCTTACCTGACCCTGATTTTGTTTGGCTCTAACCTTAGTGTTCTTCCCTTGTTGTAAAGTTCTTTGACACTGCCAACTTAAACTGCAGCGTTTTATTTATCATTGAAGTGCATATGTATACTTACAAATGTATATGTTCATCGACAGAAATACACAGCTAGAAACTCTTAGCTGAAAGACTTAGACTGTTGCTTAAAATGTATTCAATTTAAAATTTTTTGTTTCCTCTTTTGAAATCAAAAAATATATAACTAAATCTTGTGTGATTAACCACCTAGATATCAAAATAATTCTAAGCATCAAAAAGAATATTTATTTCCCACTTTATTGGTAAAGTTAAAGTGGTTTTTAAAATTGATTCATTTAAAATAGTAAAATTAAAAAATAAAATAACATAGGTGCAAAAAATAGTATGTTGTATTGTGTAATTGAATCTTGCTAAGAATATTTATTTATTGCAAACAAAATTTACAATTTGCCAAGACTCTTGAGATAAATATAATACAATAAAACTGCTCTAGTCATCTTAACACGTTCACTTCGCCGTTTCAATAACTGTCTGAAAAGTTCAATTACTGTTCACTTAAGATCACCATTTAATGCTGTAGGGAGTATTTTTACTTTCAACGTAAAGTATCTTATACATACATATATAGTCGCAACTAAGCAACTAGTTAGCTCGTTAAGGATAACGATTCAGATGATTTCAATCAGACAATTGCAGGAAAAACCACAGAACTCGAGAAATATTTTCCATATTTTCGCCCGCATTTTCCAGTCTCCATGCAGACGCGCAAATGGCGTTGACATGTGCGCAAAAGCAATAGCAAAAGCAAAAGCGAAAGGTTCCTCCCAGCCAAAAGGAAGAAGCATTAAAAACCGCTAAATCATCCGCTGCCGCTGCCAATAAGTATGCAATATTCCTTTTGAGCTGTTTGTCTGGCTGTCGACTGTCAGTCGTTGCGGGTTCGCAGGTTTGTGTCTCCGGTCCCCATCTTCTTTGCGATGCTTCCCTTTCCTCTCCTGTCAGATCCGGCTGAAAGAAACCAAACAAAAAATTCTGACAAAGCGATGGTCGCATATCAATGCAATTTGATGTCTGTGTATTTTTTGCACATATTCCCTTTGATTGAATTTCAATTTGATTGCAGTTTCAAGATAGTTTTTTTTGTGGGCCCCCTTGTCGTTGATAGGGTTCTCTGATAGTTGGTTTGTTAATAGTTTAGTTTGTTGGTTTTCATGCGGCTCATTTTGTTGGCAGAAAACGAATTGACTGTATAAAAACGTATGGAATGGGTTTAATGTGATGGGATTGTTTTTATTGATGGACGGTTTGACTCAACTGCCAAACTGATGAATTAGCCGAATGGTAAATTGTATTTTTGTTGCGGTTAATTTGTATTTAATTATTGACAACATGTAATATTTCAATTAAACTGATATTCAATAATTGAAAACTATTTTCATTTTGTAATTTATTACCACAATAAATAGATGCATAATTAATAGCACATCCTTGTGTATCATTTTTTTGTACAAAATTATTCAAACGAAATTTGTGAATAGTATTTAAAAATACTTTCTTTTTTATACATGTATTTGTGTATTCTAAAACAATTAACCAAGCTCGGCGTACATGTTGTAAAAAACACAAATTAATTACATTGTTGACTTTCATGTGGGCACTTACTTGTAGCATATAAATATAAATTAACAAACTAACTTTTATTATAAGAATGGCATAATAAGCAAAATAGCATTCAAGGCTGCGCCTCTATAGAATAATATCTAACATTATAAATTTCTGAAAAGTCAGAAAGCTATTCTTGGATTAAGCAAAACATGGTCAGATTATTTGCGCGAAAAGTCATGTTAAGAGAATTTAAGATGCTCAAGTATATTTTTTTTAATTTAAAGGAGCATAAATTTAAATTTGTTCGCTAGAAATTACATAGAATTAACTTTTGCCACACTGCACAGGTATTTCGCCATTCCGTCAGGTCTGCACGGCATGCAAAGCAATTTAAAATCTGCTCGAGGTAGAACATTCTATTGGTTCCATCATCACGTCTCTTCTCACCTCATGTAGCTGCCCCCCTCCACATTGCCTCCTCTTATTCTCCTGTTGCCTGCATCAGCATTGCCTGGCTTTGCTTTGGACATTCATGAGCTTCATATTGCATGTGCCGTGTTTTTCCTTGAATCTTTTTGACTGCCATCACAACTCTCGCTCTCGCAGCAGGTGCAGCTACTTTTGCTGCCTGATTCATTTGCATGTGCCTCCTGCTCCTCCTCCTCCTCCTGCTCCTGCTCCTCTTTCGCTTTCCGTTTATGTAGCACCTGTTTACTGACCCCAAAAGCAAAAAATAATATGAAGCAAAAGAAAAAACGTCGACAAGCGATGTGAAGAGGAAAGAAGGGAAATGGGCGACGCTTGCAACACACGAAACACATCACAGTCAAAGCGCCAAACACCTGGGGAATTTACGGGGAGGGGCTGAAAGTATTGCAAGTATTGCAAGTCGTGCATTAAATATGCATCATGTCCAATGCATTTTAAAGCGTTTATCGATAAAATAGATAGAGGCGAAGTGGCCGTAGTCTAAATTCTGCATTGAAGCGGTGCAAACGTGCTTGGTGGCGCAGTGTGAAATGTTTCAGAATTACTATCTGCCGCAAGCGTTTCAGGAATCCTTTCTCTACCGCCTCATTCAGAAGATACAAGTGTGCAATGAGCCCGCTGTAGATGACAGGAACCGCAGGTAGGTCGCAGGTCATAGCTCAAAGTCGACTTTGAGTCGAACAAACTTTCGCCTCGTCGTAATTAGCCAGGTTAACTTTTCGTGGCAACCGCAAGTTGTGAACGGAAAGTGAAAAATGTGCAAAAGTTTACACCAAATACACCAAATACACCAAATCACCCAATCGCCCAATGACATTTAGCTCACTGCAACGGCCTTGGCCTTTGCGACTACGCATGCCATATTGTCTGCAGCCGCAGCCCGTAAGTATGCAATGCCTTTTCACCTGTGCGTGTGCTAGTGTGAGTGCGCGGCACATTTGGCATTAATAGCTTGTTATTTATTGCACACAACGCCCAACAAGGCCAAGTCAACACCACAACCGCCACGATTCACCATTGGCGCAGTCAGCACAACTCAACCTTAACAATCCCTAAAGTTTCCAGAACGCCAAGTTGCCGCACTTCAGTTCGCCGTGTTGCCCTTCTTCCGATTAAACTGCAAAACTTGTTTCTTTCTATTTTTGCACCGTTTTCTCCACTTGACTGGTGTAGTGCTGATTATTTTTACGTCAAGAGCACTCACATCGTGTGCCATTTAGCTATTGCTGAGGTCACTTGGCTTCTATCACATTTGCTGTCTAGTTTCAATGTTTAATAAGCCCGTATTTCGACAGCAATCAATAGATCCTAGAACAAAGCTAATAAATAATGAGAAAGATGCTCAAAGAGAATGCTTTGAAGAAAATAATAAGAATAAGAATAACTTAATCCTCACTCAATTCATGTGAATTGTCGGAATATAGATTCCCAATTTTACACAGCACAAAAATTGTATTTAGTTTTTTAATATTCTCTTAGCACTTTCGAAGTTCCACCAATCAACGAATTTTTACGTCGAATACTACCAAACTAATATGGGAAAGTACGACGCAAATTTATTATTACATTTAATATTTATTTTCACTACGCTTCACTAAACAATTTCAAGATTCTATATATTATTTGTTTATTTCATGAATAATGAAAATATTTAATAACTTTTCACTGGCTACTTCAAAGTAGCCCGATCAACTTTCAACTTTAGTTTTTTTTTTAATTTGTTCCCAAAGTCCGTTTGGCAGACTTCACACTCGAACAAGCTGCCAATTTCCGCGAATTTCATTGCAATCAGTGCAATCAATATAGTACAATGGAGTTCGCATAGTTGCTTGACCAAAAGTTGAACAGCCCCTGCCAAGTGTCGACTATTGAACCCCAGCGGAAGGCAACAGAAAAGCAAAAAAAAAAACAGAGCCAACACACTGACCGTACAATGAAATGAATAACTACAGGGCAGGATGGGCCTCCACTTTACTCTTCACAAGCCGTAAAGAATGTAATTAAGAGGCATGAAAACAACTACAATTACATGGAGAATGTCGAATAATCAAAGCAAATGCCTTCGTAAACAAAAGGTAGTAAAAATAGCTTAGAGACCCTTCGACCACTGCCAGGATTATTATGCAAATTGAATTGCGCGAACCACTTGCGACTCTATCCAAGTTGGCCAAAATAAAAGGTCAAAGGCCGTCCGTGTATTGACCAAATTGAAGGGAGGGCAATTAGTGGCCCTCCACGTTAGGAGATAAAAGGTGTTGCACGTGCTTTTCATTAGAACTTGGTATGTTTTCCCTGACTGCCAGTCTGCTATTCTGTTTGGGCGGGTACAACACTGCGTATGCGTGACAATGGCATGTAATTCATTTCAAAGTTACTGCTTGCTTGGATTTCAATGCATTTTTGAGTATTTTTAATGCATATTTAATGCAACACGCAACCGCAGGCGAAATTAATCCAAACGAAACAAAACGGAAGAGCCAGTGTCCAACGCGGCGTATGTGCAATGTCCGCAGATGCAATCGAGTTGAGCGGCCATTTTTGTTTTTTTTTGTTGTTTTGCCGCCTGTTACTGTAGCATGTTTGCCATACTGGCGTGTTGGCCATTTAGCTAGCTTTCCAACTGAAGTCCTGGCCAGAACAAACTTCAGTCGTTTCCCGGCTGTTGGCGTTTCGACATCGCCTCGTGCTCCACTCCAATCGTTGGCATCGTTGCGGACTACGTTTTTACCGTTGCCATTGTAGTTTTAGTTTTAGTTTGTCGTTGCCATTGCCGCTGTCTTTCACTTTTGTTGTTATTGCCATCGAAGTTCTAGAGGTGATAAAGCAATAAAAAATAATATAACGTTCGCCATGAAAATGTTTGAGATATCCAAGTTGTTTTCGCTGCGAAGGTAAGCTAAACACGAATACTTCAGAACTTGAATCTATATACATCTTGAATAATTGAAAGACCTACATGATTTTGAATCTAATATACTCCCTTAGCACCTGATTATTTTGACTGATTGAAATAAAATTAAAAATTCGTAAAATAACCTTTCAAATATAGAATAAATATACAATATGTATATAACAAAATATATATATCTTAATTTATTTTTTTAATAGTTCTCTTCTTTAATTTTAATTGTATTTGTTGTATATATTTAGTTGCATAAAACAATTCTTTATATAATTTTTCGCATTTTTAAGTGAACTCCCTTACTCTATAACAATTACTTGAAATTTAAACAAAATAATCCAAATAATTTTTATATTAAATATTTACTTATTTAAATGACTATTAAATTTTTATTTAAACCTTGCCAATCCCTTACTCTATAACAATTACTTGAAATTTAAATGAAATAATCCAAATATTATTTAAATTAAATATTTACTTATTTAAATTACTATTCAATTATTATTTAAACCTTGCCAATCCATTTTGAATTCCTTTCATTGCCGTTGAGACAAAGGATTTACACAAAAATTACCAAAAACATTTTACGTATTTCCTTTCGCTTTTCCAAACAACTATCAAGCTAAATTTAATTTGTGTCTATAGTTGAATTTGTGTTTAATTGGACTTCATTAAATATTTATCTATTAATTAAAGAAGTAAGCAAGTTATAATTCATTCAAGTTTCAAAGCCATAATACCTGAGCATAACATGGCGTAGTTGCACCGCCGAATACCAATCATTAATAACCCATAATGAATTTGGTATAACAACGTCGTGAGTCGTAACCCCAACACCATCCATTCCCCTTTCGACGAGCTTATTGCACTGCTGCACCAGTTTGACTATCTTCCCCACTTTTCTTTGCTGCTTTATGGTCGGGTTACCCTTTCTCTGGCGCTAGAAGTTCTTTTGTAGCACAGTTTAAAAGGCGATGGGGTCGCACGCCTACAATTCCCGTTAACCAGAAACTACCAGGTAACCTCAAAAGAAAGAAAGAGAAACACAAAAAGCCAAAAAAAAGGAAAAGAAACAACTCGCCTCAAATGTTTTCCGGTAGTCGTCGCCGACGCGTCGTCGCGCGTTGCCTAACAAAAACAAACACAACGAACCCACCTCAGCCAAGGGGTGCAAATGGGGGTAGGAGCTGAAGGGTGGTGGGGTCGAGGAAGCTACTACATGGAACATGAAACTTCTTGAAAAACTTCAGAGCACTGCGCATGGTTTGCTTTTGTTGTGGTTTTTGCTTTGTTAACTTTGGTCGCATTGCTATGACATTGGCTCTCGGGTCTCTCGCTTTGGACGGCCAGACGACCAGACAGCCCCAGTTGGGAGGAGGGGGTGGTTTTTGCTGACAGAGTCGGGCTAAAAGTCCGGGAAATCAGTCGTTAGTTGTCAGTCAAACAAGCGGCTCCTGTACTGGTCGACTCTTCAAGAAATATACAAAATAAACAGAAGAACATAAAAAGTAAACCAATATTCATATTGATCGCTATTCGTAACGAAGGTCCCGATTATCTAGCGCATGGTGTGTATTAACACTCTACGTCGAATTCAAAATTTCCGAAGTTCATTTTGCTAAGATTCATTTGTATATTAACTCATTTTAACATTTTGGCATCTCACACTAGTGGCAAATACGTCAAATTCTAGCCAGATGGATACCTAGGTAAGTGCTCTAGCTCTGTTCGACCGCTTCTTGAAAATTCCTGTTGTTTTTTTACTTTCTTGCTGTTTATATTTGTTCGTATTCGTATTGCATTTGTTTGCTTTCCCAGTTGGACCTTGTGCCCGCACATGAATATATGATTTAATTGCATTTTCTATGTTAATGTTTCGCACACATTTTATGAGGTTTCCCACTCGTTGTTTTCGGTTGCGGGTCCAGCAAAGCCCCATCAAAGTTCAGTTACCTCGGCCTGACATTGAAACATTATCAACAAATGGTGCTTTTGAGCTTATCATTTATATGAAATCAGCTAAATTATTCTCGAATTTCATAAGCTCGAACCAAAAACGCCATTTTAACTGAAAAGGACACGCATTAAAGCTGTAGCCAAAAAATCGATTATAGCCTTGTTCTCACGGACCCAAGGGCCTCATTTGTGGGGTGCCAGCTAAGTTCTACTAAGAATTTTAGTTTTATCGATTTTTTATGATTATAATGATGTTTTACACATGCGTTATGCTATTCTAGAATACCAAACAATTTATGTCAAAGGGATATTGACCTGCGACTTAGATTCCAATCTTATTTATTAAACTCTGAAGCGAAACGAAAAGTAGTTAAGTACATATCTTACATACATTAATTATACTAAGCAAAAGGTGTTTTGATTGTTGCTACTAACTCTTGAATTTAATCAACATTTTCTGATTGCTTAATGTTTCATTCAATTTAAAATGTACATTGAATCAATTCCATTATGCGACTAAATTCCATTTATTTATTTATATATATTTGTATATTATTATTTTCAATGAAATATTATTTTATTTAATTCCCATATTTATATTTTCTCATTAAAAACATTTATTTGCTTTAATTGAAACATTCACTGGCATTCAAGTAACTCATGAAAACTTTTCCAATCTCATTTGTTTTCGTTACAACAACAAAAAAGAAACCCATCCAAAAACTAACACAACTAATAAGATTCGCAAATCAAAAATCAGCTTTTGGAGATCATGCAAAATTAACCAGAACAAAAGCAAAGAAAAAACTCAAATCAAAACCAAATCTGTAAATAAATTGTCCAAGAAAAGATCACCGCTCATTAAATACTTCTACTACTACCCGTACAATGTACATACTCGTATGTGATTGTGATCTCTCATGTGTTCGTGTCAATCAAATAACATCATAAACATTCTATGTGCTCAATGCAAAGCAATGCGTCGTGCAAACATCAAACGTGGTCAATGTTTGAGTCTAAGGTAAACCAATTTAACCAAATGCTAGCTTACAATTCAAACTTAAATCAATGTTGACTCTCTAATTGTTCAAGAATATCATTCGAGAATGTGCTCACTAAATTTGGCAACACTTTCAGACCACAAGGTAGCAGCAAAATGGATCGGTATGAGAAGCTCAGTCGATTGGGCGAGGGCTCCTACGGCGTTGTCTACAAGTGTCGAGACCGCGAAACTGGAGCCCTGGTTGCGGTGAAGAGATTTGTGGAGTCTGAGGATGATCCGGCCATACGCAAGATAGCATTGCGAGAGATAAGGCTGCTCAAGGTGAGCGCCAAAATACGTTTTTATATGCAATCTTTTTAAATGAATTATTAAATATTACTTATTAGTAAAGTTAAAGGTAAAATTGTATTTCAATCTCACAAAATATTCGAAAAATATTTTATATTATTATTTGATTACAATTTGGTTAACATTTACATATATATTTATTTATGCATTCATAAATTTATTTTTAAAAAATCAGATTATTTCTTAATTATTATTAGTTCTCAAAATAATTTGCATAACATTCAATTAGCGTTTAAAATTATTTATAAATATAATACATTTATAAGTATTTCTTTAGAATCTCAAGCACCTCATCCTGCTGTCATTGTTTTTATCCTGGTTTTTTAATAAATTCTTCGAAAATCCAGTTTATGTTTATAATATTTTTTTAACATTAAATTATAATCTTATATTTATATATCATAATATTTTTAGTCAAATTAATTTTAGTATTATAATTAAATATAATACATTCATGAATATTTTTTTAGAATCTCAAGCACCACAATCTTGGTGTCTCTGCTGGAAAACACATTATTTTTTTAGAATTTACTTATTTAATAAATTTTCTGAAATTATTTATTCAAATGAATTTGCATAATATTTTTACTAATATTAATATTAATATGATATTGAAATACCATCTTTCATTTATGAATATCTTTTTAGAATCTCAAGCACCCGAATCTGGTGTCTCTGCTGGAGGTCTTTCGTCGCAAGCGTCGTCTGCATCTGGTCTTCGAGTTCTGCGAGCTCACAGTGCTGCACGAGCTGGAACGTCATCCACAGGGCTGCCCGGAGCCACTCACTAAACAGATCTGCTATCAGACGCTGCTGGGCGTGGCGTATTGCCACAAACAGGGCTGCCTGCATCGCGACATCAAGCCCGAGAACATACTGTTAACGGCACAGGGTCAAGTGAAGCTCTGCGACTTTGGATTCGCTCGAATGCTGAGTCCAGGCGAGAACTACACGGATTACGTGGCAACACGCTGGTATCGGGCACCAGAGCTGCTGGTGGGCGATACACAATACGGCACTCCGGTGGATGTCTGGGCCATCGGCTGCCTCTTCGCGGAGCTGGTGCGCGGAGAGGCGCTGTGGCCGGGACGCAGCGATGTGGATCAACTGTATTTGATACGCAAAACCCTGGGCGATTTGTTGCCAAGGCACATACAAATCTTCGGCCAGAACGAGTACTTCAAGGGCATAACGTTGCCGGTGCCGCCCACGCTGGAGCCGCTGGAGGATAAAATGCCAGCAAAGGCGCTGCAAAACCCGCTCACCATCGATGTGCTGAAGAAGTGCCTGGATAAGGATCCGGCCAAGCGCTGGTCCTGCGACAAGCTCATCAAGCACTCGTACTTCGATGATTACATAGCCAAACAGCGCGAGCAGGAGCACATCAACAGTCTTGAGGCAGCCACACTGCGGCAACAGCAACTGGCCTCCCAGCAGTTCATGCTTGCCACAGCAGCCCAGCAGCTGCAGACGGGAGCGGCTCAGGCGGCTGCCATTGCCGCAGCGCGTGATAAATCAAAGGTGAAGTCAATTTAGATTCCTGCTTTTATTCTTACTAATCTGCTCTTGCTTTGGACTTCAGACTTCAAACACCTCGTTGCCGCTGCTGCCGAGCACCCAGCATCATCATCACACCCATCAGGACTATGTGAAGCTTCAGCCGCTGAACAAGAATGCCGCGATGCTGCATCGCACCGAGCATCATCTGCCCACCATTTGAAGAGAGTTCCGAAAACAAATACTTCTGACTGCACTCAATTCAAATACTTTATTTCACCCGTTCGGGATTGAGTTACATATTCAACTAGGTACTCGATGAATGTGTGAACAAACGTTGCTACACATGTATTGTTAATTTAAAAAAATAAATGTAAAGTGTGTATAAATAAACTACTCTTAATACCTAATACTCAAACAAAGCATATAACAATGAGGATATATCCAAACCAGTTTGTCTGGCAAACTTTGTCGCAATTTTGAAATCCGTTTTTTTGGTGGCATTTTGTAAATATAATATGTAGATTTTAATATTGTGTTAAATTGCAATTAATTTATTATTTATACAGATTGACTGCTTAATGTCCGCAAAACATCTTCAAGTTATTCTATGAAATGATTTAATACAATATATTATCATAGTTTTTAAATTTATATTTTTACCTATACCTATTTGTATAACTATGTTATACAGCTCCGACTTATATGATTTAATACATTATATTATCATAATTTTAAAAATTATATTTTTCTAATTTATACCTATTTGTATAGCTATGTTATAAAGCTCCGACTTATATGATTGTCCTTATAATTGATCAATTAAAAATATTTCATTTGGTTGAACAATACCAACACCAGTTATTCGTGCATATGTTTGGTTTTTTTTTTGTGCTCATTAATATTTTCCCATTTAACTCCCATTACGAATTCTCTAGAATTGTGTATCTAATTCATACCAGAAAAATATATGTAATGCCATTGCACTTTAAATTAAATGTAAGCTGCAGCAATAACTGGCAATTTATATGCGATTATTTGAAACATTTGAAATCTATTCAAAAGATGCGCACACACGCACATTGAATTAAAATTCAGACTTGAACTTAATAACCGCCTACACCTGCCTGCACACACACATATTTTTTGGCCCGCCCACAAGCTACTACTGCCAGGTGTCTTAGACTTGACTTCAGTGTACTGCACACTCAACAAATTCGAGTGTATCCAACGTCTCCATTGCCATCCACTTGTTGGGCACCAAAAGTGTGCGTCACAGTTCGCCACGTGCCAACGCCGACGACGGCGACTGCGACGACGACGATGATGTTGGGTCTGTTGGCAAGGCTCGACTCGTTTTTTGGCAACCTAATCCGCTGCTAAGCACCCGACAGATAATCAACGACACGTAGAGCTCTTACGTGTGTTCTATCCATGTCCTAGAAATGGCCAACACCAACAGAAAAAACAAACTGACGATGTTATGCACTAATGCCTTTTGATTGCAGTGATTCCGTTCCATGATATGATTATTGAATTCGACCAGAGAAGTAAGTGTCTTAATAAATATATATAAATTTAAAAATGTAAAGCACTTAACCCACTCATCTAGTTTTTATTTTGAATTCCATTATGCATAAAAAATATAAATATAAATCCTTTTAATAGCCAAACGAAATACAATTATGTGATGGCCTAGTTTCAAATTCCCCAATGACTGGCCGACTGACCGACCGTCTGATTGTGTTTTATTTTTGGTCAAAAAGCTCTAATTTAATTAGAGCACAAGTTGGAAGCACTGCAACTGTCAGCATAACGTCGAAATCTCTCTGGAGACGAAGAATGTGAATTAAATGCACTGGAGAAAATGGTGAATGTATTCAGTCATTGGAATTGACTGTATCGTCTGGCTGTCTCTCTCCCTCTTGCTCTCTCTCTATCTGTCTCTGTTGCGCACCATTGCACCCGTCGCCAAGTGGCTGGGACAATTGTTAGACACTTTGATTTTTCCTTTGGCATCTCACAATAGTCCAGAAAGTTTCCCCTTTCCAGCTGCTTTTTATCTGAACGCTGTGCATTTGACTGCAAATGCAAAAAAGGCAAAAAGCATTTGTAAGTCTTCACCCAGCTCCCGTAAGCCCCTCCAGCTCAAGCTCTAGTTCTGGCTTCCCAGCCAGGATATGCAAAGAGTGCAGCGTGTTGTCGAGTCGACGCTTGACAATCCCAGACAGTTGCATAATCTGTACTGCCGTTTATGCAAAGTGCCCCCGAAAAAAAGAAGTCCACCAGGACAGAAGGAATGGGCAAATATCTAGGGATGTCTACGGATAATGTTAAGAGGTGTCCACAATCGTTAAGCACTCTCTCTCTCTCTCTCTCTCACTCTTTCTCTACAACTATTCTCCTCTCCAATACGGCACAAAGAGAAATCGAACTTTTATTGAATAACTTGCAAGTTCCTTATACTTTTATTATATTCACCGCAGAATACTGCAATTTTATAGCTCTTTTCAACTGTTTGCCGATTGGCCAATAAATGGTCAACAAAATCGGTAACTTATATTGGTAACTTGTTTATCTTTTCCAGTTGTATTGTACTTAACTTTTACTTGTTTCTTATTTATTCTACTTCAATCACCATTTAAAAATAGACGCGAATTGCACCAGCAAACTGCAAGTCTTATTTTTGAGGAACTAAAAAGGATTTTGAAATAAAAATTGTTAAGTAACAGAAAAGATATGGTAGAATGGTAACAACAAGAAATATATGTTAAGTTCAAAAGAATTCTTGCTCAAAAGCCGAGATGATTAAACCATAACCGTTTGAACATCATAATCTACATAGAGATTAAAAGTGCTTGAGATGTAAAGCTTGGTAAAAGTACTTGTCGTCGACTCGTTCTACGTAATTCCATTTTTTTTTAGATTTTTGAGACTCTGCTTTCCATAATAATAAATATACTTAGATTCATGTGACCATGTACGGTAAATTATAGCATATTTTTTTTAACATAATGGAATTTCACATAAGTTTTTGTATTTTATCTAAATTTGTAGCAGATATCTCAAAGTTGTGCTTCCGTTACTTGGTTTCTTACTTGTTTTTTATTTTAATTGTACTTAATTAGATAAAATCCTTGGAAACACTTCCCCTTCCTTCATTAAATTATGAGAATAAATCAAAAGAAATAGATTATATTATATTTTGAAGAATATTTCAATTTTAATTTGCGAGCAACAAAAAAATTTGATACAATTTTTATAAAATTTACTTTTATTTGAAATACTATTTTCAAATATTTCTAAATACTTTAAAAGTATTACAATATTGTTGATAGAATGCATAAATGAATTATCAATTGTTGGATTGTTTTGTTGATTGTATTAGTTACATTTTTCGCCAAATAATTTTTCCATTTTGCAATGTTTTAATGCCAACGATAGTGTTGCGCCTCAGCATATCGCCGATTAAGGGCATTTTTACGCTCTGCATTGCCGGCAGCACCTTGCAGCAACTCACCATGCTGCCAATTGCGAAGGACAGCCGAGTCCTGGAGCTGATCATCCCTATCGAGAGCCTGCTGTTGCCACCACTTAAGCCCGATTGACGGCGTCTGCACGGGAATTACAGAAATGACTTGTGGCTGACGACTTGGCCACAGGCCCAATTTGGCTAAGCGTTTCTGCTCATCGATGTCAGTATCCTCGGGCACTCCCAGCATGCGAAGCTGTTGAATGGTTCCGTTGCTGCCATGAGAACGCTTCAGAGGAATTGGATGAAAAGGGTCTTCGCCATAGAGCTGTCGATACTTTGCGCTCCTAACCAGATTAATAATTTGGTACATGGCAATACATGTAACACAATTGTAACCTGCAAATACTATAACCGAAATATATTATTTTTGTTTTGTAATTATTTAATTGAATACATACGACAATAGAAGCTGCCAACCAGCGTGAGCACAATGAGCAGACCCAAATTTATCTGCTTCTTGAGCATAATCATTACCACAATGTGCCCTACAGTTATTCCAAGAAAGTAAATGAACTCAAAAATCGCCAAGGGAATAACGAGCCATTTATGCAGCTATAAAACATAGAGAATTCATATAATAAATTAATGTATTTACAAAACGTTATGTAATTGAAATTGACAGAATCAAATTGATAATTAATAAAGAGTAATGATTTAAAAATAATTAATCTCAATAAAATATTAATTTAAGCCTGGTCGCTCCTATGAAAGATATATACATAATATAGTGGTAGTAAGCCAATAAGAATTCTACATTTGGTAAGAATATTAACGAAACTAGAAAATAATGATAATAATAAATTTAATTAAATTGGCGACTATAAAGGTCATCGTAGCTACATTTTAATAACTATTAAATATCTCCAATCTATGTGGCATAAATTTATGTAAGTAGTCAAATAATAGTTTAGGAAAATTACAAAATTATATGAAAATCTGAAGATGATGAATAATACTGAGCTAATTATTCTGTTTTTACCTCAAGCTAAGCGTATACTCGTAAAGCAGGAGTACAAAAAACATACCCGTATGGCGCCGTAGATACCCAAAAGGGCGGTGGCGATGTGGGCGTAGCACATGCACTGCAAGAAGACCAGCACATTGTCGGGGGCTGCAGGAGACAATGAGTTGAATCATCTACGAATACTATATGTAATGAATATACTCACAATGATGCACCCAATGAATGGCTTTGCGAACTGAATTGCTGCACCCGTACTGTGAGTCTTTTTCCAACAAATCGATGAGACCGTCGAATATATGCACGCCACGTATGAAGAATATAACACTCAATGTAATATTCATGATCTATGAAATTCAATGGGAATAAATATATAGAAAAAGCAGATAAGGAGACTCGGGAGTACACACAATGCGCAGAGCGGCCACCAGCATAACGCCCAAGCGAACTGAACAATAGCACAAATAACTTTCCATAAACAACATATTTAATGCTCGATTATTTTAATCGGTTCGCATAACTCAAAAAAATAAACTACCTGGTCCGGCAGGACCCTCGTCGACAACTAAACTCAGTCGAATGCCATACACGACAACAACAACCGATTGTCGCACACACAATGTCCTGTCGAGGAGGAGGAGAGAAATGGAGGCCGGTTAAATGACAAAAACTTGTTTCAATGATATCTTTCTATCTGGTCTGACTTTCGGCATATATTGTCATAATACAACTCGAATGGCCAACATTATTCATTCGTCTGCGGAATGTCATGGAGTTCGCAAGGCCGACAAAGTCCTTCGGCCTGCTAGGATCGCACAGTCAACGGTAAGCATGGTTCTGATGGAATCCTATTTTTTCTGCGCTTCGGTTCGGCTTGGCGTTCTCATTATCAGTGCATTTGCTTTGGTCGGTTTAGATACATATATTTTACTAATTTTTAAACACAGATATTAATTAATTATTTAGACAGCTTCTGAATAACATTTATTTTTCAATAATATTGTGAACTTGGAAAAGTATATATATATTTTAATATTCATTTTTTTGTATATTTTTTTTTCATTGAAAAAATGTCAATTAGTTTTAATCTACTTTTAATTTGAATGAAATTCTTTATTTACAGGATTTGTGAAACATTAATTTGTATATAAATATTTAGCGACAAATATTAAATAATTCCATACAGTAAATATTTTGTTGTATTTTAATCAGTGTACCCTTCGTCATTTGCAGCTTAAGAGCATGATAATCATCTATATAATATCAACAAACGGATTGCGATTTATGCTCAACATTATTTCGTACTTTGAAATCAGTGTGAGCTATAGAGCTAGCTACTATTTAGTCAGGGATACCATATACTGGCTAGAAAAGTGTGAGTTCTTAATTTACGCAATAAAACTCATAATACAAATTTGTATATTACAGATCCCCAAGCAGTATCTATATTCCTTCAACTATATAGCATTGGTCATGTCATGTCCTGTGCTTTTGCCGCTTATGGAGCTTATATGGTACTTAGTTATTTAAAATTATTTTTTTGACATTAATTTCCCGGTATTCCAGATCAAAGAGCGGTTTGTTATTCCGCTTGCTATCTTTGAGTTTATTTATATTGTGGAAATCTTTACGCTTTTTACATTGTTCCTGAGAATCCTTCGGCATTTCTTAAGCTTAACTCACTTAACTCTACTAACATTGTCAGCTACTTTTTATGCCAGTATGTTAAAATTATTTCAAATAATTGAGTTACTAATATTATTTCACATAATTTTTTGTAGTGTTGGTGGCGTATGATTTTTTAGCCATCATTGCTTTTGAACAAATTGTTAGACTGGTGAAGAGCAAGCGATATCAACAAATTTACGGAACAGATCCTTTAAATCCTATATTACCTCAGCTAAAGGGCTCCATCAATACCGAAAAAGAAAATTTGGAGCATCCCATAATTGTCTATGTGATGCCTGTAAAATGGTGGCAATTGGAGGCTTTGGAGCATAAGAGCTTCAAGAAAGCTTCACAAGCTGATGATAGTGATAAGTATTTCCAAAGTCAAGAACTTGTGCCTGAGGTAATGCTTCATAATATCATAAACATAGGATATAACCAGAAGCATCGATATTAATAAGATATTAATAAATGAGCCATTAATTTAGATTATAAATAAATATGTAATAAATTCGTGTCTAAAAATAGCTTGCAAAAGAGTCAATAAAATGCTATTAAACAGTACATAATCAAAGGGAAGAGCATTAAGGAAAACTAAATTGAAGTTCGCAAAGTTTATAAGAATGTTTTCTGAAATACGTGCTTGGCGCCATCTATGAGTAGGTAGACACTCTTATATTCGATAGCTTTGAGTTGAAAGTTTCCCAACAAAGCTTTTACAATTAAGCTTTCATGCACAAAAGTTGCCACTGGTGAATATTTGATTCAAAAGCAAATCAGTAGGCATAAACACAAACTTCTTTCTTAAAATACGCAGAATATTAACGAAATGTCGCCATTCATAAGTAAAATCGCATTCATTTTGTGTGGAGTGGCATTCCTCGGTTCACTTCTGCTCATACTCAACAATATAAACTCGCTCAAGGAGAATTGGGAGTGGCAGAATGATGAGACGACGCCCAATGGAATGGTGCGTCAGCATGGCGATTATTGGGTCTGGCATGACTATATACGTCGACACGATGCGGCCAAGGACAACGAGAGCATCACTCTTACCACACACGGCACCTACATGGATCTGGGCATGTTGCCCACGCTACTGAAGAGGTGAATAGAAGCTGAAAGTAATACTGGTAGATATTGCTAACGACGTTTTACAGATGGCAGGCGCCTGTCAGCTTATCCATCTTTGCCAGTGGCACGGACTTTGTCAGAACCATTCAATCTCTGAGCCATCTCATTGGCTGTCTGCATCAGGGCAATCTTATACATCACTTTGTCAGCATTCATCTGGTCATCCACAGTCAGCATATACCCAATAGCTTGGATCGTTTCAGAGTTTCGCCTTATGACTGTGCAAAGCAGGCTCCCTTTGAAAAGATGCGACAGGATTTGACCTATTGGCATAAAAAGCAGTTGATCTATCCAGTTAATCTGCTTCGGAATGTGGCTCGCTATAATGCAGAGACGTATTACATAATAGCGGTAGACTTGCAGCTGTTGCCACCTCCAAACTTCGTTAGGAATTTCATCAAATTTGTAGATACCACAACTGATGTGAAAGAGCCCTTCAAAAGGTATTGATTGTAGCTTAGATCAGGACTATCTTTTAAATGATTAATTTCCTTAGCGTCTTCTGCTTGCCCACATTTCCCCACAAGCCTCATGCTCCTCTAGCTGAATCCAAGGCGCAACTAAAAAGGATTCTACAGGAGTATAACATCAGCACCCCCATCTATAACAATATTGAGTTGCAAAAGCAATGGTTGTTGACTGAAAATTCTCCAAAAGAATTCAGCATTTTTCATACCTCATCCAAAATGTCCATGTGTGTTGGTTATGTGAGCATCAATGAATTGGAACCTCTCTACGACGAGAGATGCGAAATGGAATCTATATATGATGGGGGTTTCAATTTAAAGGTCTGTATACCATATGCAATAAAAACAAAACCAAATTCCAATTCTTTCTACAGGGAAAAATACTAATGGGTCTGAATTATCGGTTTGTAACTTTGAATGAAGTATTTTTGATTCGGCATGCTCTCGACAGCTGGAAGTCCATAAGTATAGAAAAGATTAGTCGAAAGAACAACTTAAAAATGTCGTTGAATTGGCAAAAGTTCTACAACAATTTTGTTCACCTTGCACCTCAAGCTAAACTATCTATAAATAATCCGTAATCTGTATAATCGCAGAAATTAAAATGTTCTCTCACTTGGCGTAACGAAAGATTTAATTTGTACATTACCATTATGAAATAATGAGATTAGATTAAATAAAATAACGCTAGAATTTAATTAAATAAAACCCCTTTTTTTGTTAAGCTAAACGTTTTACTAAACCTCAAATTAAAATTAAATAGAAATTACGGTTTTATAACCTATGTATGTATATATACTATGTAAGCTAAGAATTCGGAATATCACATGAATGCACAGCTAACTTCTTGGCTCTCGACTTTTCTCTTTAAGTCATGTGGAACATTTCTTATTGTTGCCATAGAGCACTCGATACTCGGGCTCAATCTTGGACTTGATGAATCTGGTCATCTGCTTGGCGTATACGGCACGTTCAGAGCTCCTTGCTGACTTCTTGATGCCAGGACTATGCACTAGAAAGGCAGGATGCAGCACATGGTACTCATAGCCCAGCAGACACATGGCATAGCCCTGTAAAGCAACTAGTGAGCAATGGAATTTAAGGATTATTTGTAGGCTCACCTGTATTCGCTTATTGGACTGTCCCTCCCAGGTGACGCGCTCGTCGAAGAACGGCTCCTTGTTGTTGCTGACATAGAAGGGCTCCCAGATTCTGAAGATATTCTGGCGCAATGTCATGCTGAACAGTTGCAGATGATCTGTAGCATTCGGCTGGCGTTTTATCCAGCTCTGATAGCCGGGCACCATGTGGCAATTCAGACACACCTTGGCATGGAAGAGCTGAGCCTTCTGCTGGTTGTACAACTGCATCAGCTCGAACTTGTCATTGGGCACCGGCACATCCCCGTCGATCTCGAAGACGGGCAGCGGATACACGCGGGGAGGCTGTTGGCTGTTCAACTGCAGCACGCTGTTGTTGCGATAAACCATGTCCAGGAACTGTTCCACAAATCCCAGACTCGGATACAGCTCAATGTCGCAGGCGAATATGAAGTGCGTGTTTACCGCCTGCCTGGCGATATTGCGACCCACATTTATCGGATACGTCATGTTCGCCTGCACCTTGTACATCTCGCTGCGATTCTGGTAATAAGGAGGCTCCAAAAGCTCGCCGTTCTCTGCGGTGCAGTTGAATGGCCAGTTTAAAGTTTCGCCCTCGTCGTAGGGCACATAATCCGGCATGTGAGCATTCGAGAAGTAGACATGGAAGCTCACATAGTCACTGATCAGTCGACTACCCGGCAGACAGTTCCGCACATACTGAATGGCATCCAGCGTGGACTTCAGATCATATCCCGGGGAGTGAATGGCAAAGCTGATGGGACCAAGCCAGCTGGAAGTTGGATCACACATTCAGAATCATTTTCAAAGGGTGTTGCTACGAGAATGATTAGCTACAGTCGAGTGTTCGCGACCCGTTTTGTTAGGGTGCAAAACTCTTTTACGATTATTTAGAAAATATACCGAAAAGTATATATGGTGTGGCATATAATACGTTAAAAATAAATATACGCTGTCAGCAAAACGAACTAATCCCATGCACCGCATCTGATGATTCCTCTGCATATATTTGATTCTTTATTATCTTCTATGTTTTTGATCCGATTTTCAGAATTTATTTTGTGGTTCTAGCTTTAAAATTACTCTCGTGGATTAGATTTTAGATTTGAGGAGACCGAAGCGGGCGTGGCTAAAACCCTAACTCTTATATCAAGTTGATATCAAGTTCTTCATACGGGCGGACGGACAAACAGACAGCCAGACTGACATTGCTATAAAGTCTCGACTTTTGACACCGATCAAGAATCCTTCTGCCTGTTGGCACTAAGTTATAATACCTTCTACCCTATGGACAGCGGGTATGAAAATTGAATTTGCGAATGAACCAAATGCCATTTTTATGTTATAGATATACATACATACATTTATCAACTAGACCAAAAAAATTGAGTGTGCAAAGTAGTTGAGCCTGTCAGGCTTACTTAATATCACATTTACAAATTTGTTTCTTTAATAATTCAGACCTATTCGATTGGTCTCTTATGTTAAGCAACTTTCCATACAGCTGATTATCTTTAATTTTAGTCGTGAGCAACTACTAACACCAACCTAATCTGCGACCAACAATAAGAAGTAATCTCCTTAAATATTGTAGCTCTAGATTTCATAGTCTCTGAGATCTGAGAGTTTATACCGACGAGCAAAAAAGCAGATTATTTTTACGTGTTGTTAATTTTATATCGTCTTATAGCCCGTTTTTAAAAGCCGTGCTTATCTCAGCAAGATGTCTCCCCTACAACTTACCGCGCTGGCAAAGTTTCCAAAAATTTGAGAGCTTTTCTATCGCCACTTATCGTGTAAAATATGGACTCGGAGCAACCCATGTGCCGACTACGAGTACCACCAAAAATGTTTCTGAGCACTCTGAACTGATGCTTAAAGTCAAAGTAAGATAGTTCTTGAAGCGCGTGATTCTTGCATTCGAGCAACTGTCGCAGAACTGTACTTCGTTGATATCCATGTAAAAATTTTAAGACACGGCCGTTTGAATAAAGCTTGAGATCTATTTGACTTGAATCCTTCTGCTTTGAATAAAAAATAACCAGGACAACTGTAATTACAATTAAAATTTGCAATATAACGAAAAATCTTCGTCGTTGACATACGAAACTTTTCACAGCATTCACAATGAATAATCTTTGTAGTCAAAAAACTTTAAATATAATGTCCCAAAACAATACGAGCACCATTTCAATTTAATCAGAAATAAGTCAGAACTTGTTGTAAATATTTTCATATTATAAATATTTGCGTAAATAAAATGTTCGTATCAGTTAGACTCATTTTGAAAAGTTTACTATATCAAATTAAACTTTATTATGAGCTTTACAATTTTCCAGATTTCTATTATTCACTTTATTGGATTGGCAAATCTGTCCTGATAGCATTTTACTTTTTATTTTTTTTTGGTAAACGCAATAAATAAATTTACTTTCGTCACTTGCTCAGCATTATCGCCAGGTCTTATTGATAATATTTCGGACTATTCTCAAGCTGATATTGTAGCAGACGTTTTCAGAATCAAATCTACTTAACAATTAGCTCTACTTTACGAATACTTTTTAATATTTCTTGTACATTTCCGTTAATATTATTTATTTGGAAAAGTATCAAAAGTATTAACTGAAGATTGCTTTGAATTTTCGAGTATTTTTTAGAACTTACCGTTGAGCCACAGTCTCGAGATTGTCGAAGAACGTGAAATCGCCATTTGTGGTGTACGTAATGGACTCGGCGCATCCCATCCGACGACTTTCCCTTCCGACGACCAAGTTCTTGACCACCCAGTAATCCCCGTGCTGAACCTTCTCCAGTTTCAGCCGACGATTGCGGCACTTCAGCAGCCGCTGAAGCTCCCGAGTTCGCTGGGTGACCAGCCTGGGCACCTCTGTGGTCGTCTCATATTGCGGAGTCCCTTCGGTAAATCCCAATAGATTCATGGATTCCGGGGGAAGCAAATCGATGGGCGGAGGCGGTCGAATGTTTGCCAATTGCTCCACTTGCTCCAGATTTGAGAGGAGCAGGAAAGCAGCCAAAGTGAGCAGCAAAAGTAGCGAGCAGACTCGCAAATTGCGATTATTCAACGGCGCAGCCATTCGATGGATTCTGTTCGACCTGAACGTCAAACTGGCAATGGAACACTAATTTTTGACCAGCGCTCTTGGCAGTTGAAGTCTCAGTTTTTGTTATGACACCATAAACATAATTTTACTCTCCAAATTAAAATGGTATCCGATTGCCTTGCGAGTAAAACTATCCTAATTACGTGTTATAGCGTCGAAAATGGCAATTGAACGATAATGCGAGTATTGACCAAGTCGACAATTTAGTTATGGGGTCAATTTGTCAAAAATTGAAACTAGTTCAGTTTATGGGTCCATCGATAAAGAAAACTCTTCACATTTAATATGGGAAACTACGAAGTTAGTATTATGTTCTGTGTTTAGATTAAAATTTATTTACTTTTTGTGATTAGATTATTTTCATATGCAGATAATTCTCAACGAAAATTTCTACTATTTACGCTTATAAAATTTGAAACCGTTTTAAATCCGTTTTAAAAATTTAAAAAAAAATGTATTATTTCCGAGTGGAACACCATCCATTTCACTTTCTAAACATTCACTTTCAGAACAACATTTTCACTTCCACTTTTTATCGCTATCGCAGTTTTCTTCACAATCTTGTGAATAGATGGCTTGTTTAAGACGGCTACTTTGTAATCCACTCGTAAGCATTACTTGTAACATATATCTCCAAACGACTATTCAAAATTTCCGTTCGCCAATAACCGCAGTGGTCAACTGATGGTGATCAACTGAATACTCCCAAGCAAAGTTCTATACGCCAAAGAGAGCGCGCGAAATTACCTTTCAGTGATAAGAATGGCAGTGAGAGAATATGTATTGGGATAGTCCATGCGTCAATCTACACAGTGGGTATATAAGAAATCTCCCGTAATCGGATTGGTCAGTTCACCGACACATATAATACGCTGTGAGAATCAGATAAGCCAGCGATTATATCATAGTGACGAAGCAATACATTATGAATTCTGCTTGTATTTTAAATTTATATATATATATCATTTGGAAATTTCTGGGTTAACTGATAAGAATCGATATCCAATCTGAAGATCTTGACCAACATTTTTTTAATCAAAGATTATTCCTCAGTTCTTTCTTATCAGCTAAACACTTATAATGGGAAACCCGAAAAATTCGATGACGTCCGTTGAGTTAAAAGATTATCCATTGACGAAAAAGTGTATGGGGCTATTAATTGTTGCAGTAATTTAATATTTTTGCCCAAAGTCATAAGCTAAAACTCCAACTTAGCCTGATAATTTATGCTGAACCGTCTGCGGAGCTAATAAATCCAAAAATTTGTTTTATCACACTCCTAGCATTGAAATTTTATTAAGTGACAACGTTAATTTAAGAATTGAATTATTATTATCATCCACATTAAGCGTGTAAATTAATGGCAATATTGAAGTGAGTTGCCGACAATCAATTTGTCGATAAAATAATCCTATTTAATAGAGGAATATCTGTAGAAATTGCAGTAGATAATTAATTAATATATCTTCGTATTATATAATTTAGAATAACACTTTGTTATACTTTCTGGTGAGGATCATAAGTTTTATTTTCTTCATGTACGCTATTATTGTATATTGGTATATTGGTAATATGGATATTCCTTTATCAGTATTATTATTACTACTCTAAATAATGCCAGTCTGTGCGCGTTCCAGTAGCTGACCAAGTCCCACGGGTTGCCAGTTTGTAAAGCTGCTGTCGCTCAACATGCAGACATTACGATCGATATAGCAGAAGAGTTTGCCCACACGATAGATCTGAAAAGTAGAATGAGATTATATATTATGTAATTTGTTTTTGAATCGAATAATTTATCTAGTGCTATCGCAATGAATTTGATCATTTTGCTTTGAGCATTTTTGTTTGTTCAGAAAAATATAATTATGTGCCATAATTGATGACAATTCACAATTTGATTGATGTATTGTGCAAGGTAAAATTCGGAAGCAAAACCTAATCTGTTGTCAGCAATTTCGATAGATAAAATCTTAAAACTGTTAAATATAATTTCGACTCACGAATGGGCAGACAGACTTTAAGGCTTTCTGCGTATTTTCCCATTATTATTGATCTATTTGATTTTTTCCCCAATTTGCTATTTTATTTGTAAGAAATATTATCATCTTAACTGAGTCAATTCAATGATATCTTTGAGTAAAGTAGATAAATATAATGAATATTTTTAAACCATAGATAACTCATAAATTAATGTTGGCGTTGCCTAGAGAAAAATAAGTTGTTTGTATTTTCGTTTATTAAGAGGTAAATAAAATATTTCCAATTTATCTGTTTGATAAAATTTCGAAAATGAAATTTATATCAAAAAGTGAAAAGTCATTTTTGGTATGTTGCATACAAATTCAAAATAAATATTGTTTTAGTAATATTGATTGAATTGCAAATTATTGTGAGCAAATTAGTAAAGCATCTTGACTAAACTAGTATCGACATATAATTTTTTGTATTCTATAGTTTTTTTTTTAAATATAGTTTTACGCATTTTCTTCAAAAAAAATGATCAGTTTTGAGTGAATTTATTAAAGCCATACCAAAATTATTATATTTTAGCAGAAAACTATAAATCGAAAATAATCATTATTTACGGTTTTAATATTTATAATCGTTCCTAAGTCTACGCTGACTTGAAAATACGTAACCCAGAGCAAGAAACTCACCTGCTTGCCCAGCTCTCGCCTGCCTGGCAGTGGGGCAAAGATGATGCCAAGCTCGGAGCACTTCTGCGAGACGAGCTCCTTGAACTCCAGCTGAGCAGGCTGCGCGACATCCACCAGCATGACGGGGGTGAGGAGCACAGGAGCAGGGGCGGGCGGCATGGGTGGCGGGGGAGCCGAAGTGGTCTGCAGAACGGCGTCGGTGGCGCGATGCAGCATCTCGAGGGCGCGACGCAAGTGCTCCTTGATGCAGGGCTCCCGCAAGATGGGCTCGCTGAACATGTTCTTCCATCCGGCATACCAGCGGGAGATCTCCGCATAGTCGGGCGACTGATTCAGCCACATGACGAGCACCTGCATCCAGCGGGGGAAGAAGTGCTTGTCCAGCAGCTGAGCCATGTGGTGGGCGGGAATCAATTCATGCCACTCCCAGACCTGATGCCACAGCTCCAAGTTCTGCTGCATCGGATTGATGACAAACGCCGCCAGCACCGCCTGCAGCTTGGGGATGATGTGACGCAGCAGGAACTGCACCAGCTGCTCCTCGGCGAAGGCAGCCTGCCAAGGCGTCAGCATGGCGCGTGCCGAGCGGTCCTGCGGCGACCACGCCTGCAGAGCGACGCCCAGTTTGCTGCGAATCTGCGGATAAATGGACTCCTCCAGCTTGCTGCCCAGGATGCCGTGCCACGGCAGTATCCAGCTGTGAATGGGCACCGTGTCCGTCAGCGGATCCCACTCCTGCACGCCGACTGTGAGGCGCGGCAGCACCAACTGCTCCAGCACCGAGTCCAGCACCCAGGTGGGCAGCAGCGGCGCCCAGGCGTCCAGCAGCGCAGCCATCGGCGCATGTTCCTTGGGCTGCCAGCTGGCGGCGCAGGCTCGGAACGAGGGCATCACGCCCGCCCAGATGAGCGAGGAGTACGGATCGAAGACATTGCGGGACTGCTGCTCCTCCGACTCCTCGCCATCGCGCTGCAAAATGCCACGCCAGCGCTTGATCAGCTGCAGCGGCTGCGTGGGCAGCTCGAGCGGCTGCCAATCGCTCAGCTCGCGCTTCAGCAGCGGCGCAATGACGCCCGCTGCCAGATCCGCCATGCCAAACTCCTTGTACTCGGCCGCATAGTCATGCTGCAGCTCCAGGAACAGTTTCTCCGCCTGCACCAGGCTCAGCTCGGGATTCTCGCTGAGCTGATCGAGGCGGGCCAAGGCCGCCTGCAATGTGGTCATGTGATTGCGCTCCAGCTGCACCAGCTCCTGCAGCTGATACTGTTCGTGCTGCAGCGCCGCCTGGCGATCGGCGCACTCGCGCTCCGTCTTGTCTATGGCGATGATCTCCTGCTCGCATTGGCTCACGAGCAGCTGGACGTTGTGCGTCAGCTCGGGCATGCTGAACACCGAGACCGGCGCGCTCTTCAGCTCGTCCTGCGCCTCGTAGAGCGTCTCCTCGGGCGTGATCTTGTTCTGGGCAAGCGCATGGTAGCCGCTGAGCACACGACGCTCGGGACCGGTCATGTCGATCACGGGCACGTTGCCGAGTCGCTTGCTCAGCTTCTCGGAGAGCAGATGATCGGATTTCTTGCCCTTGGCAATCACTTCCTCCACGGACTTGTAGTAGTAACGCTTGCTGGACTTTTCGCGAGCCTCGCCGCCGCCTTTGCGCCACTTGTTGAGCTGATCCTTGGACTCCTTGGTGTCCCTCGCCTCATCTTCGATTCTCTGCGGCTTGCCGCCCTTGCCCCCAATGCTGGCCGCCGTCTCGGGGCCATAGGCGCCAATGGCGCCGCGACCTTTGCGCACATGCGCCTGCACCGGCTGCGAAATACCCTGCAGATCCTTGCCTAATCCCTTGCCGGGCTCGTAGCCCATTTGCAGCAGCAGCTTGGCGCCAATGCCGCGCGTATGCTGCTCCCAGGCGCCCACATTGCGGCTGCTGGGCAGGTGCGAGCTGTGCCGCATGCCCGCAATGTTTCTCGACGACATCGACGCCGCCTGGCGCGCCTTCTTCTCCTCCTGCGCCTCCGCTGAGCTATCGCTGCTGTTGGCATCGCTGTTATCCATCAGCTGTGGCTGCTTGCGTCCAAACGAAGGACGCCCCTCGTCCTCACTTCCACCATCGCCATCGCTCGCCTCCTCTTCGCTGCCCGCCACCTTCTCCTCCAGCTTCTTCTTCGGCTTCTTGCCGGCTTGTTGAATTCCGCCGGCCACAAAACTCACGGGCGCCGTGTAGTCCTTTGACTTGCCCGCTGAGCTGCCGCCTAGGCCACGCCGTCCACGTCGTCCGCCGGTGTCGCCCTCGCTCTCGTTGTCGCTGTCATCCGCCCAAATGCCTGCAAAATATTGTTATTTAATGCGATAAAAAATTCGAGTGGCGTTTTGCTTACCATAGATTTGCTGGTGCTTCGTGGTGCGCCTGCGGGGCCTGTTGATGTTGAACTCATTGTCCAGATCGTAGTCTGTGATTTCGAAGCGTTCGTATTCATTGTCCGACATTTTCAATTGCCATTAACACAAATTACAAAATAATACGCAAGTAAACAAAACGATTGCGAACGTTTCGAATTAGTGTTGGAAAGCGCGTTAAGTCTGTTGTCTAACGTTATCTGTTGATTAACAGCAGTAGTCAGCCGTTGTCATAATTATCTGTTTGATGATGGCTTTAGTCGATATTTTATTGTAACTTCAAATAACAAATGAATCATTAAAATACAAAAATATATAAAAGTCAAACTAAAAATCCGTTATAACATAGAACTTAACAGGAACCATTTGCAGTTCCAATCTGAGTATAACAGAACAGCTGCTGCTGACTAGTTTGGATTTTTTGTTGTATGCCACAATCAATTATTAGTAATCGACAAAGATCAAAGGGATTTTTAAAGGAATTAAGTGTTACGCAGCCCAATGAAATCGCCATCGGTGAATATTTCCGTTTTGCTTTAAAAATACTGAAAACTTTCGCTATGGAAATAAAAAACAATTCAAACAATTGCGCACATTCTTCGAACCAATAGTTCGTTCAATGGAACCAGTTGACAATTTGTGGCCATTTTTAGGTGGTTTTTGTGTTGGCTTTGGTCACCCTGGCGCTGGCATGCACGTGCATTGTCAGATAGCGATAACATAACATTGTTCTCGATGTTCTTGTTGCGTGCGGTTCATTGTTCGGTAATTGCGGATGGAAATTCTAACAACAACGCGTCCCTCGCACAAATTAAAGCAACGTAAAGTGCACACAGCACACAACATATTAACATAACTGCAACAACAACGCACGCGTCTCGTTAGTTTTCTTGTGAATTGAATTTTGCATTTTAATATTCAGCACAATTGCCAATTTCATATGTACATAAATGCAAATCTCGGGCTGCCGAATGAATTGACAAAAAACACAATCACAAATAAAGGCAAGCACAAAACAAAAGAGTGAAATTAAAACACGTGCGTTTAAAACATATTCGTCTTCGTTGTCGCCGCCTTCTTCGTATTCGCATTCGCAATCGCCTCTTGTCAATTTGTTGTTGTCGCTGCTTTTCTTTTTTGTTTTGATTCGTTGCTGCCGGCGTCAATTATTTGCTCGCCTTTGGATTAACAACAATAAAAGGAACAATAAATTAAACACAAAAATGGTGCAGGTCAGTGAAATGCAATCTTTACATTTTTTTATGACGTCATAGATTCTTATAAATAAATTTTAAATGTAGGATTTATTAAATATTCGTTAAACAATAATATTAATAATGTTTAGTGCATATTGAGATATATGTATGTATGAAGAAAAATAAAATAATAGGTCTAGAAAAATATCAAACATGTTCGTGGGTAAAATTTTACCCAAATTGTAAAATTAAATCACATAAAACCAATGATATGCAGTTAATAAGACTAACATACATACATATATTGAATGTCTCAGAAGTCGCAAAGCATATTTTAAAACAATCATTACGAAAATCTGTTCAGACTCAAGAACTCAGTTGATATCAACTCGAAGCCAATATTTTTTATTTCTAAACCCGTTAAATTGGTTAAGGATATGCGCCATAAAACCCTCAAAAGTCAAGCTGACGAAAACAACAACAAAAAGCAGCTCTTCTCTCACAATCAGACTTGAAAACTTTTCACTTTTTCCACCCCCCTTCGGACAAAAAAGTACGCCCGTTTCCTGACCTTTGACGTAACTTTGTGCAACGCAGCAACAACAACAACTACAGCAATAACTTCCAACCCCACAATGAGAAATCCTTGCGCGGGACATCAACATCAAAAAAGTCGAGGAAAACATGAAATGGAAAAAATCGACTGCCTATATGCGGTTCTGGGCAACCACCCCGCTGTCCTTTCGTGTCCTTCCCCCTCGTCTGGTGTCCCAAACGGGAAGCAACAACAACAACCACCGAAGCAAAGTTTCAGCGTGGCAGCGACACCACAAAATTGGTTCGCACAGAAAAACCCAATTGGAATCGTTCGGCTGTTAGGCAGGATACATCAGGACTGCGGACAGTACGTGGACGGGACAGGCATTTCGACTTGCAATGGGACTGGCAAAATTGGCCCATTTGGCCGTGTCGCCTTCGTCCGGTTTTGAAAGGACGAGCGGCGAGAGAGCTCAGAGGCTCCCTGTAATGAACTCGACGTTGAACGTTGCATTTAGTCAATTTTCCAACCACCATCAATGAGCAGCAAACTGCAGCCAACAAGAAAGAATAAAATCGCTACAATAGAAACGATAGTGCTACGAAATACCCTCGATATAATATTTAAATATTTATATTATATTAACATGAAAATAATTGCTAATTTTAGAATGCTTTAGGACGCACTACAAAAGCAGGATAAATATTCAGAAATATTGACATGAAAATAATTCAGAAATATTAGATTTTGGTTTTTTTTTATTTTTTAGCTAATTCCATAATATAAATATATTCAATTTGATCCGCAGCTAAATAAAACAGGTTCGAGTCTTTGATACGCAATGGTTGAAAGAGTGTGGGTTGATCTTAACTTATAAAAAAATATCTTACAATCTTAGAATTTATAATGTTGAATTATAAGTTTAAATTTTTTAGTAACCGCTTTTCTTTGCTCGACCAAAAACAATTAAGCAATTACGAAACAGCAAATTCATTTTTGAGAAAAACTTTTTGAAATCGTAGAATATAATTTTTTTTTAACAGAATCATTTAGTTCACTTTATTATTTTTATGTGAATTACAAAATTGTAGACTTTTTGGTTGTATTTATAATTAAATTTATTTAGTGCCTTATAGAATGCAGATACAGATGCAGATCTGCAGATGCAGATACAGATCTCAGAAGCAATTAATGTTCAGCTTGTAATGAAGTCAGCATAAATTAAAATGCAGTGCACAATTGAGAGTTATACCGAGCTATAACTGTTTCAAAAGTACATTCCCTTTAGTATTTGTCTACAGGGTATCAGAAAAACTAAAACACTGTCAAGTCGTCTACCTGCCCCGCCAAATGATTGAAGTTCCACTTTTCGATTTCAAATGCGTTTTGCAACTGTCCACATACACACACGCACACACACACACACACACACACATACGTGAAGCCAGTCGCACTCACACATGTATACAGTTATGTCAAAGCACATTTTCCACATTTGCATTTTGCCTAGGCCTTATCAACGGGGTGGTGAGGGAAATAGGAGGTGTTGGGTAGAGGGAAAGAGGGGGGCTCGCAATGCGGCTGCTCTCTAACGTTGCTGATGTTTGACTGAACTTTGTTGCTATTGCTGAATGTTGTTAATGGCGCCCTCTTGCTGCGTGCGATTGCAGGGGTAATAGGCCTTTAGATGTATGTGTGTGTGTGTGTGTGTGAGAGAGAGTCCTGGAACCGAGTCCTGCAACACAGCTGTGTGGCTGACGATGTGCAAGCCTCTTATTTGTAGCGCTGTTCACGCACTTTTAACCAGTTTCCTGTGCCAGTCGGCACAAGAACTTGCCATTATTATCTGAGTTATGGCTGGGCTAAGTTAATATGACCATAATTTGATTGCTCCTGCTGCATTTACGCAGAAGAAGCTACTCTGAATTATAAAGGAAGTCAGTGAGAATAAGTAATGAACGCTTGGCAGGCTCAAAGTGCACATGGAAAATATTTGACAAAATAAATGATTAGCCAAAATGTTAATTGATTGATTTGGTGTCCATTGTTTTCCTTGCTTAAAAGTCAGTATAAAAAGCTCAACTCGAGATATACACTTAACAAAATGTATGGAACATAATTATTATATTCGAGAATTTAACGAAAATAAAAAGATTTGAATTTTTCACTGTTGATTTAAACGGACAATTTTGTTGAGCAGGCAATATTTAAATTTTAATATATGTATTTAAAGTTTATTTAAAATACATAATGGATGATCCCAATAATTAAAGGGGTCAGTGTATATACATATGTATATTTATGAAAACATTAAATTTAACACAGAGAAGAAAGGTAAGATAGGGGAAATGAAATTGTATACAAGTTTGTATGACAGTCACAGATTAAAAATAAAATCGAAACCTTTAAACTGTAGGTAACTGCAGGGTGGACTCTTTTTCGTTTTGATGCTAGTCAGTAATAAATAAAATACTCCCTTAAATTTGAGGTGTAAGTGTAAGACATTTACTTCGAGAACAATTAAATTTAACTTTTAAACAAGCAAGCGAAAATATTAAAACATACAACATTTGTGTTCGGTGCTTGGTAGGCACTGTTGGCTTAACTCATTAAGCCACCTTCAATTTGTGTGTCCCAACCCCCATATCCAGTCCAAAGCCTCGACGCAAGCAATTCACGTGTCGTGTCATGATTCGTTTGTTGCTGCTGCAAGAGGATTCGTTTTTAGTGTTGTTGGCCTCCTCCTCTTCTCCTTGATGCCTGTCGTTTTGCTCGCCTTGGGTTTCAATTATCAAATGCATTTAGTTTTGGCGCGACTCCTCCCAAAGGCTGCGCATCGGTCCAGTCCCAATGTCAGTGAAGTGTTGATTGTGATCCAGTGAATCGGTCGAGGAGAAGGATGCAGTGGGGCAACTGCTGTTAATAGCCGTTGTTAGATGCTCCAACAGTGCAACATCTTGCATTTGCCTTGGACTACAGTTGTCTGCTAAATCCGGCAGATGATCGCCGCTTCCCAAGAAGCGCACAAAGCGACAAGGCGCCTGCAAATTTGCCATTTGTTGCCACTTTGGGGAGTCGCGTTTCACCTTATAACGGAGGCGCGCCAGCGCAAGTTTGGTTTCCAGGCGCGTCTGTGCCTCGAACTCCTCCTCGGTGAGCAAGGTTCTTGCCCGGGGTGGGAACCAGGTGCGTTTGGAATTGATGGTCTCGTCACGCAGCCGCTTGAACAGCCTGTAAAGTTCTGGCTGTGGCAGCAACAGTGCCACACAAATCCAGCCGAAATACTTGTGATCCGAGGCATAGAACACGAGGCAATAGGCGATGCATTTTAGCAGCCGGAAATGCGCGAGTTGCACAATTTTGAAACGCCAAAAGGATTGATAGGCTTCACAAAATCTGGATAGCAGCCAGGCAGCAAAGACCAAAGTTAGAGCCACCGTTGTCGTGTTTTGCTCCAACACCAACTTGAAATTGGGGCCCACAGGTTGCAAGCTCCTCAATTGGAAATCTCCGGCACAAATCAGTGCCAAACAAACGATGCACCAGCCGGCGAAATGCAATCCCACAACCACAACAACGAAATAGAAAAAGTTAAGGCATTGACTCAACGAAGATGCTGTCGACCAGAGCAACAAACCCAGCACAAACCACGTCGTACGCTCGCCATCAGTGGCATACTGCAGCAGGGTCAGGTTGTAGGCCTGATCCGTGTAGATGCCATAGCAGGTCTCCGAATGCGCCGACAGTGTTATGTAATGCACCGTCTTCGTTCTGCCTATCATTGCCTTTCCCTCGTGACATTCGTGGCCCTCGAGATGTGCCTGATACACAGCTTGCGGTGTGGCACCCTTGTATTGAGTGTACTTGGCATCGGGCTCCGTTGTTACCAACTGCAACATTGCCGTTTGAAAGACATTCCCGAACTTCAACGTCTCGGAATTGCGGCAGTAGATATGAACGGCGTTTTTGGTATAGATCGATTGGATCATCGACAGTGAATCGTGAACGTGGGTGGATCCAGCTTGCAGATAGCTCACCATTTGCTCGGTGGGTTGGCCAAGGAACACGCCTTGGCTGCTGGTTGCCAGCAGCAACTGCAACGCAATTAGTTTCAACATTTTTCTACTAATTATTTCCAAAAATATTTATTTGTATTATCTCTTTCGATGAAAATATCAATACTGTGTCGTATGCTGAATTTATGATGTTTCAAATATCTCGAACGTAGTCAGAGGCAACTCAATTGAAAAAAAAGTGTGAATGAAATCAAAATATAATTTATGAACTATATATATTTCAATTATTAGTTCACAAAAAGTGAATAAAATTGTCTTCTAGATACGCATGCCTTTGCAGAGTGTAACATTATTTTGACTTGAATGAATTATTCGATAAATAAATAACAAACTTGATAACTGTTTAGATTATGCACAACAGCAAGCTTCATTTTTCGTCGATTGATGCCTATAGACAGTATTCACATACATAAATGTGAAATATGTTTACATTTTGTAGTCGTCTTTTGGGCGTGCGACACACAAAAACCTACAGCATTGCAAATTGTGCTACATTTGTGTTTATCGGGAAAAAACATGTCGCAAACCAAATGAGTTGCTTAAATTTGCGAAATATTTTTCGAATATTTGACTTTTATATCTTATTGAAAAGCCATTTTATTATAATTACATAAATGTTTTTTAAATGATGAATACTGTTTTATATCTCGATTTCTCGTTCGTACATTATATTTCTTGATATTGTCGATTCTTTCGATTCCGTTTGAAAGAATGGAAATAAATTTCACAGAATCCTATAAAACACATTATTTTCCATAGATCAGTTATGCAATACTATGTATCGATCTCAAAATTTGCTGTATGTTCTTTAAAGAGGAGTAGAATGTAATTTCGGCGAGTGTTTTCATTTTCTCAATTTTCTCTTCACACTGTTTCCTTGTTGGCTTTTAGACATCGCAAGTCCTTTGTGCCACATTTTTACGTCGTACTCGTAGGCGCTCCTTCCATGCTGACTTTTTTCAGCTGCATACTACGAAACTTGACTAACAATGTGTCTAGCGTAGTACTACGAAACTTCCCGATCCCCTCTGCACTCCTCATCAATTTCGACTACAAGTCAGGGCTAACTACAAACAACAAAAATTGAAAGAGAAAGAAAAAAAGATGAATTTCCCGGTCATTCTATCAAAGCGCAAGTCGCGATAAAAAAAAAAGGAAAGATTGAAGCGAAAATTGTGGAAAAAATAAGAGGCAAGGCAAAAGAAAATTTACGCACAAAGTGGCAAAACAGGAAGAAAAAACAACTGAAACAGCCGCAAAATGAAAACGAACGAATAACAGATAAACAGTGTGAGAGCGAGAGAGAGAGAGAGAGCACGGTATAAAGAGAGAGACAGACGCACATAGAGAGCATAGGAGCATAGGAGCAAAAGAGGCAGAGTGTGGGAGTGGGAGTGGGAGTGGGAGCGAGAGGCAGCATGAGATAGCAACTGAAATGCTGCAGCCTTTTCAGCGTTATGGACCAAAAATCGAACTGAAATTTGTGCAATTTTTTTGTAGCCGCTGCCGCTGCTGCTGCTGTTGTTGTTGTTTGTAGTGCTCGACGTTGTTGTTTGTAGTTATGGCTGTGCCTGGGTCCTGTGACTGTGGCTATCCATTGCGTCGTTGCTTTGCTTTTCTCCACGCTCTTTTTGGGCCTCATGCATTTTCCGTGTTTCGTTTTGTGCGCAAAATAAATTGGTAAACAAGCGAGGCGAGGCGAGGCGAGGCGAAGCGGTGCAATGCAATGCGAGTTGGCCCAAAGGCCTCCCATATGTGGCCGACAAGGACGGCTGCCGCTTGCATGCGAGCGTCAGACAGAGCGAGAGCCAGAGCGAGAGATTGCTGTTGGGGAGAGCAATAAGAGGTGCCTGGTCAATGGCAATACATGGGCCATCCGATTCTCGTACATAGAGCCTCGTATCCATGTGTGTCTGTGTGCGTATGTCGTTTCACTGCATGCGTGTCTGTGTGTGTGTGTGTGTTGTGCACATTTCATTCTGGCTGCATTTTAGTGCCTGTCCATTGTTTTTGGGGTGGTCTCGCCTCCTCCCTCTCTCGGAGGCAATCCCCAATTCCCCCAGCAACGATTGCCCCCACTCCATGTATCCCCATGTACCGCATATTGTGCGTGGCTCACACAAGCAGTGCGTGGACGTTGCTGCTCCCTGCGTCCCCTCTCCATCTGCTCTGCTGCCACTTTTGCGCTGCAGCTGCCTCTGCCACGGCTTTTTTCCACGTAGTCGTCGCGACTCTTCCAACGCACAGGAAAGCAGCCACTGCTGGCCCACGCCTCTTCTATTTTGATTGTTGTTGTTGTCGTTGTTGTTGCTCTTATTTCTCGTGTTGTTTTTCGGCTGCTGCATTGGAGGCGCAATTTTTGCATTGCCTTTGTGCACATTGGAGCAACTTGTATTGACTTCGTCTGAAACATTCAAAATAAAAGAAAATATTAGTCGCATTAAAGTTGTTTGTCATTCATTGAGTTGAATACTTTTGTATAATATTTGGCTATATTGACATTAATATTTAATATTTAAAAATTCGAAACTTAAATTATAATTAATTAATAAGAAAAACAAGATTTTTTTTGAAGATTGCACAAATAATTTTTGCATATCTCACTTTACTCGACGCAGCTTAAAATTATTATTATTATTATGAAATGCATTTGGTGCCAAAATACATTAATGCAAGCACTGTAACTCTTTGTATGTTATTTAAATGGAAAATTGTAAAAATATTACTAAATTTTAATTTATATTTAAAAGTTTCTAACTTTTTCTAATTTTTAATACAAAGAAAAAGGAAATATTATTTTTACATATTTTCAATTAGTCAATATTTGAAAGTAAAAATTGATTTGCAATATACTTCGTAACAAAATACTTTTTTTAAGTTTATGTATAAAGTTAGTAAGAGTAATTAATTACATTCGCTCCAATGTGCGAGTCCAATCAGCAAAAGCGAACGAAACGCGACTCTGCCGCTGTCGCTGTTGCCGTTGCTGTCGCTGCAGTCGCAGTCGGTAGTTATGTGTGCCAGGCAAAAGGCCAAACGCATGTGTGCTCAGTCGACCCTGTCAGCCAGCCTCCTGCCGCCCCCCACCACACGCACACACACACACACACACACACACACACACACACACACACACACACACACACGGACAGAGACTGCATGTCGTGCACTGTACATAGGAGCGGAGAGCGAACAGTGCCGAGATATTCTGCAGGAGAGGGAGCAAGCGAGATGGGGCGCGAGAGAGAATGAGTGAATGACGAGCCTATACATAAAATGGCGCTGCATATGAGCAGAAAACCAAATGCAGCTGTATGAGTGAACTTCTCTCAGCGCGCATGTATGTGCGTGTGTGTGTGTGCGTGTGCGTGTGCGTGTGGATGCAAACGGTAGCTGCTGCTGCCGTTGCTGCTTCGGCTATACGTCGAACGCAAACGCAAACGCATTGAATGCGTATCGAGTCGAAGTCCAATGTTGATTGTATTATATTGGGAGCGGAGTCTCCAACTCGGCCTACCTTGCTCCCCTTGTTTCCTCTCTCTCTCTCTCTAGCTCACTCTTGCTGCACTTAAATGCTTGGACCCCCTTTGGGCTAAAGCGAGCAAACACACACACGAAGAGAGCCACACGCACACACACATGCAAACATGCAGCAAATTGAATAAACTCCCAAATCAAATTTTTCACCACTTTTGCTCAACTGACATGACAGACAGCCAGCTGCTGGTTCTACGTACGAGAATACGTATCTGTGTGTTTTGCTGTACATGTGTGTGTGTGTGTCCATCTTTGCCATTTAAAGGGTCAATGAAATGCAAAAGCTATGCCAACTTCTCATCCATGTCCATGTGCATGTGCATGTCCGAGTTCGATTCTCGTACCCCACAAATCCGTTGCCATCCGAACCGGGTTCGAGTCCATATCCTCGTCCTTCATTGATTGCTTGGCCGTTTTGGTTGAGCGACTTTCAAATCAATTCCCATTTTTTCTCTTTGCTTCTTTCAATGTTTTTCTTTAGTTTTGACTTGCCGTTTAGGACCCAGTTTTGTTCATATTTATTGTGGCTTTCCTTGTGGGGTCCTCTGGCTCCCATATTGGCTTTGATTGAGATGCCAAAATATATTGCCTGTTGGTCCATCGACAGTTGCCGCCGCCTTTATTGACCTGCTCAGTTATGGTAACATTTCATTTCATTTCACATATGTTTTATTGCCAGTGTGTTGTCCAAGGTTGACAGCCAAGGGCATTTCATTAGGTTTTATGGAATTTATGGTTTCTGTTTGATACAGCTTAAAACAGATATCAGTTTTAATTGCGTATTTACAAAGGAAATTCATTTTAGTTAATATGGCAATATTTTATAAACTTGGTATTTGATTGTTTTATTTGTTATATTGCGTTAAAAGTTATATTTAAGAGATTCATTGATTTTCTTATTTGAATTTAAACGTAAACCACGTTTTTGAGTTGCATCGAAATGCATCTACAAACACATATTTCTTATAGTACAACGCAATTTGCTCACTTAGCAGCTTAAATGCTTCCAGTGAATGAACGACAACATATTTTGTTTGCCTTTGTTTCGATTGTTTAGAGTTTGGCTAACTTCCTGACATGCCTTTGTCTGGTCCTAAACAGCTTTAGTCCATGAACTTTAGTCAAGAATTTACTTAAAGCTGCCCCAAAAGTGGCAGCCAGACATGGCAATGGCAAACAATGAGGCTGCAAAATAGGCAACAGATACACACAGGAATACACAGACATACCACAAACACACACTCACACACAGACATAGATACACACATGCAAACACACAGCAAGCTCGGGCCCAAAGTAAAGACGAAACGTAAACAAAACAGTTTTACCTTCATTAAATTTACATATAAATATAAGACCTACTCTTCAAATACCTATACTTGAGTACACATGTATGCAAGTATGTGTCTGTGTGTGTGTGCATAATTTTAGAGTGTGTGAGTTTGTTTTTTGGTTTTTGCAATTGTTTTGAAGGTCAAATTGTGAAATTTGAAAGCACCCTGGATAACATTTTATACTATACTATGTGTATATTTAATGGACCAAAAGTTGTAACAAAACTTTTCCCAGAGCCATGCGAGACACACACACTCACCCATTGGGACTGCGGGGAAGGAAGAGGAGCGTTGGGTGTGAAGGACACCAGACACCAGACCGGTTGGAAAGTGTTTTTATTGTAGACACTCAAAAACTTTTGTGGCCTACACCCTGGCGACTTGACCTACTCTCAACTTTTGTGGGAGTGTGTGAGTGTTTTTATGCCCGGGTGTGTGAATTTGTTTGTTGATGTGAATAATATTTGTTGTTACCTTCTCGATTTAAATTTGACACTGGCCAACAAAAGGATTTCTGTCTCAGAGCTGGGCAGCTAGGCGTATGTGCAATACTCGTATGTTGATTAAGAAAAATATGACTACTATTTCTGGTGATGTGTGATGCCGACGCAACCATTTATATTTAAATTGAGTGTTGCACGACATATTTCAAGTTCAATTGGCTGGGAAATATTTGGCAGTTGTTGAGGCAAATTCTGCAGTTGTGAAAGTTAAACCAGAAAACAATAAATGGAAAAATGGAAAATATGACTTAGTTACTAGTTTCATTGTGACAAACATAAATTTGTAATCAAATATTAATGAAAATATCTTGGGTTGAAAACCAACATTTAAGTTAAATAATTGCTTTAAAAGAAATCCGGTAGTTGTTTACTAAAAACAATTTAATTTATTTTAAATCAAATACACACAACTACTAATTTTATTTCAAACAATACAATTTTAGGTTGTGTCACTACTTTAAAATGCAATCGTCCGTTTAAAATTCTCTCGGCTCAATTCTTTAAGATAATTCACCAGTTACAATGCTCCACTTTCCTGTGTGCCACAAGCAACAAGTTCCAAAGCAATTCTCATATACACACTCTAGCCGCAGATTCAGTGGAAACACTTTTCGTTTTCTTTTCCTTTTCCTTTTATTTTTTTTTTCACATTTTATGCAACTTATATAAATGGCAAGCGACACTTTGGCCTTACTGGCTTGCCTGGCTTGGCATCGTTGCCACAGATCCTCTAGGGTCGCCCATTCACCGCCCACAAGTGCCGAGCATTGGCCTTTTTGTATTTCTCTCTTCGTCATCGTCGTCGTCGTCGTCGTCGTCCTCGTCGTTTTCGTATTTGGCAAAGATAAAGTTTTGTAATAAAAATGTCTGTTGGTAGACACCGGCAGACTGTCTGCCAACCAGCTAGCCCGGCAAGGCAGCTTAACGGACTGGGGGCAGGATGTTGAGGGGGAGGATGAGGACGAGGCTTGGGGCAGCCAACCAGGCAGACACTCTGTCTAGCTATTTCCAAGCACGAAGTGTGTCAGCAACTTTGCTACGTCCTCGTCTTCCTCTTCATAGTCGACGTCGTCGTCGTCGTCGTCGTCGACGTCGTCGTCGTCGTCGTCGTTGTCGTCGTCGTTAACGTGTCCTTGTCCTTGGCCCCTACTCAGGCACACATTCAGATATTTATATACATTAGTGGTGGCTAGAAGGGAGGCGATGGAGGCAACAACTTTCGCTTTAGTTTTGCGCTGGTTTGCATTTTATATTAAGTCGAGCAGGCAAAAGTTTGTTGACAGTTATTTAAATTTGTTTACTTTTGATGAGCTTTCATCGTTTCACTTTTCTCGTGAAAGATATTTAGTTGGAAGTTACTAAACTAAAAATAGAAAAGTTTAACATATTTAATTCTGGTAACTAACTTTTAACATGGCTTACGACAGAATTGTATATTGATCTGGCCTACAGCCAGTCTATATTTAAAACACTTTTCATTTTATTTCGATAATCATAAAAGACATTTATTTAGATTGTTTTTGGTTGATTTCAAATGTTTAGTGTTAAAGTATTTGTATTTTAGAACAGTTTAGCACATTATATTCTTAAACAAACGTTTTTTAACAATATTCAATTGTAGTTTTTTGTTGGGCTATTTACATTGGTTCTGAATATCATTAGAAATATAAAATGCACTACGTTATAGTACATGCTCTGGGAAAGTCTTTATTGTGTAAATTAGAAACGAATTGTTTATCGTTCGATGAATGCGAATGCTTTTGCTGTGTATTATAAATATCTGTGAGACACCCTTTAGACCTTATGTGATTTTTAGTTCAGCCTGACATTGAGTTGAGTACAAAATATTCAAAGATATTTGCGTGCAACCTGATTTGAATCGAGGAAATCAACCCAATGCAAGCTGGCTAATAATGTGTTCATGAGCTTGATGAGAGTCTGCGACATGCGAGTGATATGCTTCCGATAATTATTAAATTATATAGATACTATGACAAATATACATAGATAAAATCGCCTATTTGGGAAATTATAATACGCTACTATTCCTAGTAATCTGATGAAGATCACTACGACTTGCGTCTAATGCCTATCAGACATAGCACAAAGAAGATGATGGTCCAGGCGCTCATGACGAGGAATCCATTGTAGACCTTCTCGTGGGTAATGCTCCAGCCCTTCTCGATGACATTTCGCGCCGATATGGAGGGTATGGTGAAGGGCAGAACCATTACCAGGTCCTGCAGGAATCCTGGCATGCTCTCTAGGGGCCACAGCAGACCTGCAATAAGCAAACAAATCTCAGTTCGCAGCTCTTGCAATACTCGATGACTTACCGCAGAGGATAATCATGGGATAGAAGGCGCCAGTTGCCACAAAGTTAGCCTCCGTGTGGGATTTGCAGAAAACTGAGATGAAGAGACCTGTTGAAGAGTCAAATAATATAGTTTATGGAGTTTCTATAAAAGTCTACTCTGATGTTATACCAAACAACATGCCACAGAAGGCTGTAAGAGTTAGCAATCCAATCAATGTTGTCGTATCTCCATTGTTGTATGTGTCGAAGACGAGGCCAATATACATGATGACTTCGAACGATTGCAATGCCATAATAATCAGCTGGGTTAAGAGATGGGCCCACAGCATTTCGGTGGCCGATACTCCAGCCAACAGGGTGCGGTCCCAAATGCCATCCATGCGCTCCGATATGAACACAGCAGCCGTCATTAAGGTGGCCAAAAAGAAGACCATGCTGAGAGAGAATACGCATTGATTGATAAATACTATCGATAGTTATCGATATGCAAGCGATACTCACGTCATGACCACGCCGGGTGCGCAATATTGCTGAAACTCAATTTCCGTGCTGCCATAGATGGGATCCTGGAACTGGACAGGCAATCTAACTAGAGCCGCACTTACATTGCATTCCTCGACAATCTTGTTCATGAAGCTGCTGAATTTATCTCGCAATTTGCGCTGCATAAAGTAGGCAACTTGTTGATCTGAAATCAAGTTTAGCAAAATCTAGTGAATCTTAAAATAAATCATTTATATTAAGAATCTACCCGTCATGTCAATGTGCACGGTCAGCTCGGCATTATCCACAGATCCATCGCTGGCATGGATGCCATCCTCAATTAGTTCGGCGACCGATTCGCTGAAATTCTTCGCAAAATGAATGTAGCCCACGGTGACGGTGCGTTTGGCATCCGCCAGAGCTGCGGCCTCAGTATCATAATATTTTCGAATGGCGACATCGTCGCCCAGTTCCTTTATGTATCGACAGGAGAGCTTATTGAAATGGCAGGTATCATTGGCTTGATAAAGTGTCCTTAGATTGTCGTCGAAGCACTCGGAATAGTTGTTCACTTCGCCGGAGAAGACGCCTAGGCCGAGATTTTTGGGTGTTTTGCCGATGGCCAGATAAAAGCAGGTCAATTGAATGATGGGAAACAGCAGCATGAAAATGATGCCACTGAAATAAAGAAGAGTAATTTCTAACTTAATAATTTGGAAATAGTTTTGACCACTAGATTGAACTTACGAGGGTTGCCTAAACAATTGCACAAAATTCTTTGTCATCAGCGCCTTTATGCGTCCTTTGGTCGTAAAGAAAATCTTTTTGCGATTCTCGTTCATTGGCTCCTCATACGGAATGGGCGTCTTCTCAACCGTTGGCTCATGCGAATCTATAACCTCAGTGGGCAGCATTGCTGTGGGCACTGCTTGATTCCTATTGATATCCATTAACTGCGGCAGCTCATCCTCGTTGCCCTGCCGCTGGCTGAGTATGAGAAAGGCATCCTCAATGGATTGTGTGCCAAACTTGATCATGATATTGGTGGGCGTGTCCTCGGCCAGCAGAACACCATTGCGCATAAGACCGATCTATGAGAAGAGAATAAAGCATTCATTAATTGCTGGAATAACTTTTCAATATTTTGCTAAAAGTTTTTGTTTGATTTCTAATTCACTATGCTTAAAACTATTTTTTTATTTTAATAAATAGATTAAATAAACATTTTCTTTTTAAAGATCGTAATCTCTCGCATACACGAAACCATTATGAATATCGTAAATTCATTATACATAAATAATCTTGTCCAATTATATTCATTAATACTCACGCAATTCGCCTGCTTGGCCTCTTCAATGTAATGTGTGGTGATAATCACAGCCAATTTGCTATTTCTAGTTGTTTCGACCAAAAAGTCCCAGATTCTACACAATTATAGTTAATAGAATAATTAATTACGAAGAAGTAATTTCGCTAGTAATGTTCGCTCACTTTTCACGCAACATGGGATCGAGACCGACGGTTGGTTCATCGAGGATCAACAGTTCGGGATCGTGTATCATGGCGCAGGCGAAGGACAAACGTCGCTGCTGTCCGCCGCTGCATTCCTTGATCATTTGTCGAGGCGGCGGCAATTGCAGCAGCTCCTTGAGCAGCTTATACTTCTCACGTATTTTCTCATCTGTGAGTCCGTAGATGCGTCCAAAGTAAAAGATCGTCTCCTTGACGGTCATTTCCTCGACCAGAGCGATTTCCTGTGGCATAAAGCCCACTCGATTCCCAGGCACTCCGCTGCCCGGTTCGCCAGGCTTGACTCCGAGCACGGAGACTTCGCCGCCATTGAGGCGACGCTGGCCAACAATGCAGGAGAGTAGCGTGGTCTTGCCGCAGCCCGAGGCGCCCAGCAGGCCATAGCTAGGGGGAGGGTAGAAGGGGGGAAATCGATTGATCAATCAACTGATCTGAAGTTCATTATGAATGCAACTCACATGGAGCCACGCATGACGTTCATATTGAGCTGGTTGAGCACAATCTTGGGATTCGATTTGGAGCCATAATACTTATAACCATTGCGCACTTCAACGGCCGCCATTTTGCTGTATGTGGTGTGTGTGCGTGTGTGTGTGCGAGCGTGCGTGTGTTCTCTCTTTAAAGCTTCTTCTCGTTGCTCTCTTTGCTCGCACTCTCTCGCTCTCTCACGCTTTGTCTGACGTTGCTAATGTGCTGTGTGATGAACGAAAAGAAGAATATGATGAGAATCGAGTAATCACTTGCGTCAATAAATCTTTATACGGTTATGTATTTTATTGATTGGCGCTGCTTTATGACAGACACGTGCCAAGGCACACAAAGCGCCCAAGCTGCCAAAAAAAAAAACTACAAAAAATATATATAAATAAATCGATGCTTGTCGTTAATTCTAGCCACTCGCTTGGCTGCCATTCACAAGTTACTTTTCGGAAAGTGAAAATTAAACTAATAACTTGTTAAATCCGTGGCAGAGTTCAGTGCCCCCTTCTCTTCAAAGTGCCACGAAACTTCACCCACTTTGCCTGTCACTTCAACTACAACTACAACACATTCAATTTCAAATATATCAACTGTCACATTACACGATTGTTTCTCTTGAGTTCATTTAATTGCTTATAATCCCAAGTGGTGAGCGTTTCATTAACCTTTGATTTTGTACATTTAATTGCATTTTAAGCTGATCTGTCAATTAAGAACTTACAGTTGCGTGACGGATAATGATAAAGGGCGACATGACTTGTTGAGTGATGCTTTTTAATTAATGAAGCGAAAAGCTCACAGAATTCATTAGTGTGCGTGATTTCATGATCCTCTTTGGCAATTTAAACCGCAATCCAGTCATCATTAAAATATTTCTTTAGAATTTCTTTGAACAGACAAATTGAAAGTTTTGCCAAGCTGCAATTCATTTGGCTTGCATATATAATAATCTAGAGAGTAGGTTTGAGGAAAACATAAGGAAGTTCGATAATCGTTTCTACAAATCAGTTCATGCAATCAGCAGTTAACTCAAATTTGTAGTTCACACGAAATCACAAAAATAATAATGAGATAATCCAGATTTTTTAATAAAACCCAGAATAATCTACTAGAATAAGGTATACGATTTATTGCATAAATACTACTTCGTTAGTATACGATTTATTGCATAAAAATCTTAGCTTTATTCGTTAGTGCCTCTGTAGAAACATTCTTGAAAATCATAAATATTTATGTTTTCAAATAATCGTTAACCTCAATAGCCAGCTGGAAGGTCTTGTTTGTAATATTTCAATATTTACCAATAAGAATTAGCTGTTAAAATCTAGAAATAAACAACAACTAGATTTCTCAGAAGCACCTTCAGGCGTTGGGTCATTGAAATTGTGCTGAACAAATGAAAAATTAACGCTTTGCAAAACTTAAACTCAAAGTTGCACTGATGCAGCAAATATTGACAGACGTTACAGATCTTTGTAGGCAATGGCAAGTTGTTGTTCAACAACTGAATTTCACTTTACTTACATTATTTATGCATGTCTGTAAATGCAAATTACAAAAGCACTCAGAACGTGGGCCACTCGGGCAATGACAACACGGAAAAATCAAATGAGAAAAGACAAAGCGTCTTGAATAACAATACACAATACAAACATACATATTGTATATGTAAGGTGTGTATGTAAATGTAATATTTCAACGTCCAGAAAATGCACTCAGAATACGCAAACAATGTGTCGTGTGCGTGAAATGAACTGTGAAAGGCGACACGGGGAAAGAGAACAAGATTTGAAAGATTTCAATGGAAGTAAAAGGCTTCACGTGTAGGGGAATTTTGTGACACTTGTGACTTCAATAAGCACCAAGCTAAGTGCTCAAAAAAAATCTCATGTAACGTTTAGCAGTAAGTTTAGTTTAAGTTAAAGTTTATTATTTAATTTGCAGTATGTCGAAATAATTCATATTATAAGCTTACTCATTTGTATGCCTGGCATAAGAATCATTAGTAAGCTATCAGTCGATAAAATATTTTACAATCCCATGCATATATTTTAGAAGTATTTATTACGAATTACCCAATCAAACTGTGCAAATCGATTCGCTATTCAAATGACCTGAACAACCCAGCCCTACGTTCTAATAGCAAACATTTGTTATTTGAATGTTACTAACTTCAGAGAGCTGAAGTACCCATAAGATGATTTCATAATGCTCGTTTGAAGTTCAAATGGATTAGGTTTTTCCTTGAGTGCAACTATCATTATTTTTGACATCCTTGCTGCTGTGTAATTAATTTTAATTTGCTGTTGTGTCAAGTCTATTGGCAACTCCTGTTTAAAAATCAATGACCTCGTCTGACAGACTTTGACCCACTTACGTTGCCAGCTCATGTTCAGTTGAAATCCGTAAGCCATCGCACACACACAAACACACTGCACATGTGCCGGAGACGGTGAGCTAGCTCCCTCGTATCTTGGCATCTCTTAGATACATAATCAAATGAGCCGGCTAACTAGAAAAAACAACAATCACAACAACCACATTTATAACAGCAGAAATAACAACAACGCACACACAAAAAGACCATAAAAGCGTTCGAAAGTCAAACTCGAAAAACATAAAAAAGCTTACCCAAAAAAACTTGGGTAAGGTTAGTAACATGAATTCGTGGTCATAAATTGACGTATCTGCTGTTGTTATTATCGTTGCTGTTGTTATTGTTGTTTGCTTAACATTACGCCTGATGACGCAAAGGACAACAATTTCAGACCCAAAAGGCAGGTGCAAAAAAAAGTTGCACCTCTTTGTGTGGAATTCCATTACGTTGCTTAAGCCTTAAAGTATAAAGCATGTGAGTCAGATATAAAACAAAATTTTGGGTAATTTCTGTGCTAAAGGTAAATAGATGCAAGAAGGATCAGATCGATTTTATGAAGTCACTTTCTTAATACCCTTTTCCTTAAAAATGTATGCTATCAAGAGGGTTTCCGTTGCCTTTGTGGCAGATTACAAAACACAGTCAAAATACATTTGTTAAGAATGAAATTTAAATATGCAAACCGGTTTAGCTTTTAAGTAGGTCGCAAAAATGTGTATTCGGGTTATTACTTCTTGTTACTATTAGAAAGCATTAAGATTCAACCGAATCTTCAAAATCGCAATCATTTCATTTTTGCTTTAAAATTAGAAACCAAATAACATTTTCTACTTATCCAGTCGCTATTAAAATTTATTATTATTTATGGGGGCCACTTGTGTCATATTATGCACTTCGAACTGCATGCCAAACTGATTATACCCTATGCAAGTGTAAAGACAAATTAAAAAAAAACCCAAATAATCAAAAACGAAAAAAAAGCTAAAGAAACAAAAAACGTAAAGCGCAGCGCCAAAAGCAAAACAACGCCAAGGTTGCCAACTGGTTAGCGGGCGCAGTCGCTGACGTCGCAGCTGGCGTCGACTTCGAAGCCGACGTTAACGTTAACGGCGTAACGTCAATTGCCGTCGCGGTTGTTCCAAAATTGTTTGGTCTAAGCTGAGCATGTGAGTGTGTGTATTGATGTTGTTGTTGCTGCAATTCATATGCAGCGAATTTAATTTGCAAATTTGCAAAACTTTTGCAATGCTTGCACTGGGGCCAAGAGGCCCTGAGTTGCACACAGCCAAAGCAGACGCAGATAGAACGGCCTCCGCTCCGCCCACATGCTTTCTCAGCAGCGAGAACTTGGTTATATCATTAAAGACACTGACACGCCCCCCATCAAGTTGCCACCTTGATGCAGTTAAACGGCTTTTTGGACTGCGACGCAACTGCAAACAGCTTGCTGCAGTGTTAGTGGGTATTTAGTTCGTGCAACATGGAGCGGCAACAACAGCCACAGTTAAGGCTACAGCCAAAGATCGTGGACTGTTCAATAGCTCGACAGTTGCTTCCTTCTCGCTTGTCACCAGCTGCCCGTTGCCTGTAGCCAGTTGCAAGTTGCGAGTTGCCAGTTGCCACTTTTCTCCCGCTCTGTCTGCAGTTTCGGCTTTGTGGCATGGCCACTTCTTATATAATCCAGCAACAATCATTTCGGCCAAGCTGCAACAGCAACAGCAACAACCGCCACAGCAATCAACAACAGCAACAGCTGTCCGAGTTGGTTGTGTGCACTGTTTACATCATTTACATTAAATGCAAATGCCGCATTTAACATTTCAAAGTGCCACTTGCCACAATTGCAAAGCTTAACTACATTCATTTATTTCACAGTGAAGAAAGAAATATTATAACCCATAGACATAAAAGATATAATTAAACAAACAACGTACATCATATCAGAATTAATAAAGTATACATTTTAACAAATTTGAATAATTTAAAAATGTTGCCTAACACTAGTGTTGTTTTCTCAAACAATTTATTTCTCTATCCCCAAAATTTCTCCAATATTTATCCAATAAATTACAATTTTCTATCTATTAATTTCGTCTGATTATTTATCTGTAAATGATCTGGAAAGTTTAAGCTTGTCCATTTCTTATATTGTTTTTTTCTCAATGTATCTATTCGAATATGTAATTTTCTTTCTTCGCTTATAATTTGTGCGCTTCGTTTTGCATTTTCCCTAATGTTTTATTTGTGTTGTTTAAATATGTGTTCGATTTACTCTATTATTTTTTGTATATCTGTTATTATTATTATATTGTGTGATAGTTTTGCCGTTTTGTTTTTTCTGTGTCATTTCACACCAGTGCATTATGAACATGTAACAACTTTGCACACTTTTTACCCCATTTACTTTTGCAGACAAAAGTACTTATGCATGCATGAGTACGAGTATGACAATGCAAAAGATTTGTGGGTAGCTGGATGATCATGTTACTGTGCTGCTAAAGTGGGTTACACCAAAGACTTTCGAATTATGAGGCGCTAGGCGACGCAAGAAACGTGTGCAATGGGAAACGATTAGCTAAGAAAACCCGATTATTTATGACAGATATTTTCATGTACAGCAAGAGCTTCAGGGGTTTTCCCCATACTCCTGTACCGACCGGCCTTTAAATTGATCTCCTATAAAGTGATCTGAATCAATTCAATTGACTACACATTGCACATACTATTAATAGTAGTATTAAATCTCGGATCGCAGTTATCGTAGTCGTAGTTAAAGCTCAACTCAAATTTATATATGGCAGTCATTGTCTGTTGCAATATTTTGCATTGCCCAATCCCCCTGACCAGCTCTGCTGGCTGCTTGGGCACCTCCAACATGCCATTTCCCATACAGACAAATACACATACTTGTGCTGTACGCTCTTTTTCGAAATATTATGAGGAAAAACAAACAGAGAGACAGTTAACAGTCGACAGAAGACAGTTAACAGTAGCAGGGGCACCCGAAAGAGTTGTTGGCGTTGTTTTGGATATGAATGCTGTTGTTGTTGTTGCTGTTGCTTATGAAGTTCAGATTTTATTTGTCTTTTGTTTACAATGTGTTTTTATTGCACTTTTTTCGCTTGAAGATGAACATATAACAAACCGAAACGAAAACGAAACATTTTCGAATAACTCCATTTTTGATACCTTCTTCTTCGGGCTGTCTTTGTGATTGTCTTTACTTGGGTTTCTTTATTTGTTTTGGTCAATAAAACATACACACACACACACACACACACACACGCACACGCATACATTCACATCTTCACATGCTACATCTGCTTCATGCATTTGCGCACACGCGCCAGCCCGCACAAGTTTGTGTCTTAAGTCTTTCATTTTTTTTGTATATTTTTGTTGTTTTTTTTTTTTAAAGAAACCCATTTGATTTGTCCAATGGAAAACCGCTGACTAATTTTGAAAAGGCGGAAATTTGGTTATAACCTAAATCTAATTTCATTTCGACTTATTTTGTTTCACATTATCAAAGCAGTTTTTAAATGCTTCAATTCACTTTTATGTACACTCATTTCGTTATAGTTTTTTCTTTTCACACTTTGCTTAGTTATCGTAATTATGTTTGTGTTATTTTTTGTATTTTGCTTCGTACCATTCAACGCTCTTCTAACCAACTTCTCCTTGAGAGCGAGCGCTTGGTAGTGTGTTGCAATTTTCTTTTTATATTTTTTTCTTGTATTTTTCTTTGCTTTTCGCCGACTAGCGACTGAATACCAAGCGTGGCGGCTCCGCGCACCGTTTTTCAACTATCTCTCAACCGTTCCGCTTACCCCAAGTGTCGCGGCCAAGCTACGTTTGTCGACTGAACACTCAAAACCGACGCTGGCCCGCTCGCAAGCTTGCCGTGGCGGCGATCACAAAATAAAGCAAACTTCACATTCGACTTCGACTTGTAGCCGCGCAGCAGCAGCTTTCGCAGCGCTTTGACGACGCTTTTGCAGCGGCGACACACGCAAAACAAAAGTTCATTAAAATGCGAATTTTTTGTTGCTTCCTTTAAGCCAAAATAAAGCAAAAAAATATAAGATGGATCGTAATATGTATAAAATTATTAATGCGCTACAACACAGCACATTTTTTTGTAGACGCCGGACTCGACACATGTCAAAAAATTTTCTACATTGTTTAGCTAAATTTAACTCAATTTGGACAGCAATTTGTACGTATAAATGTTCAAGATGTAATTTCACGTGTCAAGTATAATGTTGACCTTTATTTTTGGCATAGAAAATCGCCTAACAATAAAATGTGCAAGCTAATTTGTATGAAAATTGTTGATTTACTTGAACTCAGAAATCGAATTTTTCATGTTTTATATTAAGTATAAGTTTTATCAAATAACATGCTTCTGTAATGCCCTTAAATTTATACACGTATTTTACTGATCAAACTTTTCAATCTATTTCTTTGCAGGTATGTAAATGCTTTATAACAATTGTTATTCTATGGTGAGTGTTTGATTGATTGACGGCTTAAGTGCACATTAAGCTGAATAAATAAGGACTCATTGCTGGGGTAACAAGCCCCAAACAGAATAATCATCATTTGATATCATTCGCATAACTCATTTATGGAACTCAGGCATAGATAATTGTTTTATTGTACTTATTAATTGAACTCTGCACCATGGGGTGAGCACGACAGCTAAACACCCAACCAAACATAGCGAACTTGGGCAGGGAATTGTTCTCATAATATGAGATGAATTACAGTTTATTTAATTGAAATATCACGCAATATCTATTAAATAAATTGTTTCTACTATTTCCACAATTATTAGCATGCAAAGACTTTGTCTTAGACAAATTAAAGTAATTAAAAAATTTTATTAGAGATACAAAAAGTTTTAAATTCAAGGCATGTTTCATTAGCTTCACCTAAAAGTGACTTTTTTACTCCAAATCACTTTGATGATCCCCCTTAAATGTTAAGGACCATATTAATATGCATAAGGAAATTTAAACTTAGTATATAAACTACTTTAATTGCTTTTATGCAAGAAATATAAATTAATTCCACGAACTGCTAATTACTATTTAAATAGCGCAGTTTAACCAAAGGTGCTGCCCTCAATAGCCATAGTTTTTTAAAGTAACTAGATTCCGGGTTGGCTTTGGCTGAAATGCGCAAATTCGCTATTTAATATGTAGCAAAAATAAAATGTAATGATTAAGAAGTAATGATTGACTATAAAATAATTAATAAAGTAACCTTTGGTTTCGCTGACATGAGATTTGCGATTAGATACAATTTTCTACCACAGTTGCTAATACTTGCTGATTAATATCATACTTCGTCTGAATACAAATAAGGGAATGTTTTCGTATTCATGTTATGTAGCCTTTGAATACTCATTTTATTCTAGTTTGCAGTTACAAGAATTGTAATTGTTAAATGTGAGCATTTACTTGTTGTTATACCGTTGGCATTATCTATCTTGTGTAAGTCGCTTCGGGCCAACTCGCTCGCTTAGCATCACGGTATGGTTGCACTTTGCCCCAATTTGCCTTCGTGTTTCATATGCGCATCTCAATTAACCCATTTGTTTTCCATTTAACCCCAATTTTTCACAACTCTACTCATTTTGGAGTCGCCTTCTTTTTTGATATTTTTGTTGCTGTATCTTTTACTTTTTTTCCCCTTTTTTATTTTGTTTGCAAACATTTCGCGATGCTTGCGGCTATTTTGTCAGTCCGTCGGGCAGCCCGTCTGGCCCCCTTGCTTCGGCTTGTTTCTTTCTTTCTCATTTGTTGCACAAGTTTGCAAAATAAATTGGTCCGAGAAACATGTATATAAACACACACACACACATATGTACATACATACATATGTTTGTATATCCAAACATATGGATTTATTTCGCCCGGGCTCATTGTCTTACTCAAGCATAAAGTTTATGACATGTTGAAGCCCGATTGTTGCGATAGTTTAAACATTAATTTCTATGCAAAACGAGCCAAACACTTACCGACCACAAAAAAGCAGAGGAAAAGAGAGCAACACTCCCGAGCTGAAGAGTCGAATGATTTCTGCATTCATTTCTTAAACGGCGCATGCGTTCAGCAGAAATCGTTTCAGCTTCTTCTTCGTCGTCGTCGACGTCTTCATCTTCGTCACTTTTATCTGCAGCTTCGCTTCAACATATTGTTTCGTGTTCAAGGCCAACGCTGGCGCTTTCTTTTACAATAGCGTCGACCTTGACGCGCTTGCGACTGCGCAAGCGTCAACGTTCAGCCGTTTAGCTGCTCCGGCTGTCGAGTGTCGTCGCTGCTTAAGTTTGCACGCTGTTATCAGAGTGCCTGCCACAACAACAACAGCAACAACAACACTCTTAACCCACTTAGAGTCTGTTGAACGCGTCTGCTCAACCGTCAGTCCGTCTGTTGGCTTATTGATCAGCAGCCCAGCAAATAGCAGCGTTTAGACTGACGGACTTGTAATTTTTGGTTAAGCGCCGAAAACAGAAATGTCGCAAAGTGTATATATTTTTTTTTTGTATTATTATTTTCTTGTTGTTGTGGTTGCTGTTGGTTGTGCAATGATTAACTAGCCCGCCTTTGCACGACGCTCGCGCTCTTTAGGGTCTCTGCAATGCCCTTGCCCTGATATGCTTTCGCCTTATCATACTCTTGGTTGCCCTTTACATTTTACGTAGAAAAACTAAACACCAGTAAAATAAAATAATGACAATTTATAATTGTTATTCCAATTTATAACAATTCATTTGTTTGACGTTATGCTTTTAATAAAGTAAAGATAATGATTATAAACTTATCTTTAGGCTGCTTCTCTTAGTGTATTATCATCGTCGGCTTGCATTTTCTCAGTATTTGATTCATGCTTAATTGCTGAAATGTAAGCATAAACAAAATATGAACTAATGAAAATGCAATGCGCTCTCCAACATGAATTGAGTCGCTCTCTCACGCTGACTCTTTTTCTCTCTACTCTCGCGCTCTTTGAACTGCTCGTTCCCTTGTGCTCTTTATTGGGCCACTCTCGGCAATTGCAGCGAGGTTATAAAGTTTTGTAATATTTGATGGGTTTATTGTGCTGTCGCAGTATTTTAATTTGCCAACTAGTGTTTAGAAAATACATGTACAAAAATAACAAAAATGTTTTATTTGAAGTACTATTGTAAAACAATACAAGCGCTCGTTCATGTTATTGTCCTATCTCGTTTTATTCATCAAATTTGTTTATCCAGTTCTTGTCAATTTTTTTTTTTTTGCCTTGTTTTGAGTTTGACATGAATAATATAATTGAAATATAATTATAATTGTTTGCAAACAAATTTTAATAGCCGTTTCGAGTCGTGTCTTTGTGTTATCTTTGTATGTAGAATCTAGCGTATTTTTGTGTAAATGTTAACTGCGTTTTTTAAAGTTTCCGCTGAGCGAGCAATTAATTGCACTGTCAATAAGCTTAAATATATTTATTCATGTAAATATATTGACAACTCTCTCTCTCTCAACTCTCAACACTCCCATTCAAGCATTTTCGATAAATGACAAGGCTTCACCCTTCAAATCAATTAAAATTTAATGCAAATTAAGTTTCATTACTGTATTTGCCTATCTGCTAATTTATTAGCAAAAACCTAATTCACACATTTAATCAATTATCAAACAAAGCATATTGAATACATTTAAAAACAACAGCTTGACAACCCTATAAAAGCTTCACTTCTTTTCGGCTTCTTTCGTAAACTCTCTATTTTTCCTTAGCTCTCGTATTTTAAAGCTCAGCATGAAGTACGTCTTCCAACGCTCGAACTTACAGTTTGTTTATGAACTCTCTTAAGCTGGCCTAGCAACAGATCGCAGCTAATAAAATCCAATTAGAGTACATACGTAAATTCCAATTGGGATGGGACATGTTGCGTTAATCGATCCGGCAACATTTTTCAAAAAGCTTTGGAGTAAAAACTTGGCAACAAAGTTGACAACAAATTGTAGGCTCGCCACTTAATGAGCTTCAATTAGTTTAAATGAAATGAAGTCGTGGTATTTTACAGTGTGCAGACACTGCACCAACAACTTCATTTGCAAAATCGTTTATTTAATTGAGTTTCATTTAGTGTCACACTACGAGTATTAGGAATGTGTTGGGAAATATTTTTGATCTATTCTTTTTTATAAAATGACCTGCCCTGACCCTGAAGCGGTATACAAGCAATGCCAATGTTTTAAAGCTGCAATATTTAAATAAACAAAATATGAAAGTTTAAACTTGTTCTCAATCGTGGAATATCTTAATCGATTTATTAATGGAAAAGCCTAAACATATGCTTTAAAATTTATATTCAGCCAAACACCAACATATTTTCGTTTGCTCAAATTGTGTAGTGATAAAATTCAACCAAATTTGCATAAACAAATTTGTTAACTAAGCTGAGTAATGCACTTAGAATAATTATTATAAAAAATGCTCTAAGGTATCATAGATTTCAAAAGTTTATTGTGCAAAATGTTCAACCATTATATAAAAAGATAAATCATTTAAATAGTCGCGATTACAATTAGTGGTAGTACAAAATTATGCGAAATCACCTAAAAGTCAAGAACCCCGACAATTAACCTGCTACATTTACACAAAATGAAAAATAGTCTAAAGTTTTTAAAAACCACAGCGCAGTAGCAAAACCACTTCAGAATAAACTTTACAGTAGACCGCTAAACATAGGCCGCTTGGAAGAAGAATTTTTGAGAATGTGCCTGTGCGTTCTATTGGTGTTACCTCCACTACTTTCCTCGACTTGGAGCCGGCCAGAGTCGTGTTCGGATATTGTGAATATATCAAACCAACTTGTTGATCAAAATGAAGTAAAACGTTTGTCCTTTCGACTTGAACCCTACGACAAAGGTGTCTACTACACAAAGCTGGATAACACGCTGCGACAAATGTTTATTGATGGTCGCAACTGCACCCAGATATCGGTACTCTCCAACATCGACTCTCTACTCCAAATAGCGAGGGATTGGAATCTGCTCAGCATTCATATGGGTCCCAATAAACCACGTCTTCTGATCAACTTTGTAATACAACCGGATCTACTTGATTTAATTCACAAAATGCCGAACGATTGTAAGGCAAAATCGTACCTTTATTGTCACTGCCACCACGCAGATAATCAGGCACACTTCGTCAATGCGTCACAGAAATTTGTTAACATGCTGAAAGAAATTGATGCAATACCAGAGTTCCGCAATCATTTTGCAAATGTGTATCTTGGCATTCGCAGGAATATTAGCAACCTCGGTGTTATCTATACCCCAATGCTGAGATTCAGTTTCTGAGATCAACAGGCGATCAATATTAATCAATTCTATAAGTTGTTATGATACTTATCAACTTTTTTTTTATTTTCTTGAGTTTTTGTTGTACATATACATATTTAACTTAAATACATTTTAAAATGTAACTTAAGTAATGTAATTAAAACCAAAAGACATTTATTTCGCAAAAAGCTGTTCACAACATCATTTTATTGCCATCATGTAATCATTATATAAGTTTAATAAATATTTTCTTTAAAATTTAGATTTATACGGGAAAGCATAGATATCAAATAATAATTTCAGTAATTGGCAAGGAGATACGATTTTCAACAAGACTGTTCTGTGTATAGTTTGGTAATATTTCCGTTAACATTTTTTTAGTAAGGAAATGGATCAATTTTATTCCCTTAGTCCCTTAAAGCTGCCGTGAAAAAATCTGTTTAAAAACGTAATAAGATTTAACGCGCCTAGTCTGATTAAAAATATGTGGGAGAAGCACGTGGCTAGCGGGAATTTTTTCTGTGAATCAGATTATTTCTGTAAGTTGACAAAGCGGAAGTCAAACACTGGGACGTGTAGGCTCAGTGAATTATAGCATAGTTCAGGTTCAGCTCCAGCCTCTTGGCAACCTTCGTGACACACCTGTGTTGTGAGTCAACTTGACGTATTTTTAGATAACTTCACTTTGCATTTATTAAAAATATATTGTATATAAAATCATTTTGTGGCCAATAACCGGCATCAAGTACAAAACGAATAGCAATAAATATAAACTGAAAATAAAACAATTGTTCCTTTTTTTTATTTTTTTTCATATTTATCCACTTAGGTCTAAAAATTTCAATTCCTTTAACAAATATCTAAGCAAACAATTAGCTATTAACATTTCAAGTGGCTCAAAACAACTCAGAGCAAACTCACTTGAGCTTAATGTGCAACTATTTGCTGATCTGTTGTCGCTGAGCTCTCAGGCTTCAGAGCACGCCTGACAGTTAGACAAACTCTCTGAATGAGATCTAAGCTCCAGTAACCCATAGACAGGGGCGTAGGAAAGTTACGCTAAATGGGGTAACACAAATACATATTTCTGTGCTTTACTTATCTTTCTTATTCAACATTTAAATTGATGTGTACAATTAAAATTATAGTTTTTGTCTGTCTTTAATGTTTAGGAAATTATATATTTATAGTAGTACTTAGCGAATTATTAAATTTCCCATTGCAAATATTAAGAAAACATATCAAAATAATAAAATATAACAAATAAGAAAGTTACAGTTACGGGCTGACTCTAGAATACCAGTTTACAATTGTTTTACACATTTCTAGAATTTGCAACGCTTAATATACAAATGATTCAAGATAATTGTGAAATTATTATTATGCAAAACCGAATTATTAAAAGATTGCATATAAAATGCTATTTTTAAGTGTAACAATATATTAAAATAATATAATTCACAATTTTACACAAATTTCGATTTCGACAAAACTAATATATCTTTTTCTCCAATAATTATGACTATGAGAACTTAGTAATAGAATTTCATTGAAAATATACTTGCTTAAGGGATTAGTTTTCTAATCATTACACAAAACTGGAATACACCGATTAAAATTCGTTGCTATCTAATCTAATCTTGCTATTTTTTGCTCATTTAATTTGGAGAAATATTGTTAATTTTTGTACAAAGTCTACGCCACTGTAGCTCCAATTTATTTATAAGTACATTATTTTTATTTATATACAAAAAAAGCATTATGCGCTGACAGGCATGTTGCAGTAGCATCAATGTTTTTGCGGTCGTTCCAAGGTAATTATTTTGTTTTGGGTTTCTGCTAATATTGTAGTTTCCGAAAATATCTTTGAACCCAACGCCACTTATGAGTATCTCCAGTCATGTTGGGTCCAAGCAGGGCATGGCTTGTCAGTTTGTCAGGCAGTTTGTTGTTATTTTTTGTTGCTTTTGTTTTCATGATAGTTAATGTCTCGGTCAACGAATTTGAGTCAAGTTCTGTAGAATACTGCCTGTTTTGCTTTGTTGCTCTTGTTGTTGTTGTTGCCGACTTTAATGGAAGGAATGAGTGCTTATGAGAGTGCTCAGTACGAGCTCAGACAACAAATTGTGTGTTGTTTGAGGTTCCATTCATAGCGACATTTAAACGATCGACTCATTTGCTATTCGAATGAGAACGCGTTAAGAAGTCGTTGGAAGTGCGCGAGTGTTTAAATAACATCAGGAGTAAAGTGTTTATAAAAGTGACTTTTCGCATTTTTATATGTGATGCAAAGATTGTAATATATCAAACCACAATATAAAATATGCAGCACAGCTTATTTGCATTTCTCGTGGTGCTGCTTTTTGCATCTAACGATGCTGCCACGCGTCGCCTTCGACAAGAGAACGCCTCGGATCGTTTTCTAACCAGCATCGGCCTCAAAGCTCGTCCTTACCACTCGAGACAGCTCAACAGCCGTGAGCTGCCGCTCTACACGAATATAGATCGCGACTTTAGGCAGCTTTTTGTGTCCGCTCGTGAGACAACGCTCAATTGGGCGCTGCAGAACATCGACTCGATCAATAAGCGGAATACGCGGGAGGGAAAAATGCAAGCAGTGATTCCCAGTCGGGTGCCATTTCCGTGTCCATTGAATAACACACGCTCTCGAGCAACGCCCACGTCAGTGGAGCGCCTGCGACCTGGCGATATCGATGTCATTGCCGCCATAGGGGATTCACTCTCAGCAGGCAATGGGATACTGTCGAGGAGTGCACTCGACTTGATCAACGAGTTCCGGGGACTTGCGTTCTCGGGGGGCGGTCTCAAGGATTGGCGCACCTACTTGACGCTGCCCAACATACTGAAGATGTTCAATCCTCAGCTGTATGGCTATGCGACGGGCAACAGTTTGGTCGTGAATCATCGGATCTCGCATCTGAGCATTGCCGAGCCAATGATCATGTCGCGTGATCTGGTCTACCAGGTGCGTTTGCTCATCGATCTGCTGAAACGTGATCCCCATGTGGACATGCAGCGTCACTGGAAACTGCTAACCGTCTTTGTGGGCAACAACGATCTCTGCTCGGATATATGCTATTGGAACGATCCGCTGTCGGCGGTCGATCAGCATGCACGTGATCTGCGCAATGCCTTCCGCCTGCTACGCGATAATGTGCCTCGGCTGCTCATCAATCTGATTGTCGTGCCCAACATTCTGCTAACCATGCGATATATCACGGAGGTGCCCGTGCAGTGCTTCATGATGCATCGCGTCGCTTGCAACTGCCTGATAAGCGATCGCCTGACGGTGGCTCAGCGAACACAACGGCAGGAGGTGATTCATCGCTGGCAGCAAGTGGATTTGGCTGTTGCACGTCTGCCCGAGTTCCAGCGAAATGATTTCGCCATTGTCGCCCATCCGTTGGCCAGCAACATGACGACACCTCTCTTACCAGATGGCAGCATCGATTGGCGGCTGTTCTCCCACGATTGCTTCCACTTTAGTCAGCGAACGCACGCCATGGTGTCGAATCTGCTGTGGAACAGCATGTTTCTGCCGGACGAGCAGAAACCACGGCCCAATGTGTTCCCAAAACCCTTTCAGCACTTTCATTGTCCCACCGAGGAGCAGCCTTTCTTCGTAGTTCGTCCCAGCTGAGCAGCGGAGAGTTATTGATGTGTATAAATCTTATCTTTCGAAGGTGCTTTATTGTGATTTATTGTTTTCGGCCTGGCGGAAAATCGTGAAATGAAATATTACCTGTTAGCTTTCAAAAAGCAATTATAATAATGATTTTAAATCGATGTAGTGAGTAATCATAGCCAAATGCTTAAAATATGTACAGGGAAGAAATAAAATTACAATATGTACATAATAATATTTCATTATTTGGGAAAATACTTAAACCATATTTCAATGGAGTCGACAGAATGCATTAGTCTTTACATTGTGATTATTATATAGCATTTAAATTGTTTTCTGAACACTAATGATAATTTGCGAAATATTACATTAATTTTAAATAAATATATGATTAGATTATATTTGAAATATTTTATTTTGAATTCCCCATCATGTTATATGATAATTATACTCCTTGAAATTGTAACTGAATACAACATTGTTGCATAGCAACTGTGGAAGCTGCATCTGATTAAATGGGTTTACCTGTTGTCCAGTGCTCACAGAATTATCTTCCTTTAGTGCTCTTTCTCTTTGTCTCCTACCTGCCTTCAGTCTACTCCATTTCAATTAAAATATTATGCAATTTTAAATATATTTTTAATTAATTAAAAAACACTAAAAAACAATACTCCGCCCAGCATAAAAATTCATTAAAAATACTTTTTGCTTATATGGCAGAAAGTATTTTTCCTGTTTGTTGCGGAACTCAACCCGACCCATCAACGCGACTTGTACGCGTGACAATGCCGTCCGCTTATTACGCCCACGCCCCACAACTGGCCCACAGGCCCACACCGCCCCCTCTTCTCCTCCATCTGGCCCATTTAACCTCACGCCCAGCCAGAAAATAAAAACAAAGCGTTGAGAGCATTTCGCATATGCAACGAGCGAGGCCACCTGCAAACCGGACAGTTGCCAATGGGCGGCGACCAACCCCCAGGACTTTGCATGCCATATACGAAAAAAATATATACACGCCCATTGCAAACAAGGTTGCTATTTGCGGGTGTGTGTGTGTGTGCGTGTGTGTGTGTGGGTAAAGGATGCATGGGACGTGGAGAAAGCAACGCAAACCAAAATAAAAATCTGAAAAAATTGCGGCCGCAGCAGCTGAGGCAGCTGCAAGTGTGAGCCAGCGTGGCAGGTGGCGGGGGCTGCAAAAATTATATTAAAAATGCACTGTCCGAAAAAAGGGCGTAACATACACACTCACACACACACACACCCAGACACACATTCTGACAAGCTTTTAAACCCTTGCCCGCCAAAAAAAAACCGAAAAAGAAACGAAAACAAAATAAATAAAAAAAATGTAATAATAAAGTTGAAGCGCTTGGCTGAGAATGGGGCCGGACCCTTGCTGGTTGATATAGTATATGTATATATATATATGAAATACTCATACACCTCTCTATATATATTACATATTTAAACATTTACAGAAAACAACGGAAAAAGAAAAAGTGTCCCGTTGCAAAATATGCAATTTATTGCGAGCCAAAATAAATAAACAAAATAAACCAGCCAAACGCCATTCACATCAGGAAAGTGAGAAAACTGTGGGTGAAGGAGGGTAGGGGTGGATGGTAAAACCCCAAATGATAAATAAAATTTAAAATCTCGAGCCTTGATTAACCCAAACGAGCATTAGTACCGCCAAGAGTGGTCACAAATTCCATCTACAACTCCCCATGAAATTGCTTGTCCGCTTTGTTTGCCCAGTTAGCAAGAAAAAATCGCAGATGAAAATTTGGGGGGCGAAACGAAAATATCGTAGCGTCAACACGGGCGCCGGGCCGCTGTGTTTGGTTCGGGAAAAGAAGCTGATGAAACAGAGCAGAATGCGAGGCAAACATTGCATAAATATAATATGATTGCAAACAAAAACATTTGAGCTTGTCATTTGTACCACGTTTTTTTTTCACTTTTTCCATTTGGCTGCCAGCGACATTCCAAATATATGCATAAAACTGATGCAAGGGGTGACAATGGGGGAGTGCGTAGCAATCGACTATGGTAGACATTTAGGCATGGCTTAAACCAGTCAACTTCCCCTTTCAGCTTTGGGAAACAGAAAACTGATACACAATATTCTATATATATACATAGTTATCAGTTATCGCGATAAACATGAAAAACAAAATTTCAATTTGTTAAGATTTGTTTGTGGTACCAGCTTGATATTATCTATATTCAATTTTATAATTATAAATTCGATTAAAATATGTTTACCTAGAATACATTATTTTAAATTCCTAACTGCTGATTTTTAACATACTGATGATCCTCACTATGTACGAATTCAAAATTTGGTCACTTACAAATTCAAATTGTATTAATTACTTATTCATTGATATGATATTGTATGAGCATTGCCACTTAGCCTATAAATGGGGCTATCTTTAACTGAAATCCATGCGAATACCAGTGGCTGTGCATTTCGCTGCTTCTTGTGTCAAACTAAAAATGTCCAGGCCAGTTAAGACTACGAATGCCACGCCCGGAGCAATTGCCATAAGCCAACGAACCGACACTTAGCCAGACAAATCCATCAAGACAGCGCATCAACTGAGACGGACATTACAAACGGGTAGAGAGAAAGGGTGTAGGAATGGATGGAAGTGGAAATGGCCAATACGCAATGGGCATGAAAATGTCTGCAGTTAGCTGGCAAACAAGGAAAGTAGTCAGCTGGAAGTTGGGGTCCAAGTCCGTGTCCGGGTCCGGGTCCGCGCGTCATCAACAATGGTGCTTGGCCGCCAGCAGCAACTACAACAACACTCATAAGAGTCGCACGAGCAAGAGCAAAAAAGCATAGAAGAAAAAGTCAACGTTTGACATTAAACAGCGACAACATTTTCGCTCTGCATGCAAAATGCCGGCACAAAGGCGCACAGGATGGCGGGCGCGATTCGCATAAAGCAACTGACAACCGCACTCGCAATCGGTGGCTTCTCTCTCTTGGCCATCATCTGATCCGGCTTCGCCTGCTCCTGCTCCTGCTTCTGGTCCATCTCCATCACCATCTCCCACCCACCGCTAACGAACCGCTAAAACATCAGCCAGACGTTGGCGGAAATAGAGCAAAGTTTCGCCAGGCGACCAACGTACAAAAGACAGCATTGGAAACGAGCAGGGAGGAGACGCAAAACAAAACCAAAAAAATACTAAAAATGGCACACAAGCTACTTGAGCTCAGCGTCAGGCACTCTCCAACAGTCATTCCCAGGCAGCAGCAACAACAAACAATAGCAACAACGACGACAACAACGACGACGACGACAACGGATTCTTTTTTCCGCGCTCAGCTCTCTGGCCATGTGGTTGACGGGTTAAGGCGGACAGTTGACCACCACAGTTGGACAGGAGACGATGACTCTGTGTCGTCTTTCCATTGTTGTTGTTGTTGTTCTTGTTGCTGCCTGTTGCCCATTCCCAGCTTAATGGCAATGATTTTGACGGCTGTTTAGTGGTCCTGCAGCCGCTTCTGCTCCTGCTTTTCCTTCTACTTTTACTGGTACCCTTTTGACCGTCACTAAGGCTAATGGTTACGTGTAGTTCCTGTCGTTGTTGTTTTTAGTGGCCACTCGAGTGATTTCCCAGCATCCCACACCAGGTGCTCTCGCTCGGGGTTATGAAACCAAAACCCCAGGCAAGAAGACAGCGTCTTTTAATCAGCCAGTAATGGCAATGAAAGCTGACATCTGCTATAGGAATCAGTTCACTTCGGCTAAGCTCACACTTGTGTGGCTGGGTGAGTGGATGACTAGTATTTATGAATACTCGTAGTGAGTTTGCAATAAGCAATAATCTTAGAAAATACAAAAATTTACTGATTGCATACTTCTGAGTTCCCAGCAGTCATCAGCTTCAAGTATGTATTCCTGAAATTACATTGAAAACTAAATTGAATAAAATATAACATTTAAAATTGCAATGCGACTTTGAATCGCTTTTCGGTATCTGGAAAACAACTTAGGCTTAAGTCCTACTTCAACTTTGTTAGTTTGTTTTTATAGAAACGAATTCGAGTTTAATACGCATTTCATGACTGCTTATATATGTATTTTAATTTCAGAGTCATCTATAGTTCTCATTAGTTAATGTTTTAGGTAAATTTTTGTTTGATTGTATCTTCAAGTTTTTACTATAATGCAGAATATTGAATGCATTCATGCGAATAAATTGGACTGGTAGTAGAAACGGCTGTAGGGATGGAGATATAGGAGTAGTGCTATACAGATTTCGAATATGTTCCACATATGTATTTCCATTTGCTTATGCCTTTTTGCCATTGTTTGCACTACACTTCAACGCACTTTCGTCATTGATCCGCTGGTGCCCACACAAAACTCACTCACACCCCCACACACACACCCACCTCAAACCCCAATTGCACCATTTTTTCTACACACAAGAAGAAGAGAAAGAGCCAGAGATATCGAGAGACAGAGAGAGAGAGAGAGAGAGAGTCGTGTCTATCTCGTGCAGCTTCAGCGTGGTTTTTATTGAATTTACCTCCTGCCAACAGACAACTGACCAGGCCAACTGGTTCGCAGCCGGGGCTCGTTGCATTATGCCGGGACATACGTTTTCAAATTCCATTCCTGCGTAGATTTTTTGCTCTCTTTTTTGTTTTTTACCATTACTCATATATGTATGTATGGTTGGCGGTGGTTCGCATGGAGGCGAAGGGGTTTCCTCGTATGTTGCCTAGTTGCCACGTGCAGGGCTCTAAGCTTTGACTTGGGATTTGCATTTTTTACGCGCCGTGGACCGTCACCCTCATCCACAGAGGAGAGGAGCTGGGGTTGGGTTTCCACTTTTGCTGATGTTGTGATTTTTTTTTGTACTTCCCATTTCATTTTTCTTTCTTTTTTTTTTTTTGGGCTGTTGACGCTTTTGCTACGGGTTTTCCTTCTTTTTTTTTTCATAATTCTCCACTCTCAACGGTCTCTCTCTCTGAATATTTCTCGCTCTGCTTGGTTTTGTTAGTCGCTGTCTCTGCTTGTTCGCTGTGTCCTGTTTTTGGATAAAAATCCATTTCATCAGTGGGGTTTCCGCTTGCTGTCTTCTTCTCCTTCATCACTATTATCATCATCCTCATGAGCTGCCGCTTTGTCTGATCGCGTTGAAATTGTAATGAGATTTCAGCTGCAAAGGGTTTTGTCTGCAATTTTACGGTAATATGGCCAAGGACCGTCTATTTAATTTATGAAATTTATCTGCGGCTCACATCGAGGCGTTTACGGTCCGCATTATTCTTTTCGTGGAAATGTGAAAATGTTCAAATGCATTCATCACTAATAAACGAAAGTTGTTGGAGCGTTTCTCCTTCTCTCCTCCTTCTCCTCTTGGTTTTCTCATTGTCTTTTTTTGTTGGTTAATTTTGCTCATGTGGGTTTTAATAGATTAGACGTCGCCAGTTTCGAAGGGTCTGAGAGATGTCCAGTTTGGGGAAACGCCATTTGAATGGGCACTTCATAATAAGGGCTTAGACTTTGCATGCCTGAGTGGATTTACGCAACATTTAACAAGTTGCAGATGTCTGATTGATGTGCTGTGAAGAGGGTTAAACGTTGATAGATTGTGCAGGCCAAGAATTAAAACCTTGGCAGATGCGATATGAGAATATGCAAAGTTTTAATTATCTGTGGCCTTACTAACTATTTGTATATATATAAATAAAATAAATTTAATATTGATTTAGATACAATTTGTTATGTATTTCTTTTTATATTGAATCTTTAATTTAAGCAATATATTTGCAATGTAATATTGCTTCAACATATATGCGACCAAATCTAAAAATAGCATTTTTCGATGCCTCCAATAATTTGAGATAATTATTTAACAGCTTTGAAACATCGAAATGTTGAAAATAGTAATTAAATTGAAAAGTTCTCAAAATTTGTTCAAGCTAAAACAGAAATGGTCAATTCACTACAGCTTTTAAGCAACTATGCGATTCGAGTTTCCGGGTCCACATCGCCATATTTTTTATTATGCCTGAATGTGTCTCTTCTCTTCTTCGTTTTTCCATAATCCAAATGAAGTGCCCATCAGATTCAGTTGCCACCAGTATTCACTGCACACCTGCCCACACCCCCGACCCCTCTCTGGTGCTGTAGCTATCAACTCCAATTCGCGATGATATCGGTTGCCCAACCCCCGACTATTTTATGTCAGAATTTATATATATAACATATCTGAATAACTGACCGACCCGTTGATATTTTTTCTCTTTCCATTTGGGTGTGTCCGTTTGCCGTGTTCAAAAATTATTTATAAAATACACACAAAACACAATTGTATATACAATAAATGCAGAAATGAAAAACCTGAACAACAATAATGGCTACAACGCGCTAGCGGAAGCGGGAGGGAAATACAGTGACAAAGCGGGAGAGAGAGAGAGAGAGAGAGAACTCCACATAAATTTACGTGCCAATAAAATAAACAAGCGTCGAGTTTTTGGTGACTCGCCAGTTGAAATGCCAAACAACGAGGCAGGACACATGACTGAGGGCCTGCACTGGATGGAGTTCGCAAGAGCCAGGGACAGACACACACTCATACTCACACTCACACACTCACCCACTCGCACACACACACACACACACACACACACTCATTGCCCAGACACATTGGTACTTCATGCATGCATAAATCGCGCGAATTTTTCACGTTGGCCGCGTTGATTGTATAGCAAAAATAACCGCGTTTGGTGGCTGTGTGTGGAGTTGAGGATGGGGCATGCCACCACCACACCATCGAGTTGGCGCAGACACATTGTCACAAAAGCAACAAATGCGACGAGCATTTTATATAAATTTTAAATACAATTTGCTATTGAGCCTGCCCGCGAAACAACAGCAACAGCCAAACAGAACAACAACAAGGATAACGAACAGGAATGAGTCGTGTTGTAGTCCTAGAGTTGGAGCTAGACAGCGCACAACTGTTGAGTAATTGGATATGTGAATTGTTTTTAGATACGAATTGTGCTGTTTGTTGCTCCAGGTGCAATTACGTATGTATATAAACACACCTATGTACTATTGAGTGTACATAACGGGGCGGACTTATATAAAAACAAATAAATACTATGCATATCTCTGTCTTCTCAAATTAAAACACATACAAAAATACAGGTATAATCATTCATTTATTTTACATAATCTCATTCCACCAAAAATAACCTCATAAAAAAAGAGTAATGATAGTCCAATACTATATAAGTTAATTCAACAGAAGATCATGGACTATATTGCTTAAAAATAGATTCCAAATATTTTAAAAGTTGGAAACTGGGAATGAAAGCACCCCATTTAAGCTATATAGATTCCTTTGCACTTTCAATCAATTGCAAAGCCTTGAAACAATTCGATCTTTCTCTTCCCGGAGATTGCGCCTAAATGTATGCTTTAGAAAATGTGATGCATTTGTTGGGGCAGCTTTTGGCATTTCTTCTACCAGGAAAAACGACCTCAGAACCCCACAGCTTTTGCGAACATATATGTATGTATGTATGTATATTACTGCTTAAAGCTGGGCTCTATTGTCTTCTCGATGTGCCCCAGTTCCATGGTCAATGCATTAAAGCACCGTTTACATCATTGGCATACACATTTCTCATGGCTCCTTTGACTGAGCCAGAAAGCGGGGAGGGGAGGGGGGGCTTAACAATAACTAGAAGCCAGGAGGGAAGCCTAAAAGGGAAAGAGAAAATGAAAGAGACAAAAAGAGACAGGTAAGAACAGAGAGAGAGAACATCGTCATCATCGTCATCAATATGCAAAGGCCTCCACACGGCGCTGGCACACGAGCAAAAAAAAGTCGAGAGAAAAAAAGAGGAAACCGGAATTGTAGCTGCCATTCAATGCGACTGTTGGATATGCTGCACATACACACCATGCAGGGCGACATACTGGGCACTGTCCAATTATGCCCCGCACATGCAAATGCAACGTGTACTGGATGCGTGCCTCCCTTACAAGCTCTAGTGTCTGCTGCCCCCAGGCAACCACTCAGCGCGCTTGTTGTGCCCGCGAGGCTGCCCAGGAGCGGCAATGCGACACGACAAGGCCTGCCATAAACTGGTCTGGTCTGGTCTGGCCCGGTCAGCTAGGCTCAGTTCTCAGCTCTCGACTCTCAACTCTCAACTGTGTTTCAATTTTGCACCCACACAGACGCAGGCAATCACTCAGCGTGCAACAAGCCACCCAGCTCCAATCCAAATCGGCCTGACGTCCTGCTCTGCGTCCTGCCACGCCTATGGCCCCCCATCCGCTATCCCCAATTGCCGCCGGTTGCCGCATTCATCGCTCGCCTTTTTTCGCGCAACGCAAAATTTTCGGCGAACCGAGCCGAGTCCTGGCCAAATTCAACTCCATGCTCTGTGCAGCAGCGGCAAAAGCATCTGCTGACTCTTTCCCTCAGCTGCAACAACAACGACAGCAATGTCCATGTCCTCGTTATCGTTGTTGCTGTTATTTTGGCTGCAACTCTGTCGCCGTGGCTCGTGTTTTCAGCTCTGCTCTGTTCTCCGTGCGTTTTGTTGAAACAATCGATTTATTTTCGGTTTCATTTCTGATTGGCAATATTTCATACCGATGTGTTTTTCTACTCTCCACCGCGCCACATCACTCTTCTCTGCGCTTCTCTTTTATGTTCATTTTTTCCACTATTTCTTTCTTTTTTTGGGTATCTCTTCGAAGGGGTATACAAGCGATATGTATCTGATTTTTTGTGCTTGTTTGTTTGTTGTTAGTTGACGAGCACATATATATATACGTATGTGTGTGTGTGGTTTTGCATTTTAAAATATTAGAACTCTCACATATAAAAACAGAGTAGAAATAGATTGGATAGTATCGAACTGTCCATAGATTTGATGAGTTTTTCCTTTTCATCGATTTTTAGTTGGCTTTCTAATCGAAAACTCTATCGGAATTACAAAATACAATCGAAACACTAGCTTTTATTTGAAACCAGACTTGAAAGCTAGTTTACTTGCTTTACTTTAAACTCTCAGATTCGAATAACTGGGAATTTTGTTTTACACTTGACGTAACAGAATATATTTTATTATATAATGTTTTACGTTAATCGAGATTAAGAAACTACTAAATTTAAGAACTTTTTTTTTTTGTAACTTCAGCTGAAAAACAAAAAATAGACAATAAACAGCTTAAATGGTTAACAAACATAAATAAACAAATGTATGTAAATGAAAAAATTGTATGCGCAAAAATAAAAAAAAGTAAACATATTTCTGCAGCGTATTGAAAAAATAATTTCAATGCGCATGAAAAAAATTATTTGAAATAAATTGGTGCTGTGAAAAAACACAACAATTTCAACAGTGTTTACGGCTAAATAAATATTCGAAAATATACAAAATATTGTTTGATCCAATTTAAGCGAAATCCAATTATTGAAATTCCATTAAAAATTGTCGCTTGCTTTATTCAATTTGCTTATGAAATTATACTTATTTAGCAATCGCTTTTTTCCTGCTCTGATTCGTCACATTCACTTGCTCTTTTCATTTGTATTCACACGTCCTTAACCCGTTGACGCCCACCACTCAACCGCGCCTCTTTTGTTAATGAAAATTGCTTTTACAAAAGCGTCGCCCGTCGACGCCTACAAATATGTGCGTCGCTTTGACACTTTGTTCATGTTACTGCTGTTGTTGTTGTTGTGAGTTGCTTTGTAGCGGAATAAATAAAAAGGGGAGCGAATAAAAAAATAGCGGCTACGCGGCGTATACGCAACATCGCACTCTGCCCATATGTATAAACAATTGCAAAGTGTTGGCGAGAGTATGTGTGTGTGTGTGTGTCCAACAGAATAACTGTCGCTCTGTCACTTTATCTGCTGGTCTGCCAACGAATTCGTCTTCTCTTCTCATTTGACGCCATGCACAATATTTTCATTCCACGCCTCGCCTCCCACGCTTCCATAACTTTACTATATCCTTTTCCCTTCATTTTTTTCAACGACGTTTGCTTTGTATGTTTCACGTATGTCTGTTCTTTTTTTTGTCCCAGCGATGTTGTTGCTATTTGTTTGCTAAACTTGTCTGTTTGTTTGCTCGCCCATCAACTCCAGGGCGTGTATGGAAAGAGAGCCATGAAAGTTTCTCAAATTCGCTAAAGCCCGTCGAATATGGTTCGATTCTTGGAGTTTTATTTAAACCGCGTTTCAAAAGATTTAATAATATTTTTAAATAGTGGCTAATAATTTCAATATCTTTTAATTAGTAAATTCAATCTTCATATCCAGAAAACGGGTAGAATTGTATTATTTTTATTGCGCTTTATAGACAATATCAATTTTGGCAAAGTGTTTATTCGCTTTGAGCGGCGCCATTTTGAATAGAACTACGGATCTAATCTCTCAATATGCCCGCATTCGCTATTCATTTATTCAAATCCATTTCTGCAGCCTGCCAATTCTCATTCCCTTTCTGCAGACCGTTTTGTTCATCCCTTCATTGTAAATGCGCTTTTATCTGCCAGAACAATTTTTGGTATTTTATAATTTTTTTTTATGGTAAACCAATTATTTAAATAAATAATGGACGGCTGGCGGCACCTTTTGTTGGACTGAGTTAGGACACCAAAAAAACAAAAAAAAACACTATCAAATTGAAAATTTTCAAATGCCCATTGAGGCAGGAAAGTACGATGTTTGCTCTGTGCAATGCTGCATGAAATATGCAATTATATTTGCAACTTCTACATAAGCAATTCTATGTGCGCAACAATACATGGACAAATAACACATGCATATTCTATTTAATCCCCTATTCTACATATACTATATACATACATATGTGCAATATTGGATACCCGAACTCCCTCTGTACCATTTGGATTTCGCGAGACCGCAAAAGTTTCATTTCCGTTTGGTGCGCACCTAAAAACACCACGAAAAACAGCAAATACAACAAATAATATGACATAAACAGCGCCAAATGTCAGCAATTTCTGTCAGCTGCCACAGCAACCGGGAGTTATAATTATGGGAGGTTTTTGGTTGCAAACGCATTCCAGTAACTAATATCGCCTTTATTTTCATAATTGAATTGGTGGTGAAGTGAACTTTTGATAAATTTAAATAAATATTTATAGAAGTTGGAGGATTTATAGAATGTCATTTTTACCACTACTATCAGACATTCTAATAAAAAAATGCAATAAGTTCATTTAGAAACAATTATGCTTCTTATATGTTTAATTAGAAAAAATGATAAATAATAAAAAAAATCAATAAACTTTAAGTATAAATAAAACAGAAATTATTAATATAAATTATCATCTCAGGATGTGAATTTTTATTGATATTAAATTCCTTTTAAATATTAAAAATAAATAATAAAAATAGTTTTCAGCTCTCAACAAATTTTAGAAACGTTTTTGTTGTTGGACGTTGACGTACATTGTATGCACATTCAAGTGGCCCAAGCGATACCAAGCCAATGCTTGTTACGCGCGGATCCCAATAAACCCTCCTCCCGCCCAACCGACCGAGAGGCGCTGTCGCAGGACGAACGACACGATTCGCGTTCGGACAGGATAGATTCGGGCATGCAAAAAAAAACGCGGATAGCATAAAATAGAAATTCAGGATCGGACATAAGAAATAAACGGGTGGAATGAAAATGTTTAATTTATTTCTATAAGCTAAATTCGGTCTAATTATTAATTAAATAGGTTAGTAGTAAAGTTTTAAGATTAATAGCAGTGTTAGCGCTAGAAAATACATGATAAAATCTATTATAGTTATAACATAAAACTCTAAAAGGGTCATGCAATGCAAAATTACATCTACATAGGGGGAGAGCAAGCGGGATGTAACTACGGGTTAGTCTAGATGGAACGGAAAAGGTTAGTCGCGATATTAACTCTGAAGAGTCAATATCACCATTAATAAGATTAAAAATAAATAAAATGCCAAGCATTATTCTACGGTTAGCTAAAGAAGGTAGGTTAATTAAAAGAAGTCTACTACTATATGACGGCAATCTCACTTCAGCATTCCAGTTCAAGCCACGCAAAGCAAATAAGAGAAATTGTTTTTGAACAGATTCAATGCGATCTTGGTGCACAGAATACTGTGGAGACCATACGCACGAACCATATTCCAGAATCGGACGAACAAGTGATGTATAAAGGGTCTTAGTAATATAAGGGTCATCAAATTCCTTTGACCACCTCTTAATGAAACCGAGTACAGACATAGCTTTATTGACCGTTCTAGAAATGTGGTCTGAAAATTTAAGTTTATGATCTAAGAGAATACCTAGATCATCAACGGCAGTAATTCTTTTTAGATCGTTACCGTTCAGTAAGTAAGAGGCCAAATGTGGATTAACTCTATAGAAGGACATGACAACACATTTAGAAAAGTTTAAATTTAACAAGTTCACTTTGCACCATGACTGGAAAGAGTCAAGATCTCTCTGCAACTTGATATGGCATGGCCAATCCCTGTACTGCAGGCATATTTTAACATCATCTGCATACATTAGTACGCGAGATTGTGTCAAAACAGTAGGTAGATCATTTATGAACAATGTGAAAAGTAAGGGACCGAGATGGCTACCTTGGGGAACTCCAGAGGTAACTCGGAATGTATTAGAAAGGAAATTATTAAAAGAAACTTTTTGCGTTCTTTGGCAGAGATAGCTTGAAATCCAGCAAATCAAATTATTGGGAAATCCAATTAAGTCAAGCTTATATAACAAAAGAGAATGATTTACTGAGTCAAAGGCTTTACTAAAATCGGTATAGATGACGTCAGTTTGTTCGTTTTTAAGGAAACCCTGGTTAACGAACGAAGAAAGCTCAAGAAGATTAGTAACAGTGGATCTATGTTTCACAAACCCATGCTGGTAGGGGGAAATAATGGAACTACATAAATGTTGTAAATGACTTGTTAACATCTTCTCAAAAACTTTTGGTATAGCAGACAATTTACATATCCCTCTATAGTTTTTGGCGTCAGACTTACTTCCCTTCTTATGGAGAGGAATAATGAAGGACTCCTTCCATAAAGAGGGAAAAGTCGATGACTCAAGTGATAAATCAAATAATTTCAGCAACGGTCTGCATAAAGCCTCGGCTCCGTACCGAAGTACACAGCCAGGAACTCCATCCAATTTAAATTGTTTTTCTTTTAATAATAAATGTCCCCAACTTTGAAAATCCTTTATTTGAATTTACTGCGAATCGGAGAAGAAATCAGTTTAGAGAATTGGCTGCAGCACTTGTTTCGCTGTGGTGTCGTTTTATTAGAGAGTCAACATCGTTGTTGCGGCTGGGTTTCTGCCTATAAACTCTAATCAATATTTCGGTTATTGGCAATGCAGCAACAACGCCAGCTACGCTGCAACTACTGCAGCAACAACAACAGCGGGGAACAGAAGACAACGACACGTTGCACGAAACGCTGCATAAATCTGAGGTTCACTTTGGACTGGATAAAGTTGGGGGCTTCAAAGGGGGACAGTTGGTCTGGCTGCGGTTTGCAACATTCGCGCGTATTTCTTCATCAGGCGCTGAACGAGACGCGGCCGCCAAACATCGTCGTGCTTGTTGTTGGCTTCCCATCCTGCCGCTCCCTCACGCACTCACACACCCGCACTTTTGCAGAGTTACATATGTATGCACTTCCACTCCCCCCCCCTCGCTCGTGCCTTTGCAGAACCGTTGCCAGGTCATATTTCGGACTCTGGCGGGATGTTGCCTCGTTATTTACAGGCTGTCGGCTGTACTTCAGCCCACGCCCCCTCGTTCCGTCCCCAGCAATTGCCCCGCCCATATTGTCGCTGGTTCGCTGGTTTTACGTTAATTTGCACAATTTTTGAGTTATGTCAATCGATTTCTAATGGGCGTCGCGTAGCTGTTGTGACCCCAACTCATCCTTATGCGACTCCCCTCCCGCTTGCTTGCTCTGCATTGCTGTGGTTTCGACAGCAAGTTGCCCTCAAATGGCGCACAATTTGTAGTTTTATAATTGAAACAAGTGGTCCCTTTGGGTTGCATGCCCCTTTGACAGCTGCAGCACGGAAAAGCGAAACGTTTTCAGAGTAACTCGGATTACCGATTGACTAACAGACTGACTGCTTTGATATATTTCCTTCCCTATCAGTCCCAAATCAAAGTGACCTGCCATTTCCCTCCCCCACATTTACTCTGCCAATTTGCTAACGCACTAATTCGCCGGCCGAAAACCATTCGCATCTTCCCAAGTCATATAAATAGGAGTTTAAAAGCTTACCCTTATTTACATTTCAAATTAATGTTAATAAACATCATATTGAAATACTTAGTTATAAGTTAAAAAACTTTCTTTGATTCTTGGGGTTATAAAATATGTTTTATGAATCTTTAGGCCATATGTGGAACCCATGTAAATTAATACAGCTAGCACACAACCACCAAACATAACTCAAAGACCAAATGGTGATCTGTTCGCAAATAAGAATTCTCTGCCTCCCATCTTAGATTTAATAATTTAAATATTATGTACATATAAAGTAACTTTCTAAACTTCCTACAATAAATAAATTTTAAATATATAAGAACACTCTGAAAACTCTCATAATGGATTGTCTATTTAAGATGAAATTCGTTTAACGCCAAATGGAAGAACACAAGATAATGTAACGCCATTTTTACCTTTAGTATTAAAATAGAAAGCTGTTATTTTATATCCTAATATTGCATTTCGTCGTTATTCCTATTATACATTTCAATTCTATATATATCAGCTTCCAACTGCCTACAATAAATATGTACAAGTAATTCAAAAAGTTACCCTGATAGCACAATGTGCTATCGACTGCATTTGCACATGCAATCAAATGTGAAAACCTCTATAAATATGCAATGTATTTTGTGCAATTATCGCAGACCTGCGCGGCATTTATTTATGTTGTTAAATCCCGGGAAAATCAAAAGAAAAAAAGGAATATTTGAATTTTTCGGCTGATGATAAATGCAATCGCAGATATTTTGCGAAAATGTTGGCGACCGCAGCCGCATAAGGGGAGGGGGATGTGGCAAATGGAACTGTGAAGTGGCATCAAATGCTGTCATTAAATTTAGCCATGAGGGACAGAGGGTGGGAGGCGAATGAACGATGAGCGGGGTACGTTTGGCGGTGCGGAGGGGAATGGAACAATTTTCATAACCTGTGCTGCAGACAAACAGAAATTGCGATTTATATTTTATTTACAGGCAAAACTAAAAGCGAGCAAGAGAGACAGACAGCTAGAGACAGCAATGCTCAGTGTGTGGGAGCGAGAAGGGGCGAGGGGGGAAAACATTGCATCGAATCGAATTGAATTCGTTGCCTACTTACGGGCGCGGTCAAAGGCGGGAGTTGCACATAAAATGCATAGCCAAATAACGGTTAATGCAAATGCAGCGACACTGTACAACAATAAGAGAAACAACTGTTGTTGTTGAGGTTGTTGTTGTTGTTGTTGCAGCTGCAGTCGTTGCATTTGAAAATTAAACAAAAAACCCCACGAATTTTAAATGATTCGCCGCGTTGGGGGAGATGGGCAGTAAAGTGGGTGTGGTCGCATGTGTGTGTGTGTGTGTCTCTTATGTATATGTGCTGGTTAGTTTGCCATTTTGTTGTAAATTGCCTTTGGCAGCTAAATGTGCTGTTGCTGCTGCTGTTGTTGTTAATGTTTTTGTTGCTGTAACGAGTCAACATTTATAATCGGCCCTCGTTATACGCATGCAGGCGGCATTGCGGTTGCGTTTGGGGCAGTTGCGAAAGCTCTGCCATCATATGTTGCATGTGCATGTGCATGTTTATTGCTGTCGTCGTCGTTGTTGTTGTTGTTCTTGTTGTTATTCCCTTTGTTGTTTATTTTGCTGTTACCAGGCTGCCAGTTTTTGCATTGGCTGTCGCCTAAAATATGCGCGCATTTTATTTAACGCGTTTTTTGCCCCAACCCTCCGTTTGACCCCTTGCCACCAGATGCGTTGCCCTCCCCCTTCGGCCACGCCACTCGACGCTCAACGCTTGGCTAGTCAAGTGCGTGTCAGGGGCTTAATTGCAAAACTCATATTGCCCGGCTTATAACGCGTCAATGACATTCCGATCGAACTATGATACACAATATACCTTATATGCTATTTGCGCAACAGCATTCTGCAAGCTCGTTAGATGGGTATTTATTTGACGCGTTCCACAGCACACATAAGTTCTTTATGTGCCATAACTGTAAAGCAGTTCAAGATCCATTAAGTATAGAGACAAGTTTTGAAAGCAGTAGCTGCAACTGAATATAGTCTATCATTGACATTTATTGATCAGTTGGGCTAGGCTAAAATCGTAAGCGTTGATAACTTACCACAATATCAAGTCTGTGAATGTCCATAAAAATCATTTGAATTAACGTTGATTACTACGTTGACTTCTTGGAAAAATAAACAACATAAATTTGCATCATTTAATTTAAATGCATTATAATTTATTCTTTTAATTACAAATACAAAAATTGTAATTATATTCATTCAAGATGAAAATGCCATTTGCATTTTAATTTATTTTATTCCGTCATGTCAAATAGTTCAATTAGATCGATTTCGCCATGTTTGCCCATGTCTGCCCGCAAAATGCAATTAAATTAATTTCCCAATAATAATATGCAAATTTGGCAAGAATGCATAAAATTAACGTGGTCGAAACAAAACAAAAGCACTCTAAAAATTGTTATCAAAATAATTATTTGGATAAATTGCTTTGAAATTGCAAAGGCTGCACAGTGGAGAAAATATCGTTCAAATTTGAATAGAAAATTGTAAGATGCAACATTTGTTAAAAAAAATAAAAATAAAGCGAATTATTATTTAATTTCGTTTGAACATAAAATGTATTTATTTATGTAATTATTCTTACTCCACAGTGCCTACAAAAATTAACAATGTGTTTTCAAACCAACAACAAACAAACCATTGCTGTGAATATAATAGCAATGCACGAAAAAATTGTATCTATGCATTTTACAATTTGCAATTAATCTCACAAAAAAATAAATGAAAGCCGCCTGCCCACCGCAAATACCGCGACGTCGTTGCATTGCTTTATTAATATTAATTGAAAATAAATGCAGCATAAGCTGCGGCGGTCAAAAGGCAGTCAACTGAGTTGTGGGGGCTGCGAATGCGAATGCGGCGATGCTGGTCTAGGGAAAAGGAGGAGGCGAGCTGGGGGCGTAACTGGTCTCGGCCGTGGCCAAAAATTCTGTAAAATGCAAATAATTAAATGGCAACCAATAAAATATGCAAATGAGTTGCGCGGTGTCGCGCACTCACACACACCCACACACACACACACAGAGAGGCAGATGCACGTATTTGGTCAGTGGGTGCAGCAGGATGCAGAGTGGATGACATAGGCGGCATATAGGATGGCGGCTGGACATTTGTGAGGGAGATGGGAGATGGGAGGTGGCAGCTGTGGGGAACATCCTCTTGTCTGTTTATGGCATTTCATATACTAAACAACTTATTTGTGTATTTTCGTAGCAAATTTAATTTCCTCTGCAGCAAATTTGTTAAATATGATGATGATGGCCAATATAATAACAACAAATGCGCAAGCGAGACAGCATCATACGCATAGAAGCTGGCTATTGGCTAACGGCTTAGTTTTGGTTTCGAGAACGCCAGCATAATTAGTTGTGGTCACATCCACACACATTGCATAAATATGTACGTCTATATGTATGGTATGCCTATGTGCAGCCATAGCATATTGTATTTGGTATTAGTATTATTGGCATAGTATAGCCTGTATATAGCCGACATGGAAGGTCAGCAGTTGCAGCTAGTATCGAATTGATGTTATTCCATTTATTAGCACAGCCAGCTTAAAATGAGACTGATTGCTCAGGTACGACGGATTCAAAACTTTACAGTGCAAAGAAAGTAAAATAAATGAGAATTCAAGTATACTTCAAAATACTGTATTAAAAGTTTGGCATCATTCTAAACAAGTAGCTTACTATTTACTATTTACCAATCTCTAAACTAAATCTAAATTAAGTATTGTGCACATATTATCAATATGTATAACATTCATTTTTGGTTTTCCAAGATTTCTTTTTGAGTTGTTTCTTGATTCTAAGAAGTGCATTGTAAACAGTGTGATTACAAATGAAAATGTTGAAACTCGAATCGATCGTTAAGCCAAGCATTGGTGTAGTTATTAATAAACTGAAACACTTTTTTCGTGCCAGGCACTCGACTACGACTGTGAGGTGCAGGGTCAGCAGGACATACCGCAGGCCATCCAGCTGCTGGGCGAGATGAACAGCAATGTGAAGCAGGTGACAGATCTCGTCGAGGGAATGCTGCAACGCGTGAAGCGCGGCGAGCTAAGCACAGAGTATGGCCTCAGCTTTCTGGAGGTAAAGTACCATATGCTCTTGGACTACTTGATCAATCTGACGTATGTGGTGCTGCGCAAATGCTCCGGCGAGACCATTGAGGGAGATCCATCGATTGAGCGCTTGATTGAGATACGCACAGTGCTGGAGAAGATACGGCCCATAGACTATAAGCTGCGCTATCAGATCGACAAGCTGGTCAAGACAGCCACCACAGGCGTGTCCAGCAGCACAGATCCCATACTCTATAAGCCCAATCCGGAGGATATGCTGAGCGCAGCAGGCGCTGACAACGAGGAGGACGGCGACGACGACCAGGCTGGCAGCGGCAGTGATGAGGACGAGGATGAGGATGACGAAGCTGGCGCTGCGAAAAAGCCGCGCAAGGCAGCCACAGCTGGCAAATCGGGAGTGTATGTGCCACCGCGCATTAAGCCCGTCTACTACGATGGCGATGAACGTGACGCAGACAAGGAGAAGAAGGCTTTGGATCGTGCCAAGAAGCGCGCCATCACGTGAGTTGAATCTGAATTGCAGCAGCCTTTCCTTGACCCACTAATAACTATGTAAATATATTGCTTTAGTTCATCCATGCTGCAAGATCTGAAGGAAGAGTACTTGGACGCGCCCACTGAGCTGTCGTCGGGCTCTCGGGCCCAGCAACTGCTCTCGCAGGCGCAGAAGGAGAAGCAGGAGTACGAGGAGGACTACTTGATGCGTCTGCCAGTGACTAAAGCGGAGAAGCATCGTCAGCGCAAGCTCACCACATTGGGTAAATCCTCTTATGCTCTTAATACATTTTAAAGTGCTTAAGCTAATTCTAACCCTCTGACAGGCACTCTGGGTGATGAAATTCTTGGAGAGATTAGCCGCGAATCGGCGTTGCGAGGTGATGGCGTTAGCAAAAAACGCAAATTGGCCAAGTCACGTGGCAAGGGAAAGAAACGTGGTGGCAAAAAGCGAAAGTTCCATTAATAAGGCCAAGCAAATTAGTTTATGTATCAGTTCCATTTGCTTTATAATATTTTCAATTGTTTTTGTGCTTAAAAGTAATTAATTATTTACTTTACCATTATGTTTTCAATTAAATTTATAAAATTTTCATAACTATTACTCAGTTGGTTAAGTTTCTTCAGATTTGTAGCTGAAAATCCAATAAATTTTGTACTATTTTACAAACTTACTTTTATGTTATTTCTTTTATTGAACTTATTGTTAGATGTTTACAGCAAGGATAAAGATATTCTATTTTTATTATTAAAAAATAAAACCTTCAAAGACAATGGCAGCAACAACATGCCAACAATACGCGTAAAATAAAAATATCAAAAAAATAATAATATTTGAAAGTCGTGTAATTTACGCCTTGTAAACTGCATTAACTTTAGGCCACAAAATTAAGCACTAATTATATTAATTTCCTTTCGACTAACGACTAAAAACCAAAACTAAATTAAGAAGTTTGCAAAATTTAATGGCAAAGGAAATATAAAACTAAATTCAAAATTATACGTATTATGGAAGAGGAAATAAATCAAATCAAAAAGAAAACAAAATGTCTAGTATATTGATAAACGAAATTTCAAATTAAACTAACATTTAAGGCACAGCAAAAAGGTAAAATGTTTCGTTGTTTTTAGGAGTCTAAACAAAAATGAGAAAACATTCTGGCTGCTTATGATATGCTTTAAGAAACTTGCCATATTTTCGGTTGAAATAGCAAAATTCAAAACTCAAAATGCAGTTCCAAATCACATTGTATAAATTCAAAAGCAAAACCAAAATTAAAACTAATATATAAATCAACAGAAAATATTACAAATTCAGTAACAAAAGCAGTTGCCTTATCAAAAGATACAAGAGACCGGTTATACTTACAGTAAGAAAAAAAAACAATTCAAACCTTAAGAAAGGAAAAAATAAAACGAAACGAGCGAAATTTGACAACAAATTTTTATGTTGGCATTGAAGGATCAAGAAATTATATATAGCATATGATAAACGTAAGCCCCACCCAAAAAAGAAACAAATATGAAATGGAAAAGAAAAAGAAAAAACAAGAGACACACATTTTGATGGGAACTCTGGAGAGTTTTATGTTTCCGGCCGTATCTTGTTTTACTTGCCAAAAAGAAAGAAAAAAAACTCCTAAAAACAACTGAATTTAGACACAAAATTTTATATATTTACTATACTATATAATAATGATTAACTAAATTTAAGCAAACAATTTTGAATATACCAAAAAGGAAAGAAAAAGGATTAAATTGTACGTCCACTTGAAAAGTTTTTAAAATTAACCAAAACGAAAATTTCAAAAAGAAAAGAACAAAGCAGTTTATGAAGTAAAGAATATGGAGATAAACTCGAAGAATGAGAGTAGAGAACAGACAATTGAGGAGAAGCCAAACACTACATGCATATGTAGTATGAGCATACAGAATTATTACTATTAAATGTATAAAAGATAAACCCAAGAATCTAGCGTTAAGTTAAGTACATAAATACTGACTATTATAAAATGGAGCAAGCAAACTTTTGGCTTTTACAACCAACTTTGACTAAGGATAAAAATTTTTTCCAAATTTTCTTCAAACACGATTCGCGTCGTCGTTTGAGATAAAACAAATTTTTGGCTATAAACTTTAAAACAAAACATGAAATGAAATACAACCGCAACGTAAGGCAGACAATGGAAATTACCACATAAATGCAATAGAACACGAAATTATTTACAGGCAGCAGCAATGAATATTTGAACATTTTATAATGCAAATTAAATAAATTAATTTAATTAATTTATTTATGTTAAAAGCTGAAAGACTGAATATGTTAAATGAAAAAACTTACGAATACGGAAACAAAATATGTAAAACTTTTCTCAAGCTAAAATTTGAGGCGTGGTATGAACTTAAATAATTTTAATAGCCGAATTTCTAGCACAAATTTTAAAAACTAAAAAGACAATTATTTTTTGAAGCATTTAAATGTGTATTATTTTATTTTGCAATTTGTTCTGTTCGAAATTTTTATGTTTTCCTTGGTATTCAAATGCAAATTATTCGTTTTTGTGAATGGGGAAAAAATCAAGAGGAAAGTACCATGAAACAAGATATAGACAAACAGACAAAGGACAACAGACAAAGCAACAAATGTTGAATATATTGCAAATGTAAAACACAAAGTAAACAAACAAAGTGAAACAACCAAACAAAAGTCGCCTTAGCCAAGCACCACAAACAAATCGAAACGAAAAGAAAAGTAAACAAAAATTTGTAAAACCAAATAAGACATACTCTAAATAATAAACAAAACAAAAAACGCAAATACTTTAACGTAAATATTCATTATTTGTTGTAACTTTAACAAAAACACACTCACACATGCAGAAAAATAGTGCAAAAGTTCAAAAAGAAAACCTAAAAATGTAACTTAATTTTTATAGCCAAAAAAAGAAAATGAAATGAATACAAAAAAAAACCGATACTAAGCGTAAAAGAAACGAAGGGAGTAAGAGGAATAGCTGGGATCTTTGGATAGTTTAGTTTAAGCAACTCCAATAAATTTACTAACATGAAAAAATCAAATCAATTGGTTACTTAGTGATAACAGAAAAATGTTTTTAACAACAAATTCGAGCTTACATTTATTTCAAAAAGAAAAAGCTAAACAAAAAATATAAAAGTTGATAAACAACAACAAAACTAATAAAAATTAATTTCACATAAGTTCTGTAAACTTAAATTGTTTAAACAAGATGCGCAAAAAGAAATAGAGAAGAAAAAGAAGATAAAGTCGTTGTATAGAACAGCAGGTTTAATGTTTAATGTGTGGAAACGGTTGGCAGTCACATGTAAAATTGATATAATTCTAATTAATCTACTATTAACAAATAATAATAATACGAGTAAGCAACAAATATAAACTAACTAATAAACCCAAATGGACAAATGATAAAAAATAAAATTTAAATCTTACAAACCTACAACATCGTTTTTCTTTCCATATTCTGCATTCCTATTTCAATTGATCAATAAAACATTATGTTATTTATGTAGTGTTATTTATTTATTACAGAATACACATATACTTAGGTATTTACAGAAACAAATTGCACAATTGGAAAGCCTCTCAGGGCCAGCCTCTAAGATAATGCTCGACCCGAGAGCCGCTGGACTTATTCGAGAGCCTTGCCCAGAGATGGCAAATTACGCTCCGCCTTCTGCTTCTGCTTCTCCTTGAGCAGGGCATAGCATTCCGGCACCTTGTTGTAGAAGTCGCACAGCTTTGTCTCCGCGTTGAAGGCCAGATATCTGCCACAGTTGTAGAGACGTGGATGTCCATTGACGCACACGAAGTACTTCTTGCAGGTCTGGGGATGACGATAGTAGCGCAGCTCACCCTCCGGACTGGCGTCAACTGAGGGGGCAGCACCTTCGACGGGCTCGGGCTCGGGGCAGTTGAAGCCCAGATAGGCCTCGGCATTGCAGCTCTCGACAAGATCGGGCCAATCGCACTGATAGGTATCCTCGTTGAAGGCCAATCCCTCGGGGCACTTGGTCAAGCTGGAGACGCCATGGGCACAGTTGCGATAGACTCCGCACTTGGTCGAATCGCCGTTCAGGTAGAAACCAAACTGACGAGGGCACTCATCGGTCCCATTCGCAGGCTGGAGGCGAGTGCGCTCCTTGCAGGTGGCGTATGGGGCATAGGTGCACTCTCCTGTTGCCTTGGTGCGCTGATGAAACAGCAGACCTAAACACGGAATTAAAGAATGTGTTATACCTAGAACGCAGTTTGAGAAATGAGGCGAAATTACCATCTGGGCAGAGCTTGTGAACGGGCACGTCGTCCTGGCACTCGATGTAGGCATCGCACTGATCACCGACTGCAAAGCGTCCATTGGGAGTCAGACACTCGGGGGAAGCCAAAGCTGGAAGCATAATTAGATTGATAAATTAATAAGCATTAGCATAAATTATTCAAGAAATGTTCAGATGAAAACGAAAGACTTAGGACACAAACTTGTGGTAATTTTGTTTTCGTAATTTTTTATTGTGAGAGGGAAAAGTTATACAATAGATTGTGGCACATCGATTGGCACCCTTTAACTACAGACTAGAAAACTCGAGCAGCTTTTTGCCTGCTTTGCATATACAAAATCTTCCCAGTAAACATCATCGTGATCATCATCAGCATCAAATTCGCTTAGTGCTTGCGGCGAGCTTCAGCTGCCTTGGCACGGGCCGCCTTGATCTCGGCACCCCTGGCCTTGATATCGCTGCTGCAGTTGGGCACATTCTCGATATCGTCGCACTGCTTCAGCTCCTGGTTGAACGCCTGGTCCTCGCCACAGCCGATGCGACGTGGACGACCCTCAATGCAGATGAAGTACACCTGGCAGTCATCGGACGATGGGTGGAATGTGTAGTCCTCCTCCTGCTCGCCCAGCAGATCCGATTTGTGTGCTGGAGCGGGACAACGGAAGCCCAAGAAGGCCTCGGCATCGCAATCCTCAACCTGGTCGGGCCAGTCGCACTTGTAGGTGGCCGGATTCCAGGCCAAGCCCACGGGGCAGTCAAACACAAAGCCGCGACCCGCCGCGCAGTTCATGAACTGGCCGCAGTGCGAGGAGTCGCCCATGCGATAGTAACCGAACTGATGGGGACAGTCGTCTGTGGGCTGAGCAGCCTGCAGGCGAGCTGCCTGGGTGCACTCCACATCGATGGGATAGCCACATGGATAGCCAGTGGACTTCTCGTTGTAGAGCAGGCCATCGGGGCAGAGTTTCTCCTCGGCCACACCGTTCTTGCACTCGATATAGGCATCGCAAGAGCCGGAGACGGCTGAAGTGCCATTGGCCTCACGGCAGCCGCCAGCGCCGACTGCTTGAGCTGCAAGAGAGGGCGGATAGGTTGGGGTTAATAGGGTAGGGATTGGGTAGATAGCGCGCTTACCTCTAATGATTTATGATGGGAACTGATGCTCGCGGATTTCTTTGCCTCAACATGTTTTTAACAAACGATAAAACTATTCAACAAAATGTTGAACTCATTCCTTTTAAAGGAATACAAGTTTATATTTTAACAATAATGAGAATGCAGATATTGTAAATCAAATACAATTACTTACGAACTACTTTCCCCATAATCTTAAGAACAGACAGAACTCATCTGCTTTGGTAAAATTAAAATTTTCTTAAACTGATTATCATTTTGTAATATTGTCCAAAAAATAATAAGAGTAGTTATGTGTTTTAATTTTAATTTCTTTTATTTCAATTTATTGCAGTAAACTACAACATTTCACAGATAGCCTTATCTAAAGCTCTCTGCTGATATGAAAGTCTGATAAGCAAAGCAAAATCGAGTCGTATAAAGATAGGCGAAACAGTTGCGATTGTTTAGTCATGGAGTGCGCATCAGCGGACGGAATTGTCGTTCGCGACATGAAGGTTGAAGACTATGACGAAGTAAAAAAACTTTTATTCGACAGTTTCTACACAGCAGAGCCACTAAGCTGTTGTTTGCAAAAGCTGAAACCTATGAGTCACTCCCAGAAACACGATGCTCATCTGATGTCAATGATTGAAGAAGGAAATTGTATTGTTGCTGTCGCTAAGGAAAATAAAAATTGCGTTGTTGGGATAATCTTAGCCTGCACTCAAGTGCCCAGCGATGTGGAAGAAAATCGAGAAAGAGCTAAAACGTCCGGACCAATATCTAAATTCCTCTCAGCGATCGAAACGGAGGCCAATATATTTGAGCGCTACAAAGTATCCCAGGCGCTTTATTTGCACATAGTCTGTGTTTCAGACGACATGCGGGGCAAGGGATTGGGAACACGCCTCATTAACGCCTCAATGGAAGGTGCTCGTGGCAAGGGACTTCCACTAGTGATAGCCGACTGCACCAGTTTCTACGCTACTCGTCTGATGGAGACCATGGGCATGGAGTGTGCGTACTCAATAGCTTATAAGGACTACAAGGATGAGCATGGTGAAGTTGTGTTCCAACCCCCACAGCCACACACACATGTCAACGTTATGGTCAAGAGAATGTAAGCAGCAAATGATAAAATGGAAAGATAATTCAAATAAATTCAAAAGATAAAAGTAAGATCAAATGTCTCTATATTAATCTGAGAAGACAAACGAATTTAAAAATTGTGATTATACTTTGTAAATTGTAAAACTATTACTACAAAAGACAATCATTTTATTTTTAAAGTGATAATAAGGAATCCACTTTGTTTAATTCCAACACATGGAATTGAATATTCAAGCCCAAAATTATTTTCAAAAAAACATCTAAAATTCAAAACATTCAAGCAATGTGAAAAATTGGTTTGAAAACGTATGTATATACTACATACATATGTGTTTGTGTCGACAAATTACAACTATCCCAAACCGCATTGTTTAATTGACAATACTTGTTTTGTTTATAATTATGTCGAGGCGCTTGAATGTACAACATCTGTGGATGTTATCTACTTAACGGCACCATTGCGATGCTTGAAATTTTAATGAGTTTATGGGTATTACGTGTGTGGATGGATACACACCCCGTTTGTTGAACCCGCGTGGGGGCTTCCATTGTGTCTTGGAATTTCAATTATCATTTTTCAACAAACATCAAATAAAAAAGACTGCAGAGCGAACTTCAGCTAATTGTCAAAAGATTTGTCGGGGAGTTACCGAATTGTTACTCAAGCATTTCTATAGAAATTATGAGAAAGTTATAAATAATGCACAGATGTTGAACTTTTTCAATTTTAAATTTCGAATGTTTTCAGACTGAACGTGATTTTTTATAAACTTGAGCAACAGCTCAAAGCTATTCCCAAACTATATACATCCTTTGCTGAATTTTCCCACACATTTGAGTTCACATTCACTTCAGAGTGCTTATATGAGTTCGAGTATTTACCCCTTCATTTTAGTGCACCACAAATGGACATTATCATCGTATTAAATGAGGTGTACAAAAAAAAAATAAAATAAAGTAGAAAAATAAAACATGATGCTGAATGCAAAGGCGCTCAAAGGTCACATTAACCGGCTGGACACGCATCGAGATTGAGACTAAGATTGAGGCAGAGACGGATCGGATAGACAGTTGGCCAGTTTGAAACAAGTTTTCAGTTTCTTGGCATATCACTAAACAACAACAACAACAACGGCTGTGCCGTCACTGTGGACAAAGTAGCGGCAACAACGACTGCGCCAGCAGCAGCCGCATGTGTTATGTAATATTGATTTTGGTGTATTAATTTATGTGTGAATTAATTTTGAAAGAGCAGCGCTGTGCTGCGCATCGACCTTGAAATGTGAAGACACTCGCTGGATTCATGCTCGTATAGTGAGCGTTTAACTGCGGTTTATTTATATTACTTTGCGGAAATCGAGTGGGAAATTTGTTACCCAAATTTACGTCGATTAGTTGCACTTTTTCGGCGCTTTTCTTTCAGTTTTTGTTTGTCGTGCCGTTTCCTGGTATTGTTTGCGAAAGCTTTTGTCTTGTAGAGTCCCTCCACTCATTTGCCTAATTGCGCGATGACGCTGCTATATCAACTATATTATCTTCGGGAGTTATTCAGGCGATGGCGAAATATTTGCTGGTGTTGCGGTCTCTTGGGGACTTTAGAGTTGGCACTTGAGAATGAGACTGGGGCGCACACCGCTTGAAATTTTAATTGTGGCGCCAGTAATTGATGTAATTACTATTGTGCTGTGCTTGAAAGATCGTGGGATCGAAATTAACTTAAACGTTTACTCAAGACTGGTTGCGGAAGGTCTGTCAATAGAATGTTTTCTTATAACACATGCTAATTAAATTAAAATTGTTGAGAAGTACATTATTGAAATTTGCATAGTTTTGAGAAATAACACAACATTACTAACATAACTACTTTTGTGGTGTCCAAAAGTTGAGCTATAATTTATGGTATGTGAAAGGTCTTAAGAGAAAATTAAATTTTCTAAATATAAATTTTTTTTTTTTTTAATGAAAATTATTTAAAATCGTTCGAGCTCATTTAAGTATTTTTAAAAACGCACCAAATATAAATAAAAAAAAAAATTGGGATTTTATTAAAGTATGTAATAATCAGTTTAAATGCTATAAAGATTTTTTTTTTAAATAAATTAACATAACATCAACAAAATATACAATGAAGTTCCGTATAACAATAGGTTGTCCATCGGAAATTATTAGTTTCATGTTTTTATTTAAATGAGTCTTGTAAGTTAAACTAGAACTGGATACTGACACTTATGATATTTCTATTTAATTCTTATATTAGTCTGTAATTAATTGCACTGCTTTGAAACTGAGAAACAAGTACAACGCGTTTGTTGCGTGATGAGCAGAGCGAATGCGGAATGCGCTTAGACTGTACCCACAACCAATTTAAATATTATCAAACGTGCACAAGTTCGTTGCCTAAGTCTTTCGTTTTGGTATGAAATTTGAACTTGTTTTTAGATGTATGAAATATTTGTATTTACTAACCCATTGAGCCAAACATGGCCAGACACAACAAAGCACTGATAATTATTTTTGCCATTTCGTATGGGTGTGTGAGTGTGAAGTTGAAGGATAATATTCCTTCAAAATAAGTCCTTTCGACACTGTATGTATGGCGTTCAGTTGCGAGCAGCGAACGCGATGTGCATGCAACGAGCTGACAATTTTGACTGTTTTGCGATAGAAACGAAACGCAGATATTAACTGGTAAAATGGCAAGCGACGACGTCAACAGCAACTGATGAGCATTGAGCCGAGGTTGAAGCTGTTTGCTGCCGCTGAAGTCGAAGCTGACGTTGCGACGCAGCTACACTGATCTTCTTCTACATTTGTTACCCTCATACATATGTACATACATATGTGTGTGCGACAGCGACAGCTTTGTTTCGACTCGACTCGACTTGCGCTGTTGCAATAAAAAACAAACATGTTAATAAATAACCAAATCGCATAACAACGGCAACAAATGATAGCACCAGGTAAACGGGTGAGTGTGAGAGTGAACTGGCAGCTTCTAGTAACTGATTGAGGCAGCATTGGCAGGGTTAAGTCGAGATGAGTCAATTTTGGAGCAAATCGACCTGTAAAACAACAAGTTATTTTTGTTGAGATAGCAACTGCCTTAAGTATTAATCAAAAATCTATATGTGTTTTTAATTTATGTTAAACAAATGCTAAAATGCCATCCAAAATCCATTGAATTATCATTTTTGGCACTCTTATTTTCATTCCAAAAAACCAGAAAAGCAGCTAAGACAACTTCACTTAGCTTAAAGTCAAGGACGGGGACAAGCTGCGCCCATGCACAGGCCTAAGGCTGTGCCAAGTGCGGGGCTACACCATTGTCTCCGATCTGCTCCGGTCTTCTCTTGATTCGTCTTCTTGGCTGCTTGGCTACTTGGCTGAGCTGGTCTTGAAGCTGATCATCTCTCAGCGTCAGCAGCATTTGGGGATTTTTCATCGATTTCAGACAACTCGTCTGCTTACACAAACATACACACATTCATTTGTATTGAACATAATTCAGAGAAAAAGACACAAAAAATTAATATCATGTTACCCAATCAGATAAAAGACAAGTTGAACACGACTCCTAATCGAGTTTTGGTTTTAATTTTGTCACATTTAGCGATTCTTTACTAAAACTATGTCGTCATGGCTTCTAATATCTTGAAGTTTTTGCAAGAACTACATATGTAAAGTATTGAATGAAAGTTCAGATGGAAATATTTTTATAATAACTTTACAAAGAATCCATATTGATACGAGTCTACAATCAATGAGTATTTAAATTAAGTGTAATCTCTTAATATTATTTTATGGTTTAGTTTAGTTTTTCATAGGTATTAGATGAAAACTAAAATTTTCGATTGCTCCACAAACTCCACCAGATAATTCGACTGCTGCCAGTGAGATCATTTCGATTTAATTATTTTGTGTATCTCAACTTAATTCGTCTTTTGGGATAGTGACGTTCTTTAGATTATTTTCGATGTTATCGATATTAACGTGATTTTGAACGTGCTCGTCAAATTACCTTCCATACGAACACTATTATTTGTATGAATAAACCAAATAAGAAGTAATTAATTATTTTATGTGGCAAACTCAAATAAACGAATGTCAATTTAAGGTGTTAAGAGATTAATTTAAATTGTATGACATTCAAAACCCCCACATGTTTTGTCAATAATTATAACATCAGCATAATCTAACATCCTTAATAAAATAAGCATCAGGTGAATTTAAATAAAGGCTAGTGCACAACTTACCCAGAACTAACTAACATATCTACTCATAGTACTTCCAAAAAGAAATATTTAGATTTGGCGAATTATGGATAAAACACGAGTTTCCTTTTTCTAAAATAAGCTGTATTTTGGCCATATATTGACGCACTTTCAAAGCACTAGCATTGCTAGGATAACAATGAAAAACTCTGTCGATTAGAAATAAAATTCAGAAATTTGTTATTCAACAAATAAAAGGATAAATCGATAACTAATAGCCACAGTTTTCTGTACATTCAAATAACCGAATGTTTTTTTTTTCTAAGCAAACAAAGATATATCGTCCCCAATGCTACGTAATAAAAAGCACATTAGTTTTGTTCCATTTGAAATTGTTGTCTTTATTTTTACAATTCTTATGCATAGATATATTTCTCATCCATTCGTTTCAGCTAATAGTCCTTGCTCAGCAATTATCGCGCAGTAAATAATAGAGGATAAAGGAAAGATCAAATGCTGCGCTCAAATGAACTTAAAGAGGCCTTAGCTTAGAGTAGATTTTTATGATATTTATGGCCTAAACAAGGTAAACATTAATTCATTGTAATTGTAACTATAGTAATATTAATAATAAGAATAATAGTTTGTAAACATAAAAATTGGCAGGCTAGCTATAAGAAGACTCATTCAATAGGATATGACTTCGACTAACTGCAGTTATGAAAACTATATAAAAACGTTTAGTTTAAGTAAATCAGTAAATAATTTGTTTAAATACTCGTTCATATATACATATACAAATAGTTTAATACATTATACACAATACACGTATGCATGTGTATTATTTATTATTTACATACAAAAATAATGGTTTCTCTTATTCAATTTGGCCTAAACAAAATGCCGCTAAGCCAACACAACAAAAGGTGTCTGAGAATTGTTTATAAATGTAAAAACTGAAACACAAAATTATTTTATTCTTTTTGTGGTATTTTTCATTTTTGTTTGTTTTTTCATATAATTTTCTAAGGCACTTCAATACTTTATTAATAAGTGTTTTACTTTTTTTTGTTTATATATATAGCTTTATAACTCTTTTTTTTTTTATCTATTTTTAGCTTTGTTTAGTCCTCAACAGTTTATTAGATTTTAATGATATTGTTTAATTACCGAGTGTATCTTTAGTCTGGCTAATTGAAATTGGATTGGAAATTAAATTTGTTTAGCGAATTGAAAAGTTTTAGTTGTAGACTTATAGATAGAGAAGTACAATAAATACAAAACACCAATTGTTGCATGTTGTTCCCAAGACACTCTCTAATTAGAATTGCATTTAAACCCTAGATTTAACAACATACTCGTACTAAGCTAGACGATTCCCGTGCGCTCGTCCTCTAGCTAAATTGTACAACAATTCCAACAAATTCTAGCTCGAAAAAAGCGCCATATAAATTTCAATTTCAATTCTGTTCTCTTTCTCTACAACTAAAGGCTCAACACGGCTCTTTGATAGCACGCGTTCGTCCCTTTAGATTCCCCATTATGTTTTTAACATTTATATGTGCACAAGTTTGACTTTAAGTTCAACACTAAAAAAGCATATACAAAACTAGTTTAATGCATATGATTTGATTTTAGAGTTCTGTTTCTGTTTTATCGTTCATATCTTTAATTTGTTACCTCTCTTTCCTTAGTGCTTAAGTTTTATAATTAATGTTCAAACTCAGCTTCAAACTTCGCCTTTACTAGTACAAATATCACGGTTTGCATTTACGCATTACGATTAAAAACGTAATCTTCAATTAATTGTTTAATTTTAGGCATTAACTTTAACTTCATTCTCAAGGTGTGTATAATTGTAATTGCTATTTAATTATTTTCCTCATTTGTTTTTGTTTATGTTTATCTAAATTTTATATATGCATGTATGTATTTATTATGCATCGTGTCAATTGTATTCAGCATTCTAATTATGTAATTTTCCAAGTCTGTCTAACATTTAAACGTTTTTCTTTATAGCGGCTTTAGCTGTAGTTATAGTTTAAGTTTTGAATGGTTGCTGTCTAATAATAATATTATCATTAGTTGCAATTAGTTTTAAACACTTTTAACCTATTTGTTGCCCACTCTCAGCCCTTCTAATCTGCGAACTAGTCCAGTGCAGACCCAAAATGGTAAGACTGCTGTGTCTGTGTCTGTCTCCCTAGGAATCTCTCTATGGTCAGCCATTTTCAATGGCTCTTGGTATACAAAAGTTGGTATGATTCGGGGCAAAATGTTGGGATAATGTTTGAGTTTGAGTATTCCATATGAAGCGAGTTACATAAGTGACATAAATTAAATGGCTTAAACTAAAACTTGATGCGACATGACTCTAACTAAATCATAATTGATTAATGACTCGCATATGAATACACAAAAACAATGCAACTAATCGTCAATTCCAAGTAGGACTCAATGGATATTCATAGCTGCTGCTGTCACAAGTGAATCTGAATATGAATTTATATCGGTTCCGATCTGGTCTATATGGCAGCTCCTGGCTAACAATCTAAATATAATTCAGCATTATAATAGACACAGAAAAAGGGGGAAAACAAATGTGAAACCAACAACTAACTACGTTTAACGTACTTAAGCCGTGCTCCTAAGGCTTTGCTTACGCGTAGAGTAGAAAAAACACCTGCTCTGAACGTCCGTTCTATAACCTAAGTAATGCTCCTAATCCTAGGCTAACTAACTAACTAAACTAATGCTAACTAACTGTAAAACACCACACACTTCCAGTGCGCAGCCAATGCCATAAGGAAGGTTCTAGGATATTATTGGTTATTGGTAGTTGGTAGTTCGTAATCGGTAATTGGTAATTGGTAACTAATAATTGGTATCAGGGGGCATTGGGCCGATCCGATGTATCCGGATTCTATAGCATTGCAAATAGTATTAGTGTGGCTGGTTGTTGTCGTAGTCTTTTCACAAACCCCTCGCTCAAAGTCGATGCTCAACTGCGCTGCAGAATTAGTTACTATATTGCGCAGCCCTTGCGCATGCCGTACATGATCTTCAATTCCGGATAGATGATTTTACGTATCAGCTGGTTCGTTTTGCCCGCCAGCATCGCTCGCCGATTGTCCTTTTTCAGCACTTTGATGCCCGGCTTGTGTACCAGAAACGCATTGTCCAGTATGTGGAACTCGTAGTCCAGCACACACAGTGAGTAACCCTGTGGTATGAAAGTCACCATTTAATTTGAGACCCTTTAGACAGCCTTTCATTCACTCACCTGCGTCATCTTGTCGCTCTTGCCCTCCCAGCTGAGCCGCTCGTCGTAGTGGGGATCCGCATGGGTGCCAATGTAGATGGGCTCCCAGTGCACATAGTAGCCAGTGCGTTTGCCTATGTGGAACACACTCAGCTCGTCCGTTTCATTGGCCGCCATCCACTCCTTGGACTTGGGCACGCCGTGACAACTGGCGCACACCCGCTTGTGGAAGGGTATGGCTTTGGCATTCCGCAGAAACTCCTGCAGTTCGGTTTTATCGTGCGGCACGGGCGAATTCTCATCCACTTCAAATATACTGAGTGGGAAAACCCTGGGAAATAAAATGCAGGATATTAGATTAACATACTTATTTGATCATTTTTAAAACTATGAGGGCGTTGGCGTATGAAGTCTTCAATACTCACATTAAATAGCAAAACTTAATTTCTTGATCATTTTGATTTTAAGTCAGAGAACTTCTTCTTGTTAGACAGCTTCAGCTCTTAACAATAGTATGCAATAGGTTCGATCAATATTACTCAAAGTAAACCCATTTTCTTCCTATGCTATGATCGACATAACATTAAAACCCCACAAAAATGCTGCAAAAGGCAAATTTTAAAAAAACTCTCAACAAAATATATCGAACTCTAAATCTTTCTGGAATACAATATTCTAGACAAAAAGTATTTCTCTAAGTTTTGTCGATTCATATTGATTTTGTATCTTTTTTTCTATGTTACCCTTAAATAAGTCTACTTACAAACCCTCACACCAAACAAAAAAAGTGGATATCTTGTCACGTCATAAATTTGTTATGAAAATTAGTAAAAAAAAAACATTAAAAAAAATTATGTTTTTAAATCGTTAACTTATATAATATTTTCACCCTTAAGATTTGACACAATGTTGCTGATTGCTGTCGAGTTTGCGATACTCTATTTTTGAAAACTTGCTTGGATAACGAACAATCCTCAAAGCTTGCCTTTTATTGCAAAAAAAGTGCTAATTAAAGTAAAGCACTTTGTAAAAGTTGTTAGAAAATTTAAATTTTAATTTAATTTTAAGTATTATCTGACTTCCGACAATATAAAAGATAATTGAAGAAAATAAATAACTTTTTTTTACTTATAAAAATACGACTGGTTCCTCAACAATAGTATCTAAGATTCCGTAACCCAACACTGACTTTCGGGATCAAAAATATGACAAAAAAAACTTACCTTGGCGCCTTCCGCCGCAAATACTGTTCGTTGCGCGCAATCATCTCGAGAAATTTCTTAACCAGTCCAGGATTGGGATACAGTTCAATGTCCGAGGCAAGAATAAAGTGGGTGAGCGCCGAATCGCGAGCAATGTTGCGGCCCACATTGACTGGATAAAGCAGCTTCTTTTGCGCCTTGTACAGATGTCCGGAGCTGACATTGAAATACGGCGCTGGCAGCGAGCAATTGTAGCCGGTCTTGAGTGCATCTTGTGCCTTGGGCACTGACTTGGGTATGTGCTTGGTGCCGAAGTAGACGTGGAACGTGGCAAAGGCGCGCACCAACTGATTGCCGGGAACACAGTCTCGCAGATACTTGATGGAGTCCAGAGTGGGCTGGAAGTCCGTGCCCGGCGCATGCATCGCTATGCTAATGGGCGCATTCCAGCTGCATGATTGAGGGATTAGCACAGGTATGCATCAGGGATCTATAAGTCATATTTCGCTTACCGTTCCAGCAGCGGCACTAGATTGTCCAGAAATGTGTAATCCGCATGCGTTGTATATGTAATGGACTCGTGACACTTGAGCTCGCCATGCTCGGCCCTTACGTAGTTCTGCAGCACCCAAAAGTCGCCACGTTGCAGCGTCTGCTGGTTGTAGTCGCGCTCGTAGCAGTTGAGCAGGCTGCGCACTCGTTCGTCCAGTTCCTTCTCGTCACCCGTGACAATGTAGCCATCGGACTGTGTGTTGTTCAGTTCTGTGGCAGAGCTGCTGCTGCCGACAGCGCCAATGTTGCCCACAACCTGGCCAGCATCAGCCTGATTCACTCCTCCTCCGCTGTCGCTGTTCACTGGAGATGGTGGCGCCGCAGCTGCTGCTGGCTCTGAATTCGCATTGCCGGTGCCCGCCATCAGTTTGTCCTCCGCAAATGACGCCTCCGACTGACAGGGAAGAAAGCAATTTAATTGGAATCCAAATGATTTCATCATATTTATCAATTCTTACATTAACATTTTTGGGCGTTGGCTGCTGTTGGGGCAGCAGTGAGGAAGCCTGTAAGGCGGATGCCGCTGGCTGCTGTTGTTGCTCCTGCAGCAGGAATCCGCCGCCGCTGGTGAAATTGTTGCCGCCGCCAATCATCACATGGCTGCCTATATAGAGGAGCACTGCCACGTTGATGAGTATGCTACAGCGCAGCAGCCAGTTGCGGCGTGTGAACATTTTCTGACCCAGCGGCTCGAAGCGCATGCTGAAGCTGCAATTAAAAAACATATAAATTTAAATCCGTTTGATTTGAAAAAGTTAACAGTGCGGGAATATCAGCGATATGAGTAAAAGCGCCATCTATGATTTTAATTGTGCACTAATCTAATTTGCCATTCACCGGTTTTTGGCGTTGCCACTTTTCAGCAGAATGTTAACTCCCTGCTTAGCAGACGTTCAGCACGTTGGCACAACATTTCCGATAACAGCAAAAGCGATAATGTTATTGCCACTGCAGCGATATCGCTCATCTCTATAATTTGCCAGCTAACAGCTGACAGCTGTTTTGCGCCGGCATTTCAGCGCCTTTTTTGTTTCGGGTTGCGTGTTTTCGTTGTGTGTCGCATTATTGTAAAGTTAAATTATTGAAAACTCTTGTTTTCACGTGCACACAAAATGTCGCTGCAACAAGCACTCGATGATTGCCTAATCGACTTTGATAGACGAGTACTGGTCACTGATTTGCTGGAAAAGTACAAATTAACGTATAAAGAAGCTCACGAAACGCTCGAGGCGCACATCAAAGAGCAGGAACGCGCCAGCACCAACAACAAATACGAGAAACGCTTTCTCGTGCATGGCATGAAAGCGAATGGCGATGGCGAGCTCTATACGATTGTGCAAGGTGAAGACAAGTTAAAGGAATGGCTGGGCAAATTGCAAAACTCTCAATCGCAGCTGTATTCCGTGGAGATTGCTGGTGGCTCCAAGAGTGCTGCCCCCATTTTCAAGCCTATGCAGCACGTGGAAGTGCAACTGGCCAAGCTGGAGCAGCGTGCAGGAACCACAGCGAAGCCAGTGACCAACGGTGTTGATCATAAGCCCTCTAACGGCAATGCAGTGACCACTAAACCTGCTAGCGTCAAGGTGGAGCCGACAAAGGCAGCGAGTAGCAAGGTGGAGCCGACAAAGGCAGCGAGTAGCAAGGTGGAGCCGACAAAGGCACCGAATAGCAAGGTGGAGAGCACTGAGGAAGAGAAGAAATCATCGCCAACCGAGCAGAAAGGTGGCAAAGGCAAAGCAGCAGCGTCTTCCACCAAAAAGGGCAGCATCAACAGCTTCTTTAGTGCGGCTCCTGCAGCCAAAGCGCAGCCGGCCAAGGAAACTAAATCAGCTGCAGCTGGCAAAGCAGCCAGCGGCAGTATGGAAAATTTCTTTAAGAAGCAACCCACGTCCACCGAGTTAAAGAAATCGCCCACGGCAAGCGTGAAAAAAGAAATAACGGCAGCCAACACTAACACCTCCGTGCAGCTGTTTGATGATGTGGAGAGCGAAGCTTCCTCGGACGAGGAGGAGAAATTGGATAAGCTGCGACGCAAGATAGTTGGCTCAGGCGATGAGTCAGACGACGCTGGCACCAAGCCAACAGCAAGCAAGCGTCGTCGCATATCTGACTCCGAGGACGAAGAGCAGCCGCAAAAGAAGTCAACAGAGCAGCCGAAGCAGCAGGAGAAGAAGGAGGAGGAAGCGATGGATGTGGACGCTGCGGCTACAAACGAAACATTTCTGGATGATGATGGCTTTGTTATAACTGTAAGGCCGAAGAAACAAACGCAGTCGGCCAAGAAAAAGACTTCGCCGACAGCTGCAGCTGCGTCTGCGCCAACTACAAAGAAAAAATCGCCGCCTGCAGCCAGTAAAACTAGTAAAATGGCAAAAGAGACGCCTAAAACAAAGCAATCCAACATCAGTAGTTTCTTTACCAAAAAGTGATCAAGTCGGATTTGTGGCTTTGTAGTATTACAATTATTTTCGCTTAGAATAAGCAAAATGTATGATTTGGAAATACTTGTTATAATTATTGAAATTCAAATTATTATTGCAAGATAACACATTACTATTTTGGTTGCCCCATTTGAATATTGTTTTGTAATTCGATGGTACTGCGCAAATCGATAATAATGGGAATTTCCATAGGAAATTAAAATATATTAAACCATGAAGAAAATACAACAATTATCTCTTTGCTTACAAAATTTCAAAATATAATGAGTCGACTTTCAGTTTCGTTTTTAAATGATAAGCACAAAGCTCTTATCTTTTTTTGTACTGCAAAAGTACGATAGGAGCGGAAATCTTCATATAATTGTTTGATCATGGCGATGTTTATAATATTTATTATAACGTATGTGCTTCACTTTTAGTTCGTTTTAATCATTTTTGAATACACAAAACGATAGTAATTAAAATCTTTGTAGAACTGATATTATAAACCAGCAAAAAAGTACACAGCGAATTATTAATTTGTTCACATATTTTGTAAAAACTTCACTCTTCAAATTCTTCACAATAATTTCTGGAGACTTTTTTGTGAAGCGTGAATATATCCGGTAGTTTTCTAGATTTGTATTTATCTCATTATGAACTTGCCCTTTTGATGTTTGCCCCTTTTCCATTGTTAGACCTTCCGCGCGTAACCGTTGCTTCGCATAGGCGTTCTAAGACTGTTTTTTATCAGGAAAGTAGCTGCTACTTTATGTTTTAGCGTCGTATACGCTGCGGTATTTTGAATTGACGCTTGTTTTTCCTTATCGCGCGTCATGAATACTGCGCTTGTTGTCGCGGTCTCGAGCAATTTTTATAGCTCCTCCTTATGTTAGCACAGCTTGTTAACTTCCGACAGTTTAATTTGGCTCTTCGTCTATTTTTTTGTATTTAAGTATTATGACATACTATATGGGTTAAGCTGACAAAATAAATAAACACCTAATCGAACTCTCCGGCAATAATAAATTTTGATGGGTAATGAGGCGTTCTTCTCAACAAAATTCTCAAATTTGAACTAACAACTAGGTTAAGTATACGATACTACAAAATTTAAATGCAAATATAGAAATTGGGATTACTAAGCCCAGTTATTTGAGAGTATTTATCTCTATAACATATCGTTAGTTTTCTAATGTCAATATATTTGATAATATCAACTGTTTGTTCGATTCTCTCAAAATTATGTTTATAATTGGAGCGCCATTGAGGCCTTAATTGAAAACTATTTATCTAAAAGAAGATATGATTCCGGATGCAGATATCAATTGCATAGTGTTCGCTCGAAGTAGATATCGCTTACAAGAATTAAAACATGGGGATCCGCGAAAATTTCTCCTAGTTGGATTTATGATTTGGCTGTCTTCCCTTATAATATTTGCTGTATTATAACTTTTTTTGTTTTTTCTTGAATATAACTCAATTGTTTTTGAAAGTAGACAGTAAACTTCTCTTTTCCTTAAATTTCACTTTTTTTACCATTGCATTGTGTTAAAATCCAAACAATTTAAACAGTTGGCTTGGTTATTAACTTGGTAAATAATTAGATAGTGATATGCTTGGCAGATGTCTACAAATAATTTCGACTGCAGCTGTATTTAATATTAGGTTATTATTATGAAGGTTATTATGTTATTTTGTTAACGGGTAGTTCTATCTTTTCAAACATATACGTACCCGTTAATAATAATCTCGTGCTTGTGCTTAAGATTAAATATAGCAGAAGATTAAATATAACAAAATTAGGCTTGATGTCCAAACTAAATAGCTTGTAAAATATTAAAATATGCCCATGTTGTTGTCATTAATAATTACTTGGACTAACAAGTTAAATTATGATATAAACTTTGGGAACAACGATTAATTAGCGCTCACGCAACAACTTCCGATCGGTTTATTGTTATTATTATTGTTCATATATTTCAAAAGAAATGTAGGCGGATAAGGAATTTTTTGAAGATTAGAAATGATTTATTTCAAAACTAAAACACGTCACAATTCGCATTTTTTGGAAATTCAGAACAATCCAAAATAAGTGAGCTTATATCAAGTGCAAAACGAGTTTTGCATTTTCGTATTGTTTTGTTTTGTTTTTGCCCCCTAAAATGAGAGTGCAACGACTTTTTTGTTCAAAATGAACTGACGATATGAAATGTCATTAACATTAGTCACACTGTGGCAGAAGAAAAAAATTTAAGAGAACAGGAAGTGCGAAATTAGCAGTTACCTGTTATTGCTCTTGCTATTATTTTGTTTTGAGGAGATGTTTTTTCCAAGAGTGATGACGAAAATTTAATTAGCACCAACAACAATTAGTTACGTTTCCCACATTAATTACGCAACGCCCGTATGGCCTTTTGGCCCCTAAAGCCATTGGCTGTTTTTAAAAACCTGATGGAGACATCATTCAACTACATGGCTTTCTTAATTTTGTTTTAAGCTTTGCTAATGATAAAGTTTTGCACTTTTTGAAAAGGTACTAGTATATTTCTTTTCTCATTGAAATATTATTGCCGAAATGCGGTGTTTTATGAAATTGTTTTAAGTGAATTAACACTGCACAATTGATAAATAATATTGCATTTATGATAATGAATTCATCAATATCCGTAAGTGACTTTATTAGGTTGTGGAAGTGCAAACAATGCTAGGTTGACCATGTGAACGTGAGACGACTACTTGAATATAATTAGCTTGCAAATTTGTTTGGGTTGCATGACAACAATTGTGCAAATAAAGTGACCATGGATTTTAATGCGTTGGCAAATAAAATCAGAATTGTTAGGCAAACAATCCTCAAAAGGCAATAGTTTGAAATTTTAAATGAGACATTACCGCAAATACAAAGAGAAAATTAATAAATATTTTACAATACATTACAAGTTCTTTAGTATGGTACGAAACATCAATTCATATCTTAAAAATTTCTCATAACTTTTTGGCTGATGTCAAGCTTTCAACAGCTTCATGACACGAAACTGGGTCAAAAATATAAATCATTCGAAAAAACGACACCACATAAATTTGCAAAATGGTCTGACACTTTCGAAAACGTACTGAGAGCACAATTAACGAGACTTGAATCATTATTTATTTACTTTTGTGTAATCATTAGGGTAACCAAATCGGAATCAGCATCAGGAACACAACTCCAGCAAGAATACAAATTCTACAGTTGCTTTTCAGTTTAAGATCCATTCATTAGGAGCTCCCCTGGGGGGCACACGCGTACAATCATTTTACACGCGTCATTGGAATCTCTCCCGTTTCCGTCGACGTCGACGGAGACGTTGCGGTCTCAGTTGCCTCCGACGCAGACGCCGAAGCTGACGCCAACACCGTCAAGTCGTTTGATGGATTGAAGTGAAAACTGCGAGATGTTTCAAGTTCAATGCACCAGCAGCTTGACTGATGGCGCTCAGTGGACTGAAGAGAGTGTGGTGGGCAAGCGAGGGGTATAGGCGATTTTTACCACACAACTTCTTAGCAAGTTAAAAAAATAAATAAAAATAAAGTGCCACCGGTTTTTGTGTTTCTGGGACACAGCTCCGTTTGGGATTGGGACTGGGAGTGTGTTGATAAATTTGCATAGCCAGCGGGCAATTGAAGTCAAGAGATCGCCCCAAGTAATCTGCGCCGCCACACGCACAGGAAACCAACAAGAAATCAGCATCTGTGATTCAGACTCGGACTCTCTAGCACTCTCCAATCAGAATCAGCATCGAAATGAGAATGAGAATCTCGTCAAGCTTCGTATAACCCGACGGCCAATTTGATACAAATCTATTCGCAACAAGTCTTCTCGTTTGTTTCGACTTCGTCTTCGACTGCGAGTTCGGGATGGATTTGCGAGTTGGAGTTGGAGTTGGGGGTTTCAGTATGAGTTTGAGTTCCTCTCTTTTATGGTCACATTTGCCATCATCATAATCGTGTGCAGAGTTCAATGGCTGGGCACTTCTAGTGTTCGTTCAGTGGGTTGCTTGGCGGGTTCTGAGAGCTGGCGTCACATTTATGCCTCCCTCTCTCCGCGTTGTCTACAATCCACAGCCTACGCAGCTTGGCTCAGGTGATTATGCTAAACACAAAAGCGCTCTACAAAAAATTTGGAGCAAAACGTGAGAATTTTTATGAGTTTTCAATTTGCCAATTGCCCCAGACCAAAGCTGCCCCTGAAGTGCGACACACACGTTTGCCATGATTTCTTTTTAATTTTTTTCGCTTCTCCTCTCTCCACATCTGCGGCAATTTTGTTGTGTGTCAAAAATGTGGTTAGCAACAGCGAGAATGCCTGATGGGGAATGGGTTGGGAACACTTTTTTTGTGTCAATTTAAATATGAATCTATAATGAGGCTGCGCATACAAACGGGTTAACTGTGTCTTGGGGGCAAATGAATAAAATACTTGTAATAAATTGTATTTATAGTATAGCTGACTTTAATTGTATCTTGAGTTTCATAATTGAGTTATGTCGCAAAATTAGGCAGATAAAATCCCAAATCTTGGGGGGTAGCCAACATCAATTAACCCCTAGTTTGAGCATCGATTTTGGCTAGCCAGCTACAGCATAAAGGCAAAAACTCAATCCAGAAACGAAACGTCAAAACGAAAAGTAACAATAAAGCATTCCGTAAAACGAGCCACAACTACAGCGCAATCTAATTAGACATAATAAGGCAAAGAGCAGGCAGCCAAGCAAGCAAACTGCGAGTCGAAAATTTCGCTGGCCAAAAGGTCTGGTCTGGCCAACTATTTGTTTGCCGTTTGTTGGTTTGCTGTTGCCAACTGAGTTTCTTCAGTTCGCTCGCTGCTGCTTACACTGACCATCGACCAGTCAACAAAAGCAACCTCGATCACAGAGCTTTTCCGGCCTCTGCTAGAGCTCCACGCTATTAAAATATATTACAGCAGCAATTTCACTCGACTTTATTTTTGCGCTTTAGCTGGGGCTTCGACTTTGGCTCTCGCTCCCACTGCCTCCTCCCTTCTACATAATCTGCCTCCGCCCTATAGCTCTGTTGCTGCTTTGGTGTATATAACTTAATTTTTATGGTCATGCAAGTCAATTGCAGTTTGGCATTTCTTCGATGAATTTTTCTTGGACAGCCTTAGCCAGAGTCGAAGCCGAAGTCGAAGTCGCAGTCGCGGCCACAACGTCATCTCTCGTCGTGGCCATCATCATCTGCTTTCAGCTTTCAGCTTTTTCTGGCTTGTACTAGTTGTTATGTTGGAAAAGTCGTAACATGAAACGCAGCAAATTGTTTGCACAATGCTAAATGACTTTGAGCTGAGCAAAAGGAGCAAGCCCAACAAAACAACTGGCCAGATGCTTGGCCAAAGCAACTTAGTTACTTCAAAGTCGTCTACATATGTTATGGTTGTGTGTGAGTGTATTCATATGAAGATAAATCCATAGGAGGACATACAAAAGCCTGCAAAATGCTGCATTCTAAATGAAAATGTAACTTTGGCTAAAAATAGAAATAAATAAACCATCAATAACAAACACAAGTGGTAGTTGTAGTGGAAAAAAAAGGTGGCAATCTATTTAATTCTCAGATTGAAATACAAAACCCAGTTCAGACTTAATCAAAATGTTAAGATGCTTAGCTCAACTATAAAGCAAACAAGCTTGGCAATAAACAATTAGACTTCATAAAAACAGTCGATAGTATCAAGTACAAGTCATTTCTATCAATGACAATGTAAATAATATTGCCAAATGTGTTCAACTATTAGCTACCCGGTAGCTATGGTCAACTCATAAAATATAATAATATATATAATAAATTTTTATAAAATAATCAATATCTTTCTGTGAGTGTGAGTGTGTGTGTGTGAATAACACTTCTTATTATACCCCTCTCTATACTATGAATGTTTTAGCATCTGATTACCTCTGATCTACACGTTCCTTTGACCAATCACATGGAGTATAGAAATATTCTAATATTCAAAAGAGACATACACAAAATATATTCAAGAAAATGTGGAATCATTATCAGTCCAACCCAAATCCCACTAGACAGAGCCTTTTCCCAGGTAGTGAAAAATATACTGACGATTATGAAGATGAGACTGGTGAGCCTGAAAGTTTATATGCATACATGCCCAGAGGATTATCCTCGACATATCTGGACAATGCGTGGCGGTAAGTTGACACCGATACACATACGTATCATGAATATCGCTAATCACAATCACTTGCTAGCACCCAAATGTTACTGCTTGATTACAAGCAATTTAAAGCGGCACGTATTATCCAGAAGGCCTTTCGGGGCTGGAGATTGCGTAATTTTCTAGTAAAACAACGCAATGCTGTTTTAATTATCCAGAGAGTATGGCGACATTACCTTGTCGGGCGTAATCTCGAGATCATCGCCGAAGAAAAGACCCAGCAGCAGATTGAAATTTGGTTCTACTCGAGTTCTGCCAAAATACAGTCGTATTTCCGTGGTTGGTGGTCCCGCAAGCATATCAATAATGTGAGATCTTTGAATGACCTTCAATTAAAAGCTTACCAGGATATATTATATAGCATGTCACGTCAGCTTCACAGCATGAAGCGATTGAGGGATTTGCCTGGATTAGTCTCATTTTACAATCCGGAGTAAGTAAAAGTATTATATTTCTTACAATCACTCTATATACCATAAATGTTGCCCATATTTCATTCTTAATCATCTGATCCGTCATTTTCATTTCTAAAATAACGTTTTTTCTATGCTCTTAGATGCGTAACCAAAGTGCATAATTTGTCATCAGCATTGTCATATCGAATGTACAATAATATTGTAGCTAGGCTACGCTTCAGATCCAACGCTCGTCTCCAGGAACAATTGCAGAAGTTTACGATGTCTAGCTTCTATACTTGGGTGCCGTATAAAGGCATGACTTGTGAGTCGCAGGAGGTATATGAGATACAAACTGATGTAAATAATCCTTTGGAAAACGATTTTGCGCAAAGTTTCATGGATGCACAGCGAGCGCTTCTTACAAAGAGAAAGAAAACTGAAAAGGGTGAGCGATTTAATGATTGAAAACAACAAAATTGTGTTATAATTATGCAATCTATAGTTAAGAAAAAAATTCCAAGCAATCAGCCAGTAATGCCGAATAACCAGTATAATTTCTGTCTTGAAATGATATTTAAGATGAAAAAATGGAAAATTCTTCAAACAGCAGATTTGAATTTAACATTGGACGATTGCACGGTGGATGGGTATTCACCGGATCTCTTAGCTGATATCAAAGACATTTTGGAAAAGTATAACTATGCAGAAAACTGTTTTTGCAAAAATGTTGCGACGCGTTCATGTCCTTCGCCTTAATTGTTATTTTCAAACTTACATATATTTACGTATACAAATATTTTATAATAGGGATTCTTTCATATTGCCACAAACGTAAACTACTCTTAAACCGTTTTGAAGAGCACAGGGTATTATTGCTCACAGAGGCAAACATTATATTTGATCGAAGCTGCGATGCAGCTAGACAATATTAAGCAGATAAACAGATAATTATCGATAATTGAACATTAATAAATATCAACATGACCACAAATCGTGCGGCAAAGAAAGATACCAGAGACGCGTTATGTGCCTTTAATGATGATACTTAGGCACGTTGGCCATCTAATGGCCTCTATAAATAGGCCGACTGCGAGATGGCAGAGGGGTTGGAGAGAGTGAGACAGTTGGCGTTGTTACTGGACACCTTATAGCCACATTAGCGACACATTGCTAACAACTAATGGCTCAAAGCAAAAAGGCATCAGAGTAATTGATGAATGTCCATTGTTTGCCTATTGTGTGCGTTGGCTAAAGGAAAAAACAAACGAGAAGTAGAACAACCTGAACCTGAGCGGGAAAACATACTCATAAAATATTGAATTTATATTGGTTCATTTGGTTAGACAGCGGAAATGGCAGCAACATGAGTTACAACTGTTTAATGGGCTGCCAGGGGATGGGTTTGGGAATGGGAATGGGAATGAGAATGAGAATGGGAGTGGTCGCAGTTCGTCGCTTTAGAGGTGGCCTGACATGTCTGCCCGGAAGATTTATGCCGCATCATAAAAGTTTAATTTATTCGATGCCATCCCGGACAACACTGGGTTCACCTTTCGTTTCCATTTATGCCAGCAGTTAACGGCACTTGCCTATTTACTAAACCGCTGTCTTCGCCAAACTCCTTTACGTGGCCGCCACGAACTTGAACTCTCCAATCCAAAAACAATATCCACCGCAAAACTGTGGTTAAAGTGTTCTTGATTTTCAAACTGATTACAAAGTTTTATTATTGATCATCGCTCAATCTTGATTTCGAGATACTTTGTATCCGTTTCTACTGTGCATTTTGGTTGTATTGCTATAATTATTGCCAAAAAGGGAGTTCCTAGCTTAGTCTTACAGCTCTTGAAAGCTTGATTATCAAATGGACAGGCATAACATTATTATTCTTAATTATGTTAATTAATGTAATAATACTGAGAATTAAAACCCGGAATTTAAACCCAAAGGTCCATAACAATAAAAGAAACTTAAGTATACATAGATGGACCAATGCGAAAAAGTTAGTGCTTTATACATATATGTCTGTAAACTTTTAAGTAGCAATAAAACAGCAATAAAACTAAAACTTTATAGTTTATTGATATTCTGACCAGAAATTATGTGAGAAAAAAATCTCATGACAGACCATAAAAGCCCAGTTTAATACCTATATAAATATATTTAATAATCCTGTTAGACTGTTATACAAACAAATATTTATATTTTTGTGATTATGGACGAATTTATAATTACTTATAAATATATTAACTACACATTTCTCTTATACAAGCTTTGCTCAGCAATGGGTAATATCAAATGTCAAAATAAAAGAAATAAGCATACATCTGAACAATTCCATTTTGAGATTAGATAAGCACAATAAGAAAATTCTTAGAAAAAGCCACTAAACAAATATTCCATTTCACTAACCAGACAATATGTAAAAATATAATTATAAAAGTGAATAACACATTTTATGTGCACATTATGAAATGAATTAGAAAATTATGAAAATAACTTTCGATTGAGCAAGAAAAACTGAAAAAATGTCGTATGCGCTACATTTCATTAATTAAAGGCCGAAAGTTAAACAAAAATACCTAAATTTCACAGTATGACTCGCAGACAAAGGTAAATACAGCAAGATAAGTTGGTAAAGTGGACAAACAGACATGCTTATATTTAAATAAAAGTATTTTCTGACTGATTAGCAAAGAAGTAACTCACTGGGGTAATTGGGGGCTAAAGTAAATACGTGACCAGTAAATATGACTCACTGAAGCAGCTGAGGAAATAATAAAGTAGGCGTACAATTGAATTGTTCAGTGATATACATGTATCTACAAGGACAATGCAGGAAAAACTAATTTAAGGATGAAACGAAAAATGGGGCATGTTGACCCAACACGCAACATTAAAGGAGACCCAAAAAAGAAAATACAAATTAAAGTACAACACAGTTAGAATTAAAGCTGTTACTAATGTAAGCATATAAATAACTAATGCTATTTTAATATCTAATACATACTCATTTTTGGGCTGCAGAAGCTTTTCAGCTAATGCCATGAGAACTTTTCATAATTTATCTAATAGTAACATAAGCTCAGGATGTTGACCAAATTAACTTTTGTTTTTATTATAATTATAATTATTCGCCATAGATACAAATATATAAATAAATATAACATTACAGTCACAGAGCTCGAACTTGTGCACATTAAAAACGGGGCCCAAACAGTATCGCAATTATTGTGACCACAAAAATAATTACATTCGTCACGGCATTATCGAATTACGCTGTCCGTGTCTATACTTTATGTATAATATAGATTTTTTTTAAAGAGATACTTTAGTATTCTCCACTTCGAGGTCGAAACATTGACAAAACTTGGTTGTTATTAATATATTCTGATGCTTAGTTTGTGACACGCACGTGTGCGAAATGTTTAAAAATTGCCTTTGCATAAATTAAACCAAGCTCGAGAGAAAGCAACAAAAATGTAATATTCAAAGTTTTCGTCTTCTTGACGGGGAGGTAGTTAAATAATTTTGAACAAAAAAACAACGCAATCAAATAAAAGTTCAAAAGTTTTCGCAACAATTTGTTATTTGACTTGATATTTGAAGTTGTTAAGAACTAAATTAAATATACTTAAACATAATAAAGTGTAATTTTAAACTTAGCAATTCGTTACAAATAGTATAAAGTTGCTAACGGTTTCTTGAAAATTATGTTGTCCAAATGAAGTCTCCATGGACGCAAGGGGACGCAAACGGAAAACTAATTAGAACTGTGTATGATTAGAAAAGCCCAAAAAAAGAGACGAGCCAAAGCAATGGCATTAAGCATACGCAGCATGTGACAAGCATATTTTGGAAATGCTCGCAATAGTTTCATAAATGCCCGTAACTTTGTACCCGTACTCGTTCTCGGTTGCAGCACGTGAGCCAAAAACGAAGCGGGCCAAAGAAAAGAAAAAGTCACAAAAGAAAATGAAATGAAAATCGATTGTTTTTGACCTCATAGGGGTATAGCACACATTTAGAGCGCTGGGGCATTAGGCGACTGTCGGCCAACGATTCTGTGTATTCGCGATTCTCAATTCTCGCTTCTCGATTCTTGATTCTTGATTCTCCGCCGGGTGCATTGCCACTAATGAAGCAAAAAACAGCAAACGCGAGAGAAACTGAAACGACACAACACGCCAGAAGGCAAAAGCGAAAAGCAAACAAACACGCCATGTTGAGTCGTCGTCGTCGCCGTCGTCGTAGGTGTCTAGTTTATTCCCAGTCCCAGAGCCAAAAGCAGGCAGACAGCTTTAATTTTATTCTCTCTTGTGTGTTTTTTTTTATATATTTTTTTCGCATTTGCTGCCTATTTACAGGCAAATGTAACACGCGAACTAAGCCCAGTAGCAGCGAGTAACAAAATGAAGTAATGCCCGCCAAAAACCAATAAATTTGCACAGCACCCATGAAAAAAGGGAAAGCGAAATGATTAAAGCTCACAGATAGTACTACTATATAGCAAAAGTTGGAACGAATTTTCGGTTAAATGAGCACAGGAGCGCTGACTCCGCCAGAGGTAATCCAAATTGACTAGTGAAGTGCGCCCAACGTGGGGCAGCTAATAGCTGCACTTAGTACCTATCGACAGCGATAAAAATAAACCGAAGCCAAAGTTACAAATTGTGTATTGTACTTGTATACGTTATTTAATCGCTAATTTGTGGCTGCGCATTGCATTATTTGAGTTGTGTGGCGCCCAACGTGGGGCATGGGGGTTCCGAAACCAGCCCTTAGCAATTGCTGCGCCACGTCAAAGGCAAAAATGCGACATTAATGCGCATAATGAGCGTCAGTCGTCGACCGGCACGGCCAACATGACAGAATAACAACTAGGCGACACGCCCACTGCGCCAAATGGAAGGTGTCGGGGGCAGGTGCGATTATAATCGATTATCCTGTGCCATAAGCGTGCACACCACCGGCAATCCAACCGTACAGAAAGTAAAGAGTTCCCAGATATCTGAAAATGCGCTCCAAATACATACAAAGACGCAGATACCCTATATAAACACCCGCAGACACACTCGAAACACTCACATACCCACACTAGGTCGCAATTTGCTCGCTTAATTTCATTAATTACTTTTTTTTTTCTTTTTTGCAAGCCAAGAGCAGAATGTATCTGCATCTGTGGCAACGAGGACAGCGTAATGTTGACAATGTTGTTGTTTTGCGTGTTGCTCTTGCAAATGTCATTTTCATTATCGTTTACATGCATTATGTGATTTGGCCATTAATTGATTGGTTAGCTCTTTGGGAGCGTTACAAATGACGCAATCGATACGAGAATGCAAATGCACACGTATCCACAATATACAGTAGACAGCACAATACGACAGACAATACACGATGAACGTCAATACATAATATAAACATTTCCCGTGCACTTAAGTTACACTTCGGCCTAATGAAAATTTGTCGCGCGTGTGTTGACTTACATACAAGTTACTGCTAAATAGCCAATTACAAAGCCGTTGGTCAAGGTCTCGGTCTACATACCTGCAATACAGGAAAAAAGATACGAGAAGCAGTTAGTTACCGTCACACACAACAATAATGCTAACAATAATTATAAAAATCAAATGCAAAATCAACTACTAACTCCACAGTGATTAGTATTTATAGTTCTTATTTATTGATGAGCCCTCATATTAAATTACCACTGTAAGATTAACACAACAAAATATGATATGTGATCTGTCTAGAAAATGCAATTCAGTTATTGGAACGATACAATAATTACTATGATGATAAGGTAAAGTGAGTCTCTAAAATACAAAGCATAATCAAATCAATTATATACAAGAACAGAAACAATCGTTGAATCCAATAATAATGATTTATCATTTATGATATAAATAATGAAATTATATTGGACAACTAATATTTATAAGTCAATAATAACGCTACTAAAAATAAACTATTACTTAGTCCACAAATTAAATCGAACCATTCCTTTATAAACTTTATAAATAAAATCATATTCACATTTAAGTCTATTGAAAACTTGATGCTACCAGTTGATTCCCCCACCTCTCGCGATGGAACTCACAAAAGCAATCACAAACTGTGCTTTTTCAATATCTTGAACAATCGACATTAAATAAGACTTAGAGCACGTTTACCCAAAATACTTTCTTAAAGTGCTGAAAACAATTTGAGGAACGCACACGCAATGTGAATATAATATGAGAGATAAATTGAGTGCGTTTACACTGGGATGACGAGACGAAGTAAAAGAGCATGGCAGAACGCCTTCAGGTAGGCAACGGCAACAAAAGACAAGAAAACGCGCTAAAAGTTAACAGCGTCGAGCACTCAGCATGGCACACAACACAGACACGCAAGCCCACGCACCTACACAAATACACCTGCTTACATACATACCTAACTACAGACAACAGGCAGTTATATTTATTTATTTATGCAAAAAGCAAATGGCAACAACACGTGCAAAATGCGCGCAAAATTTCGCCGTTCGCTGAACTTCCTTCAGAGTTTCCTTACACTGCTATATGTACGAATATCCTGTCAGTTTGACTGCACTTCGCTCCGACAGTTGGCTTCAACTGTCAGAGCATAAAACGCCAGTTCAAACTGCCAGATAAAAATTTGGCCCGTTTCATTTAACGACCGCATTCAATATCACTTGTTGGTCAGAGGCAAAACGCTTTTTCACCACGCTACTTCGGCTACTTGAGTGTAATGAAAAACAAGGAAAATTACTTTAAAATATGGTGTACAAATGAATAGCTTATGAATATTCGATTACTTTGACTACTTCTCAATTGACAATGCACATAACAAGCTGTTAACTTTCGCGGAACAGAGTTTGTAATATGAAGGTACTATGAATAAAAGAGACAAGCAAAGCAAAGCTGTGCAAAAGAATTATTTTATGAACAGACATGAATTTCATTATTGAAAGAAAAGTGCAAAAATATGTTTCATTTAAGTTTTGCAAAGGATTTCAGCTCAAGTACTACAATTTAAATTTCAAATTTGTAGCTTCTGCAATTTAAAACAAGTTCTACTCAGCAAAATGCAGATTTATGGGTTTAAATAATATTATACTTGAATATTTCCCAGAACATTCCAGACTATGCAAAATTGTTTCCTCTTTGATCACATTTCTAATTTCTTTTCTTGTGTGTTAGAAATAGCATTATTTAATATAAGCATTTCAACCCGGTTTCCATTTTAGTTACTCAAATACCCGATTTAATCCTCTTGCCCATCAAAAACTAACGCCAAGCAGAGGCAAAAATATGTACTATGTTTATCAATACGAGAACAAAACTAAATACTAAAACACACACTCGTGTGAAAGCATTGTCGTGCAATATTTGTACAACATTTTGTGAACATTGTTTATCCTTATGTTGTGTAGGGTTTTTGAACGCAACGGTTCGGTGAATACAAGTGCTACCCACAAAACACAGAATCACAAAAACAAGGGGCATGCAAAAGCAAATGCGGCAAGTTTTATGTATTTTGGCACTGGTTTGTTTCTGTTTTTCTCTCATTTTGTTTCTTGACATATCTTGTTTTGGTTTGTGATGCCATTGTGTTCAAACGTACATATGTGTGTAAGTGTTTGTGTGGGTTGTTAATCCTATCAGCAAGGATTGCGTTGGTATCTCACTGTGCAGCACAGCGAGCGAGAAGATAAAATTGCTACAAATAGTAGCAAAACCCAATGAAGTGGAAGAGAGTGCCAAGCAACCTAAGAGTTATACAAATATGTCTATAAATATTTGTTTGAATGCGCATTCCTGCTCCATTGTATTCACTTAAGCCCAATGAAATGTTATCGAATCGCATTACACAAGATGCTGCCATATGAGTATTGCCTACCAAATGCTACCAATTGGGATTCATAATTTCCATTTTTGCGTCGCTTATATCTGTGTGATGATTCACTGAATGTCAAATGCCAAGACTAATAGATTCATTTATGGATTAACACTCATTCATTATAAATTATCTTGTACCCATTTATGGGCACTTTACAGATTTATTATCGTTATTATTTAATGAATTATTTACCGCATTAATATGGTTGGCTGCTCTCTATACCACTCGCTCCAGTTAAATAACTATTATCAAGACCTTAATTGCCAACTCACGACGAGTTGCTGCTGAGTGAATTACATGAACCTATCGAATGGCAATTGGAAACAAGTGTAACGGCAAGTTGTGTGCAAGTCCGACAGAGGCACATACAAATTGAAGTGGGGCAACAAAGTTGCCTCAGGTTCAACTTCCACACACCACACTCCACACTCCACACTCCACACGCAGCAATTGCTATTTACAGTAATAGGGTAACTCATAACTAAGGCCAATAATGATGACTGCAGATCTCCAATATCATCAGAGATCTCATTTACAAGCATCGCAATCATCATACCAAGGGGCTGACCATGCGTGAGCCTCATCAGATGCATCGGGGAATTCAGAGATTGTGTGGAATAATGGCATCTCGTTGCCACTTCCATTTGCAACAACTTTGGCCAAGTACGAGTTGGTAAACAGCAAGAAGAACGTGCAGCAAAATTGCCACTTCGATCAGTTTCACAAACATTGCGGTAGTTGGAGCATTTTTTCCTATAATTTCAGTCTTTCGCAGGTTTCCCATACCACAGTTTTTTCTAGTTCCCTCATGCGGAAGAGGACTGCAACTATGCTGTGCGATGTGGGTGCAGTGTGAAAAAGATTTGACCAATAATAGGTGAGCCATTACAATAAGCACTCTCAGGGCATCAGGGAAAATGTAAAAATCATTCATTTCCAATCGAAAGAAGAGATTGTCAATGGCTTACAAATGATCTGTCAAGTTATCTTAAGTGGTACTATATTCTCTTTTACACATCTCGACACTCACACCTTTAATTAAAGTGCTGAAAGTAAATGGCTAATTGAAAATTCTTCTGTCAATTGTACTTCGTGGCTGCAACTATAAAAGACTTTTCAAATCGATGATATATCAGTAAATCGCATTTGACTTGATTAGAAGAAGAATCCAGATGGTTAAATTTTAATGTGTATGGCATGTCCAAAAGAGCTGCAATATGGCCAGAAACTGCTTAAATTAATGGCCATAAAGTGAGTTGACTAAATTAACTCATTAAGAAGAGTGGCATAATAAAGATGGGAAAGAGTTCTTAACGAGTTCATACCAACGTGCCTATGCGAGAGCTGTCAGAATATATATGTACATAGTGTATATAGTATTCTCAATGCTGACAGTAAATAGTCTGTTTCTCTGTGGAATATCTAATTAGATTAAGGAGAATAATTAACATTTCCATTTTCCGCGAAATGTTATTATTAAAGAGCTTTTTTATGGGCATAGGCAATTATTTGATGTGGATTCATTATCTTGAAATGCAGATGTGACCTCCACTTGAGAGTTGACCCCATTAAGATAGGCAGCAGCTAATCAGTTGCATGCAACTGACAATTACAACGCCTATTAATAGAAGCAATTTGCGCGTGTTTAAAAAGCATTTAAGCCATCATCTCACTTGGGGCAGAGTAATTGCTACGCCTGATTATTAAATGAAGACATTATGGCAACGCCTTCAGAGAACCGCTCCAGCTTCTACTTTAGCTCCAGCTCCAGCTCCAGCTCTACCTCCAGCTTTAGCTGTGCCCCTATATATGGCCATAAAGCCAAGTAGGAAGCAACGACGAGACTGCTGCTCATTTCATGCGCATTTAACTAATCTGTCATCTAATCCGCGTGTGCATCAGACTGTAGCCAAGGAGAGTGGCTAGCCTAGTAGGCTTTCCGACTTTGGCTCCGACACCAGCACCAAAATCAACACCAACATTAACGTAGACTTCGCCTTCTCTCTGCCTTTTGTTCTGATGCGTTTTGCCTTGAAACCCGAAGAAAAAGACAACCGGCGGCTGTTTCCTTGCAATTACATAAGTAAGTACAATAAACAATTAACTTGCTGCAATAAATTTCTGGACAAAAGGCATCTGTGTAACAGGAAATGTGATAGTGAAATTCTCTAAATTGAAATTTGTTGAAAACATTTCGCGTCTTCTCTATTCTCCCCTCTGTCTCTGTCTCTCTATGGAATTCAACGATAAACCGCAGACTTCTTGACTTTCGACTCGCAGCCTTCATTGCATTGTTTTCTGTCTCTGTGTCCATCTGTCTGTCATTCAGGCCGGCAGGCAGTCAGTCAGTTTGTTGCTCAGTCTGTTAGTTCGACCGACAGTCTGCCTTCTCTAGCTACTTTCATTTCACAGCCGAGTGCATCAGCTCCGCTCTGCTCCCTTTACGGTTGCCTCTGCTTCTCAGCATTTATCAGTTGCCATTGTGTTTGCCTATTTCCCCCAGTGAAATGTACGAGTAGCTGCGAGTTGCAACTGTGATAAGACCCCAAATTGTGGCACCACTTCAATTCAGTTTCTTTGTTGAACATACTCGGATGCCGCCCCACTGGTCAATTGTGCTAAATTGTCTTCATAATTCTCATATGCAGAAGTCGAATAGGGCTTGAAGTTGATACAAGTTAATCAACACAATTATCGATTTTAAAGTGAGAAAAGAATTCACAGTAGCTCAAGCTGTTGGGTTAATTCCGTTCGAAACCCTTTTAAAAAATACTATGACTAATAGCGTAGCGCACCTGTAATGTAAAGCTTTATAGGCAATAAATTTAAGTTAATTAACAATACTTATACCGCTTTTGGATTAAAGAACAACTGCTGAATTTATGACGCACACGCAAAAAAAAAACAAAAACAAAAATAGAAAACAATTTATCAAATTTTAATGATTAACTCTTTTTCACGATTTTCTTTGTTGTACTTTTAATATCGACGCGGCAAGGCTTTTTAATTAGTTTTATGCTGCGGCGACGAGCATAAATTAACTTAGAGGGCAAGACGCCTGGAAGACAGAGAAGTAGTAGCAGGGTGGGGCAAGCCTAGAGCTAAGGCAGCATAAAACTGGTTGAGAACAACATAAAGATGAAGATGACACTTCATTGCAATTAAGCATTGAGCCCAACTTGCCATATTGTTTGCCATACTATAAACAATTAACTCAGCACTGGCGCTGGCAATATTTTATTTATTTTATTTATCATAAATTACATCGGCCAAATGATTTACCAATTGCATCATTCAGCTAAATGGAAGTTGACGCTGATTTGCATAATGCCAAGCACTGAACAAATGATCAGCCAAAGTTCTCAATGAGCATTAACAATTAACGAACCGTTCAACAGTTTATCAGTCGAAGGTCACTGTGAGGAGGCTTCCTCATCCAATGCTGTCATTAACCGAAGACCCCAAAAAGACCTTCAAGGCTCACTAACTAAATTAACCATTTGCCTAAAATAAGTAATCGCACAAGCCATAAATTATACAATAACAAATTAAAAAAAAACTTTACAAAAATCGATGTTAACAAACATTCAAATACCCTACGAAATGGTTATTGATCGCAGACAATAAATTGTGTTTATAAATAATTTGACAAAGTGGTCAGCAATAACTACGAAAATATTTGAAGGTGAACATAAATAGCAAATTATATGCTCTCTGTGCAGAAAGCTCAGGGAGTCAAAGCCAATGGCAAAGTCAGTGGACCCGCAGTGCAATTAGGTAAGCCAAACAAAGCACAGCTGCGTAGCTGGCTGGTCAAAAGGGGGCAACAAGTGGCCAAGATAGTCAGTCAGTCAGTCAGTCAGTCAGTCAGTCATTCCGACAGTATTTTCAATAAACGTACACGCAAAAGGTAAAATAAATATGGCAAATTGAAGTGGGCAACATTAGCAGCCGGCGGCGCAGACGTCGACACTGAAAAAAAAAAGCAGAAAAAAGCTTGAACGCAATGCGCATGCGCAGCACGCAATGTCAAAGGAGAGCTACAGCCAGAGCCCCACAGCCAAAAGCAAAGCCAAGGTTGGTGTAATGTAATGTTGTTGTGTGGACGTTGTTGTTGCTATTTGCTGCTGTTGTGTTTGTTGTTGTCTCTTGAACCAGCAACGAGTACGAGCCAAGTTATGTTAGCGCCATAAATAGTTGGGTTCAACTTGAAGTGCACAGAGAACATCGTACCACCTGAGATTTAATTGCGAGTTGTAAAATTCCGTGAGGTGGGGCTAATCAAAAAATACACAAGACAGCCGAGAAGTACGCACAGAATTGTCGTAATGTTTATTAAAGGAAACTATAAAGACCTAATTATAAAGCAAAAAAAAAAGCACAATAAATACCTAGCTAGATATCAATTAATTTTCATTCGAAAAACGAAGTTGCGAAGGACCAACTGATTCGATCCAATTAGCATTATATTGAACAAGTGCAGGCCATTATTGTTATATAATTTATGTAGTACTGCTCTCCGATAATTTAGAAGACACATTTCAAAAGTGAATCACGAAGTGCAACCATTAAATGTACATTTAAAATAATTTTCTTATTCGGTTTTTTCCTCGATTAGTTGCAATCAACTTGAAAAGATGAATCAGTGCTCAATTTGATGGCCATAAAAGTACATCGCAGCAGCCGGGAACACCTGCAGAACAGACCTCAAACTTTATTTTTAATGCCAAAAGCATTTCCCAGAAGTACTTAAGTATAGATGAGCGCCACCAAACATTATTCCTCATATCAGCAATTTGATTTATTGAGGCGCAAATGCAAAGACCTTGCCAGCAGGCAGCCAGGCAGCCAGGCCGTCAAACAGACACGAGACGCGCTCAAATCGTGTTAAACATATGGCGCACTCAACTTGAGAATGTGTAGAAGCAAACTAAGGAGGCACAGGAGGAGGAGGAGGAGGAGGAGGAGGAGGAGAAGGTGCAACGTCTGGGCAACACGCGAGTACATTACGTCGATAGATAAGCGCACCAAAATGGGCTTAAAGCGACACCAGCATAAACTTTAATGAGAAAGCAACGAACACAGAAATTGTCACATTTCAGCGAAAATACATCTTTAGCCAGCGACTCTTTTTACGAGCATTAAAAGCAGACAATCACTTTAATGTATTGACGCTCAGATACCCTGGCTACTTATGAAACAAATCTAGTTTTATAGAATTAAATAAAGCATTTTAAACTCTTGTCTGCGGCAAACCATCAGTTTACCCTAGCTACCATTTCTACACATACGACGTGGAATAATACAGAAGACAAACAGGCGGAGCCTGGCAGTCAAGTGTGCTAAACAGGAAAAAGGCGGTTTGGGTCACATCTACAATGGCAAGGTGTGGAGCGAAAGAGTTGCAAGAGTGTCAGCGGAGAAGAGATGGCAGATGGTGGATGGATGAAGGAGCTTGCGATATTAAAGATCGTTTAGATAGGCACTTCGCTTCGACACGCAAAAGGCCACTTAGGCCAAAAATGTAGCATCGCTCGCGATGATATTCGACATTTAGATGGTACGGGAAGTATGATAGATTAAACACAGCCAGCTATGCGGCGCATTATCTGATGAAATTGTCGCGCGTGACAGGCGTTGCAATGCTATCGATTACCAAACAGATAGCAGCCAGACTGCAAAAGTATTTTTAAAATGCACACCCTAAATGGACACTCATTAGGCTGTCCAGCGCTCTCTGCGGGCCGTAACTCTAGTCAGGTCGCGGGGCTGGGACTTGATCTGGTCTGGTTTGGTTTTCGTCCCTATGCCCTGGCATGGGGCAATACTTATAAATAGCCAGGTATGAGTACAATGAAAAACCCATTGGACGGGGGGTCAGTCGGCAAGGCTGTCATTAATGGCGCCGCTCGTTGGCCCACAAAAGAGCTTTAAATATGTACAGCTAAGCCAAACGAGTTTTCGGTGGCTGCTGGCTCCTTCTCCTTTCTTGACCATAGAGTCTCCAAACAAGCCTTTCGGATAGCCAGTAGCCAGTAGCACACAACTTTTATGCTGCTGCTATACAAGTAGCTGGCACAAGTAAGAGAGCCAGCGAACAAAATTCACTGCAATTAACATCGAGAAGGAAAAGAAAAGAAACCACACAACGGGTGTGTCAGATGATTTCTTACTCATCCCCACGCCTATATTTTACGCCAACTCAGCTCATGATATCGTTTCCTTATTGTTTATATTTATATCTAGTAATTTGCGAAATGTCTTGTAAAATATTTCATTCACTTTAAAGCATTTTATTTGGCTTTCATTCTTGAGGTTTTCTTTGTGTGAGATCTTTTGCTCGGTTCGTTTCAAATAAATAAATATAAAAAATATACATAGTATAAGCAAAGGAAATTCCATTTCAATTTTGATATTACCAGCTATTTTTAGACAGATTTTTGGCTTAGTTCTTGTTTGAAAAGTGTAACATCACGTTGTGGTAGACGAGATTTAACAGCAAATAACTGCACGTCATTGGGACAATGGAAGCATTCAGCAAAGCGAAGCGTAAAGAACAAGAAGTAAACTGCAGTCTATAGATTTGCAGATACAAGAGGCAGGCAGATAGACAGACATGACATCCTCGAGATGCAAGCATGCGGCAAACTGCAGAGATGAAACGGCGGCAAATTGAATTTCGGTCTACTGAAATTGAATTCGTTTCATTCAATATGCAAACGTACAAGTTTCATCCATATTCAATTAAGTGTACTTACAAGCAAACAATTAGAAGCACAGATTGTGAAATATATTTCGACTATTGTAAACAGAAAACTAGGCATTTATATATGTACATGCAATCATTTTATATAGAAAGAAAAATATTCATTGTTCAAATTTCAAATGTATAATTCAAGAAGTAATTGTGCACACGCAATTTACAATTGTCTGTATACAAATAATACTGACTGTTTTTATACCCGCTACCCATAGGGTAGAAGGGTATTATAACTTAGTGCCAACAGAAAATGTATGTAACAGGCAGAAGGAGGCATCTCCGACCCCACAAAGTATATATATTCTTGATCAGTGTCAACAGCCGAGACGATATAGCCATGTCCGTCTGTCCGTCTGTCCGTCTGTCCGTCTGTCCGTCTGTATGAACACCTGGATCTCAGAGACTATAAAAGCTAGAGCTACCAAATTTGGGGACAGTACTCCTATAGGTCCTACGCAGGTCAAGTTTATTTCAAAAGTTGGATGCCACGCCCCTTTCCGCCCCCAAAAGTCTGTAAAAGCCGTAATAATAGACCTAGAGCATTGAATTTTGATATGCATAATAATATTTATATTCTCAATGATTCCTGTGAATTTGGTTGAGATCGAATGAAAAACAAGGAAGTTATTAAAGAATCAATTTTCTATGCAAAATTCACTTGCAGCTGCCCGCGCTTTGTTTGTTTAGTTGACAGTGTGACCAAAACGGTGTTGTGATTTTTACCCGCTATTTTCAAATATATACAAAAAACTAATTTTAGTATATTTGGTATATTTTTTGTTAATATATCATTTAAATTTTTTGTTTTCTCTCGAAATGGGTTGCGGGTATCATACGGTCGAGCACTCTCGACTGTAGCTTTCTTACTTGTTTCAATTATGTTTTTCGTTTAGGTGTTTTTGACAATTCTATCCCATTTGATTTGAAAGGAATACAAAAAATCGGGTTGATCGTTTGTGTCCCCAATTCAATGAAGCACATTTCCACTCCATTAAATTAAATTTCTAAATTTGTCGCCAGAATTCTTTTGCATTTCGTACAATCAAACAAAGGCAACTCAAATTATTTAATATTCGTAATTGTTACATAAGTTGCAGACGTATTTTCAGTCGCACAAAAGAAAAGCCACAATACAAGTAACAATGGTAAAATCATTGCCGTCAATTTGTTGCAACTAATTGCAAATGCCTAGGCAAACAAAAGACAGCAGCAGCAGCAAACGACCTTTACAACGAAAATCTTTTTTAATTTTTTCTTATTTTTATTTCGTTGTTGTTGTGTTTTCATCTTCAGTCTTGTGTCTTTTTCCCCTGTTGTAGTATGCAATATACAGAAATTTAATTGTGCAAACAAAAGTCGGCCAGTGCCATCTCTGGCTTTCGAGCTGCCAAGCTGCCCATTTATACAACTCGTTGGATTCTTTGGTTATAATAGTTATACGGTTAATTGCTTTTAGCCGTGTTTTGCTTGTTACCTGGTCGGTTCGTTCGCTTGGTTTGTTGGTTTCTTTTTTGTCGCTTCCTTGTCATGGCTTGGTTGAACTTTTGATCTTTCAAGGTTATGACGGCACCTTGGTAGCTTTTAGGCCATTATCTTTTTAATAACATCTTCAACAACAATTTCCAAAAAAAAGAGCTTAGCATTCACATAAGTAACAGTGTAAAAAAAGAGCAACATCACGACTTTAATTACCACGCATGGTGGCAATCATGGTTTCTTTATATTTCATTTTTTGGCGCGTTCTTGAAGATTGCGGCTGCTACTTGAAATGAACGGACATTATGCAAATATGTGGGCGTTTACCCCGTTCACGCCCACAGGCAGCTCTTAATTTTGGCCACTGCTAGCATGACGTATACTTGATAACGAAAAAAATGAAACAGGAAAAACAAAAGATAGATTGGTGAAATCGCTTACAACGAAACTAAGATACACTTCCAATTGAATTTAAATTCAAAACATTGAATATCTCATTTTTATTTGCGTTTTCTAAGAAGTGTTGAATTAAAATACAATTAGTATTCGATTCTCAATCAATTAACAACAACAGCTTTTTAGCACTTTTGCAAATGTGGTATTAAAATTAAGTTACCCATCGACGCGAGAGCATAAAAAGTCATTCAATAAACAAAATAAATAAACATAAAAGGAGAGAAAGAAATTTGCATAGCATGTGCTAAAAGAGTAAGACATGAATAAAAAAAAGAAAACGAAAGAAGGAAAACCCTCGGACAGAAAGCAAAGTTAAAGTCATGTCGAGAGAAATCTGGGCAAATGAAGTAAAGGTGTCAAGAACTTTATTGACAAGCCTCAAGCTGACTGGCAAACAAAACGTAATGATGGCAAAAAGTTTACACAATAAAACAAGAGAACAGCAGCAGCAGCAGCAACAGAAGTTGAAGGGAACCCATGCAAAAGCCCAATATCGCAGTGGGGCCCGAGCCCATGTAGGAAGCCGAGGAAAGCAAATAAAACAAAACAAACTGAAAACGTGACAGTCAGCAAGCTAGGCTAGTCCCAAAAGCAACAACAGCAGCAGTGACAACCAATCCATGATGACAAAAAACAAAAAATATTTTTGCATTGACAAATGAGCTACGTGAAAGTTTTGCACAACTTCCCAGACGAAGTGGACATTGGATCTCCCAAGCACGGACTGACTTAGCTGTCTGTCTGACAGTCTGTCTGACGTGCCACAACGTTCGGTTGCAAAATCGAAACCAAGTAATTAGCACTTATTGAGATCAAAGTCAAGTGAATCGGCAGCTCAGTAATGCGAACTAGTTTTGCTTTTCTCGTGTGGGCAGAGAGCCGAGAGGTCGACACACTTTTCGCAGTCACTGTCATTGGCAAGTAAATAGAGCAAAGCAAACAACAACAAATAAATTGTACACTCATAAAGCTGACGTTCAGCTTACATTGAGCATAATTAATGTTCACTTACCACAGGCAACGCACGGCCAAAGAGAGCGAGTGTGAACAAGCCAGACAGACAGATAGAGAGAGAGGGGGAGAAGATGAGAATAGTGGAAGAGAGGCAATTTGCGAGAAGACTCTGGCAATGCTTCAAACTAAAACTAAACTGCAATTGGTTTTTGCATGTCAAAGTGTTTCTGCTCGGGCATCTCTCTTTACTCAGCACACACAGAGACACCCTACACATGGGCATATGCGACTGTAGGAGGGTAACACAAATTATCTGCAATGCGCTCTAATTTTGTTGTAACTGCGCAATTACAATGTTGCAGATTTGTTTAAGCGCTGTAAACGTTGCGAATAGAAGATAATAATTTTATTGCGAAACGCATTTGAAGGTCATCTATGCCGCACCCATTGCTTCGGCCGTATCTTGCACTCGGTTTGTGCGCCAGAAACTCATTTGCAAGTGACGCCGACAAGCTGGGGGATGCGTGATGGCTAGTTGGGCGATGTGCGGTTGGGGTGGCGGTGGTGGTGGGAGATTGTTTGCAGTCCAATACGTTGACAGAGTCGCTGGAAAACGTGTGCCACATAATGTCACCCTCATTTGAGCAACATTGAAGCGAGTGGCAGAAGGCAAACGACGAATGGAGAAAAGCAGTGAAGCAACTTGGGGGCAACAATGGACGGTCAGTAGCTGCATGGGGCATTCATTTGCTTGCAAACGAAACGAATGTCAACGGCACGATAATTAAGGTTAATCAAAATGACAACAACGAAATGAATTGTCATAAAGTGCAAGCGATGCGATGCCCGCGAGACTGAGATTAACGAGGACATCAAGCAGAGCCACAGTCGAAGCCAAAACAAAGCCAAGCCAAGCCAAACCAAACCAAAAACGGCAACTGTCGGGATTTGGCCAAACAACTAACTAACTAAACACATCAGCTAATTGTATAACCAAATACAAGCTGGTGTTAGTAGCTTGCCTCACGTTGCCTTTTGCGGCGTTGTTTTATTTGCATAGTTGAGGAACGCGAGCAGGAGGAGGAGGAGGAGGAGGAGCACGAGGAGTTGGCGCTGACAGTTGACTTTACCACATGTTGCCTGTCAAACTGTCGGCGCCTGAAGTTTTGCACGCACAGCAGCCACTTTGCTATCCCCCTCCCCCCTCCTTCAACTCCCCTCCATATTGGCACTGTCTGTCTCTTCTCATAAATCAAAGCGCCTCGCATTGTCAGCACTAAATGAGTCATTTACCTTCTGCGCCAATTGGGGGAAAGTTAAGCGAGCTGAGAGAGAAAAAGAGAGGAAGAGACAAAGAAGCCTGTCTTTGAAGTTTCCGGCAAAAATCAAATAATGCTGCAATGCCTAATTAGAGCTCATTCAAAAGCATCCCTTGCGACAATTAAATATTTGTCGTTGAGAGGGATTGATATTTCCGCGAAAGAAGTACTTTGTAGGATTCTAAATAAACGTCTTTCATTAGCTTACCTGATTTGATTAGCAAATTGCTGCAAGAAAAAAACAAAAGTACGCAATTAATTTAAATTGCTGGATTTCTTATGAAAAATATATGTACATTTAAAGGTGAAATTAAGTGTGGGGCATTTACAGATACTCTCATCTAATTGGCTGTAAAGCAATGTAAGTTAGATTCTAAGTGCTTATCGTCGATTATCTCAGCATTTGCATGTTTTATAATTATATAAATGTTATATTAGCATCTGCAATATTATTGTAATATCCATGTTTAAATAAGCAAACCTCTTAGCATAGCCAAGTTCAAATCATGGCAAAACTCTTGTATATTTCTTATCAAGTGTTTGCAGCAGCTGATGCCACTGCAACTCCGACAATGCGTATATGCCATAAAATGGTATAAGCAACGGCTTCCACAATCCACGCATATTGCACATTGTAGAAAGCGCAGCAAAGCACAACTTCAAAGTGAGCGTTCTTTTAGCAGCATTTGCACTATTCAAAAATTAATGCGCTAAAAGAAACGTAAAACCCGTGAAGAGCTAAGCAAAGTTAAGTAGAAACAAGTAAGAAAGCTACAGTCGAGAGTGCTCGACCGTATGATACCCGCAACCCATTTCGAGAGAAAACAAAAAATTTAAATGATATATTAACAAAAAATATACCAAATATACTAAAATTAGTTTTTTGTATATATTTGAAAATAGCGGGTAAAAATCACAACACCGTTTTGGTCACACTGTCAACTAAACAAACAAAGCGCGGGCAGCTGCAAGTGAATTTTGCATAGAAAATTGATTCTTTAATAACTTCCTTGTTTTTCATTCGATCTCAACCAAATTCACAGGAATCATTGAAAATGTAAATATTATTATGCATATCAAAATTCAATGCTCTAGGTCTATTATTACGGCTTTTACAGACTTTTGGGGGCGGAAAGGGGCGTGGCATCCAACTTTTGAAATAAACTTGACCTGCGTAGGACCTATAGGAGTACTGTCCCCAAATTTGGTAGCTCTAGCTTTTATAGTCTCTGAGATCCAGGTGTTCATACAGACGGACAGACGGACAGACGGACAGACGGACATGGCTATATCGTCTCGGCTGTTGACACTGATCAAGAATATATATACTTTGTGGGGTCGGAGATGCCTCCTTCTGCCTGTTACATACATTTTCTGTTGGCACTAAGTTATAATACCCTTCTACCCTATGGGTAGCGGGTATAAAAACGCGATGCGATGAGTGCCGGCATAAATGATGCCCACAGGACATGCCCCTAGTGTTGCTTACTCTTACCTCTTGTCTTCCTTACAAGCGTAGCAAAAAGCGAGAAATGTAGGCTATACATACTAGTAGCCAAAGGCGAACAAATGAGTTGAGTACAGAAGAAAGTCCGAACAGGAATTCGTAAGAGCTAAAAAGGATGGCCAAATATATGTTTATGCTCACACTGTTATGCTGAATGTTTTAGCTAGTATTAAAGTTTGCATGTTTATTTAAATTGCACAATTTAAATGTTATTGTTGAGAACAATTTGGTTTAGTTATTTTCCTACATTTTGCTAGATATTCAAAACATTCAAACTTGGGCAAATAATAATACGCATTTGGCACTTGCGTTTTGGCAATTTAACAAAACAATAATCTCAAAAGCAAATTCTCGGTGATTTTACAGCCTTAGCAAAAATTCGACACGAATGTTTATATAGCACTTAAACGTTGATGTACATATCAAATAACAAACACAGTTTCTATCGTTGTACAAATCAAATTTTGAGCAATACACAATACAAGCTTGTGAGCAGTCTGTTATTTTGATATCTGTCACTTGAAATATAATCATTCGTCTAGAATTGCAGCTCTAAAGATTACTTATTGATGATCTGTAACATTTGATATAAATCATTGTTTCGTACAGTCAATTTACTTTACTTTTTATGTGCCGCACCGCAGCAACTTTCATCTAGCAAAGCTCCAAAATGTCCGTGCCTGTCAATATAAATAAAGCGCGCTCTAAACACTTCCGCAAGCCAAAAACTACGCCAAATGCATGCGCAGGAAGACACAAAAAAAATTAAGAAAAAACAGAGTAAGTACGAAAGGACAAAAATAACTATATATATATGTATATATACTAAATAGAATGGCAACCTGCGACGACAGATGAGGGCGCATTATTGTTGCTGTTTTAGCTGTGGTTATTGTTGTTGCCGCTTGATGCGGAAGTTTTTAAATTGTGCAGCAATTTCATTCATTCATGAGCATTTTCTTTTCCACAACTGAAAAATACTGAGCACACTCTCAGCGCCAACATGCTAGTCACAGGCTAAAGTCCTTAGCCAGAGGCAAGGCTCCCTCGGTTCGACAACGTCGACGACGATGGCGGCAGGCACAGTTCGGCAGCAGTTGCTCTGCCCTGGCATCCACTTGACTTTTCAAGTGCCATAGCACTGGGCGGAGCAAGAGGCACGGTATTTGCCTGGCAAAAGCAAACAAAGTCATTTGTTTTGGATATGGCAGCATGGCAGGACTTGGCGAGCAGCGTGGGGCTCTATAGGGTCAAGAGCAATAACGCTGAATAATAAGATTCTGCCGGAGTGACAGCAGCTAAAGTAGTGGGTGTGTGTGTGTGTGTCGGTGTGTGTGAGTGGGCGTGACAGTATTGTGTGCTTAAGCACAACAAATGCAGTGGGGAAATCACTATGAAAATGTGTTGCCAACTTGTAGTTCTTGCACCTAGTGGAAAAACAAATTCCGTAAAGCGCTTATGGACTCGTAACTTATGAGTAAGCGCCCGAAACGAGAGCAAGATCCTTCAAAAAATATGTACATATACATATATATGTATATAGTCCTAATTTATTAAGAATTTATTGCAAATTTAGAAGACTGCAATCTTTTGTTTTTACTTACACTTGAAGTATTTTATGTTTATTTGTCCTTTTGATTTGTATTCAGCATGTTTGTAGAGTGATAAAAAAATATGATGAATTCGAAGGAAATGCCCAACGAAAAAATAAAACTATATTTGAAGGGAAGTGTCATTGCTCATACAAGTTTTGTTTGTAAACTGCACTCAAGGTAATCCACATGTTATCCTCAAAGTTTCATATGTGCAATTCAGAATGCTGGGCACATTACTCTCTTTAGTCCACCCAGAGGACAACTTCCAAAATAGCAGCTGTCTCGCAGTCTGAAGACGAATGCCAAATGCGACAGTCAAACACAAATAACATACAATAAATACAATAACAAAAAGCACAACTGCAACAACCTTCAACACACACATTCATGCTGATGGGCGAGCTCATTAAATATTTAAAACTCTTGTACCGCCAAAAACAAGCGGCCCACAAAACACGTAGCCTTCCTCCAAAAATGAAAACAAAAATAAGCCAACACATACATTCAAAAAGAGTGCGGAAAAGCGAAAAGCAAAAGCATTGCAGAGCTAAGCAGAAGCAAAAAAAAATAAAGTAAAAAGCCAAAAAAAAAAGTTTGCATTTGGCCAGAAAGGAAGTTTTGTGTGCATGCCATGAAATTTCAAGCAACAAAAAGGCCTCAAGGACTGCCGCTCGCCCCCAAATGGGCGTGGCTCTGCTGTCAGCTGCTTATAAATGAGCCAGTATCTCTGTGTGTGTGTGTGAGTGGGTGAGGGGTGTTTATGGTAACGTATGCAATTTAATTAGGACTAAACTAAATTAATGGCCACGGTATTTGTTTTCGCCAACAAAACTTAAAAGGGGTTTGCTCCTTTGCGGCCGAGAGACCGAGAGCGATGAGGTCCTTTGACTTGGAAACAAATGTGGGTGTGTGTGTGTTTGTGTGTGTGTGGCGACATGTTGTTAAAAATTTGGTAAAGCCCTCGACGTCTATTAGCGACACACCAAGCAAAGGAAGAACTTGCCAAGGAAGTGTGCTACATGAATCGAGTATGTCGCTGAGTTTGGCTGCAGGAAGTGCTCATGGAAAGTATTTTGCGTTTGTCGGTTATGTCATGTAGCAAACAAGCTGTGAGCAAAAATTTGTCATAGCCCCCAAAATGTGTGCTACACTTTATGTGCGACAAAATGGAAGATGCGAGTTTGTGGGACGCTGCATGCTGCCTTTGGTTCACAGGTTCACAGCAAACTCATCTCGGTGTCAAACGAAATGTGCTCAACATTCTGCATGCCAACTCAATTTTCCATGTGAAATATGCAAGTGTGTTTTGAATTTCAATTCAATTCCACAGAGTGAAATATGCTTATGCTGAAACACTTGCGATTATCTCCAAACATGAAAACTACATTTGGCCGAAAATTCAATGAAGGGCTGAGAAATGCAAATATAATTTTTGAATCTCAGTATGGTAATTAGCTTGTGATTTGACCAAAAATTGACGTACCTAATTGATTTTAAATTACGTGCAATTACAGTCGCATTTCAGATATTAATGCTATACCTCTTGACATGAGGTTTGAATTTAGTAAGCATTAGACAAATTGAACTGAGAGCAGGCTAAACGGTCTGTTAAATTTGACATGGATATTAGCAACTAAACGAGCGTAAAATTATGCAATTATTAATAAAGTTGATTGTCATTTAAATGCTGTCAATAAAACGTAATTAAAAGTACATCCAAATGATGCGGAATGTAGATTGGCATTGCCATCGTCACGACGTTGCCATTGGCATTGGGAATGCGAATGCCAAGAGGATGAGGGTAGGGCGTCCTATACATATTAGATGGCTTGGCTGGGGATGGGTGGTGTCATATTACGTTGACTGTTTGTTCTGCATACAAGGAACGTTTCGAAATGCCACAAGCTGCTCTTGATGTTGCTGTTGTTGTTACTGCGTGAAATGAGGCAAATGTTTCAAGTAAATGATATTAAATGTTATTCATACGACGTGTGAGCCCAACATGAGGGCGCTTACAAAGTCATTTACAGCATTTCCGGTTCCGCATCCTGCGGTGCTTAAATTTTATCAGAATTTGCGTCTTACTGAACCTAATGAAATTGTGAGCAGCTGCAAAGTAAACCTGATGTGGTAATTACGGACGCCACGAAAACAAAATTCTATCCTTAAAGATGGTTAAAGATTATGCAGTAACACAATAGAAATATCACATATCCCTTGCAATTCATTGACCATCAGAGCCCGTTCAATTAGTATTATTAGTTCAAAAATTGATACTTAGGCTAATGGATTTGTTATTGGCTTTCCAATTAATTAGCAAATGTATTCTAATTGAAAGCCCATAAATTGCACTATGGAAACGTTATAATATTTGTATTAATTAAGGGAATTGAATCCATTTGCAACATAATATTTATTTTAAGTTTATTATAAACAATAACAATGGAAATGTTTGCAAAAAATATAAAAAAAATCATATTTGTTATGCCATTAATCAAGCATCAGAAAAAAAGTTCATAATTGTAGCTGGCATTTAACAAAATGTTTTGTAACGAAAATTTTGTTTTTTAAATTTTTTACGATATTGTTTATGATAATATTAAATAGGTTAAGTCTGCAGTGTTGTTTGCAAAAGGAAATAAATAATATAAGTTCTGCTGCTTAAAATAATAATCAATATCTGAATATATTGTTAATTTTGTAACTAAGTTGATTACCCATGCAAAGAATAAATGCAGATTCATTTGAACTCATTAAATTTGAGATATGCCAATTTAATTATCCAATCCGTTGACATTTAAAATTTATGGCAAACATGCAGGGCTCTCAACTGTGAAAGCTGCAAGTTATAATTTATGCATGGTAATTAAACTAAAAATAATATGTAATTACAAGCGTGCAAACAAGCATAAATTCAAAGGCCAAACAATCAACGGTCTTGTATATGCGACCAACAACCAACAAGATGAGAGGGGAATTTGACACACAAGACAAATTGAAGGACATTCACAGCAACTGACAGGACATATGTAATGGAATGCTCTGTCTGTTTCAGTAGCTTTTGTCACTTCGGCCTGCTTTTCATTTAGTTCCACGTTTATTCGTTTTCATTGTACAAATATTTAACATGAAATTACATGAATATTTCAAGTCGTTCCCATGGGTTGCATTTTTGAAATGGGTGAGTTTCCGCTCAACTTATGTGCGTATGTTTGTTTTGAGAGTCAAAGACATAAATTTCTAGGTAAATATGTATAAATGTTTGAAAAGGGCAGTTCAATAATAAATCAGGAATATAAATTGCGCAACAAAACAAGCCATGATATAATTTTCCCTTCTAAAAACTCTTTAAATGTTTAAGCAATGTTAGAAAGTTGCAAAAACTTTTCAATAATAATAAATAAGATTTATTGTTAACTTTTTCATAAAAAGTTCATTCTGTTCCCGCTCGTAATGTGTTAACAAAATACTCATCTGACATAGCTGCTTGAATTAAATTCTTAATATAATGGAATTTATCAATGAATTTCAAATTGAATTTTTATTTTCTCTTTTTTATGCATACTTGACTGCATCTATACATTAACTCCCTGCCGTATATCGACAAATATCAAATTTCTTTCAAATGAATATCGAGTTGCTTGTCCTGCTTCAAACTTGGATTGCAAAATTGCTAGATGGTAATATTGATTTAATATTTAAAACATGTTTAAATATATCAAGAATTTCATGTTGTTTATATAACTTATCTAGCAACCCTCCGTCTATGATATGTGACTCGATTGCTCCATTAATTTTAATAGCATTTTATTTTATCATTTATTAAATATAAGATTTAGCTTTCGTAGTAGAATACAATCGATTTACTTTTAGTCCTTTGGTATATGAATAAATGTAATCCTTTAGGTTCATACTGGCACTTTCACTGCTCTGCACACTTTAATCTGTTCTACTCTTAGTTGGCTTTATGAAAACGAAAAACAACTGAAAATATAGTTTTCACCGACAGCTGTGTCAATTACCATAAAAATTGAAACTCTAGCTTGCTGACAGCATTCAGCAATTCATATACGAAGAATGATATATGCATGCACGATATATTAAAAACAGACAATTTGTTTTGACATGAATAAAAATTGGGAAAAACACAATGCAGAGAATAATGGAAAATGCAATTGACTTTTGTCAAAACATTTGCAAATCAACACAGAAATGTGCTGAATTATTAATTGTTGATTGCAAATAGAATAGACAGCATTCCCTCGTTATCTGACTCTCTTTCTTTATCAGTCTATATGTATATCTTTTGTCATCGTGCCTTTTGCGTTTTTCTTCATTTAAATTCCATCCTTTCATTTTGTTTTGCGTCAGCTTTAAGACGTTTATGACAGCTGCTGATGTTGTTGTTAGTTTTATGGTAATTGTTGTTCCTGTTTGGTGCCCAAAACTTTCAGCATCTTTCGTTATTGTTATTGTTGTTGCTGTTGGTGTAGCTATTATTTTGTGCATCCCTAAACAAGTCGAACTAACAAAGTTTGTCGTGTCATAAAAAGGAACTATGTGCGACAGTTGTTCAGACAACACGGCCAATAACACCTCCAACAAAGGAACCAAACAACAACTAAATCAACCCTACGTCTAAATAAATTCAGGTGTAATCATGTGTAAATCCTTAAAGTTTATTCCCAGCAATTTCCTTTTGTCCCACAGCTTCTCTTTATGAAAAACACGTAAAGTACATGAGAATAAATATACGAATATCCGGTAAAACGATGCGGAAGTCGAAGAAGCAGCAGCACAACAAGAACAAGGTGCGAATGCTGCTGGCTGGCTGGGGCAAATGCTCATAAAAGGTTTTGATTAGAAAATATGAACCCAGTGTGAAAATAAGGGATTTGTCTTTAATACGATTTTGAGCAGCTTACAAGAAGGGCATACAAAGTATACCCGAGTCAAATTAAAAGAATTTCCTGCACACAAAACACCTTTGAGTGAACCTCATGTTTATATGCTGCATTTAAGTCAAATGGCTGAAGTTATTTTTTAGTGCCTAGTTTAAGGTTTAGCGTGGGCTTTAAAGTAGCGCCTCGTTATAAGGACAACATCGACAGTAGCTGCCAATAACACATAAAATATTTGGCATAAAATAACGTGCAGACCAGCGAGCACACAGTAGACGAGCGATGCAGCAACCCAGACACTTGCAGCTCGAGCACGTGGCATGCCCCAAAGGCAATACAGGTAAAATAGTAAATGTGGCGCTCGAGCGAACGCCGTGCACAATGTAAAATTTATTAGTTTTTGGCAAAAGGGCGAGGGCAACATACAGCAATAACAACAGCAAACAGCAAACAGCAGCTGCAACAAAACAGAGCCAACAACTGCAGGCAAATCGCAATTTTGTTGCCTACTTTTTTGTTGCATTGTGGCACGACTTGAGCCCAATAAAAAAACCCAAAACGGCAGCCTAGATTTGAGCATGCATATATTGAGCAGAGCATTGTGTGGCAAGATAGCGAAGAGTCCAATTCTCGTACTCGTATCTTTAAATGCCAGGCCGACCGCAATGCAACTGTTTACCTCGCGGCCATTTCAAGCTCTTTTTATACCCGCTACCCATAGGGTAGAAGGGTATTATGACTTAGTGCCAACAGGAAATGTATGTAACAGGCAGAAGGAGGCATCTCCGACCCCATAAAGTATATATATTCTTGATCAGTGTCAACAGCCGAGACGATATAGCCATGTCCGTCTGTCCGTCTGTCCGTCTGTCCGTCTGTCCGTCTGTCTGTCTGTATGAACACCTGGATCTCAGAGACTATAAGACATAGAGACACCAAATTTGGCAAAAAGGTTCCTTCATACCCTACGCAGATCAAGTTTATTTCAAAAGTTGGATGCCACGCCCCCTTCGCCCACAATAAGCATTTATCTAGAAAAAGTCAAGTTTTTTTTATGTAAATCGCGTATAACTCCAAAAGTTCTTTGTGTAATGATGTGTAATTTGGTAAGCCATCTGCGCTTGACACTCTTAATATACCCTGTAATTTTGGTGAAAATCGGATAAGTAGAACAAAAGTTATTCGCGAAATTATTTATCAAAATTGTTGTTCCCAATGCATATGGACGTTTTAAGTGTGTGATTGACCTAGAGATATCAAATTTGGTGACAGTATTCGTGTAGGTCTTACGCAGATCAAGTTTATTTTAGATTTTTGCCACGCCCCTTTCCGCCCCCGAAAACTGTAAAAGCCGTAATAATGAACCTAGAGAATTGAATTTTGGTATGCACAATAATAATTATATTCTCAATGATTCCTGTGAATTTGGTTGAGATCGAGTTAAAAACAAGGAAGTTATTAATGAATCAATTTTATATGCAAAATTCACTTGCAGCTGCTCGCGCTTTGTTTGTTTAGTTGACAGTGTGACCATGTCGGTGTTGTGGATTTCTTCCCGCTATTTTCAAATATATACAAAACACAAGTTTCAGTATATTTTTGGTATATTTGTTGTTAAAATATCATTAAAATTTTTTTTGTTTTCTCGAAATGGGTTGCGGGTATCATACGGTCGAGCACTCTCGACTGTAGCTTTCTTACTTGTTTTTTGTGCGCCACGTCTTGTTCTCTTTTATGTATGTTTTGGCAACTGCAACTGCAACAGCAGCAGTTGGCCATAAAAGCAAAACGATCTGTGGGCAGCCACTGTGGAGCGTAAGCCTTGCCACAATTTTGACTAATTCATGCCACATTGTTTGTGACCTTAATTAAAAAGTCTTTTCAGATCCCAACTTCCAACCCGAGGTGGCCCAGCAAACTGTGTATTCTATCGATTAGGCAAACTATTCCCATCATGGCAGCTGTGTTTACTTATTACTCACAGGGTGTTGAACGCACAAAGTTATTTGCTGGTACTCGATGGCAAGTAGCTTACCTGCAATAAAAAGAGAGTAGATAAATATTTAGTTTAATAGTCGTATTACTCGTTCATAAAATATTATGGCAATCATTGGGATTTTATTGCAAATTGTGAATAGAATAATCTTACTTGAGTGCCAACTCTATGTTTATAGCATTAAAAAGAAGCACTCCCGTTTTTATCATTATTTGCACATGTCTGATGAATGCTCCGCTCTTTGGGGCTTAATTTAATGTGTGACGAAGACATGCAAATAACGTAATTTTCATTAAATGCGACAATAAATCGACTGGACAACAGCATACAAAAACGAGCAGAAGTGTTCCCTCGGGCTGGACAACGATGCGTATGCTCAACTAATTGAATGAAACTCATACGACTCAAATAGAGAGTGAGAGACTGAACAGAGAGTCGTAGATAGTGCCACGCCCCGGTTGGACAAATAACTTGGGCAAATACAAACGCCAAAGGAAATTGAATTGTCAAATGAGGTTGGCTGTCTGGTCAACCGCTTGTCGTTCGCCATTTGCCACAGGCCGAGCTAATTAAAATTTGCATAATTAATCAACTTTTTCGGGAGAGACCCGGCAAAAAGAAATAAAAGATGAACAGAGAATTAAACCAGAGCCGAACGGAAGCCCAAAGCCACCAAAGCGGAAGTGCCTACTAAGTGAAACGCTTTACAAAAGTGCACTTAAAATTGCATTTGAAATTAATTGAATTTTCAACCAGCGGAATGGGCGACTCACAACGACAACGACAGCTGCAATATTAATAAGCTGCTCTCTTGGGTGTGCGTATGTGTGTGGGAGTGTAGTGGAAAAACAGCCTGACACTGCCAAGAAAATGCAGCACAGCAGGAAGGATTTCACGCTCCGCAACTCCTTCCAAAGGCTCAAGCTACATACGGCTTCACACAATGCAATCAACGTGTTCATGATACACATTTAATGTGTGAATAAGAGCTGAGCCAAAAAGTATCAATGGCAACCGAATACCCTGCAATTATTGGAGGAACACAAATACGAAACCAGATGGCCAAATTCATGTTAATGAGTGGACTCGAATTAAGATCTGCATTGTTATCATTTAAGACGTATTTTTTTTAAATATTTATGAATTAAATTAATACCACTTTTGACAAGCAAACGTGCTTTAGGACTTCAGTGAGAGTATTATAAGTTTAAATTTTCACTGCATTCCAAATGCCCATTAAGAGGAAAAGAGTATATATGTATTTAGGTTGGGAAGTTGCAGGAGTGAAGAAAGTTTAACTTCCAGCTGGGTGTAACTTGGAAAGAAATTGAGGACAATTTGAGCGACTCATTAAGTGGCTTGTTGAGGCCTTGGCACAGGGCGTGGCATTTTTAATTGCAGATGTCGCTGTTGGCATCCAAGTGGACATTATGTGAACACTTTAGCTTTATGGGAGACATCTAAACGAATACCATTTCATAAAAATGATGCGAGTACGACACGACTACTGTTTCTGTACAATTGCCGCAACCTTATCAGAATCGAAAGTGAACTGACCAATCTTATCAATCGCTAATCATGCATTTCCGGCTTATATCAAACTAACCTTGCACAATGAAAACTATAGCAACAAATTCATAAATGCGGTAGGCAATCAGCTAAATAAACCGATAAATGAGTGGAATTTTTCGGAATTCACTTTGGATTACTCAATTTGTCAAAAAACCCAGACAGCGTGACGAAAAACCCATGGAAAAAAGCATGATGATATGCTTTTCATAGAAATTAGATTAAAAAAAAAGTTAAATTTAATAGTATAATGCTGACATTGTAAAAGTCCACCAAAACACCAATTAAGATTGAAACAGATTGACATCTACAAGTTGTTAACAATTCCTTACAATTGTTTTTTAGCTTACCAAGTTCTAGCTGCTATCAACACTTTCGATTAAATCAATCGGAATTCAATTGACAGGTTAGTCGAGCACTGATAACGAAACACAGACAAGATTAAGTTTTTAATATCTGAACGTCTATTTATATATATACATGGAACCCAAAGAAAAGTGAAACTTCTCAAGTGGTAAGTAGCAGATAACTAAGTAGAGGACTATCGCGTAATAATCATGTCTGCTGGAGATAATGACCGCACAATTCCGTATCAGCGTGTCGTCGACAAAAGTAGCTGCAAAGTAGTATAATTACAATTGAAGGTGCGTGGAATTGTGGGGATTGTGAATGGTGTTAAGCTGGCAACTCTTAAACAGTTACAATGTTGTTCTAAGAATTCGAGCTAAACTTTATAACTTCCCTGTACAATCAAAACATATCTAGTCAAGCAAATGCTGGTTAGATAAGTAATATTGTTTCCATCCAATCTTGCCAGCTAAACACACTTTAGTACTTAATTGCTCTGGAGTAGATTTCCATCACAATCTAAAGTTCCCTCGCCGTTAGATAAAGCAACTAGAAAAGGTGATTCATATCGTCTGATGGCTCGCATTAATCATAGCATGGCAATTTTATAGATTAAGTCGAGCAGCATTTGAGCCAATATTCGCAGTGTCGCAATGTATCCAACAGATGCGGCAGTGAAAGCGCATTTGTATCTCAGCTGCTGACACTTGATTTATAGCTCCAACAATGCGTTCTCAATGTCTGTCATAAAACAGAATGAGAAAAACCCAAGCACAACAATTTCAATTAACATTCACGTGGCCCCTTTATATAGATACATTTTATGGGCTTAAGATAATGATGATAGTCGTATGATTCACAGTTGCCTTTTAAGGTCATTCGATTGATAATGACATTTATCAACATTGACTGTTTATTTTTAAATTTAAGCCAACTCCCAACATTGAGTTGCAGCCAAGTAACGGCAGGTAAGTAAACTCTGGTAGATTCCCAATATAAATAATAAGAAAACAAACGCGCTTGTCATACAAATATTTAATTAAAAGTCAAGCGAGGAAAAGAGTCAAACCTTTGCACAAAAGTCACGAATAATATAACGCGACACCTTGTTGACAAAAACGTAACGAAGCACATAAAATTGCAACGAAATAAAAATAAAAGTAACAACTATAAATAATAACAATAATCCGACACACAATGAGTCTAGCAACTGAGTCGAACAATGCCATAATATCGTACAGTTTAGACAGACACTCGATGAGCCAACGCACCTTAAGAAGACATTGCGGACTAATATTTGATTATGATAAAGTGTTTTCAAGGATGATAAGGTGTAGCAAAGCATTGATAATTTATTGCTCGATATAAATGTATAGATTTGTTTTATAAAATTCGATAAGCATTAATAGTCATTGACAAATTGTTTGTTATAAATAGTTATTTATTTTGGTGGCGCTAATTTTACATGGGGCTTATTCATATTTAATGATCTATTTTTGGCAACACCCTAATGCATTTACTTGCATATTTATGGGCTATGACGCTCAGTTTTGTGCGGTATAACCTTGGGTATAATTATGGAGTGCATGAGCGCACTTAAACAAGAGCCAAAAAACAGCAGCAGCATAATAAAATTTACAGTAAAACCTCCATTTACATAGTAAATACAAATATAATGAATAGTTTTAAATCATTAGCAGTCACTCATTATAATGAATGAATTAATAATGATTATTTATGGGCTTATAAACACCCAATTTACAACAAGTTTTATTTTAAGCAGCGGCCAGTTAATTTGGGGTCTACTGTAATAACAAGTATTTGGCGTGAAATGATTGCAAACAGTTTTTGCTTGCACAAATTCAAGATGTGAATGCTGCATAAAGTTGTTAAACAATGACGGCTACCTGGGCACATCATACATACATTCGTACTCAAAAAAGGTTAAGATACATATGTCAAATGAATACTTGAGTATTCAAGTGCAGCTCTTAGCGGAGATTCAGTGAATTATTAGAACTCACACTGAGTAATTCATGCAGAGGCATCGAATGACTGGCAAATAATGGCAAAAACATGAAAGTAAATAAAAGAGACTTAAGACTGCGTGTTAAATGCGGTATACGACTGACAAACATACCCTATATTTTTATTAAAATTTAAAATGGATCTTGAGATGTTATTCAGAGTTATTTTAATAATATTTTGGAAATATTGCAAATCATTTCTAACTGTTATCTGTTGTGTACAATTTTATTATTTTTTTAATATGTTTATCATATTCAAGCTCATTATCTGTTTTTTATTACAGAGTATGGGAATCGAAAATAATAAACGCTTAGAGCTCGCAAGTATAAGTATGCAAATTTGACTAAATGACAAAACAAATTGCACTCACGCACGCGCCCGAAGCGTCAATCTGTCAAAGGCGACAGCATTTACAGTTACTCAGGCAAAGATCAACAAGCCGACAGTCGACAGCCGACACAACCTCAACGAACGAGTACAGGGCCATAAATATGACAGAGAGAGAGGGAAAGACTGACAATCAGTCAGAGTGATGCACAGCACAGCCCAGCATTTTGTTTGACAAATTGAGTACGAATACAAAGGAAACACCGCCTTAAGTAGGCGCTCAAGTATCTACGAAGATATGCATAAATTTATTCACCTATGGAACGGGGGGGATGAGCAGCAACATAATTTGCATACGTCTCTAAAATATCGTACATAGAAAGAGCTAATTTTATCAATTTCATTAGCATATAATTTAGCCAAAAACCCAAAATAGGCCAAAAGAATTATTGCATAAATTACATGGCTGAATTTTTAATTAAAGGCACAGCACAGAGTAGAACAGCAATCACTAAAGATAGCCAACGCATCGAGTAAAATTGGATGGGAAATGCCACTGCTTTTACTTGGAGAATTTTCAACCCTGTGACATACATAAATATTCGGGGAGAACTTAATTATGTATTTCAGATACTTAAATTATAACACAGACAAGTTAATATTCATGTATTACAACTACTTTGGCGAATATTTTCAGTGAAAGTTAAGTTTCAGTCGAATAAATTAAAGCTGTCCATATCACGAATTACAGCAGCTGTTTAATTACTGTATCATGCATCAATCGGTAGTTGCATTTTCAAGTATTGTGTATTACCCTCTGGACCATTTCTCCCCACCCTAATATCCACTGATGTTGCGGCTTCATCTGAAGCTGCAAAGTCTGTCGACTTTCTGAGACACGCCACATACTATATTGGCCGTATAATGCTGAAGCTACCTGAGTTTGGTTAGCACTTAATTAACTACATTTTACGTCACGTTAAGCACATTAAGTCTTATCAAAAGATTGAAACCTATCGCCCATGCAAACGCACACAAGCACATAGCCGGCATAGATCCATTGAAAGGAATGAAGAAAATACAAAACGTCAATGAAAGTAGAGTAAAAGCGATGGCAAAGAAATGCCAAAGACACTTGTGAGTTATGTCAAACGCAATGAAAAGGAAAACGATAGACAACGATGAGCATAATGACAAAATGATGATGAGGAAGCTAAAACGAAACTTGACACAAAGGTGACACATACATATCACGAGCTCACACGCACACAACTCAACTCGAAACTCGAATTACAAACTGTCAAAAAATGACTACGCAGAAATGTGAACAATCTTTAAGGAACGGAATGGGATTGGCAATGGAGATGAGACGATTCGCTCCGCTCAAATGCAGACTCCAATTGCCCCCCACTGTCGGCCCAAACGCTTATTGATGACTTTGGATACGCTTTGGAATCGCCGAAAAATAACTTTCCTTCGTAACTCACAGGGGAGAATGATAATCCAATGCAGATCAATCGACGCAGAGTTACCCTGCAAATAACTTCACAATATACTCGTATGCAGGCTCATACTCACTTCAATATTTCTTATTTTAAAACACAATTTTATTTTATTTGAATATCAGAAGTTTCTTTCAATTTATTAAAAGTAAAATGTAATTCAGAAAATTTTGTCCAAATTTGTGAAAGTTACAGCGATATCCCCGAAGCAAAAGTGAATAAAATATGACAAGCTGACGCTATCACTGCGCGCAATCGAGTGCAAATGAGTCAAAAAAAAAAAGAGAAAACATATTTATATTATATATGGGACGTATACATAACATCCAAGTGGGTGGCTCCATTTTGGTGGGAGTTTCTTCGCTAATTTTTTATCTGCGGCTAATCTGCGACAGTGGGCGTAACGCAAACAACCTTAGAAACCAACCGCCAACAGATTGTTATTATTGTCGTCACATTTCCGACACAATGTTGGTAAATAGCAAAATTAATATAAATAAAGAAAAAACAAAAAGAAAAACAAAATGGCGTCGCGATGTCAGATTAGCGTTGAAACTGATGGCCTGTTACGTGCAATTGGCGGTCTCATTTGGAGCAATGTCCTCGCTGGTTAATAAAACTGACAACCCTGACAAGCCTCAAGACAGTTTTATTAAATCTAAATAAATTATGTGTTTTTCAATTTATTTGTTGAAAATGACGCCTGGAATTACTAGATTCAATTTGACTTAAAATTCAGCTAGAGCCGTAGTAAATAAATACAAATTCTTACGGCACTTCTTTATTCGTGCTTTGATGGCCGCATTGAATAAAATTCCTTTTAAAAAATCTGAAATTCAGACCAAAGTTTCTCAGATGCCTGATTGAGCTCCAGGGAAGTTTGCACCAATCTTTGTGGCGCATATCTCATGTTACACAATTGATTCGGCAGAGTTAATTAGTTGAAGTTCGTTAAGAAAAAATATCCCAAAGTTTCTGCTTAACTTTCAGAAGTATTCAAAAAGCCTTAACCTGTAAATTTGCCCAATTAAATGGAAAATTTAAGTGCCAATCTAAAACTTTATATGCAGGCAAAACGAATAATGAAAGAGAAAAGGCATGTAATGCGAATGCTCTTTGGTTCACTTCTCACCTTTGTGCACCTGCATGAATTTTGCATTGTCTGGCCTTAAAATAAATGGTAGCAACCACATTTGAAGTTTGTGTCTGTAACTGTTGTCAACGGCACCCCGAACAACAGAAACCACTCAAATTGTTTGGCCATAATCCACTGAAATGAGATAGCAGCACATTAAATCGTTTTGTCTATTCTCAATCCCACAGATATCTCTTCTCTGTTGCTCTTTGATTCCTCTCTCGTTCTGTCTCTGTTTTGCAATCTCGTTCTCTATCTGGCTGCTGTCTGAATGGCGAAGCAATAAATTGATTTATGATGTCTGCCGCATTTTTAAGCGCCAAAAGTTATGCAACAAAACGAAGGGAAAATGTTTTGCCGCCTCCTGTAAAATTGTGTGGCAAGTGGCCGCAAAATGTTGTCATATTTGCAACCAACCAAGCAGCAACTGCTGCTGCTTTTTCCAATGGGCGTGGCCCATTCCAAAGTAGCCGACTGTGAAATGCAACGCGGCATGTGGATATGTCAACTTGCTGAACCTGAAATTCTCTCTCATTTCCGAGTCGGAATTTTCGGTATCGTTTGGGGTCACGCCCTGTGCTATGGCCATCATTTTTTATTAACAATCATAATTCATATTTATTAATGTGCTCAATTTGTTTTTAATGATATTATGTGCAGCTTCCTCCCACCTTTTGCTTCTCTTCTTCTGTGTTGTTAAGGAGGCGGGATGGTGTTAAGCAGCTGCAGACTGGGCCCTGATTTACGGTTGGGCTTGAGCTCGTAAATATTTTGCAGTGGCTGACACCAGGTAAAAATACGGAAACAAATATATGTGCATATGTTTCTAACAATTTGGAGGCATTGTGTGTTTACACATCTGATAATGAAGCATGTTCCATAGAGGTTATAAATAACTACGGCCATATTTCGTCTCAGTCGAAAGCTAAGTAAAGCATTCATAAATCTAAGATGCTCGCACTCCTCTGGAATTTATTATTAGCATTATTTGTATTATCTTTGCTTCAGTTTTTAAAAAATCAATAGGCATTGCACAGAAAAAAGAAAACAACTGAAATGTGTTTATTATTGTGAAACATTTGCACAACAAAGTTCAGAACAAAGAAGACCAATAATAAAAATTGTTGAAAAAAATGTATACTCATATTTTAACCATAAGCTGTAAACATTGTTTACATTAATTCGACCATTTTTATATTAAAAATATTTGTCTATCTTCAACAACAATTTGAGTAAGCAATAATTGGATTTGTGCGCAATTTTTCTCATTTTTGCAATTTTCAATTCCCATTACTTGTTTTTATACTTGTCTGTTTTTCTCATTTTTCGGCAAAAATACATTTATAAACTCTCTCTCCTTTCATTCATAGGTCATTTCCAAACACAATAATCCGCATTTGCTTTCAACCAATTTCCAATCATTACTGTTGAAAAGCATAGGAAGAAAACCTCAAAAATGAAAAGGGAAAAACGACAGGGAGAGCGGGGGAAAAGCGCTCAATTACTAAGATGTTGAAAGCAACTGAAAAAGCAGGATCAAATCAAGAAAAACCCAAACCAGCAAAACTACAAGGACAACAATGGGCTGCAAAGGAATACAATACGCTTGGACCGAAACAAGCAACATGGTCATGAAAGCTTCGACCAAATGACTTGACCAGAAACAAATACAACAACCGAACTTGGAAGTCAAACACGCAAAAAAGACGAAATGATTAAGAGGCAGCCACAACAACAACCAGACAAAGTACCCTTAGTATGGGTATGTGAGTTGCAGGATAATGTGGCAACTAAGTCGGGATAAGGAAAAGCTTGTGCAAATCCTCACAGAATTGTCAAACTAAAGGACATTTCAATTAAGCAGCATTAGAAATAGAGCTTCGAGTTTTTCTTAAAAGTAGTTGCTAAAATGTTATTAAATTTGTTTTGCCATTTTAGCCAGCATACGATAAATGAATTCTTAATTTTAATTTTCTCCCATCTTCAAACATTATATATTCATTCAAATTTTGTTGTTTGCATTTTTGGTACCAGTATTTCTTTATTTACAAATAAATTTCACAATCTAATTTGAGCCAAAGAGCAGTTGCTCACATCCTGTTCCTCGGACTAAAATAGAACAAAGTTAAATGGCATAGAAGCCAGCGAAAAGTTTATTTTAAGCCAAATGGGAAAAATGAATGGAATTTAAGTAGATAAGTCGATGGGAGTGCGTGCTTTAGAATTTGGCTGTTTTGACGAAAACATAAAGTGTGCCTGCATTTTAAAGTTAGTTGAAGCGCACTAAGTCGTGAAAAAGTGTGGCCATACCTCTGGTAGTTATTGTTCTCATGGCTACCGCTTTTGATTATGCGTTGGCCACTTTTGGCAGCAAACTCATTAAAAGTTGAACAAAGCTCCCCCCCTGCCAAATGATGTCGACATGTGTGGGGGCAGTTGAAGTCATACAGAAAATTGCCAAGGTTACGCTTCCCCTACTTGCGAGTTCATCCATATTTTTGGGGCTGCGCAGCATATGCTGCAGTTGTTGCTGTTTAGTGCTCCATCCACAGGACAGACAATATGACAGCAAATTAAAAACGAGCTGCAACCAACACGAAACTAAGCGAAATAACGTTCAGAAAAGTGAAAAGCGGAAAGTGAAAGACGCTCAAGAAGTCGTCGACAATGCGGAAATGAAAATAAATGTGCATGTGTAAGTTGCGAGTTGGTTCTAGCTTTTGTTTCCTGCGCGACGAAAATGGTTAAGAAAACTGCAGTCCCCAGAGAAAACAACAACTACAACAACAATAACATCTCCATAAACAAAAAAGATGCAAAAACTTTTCAGCTGCGCGCAAAAACTTATTCGCCAGTCCTATAGCGTTGTTTTTGTTGTGGCCGTTCTTTGTTGTTCTTGTTTTAATTTATGCCCATGAGAGGACGCCTGACGAAAGTCCTACAAACTGTTTCATATATGCATTGTAGGTGCTGCTAAAGCTGCTTAAAAGGATTAGCATGCAGCAGGCTGAGAGTCCTTGACCAAAATGTATACAGTAAAAAGCCTTGCGAATTGGGACGCTGCGAAGAAGTTACGACTCGCACAAATAATACTTAATTCCAACAAAAAGTATGTAAAATAAAAACTGCAAACCGATTCGATTTTGGTGCTTTTTTTTCTATGTACTATATAATATCTACGAACTTTATCTGAAGCAATTGCATATTAAATACTGTTAAAATGAATTGGAGTTAAAAACTCTAAAAGTCGTGAGCTGGAGTTTGTTCATGTCATTGAAAAGCAATAAAAGCCAAATCTAATTTTGTTTTTATAACATATATAAAAATTTGTATTTATTTTATTTTGATTTCGAATTTTACCAAGCGGCCTTTTAAGAAAACTCGAATCTTTAAACACTGTTGAGTGAGTCTGGACAGTGAATTTAATATGTAAGGAAAATCAGAGAATCCAATATGATTGAGTGTAAACTATGCATAAATAATATGCCGCCAAATGGCATTTATCAACTGAGTAATCAAAGTATTTCATAGGCCACAGCTGATGATATTTGCAGTAACTCTTAAGAAATTGCATTGCAATTTGCAGACTCATCAATAAGAGCCACAATCCGGTTCAAAACCACAGGCTGAACTATCGATTTGAATAGCCACAAAAACCCCACATAGTTCCTTCCGATAAATATCTAGAGAGTGCTTTCGTGTATGTGTGTGAGTGAGAGTGTGTGTGTGTTTAAGTAAAAGCTTTTAAGTAATCAACAAACTGAAAAACGCGCATGCAGCTGAAAATTATAATGTATTTTGCACTAATTCATTTAAAAGGATGCTCAGCCTTAGCCTCAAACTTGGCCAAGGCAATCATGTGTTCTAGTATGTGTTTAAGAGTGTGTTTGTGTGTCTGTGTGTGCGTGTGTGTGTGTGTCAGAGAGGCTGCCAGAGTGAGAGAACAAGTGTGTGCTACTCTAGTGCTGCTTGTGGTTTTGCTTCTTGGCCTTGTGCCTTGCGCCTCAGCGTACGAAGCGCTCAGTCGAGCTGCCCCTCGCCTCCTCTGGTTTCATCCATGAAATGAGCGGCCCGAGCCGATGTCGAGAGTGAGCGTCTGTTAGTGCTACTGCTCAGCTGTGCCTCTTGGCCAGATACTCTGAGAGACTGCATTGATGTTGGATAGATGCCAAAAACAGTAGTGAGCAAGTGGCAAGTAGCACGTGCTTTGGGCCAATGCAGCTAACGATTTATAATTAAATTTTCTGAACTCAACTCGGCCTATAAAAGTGCTTGTATAGGCTGTTAGAGCCTGGACTCTAGACCGTCTTCAAAGTTGAAATGCAATTACAATAACAGCAACAACAAGAACAAATGACCGTCTGGAAGTTCTGAGTCTGCCCGTTTGCATAACAATTAGCCACTTGAGCCTGAGCTCCCTAACTCTTAGACACTTTAACCGATGATTTGTGCAAATGCTTTTGACGTCGGCACTGCGCTTTGTCTGAGTTAACCATTCAAGTCCCGTCTCAGACTTGTTCATTTACATATTAATTACAACAAAGCACGCCATTGTTGTTCTTGCTGTTGGGCTTCGCGTGGTTGTTGTAGCCAGAGTGCCAGCAAGATTAATTGTGGCTCGCGAATCCTAAAAGTAGACTACGCTTTTTTTGTGTTAGACATTCGCTAAGTGTTTTGCCTAGCAGCTTGTTGACTGCCATTGAAATTGGCTTTGTTATAATCAGGCTGTGCCGTAATCAATGACAGCTTGTGGCTAATCAATATGCCAATGAGTGGCAACAAATTATCACACAGATTGATAGATACTTAGATAATAGCGGACGTGGATGGATAGATCGATAGATAACGAGTAAGATAAATGATTCAATCTATAGGCAGATGAGCATGCATCACATAAAATATGTTGCTCAATTAACTTACTGCTAATTCCCAATTAAATACTTGTGTCAAGGTATGCATTAATTGAGAGCTGGATAGATTGACACGTCGATAGATAAGAGCTTAGATAGATGATTTAATTAGCGGACCCATATACATAGTTCAATTAATGGGATACTAACCATTGCTATATTAAAATAATTTACAATTCTACTGTCTTAACGTAGAAATCGACTAATTTTCTTCATTTTAGCTCATCATATCCTGTACCCATAAAAATATATATAAAAAGATTTTTTTTAATCAATTTTAATTTGCATTGCTTATTTATGAACAGTTTCCAGAACAACTCACTACAAACAAAATGTGAATTATAGAACATAAAGTGTAATTAAAACTAATGATTCAATTAATAATTTTGTTCAAAATGCTTTATATCAGCTAAAAGTCAATGTATTTTATATGCATCTCCGCTTAGTGGGAAAATTAGGAAGAATTGTCTCATTTTTCCGGCAGTGATTAACTCAATTACCTTTTTATTTTTCATGATTGGTTGTTTGTTTATCTGAAATGCCCCAAAACCACTTAGCAATATATTTATAGCTAAACATTTTTTACAAAGCGACTAACATTCAGTTGAAGTCCATTTAGCTGTGAAATATTGTTATCACTTCAGTTCGTTAGACATTTTTATCTATTTATATTTATTGAAAACACGACAAAATTGCGCTATTTGCCAAAGCTATGCCATAAACAACAATTTCATTTGATAACAAATAAAATAAAAATAATAAATTAAAATAACAAATAGTTGCGAGTTGACTTTGCTTACCTTATCCAAAATGTAATGCAATGAGCCTAACCTGGCTGCTTTTATAGCCTTGTCTGCAAACGATAAGAAAGAAGCATTCTATGAGACATTGCAGGAATACATAAGAAAATTACTCACAAAGTTGCAAATTGGGCAAAATTGCTTTACTCAATCGAATTAAAGGGCTTCAAATGCATATTTAACTTTATCTCAAAGTTTTCCCTGAATCGTTTTCAATAGAACGTCAATTAAAAGAAACATTGCTACAACGTTAGGTAATGATAAATTACTATTTATTTCCGAAAAAATGGTTCAACAATGTATCATTCATTAAAAATTAATAACGAAGAACAGATAACTTGCTTGCTAAGAAGAAATTTAAATCTTTTACAAATTGGCAACTTCTACATTTTTTGTATAAAAATCCTTGAGATTTAACTAATTCAATCTACCTAAAACAATTTGCAGACATTTTTATATTTCGCTTTCAATTTGAGATGGGAAAACTATGGTAATTAACATAATGCAGCAACTTGTTCGACAAACGAAAGCTTAGCCAAGTTGCTAAGTCCGTCCAAAAAAAGAAAGGAAGACAATCCGCATATTCTGGTGTCATTACCGTAATGACTTTTGAACAAACTACGTGACATAGAAAACTTTATCGACGAATTCACCATAAACATAATTAGCAAGGTCTGTCGATGTGGGAGGAACTCAAACTAAACTGCGAAACTGCGAAACTACGAAACTGTGGAACCGAGTAACTGATGCAGAACAAGTGCAATCCGGCAAACTAGTAAACTGGCCAAATCCCAGCTGTAGGCAAGACAACGGAAGTCAATTTGTATGGTTCGTTGATTTTTGTGTGAATATTGCAATTTAGAATGAGCTTTGAAGGATGTTATGGGTTAGCAAACAGCACAGAGAATGAGCGAGAGAATGAAGATGGAAGATGCAGATAAGTATAAAAAGGTGTATGCCTCTCTAAAGTGTTAAACAAAAATTTTAGACACTTGAGTTTTTCAGGTCTGAGAACTTTTTGCCTCAACATTGTTATACGTTAAGAACACTAATGTTTAATTTAAAATAAGTGATTTTACGATAAGATAATTTAATTCTTGAGCCTGGAAATCAATTAGTCTAATTGTTTATCTGGGTACATGTCTTAATTTGTATGAAAGTAAATTTGTAATGCAGTAATTCTTTACCTTCTATTAATTAATCAAGCCAGCGTACCTCAATATCAAACTAATTTTATAAACTCTTTACAAAATTTGAAAAATAATTGTTAAAAATAAAATGGTATCAGTTGCAATAATAATAATAATAATAATTTGCATATATAGTACTTGTTTTACATAATACCCCCCACTTTCAGCACAAAAATTGCATTATATATTTATCAATATAAGAGTTAATGAGCCAACTAAATTTGAAAATTAAATTACAAATAATATTATTTGACACCAAATTAACAGTACAATAGAAGACGGCTTTACAATTTTCGAATTTAAATGCAGAAAGCGCTCAGCGGAACGAAACGATACCCCGGCGATTGTTCTAATGACCAAATGAAAGCAGATTTATCTATATCTTATTATTATATTCACAATACGCATTTGTTGTTGCGTTTTTACAGTAGCCGACGGGGTAATAACAATAAAAACGAAAAAAAAAAAAGGAACGCGGGTATAAATAATAACTCGATGCCCCAGAGGGCAGATAAAAATCGTTAAGCGGTTCGAACAATGGAAGTGGCTTTTAAATTTCAGAAAAATTAGTCGGCGTGGGGAATATTTAACATGATTTCATTAATTGACGATTCGCTTGGGTTATTGAACCACACACACGGCAGGAAAACGAACAGTTAAGAAGAATTGGCGTTTGATGTGTGGTTGAAGATCGTGAATTCAAAAGGTACAAGCTACATATGCTAATTTTGAGGCATAAAACCGATGGAAAGAACATTGAGACAAGATTCAGATGAATTTACGAGAGTTTAGTCGTTATTTATAGAAAGCTTACGAAGAGTTGACAAATGAAGGATTTGGTAAGCACAAAAACATGTCCAATAAAATTAAAGATGTCATATAAAAGCGCCAAAATAGCGATAAGCCAAAGTCGATGATGAATCTTTAAGGTTTGCTTTTCAAAAGAGCGGCGAAAAGTTGAAAAATCGTTGTTAAATTCGATGTTAAATATTTATATTAATCTAAAAGCCTCTTGAAAATGAATAGCGTTTAAATATTAATTAATTTACTGAACTTCCTCCAAAAGTCTTTTCAGTATTTTACTTCCGCCTACTAAAATAAATTTGTTAAGAGTTTGTATAGAACGTTCTTGAGTCTAATAGAACACAAACAGTCACGAAATATTCATATTACTGGGAACAGGAGAGAAAAACAAACTTTCGGAACTGTTCCGCATAATTATTAGGTCAGACGCAGGAGAATGTTCTCGCTTTAATGCGGCGTTGAAATGCACACATAAAACTCCATATGAATCACCCTCGAAAACACCCTCTCCAAGTCCGGCTCTAGCGCTGCTCTGTTCTCTCAAGCTTCCCATTTCAATTCAATCAACCATAAACAGGAGCCCTCGCCTCAGGTGCTTGTCATGCGGACAACATGGACTTGCCACCTCATAACCACGCCCCTCCGCAAGGTGTCAGCACATCACACGCGTTGCCAGCGACCCACCTGTGACGACCCGGCCCACGGACGGTTGCGTGCCTAATTGTTAGACAACAAGCAAAAACATTTTTGCCTGCCTTGTGGTTACCATGACAGTTGCCGACTTCGAGACCGGGCTAAAGAACTCGTAAGACAACCATGGCTCCAAAGGCGCCAAAGGCAATCCAAGCTTATGTGACTTAAAAGTCCTTAGGGTAAAGTAAATAATGTTAAACAAATTAAATGCAACTTTCAAAATCTTGTGGCAAAAGAAAAAACCAAGTGTTAGCGATACATTGAATCTTCCAACACTCTGTAATGTTGAATACATTTTTGAATTAATTGAATTTTTAAATAATTATGGAATATATCATAAATTTCTAAAGCAATATTAAAACAAATAACTAGTATATTTGGCGCACAACGTTATATTAGAATTAATGCTGAAGGCGTATAAAAATTCCCAATAAAAAAATACTTTTCTATAGAAGAATACACTCACAATTATAACAGATTTTTTAAAACGATTAAAACACAAATCGAAGAGTTGTTACATAGCTAAAGTATATTTATTTATATATTATATATTTAACTATAAATGTTAGTAGAATGTATGGGTATCGGAAGGACATGGTTAAAAAACATACATATTAATGAGTATATAGCAAATTTTGTTTGAAGAGAACTTTTAAGTAATTGACATATTTATCACAATTTTGAGACTCATATATTTTCGTGAACTTAAATAAACTTTCCGTTTATTTATTTTTATTAAAGACCGTGTCTAAAAGCTACGGTCAATAAATACTGTTAGCTTAGACTGGAGAGAAATCTGAACGCAATTTCTGCGCATTGAAACGTAAGTAAATAAAAATCATTTCAAATTCCTTAAGAAGCCAGCAAAGTGTAAAAAAATATATGTATATACAATTTTATATTTCTTATATAAAATAAGCGGAAAAAGGCAACATAAATTGTGTTGATGACTGACCAAGCAGGACCATCGAAGCAGCAAAGCAGCCATTTCCATAAGCCAACACCAACCTCAACACCAACCCCAACCCCAACACCAATTTAAACAACACACTCACACACACATAGATGGCGGTGCTGTCCGAGTTTAACTTTTACAAATGGACGAGTTTGAGTTAGGAAAGTGTAAGGAAAGGAAATGAAACCAAACGAATCGAGACGAAACGAACGAACGAAACGAAAAGAAAAACAAAATGCACAAAATGCTTATTTGCGGTTAACCACAAAACTGTAAACTAATACCAGACCAGAAGCTTGTTGTCATAAGGCCAACAGCAGGGAGGCACTTGTCTACAGTAGGAGGTTGGGCCAGGGGAGGGTTGTCGACCCTTGCTGACAGCTGATTTTAAACTTCTTGAAGTTGACTTGGTTTACATTTGAGGTCGACGTCAGACTGATTAATTCAAGTGTAAATTGCATTGTATTTTCCTTGTTTTTTTTTTCTTGCATTCAAGAATTTTACTTATAATTAATTGTGCCAAGGTTAAATTCCCTTTGGTTTCACTTTTAGGTTTGGGCTTGGGTTTGGTTATGGGCTGGGATTTTGCCACGACTTTGATCGATGAACGTGCCTGGGTTCGTTAATTACATTGAAGGCTTTATATGTCGTTTGATTGGGTTTTGTTCATGGCACGAAAAGTGAAGTTCATTATCAAAGGGCATGGGCTTCATCAAAAGTTTCAGCTAGTGAAAATTTGTTAACGAAATGAAAAGTTGTCCCCAATTAGCACACGAGACGTTTAGCATAATTAATGAGTTGACATGCTAATATACCCTGTAAATATCGCTGAAACATGAAAACTCGCGACAAATTAGAGAGAGTCAAAGATGTGTGCATAATATGTACTTCCTTCCGCTTTCGAAGTCCTTCTTTTGAACCTTTACGCACTTGAAATCACAGCAAAATACAAATGTAATTTTTAAAAGTTCTTCAATTGCTTAAACTCTTTCAACCGAACCTTTTTTTTTGATAAGCCGCTTCAAATTCCAAGCATTGCAAAAGCGTTCATTAAAAATAAGAAATAAAAAACATCAGACAACGCAAAACTCGAAATACAAAATTCGAAATTAATGCGGCAGTTAAAATTTTCAGACAGCTGGGGGGAAAAAAGTAACAAAAAAAAGTTACTCAGCATTTGACCTGCTGAACCCTGACATGGCACGCGCCCCCCTTCGGCTACTTGCCGGCGAAGTAGTTGTTGTTGTTGCCATGACGCCTTTGCACAAAAAAATTATGTATAAATGTTGTATACATATATGTATAGTATACGTTGCATATAGTATGTACAATAATGTATGTCTATTTGTTTGTCTGCCTCAAAAGTAACCAGGCAACTTTTGGTCTTTGGGTCACGCGGGGAATTCATTCTCTCTATGGATCGTCTGTCTATTTAATTAATTGCAGCGTTAACGCGACTGCCATTTGCAGCTGAACAATTAATTTAAATAAACTATGCAAAACGTTGATTTGCTCAGACAATGCTCGCCTCTGAAATATGGAATACAATCATTTATTTGATATCTCATTCGCGCCTCTAACTTAACTCAGATATATAACATGTGTGCTAAGACGCGAAAAGACAAACTAGACAATTAGAGCTATTTAGTCGTGCAAATAAACTACAGAAGTGTGCAGTAAATATTTAAAAACAAAATATTCATAAGCGGTATAACAATACGAAAACAAACAGTTTGTCAAGCAAAAGAAAGCCAATAAAGAACTCAAGCTGAACTAATTAAATACAGACATTATTTTTTTGAATAAATAAGATAAATAGTCAATACTACGAATACTGGATCCCAAAAATCTTTTGTCTTGCAATTGTTTTTATAACTATTTTGCAGATCTGTTGAATGTGTATTCAACTTTTGTACTCAACTCAAAGAAGTTTAAATATTGCTATTAGTAAATTAAATGCAGACATTGATTTATTAAATACACACATTATTATTTTAATAATTAAGGTACAACATTTACGCAGACAAACAAATAGACCATGCTACAAATGCTAGATCCCAACTTTGTTTTGTCTTGCAAGTGTTTTTATAACTATTTTGCAGATCTGTTTAATGTGTATTCAACTTTTGTACTCAACTCAAAGAAGTTTAAATATTGCCTTGAAGAAGTGGCACGCTTCAGAAAAGTTTTACTATGAAATGTTTTCAAAACTACTGTTTACACACATATTGAGTCATGTGCTCGTAGTCATGGTTTTAGTAAATGGTGACTTCCGTTGGGCATTCGCTGTATTTTTATCAGCAAACAAACTGTGGAATTATGTCAGGCTTATCGGCCGTACAAAGCAACCACTGCAATACGTAGTACGTTCTTCCCTAAAGCAGCTTCCTCTGTCTGTCCGCTGTCCACTCAGAGGCTGCGACAGCTTATCAGTTGAGCTCCTTTCTCTGCGGGGCACATCTCATTGGCATTCACGTGCAAAGCAAATATTTTCATATCATCGCCGACACTTGATAAAACAGTTATACGATTGGCTGTGTCTATTACGTAAGTGCTTAGTAAATATATTGAGTACATAGTATATATTAAGCCACTTTAATTACCGTTGGTTTGTTTCGAATTAGACAAAAGAGTGTATTATTGTTCTTTAATATCTTGGAGAATACAATGTTGCCAACAGGTTTCTTAACGGTTTTTAAAACGTGGTACCTTGCACACTGGCATGGTAAATAGCCACTCTGATGCAGTAATTAAATGTTTAAAAATACTTTAAAACTACCTGTTAAACAAATGTCTAAAACAACCGAATGTAAACAAATAAACAATCTTTTCGACGAAACTGTTGACACATTGTTTTCTCATACACAAATTTCTGTATATACATATATTTTATTTCGTGGAGCATCAGTTTCTATTTTTAAGTGCCCACGCATAAAATTAAATTATATGTTAGCTATGCGAGCGTAAATTTGTTTGACAATTTTAAATGTTTGACACACGAATTGGATGTTGTTTCTTTTATGGGGCATTAATCAACTTATTAAATACTAATCAATCTGTTAACAAATACGCGAAATAAGTAGAGACTAGACAAATAAGTGCCTATTAAATATGAATTTGAAAAAAATAAATTCGGGGGGAGCCATTAGTTAATTTTAATGCCTATAACGTGTAGAATTTAAGCCAAAAATCAATGAAAAACTAAGATTTAGATATACTAATTGTGGCGAAGTTATATTAAATTTAAGAACAATTTTTTAATTTTGCCATAAACGATTTTGAAAGCTTAGTGACTTAGAAAATATAATATATATTAAAGCATTGTTAACTCAGCAGCAGCCCAGTCCGCAGTAAATTTTGCGAGCATTGCAGTCCATGTTAATCAACGCAACGAGTTTTCCACCCAGCAGGAGGGGAATTATAAGCATAGAAAATCCATTGTAAAGAACTTGTTAACGCTGCAGTAAACAAGGCGATGGGAGCAACGCAAAAAATGTGTCTATAAAGCCATTACATATATTCATAATCTTTGTTGATAATAGTAAACAAGTTAATATTAACGACTCCGTTCGGAACACAGCGTGCAATCGATTGCAGAAAACAGGAAAACTCCTAATTGTGTTATATGCAGTTTAAAGAGCAACGAATTTGCAATCAGAAATATATTTCCAATATTGAATAATTATTTATGCCATGAAGCTTATTGCATAGAATAGCAAATATTCTCTGCTCAATTATCTGTTTTGTCTACCCCATTTTTTTAGCATAAAAAACTCGTTATCATTATTAAGAGATTAGATGTTAGTATACAGTCATGGAAAAAATAATAGAAACGCATTTTCTCGTTTTTTTTCAACTTTAAATTTGTATGTCAGAATCTAATCTTGAGTTTAATTTTTAATTTTTTCTTAAACATACATAAATATATCAGTCTTCAATAATTAGTAACAAAAAGATCAATTTTTGACTTTACTTAATTAAAACATTTAATTGAAATTAAATTTTTGATTTTCAGCCTGGAAAAAAAAATAGAAAATAGAAAATTCAAAATAAAATGTATTAATACAGAAATGTTAATATACTTTACAACTTTAGGTAAGTCCTATCATTAAATTTGGCCATTTAGGTGTAAAGAGAAAAAAAAAACTTAGACTTAGAGAAGAAGGCCAAACTATGACTCAAATTATAGAGCTAATGGAGTGTTACACAAAAAATATGTTTTCTGCAATCCACTTCATAGAAAAATCAGAGAAACGGGGCCGGAAGCGAGCAACTTCCGAAAAATTTTACAAGGGGGTTATATGAAAATCGAAAAAGGAACCGATCCTTTCATCAAAGGACTATACAAATTTGATGAAAACGATAGTAACTAGTCGTTCTATACGTATTAGGCTTGTTAAGCGAAATTTTAATGCTAAACAAAGTTTTTTTTTTTTGTTTTTAAAGAAAACAATTTTTTAGCAAAACACGTCAACGCTTCTATTATTTTTTCCAAGCCGAAAATCAAAATTGAATTTTAATTAAATATATATTATATTATTGAAGACTGATATATTTATGTTAAAAAAAAATCAATTAGTTGAACTACAAATTGGATTCTGAACTAAAAATATTGAAGAAACTGAGCAAATGTGTTTCTATTATATTTTCCATGACTGTATGTGAGTGATATTTTTGTTTGCCATACAAAACTTTTTATCATTGTTAATAGATTAGATTTACGCAGCAAAACCCGAATTTAGCAAATGTGCAGGTAATTTCAACGGTTGTGCTCAGGGTGAACGCTCTCGAAAAAAAACTTATCGGTGTCACATATTGGATAAGAATCAATAATATATTTGAAAACAATTAAAACCGAACGTCACATTTATTATTTTAATTTATTTATTATCATTTAATTCGCATTTCACTAGTATAGACTTTTTAAAGAACTGATTACTGGCTGTTTGATTAAATGAAATGGTGACTTCTAATCGAATCTAATTATCGAAGTCTCACAATTTTAGTGCAAATTTAATATTAACAATTTCGGCAACTACTAAATTTGTTTTAATATAAGATTGTATGAAGATTCTTAATAAGATTTGAATAGTATTTTCCAGATTTGATTCTTTAACATTAGATTATTACTTGTAACTTTTTTAAATCAATATATCAATTACATGGTATTATCAATACACAAACTTTGCACTAATTTGTACAGGATAAATTCAATAATTTTTGTTTCTATATAAATGTATGTATATTCAAATTAATATACCCACTTTGCAGTCTAAAATTTATACCGGGTAAATTCCATAATTTACGAACAGATTAATTTTTTTAAAACTCCGTTGAAGTACGTATGTATAATAAATATGCATATGTAACATATAATAGGAATATTCTTTTAATGCGAAACTATTCGAATCAATATACCCTCTTTGATGTCTCTAATTTATACCGGGTATTACAAAACTAAATCCAATATCAATAGTGTGGGCAAACCCGTAAATTAAATTGCTGTTTTTGCTGTTGTAGTAAGTACTTACACACACACACACACATGTGTATGTAGATATATCAATAAAAAGCCGGGCAACGAGCAAAAAAAGGAAATTAATATGAAAAGAAAGACGCAAATTACGAGCACAAACAACCACAACAACAACGGCCAGCAAATGGCAGCGGTAAAGCGATGAAAAAGTGTGTTTAAAATACTTTTTAAAATATATAAAACTTACATCACATTCACAATTGACAATTCACAATTCACATTCACTACAAAAATAACAGCAGCAGCCACAACAACAACAGTGGCAGTCGAAGCAACAACAACAGCGAATGCAATTTGGCAGCGGCTGCTGTAACAGTATATTCAGTGTTGTTGTTGTTGAAATTTGATTTCTTTTGATTTTGCTTTTGTTTGATATTTTGCTTCCTTCTTTTTATTTTGTGTGTCTCTTCTTTATTTTTTTTTTGGGTGAAAATAAAAGAAATTTTGTGTAGAAAACGCGCGGCCCAAATTGAGCAGACGATCGTTGTCGCTACTGTTATTGTTGTTGTTGTTGCTGTTGATTGTTGTTGCTTTTATTATAGTTGAGGCTGCTGCGGGCCTCATGAATGAATTGCGCGATTAAAAACACAAAAGGCGTGATGCGTTGTGCAGCAACAACAACAACAACAGCTACTTTATAACGAAACGAGTTTTGTGGCTTTGGCTTTGAAAAAAACGATAAGCGCAGAATGTAGGCGAACGGAAAAGAAACGAAGTTAGGCTTTACAATTTTAACACTAAAATGCTAAAACGAGCCCAAGAAAATAACAACAACAACAAATGCTACACACATGCACAGGCATGTTTACGCACACACACACACATGGGGACCAACACATACTCTCACACAAGTGCAAGGCAGACAGCTGATTTTTGGCAGCAACTACGAAAAAATGCTTCTTGCTCTCTGCCTTCCAACTTAGAATTGTTGTTTTATTTAGGTGACGCGCACACACACAAGCACACACGCACGCAACTCACAGACGACACACTTGCACACACACATTCAAAGGCTGGCCGCACGCCTCAAATGTTACACTTGTTTTTATTACTGTGATTGCAATTTGCCTTATGCATTTGACTCTGTGTGGGCAGCAATTATGAATTTACCCGTTGCTTTTAACTGTTACACACCTTGCACTGACACTGTTTGGCACGCTTTCTTATGTTTATTATGCTTTTAAGTGTTATTTTGCGAAAATCTCATTGTTAGTTTCCAATTTCTGGTTGGAACTTCTAATTGGCACGCGCGTAACCACCCGCACGGTTGAAAATTTCTTCATAGACTGCTAACAGCAAACTGTTAGCGTGCGCATTTTGCATTAACAGAGCTGCTGATGCTTTCAACAGTATGGTATTTGGTATTTTTTAGCGCCACTGTTAGTTAACATACAGATTTAGAGCTTAACAGCTGACTAACAAGCAGCCAACAACTTATAAGCTGATTAAAGTTTAAAAAAACTAATTTTATTACGTATTATTATAGAGTTGGTGAAACTGATATAACTTTCATTTAAATTATATTTAATTTAAACAAATTAGCTTAATTACATTTCAATTTAAATGCCGGTTTCATTGCAGACTGACTGCAGTGTTGCCACCCTTTGGGTATTAATTGCCATTCACACAAAGTGTTATTTGAATTTTCTTTTAATTATTTAAATTAACCCGCATAAACAACAATAATCGAGTCCACATGTTTGTTTGCTTTAGTGCAAAAGCTGGGTGCCAAAGTTGCTTCACAGTTTAGCAACTTGTTTTCATACAGCAATAGGAAGAAAATACTACGCTTAACCCGACAATTACAACATCAATCAAATGGCCTTAAATTCCTCAGTGTCTAATTGAACATAATAACAGCTGCCAAGCAGCCACGCAGCCAAGTAGCCAAGCAGTCTCCAACTCTAATTCCGATTGCAAGTTCATGTTGGTGTACATATGTATGTATCATTAGTCGACCGACCCGTCAAACTCTGGCTGTGTGGTCAGTTCATCCTGCAAGCAATCAATCAATCGCTCAACAAACTTTTCGCAACTTAACATTTCAATCGCATGCCAACGTTGCTGCTCTTGGCATGCAAATTTCCAGTGCCAAGAACTGAGAGCTGGTGACGATAATGATGACTGGTTCTGGTTAGCGAGACATCGAGCCATAAAACAAAATTGATATGGAGATGGAAGTGGATATGCATATTTACTAACACCAGCTGGACAGGCGCAGAGAGGCCTCTTTGTTGAGCATCTTCAATCTTGTTTAAGCCGTCCAAACATAAGAGTTCAGTTGGCTCATAAGCAGTTTCTTGTGGCAATTTATGTGGATTCAACTTAAAGGCAAAACAATTGTTTTCAATTGCACAACAATTATCTCATGTTAAGCGCCAGAAGCTCCCAAGCACCAAAAAACGGTCCGGAAATTCAATTAAAGGCATTTTCTGCCAGACACCTGCTGGCAATTAATAAGCCCAGAAGACATACAATAAAAACAAAGATGGAAAATTGAGTGTATCATGCCGAAGACCTTATTCACTGACAAGTTAAAGTTTGAGCTTCGAAATGAAGCTTTGCATTATCTTAGTACAATTCAATTAAAAAATCATTTTCTTGCGAATTCTTTTTTCTCTTTGTTTTACTTTTAAAAATTTGTTGAAATTTTTATTATTAACCTTTTTCAAAGACTTACCTATAATTTAAAATCTGTTTAAAAAAATAATGTCAAAACATAACAAAAACAACAATTTTTTCAAAAAGCCAATTAATTTTAAAAATAAATACATTTTCTTAGTTTACACAAAATTATTTGCTATTTTGTAATTATTTAATTTTACAATTACATTTTAAATACATAAATTCAGGATTATGACACCTGAGAGTGTCTGGAATTTCATCATAGGAAATTCGCAATCAATGCCATTATGTGTGTCTCCTTCGTGCTCTTCGTTGCTTCACGGTGAGCTTGTTGAAGTGAATGCGATGGCAGGAGTTTATTTTTAGATGCATCTCCTAAAAGTAGGCAACAGTTTTACAGTTCAACGAAATCCCAAGGAAATAACACACGGACAATTCCCATTCGCATTCAACCCCCACACGGACAGGCGACATATTGTATTATGTCGAAACGGAAATTAAATTTTATTCTGCCTTTTGGTCACTCCAGAAGATTTGCTTGCCTGCCTGCGTGCCGACACAATGCTTGTTAATGTGCGTAAAAATGGAATTTCCGCATGTCGTTACACAACACTGCGTTCTTCCACCTCCCAAAGAAGCTTAATGAAATACAGTGGAAACTCCCTGTCTCGAAGTATTCCCTGACCTGCCCACAATCATTGCCATTCACTGCATACATTTGGAATAAAATGTTTTACATTCAAAGTAAATTTAAAATGAATTTCAACGCGTTGCTAAGCAAGCTTTAAAAATTTAAGTGAATTTTAGAATCAATATGAAATAATTTAAATTGTCAATGTTACTAATCCCAACCATCAAAATTTATGTACGACGTGTGCTCTTGTTATGGGTAAGCTAAAGATCATAGGGTTCGGTTGATGGTCAAGCCAAGAAATTGCGATTTTGCGATGACGTTTCTCAGCACAAAATCGAAAGCTGACATTAACTCGCTTAATTCAGTGGAGCGTGAAGAGAATGCAAGAAATTTAGATTCCATCAAAAGCCTAGATGATGTCTATAAGACCTATAAACCTATGCATCCAACGATCACCTGGTTTGAATCATCCAGTACGTCTACTTTAAAAGCCGCTTCATCCACCGGAGAATGCAATGATCTACAAGAATCTCTAGCCAAAAACAATATATTCCAACATCGCACTGCTGATAATGAGACATGGTTAACATATAAAGCTACTGCTCCTCGTACACCTCCTTCTCCCGATAATCCATCACAGCTTCAGTTCACAAATTATATAAATGAAAACCATTTTGCAGATGCTTATAAAGAGGATGTGTAAGTTGTGTTGGACGATAATATTTGGATAACTGAACTATATTCTTTACAGCACTCAAATCCGCATTACTTCCGGCGAGGTGGAAAAAACATCGCAGAATGGCGAGAACCATCTGTCCAATAATTCCATGGAGCCGCAATGTAAGTCTAAGGGAGGAAATATCACTTTATAGCAGTTATATAAGCTGTGTACAAGATATGTTTTAATTATATACATATTTGATGTTTTTCTTCCTAATTGATGTACCAAAAACTCAAGTTTTAATCTTAGGAATTAGATATAATTTAAAATGTGTTTTAAGTATAAATCTATTATTATTTATTTTATATTATTTTTCCTGAAGGCTCTTGCAACTTGGCTCCAAATCAAATGGGAAATGCAATGCAGTTTATGCAGCCAGGAAACAGCCGGCAGACGATGATCGCCAGCGATTACTATGCCCAGCAGATGGCCATGCAGTTGTCTAATCCAATAGTGAGCTATGGGGGATACGGACAGCCGCAGTTCCTGACAGGTTTACAGGGTGGTCTGTCACCGGAGGATTACTACAACTACGCCCAGTTGCAGCAGCACCTGCAGAACGTGCATAGCGTTGGGCAGTACCAGGGTATGCAGGGTATGCATGGCACGCATGGTATGCAATCAATGCAGGCTATGCAAGGCATGCAGGGTATGCAGGGTATGCAGGGTATGCAATGTGTGCAAGGGATGCATGGTATGCAAGGCATGCAGAGTTTGCCAGCCATGCAGGGTATGCAATCTGTGCACGGTATTCAAGGAATGCAGGGTATTTCAGCCATGCAGGATACGCCTGCTATGCAGAGGAACTTCTTAGTACCAAGGCCACTCCATGGCCAATATAATTTATTCCCGAGCATGGAAGGCGGAAATGAATGCAAATGCAGTGCAGCTGAGGCATCAGTCGACATAGCAGCAGACCCTTGTGAACGCAGCGGCGATGACACTAACTACAGTGGACACATTGAAGAGACCAACGATAACTTGAGCTGCTCCGATAACTACCCCGTCAAGACGAAGCCGAAGAGCACCGCGGATGGTGATGGCAGTGGTCCAAGGATACGAGTCGGCCCAGCCGTTCGACCGAGTGGCAGCTGTTCGAGTGGCAGCTGCAATTCCTGCCCCATCCATCGAAGTGTTTCGAGGAGACCTTCTCAGGAGACCATCGTTTGCAGCACACCTTCTCAGGAGGGCGCCACCTACGCTGCAGAGCGACCACAAATCTATCCTAAGATGGGCGGCAGCTTTGAAGTGCCCGAGTTCGTGGGAACGACGCCCCAGTGTCGTGTCGGACGGAGTGGGCCACAAACAAGCAGATTCAACTTTTTGGAAATCAATCCCTGCAGAAATATGTGCTGTGAAAGGCCTCAGTCAATGCCATCGCCTGGCAGTGTCATGTGCTCTCCCATGCCACCGCCACAAGCCATGTCCTGTTGCTCTTCCATGCCACCGCCAGCCATGTCCTGTTGCTCTCCCATGCCACCGCCACAAGCCATGTCCAGTTGCTCTTCCATGCCACAGCCATCCTGCTGCCCAGCTCCACCGCCAAGAAGCTATCAAATGCCTTTTGCTCCGCCCAGCGGTCAATCGTCATGCTGCTCGCCCACGCCCGAGACCTGCGCCTGCTCCGGCAACTGCCTCGATATCGAGTGCTTTCTGCAGAAGATGCGTGCTGTCCAGCAACAACAACAGCAACATCAACAATGCTATGCCGCAACGTCAGATCATTGTCCCGACGATAGATTCCAGAAACACACTGTCTACACTGCGGACTATCGGCCATTTTGTGGACCAGGCAACTGCTTTAATCATTTCCCCAATTCCTGCGGTGGGTAAGTTCCACCTTTGCAGTTCCAGTTGCTGCTGCATTTAATTCAATCGCAATCCAATTAGCTGTCCTCCACTTTGCGGACCGCCCATAGCAGGTGGCTGCAATATACAGAGCTGCCCCTGCGAGATGCCCATAAGTGGTTGCTGTGAACCATCCTATTCTATGGCCTGTCCATGTCCGGCACCTTTTCCAGCCACTTGCTGCCATCCCTGCTTTGCTCCCTGCGCCGTGCCCTATCTCTCCAACTGTCCACCGCCCTGTGCGCCACCTTGTTCTGACAGCGGTGCGGATGCCTGCTTCTCCAGCGGCCCCATGCCATACGAGCTGCCAGCAGATCTCAGCTGTGGACAAGCCACCAACCAGCAAACTCAATGTACAGTAAACTCTCCCTAAAGCGTTGCCATTGTTAAATACAAAATTATCTTTGCAGCTTATCAGCCTTAAAACCCTGAGGTCGTTACATACACCAAAAAACATAAATAACAAATATAGTTGTTTAATATATAAAAATATACAGTATATATATTTCAAAATTTGAATAAAAGCAATCTAAAATGAAGAAAAATATAAATAAAATAGTATTTTATTAGTGAAGGAAACATCATTTTTAGTTGAGCACAGCCATAAATCAAGTCAAGTCAAATGAGGTTCATTGACGATGACATATGCAGATCAAGCTTTGGAATTCGAATTCATTTCCGGGACTTTCATTTCATGCAGCTGAGAACAGTAAAAGGAAAAGCATCTTGGACAACTCTTGAGAAAATTTATGCTGATTTTATTGAATTATTTTGCGCCGTAGACTTTGATTTTCCTGCTTTATACAGTCATTTTATTGCCCAGAAACATAAATTGTGCCTGGTTGAAAAAGAGTCTCAGCTGTCAGCAAATTTGGATTTAGGATGACAATGTGAATAGAAAAATGTAATCAGGACAAGTGCAACTTTATAAAAAGAGTGTTTTCAGTAAAAAATATAAACAACATTAATTTCATTTATAACAAATGATTTTCTTAATATAATTAATTTCCCCCATTTCAATAAAAAAAGAAGAACAAAACTGTTGTATATGTAATCTTTTTTTTTTTTGAAAAATGTTTATTACAAAATATTGCGTTGACAATTAATTATTTAATTGTTTCCTTTGAATTTCAGTTATTACAATTATCATAAAAAATGAAATTATATATTTTCTATGGATGAGTAGATGATTAAAAGTAGCACTATTCAAATCGCAGCAAGCACATGGATTGCATCAATTTGGAAATTTTGAGAATGATAATTTTGTTGCGCAACTTTAAACTATTTAAGCTAATTACTTAAGTAGAAAAATATCCGCACAATTTGCAAATATATGTTCTAATAAGTTAAACAATGAAAATGCTTAAAAACAAATTTCTGAAATGTTTGCTGCAATTGCGAATTTAGTGGCTACTTTCATCATTTTTTTTTTATGGAGAAACTATAAATTAATTTTGATTTTCATGTTACAATTGCATTTAACTATGGTAATTGTGATATATTGATATTTAGTTAGAGCATTTATTAAATTAACATTTAACTATTTACGGCGCTTCCCGTCGGTCCAGATCAAGTGTTCTTTTACTTTTCTTTCCTGTTCTGGCCAACTTGCGGAGTAAGTATTTGTTATTGTGAATTCATTTTAAATTATTGGAATTACATATTGTTTTTGTTTGTTTCGTTTGTGTTGCTGGTGGGGCTGGAAGTTTTACAGTTAACATACACAGATATATATAGACACATACGTATGCAGACTATATATATACATATATATATATATATAGTATGTAGATCTAGGTTGATTTATGCGTTGACAAAAATATAAATGTATGTAATTTAAATGTTTTAAATCCTGTTACAGGATTTGCTTCAGCTATTAAGTAAAATTACAATAAAACAAAATTATATATTATTTAATTATCATATATATATACACATATATATATGTATAACATTAATTAAAAAATACAATTGAAATACGAATACGAATACAGTTACAAATACATATTCATATACGGGCTGATCGATCAGTTGTTGATGTTCGTGTTTTATGTGTAATGACAAAAGAATAAATTTGATTTATGTAGTTTGTATTTGTTAATCTTTTTATATGCAACAAATAGCATCACTGGAATAGGTTGTTGCCACGCCCACGCCACTAAGAGGCGGCACAAATTCAATCGAGTGGTCTTTTCATTTACTTGTATAGTTTGCAGATATATACACACATCCTTACATGCATATATATATGCGCAGTACTATATCTATCGGATAAGTAGACATATGTGAAATTGCACTAAAACTAAATGCTACAACATTTAAAAATGGATTTCTCATACGATATACTATATGATTAGTTCGAAAATTCTAGCAGCTCTCATTTAAACCAATTTCGGTTTTGGCATTTCATTACATATATTGTTTCTTGATTTTATTTATATATACCATATACCAATAGTATATGCATATACAAAAAAAAACATAAGCTGCTCGTTTTCACTTTCTCACTTACATTTCCGTTTTTATGTTTTTGTTTTAGCTTTTTGTGTACGTTTTGTTTGAACTAAAAATAAGAATTTGATTTTCCAATTTGTAATTTATAATATTAAAGTTAAATAAATTTCTTAGTCTTTTCATTTTCCATGTGTGCTTTAGTTACTATATACATATACATATATGTATATCTATAAATGTATATACTGTATATGTATACATAGCAAAAACTTTATATAATTTAAATGAACTCCTCGAGCCGAAAAACAACAGCAGCAACAGCAACAAATGCACACAGCTAATTTACATACATTTCATTTATGTATTTAGATTTTGTTTATGTTTTTATTTTTTATATAAATTTGGCAATTCTATACGCTTTAAAAAAATTGAGTTTAATTTTCTCTCCATTTTTCCTTTAAGTGCTATCAGTTTTGTTCTCGAGTTTCGTTGCTGCTGCTGTTGGCAATTGTTGTTAATGCTTGTTGTTGCCGCTGTTGCTGCGCCTGAGGGTTCATTTTTTAGGCACATGTTTTCAGAGCTTACACATAGAGTACTTAAAACTAAGCATAGATATACTAATACTAAGCATAAAAAACTTATACGCCTTAGCCCCTGGCACGGCGAATGCTGCCTTCCATTTGTCAATGCTCTCCCCGCAGCAGTTCCATCAACAAGTTGAAATCGGCACCATCGCGGGTCTTGATCGTCAGCATCTCCTTGCCCAACTATCAAGCGAAAAGAAAATATAAACATTAGTAAACATTATTACATTCGAAATAATTATATAATAATTAAAAAAAGAAACAATCTATTGAAAGCTGTATAATTAGAATATTTTTTTAGCATTATCAAATTTCTGTCAACATTTTATTCTTAATACTTTAACGGTTTTTTATTAAAATTGGAAAAATTATAATATTTTTAATGGGATCATTAAAATTAATCATTTATTTATTTTACGTAATCAGCAAATAATTATTGATTCAAAATAACATTTTTCGAATATTTTCTCAAACAGCATTTTTAAAATGTCTCAACTTTTTTATAATACTTCAATCGAATTTAACAAGTTAATTAACGTAAACGCAATATTTTCGGAGCGTTATTAATTTAAGGATCTTTTAATATAATTTTTTTAACGACAATTTAATCATTTGAGTTTACTTAACATTTAACTATGTATCTATCAGATACACTTACCTGACATGTGCGCTGCAGATCGGGAATGCGCAGCAATAGCTCCCCAAATTTGGACGGCGTGTCGGGATAGTGTGCCAGCGTATATGCCTGCAGACCTTGCAGCGCCTTCTCCTGGCACTCTCGTACCTTGACCGCCTCATGTAGCTCCGTGGTATCTGCAAGATATTTATGACATGAATTTAATGTGTTTTTAGAAATCCATGTGTACTTACCGGACTGCAGCAGCACGATTACCTTCATGGCAACATATTCGTAGCGATCAACGCGTAGACGTCGCAAATGATCCGTCAGATTTAACATACGCTCAATGCAAGCCTAAAAAACAAACACAATAAATAATTATAATACAACAGTTGAAGGTTGAAAGAGATTGATGGAAAAAAATTAAAAAAGTACTGAACAATTTACACATTTTTCTAGATTATTGTCAAACGAAAAAAATAAAAGGGATGAACATCCTAAACACTCTTTTATCTTTATTCAATTATTGAGTAACCAACCTGTAAGCCATTGGTTTTCGCCTGAGCCAAGGTAATCTTCCTGCCCTGTGACATCTTGATCTCGCCGGGCGTATCAATGGAACGAAAGCAGCAGGAGAAGAGCAAGAGCTCGCACCACGAGTTGATTAGCAGGCAGATCTGATCGTCAATCTACAATGAGATGTCAATTAAATAAAATAAACTAAATGATTGACTAATTGATTACGCACCGAGATGTTCTTGAAGAGCGGCAAACTCTTGCACCATTTGACAATCTTGTAGAGGCGATGATCGGCGACATTGCAGAGATGGGCGATCAGATCGGGGTTGGCGTTCTCGCCATTGGATGAGAGACCAGCACTGGCCAGCAGTGGATTGGTCATCTGTTGTGCATTGGCAGTGTGATGTCCTCCTGTGCCCGATCCTCCGCCAGAGCCTGACGAGGAGCCGCCAGTTGCGAATGAGGACAGCGGCTGATTGATGCGAGCCAACTCAGCATCGGTGTATTGCCAGAGATGTTCAACATCCATGATTTCCTGAAAGGTTTAATTCATAATTAGTTACAATAAGCAATACAACAAGATATAGAATGGAGTGTATAGTAAAACTATTACTACATCAATCGTCCCATCTATCTACATGCATATATAAAACGTTTTTTCCTCACAAACTAACTGACTTTACACGTCGTGCAATGAGGCTGTGTTTTTTAAAGTTCCCACTCTAACTATCTCAAGTCGCACATTTCAATTAATACAAAAATCATTTATTACTGCCCAAAAAATAAACTTGTCTTAAGAAACTTGTCAACAAGAAAACCCAATCGAAGATTCTAATAGTGCAGTTAATAAACAACATCTTCAAACAACAAAGTTTATACCAGCATTCGAATTAATAGACAATTAAAATGAAATATAATAATGACATTTCAAATAAAAATATAATTTAGTAGAAAACAAATTAAAATGCATTTAATATAATAAACATAAGTATAGATTCATTTCTTGTCTTGTTCTGACAAAATAAGTATGTGCATTTATTTCCTTCTTACACCTCCAGATCTTTTAGTATCTAGTATAAGAATTGTTCTTGGGGCTTACCTGCAGGAGGGCTGGAATGCTTGAGGCGCGCGTCGCATGATGATTCAGCGGCTCCGCTTGCTCCGTCTTGATAGATGTGCCCAGACTGGGACTGGCCGGCAGGGAGTTGGATCCAACGCTGCTGCCACCGCTGCAGCCGCCGCCACCGCCACCGCCAAACCCGTTGAGTGGTCCGTGTTGCTGCTGTGATGTCTGCGGTGGCTGATGCTGCTGCTGATGCTGGTGCAGACGTTGGTGATGTTGCTGCTGCTGCTGTTGTTGCTGCTGCTGGTTGACAACGGCGGCCGCTGCTGCCGCGGCAGCCGCCTGATCTGGACTGAGCAGCGGACTGAGCATCGAGTTGGGCAACGTGTAGGAGCATTGGTAGGTGGAGCGACCGCCTCGGGTGCGGTCCTCGCGTATGGCCTCCAGCTTCATGCCCTTCTGCAGGCACTTCTCGAAGCGGCAGGCGGGACACTTCTTTCGCGTCGAGATGCTCACCTGGCAGGGACCGCCGCGCACACACACATAGTTCTTGCGGTTCTGAACGGTGCGCTTGAAGAAGCCCTTGCATGACTCGCAGGAGAAGATGCCGTAGTGGAAGCCGCTGATTTTATCGCCACATATCGGACACGGTGAGTTGATCAGCTGCTGGCGCGAGATGCCCGCCGGCGAGGCAGGCAGCGCAGCCGTTGCATCCAACGCGGCGCCACTGGCATCCATGCTGAGATTTTGCGCCTCCTGGCCACCACTCGAGCTGCCGGCGTTCGGCGGCTCCACGTTGAGCGGACGATACAGCACACTGTGATGATGCAGTGCAGCAGGGCCGCCGCCGCCGCCGCCATTGGCATAACTGCTGGCCGAGGGCAACAGGGAGGCGCCACCGGGGGGCGCATGACGCGCCTGGATGGGTGAGTGGGTGGGACTGAACTCGGAGCTGTAGCTGTAGCAGCTGCTGTGCGACGCATCGCTGTTGTTGCGACTCAGCGAAGGCGTGTAGGGGGCGTGGCGCGACGTCAGCGGCGACTGCGACGGACTGCTGTGCGTGTAGACGGAATGTATGGCAGAATCTGGACTGGGATTGGCGGGCAGCAGCGGCAAGTGGCCGCCGCTGCTGGACTTGCTGCGATCGCAGAGCGTCGTCGTCGATGACGTCGGCTCGTACTTCAGGTTGATGGGATCACTTTGCGTCGGCGCCAGCTTCAGTTTGTTCGGCTGCTGGCCAAAGTTCTGCTTGATGGGCTGCAGATGCTGTGGCTGCTGTTGATGCTGTTGATGCTGCTGCTGCTGCAGATGCTGATGCTGATGGTGATGATGATGGTGTTGCTGATGGTGGTGATGATGATGCTGCTCCTGCTGCAGCTGTTGTTGCTGCTGCAATTCGCCAGCTATGTGCTCCAGCTCGGTTTTGATGGGCTGCATCATGCCCGACACTTGGCCGCCGCTTCGCTCCTCGCTCTTGATGACCGTCTCCGTGTCCATCAGCTCCTCGTCGACCGCCGTCTCGGGCTCACTGAGCTCCCCCTCCCAGGACATGGGTCGCGGTCCATTCTTGTCGGCCGCCCGTCGTCGCACCTTCTGCAGATTCTCAATGCTGGCCAGCTCCGGCTCCGAGTCGGACTCATCCTCCTTGGCCGCCTGCATGCCGAGCGGAATGCGCAGGCTGCCGCCATGATTGTGATTATGATTGTGATTGTGATTATTGTAGTTGGCTATAACGGGCACCAGGTTGCCATTCGGTGTCGGCAGCTCGTCCAGCTCGCACTTGATGTTCGTCACGGAGACATTGTGGCGGGTGGAGGTGGAGGAGGGCGTCGAAGACATGTTCACGGGCAGCTGGTAGCTGGTGCCGCTGGCGCCTGGAGACACGCTTTGCTCCGTCTTGATGCTCGACATGTTGGGCATCGTGTTGCTTGTTTGGTTTGATTAATCTCTCGCTTATCGGATTAATCGATTGCAATTGCAGTGCGCTCGCGTTATTGCAATTTCCTCTAACATTTATTTGTGCAATTTGTAGAAGTTGGAGAGATGTCGTTGATGCAGTTCCATTTTGTGTTGTAAATCTGCAAGCAAACGAGAACACAAATTTTAATTAATATTCTCGAATTAATACTCTATTTGTTGTATATCTAATGTAAAGAACAAATATTTTACATACTATCTCCATTTTAATTTATATATTTTAAGTCAGTTTTGATGTGGACTTATTTATTGAAAATCGTTAAATTCATTTATTCATTAATACTATAATTTTAAAGTTATTTTCATTATAATTAAATTTAATTGAATAAGCCCAACTCGTTATGTTCAACATAACTAATTTTCTTTGTTAAATATATTTTCTTTTCTCCACAAAAAAGTATTTCTTGATTCAAGCTTAATGACATTTTCGGAATAATAAGCCATAGCTTTTTAAATTGAGTACGTAATTGAAACTTTCCTTATTCTTTAAAGGCAGGCAAAATTCGACAACAAGCTTTTTATATTAATTTAAATTTAATCTCTGACTCTCGAACAACGTTGTTCAGTCACAATGGCTTTTTAACTATGAACACAAAATTTAACAATACTTTATGGGGAGGCTAAAATTTCCTGCCTGCATTATACTAATTTAAAAGACGCTCGAATATTCTTATTGATTGCGTATAATTTCTGTGACTTTTAACATATGTATGTACGTATGTATGAATAACAAGAAACTAAATGGTGACTTTGCTCACTAGTAAAACTCTTACAAGCTACATTGATTTAAATCCACACTATTTTAACCGTTACCGATTCGCTTGTAAGGCAAGCACCTAACAATCTGTCCCTAGCAACAATAATTCCGTAAGTTATTATCCAGCTGCTGTTCCCTAGAACTCCCCCGCCCCCTCCAATATTCGCCAAAGCCAACGACCTTGGGCCCAGCACGACAAAGACGAGGCGAGTTATGCTAATTGAGCGCCAACTTGTGTCCTACACACCAACACACACACACACACACATCCACGCACATGAACATGCTCGCATTGGCAGCCATTACACTGACCGGCGCGACGAGAGAAACGACGCGTCGTCGAATACTTCTTGTTATCAGCAGCAGCGAAGCACACGAACAATAGCCTAAAACAACAATACAACAATAGCGCGAGCAACGAAAAATGTCAACGACCCGATGAGAAAGAACGAAAGAAGCGCAAAAGCCAATGTGGAATATTATAATAAAATTTAAGGTACATTAACCCAAAACGCATGCTGAAAATGCTTTTCGTTATTGGAGAAGGGCGCGTCAGGCGTCAGAGGGCATTGGCAGTGGAAGTCACTCAAGTGGTGGGTGATTAGGCAGCGGGGGAAGGGGGAGGCAAGGAGGTGCCAATGAATTACAAAATGCGTTTCACTTTTTGGCAAGTTGCAATAAATTCTCCCTCTCTCACACACTCTCTCTCTCTCTCTCTCTCTCTCTCTCTAATCATCTGCAGTTCAGCCGGTACAACAACCCAAGCGCAGCAGAAGCAGCAGCGTCCAAGACGCCAACCGGCAACTAAATAAAATGAGAGCGCGAGCGCACAAGCGAGAGCGAGAGCGAGAGAGAGAGAGCGCGAACGCAGAATGGGCAAAGGACGACCTTCAAATAATGTTGAAATTTGTACGCAAACGACCTTGCATACAACAACAACGCGAGACAACGAAGCAGCCACGAAGAAGACGCAGCAACGACGATAGCAGCAAAAACGAAGCAGGGCAGCGGCACTGCTCGCACTCACTCACACAAAAGACGCAACACATGCGCGAGCAGCGAGAGCGCAAAGCAAGCGACGAAAGAAAGAACAAAAAAAAATATGTATGTATGTATATAATTCATAGGCAGCAAAAGCAGACGGGGGTGTGTTGGCCGCACATACATACATACAAACACGTATGTGCCCATATATGCATGCGTGTGCGTTTGTGAGCAGCACAAAAGAAAATAAACAAAAAGTTTGATATCAAGAGCGAAGCGTCGCAACGCGTCGCATTTGCTTCGTGCGCTGGGCGGCAGCAGCAGCAGCGTAGGCAATCAAGAATAATTCTCATTGTGTAAAGTTGTGTGGGTGACGAGAGGTCACAGAGAGCGAGCATGCTGACCAAGCAGAAGGAAGAGAGAGCCCCACACGACAAGAGAGACACAGAGAGAGAGAGCGAGCGAGCGAAGGGAGCATTGCTTGAACTGGTCAATAGGTGTCGTCCGTATGTTCTTATGTAGTTTTTAGGGAAAAATACTTGTACTGTGCATATGTTTATGTTTGCTTGTGTGTAAGTATTCTTTACGCTGGGGAGCCGACAAATGCAGCCAAGCGTTCTGATGACGGTTTGTTGTTCTTTTAACATATGTACGTCTGTATGTATGCCCATACTTTCTGATAGAACTGTACCTTGTTATGGGAAGAGGCCATCGATTAGGCGGAAGTGTTTTGCTTAACGGTTTGTTGATCTTTGAGACTGAATGTGAATTCACAACAAGGTGGATTTAATAATGTATTAATAATATCAGCTAGATACATATACATAAGCTGTTATTATGCATATGGGAAACAATAATAATGCTAGACATCTGTTGGGGAAAACAAACGAGTAACGCTTTTTACTAGAAAAGTAAATACAATAGAATCATCTTTCTCCCTAGAATTTAAATCAGCAAAATAAATAGCAAATTTCTGTTAAAGGAAAGAAATCTTGGTGTGTTCAATTCTCATTTAATTTAATGCTATATTGTGTATACTTAGCAGGGTTAACTCTAAAATCGAGTTTTTGAAATGAAGTGTTGATTCAGTGACATACCCTTCTAATACATGTTAATTCAACATTTTGCGCACATTCTACCGTAATCTTTAAATCCAAATTCCAGCAATTCAATTATATGTACATAGAGGTCAAGCCATATACTCCACACCTCGTACAGTTAAACGCCCCCAAGGGGTCGGTGTCTACCTTTCGATCTGCTGCAGTCGCATATTTTCAGTCTATGATCTAATGACTCTTATTAAATACGTGTCATTATCCAACACTGAAATGCATAGCAATTAGATAGCTGCAATGTTGATAGTAGTTTTCAAGCCGACAGCAAAACCGACTGCATACCAAGAGTTCTTGTTCATTTTTCATTTTTTTTTTTTTTTTACAATTTGACAAGCCCCTGGATTGAAACTGTAAGCCAAAATGGCATACCAAAGTCAGCTTGAAGGTGTAGATACACACATACATATGTACATGCATATGAATGGGGGGAGTTGAAGTGGAGTTGCTGCTTTTGCTTTTGACCGAGAATCGGGTTGGTCTACGCTCCACGATTGACGTTTGCCCCTGAGCTACAGGCTGCGGGTGCCTTGTCTTGTCTGCCGTTTATCGATTTTTATCATCACAAAATGCTTTTGACTTTGACAGGCAACTTGCAACTGGCAGTCGACAGCAGGCAACTTCCAACCAGACAAAAAAGGGGTTGACCTTCACATTTCAGCGTTCTTTTCGTGCCCACTCGAGGGAGCTCTGCCCCCTCCGGAAATGTCGTTGCCTAACAAAATGGCGACGTGTCGTTTTCCTTCAACGTTGCTTTTTTTTTACGTTCTTCCTTTCTTTTTGTGGTAAATCCATGTCAATAATATTCATGACATTGACATGCTTTGTGGGCCAAAAGCCCACAGTCTGACGCCTGTTCTTAGGGGGTTGGAGCTGCAAGCTTCGTTGGTGGTGGTTGCTCATTCAATGTGTTTTTTTCCACGAATATTGGGGGGTTCTTGGGTTCTACGCTGGAGCTGTGCCCACTGAATGGGAAGTTGGTTTCAATTATGCGTAACATGAAAGCGTAAAGCGTTTTTAGGGGGTTCCGTCTCGTGGCCAGGGTGTAGGGGGTGTTCTAATTGGGGATAGCGACCCTTTCCGTCCTCCCCCTAAGTAAATAGCGCAATTGTTTAGGGTTGAAACAATGGGCGACCAACGTGAAGAGTGAGAAAGAGAGTGCTGCTTATGCGGGTATCACACATAATGGGTGGCTAGGGAAGTTGATAATGTTATCAACTAATGGGCGTTGAAGAGCTGAAGGGAATTCGTCGGAAAAAGTAATGGAAAATTGGGAAAGATTGGATGAATTACACAAACTTTGGGTTTTGCTTATAAAAATTGACATCATTTTATTTGTATTCCTTATTTTACCCTTCATGACTTATAATTTGGCCAATTGGTCAAATCAAAATAAAATAATGGAGAATGGGGAAAATAAATAATGAAAGAAAGAACTAAATTAAAATTGACTCGTTCCTCGCAATACTGTTTCTATGACAGCCTTATGTTTTAGTTGGCTTTGCCAGAGGCAGGTATCATAAAAACAACTTCAAGCCCAATTTTGAATACAAAACCATATTAAGGAAGCCTGCTAGACCGACAGGACTATATAATATTTTATTTATAATATTAGGACACTCTCTATGAGTGTACACAATTCCAAAGAAGATTTTATTTTCAGCTTGAGCTGAATGCTAGTCCCTTTTCAGGTCACATTTTGGCCGATGAAGTGTAGAGGAGAATTCCAAATGCTGACATCAATCTGTGTTGACATGTCAATTAGAAGCAGGCTCAAACATCAAAAGGATTATTGCACAATGAAAGCCAGGCATTTTCAGGAGGCATCATAATCCATGCCAGAAGCTTACACAACTTGACCAAAAAGTGCAATTGCGAGTGGCTCTGCAATGTGGCTGTCTCATATTTTAGCACGTTGCAGACCCCCATGGCTAACACGCACACAAGCACACACACACACACACATATACAGATGCGCTCTTCCAACACCTTTCCCCAATTGCAAACAAAGGCACAGGCTTAGGCATCAGCCCGAACCCGAACCTGAACACGAGGCTGGCGTCAGCACCAGGCCCAGAGCCAGGCCATGCAACAATTCCAAATTACAATTACATTGCCTGGCAACGGGCCACATTTTTCACTATGTGTGTGTGTGTGTGTGTTGCCTTTTGATTAATCATCGGAGCATGCAGCTGTGCAGTGCCATGGAGTGTTTGTGTTTCTGTTTCAGTTTTTCGGATCGGATTGAATAGCACTGCAGCTAGCACGTCATTAGCATAATGTGCAACAGAAGTTGTCTATGGAAAATGGCAAACAAATTGCAAAAAGGCAAAAGACAAACAGCACACAAATATACATTAAAGCCAACAGGTTAGACAAGCAAACGCGCAACATGGCCTGGCCATAATATCCATACTCGAGACTCAGACCCCCAGACCTAGACAAGAGTTCAGTTTGTCCGATTGAATACTGCGTGGTCGTCCATAGAATTTCCTATTGCCATTTGCAAACCATTTGCTATAGAAAATCAAGCGAATGTGTGTGTGTGTGTGTGTTAGCCAAGCACTTCTATGCGAATCGACGCGACTTCTGCAGAACTTGATTTTCAACAGGTGCGTCGTCGTCTAGTCGACACTATCGACGCGGATAGTGGTATGGCCACGATTTGCAATAGCTCAAGAAAAACCGGTACGAATGTAAGAACTGCACTGAGAAAAAGTACCTAGTCGATGGTCGATAGTCAAACCTGTTTTTTTTTTTTTAATTATTCCATAGCTTCCATTATTCAAAAGCTTTTCTTCGTTTATTTGAATTTTAAAAAATATATAAGCCAAATATTAAGACTAACTCTTTTTACACCCAATTTATTACCAATATTTTTTAATGCTTTATCTGATTTTATAATTCAACTTTACTCCCTAAACTCTCGATGGAATATTAATTATTTATTTTCTGGACTATTTTAAAACCGCTGATATCGCAATGTGTTTTCTTTTAAGTACTGTTAATGTATATCCTCAATGATCTTCCAAGCTTCAGAGTCTTAATTGTTCACTACAGATTTGAATATTCTGCATTTTTCACTACAGATTCCTTAACGTGATTTTTAATCGAACGCCGCTTAGATACTTTCCGTTCATTTAGAAAAACGGTGCACTATAATCAATTATTATTTATACCCTGAAATTACGACACCATTTCTCGCAGTTTATGCCACAAACTTGTACAACTTTTGCCACAAAGTTCACACCGCCAACGTTGTCAACGTTGCCAATCGTGGTGCAAATTGAAGCCTCGGCAGAGGCGCGCCACTGTTGCAGCGTTGTGGGGGAAGAAGTAGAGGGGTTCTTGGGGTCTTGAAGAACCCGCATTTTTTGGGGCGTTGCAATGTTGCAGAGTTGGAAGAGTTGCAAGAGTTGCCAGCCGCGTCTGCATAACAATTACAATTTACCGTAAGACAGAAAACAGGAAATGTTACGCTTGCGCCGTTTGCATTTTTACGACTTGATGAAGAGTTGCAGTATGCGGCACTCGACACTCGGCACTCCTCCAAAAGTTGAACCGCCCTCCCTTCACGGGGAGGCGAAAGGAAGAACCTGTAGAGTCAGTGAAGATAGCTAGATAGCTTTCGACAAAAGTTAATGGCAGCGGCGTGCTTTATCAAGTTTGCCCGAGCGCGTCCCGTCGCCTTCACCCCTCTCTGGATGGCAGCACGGTATCAATATCAACAAAAGATAACCAAGTCGAGCCGCAGACTGACGCCCGCTATCAGTTGGAGCACTCCATTCAGTCCACAGTTCCACAGCTCTACGGGCTCGTGGTGATTTTATTTATAATTTATTTCAACTTTAACTCGGCTGTGGCTGCGACTGCGACAGTGCCTGTTGTTGTTGACAAGTCTTCGGCTCAAGGTCGTCCGAATGTTCTTTATAAATAAATAAAACGACGTCGTTCGTTCTCGCTTTATATAACAAAAACGCAAGACAAGACCCGGTTCCCATTTCTCGGCTTCTCTTCCATTTTCCCCCTCAGTCTCTTTAAAGTTTTGATCTGTTGCCCGAAACTTGTTTTGGACTTTCAAACGTTTTAATTAAATTAATTATATCGTTTAAAAAACACACACAATACATTTATAAATTATTGCAGTCTAGATTTGGTTCGTGTACCTCAAGTTGGAATTAACTTCATTTGATTTCCTTAAAATTTCCAAAATTCTTTATCAAATTTTTACGTTTTATTTAAATGAGCTGTTACCGGTTTTTTTGGTATGAGAAACATGCTGAATTTTAAAGCAAAGTTAATTTGTGCTAAATGCAATAAACCAAAAGAGAAAATACGCCAAATTCGAATAAATATTCAAAGATAAAAGATTAAACTTCTAACGGCCGCCAAAAACATCAATCAATTGTCGTTTCTCTCTCAGCGTTATTCATCGGTGATATATATAATTAAAGGCAAAGAATAGAAATCTTAATTTAATTACTATGCTAGATCATTCCATTTTAGTCTGAAGCCGCATCAACTATGGTTTTTTCGCTAAAATATGTATATTTAGTTTATTCCAAATAACTTCGACTGTAAATTTTGGAGCTGCTTTCGACAATTTTTGTTTTTTTTTATCGTTCATTTATTGTCTATAAATATAAACATTTCTAATTATACATTATTATTTGTTCTGCGTAATTTATTATCATGTGTGTTCTGATGTTAATTCATTATCGCTCTTGCAGTCAAATTCCCCATTGGTTTCTCACCGATAATTGTTGACTTTCCTTCTGTCAATATTTTAAAATTTGTGTCAAAAGTTCTGCCTTCTACAGAATTTTGTCTTATCAACTGGATTTGTTATTTTAAGCAAATGACAATAAATTATTTTGATTCATTTTAATTTTACTATTCAAAGCTATATCTAAAAATGGGTGTATTTCTTAATACGCGTATGTTTTCTTTTAATTTTATACAAAAGTTCCAACAATGCTTCTTTGGCTAATATTATGTTTCGTGTTGTAACAACATTCCTAGCTAAATTTCGAAGAGCTCACGTGAATATCAATTAAAATGTCTATGATATGGGGGCTTGTTTCTTGCTTGGCAAATTTTGTGTGTGTGCTGCTTCAATGACACAACGTTCCAGTTTATCGGTTGCACAATTTGGTGTGCAACCTGCCAAACAGTTTCACTAACTGACTAACTCGCTGCTTAACAGTTGCAGTTGCATCTATGTAAGTGGTACGAGGTATCAAGAATGCCAGCACGCACACGCTACGCTGCGCGCTGCATTAAAAGTTGCACTTAAGCCAAAATGCAACAAACAACAACAACTACAACAACAGCAAAGACATCGACAACAAACGGGCAGAAAAGAGCAGAACGCGATACGCCAACAACCTTGTCCCAAAACAACTTGCGAGCAATTCGTTTTTCCTTTTTATAACTTGTATACATAAATAAATACATGTGTGTAACATACGTGTGTGTGTGTGTGTGTGTGTGTGTGTGTGGGTATTTGTGTCTATACCAACTTGACTTGATATTAATTAAACGCACGCAAAAGCTCCAAACAGCCAGCGGCAACTGCAACTGCCACAGAGCTGTAGAGCTGCAGAGAGCCAAAGCAGCAACTGCAACTGCAAGTTGCAAGTTGCCCACCCAGCATCGAGGAAACGAGTTCCGAGAGAACAAGAAAAAACCAAAGCGTTTCGCATTGGCTTAGAAAAGAAGTCAACGGCTTGAGACCGCGCTGTGGATGCAGTGCGTCGATGGTGGGCGGCCTCAACTGGCGACCACTAAAGGCTCGTTGTGGGTACCGTCCACTTAACAATCAAGTTACCTGCCTCCCAGCTAAAAACTGAAATTAATTTCAGACAAAGCACACTAATCAAAACATAGCCAAATGGCCGAAGATTAGCCTGAAAAGTGGCATGAGAACTGAGCGGTCGCTGGTTCTTTTTATTTCAGAAAATATTGTAATTAAAATAATTAAAGCTACTAAAAGTATAAGGGTTGATTGGGCTTTTGATGCATTGAACTATATAATCAATTCGCCACTTCCAAGAATTTATTAAATTATTACCATCTTTTGACTTTTCACAAAAATGTATTATTTCAAATAAAATTGTTAACATTCTTTATTTGAAATAAATAAATGTTATTCAGAGTAAACTCTTAATTATTATTATCTATTATACATATTTTTTGTAATATGTTTTTGCTTTAACTGTAACCCCTTTGATAAGTTGTAGGTTTCGGAAAGATTATGACATTAGGTATAAATAGAAAACATACAGAGACTTGTGAATTTTCAACTGCATCTGAACTTATTGCACCCACTGTGTGGTTGCTTTGCATGCGCCGTTGAGCAGCGGTTGCAGTTGCTGTTCTTTGGCAGTCTATCGTTTAATGACTTTGTTTAAGCTGTCTCCTTTATGCGTGGTGAATGCAACGCGTTCCTCCACTCGTCCATCCGTCAGTCGGTCAATCAGTTGGTCAGACTAGTGCAGCGCGTCATGGGAAAGCCAACGGCAGTGAATGCCTTTGCCCTCTTGCTATTTGGCTCTCTGATGCGGTTTAAGCCCTCATTTTTATGACAATACAAGTATTTTAAATGCTTTTATTTTTATTTTATTATCATTTTTATTACATGAATTGGCTTCGTAATTGTTGTTCGCGCCACAAAAATATCTTGCAACAATGGCAAAAATAGAGTTTTTTATTTTTTTAAATGCCATTAAGCGTCAAATGGAAAAATTGCTATAGCTGACGAAACTTAGGTTGATAGAAGTTGTACTCCCCGTCCTTTATTGCTGTAATGGGTAGTTTTCATTTTAAGCTTATAATTCAGCAGAGATTTAAGTATATAAAATAAAGCGAGCGCAGCAACGAATTAGTAAAAACTATGTATGTATGTAATTATGGGAAGCTACAAAAGAAACTCCTCTTCTTTTTATCAATAATTTACGGATGCGAAGAAGCAGTTATTTCAGATTAAGAAAATTCTTAGAATTTCTTAAATTTTTTTTTGTTTAAAGTCGGCAATGAGCAGTCGACATTGAAGGAAATTAAGATAAAATTCTAATTATAAGTGTAATAATATAGAAATATGTTAAGTAAATATAGTATGAGTTTAAAAAATTAAATTAAAAAGAAACTTTTTTAAAATTAACAAACACAAATTTATTGATTAATTTGTATTTATTTTATTCCCAGTTACTAATAGTTTTTGAATCATTACAATTCTAATTACATTAAATTGAATAAACTCTGCTAGAATCTGCAAAATAATAATTAATACAGCTCAGAGAAGCTGGTTCGATTAAAATGATATATTGAAGAAAATAAATGTGCAAACGTTTGCCCAGAAACAGTTTTCTTGCCCATCTCTAGTTTCAAAATTACATTATTATTTATTATTATTTCTAAATAAGCTAATATATTATTACGTTTTTTTTTCACTTGTAATTACTGAATCCTAATCTTTATTGTAATTTCATGTTCTTATATGATAATTACTTGATTTAATATTGTTTGCTATATTGATAGTCAAAATGTTCTTGAATAGAACATGAAAGTGTTTTATTTTTAATATGCTATTTTCATTTGTCAGCAAAACACTTTCTTGAATCACTGTGTACAATAAGAACACCAATGCACCGTGCATTTACCCTTACACACACACACACACAGCCCTATATGTTCATTTACATGTACTGTGCAGACAGACATAAAGCGAGCTGCCCGTCCAATGTCATTGCTCCATTTGCCTTGGCCCTGTGCCCAACGAACACACACACACACACACTAGGTTCACTCTCTGTCTGTCCATCTCTGTCTGTCTGCTGTGGTCGCTGTGCGTCCTTTGTTCCGTTTTAGTTATTCATCGCAAAAGGGCACAACTGCCTGCAGTCAGCAGTGTCACCAGCTGCACGCGCGCACCTCCAAATCAGACCCCCACTCCACCCCACTTTAGTGTCTCTCCCTCTCGCCTTTATGCCCTCCATCAACTCTCTCGTCCTCCCTTTCGCACTCTCTGCTGCTATAGCTAACTCTCTCGTTGTCTGCATGGGTTTTTTTGTTGCCTTTGCGAGTGCATTTCCAGTGTGCTCAACTTTCAGCTGCTTCTACTTCGTTCTTCATTTTTTCCATCTTCTTCATTTGGATTTTTCTCTTTTTGTTATTGTTGTTGTCAGTTGCTTTGGTACGCCATTTTTCGGGGCAAGGTCATCAACGAGACAAAGTCAATGGCCGCCAATGACCTCTTCCTCTTCTTCTCTCCAGTCTTCAGTTGCTGCCTCTTCTTCTGCTTCTGCTGTGCCGTGCTGTCTTTGCTTAGTGCCTGCCTCTGCCAGCCGCCTCATTTACAACTTGTTCTTCGACTGAGGCGGCCGTTGAAGGGGCATTCATGATGACGTGTTACTTTTATTCTTGTTGTTCGGTGTTCTCTCCTCCTCGCATTTCTTTTTTCATAGTTTTGCTTGTGTTTCCTCTTCGCTCGCCGTCGCTTTGTTTGTATTTTTATGTCTTGGCAACAAGTCGTCGCTGCTTGCTGTCTCAGTCAACGTCAACGTCGCTGTCAACGTCGTCGTCGCAGTCGCTGCTTTGGCTTCGACTTCGACTTGTGCTGACAATGTTTGAACGTATTTGGCCTTTCTTTTGTCTGGCCGTGTTTCTGTTTTATGTTTAGCTCTTTGTGGTGTCTTCTTCTGTTTCTGTTTCTGTCTCTGTTTTCAGTTCGTTGTTAGTTACTTTGTCTGCCATTGTCTGTCTTCTTGCAAATGTGTCCAATGATCTTTGTATTTGAATTTTTGTTGCCATTCTTCGCGCTGCTTTTATTGCCATTTGTTGTTTTGTTGTTGCAACCTCTTCAGCCTCCTTGCGGGCGAAAAGTGCCTCGAGTGCCACTGGTGTCGATGGTGTCTCTATAAATTGTTGCCTGTCAGGCTGTCAGAGTTGTCATTGTTGCCGCCAGTGGCTCTCGGCAGCCTTTGACAACTCTCTCAACTTTACAGGTACATTTATTGATGTTCGTTTTTATGATGATCGCAATCGATTATCGCGCAGTAGTTTGCTTGGACACCTGCCAAAACTTTAGTTTAAATGTTGCAGAAAGTTGAGAATTATATTCATACATTCATTAAATCTATTCAATATCGAATTTCCACATATTTACGATATATCCATTGTTGAACCAATCTTTATGGCAGACTTATAGATAATATCTACAGATACAAAGACAATTAATATTATATTCTTGGACAAAGTATAACAATACAAATCAAATAAATCTACATATTTAATATCGAATTTCAGTCTGTTAAAATTCGATATTTTATTTGTTGAACTAAACTTTATTGTAATGGCAGAGACTTATAGATAATAAAATGTTCATTCCCATTCTTTTGTTCCCCAATTAAATCCCTTACAAACTAAATATTGCTCTTCTTTAGCTAGTTTCAGCTGTTTCTTATTTCCCATTAACTTTAACAGCGCCCATTAAAGAGTTTAATAAAAGCTCGCGACGTAGCCTATAGAAATCAGATACCTAGCATATATTGTGTTCGTACCTCGCATATATGTATGTACATACATATGTATGTACATATGTAAACATCAAAACAAACCCGCTAAAAAGCGCTTTAGGTTGGACTTGTCCCATTCGTTGGGATTTGCCTCCTTTAAAGCCGCTGAATAAGACATAAATCCTTGAAATTATGTCGGACCCGCTCCTTAAGTTGTGTCTCCGTCTGTCTCGCAGGTCCGTGTGTTGCCACACTTTTGTACAAATATTTTCGTTGCCCCTTTTTTCGCAACGTTTCGTTTTGCCCCGATCGTTCCCCGCAAACTTGATTTGTTTTGATTAAAGCAGCCCCAAAATGCGTTTTTGTTGTCTTCTTCTCCTTCGCCTTTTTGTCTTTATTTTTCTTTTTATTTTTCGTGTCTTTTGTCGCTTTCGATGTGATGTAGTGCCCCCGTTTTGAAGGACATTCGTTTAATTTAGGACCTGAGAAAACACATATTTCCAGGCGACGCTTATTATGACTGCGCATTTTTTAAGAGCCGCTGAAAGCAGTCGATTGTCCGACTGTTAAAGCTTCAACTAGAATCAATTTCATTATTCGAACACTTCCCAAGGGTTCTCAATAAATAAAGGTCAACGAGCGAGAGGAAACATCTTGGAAGGTCGACTGTAAATTATCATTAAAAGTAATGAGATAAATAGTGCTAAATAAATTAAAAGTTTTTATACACCTGGATATTATCAAAAAGATTGCAAAGAAAGAAATAAACTCTCCATGTGAACAAAATACACAATGTCGAAATATAAATGACGGAGTTAATTATTCGCCTTAAGGATGGAGAAAACAGAAAGTAATATCAACCTTATCGATGGAATAATGTAATAAATCAGTACCGTCTTTAAAGATTCTTTCGTAAATTGAGCACGCTATCCCAATGTCTATTTCACGCCTTCCCAACATTAATTGGATTATTTATAAATTTCTAGTATTCGTTACGAATCATACGCATTATTCATTCGGAAATTTTAATGCGTTTCCTCAGAGCATCCACATTGTTTAGCTGATTGAGCAGAATACATTTATTATGAGCTTATTATGAGTCATTTTGCCAACAGAGAAAACTAGAAAACAATCTGAAATTTAATGGCACGTGTGGACTGTGAGTTTATTTCCCGTATTATGCTTTTTATTGTAATGATCATACAAACAAACTATGAATAAAATATAAAAAGCTTTGTACTCGTTTCTCTTTGAACTTCAGTGCAACCTTCGTTGACCTTGGATGGCCCTGCCCACATCCAACACAGCAACTTCATCGCATTATGCCCCCTATAGATAAGAACATAATGAGTTCCAGACAGACAATTGACCTACTTCAATGGATCCATATGGAAGCTAATGGCGAAAAACGACAGGTTGACAATGCCGGTTTTTGGTATATAAATATCTGATCAGGCCACTCCAATGTTGTCTCTATCTGCATAGTAGAAGATACTATAGAATATCGCTTCCAAAATGAAGAAGAAACAACAAAATAATAATAATGTACGTAAAATAAATTAGCACATTTCAAACAGGAAATACACACATGAAATAATCAAGCACAGAAGAACGTTCTATGTGTTTATCTGTGGCTGTGAGTGTGCGGTTCTATAGAAAGCCAAGCAACGACCTTGAGGCGATATTCGAAGTATACACACGTAATTATACATACATATATAAAAGCACTGTATGTTCAGACGAATACGGTAGAGCCTCGATATAGCAAGCTCAAAGTGCAATCAAGGTATAATTTATGTGAGTTCTCACATACAATCGATAACATTATCGATATTATGGTTGATTTATAGTTGCAAATTGCATCGACATTCTTTGGATGCCATATTTGTATTATGTGCAAATCGTTTGAATTTCCTGTTGAAATGATATCGATGATCCGAAGACTATAGGAAGAGAAGTTGGCTATAATGTCGTTCAACTGTAGATGCATAACTTATACTGTTTGAGCTGATGAAAAATTTCGCCACGTTTTGGCCAAATGAGTTTAACAAATGAATCATGACAGCAGTGTTCTGTATAGTTTTCTAAATAATATAATATTATAGTATAAAGTATAATGTATAGGTATAATTCTGGTCGATTTATCTTTATGTACGCGCGGACTGTAGCGAAACGGTCGCGTGATGGGACCGATGGGCGATACAGAGCCAACATTGGTACCCGCTAATTGGCTGTGAAAAAGGCTGCCAACGAATATGCCACAAAACAAAATTAATCGGCCAAATATTTGGCAGATAAGTCAACAGCATTTGATAAACACCTGTTGTGTGGGCTTAGCTTATATAAGATAAATAACAACCGACTCTTCACAATGGACAACACCAGCACGCTAGACACAAGCAAATGAACATTGTAAATATTGTAAGAGATGACTTGTGAAACATAAGCTATACATGCACACATCTCTGCAGAAACATACACTGAAAAAAAGCTTTGTAAAGTGTTTAACTGAAAAGATTGGGGAGAAAAAAGTTCAATTGGAATCATCTTTAAATTCACATTATTATAAAGAAGCCCATACTATGAAGAATTAATTCAACTTGAAATAAAATATTATCAAATTACAGACCAAAATCCTAATCTTAAGAGGTCTGAAATTCCCAATCTAGCAACCTTAAATCGCGCAATAAAATTAGTATGAAAACCCTTTTTTTATAAAGTAGGATCATTATAATTTATTAAAAATAGACAAGTAAGCGTGGATTAGAATGTCACATTAAATAGCCAATGGCTTGAGGGTAAAGTGTTGAATTATCAGCAGAGAGATCCGGGGTTAAACTCAAGTGGTAGTTTTAATTTTTAAACTTTAGGGAAATTTAGAATATAACTTTAATAAAAAATAAAAACATTTTTATTTTCGTCTAATTGTATTTAGAATGTTACAATAAAAACCCAAAACACAACTAAGTAGATATTAATTGCATAGACTATTTTATACGAAAATTCAGTTAGTTAAATGTAGATCAAACTGTTATTGATTAAAATGTAAATGCTTCTGTCACAGCCAACTGTGCTACAGATATCACCAACTACAAATGTCAGTCTGTGTTTTTGTAAATTATTTATGTTTATTGCTTTAGATTGCAGCTACTGCGACTGCGACTGCAACTGCAATTCAGTGAAGTGCACGAGCCATAAATCAGTGAGTGGAAAGTGTTTGGTTTGTTAACGCACGGAATACATTTTGCTGGTCATGGGTCGGTCTCTATTGCAACGGCTCTGGGTCTCTTCTGGGGCTAGTTGAAGGCTTGGGCCTGGGCGATAGTTAAAGCTAAGCGCCAAACATGATGGAGCCATGCGTCATGTGAAGCGTCACTCAAGCTGCGACCCAAAAGAAACCTGAAAGGAAACCAGGAAGAAACACGTTTCTTCTTGCCAAGCTCTCTAGAAGAGAGTGTATGTGTGTGTGTGTGTGAGTGTGTGAGTATAGATGGGGCGGGAGTGGAACCAATCAAGCAAAGAGCAGCAAAAGAGGACCAAAGCAAAAGAGCAAAATCCAAATCAAAAAGCCAAACAAACTGTAGACCGAACTCTCAGCTCGTTGGCCTGGCGGCAATTTTCAAGTGATTAGTCATCAGACGAAGCAACAGACTAGAGCGAACCCACAAACGAGAGAGAGAGACAGAGCGAGAGAGCGAGGACAGAGAGGGAGAGGGAGAGGGAGTGTCACTGTCTGCGAAGCGTTCGAGAGTTTCCCTAAACTTCAGGCAGAAATTTACAACTTTTGGGTCGTAACTCCAAAGAGTGTTGGGCATTAGAATAGTTTCTAATAAAATGCTTTTATTGACTCGTTTTTTTTGTTGTTTTTTAGCGAGCAACGACTTTCAACTAGTTTCTGTAAGTTCTTGTTGTGCTCGCCGTCGTCGTCGTTGTAGTTGCTGTCTTTTGTCTGCAGCAACATGAGCAGCAGCAGCGGCAGCACCGTGGGCCAATCAATTTTTATCGTTTTGCCTTAATTTGATGAGATTTTTATCGATTTCTTGTTCTGGCGTCGCAACGATGCTTTTGCGCTTGCCATCGTCTTTACTTTACTTTATATTTATTTTTTGCATAAATTAAATGGCTAATGGCCATAAATTCAGTTCTTGTTGTTGCTGTTGCTCCTTCTTTAAATTTGCTGCGATTTATTAGCTGACCTTCAGCGCACAAAATAAATTAACTTACAACCAAACTCAAAGATACAAAAAAAGAACAAAGAATCAGATTAATTTTGGCCAGCCAGCAAAACAATGAGATTTGCATTGCTTCTACGATTACCAAAGATTGTTTTGCTGATCTTCATCAAGAGATCAAACGATAAGTTATTATTTGCTTTCATTTCAATTCAATTTTCGATTAAATATGAGAACTTTTGTAATTTTACATGCAGTTTAAAACGTGGCTGTAAAGTGATTGTCGATCTAGGCAAGCAATAAATAAAGTTGGATTTCCTATGAATTGAATTGAATCCAATATAATAATGAAATTTAAAAATTGTAGAACTGTTTTATATTGAAATTGCAAATAATTAATTAGGTTTACCTTTATTTATGAAAATTAAATAGAATATGTGCAGTACTTTTTACAATATTAAATATTATTAGTATTAAATTACATTAATTTAGTAAAAGTAAAGTAATTTTATCCACTATTTGCTGCCATGTTAAGAGGAGAAGCTTCAGGAAATCTACTCTAGATTATGAATTATTTTATTTTCTGCTTCCTCGATCGCGCCAGCTTACTGCAGTCCTAAGCTCAGCTGCAGTTTGCAGTTGCTCGCAATTGTTACACAACACGGCAGCAACAACGTTTTCTGGGCTGCGAGTATTGCATTTGGCCAACTGCAACTGCCAGTTGTTAACGCTGCCTTCCAACGGGCAACTGCAGAACCGAACGGCAGCAGTTGTTGTAGCACAAAAATTGGCCAAAACGATCATGTTTATATAGACACATAGGCCATAGACACGGCGCCGTTGAGCAGCAGCAGCAACAACAACGGCAACAGTTATGGCAATTGCCGAAGTTGCAGTTGCAGTTGCAAAAATCAAACAAAAAGCCACAAGAAGGCAGGCAACAAACGATAAAAAGCCATTCAATGTTGGCCAAAAGTCAACAGCAGCAGCAAATGGCAGCAGCAGCAGCAACAGCTCAGCAACAATGTTGCCAGCACTGTGGCGAATGTTAAGCCGACAACAACAGCAACAACTCAGTCAAGTTTCTGCAGCTTCGTCTTCGGCTTCTTCATCGCCTTCACCGTCTTCATCGTCTTCTGGTCGGTGAGGTTACAACAAGGTAAACCTGCTGCCATGTTATTGTATCTGTGCTTTGATCTCTCGCCTCAGACAATAGAACAAAGCGAAAAGTTGTTGCTGTTGCTCGCAAGACAACAACGACAACCACAACAATACCAACAACAACAACAACAACAACAGCAGCAGCAAGAATTATGGGAGGAGGTCAATGTTGCAATTGTTAACTGCTAATTAGCAGTCACAGAGCGCCCAAAGAGCATGTAACAATCGATATGTGGCTCGCGGACATATCGAGAACCGGTTAACAACAGATGGGCGAACCAACAAAAAAAAAACTCCATCAGAGATGCTGCTGCCAGCAACAGTTGCTGCTGGCTGTTGTTGTTGCTGCAGCTAGAAGCGACGAATTAGCGATTGGACATGGCATCCATAGGCAAACTTTAATTAATATTAGTTGCACTTGGAGTTTGGAATGTATCGATAACGTTGAGCGATAACACGCAACATATTTCGCTTTAGTATCCGTATAAATTATAAATACATTTTTTTGTATTTACAACAGGTCAAATAACATCAATAAAATTACATCATTTACTAAAAGAAATTAATTTTATATATTATGTTCGAAAATTAATTGATTTCCACCTACTCATCGATAGCTCCAATATGGCTTTGTGGTTCGGGAAGTTCGCTAATATATCGATGGGTTAACCTTCTAGATTAAACAGCCTGCAGACAGCAAAACTTACAAGCTCAACTGCATTCACCGCCGTTTACCTGCTGCCCTTTTGGCTTCTGCTTAAGTTATGACAACAAAAGCTGTAAATTAACATTTGAGGCCGCATTTAGCCACACATTTAAAAAGAGTTCAAGAACATAAACAAAGCAATGGACGTGTCCAATGGGGTAAACCAAAAAATGAAGCAAACAAAACGGAAAAAAAAAACCATTCGCCAGAGCCAATCAACTTACAAAACTCGCCGATGCCGACAACCTTCGGTTAGCAGAGGTTGAGGGAGGAAGCTGCTGCTGACTGATAAAAGCAAAGACCGCACATAAACCCAGTTCCGAACAAGTAAGAATGCAAAGCAGAAGCACTGATCGACTAGGTGATACCCTGCACTAGATACACCAAATACAGCATAAAGAGACTTTTCGACGCATAATAATGCAATACATATTAATATTGTATTTATTAAAAGATATCCAAGTTTATTTTAAATTAATATTATATAGTTTTCTACATGCAATTCACAATTTGCCCCTGCAATAAATGCTTTCCCCAATATACTCATATACTTGCAACTGATGCAAGCCTACAAAGCTCATCAAAAATAAATATAAATGTCTGTCTCAATTAACCTACAATTAATTTTATATTTAAACTTAATTGAATAAATGTATTACAGAAAATTGTGTTAAAAGTATTAGTTCATAACAAATTTCAATGAAAACAAATTCATTGGATTTAAAGGCGAGTTTTATACGCAGGATATCTTTATATCTATCTATATCTTTATCTACTCTTCATAATACCTCTTTAAGTATCCCTAAAATAGTAGAGGGTATAAAAAGCGAACAGCAAAAGTGCAACGGGCAGCCAATAAACACAAAAACCGCACGCCGACGTAGTCAAAATAATAATGAGCCAACATTTAAAATGGTTTATGAGATGGCAGCGTCATCATCGTCAACCTTATGATCATTATGACGATCGTCATTATCATTATCATTACAATACACCTACGGCCGAGGCCCAGGCCCAAACCCAGACCCCAAGTCTTCGTCTTTCGCTCTTCGATTTGTTTCTGGGTCAAGCTACACGCGAAAGACGCGAACGAAAGCCAGAAGAAATGTGTGGTAGAGTTCAAAACGTGCCCGGGCCGCATCGTTAAAAGCTTCTCTTAACCGCACTCCATCTCTCTCTCCCCACACACACACACTCACACACCACTTGATCCCCCTTGTGCGAAACAATTTCCGGTGGCCTCTGGGCCCAAAACAACCGCTGCACAATTGCAGTTGCCCGTTCCCAGTCCTCAGTCCCAATCCCAATCCCAGCTCCAGAGTCCATCGCCATGAGTCAGCCGGAGCCAAAGAGCCAACGCCATATGAAAGTAGTTCAAGTGACCAATGGCGCCGTTACATTTCACTGCTTCAAGTGAAGTGGCTTCACTATAAAGCTGCGGTGTAGCCCTGATTTTTTTCAGCGTACCATTTCCCTCGCAATTGGGCGTTAATTAAATTGTTTTGATTTGGTTGCTGGAGAGGCTTTTGTGGTTAATACTCAAGTGGGTGTAGCCAAAGAGCTATCGCCGAGCGCGATAAGTGGGCGGAAACTTGGTTAAGGGCCATAGCAAAGTTCAAGATCGAGGCAATGAGATTTCTTTACATGTGAAGTTTCAAAATAAGCAGGCGATTGTTAGCTAAGCTAGGAGTGTAAGATCTGACGTATTTTTAGTCGCCAAGGTATTAAATATCGAATAAAATGTAAGCAGGTTATTTTTATAAATTGGAAATGTAAGATCCGACAAATTTATAGTAATGGATTCCATGTTCCTATAGACAACTTCATCTTTGTAACCTTTCTTCTGTCGAGAAAATGACTTTTGAAATGTATTATAAAACGTTAAACTAATCTTAAAAATCCTTCCTAATTTACTTTAAATTCTCAAATTATTTCATTAAATATTTTATTAAATTACTCACCATTCAAAATCTTAAAATTAATATTCCAATTGTCCTTGTTTTTCAGTCTAATACGATTTCGTTTGATATTCCCTAAGTCCCAAATTCTCAGTGGCGATGTGTTTTTATATTTTTAATTATTTATTTAATTGATTATAGAATTGTTGACATATGCCTTTTAAATTGTTTATTTTTCAATTTATTATTTTAAAAATGAATTGATTTACTTTTTTTGTTGGCGTTGGTGTAAAATGATTTTTTATAAAAAATATTTGCACAATAACGATAACGATTACGATAATATTATTATTGCACAATGAATGGCGCAACTTTTGAATTTTTTCCACCTGTGAATTATTAACGGTAAATTAATCATTCAGTGACGTTCTCCACACACACAGATGTGTGTGTGCGTGTGTGCGTTTGTATGTGTGTGTGTGGGTTAACGAGCGACGAAGCAGTAAATTGACAAAAAGTAAATAAACAAAATGCTGCAAAACGGCAACTGTTGAAGTTGCAACGCGGAAGCTGCAAGCAAAAAACCAGAAATATATATAATTTTTTTCCTTTTCTTTTTTGCACCGCCATCCAATAAGAATCACATGTACGTGCGCTTTCTTTATGTATGTAACTGCATGTGTGTGTGCGAGTGAGTGTGCGTCAGTGTGAGTTGTTCTTTTTTGCACTTGCTTGTGTTGGCTGCTTTCTTTGCCGCCGTCGCTGTTGCTGCTGCTTCTTTAGGTTTCATTTTACACGGCAGCAGAGCAGAGCCAGGCAGCGCTGTTGCTACCTCTGCCGCTGCTCAGCGCTACTCTTGCGTTGCGTTTTTCCTCACCTTTGCAGAGTTTATTGACATTTTCAGCATTTGCTTTTGTGCGCTGCTTTCTTCGAGTGAGCGTGCGCTCTCCCTATTTCTCTCTCTCTCTCTCTCGCCACACACACACGAGCACTTGTTTTTTTTTTTTTGAGAGAATAACCTTCAATTTTATCTTATTGCGCTCTCGTCGCCGTCGTCACACACACACACACACACACACACACGATGTTGGCTTTACAACTTTTGTTGTTTTTACGCTGCGTGAATTAACATTCGCCTTTGGTTCAGTTCTTGTGCAGCTCGAGCTTAATTTATGCATTTACGCTTATTTTAAATGCAATTACTGGCATTTTTTTTGTATTTTTGATTCCCACTACGTTTTACACTTACACTCACACACACACACACTCGCACTCATTCGAGCGACGGGTGATTTGGTAGCAAAAACAGGCACGTATATTATTTGTTGTTGTTGTTGTTTGGGCACATTCCCTTGTTAATATGTTGAAAAACAAACTATTTTTATTTTAAAAATATATTGAAGGAATTACTTTTCTAGTTGTTTGTGCTAATTTAGCTTGTTTTGCGCAATAAAACGAAATATTACAAGTATTTTTTCCACTACGCTCGCGGCGCTTCACAGACACGCGCGCGACTTCTCCGATCGGCATTTGTTTTGGTACTAACTGCAGTGTGACCGTGCCGTGCAAGCTGAAAAACCATGTGTTCTACGGCAGAATGCGTCAAAAGAAACAAGAGAAATATGTGAGAGACTAGCACTCGGTTTACAATAATGCATTTTCCAACACTTAAATTTAAGACTTTGAATATATTTCATTTATTTAAATTAAATAGTAGCAGTACAATTAACATAATAGTAATACATTTAATTAACAAGTAAAAATTAATTTACCCAACTTCTACAACAGGTGTTAGGGTGACCATGTATTAACAATTGTGAGCTGGCAACCCTGGTGACACTTCAAAACAGCAACAGCTGTTCACCAATCTTTAGTTGAATTTAGTACGCCATTTCGTGCTCGACGTGGTTAGTTGCGCTTACTATTTTAGGCGTATAAATTAACTATTTCGTCCCAATGAACATTCAGTGATTGCCAAACACACGCGCATACGAATGTGTCAGTGAATACGGTTCAAAGTTCGTAGAGTTTACGTTTAATTAGTATAAAAAGTATCAACATAATGTCCACCACCGATGTGCGAAAGAGAAAGGTAGGCAAAAAGGGTTAAAGGCTAATAAAGTGAAATACCTTTTGTAATGCTAATTTTGGCATCACAGGCGCCCGAACAATTGTTGCTCTAATGCGGAAATTAAAGAGAATGCTATTAATCTATGTGCCAAGTTTATTTAAAATCTCAATTCAGTAAACGCCGCCGCTTTCAACAAACTGTTGTTTTTGTTTTCCCGCGTTCGGCTTTTGCATAAATCAGTTAGAGATGAGCAGGATTCGAGCATGCAAATTATCGAAAACACTTTCGACTGATAGTAAAAGGATCAACTTGTGATTTTATGATACTGATAGCGAAGCAAAAATTATACGTAATATAAATAAACATCAATGACGCTAATTTGGCAGACAAATCACATCAATGAAATACCAAAAGAGGGGTGTAAAAAACGTTTCGTTGCAAAGTAAAATGCAATTTAATGAAAATTATATTACCGGCCGGTTTAATTTTTAGACGTGTATCCGGCATTGGGATCTTCATCAAATGCACCTTTTCCCCTTGTTCTTTTTCTTGCTTTTGCTAAACAACAAGGTCATTAAATTGTTGGCATTCGAGGCGGTTTTTTGTTAGACAATTGACTGGCGGACGAGTTGCGAGATAGATACAAGAAATTAATTTCTTCAGAGCCACTGTGAAATGCGGTGTGGGCAAAACAGGTTGAACGTAAGTAGAAACAAGTTTTTCTAACCCTCGGGTCGTGATATTTGCATACCGATAACGATAACGATACCGATAACCACTGTCTAGATCTGATGAAATTCGCAGCCGGTAGCAATTTGTGTAAACAGTTGTGATAAGCAATGCTATGCGACCAATTAAGCAGGCTTATCAGTAAAAACAAATCACACCCCATTTTGTCTGTTACTCAGCGGGCTTATCAACGTACGCTTTGCGGAAGGACGCACGTCTCAATTATCAATTGATTTTATGTTCGATCGATATTTAGGCGCCCCAGGCTGAGAACAGCTGTTAAAATTCTCACAAGTATAAAACAAGAATAGATTTTCCACCTTTCAATGCCTGTACAATGTATTAGACATGCTAATTAACGTATAGTACTTAATGGTATATAGTATAAATAAACAATTACTGCTGCCAAGGGGCCAACTCAGTTAGTTCGAAGTGTATATATTTAATAGTTTTTTAATTTATTTGTAGTGAAGAAACATTTGTTTAAATAATGGGAATTTCGTGAATTGTATTTGCGGTTTCAACGACAATATTTAATCAAGCTAAAAGACCGTTTGACAACGCGTCTCGTTCCAAAAACAAACCAAAAAGCATACCGCCCAAATGGTCTAAAAATTGTATCTTATCAAAACAAAACGGGTCTAAAGTTGCGATAACCTTCAACAAAAAGTTTGTGCCGATCCTCATTACGTAGCGTAAAAAAGTGTTGTTTGGCATGACTCGTCACAATTGATAGCGTTCCACCAGCATTTTTAGAGCTTGTTATAATTCATTACATCACGTAGTAGATATATAGTGTAGTATATACATACATACATATATGAATACTCATGTATGTGCAGTTCTATAAATACCTCATTGTAAGGGATTCATTTGTTTACTATTTCCGAATTGAACACGTCACTACTCTATTAATTTCAAAGCTTGTTCGTCAAGTATACAAAATCCAGAATTAGCCCAAAACCTGACTTTTAGTACATTCAAAAGTGTGCTAAAAGCTTAGATATTTCGTGTAGCGGAGTTACGGGGAGAAACACAATGTTCTTGTCATTATTTAGCAGTTTTTACGAAAATAAGAGAACCTGTAAGCTTTTTAGCAAATTGCGAATTTATTGTTATTTTTTAATTTCATAACACAGTTCATTTTTAATAAAAAGCAAAAAATTCATTTTATTTTTTTAATTGTTTGGATACAAATTATAGTTATTAAAGTCCCAGAATAATGCAGCTTTGTGATTGATTGTGAAAGCAGTATATTTTCCATTAATACAAGTTGTATTTAAAAATTAAAATCAAAAATCAAACATTGTACAAAAATTGAAATTTAATAATTTACTTAAAATGTACACGAATACCTTTACAATTAAAAGAACAAAATCATTGGAATTAAAATTATACAAATTATAATCGTTAAAGTTACAGAATAAAACAGCCATAAAAAAGCTTAAATATTATTTGGCTGTAAATAAATTGATGTTAAAACAATGCAGAATCATCGATGAATCGATACATCGATCGTGTTATCGATGTTGCTCCACCTCTAGCGTGCGGTCACGCTACCCACAACACGGTTGACATTGTCGAAGCAGAAAATATAGATAATAAGTTAACTTACGTTGCGTACGTTGTTAGAGAGCGTGTGTGGCAAAAAGAGAGCAAACAATCGACGCAAGTGCCAACATGTGTTTTAAAGAATATGCTGGTTATTTATAGACGAAAATGAGATACGAATACAAGCTGGTAGACAACTTAACACAATTAACCCAATTGTCAATAACATTAGATTACAATATATATTTGATGTCCCTTCTATATGCAGCTGGCCAGCGATGACAAATCGTCGCAGGGAACCCGACGCAAGGGAAGCAGCTCCAATGGCAACGGCAACAGCGGACGTGGCGGCGTTCCCAGCGGCTTGAAACTATCATTTCTATGTTTGATCATATCTGTGGTGCTGCTGCTCTTTGTCTTTGGTGTGTATCACATGTATTTTGCTAAGGTCTCCTCCCCTCCATCGAGCGTGACTAAATCCTCTAATTTTCCCACTGTTACTGTTCCATTTCATGAAACGCCCCACATGACAAACGCCAACTCTCAACCACATCACACGCATGCCACACGAACCACAACAAAACCGCCTGTTCAACATCTGGTGCACGAATCTGGTGCAGGCTTCGTGTCGGACAATGCGAGTCCCTATCTGGCGCGCCTCGCCTCCAAGCTGGGCTACAGCAAGGTGCAGTATGCGGCCATCATCGATGCCGGCTCCACGGGCAGCCGAGTGTTGGCCTACAAGTTCAATCGCAGCTTCATCGACAACAAGCTGGTGCTGTACGAGGAGCTATTCCGGGAACGCAAGCCGGGCCTCAGCTCGTTTGCCGACAATCCAGCGGATGGTGCTCACTCCATTAAGCTGCTGCTGGACGAGGCTCGCGCCTTCATACCCAAAGAGCATTGGTCGTCGACGCCGCTGGTGTTGAAAGCCACCGCTGGATTGCGTCTGTTGCCGCAGAGCAAGGCGGAGAATCTGCTGAATGCCGTGCGCGACTTGTTTGCCAAGTCCGAGTTCAGTGTGGACATCGATGCTGTGGAGATTATGGATGGCACCGATGAGGGCATTTTCAGTTGGTTCACCGTCAACTTCCTCTTGGGCCGTCTGTCCAAAACGAATCAGGCGGCCGCCTTGGATTTGGGTGGCGGCAGCACACAGGTCACCTTCTCGCCCACAGATCCCGAGCAAGTGCCCGTCTATGACAAGTATATGCACGAGGTGGTCACCTCCAGCAAAAAGATCAATGTGTTCACGCACAGTTATCTGGGCTTGGGTCTGATGGCCGCCCGTCATGCCGTCTTCACCAAAGGCTACAGCGCAGAGGACACAGTTGTGGAGAGCGTTTGTGTCAATCCCATCATTGCCAATCGTACCTGGACCTATGGCAATGTGAAGTACCAGGTCAGCGGCAAGGAGAACCCCAAATCATCGGCCGAACAGCCTGTCGTCGACTTTGATTCCTGCCTGGAGCTTGTGAAGAGCAAAGTCATGCCTCTGGTGAAGCCGAAACCGTTTACGCTCAAGCAGCACGCTGTCGCTGCATTTAGCTATTACTTTGAGCGTGCCATCGAGTCGGGTTTGGTGGATCCCACAGCTGGTGGCGAGACCACCGTGGAGGCCTATCGCAAGAAGGCCCAAGAGATATGTGCCATACCCAATGACGAGCAGCCCTTCATGTGCTTCGACTTGACGTTCATCTCGGTGCTGTTGCGCGAAGGATTTGGTCTTAACGACAACAAGAAAATTAAGGTACGTCAGTTAGAGAGCAGCTATTTTATTTTATATTATATTTGGCATCTGACTTTACTTAGCTTGAGATCCAATTGTTATTATTTTAGAACTTGTTGAACTTCTATGGGAAAGAATGGCTCCAGATTAAGTAGGCTTTTTACAGCTATTTGTATTATTTGTAGTAACTTTTAGAATTCTCTTCTGAAGAAAAATATGCTGACATTTTCATAATTATTTTATATTCTGTTTATTTTTTTGTTTTTATTTTCAATAAGGATTTACAAGTAATTAATGCATCTTAAATTATAAGTAGGCATTCTAATATCGCAAAAAATAGAATTATGAATTTTCTCGTTCATGCAACATCAGTCAGCAAATATCTATTAGACATTTAAAAAATATTAATCATTAACAAGAAAGAACTTTAATAATTTCACTTCAAAAGCTATTTCTTGAAATGTTAAGCCAGAATATCAAGAGCAATCCATGTTATAAACTTAAATCTCGTAATTTCAAACCTAATATTATTTCTTCTCCTAATTTCAGCTTTACAAAAAGATCGATGGTCATGAAATCTCGTGGGCTTTGGGCTGTGCCTACAACGTGCTGACCAGCGATGAGAAATTCAATAATTCCTAGTGCTTCGTTTAAATAGACTGTAGACGAAAATCATAGCTGAAATTGTTTCTAGAGTGCCTTAGACGTGCATCGAAGTATACTACACACACACACACACACACACACACACAGAGACACGCGCATACACACACTTTAATCGTAGCATTGATAGATTTTTATGCGCTATAAATTCATTTCAATTGTCGTTAATTGACGCGAATTCATTTAGTTTGTTGAAACGAGGCCACACTGTGACTAAACCAAACACAACACACAAAGACACACGTTCTCAACACAGACGTTTCTAGTTCGTAATTCCAATGTAATTTTGTGTGATTCGTTTATTGTATGTAATTCATTCACGATATTATATCCTTAGTCTTATGCTCCATACTTTCCTAATGTATATATGCAATAAGATATATATACAGTATATACACAAGCATATCTAATTTGTATGCCTTGGCAGAGAATTGTTTGAATAACTAAAGCCATTCAAATTGATTATAAGTTAACAAATCAATGTAAATTTATTAAAACTGCTCGGCAAGGGTATTTCAACTTCGGCGTGTCGAAGAGAACTTTCCTTCTTGTTAACAATTCTTTTAAATTTGCATGTAACTCTGGCATTGTTGTAACATTTAATTGAATTATTTTTGCAATATAAAAATATGTTATCGACTCATAATAAAACTTATATATTAATGAATAAATAATTGAAACTCAGTAGAAAACATTTTCTTTTGATCCGCATGCAATAATAAAATAGTGTCTTTATTTCATTTTTCCTCTACATAATACAACAAAATTGTACACGGTTTGCTTATCAAACACTAGAGAGTAGGCCCTATTAATATTTTATGTATACATATATACAGTTTTATAAATGCATCACAAACAAAAAAGGTGCAGCAGAGTGCTGAAGAGAAGATTACAAAGGATGTTCTGGGAATGGCGCCTGCTCTTTTCAGTTTGAAGAAGCTTTAAACATATTTAACATTGGCTTTAGCTTTCGACCTAATATCGTTGGGTTTACGCCAGCGTTAAACGCTGCGGCTTTATGCCCAACCTATCGGTGATGTACTGTGGCATACAGAGCGTGGGATTGATGAGCTTTAGATCAGCATGACCCAGCAACGAGAGGCCGCCAATGCCGAACAGAGTATGGAATATATCGGGCATGTTGCCGGTGCGGTCAGAGAAACCGCCAGTTTCCAAGTCCTGACAGGACAGTATAAATTGCTGTAGCTTCTCCGAGCTAATCCAATGCAATCGACCCATTATGGTCAGCGATGAAAGCACCCACCACGAATAGCAGACATCGGGCAGCTTCTCAGGTCGCCCGTTTAGGCCACCCGAAGGCAACTGACGCTCGCAGAGCCACCAGCCCAGCTTGTCCACGTCCAGCAGATGCAGCCGGTGAGTCAACGACAACAGACCCACACAGCAATAAGTGAGTCCTGCAAAAAAAAAAGGGAAAATCAAATATAAATTTAAGTGATCTGTTTGAGACTGTAACTGGTTTGTGTCTTCAATCAGCACTGGATGAAGTACATGTAATGGATTGTGTCTTAGCTTAACGAAGAAATACGCGCTGAAAGCTCTTTTATCGGAATAATTTTAAATAGTTAGATTTGGAATTTAGATAAACACGATCAGTCGGTTAGGGCATATAATTTTGATATAGCTCGAGGTGACTCACCGGCATGTGACTCAGCGCCAGGCTTGGAGCCGAAGCCTCCGTCCGTTTGATTGCAGCACGACATCACAAACTTCACAGCCTTCTCCACATCAATGCTCTGGTCCAGGCGCTGCAGCAGCGTCATGGCGGCCACCGCACAAAAACTGAATCTCGTATCGACTTCGCCCCACTTGTCGCCAAAGAAGCTGCCGTCGAGCTGCTGCAGGCCCACCACATAGCGCACCACAGCATCGCAATCGATCTCAGCCAGCGCATCATAGGTACAAAGGATCTGCACGGCCGAAAGCGTATAGAGCATGTGAGGATCGTGACCCTCACAGGGCGAGAAGCCGCCGCTGTTGGGACACTGACAGCGCTTCACGAACTCAATGATGGACTTGCGGTCCAGGCGATCCAGCTGGCCCATGATGTCCAGCGCTGTGACGCCCCAGTAGATGCCGGACATGCGCAGAAACTCCGTCATACAATATTCGTAGTCGTCCTCCTGTTTGCCATGATTCTCAATGTACTCGACGTGTTTCCAGAACTGCAATTTCTTCGTGGTGTCGTTGTCGTTCTCGATGGTGCTGGCGCCTCCGTTTGAAGGCTTCACGAAGGTCGTGAAATCCATCGTTGATTGTGTTCAATTGAGCGTGTTGTTGATGATTCTGGGCAATTAATTGATTGGTCTATTGCTATCGCTGCCGCTGCTGCTGAGTTGACATTATTAATTCCTGTGTCATAGAAACGCACTAAATAATCCCGCGCATAATAATACCAAATGCGAACAGCCCAACAGCTGTTTGAATAAACAATTCATGAATATCCGTAATTTTATTATTTAACAATATAGGAACCAATTTATTGAGTTATTAAATATTAATTAATTAATTGCGTTGCTTTTCTTTCACAGAAACGTTAGTTATAGCCTCCCACCACAGCCACTTCATCAAACAGCTGATCGTTTGTAAAAAAACATCGGCGCCAATTTAAAAATACACCAAAAGCAAATAAATATTTGAATCTTATAACTTGGCGATGGCTAGTGTAGAGTTTAAATATTTTATAATCGAAGTAGATACAAAAATGTCACATAAGGCATTCCCGTCAAACTTTATTTAGTTTTTCAACCTCTTTGTGGTGTGGGACTCAATTTTGAGTTCAGCTCGATAGACTATCGCGTGACTGAGAAAATATACCGAAAAATGTTCGCTGATATTTTGACAAATTGCATGGGACAAATGTAACATTCGATCCAGAAGTAATATATAGAAAAACCAATTTTTGGTGATGTGGACGGAGGCTATAACTTCTTTTTGTTCAACTAGTTGGCAGCACGTTTGGACTTGCCAACTACTCCAATTACAAATCGTTGATAGTTATCTTATATATCTTTTTATTTTTTTGAGTAAAGTATAATTGTTAACTGAAACCCTTTTAATTGCAAAAATAATGCACATTTTGAAGTTTCTGTAAAACTGTTATTCTTAAAACGATTGTGTTAAATATTTCAATTTGTTTGCAAACTGTTCTCGCCCACTGCTGCTGTCGTTTGATTTAGTCATTTTTTATACACTAGTCGACAGCGTCGGTTCGTCGATATTCAGCGACACAATGTGCTTTTTGGCCACCATAACGTTGCCCAGCAATCTGGGCTCTTGACCCTCTACCAGATACTCGGCGCACATGGAGAGCACAATGTTGGCGTCCCGATCTGTGCAGTTGAAGAAACCAACGAGTACTCGGCCGTCGGTTATCACGATGCGCAGGACGCGTCCCAACCACTTTTGTAGCTTTCGGCGACCTGGCGTCAAGTTCACGTCGCTCATCTGTGGCGCATTTGTTGTTATCCTGAAAGGCTCGGCAACCGATGATGCTGGTGGCGGTGGCGGTTGCACTTGACTTCCGCTGATGCTGAGTTCCGACATATGTAGTTGTTTTTGTTTTTTATTTGCTATCCTATGCAAACTTCACTTTGTTTTGTTAGAGTTCGTGTGAAAGTGTGGCCAATATAGAAATATACTAAGGGTTATTGATGTGCGGTATATTGGTATCAAAACTTAACCGACGTTCGATCACACTGTCGCAGTCGCCTGTTTTTGATATTTGTATTTCAATCACACTCACTTTAAAATATTTCGTCATGTCGGGCAAAGCTCTAAATATTGGCGATCAATTCCCCAATTTCCAGGCTCAGACCAATGCGGGCAGCATTGACTTCTACGAATGGATGGCCGACAAATGGGCCATTCTCTTCTCACACCCGGCGGATTTCACTCCCGTTTGCACCACGGAGCTTTCTCGCGTTGCACAATTGTTGCCCGAGTTTGAAAAGCGTGGCATCAAACCGATTGCCTTATCTTGCGACACTGCGGAATCCCACAAGGGTTGGATCGAGGACATCAAGAGCTATGCCAGTAAGTTTCTTGATTGTTTTATCTGTTATTTTTATTTTATTTATTGTCTTAAAGAGCTGCCGAGCTTTGATTATCCGATTATTGCGGATAGCGAGCGCGAATTGGCAGTAAAGCTGAATATGTTGGATAAGGACGAACTGAATGGTGAGGGAATTCCTTTAACCTGTCGCGCAGTCTTTGTTGTGGACGATAAGAAGAAGCTGCGCCTTTCCATCTTGTATCCAGCCACAACTGGCCGCAATTTCGAGTGAGTTTCATTTGTATCCTATCTGATCATTACAGTGTTACCTGTAAAGTTTATATGTATATATTCTGTTAAGAACAAGTTTATAAGACTCTGAGATATCTTATTTTATGAATATTTGATTCTGTTTTAAGGCTAAAAATCGAATAAACTCGTTTTTTTTTTTATTGCTTGTCTTAAATTAATATTTTAGATAAGTTTGGTCAATAAAGTCAACTTCCAACCAATAAATTCACAAAGAAAAACACAAGAAGTAAATTACACAATTATTTGCTGAAATATATTGCTCTTTTTTAGGAACTGACTATTCTTAAAAATCTTTAAAATGTAGCTATCGTAATTTAAATGTTCAAACTACATCTACATACATATCAGAGCATTTCAATGATGTGCAGTCGAAAAGTTGTTTTTTTTTTTTTTAAATATTACTTTTCAAAAACTGAAATATTTGTTTGGGGTCCGATATTTTCTATGGCGGCTTTAGTTCATCATTATAAATTGTAAATAACGCGATAATTATCTCTTAAAATTTGTCAAAGTTTATAAAAATAAATACAACTTCTTTTCTGCTAAAAACATTTTGAACAGCCGAATTCAATATCATATTAATTTCTACTAAAAAAGTCTTTTAATAAATATATTGTTATTTTTCGTTTTGTGGTTGCAGTGAAATTCTGCGTGTCATCGACTCGCTGCAGCTAACTCAAACGAAGAGCGTGGCCACACCCGCAGATTGGAAGCAGGGCGGACAGTGTATGGTGCTGCCCACTGTGAAGGCCGAGGATGTGCCGAAGCTGTTCCCGCAAGGCGTGGAGACCATCGAGGTGCCATCGGGCAAGGGCTATTTACGCATAACTGCCCAGCCAAAAGACTAAAACAAAATGATTCCTGCAGACAATTGTGATTTGTATTCGTTTTACACGATTTTTATTACAAAAAATTATAATTAACAACAAATGAATTGTTTACAACCGTTTGCGGCATTGCAATCGCTTGACGCAGAAACTAGGTGACGCTTTGGACCAAGGCAAAAGCGTTCCCAGGGCCAAGACAAAACTTTCGTCTTACCAACTAAACAAAATTTGTATTGTAGATGCGTTTTGTGGGACGGGGGAATGTTCTACTGATAGCTGATGAGTTATGGTTACTACAAACATACAACATAAATATACTTATACAGTTAGATAGATAGATATATATATTGCAACTGGATAACTGTAGGAAACTAAAGATAAGGCCAACTCTGTACAAGAAAAAATGGTGAAAGACGTGAAGCGCATTCGAGGAATGAAGCAGCAAAGCCAGACAAAGCTCATTGACCCAAGACCATAACCAAAAGTGTATCTGAAAACGGTTGAAGCGATTAAGCGACAGTTGAAAAAGTCGATCACATTTAAGACACATCAATCAGCTTTTTACAGCTCTCAATGCAGGCTTTACTTACAATTTAACTACCATACCAATTAAGCTAGGCTAAAGCTCTAAATGCTTTGCGCCGTCAGCGGCGTTTGCTCTCCACCAGACGCGACACACGTCGCACCAGGAACGGCCACAGCACCAGGACAGCGAACCACAGTGGCGATATATCCTTAAATGGCCACCACACCGGCTGCCGTTGTTGTCGTTCGCTTCGTGCCGTCGTCGTCGCCTTGTGCAGCTCGAGCAGCGTTTGCTCCATGCCACGCACCCGCTGCTGAACTGCAGCCATGTCATTGTTCATGTTCGCAATTGTGCTCTGGATCTGTCGCAACATCTCCGAGTTGTGCGTGATCGCTTGTGTCAGCTCCGGGGGCAGCATTGTGTCGTAGGGATCGTCGTATTCATCATCTGACGGATCTACAATTGCCACGCTGCTGTTGTGCGTATAGTTGTGACTCGTCTCCTCAAAGCCATTGCTCAGCTTCGACGCATAACCGTTGCTGAGGGGCGTGGCATGACCATTGGTCAAGCCCTCCGCCGCTGTGGACGTCGCTGGCGTCTCCATTCCGGCCTCCGCCAGGTTATTGGAACTGGAGCCGTGCTGTGGACTGTTGGTGCGCGAATGAAACGGTGAATTGGGATGCGATTCGGCCAGCTCACGCATTCCGGGCGAAACCAGCTCCAGTTCGTCCAGATTGATGTTGGTCAGACCGTCGAGGCTGCCCACAAAGTTCTGCACATTCTCCGTAAACGACATGGTCTCAATTATCTCCTGCAGACTTTCCACGTAGCGTTGCATTGCCTGCTCCTTGCTCAGATGGCGATTGTTGTTCCAGGCGTCCCATTTGGCTCTGCCGACCACATCCCAGAAGGCGGGCTTCTTCTGTGTGACCCCGCCCTCGGAGGCCTGCTTGAAAAGGCCGTAGAACTTGAGCATCATGCTGGTGCTGGGCTGATAGGGACCATTTTTGGGCAGTCCTTTGATCACGTTGACGGCCGCCTGGAAACGTTCCTCAATGCCGGCCATCGAACTGAAAGTGAAAACAAGCAATAAACAAACATAATTGATTAGATACGCCGACTTAAAGTTCAAAAATTATCAATGTGTATAGCTATTTAATCCATTGTCGCTGCTTGCGATAATCACAGTAAACGTCGAACGATAAATTGTTGTTGGTGATGCTGTCGCAAGCAGTTTACAAATTGCCTAATTATCTTGTGCAATTGCAGCCAAAAACTCACACAAAGTGACGCTGTAACTTTTTATTTATTGGCAGTGCTGTTTGCTGATGTTGTTGTTGTTGGTATTGATTCACTGTCGCTATGTTACATACGTATATGTAAATTAGCTATACAAAGTTCGCGTCACAGTCGAAGTTCAATATTAAAATTACTGCGAGCGAGCAACCAAAAGAAATCCAAGTGGGAAATAACGAAAACGGCCGTTATTGATAACAACAAGTTATCATCGTGAAGTCTATATGCGAAATGTTAATGCGAACATGAATTTGCGCTCGATGTTGTGGTGCTGCTGTCCACTTGTTTTTAATCGTCTCGCAATAAAAAAATAATAAACATACTAACTATGTAAATGTAGATGGATCTGTGTGTGAGAGTTAGAGGTGGAGAAACATCGATGACACTATCGATGCATCGATGTTTTGGAACATTTTGAGTACATCGATATTTGTTGGCCCAACATCGATGACATTTGCGGTCAACTAAATAATTTTAAATTTATTATTACTTTGAGAAGAATCCACACCTTTAAAAAAAAAGGAAAGCAGTTTCTGTTACATCTATACCGGGATGTGACCGCAATTTTAATATTCTAAGACAATGTGGTCTCACTGTTGAGAAGTATCGATGCTTGCTTGAATGCCAAACAGATAGATGAGTACCGGCCATTTTTGGCGCCTTATTTAAAAAACTTAAAATAAACAACAACTTGTTTACAAAAACAAATAAATTAGTTAAATATCAAAACCGAGACTTTAGAAACTATTATGAATTTAAATACATTTATAAGCTATCACTAATAATATTTAAACGGCCGCTTGCTTTGTTTTGGTTAGGTTTCCGTGACAACCAAAAAACGTCACTGCAACATTTGATAAAAAACAAGTGAAATAAAAACAAAACTAAAAAATGAGTAATAAGCCAATAATTTGCTTTGATATTTCTAAAAATGAGCGATTTCAAATTACGGACAACTACAAGATGCTGCATCGCAAGCTCAAGGCTCACTGGACAGTGGAGCAGTAAGTTTAAATTGAAAATTGGTAACATCAAATTTTCAATAATTAATTTAATATTCTAGAAGCGATGTTGAGCTAAATCAGGAGCGCTTGGTACGCACAAAGATCTTTGTGCTAGCTGGTCCTCAAGATCGTTTCACTGAGGACGAGTTCGAGGTGCTCAAGGAGTACGTGGATCAATGGGGCGGCAGTTTGCTGGTGCTGTTGGGCGAGGGCGGCGAACAGGAATTCAACACTAATGTCAACTTCTTTCTGGAACAATACGGCATCTATATAAACAACGATAATGTTGTGCGTCCGCATTACTACAAGAATTTCCATCCCAAAGAATGCATTGTGGGTGGCGGCGTCGTCTGCGAGTCAATGTGGCGACATCTGCTCAAGCGGGACATTGAAAAGGTGGATTACGATTTTAGCGATGAGAAGTATAAGATACACTTTCAATATCCATACGGCGCCACCCTAAACGTCTCTGAGCCGGCCAATGTGCTGTTGACAACGGGCCCGGTTGTCTACCCGTTCAACAGACCGCTAGCTGGTTACTATAGCAATGTGAAGGGTGGAAAGATATTGGCTTTGGGATCGGGCTACATTTGGCACGACAAGTACTTGCAGGACAAGACTAATGATGCCATGCTGGAGTATGTGCTTCAGCTGCTCGGCTCCAGCGAAATTAGCTACACACACCTGGACTTTAATGATGTGGAGGTAAGTTGCTCCGGCGTGAAAGAACCTTTATTGTTGCTAACTATGTGAACTCGACAGCTAAATGATAACAAGCATTTTACGGATCTCGCATTTCTCGCTGACATGCCCAAGGCCTGCTTGGTGGACTCCATTGGCACCGAAATGCCGGCGGATTTCAAGCAAATGTTTGACATGTCCCTGTGCTCGTTGAGCAATCGTTTGCTCAAGGATGTCATCGATACCTATGAGCAGTTGCATGTCAACTACGAAGCACTGAAGATTATCAAACCACAATTCGAAATCCCTTTGCCCGCGCTGCAATTGGCCACATTTCCGCCCATTTTCAGTGAGCCGCCCGCTCCACCATTGGAGCTCTACGATCTGGACGAGACATTCAGTCCGGCCCGCTCGCAGTTGGCGCATTTGACGGGTCAATGCCTGCAGGCGATGCAGTCCAAGGAGCCGGCCCGACGTGGTCTCAATCTGCGGGAGCTGGAAAACTACGTGAAAGAGTGTGCGCGAATTACAGCAATTGTTAGGGATCAGCAAGATCTGCCAGCTCGAGAAATACTCAATATTGTGGCGCGACAGATAAGCAGCTACACGCCCTATGCCGAGGACTAGACAACAGCTGATCCGATTACCAGCCAGCGCGGCGCATTCCTCTCGAGCTATTCCAAGTTTCTCTTCGCTACTTGTTCTAATCTTTGGGTATATCTATTTTTTAATTAATTTTGTGGCGAATCAATGGATGAAGAATGTTTTATCTGCAACCATTACTTCAGTTTATGGATGCAATTAATTCACATTGATAAAGGAATTACAGTATTCGAGAAATATTTTATTAAGCTGCGTTAGATATGATTGGTTAAGAATGGAACAGTTTTATGTCAAGACAACTAAAAATAAATAAAGGAATATTTTTACCAAACATATAGAATTAAATAGATTTTTAATCCGAAAATAATTTAAAAAATGTGAAGCTATAAACCAAAATATGTTATGAAAAACAAAGACTCTATAAAAACAAATAAATTTAAGTTACTTAAATTAAAAAAGGAAAAATGACAAAGTTATGTGGGAAATTGATTTGTCTTATGTAATCGATTTGTATAATTTTACTATTAAAAATATATATATTATATTTTTGACTTAAATTTTTTTGAGTGCATGCTGCATAATTAGGGCAACAAAACTTCGGCGTTTACAACCTTCATAATTTTTCCTTCTTGGTCTTTTTTATGTTTCATTTTTTAACAAAATCAGCAAAATTCTACTGTTTTTGAGCTTATTGTAAACCAAGTCCATTTTATGTAAACATGTTGCCGACTCGTATTCAAACATGGCCGGCATTCTCCCGACTGCCGACTCCCGATTCTCGACTCTTGACTCCCTACAGCCGGCTCTAGAATTTGTTAAAAAACTTTACTTCAATTACACAGAAGGTGCATAATATTTGGTTGGTAACACAAAACCTGTGGGAAGTAAAGCTATATGCATACGAACATTTATGGCCAAAAAATTGTTTATTTTTCGATGCGTTTCACACAATTATTTTATTTTATTAATATTTCTCCCCAATCGCAGAGAGAACACACCATCTCCCTGGGGAGGCTCTGCTTTGAAAGTCGACAATTTGTTTCTCATTTCTAGGGGCGACTAATTGTGTAGGAGCATTTTGGGGTATGTATTTTGGGATCGAGGGGAGCTGCCAACATCGCGGAGTGGAGTGTGAAACCGCTAGTTAATGCTTGTCACAACAAATGCTGTCATCAATCGCAGCTCGATTCCCCGGGGAGATGTAGCATTAAAAAAATTTAAAATAAAAGAAAACAACTGCCTGCGTCGAGTATCCTGTAAAAAATCAACGCAACAACTGACGCCAGTAAATTTCTTCTTAATTTTATGCCTTTTTATCCAGAGAATAAACGAGAAGTGTGTTAGAGAGAGAAAGGAGAAACATTTAAGGAAACAACTGTTTAACCTGAATTCTCTGGAGCTTAAAGGCAGCTGCAGTCAAGACCATTTAGTCAGTTGCCTGCTGATCCTGTCTTTCACATAAATATTATTAATTAATTGCAATGTTTTTAAGTTGTTAGTTTTTAGAATAAATAAAATATAAGCATGTCCGAGCACCGTAAAATAAATTAAAGATTTGCAAAAAAATTTCGTTATTGAAAAAAATTTGTTATTGAATATTGAATCAACTTTAATTTGTTGTTTAATGGTAATATTTCAACATAAAGAATAATGTGTAAAATAAAAATATGGCAATTCTATTAATAACAGTTTCATTTTGATTATTGGACAACAATTAAAAAATGGACATGCTAATAAAAATATTCATCCAAGCTTATTGCTTATGTTGGTTGCCACAAAAATAAATTATTGTGGCTTAAGTTCAACTCGATAAAGCATGTTTTAAACCTATATTTTTAAATAAATTATAGATTGGTATCAATATTTACAGCTTTAAGACAGACTGAGCTGGCAACATGATTTTATTTTATTTATGACGACAGTAGATTATTTTTTTGTATTAAAATAATATTAATTACAAAATAATTGATGCTTAAGAATAAATTATTAAGGTAACAAGAAACACATTAGTATTTAGTAAAACATCAAATTTAAAACAACTCACGAAAATATAGCCAACCTTCCTGCTTAACTTTCCATTTATAATGGATTGCTAGAAGCACAGTCACCAACCAACTGTCTCGCTCTCTCTCCAGTCACATTCACTCTCTTTTTCTCTCCTTCTTAACCATCTCTTCGGCTTCGGTCAATCAATCAATATTGAAAATTCCCACAACAGTTGCTTGACTTGGACAGCTGTCGCCATTTTGTTTGCGCTGTTGACCGCTAAATGTCGCTAGGGATGGGACACGATGAGTTTGGAGCGTAGATGTGTGTGTGTGTGTGTGTGTTGTGTGTGGGGGGCAATAATCTGCAAGTAAAAAGTAAAAGAGGTTATGTTGAAATACGATCTGAGGCAAGTAGGAAGTTACCTTGAGTGCATTTCTATATTGACAGTGACAATGCTGTCCACGTCCACGTCCACGTCCACGACTGCGTCGTTCATTCATGGTTTCAGTAAGCCAAACAGGTTCACAGGCTCAACAGAAGCCGCACAAGTTTTCTTTCCCCCTCCTCCTCCGTCTCCCACTTTACCTCCTCCGTCACTTCTCTATTTGTCGTTTCTTGCTCTTCAAACAGAATAGAAAGAAAAAAAAAGAATTTCATTTGCTCATGTTGCGAACCATTTCATAGTTTTCTTTACTAAACAAAACCAACAACAGCTGTATTTGTTGTTGTTGCTGCTGCACTTCCGCCCTGCGCTGTCCTGTCTCGTCCTTTCCGCTTCTCTCTCTCCTCGTTGTCCTCTTTGTGCCGCCGTGCAAATATCATCAAAGTCAAGGAGTTTGTTTGACTTTTAGTGGCATCCTTTTAGCAGCTGTGATTGTTCCCACCGCCCTCATGATCCTCCCTCACCCACCCCCTCGTTACATTAACCACATCATTATTTATACGGTTACTGGCGGCTAACACCGCGCATTTGTCACCTGCTCTGAAAATTCCGGGAAAACCCTCATGGAAAGCGTGCCGTGGAGTTGAGTTGGTCGGTGGTCGACGTTCGATAGTCGGCTGTCGGGTGTTGGAGCTGCCCCGTTGATGCGGGTCTCTGGCGACATCATTTTAATTAAATTACACGACCAAAACGTGCGACATCACAATAATTTTCATTGTCAAAAAATGGACAGCATAAAAAACAACACGTCTGCATCGCACACACCACCAACAGCACAGGAGCGATAGAGATAGCGCAACACACACACCTGAAAGAAAAGAATGTAACAATCAATTAACAGGCAAAAGGTTTAGACTTGGAGTATTAGAGCTAAGAGATTTTTCATATATAACCCTTGTGGGTTTAACGGGTATAAATACACTAGTATGGGAAAAGTTGTCGTTATTGTGAAAATATACGGCGGTAAATAGTCAATTTAATTTAATTTCATCTAATATCAAAATAATTTAAATTTTAAATGTGAACCTCGGTTTTTTTCTCTTCTCTCTGGTTAAATTATATTTCCTTTTATTCAAATAAGCCAAACTCTTCAGTATATTTAAGTTTTCCCACAACCAAAAAATTAAGTTATTCAAGCTATGATAAGAATTAGTTTATAAATTTAATTAAAAATTTAAGTTCAAATTAAAGATTGCAATATTTTGTATTTAGCTTATGTGCGTCAATCCTTATTATATTAGGAACTTAGTTAAATTGTTCACAAATTTCTTACAAGTAAATAAATGTATTATGGATAAACTATTAATCACTGTGAAGAACTTCAAGCTGAATTTAGCCCTTCAATTCATTTAAAATATATTGTTATTTTAGCTAGATCTAAACGTTGTTTATGTTGACAACATTTTTGAAATGTCGCTGTAAAATTGGAACCAGACAGGCACACCTTAGGGTTAATCTTTAACTGTTGACCCGTGATTATCTCTGTCGGTCTCTTGCTGTCTCATTTTCGCCCTCTCTGTCTGGCACGCTTCGTCGTCGACTTTTATTGTTGGTGTTATTTCATGGTTATGGGAAGATTTGGAAGATGCCATTATTGAAATAGAAAGCTTGTCTTTTATGCTTTTGTCATTGTTGATAATTTGTCATAAGGTCGCGTTGTACAACAAGCTCTAATGATGCATGTAAATGCAAAGTATACAACAAGACCAACATCAGGTTCCCGCTTACAACTGAAGTTGAAGCTGCAACTCAATGCTGATGCTGATGCTGATGTTGCAGCCAAACCCCCCAAAATGGAAATATTTAAAGCGCGTGTACAATTTAAAATGAAATAAAATCAGACTGTGGCAGCTTTCGAAATTTTATGAGCATGTTGCGCTTATTAGCAGCAGCACGAGAAATGGCGACAGCCCACAACAGCAACAACAACAGCAACAACAGCAACAACAGCAACAACAGCAACAACGAGCACAACATGAATTTCCACGGCTAATTTTTCACGCACGTTCCAAGCCCGTTACCCTTCCGCGTCGCCAAGGAACGGACAGCGAGCGACAGCTCCTGCCCAGCGCTTCAGCATTTGCATACCCTGCACTATAAAGGTGCTTAACAGGGAATATTAAGAGGGATAGACAGTACTCAATATGATTAGTTGCATTTTATTATATATTATAAAATATGATTTTGCTTATGTGCAGCAAGTACAATCGATAGTTTGTGCTCAAAAAATAAATTAAAATGAATTATATGGTAATTCATAAACTTTAAAATTAATTTGTATTAGGAATTGAATTACAAGCAATTTAAATTATCTCAAGAGAATAACTATACTCCCATCACTTATCATTTTTTATCACAAAAATAGTTTAACTAATTTTAATTTTGCTTAATATAGTTTCTTGTGAAAGACAAATAAAAAATATGCCATGGTAGAACATTTTGCATTTACAATAAAAATTATAAATGTTTGGTTAAAATAATTTTGTTTTGTGTAAAATATATGTATTTTATGTACTCGTACTTTGCCTTTTCCGATGTTTATTTTTTGATAACATATATTATTCTAAATTCTCAATTATGTAATTGTTAAATTATTAAAAAAGGAATATATAATATTTATCAGTTTTTTAAAAGGCGGAAATAAATTATGGAAAATAACAAAATGATTATATTCTAAAATTACACGCTTAGAGTATTATATCATTCGATAAGTTTTAAGCCAAGACTTTGGTGTTGCTTTTGTTTTTTGGCACGGCGACACGCACAAGAAATTCCAAGAGATAAGCATCGTGTACGACAAGGTGTATTATGGACCCGGTTCGAAGTCGCTGTTGCCGTTGCTGCTTGGCTGTTGGCTGTTGGCTGTTGGCGTCGAGTGCCATACTGTTGACTCTGTTAAATTGGCAATATTTATGGCTTTGTCCGTCGCAACTGACTTGTTAAATGGGTGTTCCAGCCCGGGCAACAGCAGCAACATCAACAGCAACAGCAACAGCAGCATCAGCAGGATCCCCTAAAATGGGAAGCTGCGAAACGTTTAAATACAAAACGTGTTGGCCCGATAAGCACGCAAGGCACGAGCAGGCGATGGCCAAGTCATCTCGTTTCATGCCATCAATTTTGACATATGCATGTCAAGAGTTGTTATGGTTGTTGTTGCTGTTTTTTTTCGCCATTTTGAAAGCTGTGAGCGCCATCTCTTTCGCTCACACGGTGCATGGGCTGTTTCGCCTTTTCGCGCTGTGCAGCAAAGCATTAAAGCAGAAATGCGCAATGTCGTCAACGCTCGTTGCTGAAGCTATAAAAATGTCAAAACATGCAACAAATAAAGAAGAATTATAAAGAAATCTAGCGAGAGCAACAACAACAACAACAACAACAATGAGAGGAAGATATATTAAAACGATATAAAAAAAAGAAAAACACTTTTGTGACGCTTTGCGAGCGAACAAACCAGTCAGCAGTCGGCCACAGTTGTTGTTATATGTACCTGTGGCCCTGCCTCAGATTGGGGCACCAGCGCTAAGCCAAGATGTTTGCAACTGGTGTTAGTAGTTAAGATTAGATTGGGATTACAGATTTCTTATAAATTGAATTTAAATGAAGCGTATTTAGCTAACTACTAAGCTACTAAGCGACTGTCGAGTTTATTAATAGGTTATTTTACTAACTTAATGGATAAGATTAAAAGTTAATGAAATTTTAAAATAAATGTTTTGTATAAGGGATAATTATATAAGCCAGTTAGAAAATAAAGTTGTGTGAATAAAATTAAGAGCTTTCTTTAAGCTCAAATAGTTGCAACAAACATTTACTTTAATTAAATGTCTTTTGCAACTAATAACAATACAATATATTTTACAAAACTTTAAAAATATTGATATTTTGAAAATCTATAAGTATACAATTATTGAATCCATTCTATTTTATGTTTTATTTATTTCAGAGCTTCTCACATTTATAATTAATTTTAATTCACCTCAGATTAAACTGAAACTGCAGAGTATCTTCTAAAGCCTCTGACTCTGAGAATTTTATGATATTTTCTATATAAAAAATGAATTTTTGTTTAGCGGTTGCTGTTACCAGGTTGATACGTTGCTGATCTTGCGGTTTATGGTTTTGCAGCACCCTAAGAAAGGAATTGTGAATCTCAACAGAAAAATGACAAAATGAATGAGAATAAGAATATATTGAAATTGTAGATGTGTGAGATGATTTGCTAGTTGCAGTCTCCGAAAATTAAAATAAATTATGGAATCCCATATCACACATAGATCGACGTGTTTGAAAATGTCATAAGTCACACCTGATCATTTGTCAGTTTTTCATAGTTTGTAGTATCGCCCACAGATTGACGTTGGATTTTGTGAGTTATCAGGTGAGGGGAAGGAGGGCGGCAATAAATCAATGCGCCGCATGTTACATTTGACTCTAATAAAAATGCAAATCGTATGCATAAAATATAATTTTTATAACTTAATTAACTGAGCTCTCTGGGGCCCAACTGAGACCGGAGACTGTGGCGCATGCTGCGCTTTTGGCTTGTGCCTCATTAAACTGGCGCCAAGTTTCAAATTGATTTTGGCTAGCAGCGCGACATTTACATGACAATGTCTCTACCCCATCCCTCTCTCCACACCAACTCCTCTTCTCCTTCCCTCTGTACCTATCATTCTGTCGAGATTGCGATTTGGTCTGTGATAAGGGCGCGTCCGCTTATCAAATGACCAGCCAGCCGAGAAGGTAGCTGACACTCCATACCAAAAACTCTGGAGCTTAACTCATTTCTTGGAAGGCAGCCAGCCATCTGAGATAGAAACACTTTTGCCTATGCCACATTGGGTATAATAAAATAATCTGTCTCTAATTTGGGTGTCGTTTACACGTGCCAAGACCCTCGGACACTGATGAGTCTCCATCGTGATGAGCAGTTGGATCTGCTGTCGTCTGTCCTCATTTTTGGTGGTAAGGGGAGCAGCTCATTAAACAAGTGTAATCGCTAAATCTAAACGATGACTTGGTATGGAACCTCGAATTGGATTGGAGATTCAAATTGGTAATAACAGTGGCATTTGCTGTCCAACCTGCTAACGGTATTTGAAAGTTTTATGTCAAAAATTTGAGGAATTTTACATGTTTGTATGTGGGTACTTTCTCTACTATTTGTGTGCATTTTTGTAACGAATCAAACATTTAAAAAGTTTAGAAGAAGAATTAGTAGAACGTCTAGAATCAAATTTTATTTTGCAAAGAATATGAGTTAATGTTTAACTTTACAATAAAGTTTCATTGCTGATAAAAAATCTTGTAAGATTAAAACCGTATTCGAGAAAACAACTCAATGTAGCACAACCTTATATATTTCTTAAACTTTTTTCAGCTAATCTAATATCTAATATCAGCTCTGCATAGTATTCTCAGCATCTTTTAGCATTTTGATGGCTAACTAATATTGGACAGATGCCATCAATTAGAAGGTTCTACGCTATTCAACAAATGCCTTAACCCTACGATTTGTCATTGTTTTCTTTGTTTTGGTTTTTTCGACGTCTCAGACATTTATTTATATTCATGTGTGTAATTTGCTATTTTCTCGTTGTTGTTGTTGTTGCTGTTGAATTTGCTTTTCTACTGTCCGACACTTGACCCTATCAAATAATAATGACTTGTGTACATGACTGGACAGGCTCGGAATTGGTGACTGTCTCGAAATCTGGCGCCGTTTACACTGCCAGCAGCTAAACAAAATAAAAGAACAAAATAATAAAGGAAAAAAAAGAAACATCAGCCAAATACTTGTACAAAAGTCAATAAACTTGAATGTGATAAGTTGACAGCGGGCGGTATCTGGCTAGGGGATTAACGTGGGGTTTCCTTAGGGCAAAAGTGCCAAAGAGTTGAAGTAAATTTCCCATATGAAGAAAAGCAGTAGAAAAATATTAGTAAGATAAAATAAATGGTTTTGGGAAACACGCCGAAGAAATTATATCGGTATATATTTGTATGTTACATATGTATGTATGTGATGAAGATTCTTCCCAACTTTTTTGACACTCTCATCCTAAAAACCAAATTAGTTGAACACAGTTTCAAAGTAAATACAGTTTGAAATTAAGCAATCGTTGCTCTAAAAGAAGTATAAAATATATGTATATATGGCTATGCTAATATTTCACACACCATTATTTTTCTCAATTGCTTATTATCGACAAGCCCTATAGAAAAACCCTTTGCTTGACCACTGTCGCCACTGAGTCATTGCAGTATTTTCTGTGTGTGACCCGCCAGCGCCAGCTGGGTTTCCCTTTTCTCCCTTTCTCTCTCTCTCTCTCTCCGTCAACTGGCGCTACAGAAAACCGTTGGCATAAATTTAAACCGCACGGCGCTCGACCAATGTAAACAGAGTAGGAGTCCAAATCGAAGCTGTGGATGGAGATGGAGTTGGAGACGAAGCCTGCGCTTTTGTTTGCCCATCTCGAGGTCCAGCTGCAACAGTAAGTTCCTCACGCTTACTTCATCCTCATCCTCTACCCAAACTGAAGCGATTTTTAACGCGCCCAGCGGGTGCTCATTGTCTGAGGCAGTTAAACAAGACGCTTTTCAGCTCGTAAAACATGGCTAAGGGGTTTGAGTTTTGGGTCTGAGTTCTTTTTTTTTGGTTATTGTTTTGGATAATAAAGTTATTGATTTGTGTTTAAGTGGCGTGGGTGAAACGCCACGGTGGTAGACAATGCTGAGGGTCCCTTTACTTTCCCTTCCTTACCTACGATCAAGAAAAGGTGAAACAAACAAATTAATGTGCCACAATCTCCTGCATTTATCGGTTTATTTGTTTTATTAAATGCTGAGCTGTTTAAGGCCTTAAGCTGACGCCTGTCAATTGCGACATGAGCAAGTCACGTACCTCCAGCTTTCCGCCCGAATCACAGATTCAGATTGCTCTGACCCCACACTTTGGTTGGCCGACTTGCACTGCAGATCAGGTTTTGGGACAGGGCGTGGGCGTGGGCAGGCGGCGCGTTTAAGTAGCTTAAACAGACGCGGTGGTCCACGGCATAACTTTGTCTAATGACTCGGAAATCCGTCACTAATAATAAAAGCCAAGGCTATAAAAGGCAGCGAGCATTTGAGACGTCAGCGTCCAGTTCAGTTCAGTTCAGTTCAGTTCGACGTTTTAAGTCAAGTCAAGTCCACTCAGCTCCGGCACAGCTCTCTCGCTCTTGCTCTCCGCTCTCCACTCTCCACTCTCCCTCCCCACAGCTCCCCTCCAGCATTTGCATTGGAGCTGCAGTGAGAAGTGCGGGTCCGTTGTCTGACATTGAGCACGTGTGTCTCATAATCCTATTACCTCGAGAGCAGTTGTCGATTGCCGATTCTCGTTGCCTCTTGTTCTTGCTGTTGTTGTCGCTGTCTGTTGTCCGTTTTATGAATGAATTTACAGTGCAAGCAAAAAATAAACGACTAATTTAAATGCTAATTTATGAATGAAAACTAGACTTCCACCACCAAACTGCAAGTGTAGTATTACAAACAGGAGATTGAAATAAATTAATATTTCAAAAATTGTTTTTAATTGCAATGAGATTATTTTTAAATGTTTCGACTACTCGAAATCTAGGTTTTAAAACTTCTTCTTCTTCTTATCAAATATAACTAAAAACTATGATACAATTATTTGCGTTAAGTGCATTTCCAATCTGTTGCAATATTAAAAGAAGCAATAATTGAAGGACAATTTTAATTATGCCAATGATAAATTCCACCTTTCAATAATTAAAGGGCAATTTTATTTACTTCAATAATCAATTATATGTATGTATGTAAATATGAACATGTTGGAAATTACGAAATAAATTAAAGTAGTTATTTAATGTTAAAGTAGTTGAACGCAGATATTTGAAAACCAATTTAAAGTGATTTTAATATTGATATCGAGTCAATTGTCGCTTGTAGCCAAGGAGTTGGGCACGCCCCCACAACTCTCACTCCATTGAGCGCATTTCAGTTTCTATTTTTATTGTGCTGTTTTTTTTGGGGTGCCCCACGCATGCGTCGTTCTAGTTGCGAGGGTTGCAGGAGCCGCATTTCAAAATGGCTGCGCAAACATTTGATTATCGTCTGGGGACTTGGCGCTGTTCTTCTTGTTCTTGTTCTTGTCCTCGTTATCGTTGTTGTTTTTGTTGTTGTTGTTAAGCCTAACTGTTACTGTCGCAATTCATTGAATTTGCAGGGCTAATTAAACACGTTAACAACTGTCGCGATGCGATGAAGCGTGCAGGGATAACTTGCCATTGGGATCGTCGCCAGTTGACCGTCGCCAGACGCCCGTCGCCAGACGCCAGCCAAAAGATATTGCACAGTCTGTTGCCCTGGTTCCGATTCAGATTCAGATTCGGACCCAGACTCCGTCTCTGCAACTCTAGTTTTGGGGCTAAAGACCAGCGGCCTGGTAGCTGTCCATATATAATGCGAACATGAAGCTATCCCTATGCTCCGGCCACAGTCATCGTTGCCTAATGCGTATCGACAGCTTGCCTGGCGCCCAATCAAGTGTTTTCAAATTGGGTTAAGCGAGTACTGCCAAACAAAAAGATAAAAAATAAGAAATAAAATTAAGGACCCAAAAGAACTGCAAGCCCCGTTCGTGGAAACGAAAGCGCTTCCAGGAAGTCTTGAGTGCTGTCCACTTGCTGCTCAATTGCAAATGCCGTTAATGCTGCTTTGCTGCTAGCATTGGTCCTGGCGCCGCCCTAAAACCCAACAGAAATGCACTCAACTCGCATTCAACTCAAACACACAATTCACTCAAGCGCTCATCGCATCGCGGTCGGAGAGCAATAGAGTGTGCCAGAGAGGGAGAGAACGTGCGCATCAAAAGGGCAAGCGAGTGAGACGACACAATCAAGTTGAGTGGAATGAAGCTTCATCATGTATGCGAAGCTGTTGTTGTTGTTGTTCTTGGTGTTCTGCGTTGCGTTCGTTCGTCGTTCGTTCCATGCGACGCCGACGCTTTCGATGGGCAGCAAATGGGCAAATTCAGTTGACACTCAGCTTTATGTGACATTCGTCGCGAGAGCGGACCACAAGCTAAAGCAGAAAACAATCAGCAACACAACAACAACAGCAAGCACGACCACGAACACGATCAAAGTTAAAGGCAAAGTCATCAGCCAGAGCTAAACGGTAAAAGCTTGGCGTTCCGTCGGCTTAATGAAACCAATGACAAGTATAACAACAACAAATACAAGATATGAGCGCGAATAAATATAAAACAACCATACAATTAATCTGACACAAATTAATTTGCGTAACGGAACTGCTCAATTAGCACAATTCACAAACGACGCGCGTGCAATAAATAAAACATCAAAATAATTTACAAAATTTTGTTCGCTTGCCTTTCTGCTCTCTGATTGGTGTGTGAAATAACAACAGCAACAATTGTACAAATAATAGTGTTTACCTAAAGTTACAATTAACAATCGCAATGAACATCCAGCGGCAGCTCGTTTGATTAGCAACGACAACAGCAGCAGCAACAACAACAACGCCTGGAATATGTTGTATAATGTACCGTGCTATCAAAACTTTTCAACGCTGGATTACTACAAGGTAAGCGATGGTTTTAATTAGGTTATCTCATTGTGAAAGAGATATATGAACATACATACATAGCATGTAGTTTTATTACTTCACTTTTTCCTTATTGCCTTTCTTATAATATTTGCAAATTTCTAAGAATTTCTCTGATAGCATTTTAATTGTATTTGTGGTTACGTGAATATTGTTATGAGTATCCTATATCCAATAGAAATATCGTGGAAACTCGAATGTATAAATAGAATTTTATCTACAAAATTGACCATTTTGAATATAGACTGAATTTAAATATACTCTCAACAATTGTGAAACACATTGTTTTAATGTGCGAAGACATATGCATTACTAAATACATTTGTAAATTATACAAGACTTATTCAAGTAGTATAATGACAATTAGTAGTAGAATAACAATTTTTGATCTATTTTCGAGGTTTGTAATTTTGGATGCAATAAAGACTTCAACTATTAAATGTCCAATATCTACAAATTGAACGCGATAATAATATTCCACATTTTTTAATTTTCCAATGTACATATATACTACATTATGTACGTTACAGACAAATTCAATTTAATTTTATCATTTTGATCTAAGGTAGTTTCCGTGGTGGTATTGCGTTACTTCTGACCACACACATATTGCACAATAGCCAGAGTCGAAAATGAATCATAACGCAGATCTGCAACTCTCAAGCGCTTAAGAACTTAACTTCTGCCGAGCGAAAATCCCAAGTCTTGACTCTAGGTCGGACAGCATTTTTACATTTTCCACATCAACTGATCGTAATTACAAGCCTTTAATGCGCTGCCTAAGCCATATGAAGGGGTCTTGAACTGTAAGAAATCAAGACAGTAAGAATGCAAAACGTTTTAGCTACTGCGCATTTCTTGAAATCCCAAAAACCAAAAATACCAAACAAAAAGGCAGAAGCAGTGCTGAGCCTTTAAATGCTGCGAGGGTCCAAAACAATGCAGAAAGACAGTAGTAGACAGTAGTCAAAAGGGAATTTTCAGTTTAACAAAATAAAAGGGCAAAGAACTGATCCTGTCGATCGACTGAATCATCTGACCAGAAATAAAACCACAAAAGGCAGCCAACGACAGCAGATTTAATACTGAATAGAGCAGAAGGCAGTAGGTCAGTTAACTATCGCATTGTGGATCTGTGTAGAAATCTCTCGAGCTGTTGGATGTCTTTGATTGACAGTTATGATGAGTACTCACTCCCGCTATCCTTTTCCTTTCCTCTAGCTCTCTCAGTCTGTCTCTTTTTCGCTGCTGTGCCCGTTGCCTGGGCAGCCAGCCTCATTACTTTTCTAGCCTTACCGCCACCAGCCCCGCCATTGCAGTAACTTGAGTGGAGCTTTGTGTGAGCAAAGCAATTTGGCGTTGTTTGTTGTCGTTGCCAGGCGAAAGCATATTTAGCTCGCAGGCTGCGCTTCAAAATGGCGCCCAATGATGTTGTTGTTTGGTTGGTGTGTGTTTTTGGGAGCAGTGTTGGCAACGCTGTCGCTTTTGACGCCGCCATTTTGTTTCTTCTATTTGTCAATCCCATAAATGCAAATGCCACAGCAACGGGACGACAGCTCGGGCAACTGAGCGGAGCTGCGGGTCTGTGAGGCTGATGTTGAAGCCATTAGCAAATAATTTCAGCGAAATTTTTATTCATCATTGTTGTGCTCCGACACACACACACACACGCACACAGAGAGAGAGAGAGAAACAGGCACACACCCATACACACAGACAAATACCGTCAGGATAATTTCATTGAAATTTGAGTCGTCAAAAGGAGCAGCAACGAGGCAACGAGGCGAAATGTACAAAAAGGACCTCGTGCAGATGCCTTGCGCTTTTCGTTGTTGTGCGCTACGGGCGCGCCATTATAACAACAAACAATGCAGACAGCAGCAGTGGCAGTGGCAGTCGCAATGACAGGAGCAGGGGGCAGCAATGGCTGTGGCAACGAGCTGCGGCTGTGGCAGTATCAAGAGCAGCGAAACGATGTGTTGCCCCCGCAGAACTTGAACGCTGCGGGTTTTTATTATAATTTAACTGCGGTCGTTTGCTCATTTTATTTTCGGCGTACTCTCCATTACATGCCACGCCCACTTCTTTATTTAGGGGTCCAAAGAGCGCTCTGGGGAAGTGGGGGAGAGGGCACAATTATATCTGCAGTACTCAGACTTAATGTCCTGCGACAGTTTTACAACATAATCTGCAATCTTTGCACTACTAATCCGCTTCCTTTCCCTTTGTGTCGCAAGGGTCAACGCGACGCAGCCTTCGCCGGCTTAAATGGCAAATGGTTTTCTTTTATTCGACTATTTTTTGTATTTGTTGGGCGTGGCACAGGAAGTGCAGCCAGAAGCTGTAGATGACATCTGCAATGGCAACTACCTGTTCCCTAAAAACAATCGCATAAAACAAAAGTGCAAAATCAAGCAGATTCAGATAGAAACCTTGTTCAGGAAAGACAGACAGACAAAACGGGGGGGAAACAATCAAGGGGAATTTCTAAATAAACTTGTTTGTTTATTTACTAAGCTTGAAGTTTTCTTTCCTTTCATGTTGTTGTCGCTTTTGTTGTTCTTGCACAGTAGCAATAACATAAATTCTGCCAGTGGCGAGTAATTTCAATAAACAATTGCCAATCGTGGGCAAGAGGAACGGGAAACATGGCAGTTTTATTTGGTGTTGATAACACAGCATTAGGCACGGGCTGGCTGAGAAATTGTCTTCACGAGCGAATTTGTCTTCAATGTCATTTGATGGAAGGCAGCCTTGATTCGATAGGCTTGAACAATTACTAGAAATTAGAGCATAGACTTTAAATTACAAGTGGATAAGTCTCTAAAATACGTTGACGATACGATTGACACTGCTATGCAAAGACTTGACATCAAAGCAAATATAAAAAAGGAGTCTATTTTATTAAAAGATTGTATAATTATAAAAGGTCGTTTTTTTCCACAAATCACTCTGCATAAATAGTATCATAAAAAATGTATTTTTTTGGGGCCACCATTTTTGTAGACAAAACACATAATAAAAAAACTACATGCATTAAAAAACCAACTTTATCAAAATTAAAAAATATACTTACATATGTATATCTGTGAGTGTGAAGTTGCGCTTCACGATGGTTCTACAAAAAAAATAAATTAAAATTCTAAAATAATTATAATAATAATATATAAAATTTACAAATACTACAAAATATTAAAAATAAATAATACAGAATACAAAAATAAAGTTCATGATAGTATGTTGTGCTGATTATATATAAATGAACAAATTGAAATTAATTCCAGACGCTTTAGGAGTCCCATAACAATGGAATTAATAAATTAAAACGGAAATATTAAGAAAAAATGACAATCTTATAAGTTACGTAACCGAATATTTTGTGACCACGAGATTATACTTAGTAGATATAACATTTATTTTACAAACGAGTACATATTAGAACAAGTAAGAAAGCTACAGTCGAGAGTGCTCGACCGTATGATACCCGCAACCCATTTCGAGAGAACAAAAAAAATTTTATTGATATTTTAACAACAAATATACCAAAAATATACTGAAACTTGTGTTTTGTATATATTTGAAAATAGCGGGAAGAAATCCACAACACCGACATGGTCACACTGTCAACTAAACAAACAAAGCGCGAGCAGCTGCAAGTGAATTTTGCATATAAAATTGATTCATTAATAACTTCCTTGTTTTTAACTCGATCTCAACCAAATTCACAGGAATCATTGAGAATATAATTATTATTATGCATACCAAAATTCAATCCTCTAGGTTCATTATTACGGCTTTTACAGTTTTCGGGGGCGGAAAGGGGCGTGGCAAAAATCTAAAATAAACTTGATCTGCGTAAGACCTACACGAATACTGTCACCAAATTTGATATCTCTAGGTCAATCACACACTTAAAACGTCCATATGCATTGGGATCAACAATTTTGATAAATAATTTCGCGAATAACTTTTGTTCTACTTATCCGATTTTTACCAAAATTACAGGGTATATTAAGAGTGTCAAGCGCAGATGGCGTACCAAATTACACATCATTACACAAAGAACTTTTGGAGTTATACGCGATTTACATAAAAAAAAACTTGACTTTTTCTAGATAAATGCTTATTGTGGGCGAAGGGGGCGTGGCATCCAACTTTTGAAATAAACTTGATCTGCGTAGGGTATGAAGGAACCTTTTTGCCAAATTTGGTGTCTCTATGTCTTATAGTCTCTGAGATCCAGGTGTTCATACAGACAGACAGACGGACAGACGGACAGACGGACAGACGGACAGACGGACATGGCTATATCGTCTCGGCTGTTGACACTGATCAAGAATATATATACTTTATGGGGTCGGAGATGCCTCCTTCTGCCTGTTACATACATTTCCTGTTGGCACTAAGTCATAATACCCTTCTACCCTATGGGTAGCGGGTATAAAAATGAACAAAAAATTAAATATACTGCATTCGACTGCTAAAATTTTCTTACTTTTAATATTACCAAACTGCATATGCTACGAATTTTGCGTGATTTTGGGTTGTTGTTTTCCTTGCCAAGGCATAAGTGAGCTTATCATGACATGAGCTGACGTCATACTGAGGTGAAAACCACAAAATGTATGCTTAAAATTTGCATACACGATACTAGGATTACATATTGCAACACAATGGAGGAATATTGCTCAGGGCATTCGCTTTGTTCGGCTCCTGTTGCTTTAGCTCATAATCCGCTCAACTGTCGACTGCGTCTAGCCCTTTTATCCTGTCAGGCCTAAGGATAAATTAGAGCAACCTGCTTGCTGACTGACTGCCTGCCTGCCTGGATGATGCCTGTCGGTTGGCAGTCGACTTGTGGACATCCTGCCTGGATGCGGGGATTGTTTTCGTTGGATTTTACGCCTAATGCCCACTAATGACTACAAATATTTGGTCAGTGCTTGTGTCCATTTCGGAGGATTTGCATTGTCTACTTGCTCTACTGAGTCATCGGTGATTGTCTAAATTTAAAAGCATTGCCCGAAATAGATGCAGAAGCAAAGAAGCATTAGACAGGTCTAAGGCCTGCACGCAATCAATTGTCACATTCGACAGCATATTTTGAGCCATGTCTATGGCTATACATAGCCGGGGGCAGCTATTTATATACGCTACTAACTGATGCTTCAGGTTGGTAAGCTGAAAAATTATTAAAAAACCGAAGGAACGGGTGAATTTTTCAGCTGACGTAAAACTGGACACATCACTAATGGATTGATCATTAATATACAGCACTAAAGTTTTGCTTGATAAATAGATAAACAATAAATTGCAGTGGACAATGTATATATTCTATAATATTATTGTTAAAAAGTTCCTCACAATTAACTGAGTTACTTAACATTTTGGTAAAGTTAATTTTTGTTAACTTTTTCAGTCTATTTATTTATTGTAATTATTTTGCAAGTTATAAAATTGTTGGGTATACATAAGAAACTTGAAGGGATTAGGTGTTTCATAATTAATAATAATAATTACTTAAATTCATGAATTATAAGTTTTTAGAGAAATTATTAAAATATGATTAAAAATATTCAATTTTAAAATAAAAGAATAATTTCAAATTGTAAAATATGAGAATAATACTTTCTGGTAATATGCGTTAATCCAAAGAAAATTAAATGCCATATTTTGCTACTTTATTTAGTTGCAAAGCTGAATTACTTTATATTTTAGTAGGACTTTAGTAGGATATAGCGGCTTGCCACTTTGGATAATGTAATCAGATCCATTTTTTTCCCCCTTCGGCGAGAAGCTGTCGATTACTTGAATTTCTGTTTGCTGTCTACAATGGTGTCTATATGTGTAGCTTAGCCGCATATAGATATCCATGAAGCGCATCTATAGGATTTACACGACTCGACACGCAACGACATGCAACCTCAGGCAACTGTCACATCAAAAGCGCGCACATTTACAACGCCCCGATAATTGGTGCTGGGAACTGGGAACTTGCAACTGGGCGCTTCTAGGGAGACGCCTCCGCTTACTGTAATTCTCGTTAAAGCGGAAAGCAGAACAGAAATACAAAAAAATATTTAAAGAAAATCGTAAGTGGTAACTAAACAAATGAGCGAAAGTACGACGAAATGAACTTGTCATAATTATTTGACAGTTGGGATAAGTGTGACGATGTTGACGAAGATGCTTGTGGTGATGATGATGATGAGGATGAATCCTGCGGTATTCTGGGAAGTGATGCGCGGCACTTTGGCCCGAAATTGATGTAAAACATTTTGTTGCATGCCCCACAAAGGGGTTCCCCATCGGCACTTTGATTTTGCAGTGTCGTTGCGCGGGTTGACGGGGGTCAAGTGGGGCGCAGCCTGTGAAAACAAAACGATCTTCGGGGTTGTGCCTCATTTCCGGTTCAATCAAGTGGGGCAACTCCTGCTCCCTCTCCCTCTTCCTCTCTCTTTCTCTGGGTTTACTTAGGTGTGGCTGTTGTCAGTCAAAGGCGCAGACAGGCCAGCTGCGACTTCTGCTGCTGCTGTGGCTGCAACCCGTTTCTTCCCCCCGTCCGTACTGTCTCCCTTGGCCTTCCAATTAAGCGGCTCGAAACTTTTTGAGACAAATTTGTCGGCAATCAGCGTGCGACCTTTGACTTGCCACGGATTCCATTGCTCGTTAGCAGTCGTGACAGTTTTTCTTAAATGTTTTTTTTGTAGGATTTTCCATTTTCTTTCAGAGTTGTTTTTTCATAATTTTTACCACGAAATGGCCGCCTGTCTATTGCCTGTCCCTAGCGTCGCATCGCATCGCATCGTACATAAAATATCAAATTTCGTGCTGCACATTTTCTTTAGGCTTTTCAGTTTTGCGCTTGGGAAAAACTGCATCGAGTGCCGCACAATTGGCAGCCAAAATGCCAACAACAAATCATTCAGAATTTGCCCATTGATTGGCGATGCGGCAATACGAAATTCGATAGTTGTACCCTCAGATCGAGTAATGTTCGCTCTAGAGCTCAAGAGCTCACCTGTTCCGTTCCAACATTGGACTAGCTCCATCAACAGTTGGTTCAACGCTGGATTTTCTGCGTTTTCCTTTTTTGGGATACTCGCATTTGTAATGGGATATCCTCGAGTGAACCTCGACAAACGGCCTTGCGATTTAGTAATTAAGTCTAACGGAAATAATCAACTATTTCTATTTCTATTTCTATTTTTATATTTATTTCGTTTTCTGTGTTATATACTTGGACATGCATCCATATGTTGTTGAAGTTGTTGTGGCAATCATTGAAAGAGTAGCACAGCCAGAGTTAATGTTAATGTGGCCAAGGTCTGTGCTGAAACCGATCCGCAGAGCGTTAGGGCTGCCTCGAGTAATTGATAGCAACCATTGTGGTATTAGGTTGCCCCTTCTGCCTCTCCACGGCTCAAGTTAACACAGTTTGTGCTAGACTTTAAGTTATAATAAAAAAATTAATGCAATTTCCGAAGCTCGACTTTAAGTGATTTATAATTTTATTATACCCGCTACCCATAGGGTAGAAGGGTATTATGACTTAGTGCCAACAGAAAATGTATGTAACAGGCAGAAGGAGACATCTCCGACCCCATAAAGTATATATATTCTTGATCAGCATCAACAGCCGAGACGATATAGCCATGTCCGTCTGTCCGTCTGTCCGTCTGTCTGTCTGTATGAACACCTGGATCTCAGAGACTATAAGACATAGAGACACCAAATTTGGCAAAAATGTTCCTTCATACCCTACGCAGATCAAGTTTATTTCAAAAGTTGGATGCCACGCCCCCTTCGCCCACAATAAGCATTTATCTAGAAAAAGTCAAGTTTTTTTTTATGTAAATCGCGTATAACTCCAAAAGTTCTTTGTGTAATGATGTGTAATTTGGTAAGCCATCTGCGCTTGACACTCTTAATATACCCTGTAATTTTGGTAAAAATCGGATAAGTAGAACAAAAGTTATTCGCGAAATTATTTATCAAAATTGTTGTTCCCAATGCATATGGACGTTTTAAGTGTGTGATTGACCTAGAGATATCAAATTTGGTGACAGTATTCGTGTAGGTCTTACGCAGATCAAGTTTATTTTAGATTTTTGCCACGCCCCTTTCCGCCCCCGAAAACTGTAAAAGCCGTAATAATGAACCTAGAGCATTGAATTTTGGTATGCATAATAATAATTATATTCTCAATGATTCCTGTGAATTTGGTTGAGATCGAGTTAAAAACAAGGAAGTTATTAATGGATCAATTTTATATGCAAAATTCACTTGCAGCTGCTCGCGCTTTGTTTGTTTAGTTGACAGTGTGACCATGTCGGTGTTGTGGATTTCTTCCCGCTATTTTCAAATATATACAAAACACAAGTTTCAGTATATTTTTGGTATATTTGTTGTTAAAATATCATTACAATTTTTTTTGTTCTCTCGAAATGGGTTGCGGGTATCATACGGTCGAGCACTCTCGACAGTAGCTTTCTTACTTGTTTTTTATGTACTTTAAATATGGACTTTTTATGACTTTTATTCAATGCATCAAAATATAATCATATAATAAAATAACATCATTAATATGCCAGTGTTAACTATATATTGATCTCGAAATTAAAATATTTAATGAATCTAAATCCCAATTAAAATTAGGTTATACATATTTATAATTTTATAGAAATTTCTATGAAAGATTATATGATCATTGAAAAATTTAAAAAAATGTTTTTTATCGGAAAACGTCAAATGTTTTAAAAGCATTTTTAAATACAAGATCTACTATCAAAATTTAAAGTGCAAAGTGAAAGTAATCGACTTCTTCAATAATTATTTGTAATTCCTGTGTAATTTACGTTGCAATTTTTATCGCAATTTTCCCATCAATTTCTTAAATTGAAAAGCAGTTTTCGTAACTACGCAAAGTTGATTAGCCTAAGGGTGTTACGGCGATAGGGTTAAAAGTCCATAAAAAGGGTTGTTTTCGACCCCAACTAGCATTTTTAATTAGCAAACAAAGAATCCGATTTCTTGCAATAATTCGTGACATCTTTTTTTGGCCCAAAAAGAAGTCGAAAGTGGAAATTGGTGAACCTTGACCAGGACATCTTGAGAATAGGTCAACATTGTTGTTTAATTAGAGGACAATAGTTGTCAATAGCTTGTCGAGTGCCTGATCAGCACACCTAGGAGTCAAAGGTTCGCTGCTAATTGCAAATGACGCGACGCGTCGCGACTAGGGGAGGTTAAATCCTGCGAGTCCCAGGGAAGATTTCAATCTAGCGCCAGCTGCGAGCTATATAACTTGCTGGCTGATAAAAAATCATATCTCACTCAATCTTAATGACTACTTAAAGCGACACGAGTGGTGCGATGGTGTGCGGCGGCATTACCCCCGCTAGACCCCAGGGGGACGTTGTAGCCGGGCACTTGAGGCAGCTGTTGGCACTTGGACTTTAATTTAAGCCCAGGGGTGCCATCCATAAAAACCTCAACATTAATAAGTGTTAATAATTGTGTGTTGTGTGTGCTTGAGCCTGTTTTTGAGCCGTCACGCCCAACCGCCCAACAGCTCACCCATCCAAGCGTTCCAATGTTGGGCTACAATTTCACTTCACTTTCACGAAAGTCAGTTGAGGGCCAAGTTGGATGATGGTTGTTGGTTGTTGGTTGTTAGCTGTTGGCTGTTGGAAAGGCCGACCAGACGAGCGTAACTTGGTTAGGGTTTAGTATTACCACACAGCATCCGCATACGTATCCGCAACCCAGCATCGCTCTACCCCCCTTGGGCTGCTGGTGCGGGGGGTTCAATGATTTGTTGTTGTAACTTTACAAATTCAATTTGTCAGCGATGCCTGGGCATCAACTCAGCCCAACCCCCAGCTCAGCATAGTCGAGGGGTTGTTCTTTTTCCAGCCTCTTTCCTTCGGCTGTTGTTTTTTTATTCTCAAATTAAATTTCATAGGCCTGGCAACGCCAACAACAATGCAAACATATGCTGCATACTTGCGGGCGTATCGACGCGACGGGGCTGCATTTGATTAGAGCTCGGCCAGGCGTGAGTATTTAATTTGTTGTTGATATTCCATGCTTGACACGCGCGAGTCGAGAGCGCATAATTAAATTAATTAGAGAGTCGTTCCCACAGGTAAAACAAGTCACACGGTGATAATGCCACAAATATGTCTACGACTAGCCCATTAAATACCCTGCAAAAGCTCTTCAGAATGCAAACAAATATGTCTGCAGCGATTGCTTACAAAAGCAGAATGAAATTCCGTATAAAATGAGATTAAACACAGTTCTTATAAAAGAAATGTATTAAATACATTTATTACGGGTTCTTTACATTTTATAAAATGTAAGATCGCGCTAGATAAATCAAGACTTAATGTTGGGGTATATTGAAAACATAAATTAATAAAAGTTAAGTTGATCATGCTAAATAAATAAGCGAATACTGTATTTCAAAGTTTCTACATTTTATTCTGTATAAAATTAGTTCAAATGGAATTTTAGGCATTATACGTAAATACGTGTGCTACTAAATGTTGAATATGCAGTTAAACAATGTTGTTCATATGCAATTTGGATCAATATTTCAATTCACAATTAAAAAAATTTCTAAAAACCATACTCCTCTAAAATTCAATTTTGTCCATTTCATTCGATATTATTTTCATCAATTTTCTAAATATTCGTGTGGTTACAAATGTTGAATATGCAGTTAAACAATGTTTAAAAAAATTTCTAAAAACCATACTCCTCTAAAATTCAATTTTGTCCATTTCATTCGATATTCTCTTCATCAATTTCCTATAAATCCATTTCATTATTTGTTATACCCCATTCGCCCACTCTGCACGCGGTATTTCAACCTGCTCAGACTGTCTTTCTACTCCATCCACCTTTCGCATTATCAGCAATTGTGCTCATCGCGTTTTGATGCTTACACCAAGTGACAGCTGACACACTTCGCTGCCGACTCAGGCTCAACGTGGGTGGCAGGTTGTCCGGGCAATGGCTTTGGCTGCGCCTTCGGCTTCGGCTTGCGGGTGGCGTGGCATGTCCGTGCTCATGCTGAGGCTTGTGTTGCTGTATACGGCCCTTAATAGCCGGCTTTTTAATGAAAATTCCTGGCCAATGTTTGTTTTTCTGAGGTCACCATGGCGATGCAACTGCCATTCGGTCTTCACCCTCTCGCATGGCGAGGCGGCAAATGCAGTTGCCATTGGCGCGTGCCTCGAGCACAAACACGGGTTCCGCATAATTTTCAGCGGAATGAAAGCATAAACGAGGCGTTCCGAGGCTACCCCGGGTGGTCAAACAGCGACAGAAACTGTGAGACTCCGTTCCAAGACTCAGCAATTTGCCCCCGTCCCCCGGTCGACGGTTCGACAAGTGTTGAGAGTCCCGTTGATAAAGCGCAAATGTAATTTCTGGCTTGGTTTATTTTCGGCTCGTCTACGTACACAAGTCCAACTCTTTGTTTTCTTCACTTTGCATTTTTGATTCATAAAATCTTTATTTAATGATACCGAATTCAAGAGCCCCACACGAGTTGGAGCCACACAGTAGTGGGTTCAGCATTTTATTTTTATAGCATATTAGGTTATCCGATTTTTAATGCCTTGTAATCATAAAAGAAGAAGTCGTTTCTATTTATTTCAATGTATCTAAGACGCAGTTGGAGATGAGATGTGGGGTTCTCAAATATTTATTGAGATCAGCCAAGAGTTCATTCATACTTATTCTGCTATTCATTTTTTATTACATTTTCAATGAAACAATATTTTTGCTAACTTAAAATTTTTTTTAATAATCTTATCTTATTACAATATTTAAATAAAAACATTATCCTAAAAAAAAAACATAAAATAATACGAATATAGAAAATCCAAACAAACAAACAAAATAACCAAAATTATAAATTTGATGCCAAATAATTTGTTGCTTAAAATGGTTGTTTAACAAAGTTAATAAAATGCATTAAAATGCGCATTTAAATATCTTGATTCGAATGAATCAATCAATCAATACTTTTAAAGTAATTTTCGAAATTTTAATCACATCTAATAAATTAAAAATAATAATAGCTGAAAATTGTTGCTTTATATATGTCAAAAAATCTCTCAGATATCTCTGAAGAAAAAGGCTCGCAGTCGTCTGTGTGGAATGCTTGTATTTTAATTATTCAGCATTCAGCATTGAAATGGGTCTAAGTTCCAAGATTGCACTTTGTGCAGACATCTTGAGTTCCCTGGGTTCCTTGGGTGCCTCTACATAATTTAAAATAAATGTTGTGGTCAGTGCAATTTGTATTTGCAAAGCGCATGTCTCAGCGGTTTCTATGCAGTTCTAGAAATTAGCATAGCACAATATTCTATTCGAGTTCGAGTCAATGTGAGTGCAAGTGCGAATGAAGTGTGAGTGCTTCAAGTGTTTTGTTGCTCGTGTGGCGATAAGTATCAACTTGAAATGCCTTTTAGACAACGAATCAGACCTTTGGCATGCGCTGACATCGGCATTAATGCTGTAGACCCATCCGAATGCAAGTATCAGCTAAATAAGACTTGACCCAATTGTAGGCCAAGCTCCGTCGCATGACGCATCCTAAGGTTGCTGTTGTTCCTTCTTTGTGTTCAAGTTGTCTTGTTGGTTTTTTTTTTTTGGCAACTTCCCGAGTGTTGCGCTTACAAGACAAGCAACAAGCGGCAACAAATGACAACAGCACAACAACGACAACAACATCAATTGGTTTGGCTGTTGTCTGGAAGAGCTTTAGACCTTATCTAGATGCTGGTGCGAGCCAACTTCAGATCAAGTTGTAAAAATGCGCGCGATTATCGTTGAACACGCATGGCACTAACCGAACTGGGAGAGCGACTGAGACAGAGAGTGGGATGGTGGAGAGAGAGCAGGAGAGCCGAGTGTGGGCAGCTCAGGTGTTGAACTCAGGGGCAGCATAAAATGGCGCCGGAGCATGGACAAAACTATTTGCCAGTTTCTGCACCTCTTGCACAGCATTAAATTAATACACTGCACTCGGGAGGTCCGGTCCGATCAAAACTGAACGTAAATCTTAAACACTTTGTGCATTTGCCTTGCCCCCCTTCTCGAGCTCACGATCAGCACGTTCACTCAGGACGACCGGTCCCCACTCCACCGGTCCAGCTCCAGCTCCAGCTTCGACTCCAACTCCAACTCCATCCCCATCTACAACTCCAAATAAATGCGCGAGACTCAGCAACATGCAACATGCAGAGGAAAACGGGGCAACCAGCAACCGGGTCCAGCTTCAACAAAAATATCTGCAAATGCAGCAAATTGTGTGCAGATTTGTTTACAGACAGCCGAGCACTTGGAATGGCAAAAAAACAGAACGACAGCCCCGGCCAGGAATCGTTGTGGCTGGGGGAGGATGCGGGGAGCGCTAGGGAGGTCGGGAGGATGATGGGCAGACAGTCGAAAGATCGCGCACTGGACGGGCTGCTGATCGCGCGTAGATATAATTGACGACATGTTGTCTCACGATCGTGCTAAAGCGATTAAAGGCATATTTAATGCCCCCCTGCATTTCAGCTGCATCAGCATATTGACCCCCATGGGTCATTAATGGGTTAAATTTGTACCTCCCTCTCTCTCGCTCTTTGCTGTGTGCCGAAAGTGTGTCATCTACTTCCGCCAAACACATTGCGGAATTGCTTGCACAATTTCGCATGTAAATCGCATTTGTTAATTGCAACTGGCCACGGCAATTGTGTAATTTTGTACTCGTAATTTCTCAAATTGATTTTTGCTAAAACCGTCGAAAGCCGAACAAAACTCAAGTTAATTCACAAATTCTCCCCGTGTGCACTGTGGGTTCTATAAATGTTTAATTAAAGTGTACAATTGTGTTTTCATATTTTCGAATATTGCAGAGTAAAAGAATGAATTTTCAATTCTTATTTTGAAGATGTGGAATGGAAAATATTTTGGCTATGTAACGATATGAATGGAAAGTATTTTTACTATGAAAACCCAATAATTGTTCTTGGAACTTGCTTAAGTTAATTGTAGCTCAATGAATTTATTCACGAAAGTTTATGTTGCTCTAGATTTTTGTTATATGTGTATTTTGCTGGAAAATCAGTATTCGAAATCATCAATCAATTTTCTTGGAAACTCAAATTAAGCGATTGGTTATAATTTGATTCATTTGTTAATTTTATACGTAATGGAGTTAAAGTAGAAATTCTTAATCAAATTTTGAGAAAATATAATATGACGCAGTAATTAAGAAATCAAGAATTTTATACGAATTGTGTTAATAACCAGCTTCTATATTGCTGAAGATATGAGTAGATATGTATATAGGATATGTATGTAGGAATTGCTTGAACTGATAGAACATGTTTAAATAAAAATATACAAATATCAAATAATGAAACCAAACAAACGAATTACTTTTTATATATGTATATCAATAATATTATTATAAATAGACTAAATATTTAAAGTTAGTTCTGTCGTACTTATGAGTGCTGATCAAATTACATTAAGAGCAATATAGTGTTGTCTCTTTGCCTCCCCCTTGGAGGCCGCAATTCGAATGCGTCGCCTGTTGTTTTGGCAGGTGGCGACTGGCGTCTGAAAGTGCAGAAGTTATGAGGTTTATTAGTGAGAATTCCAGTGCATATGAATCGTTGTTTTATTTATTGACTACACTCATATTGTACTTGTTGTTTTTAGTGTTGATGCATTTTGAGCCTGCTTTGTTTACATGTAATTGTATATGGTCGATAAGACAAAACTAAGAATTGAACGTTTATTTAGACTTTATCGCAAAATTAAGACGTAAATAAATAGAATGCTTTACAAAATGGTTATGACTGTGGGCCAATATGTATGATGTACCATTTGTACTTGTATTTTTGTATGTAAAAAATACTATTATTTAATTTATGGGATAAGCTCGTGCAGTATTACAACACCTGGTAGGCATTTTAAAGCTGAACATTTGTTGTTGTTGAGTAAAGAATTAAGTATTGAAATAAGTTAGATTAAGTTCAATACTTAATAGTTATTTTGCCAAGAATGATTGTTGTTAAATTAGTCAGATTCCTTTCTTTCTCTTTGTTATTTATGAAATATGTTTTAAAATTTGAGAAATGTAATCATTTTGAGTTCAGCGAGTGTCAACAACATGATTTTGAATAAATTTAATTAGACTAGTTACAATTGCAATTACTTTCTATTGCTGAAATGGATTTCGTTTTCACTTAATAACAATAAACGAATATTTAACTGAAGACAATAAGCAATGCGCAGAATGTAAGAGTTTAATTTGACCAGTCTGGGCTTTCCATAAATTGTATTACTTGAAATACAAGCATTTCACAGCCTTTCTATTATGTTTGAAAGCTATTCATTTTTAAGTCACTTACAGATTAAATATTCATTTTATAAAATTCAATTAAAATTCCTTAATTAATTCGACTCGTATTGCATGTCAATAAAAATATATTTGAATCACGTGTCTGATTGGTCACAAAATTAGCAAAAATTATCGATTTGTAACACGTAATTTTTGGATAGAATTGTTAAGCACCCGCATAACAAATTTTCGAATTAATTTATTGGGAGTAAACGGGCCATTTAGATGCATTTGTGATCTATAAATTAGAAAGATCTAGTTATACAACTGACCAATTTCATTTGATGCTTTGTTTAACATCTTGTTTATGCTGTAGTGGGGAAAGTGAAATATGCTGAAAGATAATGATTAAATGCCAGCAAACTGACAGATAAGATCTATAGACATCCGGGTGCTCACATTTAAATTGAGAAGCTTTGAATTTCGGCACGGCAATTCGATTATTGATTTTGATAATTGAACTAATTAATATTCAGCAGACACAAATTTATAAATTTAATTTAATACATTATTGATTCACGCACATTAAAGCACTCACTTTTGATTGACAATCGCCTTTGTTTTTGGCCCGAAAAAAACGCGCCCGCATTCACGAATCTGAGAGGAAAACCCACCCTGCCTAGCCTCATGGGGGCGGAGCCACGACACACCATTGTGAGTGAGTTCGAGTGAGTGAAACGACAGACAGCTGTTCACAAATGCTGCACTGCTCACACACACACACGGGGCGCACTCAAAAACTCGTTTCGAGCAGCGTCGTTGCGTCGCCGCGACGCTCATCCAATGCCGAGATTTTCACTCAGAACACGAACCGGCCGAATTCAGTGCACTCGACTGCCACCCGAGATACATATTTCAGTCCACTCGAGCTACTCAAAGCGGCCGCTACATCTAACGGAGCTCGTTGCAACTTTCAGATATCTTTTTTGTGTGACTTTCTTACAAATTATACGCGTGTGCATGTGTGTGTCTGTGTGTGTGTTTGTGGTGTAGTACTACGTTAATCGAATGACAACGCATTGAGTTACTAAACATCGTTTGGACTGAGGCAGAAATCAAGTGATAATACGCAGTTCATAAATCCTGTTCGCAAAAATGGTCACCCTAATGCCATATAACTATGCAGCGCCCCGTTGCGGATTAATTGATAAAATGATCGAACCAAAGGTAATACAAAATTGCAACAGCCACAAACTACAATGCGAATGCATTTTAGTTTAAGCGAAGCTTTAAAAGTGACGCGGTTTATTGTTTAGTTTCTCAGAAGACTGAGACTGAGCTCAGCTCGTCGTAGACTCTATGAATCTTCAACGCTTTTTTTCTCCACTTCGCTGTGGCTTTTGCCGTCGGGTTACGTTGTTGTTATTGTTATGGGCGATTTTTGTGGTTTGTTTGTGTGGCTTCATCACGTTTGCAGACAGTTTGTCGTTGACGTTGAGAAGTTGCTTATTGGTTAGGGAAATTGCTGCGAAATGAAGACCAAGAAATACGGCCGATAACTTTGATTTACACCCAACTGATGCCAAGAATTATTGCCGTGATTTCGATCGATCGATGGGAGTAAATAGATATATTATTATTAGCATAAGTCATAGTCACATTCGTTGGAGATTTAAAAATATTGCGCAAATGGTTGAGATAATAAATAAAATATTCAAATCAGAAATTGGTCAAATTTGTATACGATTGTCAACTGAAAGAAGCAAATGAAAATTATTAACTACGAAATCAAAATACCAAATTAAAATTAATATTGTCATAATCAAGTCATATTCTATTCGACTAGATAAACTAATTTGATTTCACTCTATGATGAAACTCACTTTGAGTTTACTTTTAAAACCAAAAATAAATAAATAATTATAAATATTCATTGTTTTTTAACGGCATTTAAATGTTGGACTTTAACTCTTCATTTACATTTGTATAAATATTCATGGAAAATATATTAGTTTATTTTGATTTCAATTAATTTTCTTTTTTTTTTGACAATTAGATTAAATCAGTTTTAAATATTCAATTAAAACCAGAGAACTAGCAATATTAATGGTATACTGATTTTAATCTTCATCATGCTCCAATTTGTTTAAAAGATAATGTTTGTTTGCACAACATATCAACAGCTTTATAGTGTAGCTCGGGGCGAGACTGCAAATCGCAGTTAAATGTGCAGCTTGTGGCATTTAATGGTGCCCCAGACAAAATGAAATAGCGACCACTTTTATGGATCCTCTGCACTTGGCTTAAAACAAAGTCGAGAGAATTTTGTTAAGCCGTCACGTCACGAACTCGGGGCCCCTCATTTGGATGGAGGTGAAACAACTGCGGCAATTGGTTTTAAGGCGAAATATTAATAGAGCATAAATTACAGGCTGTGGTCGGGAAACCCTTTTGCGACACTGCGGCACTGGGGTCAATTTTATGACAATTTAAGGAGCTCTGGCCTGGCGTGGCTCGAGTCCGGCTGGCGGCATTAATCACATTTTAATTAAGTTTAAGCCGTAATCGTAAAAATTAACACGCCATAATTCAACTGCGACAATGCGCTGCATGTAATTTATGTGCCACTTGGCTAAAAGAAAAGAAAAGAAAGAAAGAAAGAGCCTGTCCCTGCCACGGTTGCATGCCCCCGGTGCCCCGTCCAACTGTTGCACTGAGCCACTGAGCAAGCAGTCAAAATATTGATTATGGCTGCTGCGATTGACACTTGGCGATTGTCGATGGTCGATGGTCGATGGTCGATTGTCGATTGTCCCACGTAATTAACGTGCCAAAGTGTTAAGGCGCATAGGTTGTGGCTCCTAACTCTCCGTCCCTCTCATTGACAACCCCACCCAAAAAAGAAGAGAAACAACAAAAGACAACAAACAAACAAATGACAACAACCAGAGGGAGCTACAAATTTTTGTTGTTTATTTCGATGCTTATCGGCAGGGGCTTAGGGTCCAGCCCGAGAGGTTCGCTACAGACTTCAGATTTCAGACACTGTAGCTCTGAGGTCCATACCAGGCGGGCAAGTTAATAAAAAATTTGTCGCCGTCTTCGACTTGTCTTTTGTTGCTTGTGCTCTGCGTGTGTGTGCGTGTGTGTGTGTGTCTGTTTTAATCTTCTTCTAAAGCAGCCAAGAGAGACAAAAGATTACGATCACAGGAATTTCGTTAAAGATGCTCAAAACAGGTCTTTATATTGTATATTGTATCTCTCTCACATGACGAGGAGGCCCAGCATCTACAGCATCTCCCCATCCCCATCCCCATTCCCATCCTGCTGCCCCTCCATCCCCAGCTGCAGCTCCTTCTGCTTGTCTGTGTGTTAATGTTTACGTTGTCAACTTGTGCCATAAATTAGTTTAGTAAAAGGTTGCGTTGCAATGCGTTTTGCATTCGTGTATCAGATTCAGTTGCAACCAACCAGCCCCAACCACAAGCTCCGTGCAACACGCAAAGCGCAGCTCCCCCCTCCCTGCCCCCTTCTGCTGCCAACATCAAGCTAGCAGCTGCTGCTACAGCGTCGCGTCATTAAACGCTACCGTTGAAAGTCGCGCTGAAAACAAATTTGCCAAAAATACAAAAGAAATGAGAAGAAAACTGGCAAAACAAATACCAACAAAATTATGATGGACACTGTGCGTGTTCATGTGCGTGTTGTGTGGCCACAACTGGAGCTCGGAGCTGCTCCCCAAATGCGGCTCACGAATGCCATGTCAAAGTCAGGTATATAAATTCCAGCAGCTTTGCCTGCTGTAGGTTACCAATCACAGCGCGATCTTGGCCAGCTTCCACTTTTCTGCTTTTCGACTGTCCCCAACTGGCTTCCGTTGCACTCCTAAAAGCACTTCCTGAGCACTGCCATGCTAATAAGATTAGATTAGTCCTGAATTTGATTAAGTAGCTGAGATAATTATGGTTTATAATATTTTACCTAATCTAATAATTCACCTAATCTAAATAAACAATTTAGAAATTTACAATCAATTTAGGCATTTACATACAATTCTAAAGTCTTAATTTCACAAATTTGAAATAAATGCAAAATGAAATTAGAATTTGATTATATGTTAATTTTCAAATCTGCAATCTTGATATTAGGTCAATAGTAATAATTTAGAAATTTATAAAAATTACATAGCATATATATCGTTAGGTATGAAATAAATGAAAAATATGAACATTATTCATGAATACTATTTATTGGCAATACCAGACAAATAAAAGTTTATAAATAAAGTGTTAAGAGCATCGGTAATTTTTTTTTATTGTTTAGACAACAGATGTAGGAACGTCTGCTTATTTAAATAGAATTCGGCAATAGACGAGAAGATTTCTATATTTGTTTCAATAGCATTCAAATAATATTATATAGCTCTTTGAATATTAAAACAAAGATATTTCTGATGTTAAAGATTTTTGAAACAATATTTCGAATCTTGTATTATTATGTGTTACGATTTGTTGTACATATAAACACACTTTTCCCATTTTTAACTGAAACCCACACAATTTCATTTGATGTATTTCTAAACTTTAGTGTCCCTTTCAATGAACATCTCGCTATCACTGCTTTCCAATAGACCACTTCATCTTTGGCCCATCTCAATTAGCTGGAAGCTTCTTTCAACAGCTTAGCTTGACGTCACTTCACTTCTGATTCTATCGTTAGGTTCTGTGAGTGTCTTGCCCCTTTTGGGCTCTACCTCGCCTTGGGCCACCTGCTGTGTGCACCCTCTGAGGCGCTGAGACAGCGTCAATTTGTCGGACCTTCCCCCCAATTCCCGCTGGTTTTTGGGTTATGGCGCCGCTATCTAGACCGTCAACCCATCAACCCAGTCAAAAATTTTCCCACGCACGTTGAAATTGCTGTCGCAGCTTTTGCCAAATGCAAATTATGTAAAATGCGCTGTTTTTATTTTTATTATTTTTATATCATTGCTGTTGCATTGCGTCGTATAAAACCCCAAATAGAATGTCGGACACTCGGTGACGAGTGGAGCAGGGGAGAGGCAACAAAATCGCCAACCTCAGCGGAACTCGGCCACTAAGACAAAATCCGCTGAGGTGTTTGAGACGACGCCGAATTCTGGCTTTGTTTATCAACAAATTCACCCATTTATATAATCCGCAAGTGTATTTTGAGTAGAACGTACTGCGTTATTTGAAGTCCTTTGAAAATATATGTATGTATATTACTTTGAATTTAAAATACATTATATATCTGTAATTTACATTTTTTGAATGTATTCTAATATTATTTCTCTTCGTCGTTTTTTGCAGGTTAAACGTCCCAAAACAGAGCATTCGGATACACATGAACGCAATCGGTAAGCAGCCTCTATATCAAAGTGAAACTAGCGTATAGATCAAAGATCTTTCGTCCAAGTCTCTTGAATTTTTCACACTTGCCACTTGCAACAAGTGCCCCTGAGTTTTTGACAAATTTTTCAGATTTTTTTTTTTTTTATTTTGCATGTGTTGTCGAGACCCAACATGTGCCCCTGTTGAGAATGGAAAAGGAATGGAATTCATGGAATTCATTCCGACAAATGCTTATAGAACGTTAAGCGTAAAGTGTGTGAGAGCACTTAACACTTGCCACAGCGCGTTGCATGCCTCAATGGTGGGCGAGTGTGCCATGCCCAAACTACTTAGAGGGGCTTAGTACGGCTTAACAAGCCGGTTTCAAAGAGAGCAAGGAAAGAGGGAAGGAGAGTTCCTTATTAAATACATACGTACTGCTCTCGTTGCCTAACCTAAGTTTTTTCATTGTTTTCCATCGTTTTCCCTTTAATCCTTAAAGGTACAATAATATTTTGAATCAATGTGACCATCATTCCACAACAAAACATCAAAAATAATGCAATGAGATTATATAATATTATTTGTCTGCAGCGCACGCGTCGTTTTTCACACACTTCTTCCCCATATTTTGGGCCCAAGACTCTTTCCCCTTTCTGCTCTCGACTGACATGAAAAATGTCCCCAGACTGTGGGTGTCAAATTCCTTAGGAAATTGGGCACTTCATTTACCTTTCCCGTTTATTTCGATTCCGATGTCAAAATGAAGAATATAAATTATGAAAAATTACTACAAATTTGGTTGGGAGCCATAAAAACGACAAAGTAAGACAAAAGATTAGAGAAACTCTTTCCCACAATGAGAGGGGATAAGTAGGGAAATACTAGAACCTAACTTTAAGTAAATTTTATATTGAGAATAAATTGGATTCGTTTTATATATTCATTCGAAACTTAAATACTCTCATTTAAAGTTAGCCTTTATAGACATACATATATGTTATAATAACATTTATGTTTAAGGCAGTTGCCTCATTTAGATATGGAATATAGCATGACCAAGTGTTAAACTCTACTTTCCGATTTATCCAAATATTTTATATCTTTGTATAGACAAACTTAAGCCTTTAACTAAAGTATGCCGTTTAAAGTAGGGAATACAATAAATTTGATAAATTACTGACACATAAATGCGGATAGAGCTTCTCTCACTCTCTCTTTCTCTCACTGCCATTCATGCAGTCTCACTCAACTTTACGCCCTCTCTCTCGCTCACTCTGACACACATATGTATATCTGGTGTAGATATATTTTAAAACAACTCCATTTAATTGCCGAGCCAAAGGATTGAATTACCAACGAGCTTGAGTCGACGATTTTCTTAATTTAATTGTTTTGATTTTTCGTTCGGTGATTTATTTGATTTCTTATTGAAGTTTGATTTTTATTGGGCTCTACAAAATTAGTCTACTTAATTTGTTTGGCAATTGTTGCTAGTTCCAAATGAATAACAACGGCAATAATAACAACAACAAAACTTGTCGCCTCTTGAGAAAAGAGGCAACATTTGCTGCACACATGTCCAGGCAGCTCGAGACTTTGTGATTTCGAATGGAAGAATGAACATTTAAGGGAATTGGGAGCGGGACAAGAACGAGCCCCTCAAGTGGTTTTTTAAAAAGGAATTTCAAACGTTTTGCTTTTCCTTTTTCCCATTTTTATTTATGCGAGCCCAAAGAGCGTAGAAAAATATTTATAACACTTGACAAGATTTTTGAGAGAGCGACTGCGACACACTTGACATTTGGTTCCAAAAGATGTCGAAGTCGACGACGAAGGCGACGGCGACGTGCCGTTAATTTTATGGCTGTTTAAAGATTATTGGAAATTATTTTATGAGGCTGCTTAACGAGCAAAACGTTTATGTTTCCCCCCTCTACAAACGCTGCTCCCACCACTTCTTCATGATCATCTCCTGTTCTGTGCTCTGTCTTTTGTTTCCATTGTGTAGCGCCTTTGTGCAAGGACACTTGTTGTATTACGCTTATTAACAAGCGGGATTCGGTCTATTGCAGACCCACAAAATACTCAAGAAAAATTCGATATCTTCTAAGCTTTCGAAACTTACTAAGTAAAATGGGGTGTCGGAATTGTGAAATTATTGAAAATACTATTTGAGGTAGAATATTTGTTTTCTATCTTGTGACTAGCCCATATTAATTCAATAGAGAAATAAGTAAATTGAATAATAAATTTCTATTCGGAAATTAACTACAAATGGAAATAAGATTCTTTAGCAGTAATTATAAAGAACTTGAAAAAAATATAATGTAAGCACATAAGAACTGTATTCAATTATCATTGGTTATTTAGTTAATGACAATTTAATAATTTAAATTAAAATTTAGAAATTTTAAATTTCGAACAATTTTATTTATTTGTATAGACATAATTGTAAATCTGCTACTTACATCACATATTTTATTCTTAGTGATATCGAATCAAGTGTTGATAAATGTAGTTAGATTAAAGGTTGATATTGCCAATATAGTAAAATTAAGTATTGAATATATTTTTTAAAATCTAATATCAGAGTAAGATACTCTCGACTGTATAATTAGAAAAGATGGGTCATAATCTTTTCTAATTATACGATTTACTGTAAAATCAAACTCTCGCTCATCTGTCGCTCTTTCTCTTGCAGTCTCTGCCAACAGCAACAACAACATCAGCAGCAACAGCAGCAACAGCAACAGCAACAACAACACCAACAGCAGCAGCAACAGCAGCAGACACTTTCAAGCGCCGTGTTGGCCACCAGCAATGGGCCCAGCAGTGCCGGCGCCAGCGTCGGCGTTGGCGTGGGCATGGGCGTCGGAGTGGGCGTGGCCGGGCAGTGCAGTCCACTGGGCTTGCCGCCGCAAATCCAGCCGTTGCAGCCGACGATTGGGTCGCTGAGTGGCCACTACGCCGGCAGCAGCAGCAGCAGCAGCATCGCCAGCAACAACAACAACAACACAAATACCAGCGGCAACAACAACAACAATCCAAATTCAAATTCAAATCCAAATCCAAATCCTAGTAGCTGCAGCCTGGCAGCTGCCAGCAGCTTCGCCCAGTCCTCCGGCAGCAGCTTCTCCACATATCAGCAGACCAGCGACGAGGTGGGCGTGGGCGTGGGCGTGGTCGGTGGCATGGGCGTGGGCGTGCATCCGGTAGCGATGTCGCACTGGACGCACGACAACAGCAGCAGCAGCGGCATTGCGGCGGCCGTCAAGTCTGAGTCGCGCAGTCCCGGCGGCCAGGTGCATGCCACCACGCTGGACAACGGCGTGGCGAGCGTGGCTGCCGCAGTCGGCGGCGCCCAGCTCTACGGCTGCACGGAGAGCGGCAGCAGCGTGGCGGCCAGCTCGGCGGTGGCAGCGGCCGCGGCAGCGGTGTACGACAGCAAGCACGACTACTACTACTACAACAGCATGCAGCAGTACACGCCGCCGCCCTTCTACTCCGGCTACGGGACGCCGTATGCGGCGGCCAGCTCGGCGGCGGCGGCGGCTCGCGGCGCCAAGATGGAGCCGGGAGCGGCGGCTGCGGCGGCCGCGTACTTGACGCCCAGCTACGCCAGCGGGGGCAACAACAACTCGCAGTTGTACAGCAACCCGTATGCGGGCTACAACAACTTTGCTCAACAGGATTACGGCGGGTACTACAACGAGCAGTACGGCAACTATTACAACCCGGCGAACTACTCGCCGTACGCGGTCAGCTCGCCCAGCTCGAGTGCCAGCCATGGCTTCCATGTGGCCACCGCCTCGTCGAATCTGTCGGAGAGTCCGACGGACACGCACTCGACGACGCCGGTGCACGCGGCAACGCATTCGCCGCACTCCCCGCTGCCGATCTCAATGTCCCCGAACGCCACATCGGTGGGCGGCGTTGTCAGCAACGCGGCGGCCGCCGCTTCCGCAGCCGCCCACAACTCGAGCGGCGGCAGCAGCGTGGGCACCGTCGGCTCGGCCACGGCCACCAAGACCACGCCCACCGGCAAGACGGGACGTGCGCGCGGGCGGCGCCACCAGCAGCCGAGTCCGACGCGCAGCACGGCTTCGGACACGGGCAACAGCGAGGCGGTGAAGCCGCCGGAGCGTGTGTTCATCTGGGACCTGGACGAGACGCTGATCATCTTCCACACGCTGCTGTCGGGCAGCTATGCCAATCGCTATACCAAAGACCACAGCACCCTGATGACCATCGCGTTCCGCATGGAGGAGATGGTCTTCAACATGGCCGACACGCACTTCTTTTTCAACGAGATCGAGGAGTGCGACCAGGTGCACATCGACGACGTCAGCTCCGACGACAACGGCCAGGATCTGAGCACCTACAACTTTGCCACCGACGGCTTCCACACCGGCACTCCGCCCGGTGCTCCGCCCAACCTCTGCCTGCCCACGGGCGTCCGAGGCGGCGTCGATTGGATGCGCAAGCTGGCGTTTCGTTATCGCAAGATCAAGGACATCTACAACTCGTACAGGGGCAAGTAAGTATACGCAGGTGCTAAGCCACAAACCAGACAAGCTCATCCCATTCCTCTCTGTGTTTCAGTGTGGGCACTTTACTGGGACCGGGGAAGCGGGATGCCTGGCTGCAGATACGCTCCGAAATCGAGGTGGCCACCGACAATTGGGCCACCTTGGCGCTCAAGTGTCTCAGCATGATTGCCCAGCGCGAGAACTGCATCAATGTGCTGGTCACCTCGACGCAGCTGGCGCCAGCGCTGGCCAAGGTGCTGCTCTTCGGCCTGGGCAGCATCTTCAACATCGAGAACATCTACAGCGCCCACAAGATAGGTAAGTCATCCCGCAAACTTACGACTCTCCGTTCGCTCACTCTCTTCTTTGTTCCTACCCAGGCCAGGAAACCTGCTACGAGCGCATTGTGACCCGCTTTGGCCGCAAGAGCACCTACGTCGTCATAGGCGATGGCGCCGAGGAGGAGTCGGCTGCCAAGGCCATGAACTTCCCCTTCTGGCGCATCTCCGCCCACAGCGATATTCGGGCCCTTTACACCGCCCTCGACATGGGTTTCTTATGAAAGGCTTATGGCGGCTAAAAACGCGTCGTCGAATCGCTAGCGTTTCGCGCGCGTTTTTCGTACAGTTTTGAGTACAAAAGCAAGAAAACAACAAAAAAAATGATACAAAAAAAGAATATTAATGAAAATGAAAAAAAAATCAATTAACAACTATAATTTATTTATGCATGTGTGAGTGTGTGCGTGTATGTGAGCGTGTGTATGAGACTAAAACTGTAAACCAGCGCAAAATAATTTAATTATTTTGTTCGTAAACAATTTATTCTTTAATGCCAAGACTTTTATTGTATTATATAGTTTATAATCATATGGTATTTCATTTACGAGCATCTAACAATTTCTCGCCAGCAGCAAACTATAAGAACTTGTTTAACTATATCTATAATTAATATATTGTAAATTAACAATTAATATCCTATACATAATTAAACATACATATACATACGTATCTAGCACCCTAATGTAGTAAAAAATAAACAAATAACTGGCCGAGAAATCACCATAATACAAACAGGAGATGAAGCAAGCGAGAAAGAAAGAGATACAGAGGAAAGAGAGAGAGAGGAGGGAAAAGCAGAGCAAACACAACAAAACAGAAGTAGTTTAAAAGTTTACATAGTTTAAATATCAAAGAAAATAAAAACTAAACAACAATGTAGTATTCAAATTTTAAATAACTATTATAGCTGCATATATTAAAGTATGTATATTAAATATATAAAAACAAATAAAACAACAACGACAACGCACTGTATTAAAACAAAAACAATATCTGAGTAACATTCAATTATATTTCAGAGTATTCAAATAATTTAAATTGAAAATACATTTACGATTTCGCAGTAAAGTAATCAATTAATTTCTTTTTCAAGTTGAACTGAAAAATATTCATTTGTTAATATAATTGTCGCAATCAGCTTTTGTTTGTAGGCAACACGTCACGCAAGGCTGCCTGCTAAGTAACAGGGCTGCCCATATACTGTTCCGCCCTGTATGCAGCTCTTAAAAGACACAGCCAACTCTGTCAAACTTGAGCGCTGAATTTGAAAATCGACGGAAAAACTTGAAGTGTTGTTAGACTTGATTCCTGCAAATCGAACAGATTTAAATTATTTTATTAAATTTGTTTTACGGGAAAACTTTGAAAATTTATCAAATGTACGTTAAATAGCATGTGTATAGTGAGAACAATCTATTGAGCTTGGCCATATCTTAGTTGATACCAAGGAGCCTTTGTTTAACAACTCGTATTATTTTATTTTTACATATTGGCTCGGAATGTTACAAATGTTTTTTGTAACATTTTACTATTAAATCAAGTGTCAATTTAAATATATGTATACCTTTTTAGGTAAGCTAACTGAGCAAAAGCTTCGATATTTTCAAAGTGGCAATTTGAAATAGTCCTGTGGAGGTTAATTCCTAAAAGACGATTCAAGTGAATCCGATGTAGTATTTGTAAAAGGAAGATTCACAAATGTTTGTGATGCCACAATGTATCCAGAAATTTTTGACGAGACCAACGCTACAAAATTAACTGTTATGTAATTCCTATGTCCTATTAATAAGAGCACTTTAAAATACCGTTTTAGTCCCGAACATGATTTAACACACATTTTTCCATCGCCCTAACGTAGTAAGCAATAAGTAAATAATTAGACAAACGGGACGTTGAGCATTAAATTTAGTGCTTAAATTTCAAAATCTTTAAAGATTTCATTATGAATGAAGTCAGAAGAATACATGTTGATTGCAGCAGTCAGTCTTGGTCTGTCTGATGACATATCTTATAAGGCTGCCTGCTATGTGCCAGTGATACCCATAAATTTATCCTATTGCATTGGTAGCACTCAATGGTCGAAAGAAACCAAGTTGACCGCGGAAATTCAAAAGTTAATTCAAATGTGTTGCGAGTAATATGAATTCAAATTTACATTTTTATACCCGCTACCCATAGGGTATAAGGGTATTATAACTTAGTGCTAACAGAAAATGTATGTAACAGGCAGAAGGAGGCATCTCCGACCCTATAAAGTATATATATTCTTGATCAGCGTCAACAGCCGAGACGATATAGCCATGTCCGTCTGTCTGTCTGTATGAACACCTGGATCTCAGAGACTATAAGACATAGAGACACCAGATTTGGCACAAAGGTTCCTGCATTCCCTATGCGGATCAAGTTTATTTCAAAAGTTGGATGCCACGCCCCCTTCGCCCACAATAAGCATTAATCTAGAAAAAGTCCATTTTTTTTTTTATGTAAATCGCGTATAACTCCAAAAGTTCTTTGTGTAATGTTGTGTAATTTGGTAGCCCATCTGTGCTTAATACTTTTAGTATACCCTGTAATTTTCAAACAAAAGTTATTTGTTAAATTATTTATCAAAATAGTTGTGCCCAATGCATATGGACGTTTAAAGTGTGTGAATGACCTAGAGATATCAAATTTGGTGACAGTATTCGTGTAGGTCTTACACAGATTAAGTTTGTTTTAGATTTTTGCCACGCCCCTTTCCGCCCCCAAAAACTGTAAAAGCCGTAATAATAGACCTAGAGCATTAAATAACATTGCATAATAACAATGATAGTCTGAATGACTCCTATGAATTTGGTTGAGATCGAATGAAAAACACGGAAGTTATTATAGAATCAATTTTATATGCAAAATTCACTTCCAGCTGCTCGCGCTTTGTTTGTTTAGTTGACAGTGTGAGTGTCGGTGTTGTGGATTTTTACCCGCTATTTTCAAATATATACAAAGAAAACAAAAGTTTCAGTATATTTTTGGTATATTTGTTGTTAAAATATCATTTAAATTTTTTGTTTTCTCTCGAATTGGGTTGCGGGTATCATACGGTCGAGCACTCTCGACTGTAGCTTTCTTACTTGTTATTTAGTAGATTAGAATTTATATCTGTATTTGTAATTTAATTTAATTTTGTATGCTCCCTGATATGGAATTTTGTAAACAAAATAATTTATAACGAAAATAGTAATTAGTTGAATAAAATGCGTGTTTAGAAAATATAATTTGTATCGAATTTTTGATTTAAAACAATATCAAGAATTGGGAAATGAGAATTTTTGTTTGAATTGCAATAAAAAGAGAAAATCTATTGTATTTTCAATGAAAGTTTATAAAGGCTGAGACCCTTTACAGTAAGCAGCTTAACATGAAATTGTCGTTTGTTGTTCATTTGGAATTCAATTTGTTTTGGCTTTAAAGATATTGTGATTATCTTTGTAATTGAATTGCTACAAAAAGTATCCTCGAGGCTGAGTGAAATCGTAATTTGACTGCTCAATTAGTTGTCCGACAGCGAAATCAACAGGAACAACATGAACAACAGGAACATGCTCAATCATGCCAAGGTGTGAAAAATTACATCAAAGAGTTTAATTGAAATCTGTTGCTGCCCCCTTGACTTCATATTTCATCGCGCTGCTGATGCAGGCATGCAGAATGTAGCATGCAGCATGCTGCTTGCAACTTGCAACTTTGCAACTCACATGTCTCATCTGTGATTTGGTATCTCGGCATCGTGAGCTTAACAACGTCCAGTCGAAGGAGTCGTTAACTATGATTTGTAATCTGCTCAACCGAGACTAAGATTTTCGTAGCTTCTGCTGCTCTTGATGCTGCTTCTGCTGGTGTCGGAGAAGAGGGGGAAGAGGAAATTGATGCGCCTGCCGAGCTTGTAGATAATAATAATTTCACACGACGCGTTTTGCTGTAAAATTTTATCGCCAACGCCAAAAACCTGACGCGCAAATCAATTTTTATTATTTAATCGTCAACGCCTGCCGATGAAAGCCGCTTAAAATAGTGAACATAGGAGAATCCCTTAAAAATTGCATTCAATCCATTGGATCTCTGTCTAACTCATAACTAAAAACACTGACGAGGCAATCATTGCCAAGTTATTGAAGGATGCCCCCAACCATCCATCCAGCCATCCTCAATACTCATTCTCTGTTGCTCATCCTAAGCCATTTCAGAACAATAGATGGCCTATTCCGACGTTAACAATGCACAAATCATTATCAGTAATTATGCATTGTTCTCGCGGGCGAGCAGCTCTCAAAATGCAGCTGGACGAGACGATATAGCCGGCAATGTGGCTGGGTTCAAGCCAATCCTTGTCTGGTTTGTAGTGGGCTTTTTGATTGATTGGTTGATTACAGTTGGCCTTGAACTGCTCTCTCGCTGCTCTTTCCATCATCCCACATTATTTATTTATATACTTGCACTGACTGCTACTAAACGACATTGCATTCCTTTGAATATTATTTTTAGGTAGATACATATATTTGAACAATAGAATTGTTATCGAATGTAGCGAAAAAATCAAGAAGTATTAAATGACACTCATTTCTGTGTGATTCTTAAAGTTAAGATTAAAATCAAGGGAGATGACACTTTATATTGAGTGTTTTTTAAATCACTAACCCACTAATTCAACTCTTGTAAAGCTAAGCGACCGATGACAGCTGCATACATAAATCAGTCAGCAAACATTGCCTTGGGATAGTTAACAACTGCTGGCTGTGTCTGGTATCTTAGCCCAGTGCTTTATTTATAATTGCAAAGAGAGATAGAGGCGAAGCGAGCAATATGGAGAATATTCAGACAGAGTTGCTGCAGCAGTTTATTGAAATGTTATCCTTATTAAGAAAACAGGAAAATGGCGATGGGGAAAAGCAAGCAAGAAAATTGCAATTCCAATATTCTTTTTGTACAACGGGTAATGCAAGCTCAACGACTGCTATCAAATGAAGAAAAACATCTTGTTAAAAATGCTTACAGAATATGAATACTTTAAAGAACATAGTAAATAAATGCATGGAACGTATTTAATTCGACTTTCAAATTTTGTATTTGTTTTCAATTTAATAAACTCATTGGTAATTTGAATTAAATTCAAAAGAATATCAATAAATAGTTCTATAAATTATTTATTCATTCTTACAGTATGAGAATTATTATTAACTAACTGCTTGAACAACTCTCGCTGAATTATGTGAGCATCGCGCGTTGTATGGTCCACACATTCTCAGTTGGCGTAGGGTCATAAATTAAACTGCATTTGGCTATTTTTGTGGTCATTAGGCACGGCTGCAGTTTGTCTGTTTTCCCTCTGTTTTCGCAGTTGCTGCTGTTGTTGTTGTTGTTGTTTTTGGCATTGGGAATTGGGAGCCTACGCTGGACAGTCGGGACTGTCGGGACTGTTGGGACAGTTGAGGCCGCTGCTGGGAGCTGTGAGCTGTGAGCTGGCTTTGTCCTGTTTCCTTGGCCACAGCACAGTCTCGGCCAAGACAAAATGCTGCACAAGTTTTAATGAAGTCTTGCCTAAAGTTCTCTCCACCAGAGCTGAGTTATGTCTGGCAGACTTCATGAGGAAATGGCAATATGAGTTATGCGACTCTCTATCCTACTCTGCCCCTCTCACTCCCTCTCGCTCCTGTCTCTTTCACTGCCTGTTGCGCCTGACAATGTGCTACAGTTCAATTAACATAATTAATGTGCGAGTCTTTCAGACCAAGAAGAGCTCTTTGATGCCTGGCCCTCTTGACCAGGCCTATTCGCAGTCTTTGCTGTCAACATGTTGCGCGTGGGCTTTCGTTTTGGTTTTCGCTTTTCCACATTGTAAACTTGCACTGTCTGCTTGCATCGTTAAGACCTATTCGACAATTAACAAGCTATGTGGTACACGATTTGCTTGACCTGTTGACTTCCCCATAAATTCACCTACACTCTAAGTTTCAAGCACTGTCTAACGATGTCGGGATAATCTCTGCACTACGCAAAACTAATTACAAATTTTAATTTGTTTCCTTACCCTTTTTATGACATTAGCCAGAATCCAAGACTGTCTCTAGCGTTGCTTTTGACATCTATAGAATTTCATAGCCATCCTCATAGTTAGTTATTAACTGTTGCCCAGCTTCGCATCATTTTCCGTGTTTCGCTTATTATGTGACATGCATTTGAGTGCTTGAGCTGCTCTTAGGAAACTTTTTCATGTGCCACTTAAGCTTTATGGCTATTCATCTGGTTCTGAGTGGCTTTTATTAGAATTATTATTTTTTGCTTAATTGTTGCATTAGCATTGACTTCAGAGGCGCATGAATTATATATCACAATAAATGTACAAAACAAAAGTAATTCATGTCTTCTTTATGTCTTGCAAATGTTCAATTCCATTTTCATCACACACATGCATTCATATTCTACTAGAAGTTTCCAAAGACTTTAAAACATATTTCAATATTCATTTAATTTTAAAGATTTATTTTATTATTTGTTTGTGCCCAAATATGACATCAAAATTTGGATAGGGCAAACAAAGTTAATATTTAAGTCATTTAACATTGATTTAGAACTCCATTCGCAATCTGAAATAAAACAAGTAAATTCAACAGTCTCAGTTTTCAACATGTTATAAAATTGTTTAAGTTTGTTGCGAAAGTTAGCTTGTATATATTAGAAGAACTGGATGAAAAATTGTTAGCGCAAAACTTAAGCGAGTTAAGTTACCGAGAAATATTATTTTTGTTTCGAAAAGTTTTTGTTTAGAATTAATCTATTTAGGTTTTTGCTGTTGAATGCAAGCCAAACTTTAGTGAACTCCCACGGACGGACCATTTACAGTCTAGTATTTCCTGCCTGCACTCTCAACTATCTCCGAGTGCACTCGAAAACAATTTCAGATTGCACTCAAAACTCAGGGGCGACAATGAGGGGCGATGAGGGGCAGGGCAAAGGTGTTGACAGCTTAAGCAGCGTCGCAGACGTGTGTGAAATATGATATGCTCATTAAGGTTCAGCCCCCCTTTGCTGCCGCGTTCCTTTCGCCCTTTCAGCACCACCCCCTCCCCTCTGCCCCTCCCCAAATGGTGTCATCTACCCCATCCAATTGGCCTACAGCCCTGCCTCGCAAGTCAAGTGCATAAATAAATGGTTGGCCTGGCTGGCGGCCTGGCTGCCTGGCAGCAGGTTGGCAGCAGGTTGGCAGCTTGGCGCCCTCTTCGCTCTTATGAGAAAGATGATGATGATTATGGCATTGCAGCGTTAAGCGGCTGAAAACTGGCGCACAGCTGCGCCCACCGTCTGTGATATATCATTCGAGGGTTCAGCTCCAGCCGGGGGCGGGGGGAGGGACACTGCCAAAGCTTTCAGTGGCACTCAGAGAAATTAGCAACGAATTTAAACTTGAATCAAGCATCGATAAAGAGACAACTTGAAATTGAAAAAGAAAATTTTAAATATTTGGGCTTACATATTTTATTTCCTAATTTATTAATTTACTTATGTGATAAAATAAGTATATGTTTTGTTAACTAGCATACTTTTACCAACTCAATCCAGTTTTATATACAAAAATAATAACTTAAATGATCGAAAACCCTACTTTTTGAATTCTACCTCAAAAAATGTTTTCTATGAATTAAAGTAAAACCTAAATAAGTTACTGGAATTAAAAGCATTTGTTCTTTGTGTACATTAAAATGTGTAATCTTTGATAAATAAGTACAAATATTTATTTATTTTTGGAATTAAAATAATTTTTCCATAGTGGAAATATAAGATTTCGAAATATTTATGTACTATCAATTAATTTGAATTAAAAGTTTCTTTTTTTATAATTAATATACTAAATTCATTATGTAAATTCTGAAAATTTGTAAATATTTGTATACAAGAGATGAAAAATGTATTTTTCTGAGTGTATAGACACTTGACGAGTAAGAAGATACAAGCAGCAAAGAGACGCCGGGATAGAGGGAGGAGCGGAGAAGCGGAGGGAAACGGGGCAGGCGAATAGCAAGTGTTTCAGGGAAACATAAAATGAGGCATTCGTCGGTGTCGCCTTGACGCCCACCCAGTAGCAATCAAAAGGCCACAAACCGAGCTGAGCGAACGTGAAATTAATGCAGTAGGGCAAGAAAAAATCATGTTAAATAAAAGAGGAGTAACGTTAACTAAAGTGCACTTGTGAAAAGGTAAAGAGAGTTAACTGGTTTTATAGGCAGTCCCGGCATTAACTATCTAACATTAAAACCGACTCAGCTGGGCAAATGTTGATAAAGAATTTCTACAATGAACTTGACAATAAATTTGGAATGAAGAGTATTGCGCTGTCGTCGGGATTCGCAGATGCGCAGATCGTTTTGTTGTATTCTGGTTTTATGGTTTAGCCAGTCCGTTTTTATAGTGCGTGTCCGACTGGCATAATAAATCACAATAACGCCCACCTATACGAACTCAGATCAACGATTAAGTCATCATCATCAGCTGCAGCCCAGACAGAGACGGAGAGTGCAAGACGCGTTGTACCAGCCACCAGAAGAGAGAGAGAGAGAGAGAAGAGAAGTGGAGAGACTTGGCCACGAGCCAGCAACGCTTGAAACAATGCGTCGTTGTCGTTGTCGTCTTCGACTTCGTCTTCGTTGTTGTTGTTGTTGTTGTTGTCGTGCCCAAAAAGATGCCTCGAGGTCAGGCTCAGGTCTCGGATTCATATAGTTTTCGGACTTGGCTATTGATTCAACGGGTTCCACGGGTTCAACGGTGTCTGACGCCAGCCAGCGCCTTGGGGGCCAGCTCATTTCATCTCTCATCCAAAACATACATAGATATTATCGCTCAATGAAGTCATTTCGTTTTGTAAATATTAAGCAACTTTTTTGCCAGCTGTCAAACAGGACTGATGTAGACACCTACATCAAATCCACTTACATCAAATGCTTCTACCATCACAACACAACTATACATTTTAACTTATACTCTGTACACATCCCACTTATACTCTTTAATACATTTCTAATGGACAATGATAACGATGAGGACTTTCTACCGCCGGCGAACCTCAACACCATCTCCTTACCCAATGAGCCCGAACTGTTGTTGGCGAATGGTCTCTACAAGACCTCGATAGCCACCAGACGCCTCTATAGCGAACGCAATCGTGAGGTCTTCGCCGAAGTATTCAACGAGGACAAACGCTTGGGCCCCTTATCAGACCTCTGCATTCGTGCCGCGGCCCAGTTGGGCACTCGCCATATAGCACCTGTTGTGCGACAGGATCCCTTTAAGCTGCGCATCCACTACGACTCTCTGGATGTAAATCTGCCACTGAAGGACTGTTACTTTGTGAAGGATTTGGGGTTTTGGCGACGCGTTGTCATGGCCAAGAGTTCGGACAAGTCGCTGCCGTTCAAGAAGATCGACGAGTACGACTGGCGTGGCATGGGCATCAGCTTGAAGTATGTGGAGCTGGTCGAGGCCTGTCCAGCGGCCTATTGGCCAGAGAAGCAGATGGCCGAGCTGGGCGCCTTGGTGCGGCCTTATGTGCGTAGTATGCACATCAAACACTTGCAGTCGCTGGAGCCTCACTTCTTCAATCACCATGTGTTGAGTGAGCCCGAGTTGGACGCATCTTCAGTGGAGCCATCAGAGGCAACAGTGTCCAGTGATGAAAGGTAAGTGGATTGAAAAGAGAGGCGGAGTGGCAACAGTTTAAAAGTTTGTAGTTATTACATATTTATTTAATTTAATTTTTAATTTTTAATATTTTATTTATGTTATTTATTTTATTTTAATTATTTAATTACTTTATTTATTTTATTTAAATTATTTAAATTTTTAATTTTATTTATTTTACTTATTTTATTTATTTTATTTATTTTTTGTTTTATTTTATTTATTTTATTTCTTTTATTTATTTTATTTCTTTTATTAATTTAATTTATTTAATTGATTTCATTTATTTAAATTATTTAATTTATTTAATCTATTTCATTTATTTTATTTTTTTTTTTTTTTATATATTATTTAAATTTACTTATTATTATAACATTTATATTACAATAACTATATTTACTATTGCATTTCATGCAGTGATACATTTGAGGAAGAGGTGGTCGTGGAGGAGGAGGAGGAGGAGGAGGAGGATGTGGAGGAGGAGGAGGAGGGGATTGTGAAACCCATGGCAAAGGGCATTCTAAAGAATACATATTTTCAAGATGTAAACGGTTTAACTGTGATGGAACCATCAAAAATAAATATTCGTTCCACAGATGCGGAAATCGAGATGCGAAGAGGAGCACGACGCGCTCGGAATGCAGCTCGACAGCAGCTGCGGGATCTGAATCGCGAGGAGATGGAGGAACACCTGAGACTCAAGCTTCAACGTGCCAATCTCAAGGCCAAGCCTCCGCCGGAACCTAAGCCGAAGGCCAAGAAGAAGAAGAATAAGGAGCCGGAGAAGAGGCCAGCCATTGAGAGCGTCTTCGACATCACCGTCGAGCCCGAGCCCGACAATGGCGAGGACAAGATCGTGGATAATCGCAACAGACGGAAGGTGCTCAGCCGGGGCAAACGCTATGATTATCCGGCCAAACATTGCCATCACATCGATCTCAGTTTTGTGCGCTACTTCGATATGCTCGAGTCGCTAACCATTGAGTTCTTGGGCCCCAAGATGGAACGAGCCTACCACAAGCGACACTTGAACTTCTCCTCCAAGGACATTGCTCACCTGGCCAAAGGAGTTCGCACTCTGCAGCAGCTGAAGATCTTTCGGTTGCGCAACAGCCGCATGGATAACACCAAATTGCTGCTAATTGTGCAGGCTTTGAATAAACTGGATTCACTGGAGGTCGTTGATTTTGGCTACAATCAGCTGGACGATAGCTGCAATGTGGCATTACAAATGCTGCTGGAACGCAAGAACATGCTGAAAGAACTCGAGTTGGAGTACAACAAACTGGGAGGAAGTGCGATTGTATCAATTGGCAACGCCCTGAGAAATAGTTCTAACGATGGCCCAGCAATGGAGTATCTGGGCCTGGCCCACAATCCTTTGGGCCACAGCGGAATTGGGCCCTTGGTCTATGGCATACTTGGCACCAGCCACGTGGTCAGACTGAACATCAGTGGCATTCTAGTGGATCCTGCTGTCTGCGCACGTGATCTCGCCGTGTTGCTGCGCCATCACCAGCCGTTGCGACACTTGGACATGAATGCCATTAAACTGAGCTCAGGTCATGGCAGAACTATTGTACGCGCCCTGGAGACCAATCGCAAAATACTGCACTGTGATTGCAGGGGCTGTGACTTGAGCTTGGATCAAGAGTACGAGACAGACGTGATAGTGCGTCGTAATATTTATATTGCCAGGTTCCCATACATAGGCGATAGCCAACAGAAGGACCTCAATGTACTCGAATATCTGTCGGGCCTTAAGCATCCGATTCTCGCCAAAATCCACAAGGAGACTGAACGTCGAGCCGAGTGCGTCAGGAATCGAACCCTAAGGCCGCCCAGTGAGCCGAGTTCGCAAACTGAGGAGCAGCTGATTGAGTACCATAAGGAACAGGAGGAGCAAGACATTTGGCAAACACTTGATATCCCGCAAGATGCACCCACTGTCAAATATTCCATATCTGATGTGGAAAGTGATCAATCAGCATTTATCTACAGGGCGAACTCGTTCAATTTGGACGAGTTCCGTGCCAATTTGTATATGCCGGGACCCAGAAACCGCCATTACTACTTCCAAAGTCAATTGGGTCATAACTTGGACAAATAGGAATTTGGTCTTTTCTATAATTGAAATTCTATAAGTTCATAATTAGGTACATTATTTGTTAACTTGAGGATATTTATGCCATATCTTCAAGGAGTTGCAAACTTGATTCAAACACTTGTGCAGTGCAGTTCCATGACTAAGCTGTTTCCACATGCACCTGTTTGTCACAGTCCCCAGCTCTGGGTACGGTACGATGACCCTAGAGATCAAAAATATTATTGGTACTTTTTAATACATAGGGTATGCTAACCCTTCAAACATCTTTAATAAATCCATGCAAACACTGTTTCTATAACATTTTACTGTATTATTTTGATACATGCCGCCTCTTTGTACAATTGCAATTGAAACATTATTGTAATTAATGCTTTTATGTCGAGCACGCTCACTTGACAAGTTCTCACTTGATTGTCTGTTGCACCATTTTCAACGGCTTCCGCTTTCGATGGACTTTTTAGGGGAAACGCAATAAACGAAGATAAATATTCGAGCGAAATGGGCATACTAAATCAAAATCGTAATACTAATAATAACAATAATAAAAGGAGTGATAATAATAGGGAAACGGTATGTTGCATCGCGACGTTGCACCGTTGCACCGTTGCACAGTTAACGGCAGCAGCAGCAACAACAAACACCCACACATGCTGCAAGATCGTGTGAATTTATTGCTTAATCATGCGCCTTTTAAGCTCCACACAGCAGAAATGTAAATAAATGCAAATTCGCAGTGCCCAAGCCGCAGACGGAAGACGCAACTCTGCAGCAGGCGGGAGAGCGGCGAGGACTCTGAAGTGGTTGGTAAGTCCAGGTTCAGGGCTCTAACAAGGCGTATGCTTGTCTAACTGGAGACACACACCGTCGTGTGTCGTGTGTCGTGTGGTAGGTTTTCTAGGTAGGCGTTCTCTGACTACAAAAGTTGGCTGGCAAAAGTCGGACTTGGAGTCCAACTGGCAATTGGGTCGCCGACTGATGCAACTTTTGCTGTTTGTTTTATTTGCTGCGTGGGTGATGCCGCTCGTAAGCACTGCAATTAATATGAGGCACATGCAACAGCCGCAGCAACAACTTGCCACCCACACGGCGCTCATAAATTCGTAGCTAGTTTCGTACAATATTGTGTATGTTTTATATTTCGCTTTGCCAAACTTATTTATCTTGTGTCTTTATCAAATACTTCATTTTATTTTGATTTTTTTTTGTATTTAAATGTTATTAAATATTTGACAAATTCATTTTTGTCAGCTGCCAAATTGTTGCTGCTCAAATTTTCAACAATTCACCAATGCAACATGTTCGACGGCTTAACAGTACAACCACATCGCCTGTTGCTGTTAACAGTGCCAACAACTGTAGACTTAACAGCATGTGCTGAACCATGCGTATTGCTGTATTTTGTATAATATTTAGAACTGAATTTAACAATTATAGTATGGTAAATATTTTAATTTTATTTTAATGGGAAATTTCTATTTTTTTGTTAGATAAATTGTTGCTAATACATATGTTTGTATGTATATTAATATTATGGTCTTTTTATATATTTTTCATTTATATAGCTTAAAGAAGTCTTAGGGTAAACCCAAAATAAACCAAGCTGTGAGTAAATATTGCATTAAGATCTCAAGTGTTCTGCAACATTTGAAATTACTTTCAACGCCTGTACGAAAGCTGTATGGCAACTGCCCCAGCTCTTGCCCTCTCAGTCCCAGCACTCGACTTCCCTCCAACAGCAGCAGCAGCGGCAGCAGCAGCGGCAGCAGCAGCTGGGGTTTGTTAACTCGTTTGCCGAACCGTTTTGTGTGGCCAGCTGACTTCGAGCAAGTCCGCATCGCATTCAGTCAACAAACGAGTCTCGTCGCGTGCGGTTCACGCATCGCATCGTATCGCATCGTATCGCATCGGAAAGTATCGCTGAGTTAACGCAGCGCCCCTACTGGGCTTTAACTGAGTTGTGAGCCAACAGCAGAGAGCAATTGTTTCGGCTAGCTAATTGCAATTGGTTCAAATGTGTGCACTCCATTAAACAATTGTAAATTGCGTAAAAATGCAAAATTGAAATGAATCAAAAGGAAATATAATTAACGATACTGATTTGAATGCATGTATCTGTGGCGCGGTTCATAAAGAATTTAATTTGTTGCTGTGCTACGATGATTTTTCTCAAATAAATGAAGTGTGAAGCCAAAGTGTGGTGCGGTGGTGCAGTGCGGTGCGCTTAGCGCTCTGAATCGTTTATAGAACGTGCGAAACGCTGTTAACAGTTACAATTAATTGGCATTGTGCATTATCATCATGAAGTTACAGATCCTCTATCGCATGCTAATGAAGTTCTACACGTTCTTATAAATAGACACAGTAAGTGGCAAACAACATTCGTAACAAGCATAATTCATTAAAGCCCCTATCGAAATGATTTAATCACTGCAACTCTGATTAGGTCCCAAATCTTAGTTGGATAAGTTACGCAAATACTTATAAGTAAACAGCTGGTAATTAAACCAGACTATTTCTGTTTGCCTAACTGGGTCGAGTGCAGAGGAAATTCGTTTTCTATTTACGACTATTTATTTTACCTATTTGGGTGTGCTCGAAACTTGTTAAATTTGTACTCTTAATTATATACAATATTTGAACATTACTTCTCGCACCTTTACAACACTCAAAGTAAACACTAAAATGTTTACGACTTTTGTTTACATTTTGAATTTTTAAAGATGCAACTTGCAACTGTTTATTGCCGTGCTGTGGCTACAGTAGTCACTTGATGATAAGAGCTTGGGTACTTTGGATTCAACATAAATTTAAAAGTGTTTTATTAAGCATGAAAAATTAATTTAATTAATTTGAGGTTTTTGTGGCAGTTAGTAAATCAAAATCGCATTTTTGATATTTAAAGGAAATTGAAATACTAAAAGAGCTCAAGATAGTACTTTGTAGTTCGTAGCAGACATAAAATCATTTAAATTAAAATTTAATAAATTTTTAGTTTTTGTGGCGATTATTTAATAAGTTAAAATTATTTGTTTTGATTCTCATTTGTAATACTACGAAACTTTTAAAGTACTTTAAAATATATATTTTTTAGCACACTTAAAATTTGTATTTAATAGGATGCTGACAGACTTTTATATTAATTTTACACTTTTACCTCTAAATGGTGAAATAAGACTTAAAAAGTTGTTTAACAATTCGCTCTGCTCAAATACTATACATGTTTGTATGTTGTATTATAAACTTTAAGCGCTTTTAAGATTGGATTTTCCTTTTTGACTTGTTTTTTACTCTGTTTTGTATGCTCAAAGGACTTCTAAACATCTCCTCTGTGCCTTGATATCTGATATTTGTTTTGTCTATTTCAAGAGAAATGTTGTTCGTAGAATTTTTGAGTATTCTCTGAATTAGTTTAGCCTTGAAATAGACAAAAAGAATGCATTATTCAAAAAGAATTGTGTTGAGCAGCTTCTTTTGTTTATAATTAGAAATTTGTTTGCAGCGAACTTTTGCCCATTGCAATTGCAGCTGTTCTCACTCTCCACACATTAATCATTTTAAGTTATTGCCCTCCGTGGGGTCATAAAATCCTCCACTTTATGGAGCATCGTTAGGGAATGAAGTGGAGCTGGAGAGCAGACTGTTTGTGTTTTTCACACCTCTCCAATACGCTTTGCGGTCAACGGTTGTCAACTGTGCAACAGCTCAAATTAGCCATGCAATTTGTACTTAACTATTTGCTACATGTTGCAGCAATGTTGCCGCAAGTGTCCAAAAGTGCTTCTAGCTTAGTCTGCAGAGGCGTTTCTCTCACTCGCTGTCCCCTCCGCCCATCCCCCCGCTTGGCTCTAAAATGAAAATGGACAAGGTCTTAAACCCACAACACGCACTCGTAGTCTCAGACATAGACGAGGATGACGACAAGCGACAAGTTTATCACTTGGCAAAGCCAAAGTTGCAGACACGCACTGAGGCCAGTCCCAGTCCCAATCCCAGTCCCAGTCCCAGTAAAGGGGCCAGACTAAGACCCCAGTCTCCAGTCTTCAGTCTGCGCTCTCCAGACAGCAGACTTCAAGCCAAAGCCTCACTGCAGACTACAACCACAGTGGACAGTCGACAGCTTGGCAGGCACAGATGGGCTCGGCAGATAAGACGGAGTCTGGTGGCCGTGTCTGACTTAAAGGCTGCTGCAATTTGCATGGCAGTCGGGTTGAAGTTAACCCTTTAAGGCCCAGTGGGTTGAGAATAGAACACTACGTTCTATTCTGACTGTGTCTGCGCCCACACACACACACACACACTCACACAACAGCTCTGAAATAATGTCAGCAAATTGTTGAGAGACAATACAACAAACAAAAAACAATGAAAATATCAGACGGTAAAAGTCAGACTCAACGGTAGGCTATAAATACTATTTACACTGAGGCAGACAGTGTGGCACGGGCCAGGAAACAAATGTCAAACGATTGTCAACATTAAAAATTACGTATACGCAGCGTGTGCTGTTCGTTGATATCGCAGTGCCATAGTGTTGGCTTCGATGCGCGATGCGATGCGATTCGATTCAATTGAATTCGGTTTGGTTTGAATTTACTTTTGCTTTTGCTTCCGCGTCGCTTCAACTCGATGCTGCCCAACTGTCGCTCAATTGTTGTCTTCAGTTTCAGCCTGTCTCATTCAATTTTAATATCTTTCAACGACTCGTCGACAGCAGAAGCAACACCTCCGGCCTCACCACCAATGCCGTCTGCTGTTTGCTTGCTTGCAGGTTAACGAAACGTCATTTCATTGGTTTTACATTTTATGACTTTCATAGCTGGCGACAATTTCAATTACATAAGTGACTGCAGATATGCTTTCAGAGCTCAGCTCAGCTCCGATTTGCCCCTTTTCAATGCAATAATAATGCCTACAAATTGTTTTCAATATTATTTTACACTTTATAAATCTATTGTTATGTAATTAAATTGGACATCTTCGAAATTTTCTTAATTTCAAAAATGTTGTTTACTGTATTAACAAATGAATTTTTGCAATTTCATTAAATATGTCAATTAATTGTTTTGGATTAAATATTGATGATTATGTTTTTTATGTATTTAGAACTAAATTAAAAATACAATTTAAAAATAATGAATACAAAATAATATGTAGAAAAAATCAACAATCAAGTAAATCAAAAGAATCTAATACATTTCGAATAAATCTAGAAGCATATACTATGGACATAATATTTATATCTTTTTCTAAATTGCTTAAAACATATTCTTGCCCAAAGAGCCAAGATTCAATAAACAACACTACAATCGTTTGCTATTTTTCAAGAATGACGATCATTTTATTGTTTGATTAAACTATTTTCTCATTGATGCAGCTATTGGCCTTGTCTTTGGAAGTAGTAGTAACGATCGCCAGGTCCAGGTGGTTTCATATGCTCACGAACCTGATCCAAATCGAACAAGCTGGGATTATAGGAGAATTGCTGCTCACTGGATGTGGAAGGGGAGGGCTCTTGGCGAACCTCTTGGACGGTTGTGGTTGTGTTTGTGTTAATACCCAGTACTTTCCAAATGTCGTATTCCTGCTCCTGATGTTCCTCTTGCTGCTCTTCCTTAATGCTAGACATACTGCTCGACCTTAAAGGTCTCGATCTAACGCATTGTTCCCGGTGGGCAGCTGCAAGCTCGAGTTTTTTTACTATTGGATGTCGCCGGTTAGTTATATAATCCTGAAAGCCTTGTTCCGATTCAAGCGCTGCCTCGAGGCCTTTATGATCCTCCAGATATGTGTTGCGTCGCGCAATGACATCCGCCTCGAACTCCTCATCCTCACGGAAGTCGCAACCTCGACAGTCAAACTCGACCACATTGTTGTTGGTGAACAGACTGCATATAATGTCATCAGTTTTCCAGTAATCGAGCGCGATGCCCGCCATCGTCAGGCGACGCAATGGGGCATGTCGCCTCAATAGATTGCAGACATCTCGCACGATTGCCGGCTGCGATCCTTCGGCTCCATTAATGTTCAATTCCTGCACATGATTCGTGCCCACGACGTTGTAGATCAGATAGTTGAGGAAGGTGTCTCCCAGGGGATTGTGAGCCAGGCCCAGATACTCCAACGGCGTTCCATTCGGCTCTTTTTCGGCATGACACTTGAGCGCGTATCCAATGGAGTCCACAGATTTTCTGCCCAACTTATTGTACTCCAGTTCCAGTCGCTTGACCATGACCCGACGGTCCAGCAGCATTCCCAGTGCCACGTTTGAATTATCCTCGAGTTGATCGTACCCAAAATCAACGACTTCCAATGCATCCAGTTGCCTCAAGGCTCGCGCCACAATCAGCAGCTTCATGTGGTCCATGCGGCTGTTGCGCAATCGAAACGTCTTCAGCTGCTGCAGAGTCTCCAATCCCGCTGCCAGATGCGTCATGTCGTTGTAGGAGAAGTTCAAGTGTCGCTTGTGGTAGGCACGTTCCATCTTGGGTCCCAGGAACTCGATTGTCAGCGACTCGAGCATATCGAAGTAGCGCACAAAACTGAGATCGATGTGATGGCAATGCTTGGGCGGATAATCGTAGCGATGCAGTCGATCCAATAGCTTGTGCTTATTGCGCTTATCGGGAATGCTGTCGTCGCCATCATCCGGTTCCGGTGGCACAACCATGTCAAAGACACCCTTGAGTTTCCGCTTCCTCTTCTTCTTTGGCGGCGCAACTGGTTCCGGCAGTTTTCGCATCAGAGCCCGCGTCTGTTTGCGTCTCTCGTGCTCCTTGCGCTTCTCCTGCTGCAAGTCCCGCAACTGTTGACGAGCCGCATTCCGAGCTGCTCTTGCTTCGTGTCTCCTCGCCACCGACTTCTCAGAGTCCCGCAAGGTGGTGACACTCTCCGCTCTATCGACCTTAAACACAGTCTGCCTTAGCGATATGCGCACTGAGGAATCCCTCTTGGCCGGAACGAATACCTCTTCCAAAGATTTCCAGCTGTCGTCTTCCTCCTCGCCTTCCTCGTCAAGAGAAACGCTGGGTAGTCCGACGATTAAACAAACATTATCTTTTTAGCCGCTTTCATGTCCGACCTACCTTTCATCACTGGACACCAGCAGCACATCGGATTCATCGGAGGTCACATCCAGATCCGGATCGCTTTCCACATAGTGTGAGAACGAGCTGTCCGTCAACGACTGCATGTGCTGAATGTGAAGGGTTCGCACATATTGCCGCACCAGGGCGCCCAGCTCGGCCATCTGCTTCTCTGGCCAGTACTCAGCTGGACAGGCCTCGACCAGCTCCACGTACTTCAAGCTGATGCCCATGCCCCGCCAGTCGTACTCGTCGATCCTCTTGAACGGCAGCGACTTGTCCGAGCTCTTGGCCAGGACTACGCGACGCCAGAACCTCAAGTCATCCACAAAGTAACAGTCCTTCAGCGGCAGATTCACATCCAGAGAGTCGTAGTGGATGCGCAGCTTGAGCGGATCCTGCCTCACAGGTGGGGCAATATAGCGAGTGCCCAGTTTGGCCAAGGCCCGGACGCACAGATCTGCCAAGGTGCCCAAGCGTTCGTGTTCAATGAACGCCTCGGAGAAGACCTCGCGATGGCACTCGCTGAACAGCAGCTTGGTACCCATCGATGCCTTATACAGCTCGTATTCCACCAACAGATCTGGCTCATTCGGTATGCCAAAGGTGTTTGTACTTGGCGGCGCCAAGCATTCTGTATTGATTTCATCATCCATTGTGGTCTGATTACTAAAATGTGCAGTTGCCGAATTTAGTACTTAAATTAGCATTGTCTGTGTATGTGTGTGTGTTTGTGGTGTGATTGCGTTGTGTTTGTGTGAGTGAGTCAAGCGAAATAAGCCCAAATTTGGGTTATTCATGAAGGCTGCCTCCATGCAGACAAGATCAAATGGAAGAAATATAGTAAAGCAAGTGTTGTCAGCTTATATTTAGTATTTGATTGATATCAAATATGTGTCGTTATTTTGGTAAATGAAAGTTCTTTATCTCAGCATTTAAATGCAATCAACGAAGTCGTGACTAGACATGGTTATCATTAATATTTTGTATGGTTTCGAGAGCTTTTAAATAACATAATATCTTGACCAATATCTACGTCAAACATATTGTTGTTATATCTAAAATGTTGAATAATGATTACATTCCTGCGGAACTTTTGCCATTTTATTACCACTTACTGTAACTAATTTATTTTATGAAATACCCACAGCTGAGCTTTGAATTATGGTTGCACAACGAGATTTATATACTGAATTTTGCATAAGTAGCTTCTTGGCATTTGCAAATGAAATGAGTCTGCAAAAGAATCGCAACATCAATTAGTTGGCCCAATTAGTGACTGAAACAATAGCAAGACCAGAAAGTTTGCCGGCCAAACGAGCAATTAACATTATTAAAGCACAACAAATTGTCCTGCTATTCACTCCCATGCCCCACAGTCGGCCAATATAATCTATATCTGCATTTACTCGTAAAGTTTGGATAGTGTATATATATATACCTGCTGCGCACTTTGATTTGCACAAAGTATCTGGCCGAAGCAAATACAAAAGCTCTGCTTTTAACGCAACTTTAATTAGCAAGACAAACAGTTAACCTACCTGCCCGCAGCCCCCTCTTTTGTCAGGTCTATCCCCCAAATAATGCCCCTTGCTGTCGCACAGCTGGACACCGAAAACAGAGACGAGAAGAACAAGAACGTGACAACAATTTGTGCTGGGGTTGACAGCAAACAGAGGCTGGAGCTGAGAGGAGGATGGCGGGCGAAGTGTAACGAAATTATTAAAATAAACGCCGGGCATGGAATTTAATTAAAATTAATAACGTTTCTAGCTGGCCTGCAGGCAAGACTGGGATCAAAAAACGCTTAATGGCCGAAGCGATAAACAAAATATTAAAGCGATTGCTGTGCATACGCTGCGTATGCGCAATTTTTGCTATCGACAGCAATTAAAACGGGGCCTGGTGCTCATTTGCCCAAAGATTTCAGATTCCAAGTAGCTGCTAATTGAATCTGTTACGCCCTATGCCCCCAAGGGACCTCCAGCATGTGGCAAGGGCACGTGGCCGATCCATACGGCCATGGGGATTTGGGGGAGGCGGGCTGGGACCATCTGTTACTGGCGGTCGCTGCCCTTTTTTGCACGTGTCCCACAAATTGATAAGCCATAAATTTTCGTTACGTCTGAAGCAACAGTTGCCCGGCTTGAAGCCACATAAAAGGGCTCTCTCGACTGTGGTTTTGTTGGACATTGCCTCTGCCCTTTCCCAGCCTATTTTATAGTATGCTCTGGCTATCAGCAGATGTATCTGTGTCTGTATCTGTATCTGTATCTGGAGTCCGTATCTGCTGCTGGTCCCAGCTCAATCGCAACTCAAAGCGAAGCTGCCGAAAGTTGTACGCTCGTACAATTCCTTGTTATGGTTCATTAATTTAATTTGGTTTCCACTTTGTTTTCTTTCTTTGGCAAACAAAAGAACTTTCAGATCCAACACGACACGCTTATGCTAATCCAAAGTTTGCACATTTCAATTTCGACCATAATTCAAGAATTTTCTGCCCTCTGCTTACTTTGACCGTCAGCTGCACAGTGAGTCTAACAATTTTGTGCCAGGACAGAGGTTTCAGAGCAATTTCGTAAATCCTAGAAAATATGTAACTGGCTAAATTGATGGAGTCGAGCTCAGCTGGAAATATGCTCAATATTACTTTTTTAAGACTCTAGTTTTGTATATTTTTGATTTGAAAAATAAAATGAAATGAGGACTGGATTTACTGAAATAGTAAAATGTCTCCCACTCTGTTGTTAAAGAAATAGATGAATTTATTTCAGTTGGCGGCTCTTATGAGATGGATATGTGAATTTGAAATATTAAAACTGCAGATTTCTAAAGAAATATTTCATATTCAAATGCTCTCTCAAGAGAGTTTCTGTTCCCTCGTGGATTTCATTTTCAAACTTATGTGAATATTAATTAACGCTCATGTTTAATTAAAAGCCCTGTCAGACAAACTGTGTTTGCCAATCGCAGCAAAGTCTAACATGTTTTGCAAGTGATTATTGACATATAGTATCTCTAAAACGCTGCTGAAAATAATTAAAAATGTTCTGTCGTATTTATCTATTCATGAGCTGTTACGCACAGTTTGTTGGAGCCCTTTAAATAACAAATTACTATTGGGCAAACTAGGCTCATATTGTGCCTGTCATTTGGCCTCAACTTATTGCAGTTGTAAAATGAATGAAATGTTTCAGGTTAAACCAAACACTTTCAGCTTTGCGCTAAGCTCTTTAAAAATTTATCAAATGTGCGCTGGTGAAAAGGATATTTATGTACGTGTTGCTTTTACAGTTCTCTTTTTTCTTTTTCCCCTTTACGTCTTGTACTTTTTGTTTTGTCGGGCCCAATGAATATGGCGCTTTTTGGCCGATGTGCCGTGAGGTCAAAACAAAGTTCTCAGAGTCAGCAACAGTCACGCTTTGATTGCCTGACGGACAGCCTGACTGACAGTCTGGCTATTTGTGACTGGCTCGGTGCACATATTGAAGATGTTCAGCCCCCGACGATCTATCAATTTTGAAACTGCGCCCTGTTACCTGACAGATGCATACCAGCGCTCCTATTAAATAATTCAACTGCCAGACTACACAATACTCTACAGCGACATATTGTATATTTTTGTAAGGTATTCATTTCAAATTGTTGAATTTTGTAAGCAGGTTTTGTTGGTCAGAGAACAGCTTGACCTTCAATTCACACTTTATTTGGGAAGCAACCCCTAAGCGGTCGACAGAGTGCTGTTAACAGTGCTGTTAACAGTGCTGTTAATGTTAAGCAGCATTTAACAGGATTTGTTTAAGAAAGGACTATATTAAAATTACCTTTTATTCTTGTAAAAAATAGATTAAATGAAAATTTATAAATCATTTTGCGTGGCAAATTGATTGTTCTAGCCGGTCTGCTCAATTGCCAGGCAATCGTTATGTTAGAGTACATTGAAAACTCGTGAGCCAACGTTAACAAAGTTGAGTGCTTGCACTTGCAGTTCATTTGGCCAAAAGTTGCGATTGCTGATGTTGCTGCTGTTGCTGCTTGTTGGCATCGTCCAAACAATTACCCGGCAGCAACAACAACAGCGGCAGCAGCAGCATAAACTCAAACAGAAACGGCAAAACATTGTTCTGTATTGTTGCTGGGCTCTTTTTTTTGTCTGCTGTGTTTTGTTTCTCCGTTTGGCCAAGAACCTTTCTCCCGCCGCCCATCATGGGCCACAGATAAAAGTGCAGTCGTGCCCATTGCCGCTCACACGTCTCGATTGAGCTCTGGGACTCAGTTTGGGACTGGCTCTCGTATCTGGCGGTGCAACTGACACTGAGTTTCAGTCTGGGACTGTGCCTCTCGGTATGGGCATGGGCATGGGCATGGGCATGGATCTGGGCACTCTAGCGGAACTTTGTGTCGCATTATGCCGTGTTGTTGGTTGTCGTGGCTACATGGTCTACACATGTTCGTTGCAATTGTTGTTTTTATTTGAGCATTTTTTTGTGTTTGTTACTGCCTGCCACTGCAAGCGACAGTGAATGCATAGATACAAAAGTATCTACAACTGAGCGCCGTTGGCTGCCTATATGGCACTGACTCTAATTATGTTTTGTTTGCGCTTGGCTGGAGCTGCGTTCCATCCCCCAACACACATGCCTGCTACCTCCACCTCTGGGCAACCCCTAAGAATTGTTTTTAATTATTTTCATGCCACATTTGCTGCATTGTTCCATAGTGAGTGTTTTGTCGATGCAGGCAACACATTTGATATGTTAAATTTTTAATAAATTTCATTTGCAACCTACAACGGGGAATTCCAATATGGCAGCCAAGTAATCGACTAGATTAAATTGTGGTAGAACATTTGATATTTTATTTAGCTAACTAAGTGCTTTTCAAAAGTTATGCAAAAGTTTGTGAAGGCAATTTTATGCTTTTGCTGCGGCTGCTGATGATCATAATCATGTTCGTGTTGGCTTTGAAAAGTTACAGAAACTAATACCACATAATCAACGCTTCATTAAGCAGAGACTAAGGCTATAACCCACAAATAAATAGGTATATAATAAAGTTGCAGCTTGAGTAAAAGTTTCTCAAAGATGAGCACACAACTCGCCCCCGGCCAAAAGTTCGAACTAAGCATTCTAGAGAAGTTAAAAGTGCAAGTTGGCTAGTAAAGTGTTTGAAAGAGTTGGCGAAGTGCCAATAAAGATATCAGACATTACTCATTAAACATGATGTTCAAGAAAAGACTAAGAATCATTTGAAATTAATTCAATAATAAGTTATTTTCCACTTAAATACAAAAAACAATAATTGGTTTTTTGCCTGTCTCAAAGCAAGAGCGGAAAAAAGAGAACAAAATAATTATCACAAAGCAAAGAAGTGGAAAATTTCATTAGATTTAATACTCTATGTGTCCAAGCTATAAAGAAGTAGGCAATAATAATTGTGCTCGGTAACAACTGTATTAAACGCACAAAAGACTACGATTAAATCTGTTATTGTGGGCAAGGTCAGACCTTGAGCAATTAAGCGGCCAAGTAAGGCCTAATCAGAACTTATTACGATAATCCAGATGTTGATTTATTAATTACAGCCGAAAAAGGCAGCACAACACAAGTGGTTTATCTTTTACAACACCATCGCAACAAGTTCAAGGTCTCAGCTTACACACTGAGTGTGACCGCCACATAACATAAAATCAATAGCTCTATTATACCAAGTTTTGGCTACCACAGCACACAAAGTAAAGATGCACTAATATGCGAGTGTGGATGGCGGCATTCAGCGACACAAACTGAAGAGCTCTAAAGCTAACATTATAAAAACCTTATCGCGGCATTTGATGGCTCAACTGGAAAAGCCAATAACTTGGGCGTTCAATTAAATAAGCGCGGGAGGATGGAAAAATACGAAGAAAGAAAAAACACGACACAGACGCAGACACAGTCATAAAATGATGAATGAAAATGCCATAATGTGAGCGAGAGACGTGGATGGCATCAGCTGAAAACCCGGGCCAGCTTATGAGAATTTGGGTTAATCAAATTTAGTCGCCGTTGTCGTTGTTGGTCGTCAGCGTCATAAAACTCGTGTCATGTCCATGCCGAGGGAAAGATGGAGCGAGTTGGCAATGAAAGTCTAAACACGGCGGCGACCATTAGGCACCTGTGTGTGTATCTGCGTATCTTGTGGATACATTTCATATGTGTCGCGCGTAATGCTCATTATGAACGCAATGTTCACTTGGATACAGCGACAAGTATTTGTATCTGCAGCTGTATTCATATCTCAGTATCTGTTTCTGTTTTGTGTATCTTCCAGATATGCATTTTATGTTAATTACATGTCACCGCAATGTCAGCTTTGTAATTATTTTGACAGCAAATTTTCTGTTGTTTCAGTTTTCATAAATCAACAAGAGCGACACACAATCGCACACACACACACACTCACTTGTACATGGGGCACTTACAGTTGCTTTCATCAGATTTGCGTTGATATTTTTGCATAATGATGTGTCGATCCTAAGGCAAACCCCCTCCACCCACCTGTTATTCAACATTCGCCATTCGCCATCCAGTCTGGCATTCAGACAGTCAGTCAGCAACAACATTTTGGTTAAGTAGCTTTTTACGAGTCGTACAATGAGAGAACTCACTGTGATATGAGCTGCGGTACTGTTATAACTGAAATACGTTCTCGTCGTCATCGTCATCGACGTTGTCGTTGTCCTCGCTTATCGTTGCACAAACAGTTAGTGAGCAAGGCCCGAGGCAGTCAGTCAAAAGCGACGAGAGCTGTCTAGTCAACTTAGTAACATTTAAACCGAATTATCCAGTAAGGTATTAGAATTAAAAATAAATAATTGAAATTTATATTTAGACACTAAATAATATAATTAAAAATTGATAAAGCTACTTAATTGAATCATCTATATTTTCAATTATCGTTTAAGCTAGAAATGTATCTTCTAATTAATATACATTTTAAATAAAATATTATGCTTTAAATGGATTGCAAACTACACAAACTGCCCTGGCAGGAAACTTTAATGCACGCACATACCATATATAGACATCAATGCCCGGAGCGCGTCAATCACGCAATTGAATTGGTTTTCGAGGTTTCCGCTACGGTTTTTGGGATTGCAGTTACTCTTGACCATCGACTCTTGGCTCTGCGGTTTGTAGAGGCGTATGAAACGACACTTGCTTCCCCCTCAAGCTCCTCTTATCCCCCTGATTTAGCCACATCAGCGAGTGCAAATTCAGTTGATATTGATGTTGATGACGATGTTCTCGCTCATGTGTGTGCTTGATGCGTTGCCATATTTGATTCACTGCTCGACTTACTGCTGTTGTGGCAAACGCGTAAACACAAGCACGGACATTTACCCTTCACCCATCGATGTGTACTAGGGATTCCATCACCGGCCACAAGGCGAGGTCTCTGCATAAATGCATAAAACAAAAGGAGTTCGGTTCGACGTTTATTTGCAGGCGATTTGCATAAGTAGAGTCAACATTCGAGCGAACGTGCAACAGTTGTTGTGGCACTAACCACAGCAGCATGTCTATATCAGTATCTGCATCAGCATCTCAATATGTACATATGTATCTACAAGATACCTTATACCTTTGTATTCATGCATGAGTCTGCACAGTAGCATAACATTTGACTGTTTTCAGTCTGCTCTTCGTACAATACAGCACAAACACATCTATTTGTGTCTCTTTGTGTCATTGTACTTTGAGTTTGTTTCCACAACTCGAGGCTGTTTTGATACTACTCCTACTGCAGATGGGCGTGTTTTCGAATTTATTGTCAAACACAATGCCGAAAAGAGCAAGACGACACGATTCAGTTTGTTAATGTGTAATCGTTTGTGAGCAATTAATTAGTATTTATCGTGTTTCACTTTGATTCAGTTTCTTCTTACTTGTGAAATCACAACAACGAAAGCTTTTATAAAAATTCATGTAGAATAATTGCAAACATTTCTTGCATTCATATTGCTGTATGATTTTGTCAGTCCTTATGAAATTTAACCTAAAATGAAATCATATCGAATTCTAATTTGTTCACTGTTTCTTAAATTGATTATGTATTCCCTCAACAACAAGTATTTTAATTGCCTATAATTTTTTGTTTAAAACATATAATTATTTTAAATTATCGTTATTAATGTCTTAATCATTAAATAACCAATTAGCTTTTTAATGCTCTTTGCAAACATGAAACTGCTTGACTTATGAGATTAATCTTTTTATTATTATTTTAAAATTTAAAACGATTTCTATTTTTAAGTTTACTTTTAAATAATTATGAAATATATGTTTTTATCCTACATATAGCATACTGCTTTACGATTCTCTTTGTAAACATATAAATAATCTAACTTTAAAGGAAGAAAGTTGGACTTTTATACTGTGAAAGTCAAAAAGACTGTCACAAGCAGCTGCAGCTAGAGCCGCTGGCAATTTGTAACAAAACTTTCAGCTTATTAGATTTGAAAAGTTCTTTCAATAGGTGAACTCGCTAAGTGCACCTCGCTGCAAGTAAAGCATTTTATTCAATTTCTGGTTCACTTACTTCCCCAGCAAAACTCGTGCTTTTTATGCAGCAGCATTAAATATGAAAAATCAATTTCAGATTCCCTACAACATCTAACCGCAGCATCATGGCAATCACATCACATGCACAAACACACACACATCCACACACACACACACACTCGCACACACATGCCCAGGTACCGAGGGCACTTGCAGATGCAATTGCAACGCAACCCTGGCCATATAACAGTTTATTGTCGGTGGGCGCGCTCGCCATATGCATTTGCATGGACCGCAGTAATCGGCAGCTGGCAATGGGAACAGCGCGAGGGGGAGCGGGGGCGAATGGTTTCACTCGGGTCGTCCACGCCCCCCTTTTACATGTCTCTATTAACGCTTAGAGCGCCGAGTTTCCTACTGTGCAGCTCGACATCCCTTCGTCTCTTTGTCTCGCGTTTTCCCTCCCTCTGTCTTTCGGCTTCGCTCAGCATTTGCATAAAATGTGCAACGGCTGCGACTGCGACGACGTCTGCCAAGCTCTTATACCCCTTACCCATAAAAATGGCAGAGAATCTGATCTTGCCTGGACCCTGGCTATTAAACACCCTACACAAAGTGAATAGTCAACTTCAAGTTCAGACATTGAGTATCACCTCCAGATTATATCATCTACTTTATAAACGTACCATTGAGGGCTTTCCTACAGCATATGCTGCAGTCGTGCATACCCACCTCGTTGATTATTCTTACTTGTTATTTATGCGCTCGCCTCGTTTGGTTTTCATGGTTCAGCTTGGTGTGGCCGTTGTTTTTGCTTGACGCTTTGTGCCCACGGTCTGAACCCTTTTGCTGGCATTTATTTGTGCCGTGGCAAAGTTGTAAGTCGAGTACTGAAAGTTGGCGGCAAATTAATGAAGTTTTTTCCGGGCATATGATTAAAACTTTGCTCTTAGCTGCATTTGCATGCGTCGGGTTACACATTCTAAAAGTTAGCCGCAGAACCAAAACTTTTCCCCCTCCGTTACATTTTTATTTGCATTTCCATTTCACCATTTCCCAATGTTGCTGTTGCGTCTGCGACTGCGACTGCTGCTGATGCTGCCCATTACAATGCTCGTAATATCTTTTAGTTACATTTTGTGTGCTTTCAATTCCATTCGCCACCTTCCATTCCCTGGCATCATGCACAGATTTGACCCACTTATAACTGCTGCCCAGATCACGATTTCAAACGTCGCGCCGGTTTTTCTGCCATTTGTATACCCTATTTAATTGAACAAATCCGATATGATGGGGTATCCACAAAAGAGGTTTCTTATTCTATATTCATATTTATATATCGGTAGATGAAATCTAAATTTACTACAAATATATACGAAATTTGTTTGTACTGTTACAGGGTATTTTGCAATCCGTGCTTGCGCTATACATACTTGTGTCTGCTTCAGCCAAAAGCTCTAGGGTGTTTTTATTTTGTTTGTTCAGTTTGCGTCTTTTTTAATTGTCTTTGGGTTTGCTTTTTGCTCAGCTGTCAGAGAAATCTTTTCACATTTTTCCCTTCTGCTTTTGTTTAGCTTGAAAACGGCCAGATAAACAGCCAGCGGGTTCGTTGTTTTAAATACGTAGTTATGTTTGTCAATAAAATATTTAAAGTCATTTATTCACTCAATTGTTTTGCATGGCATTCATATATTGTTGCTATTGTCCGTCTGCAATGGTTATTAATACGTATACTTTCTATTGTTGTACGGCTAGGGAGATGAATGAAGGGTCTCTGATATGAAAATGATCCATGTCAAATGGGGCATTTTGAGTCCCCAATTAAAACGCGGACATGAGTACAGAAAACAGAAAGTACGGTTTCTCTAATGATGCATCAAACTCAAAAAATAAATCGGAGTTTGTTCAATGCAATCATTAAATCAATTAAAATTGTTATTTGCCTTACTAAAGTGAGTAAGAAACTATCTTTCACTAAGTTTTTTAATTTAACCTTTAGCTTACTCATCTCATGGTAGGAGTACAAGTTCAGCGATCTCGTTAGCCTATCTTTTCTTTTTTATTTTATCAATTTCTGGTCAATAGTTGAACGTTATTTAGCTTTGGGCCATATGTCAGTTCTCTTGTTTCACTTTGGCAGCTTCTCAAAGCGTTTTACCGTTAATTGCAATCGTATTTACAGCTAATTCAGTTAATTCGCACTTGAAAGTGGCCCAAAGGAAAAACCGTTTTCTGTTTTCTCTCGCTTTTTTCTCATTTCAAACCAACTGGCAACAAATCGTGGCACTCAGGGCCTGGGCCACTCGAAGCGACGGCTTTTTAATTGACAGGCAACGGACCAGGCTGCGATCTCAGAGGCAGAGAGGGCTCAGTTAAAGCGTGGGAGGGCTTCTCCATTCCATGGGCGATGGGAACAAAAAAGGTCAGACCAGGTAAAAAACAAGAGGCGAAGAAGAAGCAGCTTCATTGAAAGGCCTTTGAGACAGCTGCGTTGCATTGACTCAAAATGGAAGTGTGGAGCCGGCTCCAGTGGCATCAGCAGCAGCTGGTCTGGCGTTCAGTCAGTCGTGAGGTTGGCTGTGATAGGCGAGAGGGGCGGGAAGGTGAACGGGATCAGCGGAAGAAGCATAACAACGGGACGATTGACTTGATTAAAGATTTCACACTTGATTAAACACTGGCCCCGTTTATAACGTTCATGTTGCGCACGCCGTAGTTGACTCAGCTTCAATTGAAAGTTTCAAGTTCGGTGAAACAATTGTTGAACGAAATTATTTCCACAAAATCACACATGAAAACCGAGTAAAATAAATGTATTTATCTATATCTATATCTATATCTATATCTATATCTATATCTATATCTATATCTATATCTATATCTATATCTATATCTATATCTATATCTATATCTATATCTATATCTATATCTATATCTATATCTATATCTATATCTATATCTATATCTATATCTATATCTATATCTATATCTATATCTATATCTATATCTATATCTATATCTATATCTATATCTATATCTATATCTATATCTATATCTATATCTATATCTATATCTATATCTATATCTATACCTATATCTATATCTATATCTATATCTATATCTATATCTATATCTATATCTATATCTATATCTATATCTATATCTATATCTATATCTATATCTATATCTATATCTATATCTATACCTATATCTATATCTATATCTATATCTATATCTATATCTATATCTATATCTATATCTATATCTATATCTATACCTATATCTATATCTATATCTATATCTATATCTATATCTATATCTATATCTATATCTATATCTATATCTATATCTATATCTATATCTATATCTATATCTATATCTATATCTATATCTATATCTATATCTATATCTATATCTATATCTATATCTATATCTATATCTATATCTATATCTATATCTATATCTATATCTATATCTATATCTATATCTATATCTATATCTATATCTATATCTATATCTATATCTATATCTATATCTATAACTATATCTATATATACATTCTTACTTTTTAATAATAAGAATAAGTTATTTGTGTAAGAATTAATTCTCGAAAGCCGCATCGCCATAAATGTTACTAATTTTTACTGCAAATGCCATAATCGTAAATACTTGTACAATCAATTTTTACTGCAAATTACTAATGACGCTTATTCCTCGTTTTGGTCTTTTGCAGCTGTCGCTCTTCATATTTGCCGCACAGAGAGGTAAGCTCCCGCCACGTCTTGGCCCTGTCCTGTTCCTTATAGATAGCACACACTCAGACATAAGCATAACGAGAGCCATTCGCATCGGTTTCCCTTGGGCGCATCGTATCAATCTTAATTTATATCAAATTTAATATGGTTGTTTGCAACGGAAGGAGACGCTGCCTTCAACTCGCAACCCGAATTAGGGACGAATCCTCCTAGGATTATGGCATCGTACAGCGCCTACTAAACATATACATATACATATATAGTACATACATGCACATATATGGATGTCTCCAGTTCCATATGTAAATGTGCAATTCTCGTGTGTTTGTGGGCGTGGCTGGATTTTGGTTAAAGCTTAGCAATCCTCTCCACTTTTTGCTGCACACATTCACACGGCTCAGCTCGGTTTTGCTCCTTTTTTGCTGTTGCCCGTGTCAAAATGCTGCGTGACCGACGTTGCGTAAACGCCCGTAAATATGCTACGAGTAAAAAAGAAAACCAAACGATTCGAATGGAAACGTGTACAGCAAAATACACTTAAGTGATTTTATGGCGCCATTTAAATGGTTTTCAAATCTGCCAAACGCAAAAATGTGTGTGGCCTCGAGGGGTTAGCCATAAATTTGGAGTAACGTTTTTCCACCAAAATGTACTCGTATGCTTTAAAAGGCCTCCATCTGGAGCACAGGTGTGGGTGTGTGGGTGTGTAGGTGTGTGTTGAAATGCGGTTATCAGCAACAAGTCGATGGAAATGATAGCCGCGATTGCTGAAAACACAGGAAAAGCGATGCGGTCGATTGGCCTATACAAATGCCAAACAATGAAATACCCTGCAGATAGATTTCATATTGACTTGGGTTTGCTGGCGACAAACAACAGCATATCATGCTGCTAAAATTCACCCACTGCACTTCGAAAGTTATGCGGATATAGATGAGACTTTCTCTCTTCGCTTCATTCACATGCTGACTTGTTGGGCGATCATAGCCCCCTCAGTAATCAGCTACAGGGCATGGGCATCACTTTGGTTTGCTGTCTGCGGCTTATCAACGACACCAGGAGCATTGGCAGCCTATCAGCAGCAGCTGACTGCTGAGTTGCTTGGACTGCCTATTGACAAGAGAACTCGCCTGATTGAATGCTTGACAGACTGCTTGATTGACAGACATTGTCGGCTCCCAAGGGCGGTGTAGGAAAGAAATTGCTGCTGCCAAAAAGCAATTGAAATTGAAGCATTGCATACTTAAAGGCGCTGAGCATTGAAGCGCGCCCTGATTGCGTTGCTTTTGATAAATTATTATGTTTGTTGAATGACTCGCAGATACGCAGCAATTTCTCTCGCCTTCTGATTGTAATTCGTGCCGATATCCGTTCGGCAATACTCTGTGGACAGATTGCGGACTGAGAGTGATTTTGATTTTTATTGAGAGGAATAAAAGTGATTATGTTATGTGCACAAATGGTTTGTGATATTAATGTGTCTCACCTGTTGTACAAAAATCATCAATCAGCATTTGCCGGCAGAGAATCCCTCTATAAAATTCCACATTTTTTATCAAGAGTGCAGATTGCACACTCTAAAAATAAATACAAATAGTCTCAAATGTTTCATGCCCCATTACGAGTACTCTGCGTAGCAGGCTCTCCATTATTTGGACACTCGTTGCGTATACGTAATGCGTGCGCAATGAATTGTTTTGTTTGCTTAGGTTTTTGACGGCTTTCAAGACTTGGCAAAGTAAAGACTTTTGACAATATTTACGCTACCAAAATAATGTATAAATAATTGCATGTCACTTGCTGACTAAGCTAACAAATAAAAAAACAAACAGACAAACAAACAAACAAACAATGAAACAAACGCACATTTATTTCGCTTTTGTGCGTTGAGTTGATGTTGTTTTTTTGTGGCATGTGTTGACAGCTCAACACCTGAACTAATCGGGGCACTGACATTAGCATAATGCCAGACGAGTGGGCGTGGCCATATGTTCAATACGCTATACAATACAGTAATTACAGTTATTAACGTGCAAAAACAAAAATTCGAGAAGGGCGAATCATATGTCAAATTAATGTCGAAGCAAAACCAACAACAAAAGCACAATTATTGTCATCATAAAATCATAAGATATTCAAGGAAAAAAATCAATATACTGTATGGCAAATTATCAACAAAATCTCGCCACAGGTCACTTTTAAAGCCATCACCACGTGCGACACGTGGCACAAGGGGCAGGACACTTCCTGCGTGGAAATGGACTGCAGTTGACAGCACGTCTTAAATTATGCAGAAGCGAGTACAAAATATTTAAAAAAGCAAGCTAAAACACACTCTAATATCAGTGATTGACTAGAATATACCCTGACTAAGTGTTGAAATAATCAAATACTCGGAATACAGTTGCTGTTGTCTTATGAATCTTTTTAAATTGATATTAAGCCTTAGCCCGTTGATGTTTATTTTAAGTCCGCAGATACTTTTGGTGTTTCAGTTTTACAGGGAATTTAAAACACGAGCAGCAATTACCACTGAATCCCTTTATTAATTAAGTGCATGACCAACGAGTTAACAACAATTGTCAGCAGTGGTTGAAGTCGGTGGCCAATAAAAGTGGCCTGTCCCCGTGGTTGAGAGCTGTGTGTGTCACGAGAAATGTCAGTCCATTAGGCATGTTTAAATTTGCCAGACTTGACACTTATTGTAATTGATAAAGGTATTGACAGCCAACACGCAGCTTTAATATTTGCAAAATAAAAAAATTTGATATTAAATTGGGTTAATTAATGGATTTACTTTGGCTGCAATTAATTTAGTTAATTTTTAATTTATTTTTATTGCACGATAATTCGTAATTAAATTTAAAATACTAAACGACACCTACGTAAGTAGTTTCTGAGAAGTCTTAATCAAGCTCTACTCGTGTTTTCCGTCCAGAAAAGTTTTTCTTTCTGGCAATTGGATAAAAGACATCATCACTTTTGTAAACAGAGAGTTGCTCAAAAAAGTTTACCCCAAGTACCTAGTCACAACGAGCTCTTAGCTCTGTTCAAATATTTTACAACCATTTCCTCCCGTCTCCCTTGAGCTCTGTAAACACACATGCTTGTATTGTGTGTGTGTTTATTGTTTGCTTGTGAGCTGAGGGGTTGTGTGTGTGTGTGAGTGTGTTTGTGTGGCCAACGCGTCTCGCCGAGATGTCTGCAAAATAGCGAGTTTGTCGCCCTGTTTGTTATTGCTGTTGTTATTGCTGCTGTTTCTGTTGCTGTTGGTTTTGCGCCTCATAAATCACAAACATTTTTGCGCGTGCAAAATTAATAAAAAGCTCAAGAGAAAGAGAGAGGAAGGAAGACCAGCAGAAATAAAAACAACAACGAAAAAAAGTCAAGCCGAAAGCAAAGCGCAATAAAAAGTTTTTGATTTTGGATCTTTTTATTTGAGCAAGGGAAATTACGAAAAAACAGACGAACTTACGGTCAGAAGGGGGTGGGGTCGGAGGGCTGAATGTGACAGCTTTGGCTTCAGCCAGACGGAGCGGAAACGGAAGTGCGTAATACCATACGTGACCGAAGCCGCAGCCGAAGCTGGAGCTGAACCTGAAGCTGAAGCCCAAAGCCGAAAGCCATGTCGCGCTTCTCTGCTCTGCAAGTTTTTTCATTGTTGCTGTTGGTTTTTCAGCAAGGTGCAAACAATTTTTTGATTAATTGCATGACAAGGAACACCGAAAAAAACCACAAACAGCAACAAGAACGCTGTGAGTCATCTGCCCGGCTCTCTTTTGTTGTTGTGGGGTTTTCAGGGAAGCGAAACAAAAGCCGAGGGCACACTAAAAATAAATCTAGGCAACCATAAAAATGCAATAAAGCAAAGGTGTTTCTCACCTGTATTACCCTGCGTGTACCTGTGTGTACGTGAGTTTGCACAGTTTGTGCTTTTAAAAGGGTTTTACAGCAGCACAATAAAAGGCTTACTTTCTTGATGTACGCCCCGGATATGGCATTCATTCCGTTCATTTATCGGCTTATCAAGTTATGACTGGAGTGGTGATTGCACAATAAAACAATTTCAATAACAAAAGTTTAATCAACTGACTTGCATATAAAAGGGTGTAAATACATTATTTAATATTATTCATTCTATATTTGATTTAAATTTATCGTTCTTTCCTTCTTCATTCATTGCATTAATATTCCTAGTTATTGACAAATTCATATTGTAGTTTATATTAATTCCTAGTATCTAACAGAAATATTGAAATATTTAAGAATCGTATTAAATCCAAGGTTAGCTGAGACTAAGTGAACAGAAGAAAATAAATACATCTACTGATGTTTTTCATTCTATATTTGATATATATTTCTCTTTCTTTACTTCTTCATTAATTGCATTAATATTCCTAGCTCTTGAAAAATGGAATATATTTTCAAAACTCATTCACTGAAATATTGAAGTATGTAAAAATCGCATTAAATCCAAGCGTAGCTGAGAGTATCATTAATTAACTGAACAGAAGAGTTAGAGAGTTTACTATTAAACAACATTAAAATATGATTAGCATTCTGATTAGTTCAACACTCCCACAACAATTAATATTCTGTAAGCAAATGAAAGCGGATTAATTAGTCAGCAAAGGTAACACAATTATCATCCCTTTGGAATTCTGTTTTTCATTTCGGTTTTATCTACGCTTAATGCGATGATTATAAATGATTATAAAATAACTGAGTGGGGCTCACATGCTGCTACTCATACATACTCGGGTTGCTTCAGTCTTAATTAAAATTAATTAGAGTGGTTAACATTTTAAAACGGGCAACGAGCTCAGCAATCGCCCAGTTAATTAGGCGCTTTGACTAAACTGACGTAATTGTGCATACATATGTCTGTATGCAGAGCGGAGAGAGGGAGTGTAAGCGGACATGGGTAGACTAAATTCAGTTAGTTGCCGTGTTGCAAATGTGAAAGCAGCAGTTGGCCAAATGTGCGAAAATTGCCAGCAAATTGGCGTAGAGACTGCCACGGGCCCAGAGATTTGCATACACGAGCTGAAAGTGAGGCACATTCGAATCAATTACGCCGCTCCCCTCCCCTCCTGCCATCCACTCTCCTCTGTCGTCCACCCCAATCACCAAGTCAGCCAGTCATTCAGCCAGTCAGTCAGTCAGTCATCGTGGCAGCGTGGCAGCGAGGCAGCGAGGCACTGTGGCAGTGTGGCAAGTAGCCAGTCAGGTGAGGCAACAGCATCAAGACCAAGAGAGCGGCCAGATTGCATTTCATTCTATGAGTAAGTCAGCAAGTCAATCAGCGGAAGTTTGTCTCGTCACCGTGTCGAAGAGATCAAAGAAAATGCCAAGAACAACAACAACAACAACAACAACAACAGCAACAATAACAACAGTGTAAGAAGCATACAACCATGGCATTATTATGTTCTCAGGTTCTACTTATTGCGGCGGCCTTTTGCCCTGTAGCATCAACTACATCGGCTGCCTCGATTGCAACGCTTTCTAGCCCAATTCTCTCGGCTGTTGGAGCTGCTGCAATTTTGTAGCCAACGTAACTGTACTTGATATGCTGCAATTTCATTATGCAGATCGACAGCTGCTCGAGCCTCGATTTAAGCCTCCCAGCTGCAAAAAGTTCTGTGGCAGTCGTGGCCCTTGGCCATTCCCTTGGCTTCTGTCGATGTCTCTGTGGTTGTCTTTTTTAACCAGCAAACTCAGCACGTTTGTGGCCATAAGCCATCTCCTTCAATTGTTTTTACCAACTTTGGCTCATAAAAGCGGAGACAGAACAAAAAGCGAGAAAGAAATGCATTCATTAAACAAAGGACTTTATGTCTTATGGCAAAGTCAAAGTTAAAGCACAGTGTGGCCACAACTCAGATATATTAACAAAAATTGCAAAATTGTAATTTCAATAAAAACAAGTAAAACATCATGAACATAATAAAATTGAACAACAAATTGGGGTATTCAAAAATTAATTATCGTTTCTTTAAGATAGACTTATTATAATATATTATGAATATAAATAAATTTAAGGCCGTTTTTATTTTCTAAGAAAACTTTGGAAATTTTTGAGACCTGGCAATATGCGAGTTGTCCATAAAGTTTCTAAGTTTACCTTTTAAAGAATTTTGCTCGCCTTTTATCCATTTTTAATTACGCGCTCGCTGAGCAAAGTTTGTCAAGTGTTTTCTTTTTTCTTTGCACCGGAAAGAAAGGAAGGAAGGGGAGAAGGATGTGGCAGGGTCTCTGGGTGGGTTCCGGCTATTAACGCCATTTTGGTATCATGTTCTGTACTCTCGGTTGACTGTTTGGCTGCCCTTGGCCGTGCTCTCTTATTAATTTGGCCAATTTGGGTGGCGGAAGTGTAATGGCAACAATGGCAAGCGGCGAATGGCGAATGGCAAATGGCATGGCAGAAATTAATTAAATTCAAAAAACACAAACACATCTCACGCACACGCACACGCACACACACACACACATACAATACGTACTGCAGGCAGTCGATAGATGAAGAGACCTTTCCCACAGCCTCCAGACACGCACCCACAGCAACCGCAGAATTCGACACAAGCTCAGACTGAAGCCCAGACGCAACGGCGACTGTTTCCCACAGCTCATGTCAGTGACTCCATCTTCAGTTGGCAGCTAGGTGCGCGTCTCCGGCACAGTCTGCGTCATCTGGTGGCTGTGTCGCCAGTTTGGCTGTGAAATTGTTTACGACCAAAGCCAAAAACCAAGACAGGAAGCCATCAGAGGCCACCAGGCCTCAAAGAGTGCGCCAGTTGCTGTTGTTGCTGCCGTTTTTTATGGTCAACGGTTAGCTCTTATATTTTTCGCTTTTTTGGTTGTCTTTGCCTTTGCCGCACGCTGAAATGCAAATTGGCCTTTAAAAAAAACTGGCCTATACCCTTACAAAAGATATTTGCACTTATAAGCGAGTTTGCACTGTGGAAGCTGTTCAATTTTCTTGTATAAATCCAAATAAAAAAAAAATAAAGAGTTGTCGAAATGCTAGAAGATATTACATTTCGACCACACATGTTATTAGTCAAAACAAATGAATATGCAGTAGGATTATTTTGTTAAAAGAGGATTAAAACTTCGTTATTTCAAAAATTATTCATGTTGTTATTAATAACGACTTTTTCATTGGTGTAATCAATTTAATGGCGCTGCGCGAAAATTATGTGCGAAAAATTGTGCATGCAAATTAAATTATTGATTAAATTAAGTTATTTTTTAGCTGCTTTGCTGCCTCAGGGAATATGTTGTTTAATTGCATTCAGGCCAAATAGAAATAAATAACACATACTAAGTACTTAACATCCATGGTTTACTGAAATTATCAGTGGATTAAAGCAGCACTAAAGCTTAGAAATTTAGAGGATTTAAAATGCACATGCATTTAAAACAATCGGTTCATTCTTTAATATCCAGAACTAAATAAAATGAACAATCTATTTTGAAGAGAATTTACTATGGATGGGAATTGATTGGATAGACACCGGCTCTGACGCAAGTTCATCTCATAAGCGATTAAATTGAACGTGCAGCTCAATGAGTTGAGGCTGGAGTCGTGATGTAGCGGCTTAGTCCGCTGACGCCCATATAGTTAACCCAAATGCGGGACGAGAACTTCTGCTTTAGTGAGATAACAGGGAGCCATTTTCAGTTAAAGCCACGGCACAAGCATCACAACCGCAACAGCAAGCGGGCAACAGGCGCTGCGTCTTTCAATGCAGCCACAAAATGGATTATTATGTTAATTACTGTCATGTCACGTACCGTCGTCATGTTGGGGGGTTCTACATAGAGCTATTCCCATTGGCCTGGAGGGGCGGGGAAAACCGAGCAGGGGGCAGCCCATGGCAATGCAGTTTTCCATCTGCTGCCGGGGCTGTGGCTGTGGCTGTTGCTGTTGCTGCTGCATTAAAGCTCCATTCAACTGCAAATTAGCACACAAAATACGAGCCACTGCGGCAGTTGGCAAAGGGGCTGTAGCAGCATCCAGCCATCAACTTCAAGCCTGGCTGGCGTTCAACGTCGCGTATACATAATGTGTTCTTGTTGCTTGGCATCCCCGCCACATTATTGGACATGGCGCAATAAATTTAAATTATTTTCATTGACACGTCCGCAGCTCCAAACTGAGAGCTCTATAAATATCAAAATTATGAAACTTTTAAGCAATCGTTTCCTTTGCGACTGTGGATAATAATATCTGCTGAATTCCGATTTCTCTCTTCATTTTCACAGGATATATTTATCTTAATATTCTCTATGAACCCTCCTACGATATTTGCTATTTAAAGTTATTAAAAACCTGTCTCACACATTTGAAATCGCAACCCTCATTTATAATTATTATGTTCTTTTATTAGTCTCAATTAAGTTGTTGCCACGCCATAAAGTTGGCCAACACTTTATTCCACTGGCAATAATATCGCATAGCAAACGAGTAAAGTATCTTGTAGATTTGCTCATTATTAGATTAGAATTTGGAATAAAAAGAAACAGAATAAAGATAACAAAAGGCAAAGGCAGCGAGTAAGAGCTCCAGCAATGGGGCGCGTCATCTTTGAGCCAGTTTTTGCTTTTTTTGACAGCGTTTCTGGCGCATGGCCAAGAGCCATAGACGTAATTGTTGTAGCCGGTTTTTTAGTGAAGCTGATGACGAGGTCACAACGACGTTGAAGCGACGTCAAAATGTGAGCACAGTGCTAAACAAGGCGCAAATAATAATAATCATAATACTTAATAATCATCATCATATGAAATAATATAGAAAAATTATGTAAATCGCCTTCCACGTAAAAGGCAAAACTGGCCGAACAAGAAGTTTCTTTTTGTTGCTTTTTGCCGGTGCAGTTGGCGAGATTTATTTAATTAGCTGCTCGACTGAGCACAAAACTTGACGCACACCCGTCTCATAAATCGCCGGACCTTTTTCGGGCATTATGAAAAATTATTTGAAATAATTTCAAAACCAACAAGCTTGCACCTCCTCAAGTATTTACATAATTAATTTCACTTTCCCTACAGCCCCGGCAAAGCTGACATATTTGACCTCCATCCAATGTCCAATGTCCCCTGGCTGCAGATGACAACTACTTTGATATGTAATTAGAATTTATGGCCATGTCGCTCTACAGAAGTGTCAACGAAAAAAACTTGGTACCAACTTTTTACACTCTGTCCGGTGTTTGCAGTTGGCCAGTTTGGCAGTTGGCAGCCAGTTCGCTGATAACAAATCTTGCAACTGACATTCAATTGCTCTTCTTTCCTGGTAACCAATTTGAGCCACAAATGTTGACAGCCAATGCCAAAGCCACGTGACAGACATCTATATGCAGGAGAGAGCTTAGAATCAACAATAAACTCGTAAAAAATCAATGCAAATATTGTAATTTAGAAGGAAGAATATATTGTTGAAAATATTTGTAACTTAATTTAAGATATAATCTTAATATATATTTGCAGGAATATTTTCACACTATATATATGACCTGGTTTCTCACAATATTGTGCATTGCAATTCGATAATGGTTTGGCAAGATTAGAGTTATTATTTTCTTCTCAAGAAAATATGCGAGAAACCTTCAGATATGTTGAAATCATCTGCGAATGTTGCTAAGGGAAGTCGCTTTCAATAGAGATTGTGTAGTGCCATTAGCTTCCCACGATCTGTTAAGCAGCAGAGACAATTTTCGCGCTGTGCGCCGTGGAGCGTTCTCATGAAATGCGAGTTGGCTAAGCAAACAAGCTAAGATCGGGCTCGGGCTAAGCCATATAATAAACAAGCTGCTTTATCGAGTGCACATGGATCTGTTTTATGAGGCATATGCCAAGTGACGAGCTGGGGACAGAGACAGTTGATGTTGCTGAGGTTGTGGATGATGATGATGATGATGCCGCCAAACGGAACTACGCGTCTCTGAGGCAGGCAACAAAGCGTTGCAAATGAGCGTGGCAGGCACTCGAGCAGCGCCCACGCCACATCAAACCACTGTTAGATTGGGAGATGTGACAAAGGGAGCGGGTCGGCAAACGAAGTGCAAATCTGGGCTTTACCGCTTACGTAAAATGCATTACGTTTTTGGCATTGGCAAAATTCCCCATTGAAACTATTATCAATTATTTGCTAATTGCAGTTGCGCAGAGGATGGCACACCAAATATTGCTGTTGCCCATTTTTGATAGCAGTCTATTCGTGGCTCTTACCTAATTGCAGGTAAGCGGCTTACGAACAGCAACACAAAAACCCCATTGACAAAGGGCCACCCACTAAAACGACAAATCAAAATTGCGTGTGTAATTGTTTATAATATATTTTTGGACGCAGATGTGCGACAACGAAGCCATCATAAAATGCAGACAAAAGTTTTCATTTCTTTATACCCTGTGAACAACAAGTGATTCAAAGGAATATGATGAATAAAAGCAATTTATAAATAGACTCATGAAAGAGAGACGAAGTACAGGAAAATTAATAAGATTGTGAAGAATTTCAGAGGACACTTATTGATAATAAGAACTGGAGAATGTAATGCGTGAATTTAATGTTGTGATACATATTCACAATCAAATGTAATCCGATTTTCACGAGGATTAAAATTTCCAAATATAAAATTCCGAATCTAGGGCATCTTATAGTCCATCACTGTTGCGTAGCGCTTTCTTCTTTGCTTACTGTTTTGATTTCTTGCGTGCTTAAATGAGTCGCTGAAATTTCTGTTTGCGTGTTCAAGAAAGTGTTGAAAGTGGTTGTCCCCGTGCATTTCGTGTGTTTTGTTTGGCCTGTTGTGATTTGTTAACTTATTGTTGGCGGTTTAATAAGCGGAAACATTGCAGAAACACATGACACGTGACTTCGCCATGGCTTTGATAATGCAGTCACAGTTAACACTAACAAACTAACGAACTGAACGATATGTAGTTACAAAGTTTCCCAACTAAACTGAAGCGAGACCTTTCTCCTTATTGTCAATGGCAATAAACAAGTTATTTGTTTGTTTTCTTTTAATTTGGTTGGTGCCACATTGCGTATGCTTAATGGCAGTTTTATTATGTGGGCCAAGATCTTTGGACAGTTATAATTGCTGCTCTGCGTATGATATTATGACCCACTCCATAATTGAGAGCATTGTTCAAGTTATTGCTCTGCTAGCATGAAATGAGTTTTTTGTTCTAATTACCTGGCCAAGATGAGTTTTCTTTACGTCGCTTCTTCTTCAGTTTCTGCCTCTATTTTTCTTGCATTGTGTGCGCTAATGAGGCAATTAGGAGCAGTTGATTGCCCACTGTGACTGGCCATATCACCAGACCTCCTCCACGCACGACCCATCGCCCAATGGGTTTTAAGTAAACTTTAAGAGTGAAAGCTGTTGGCCGAAAGAAAAGTGTAAGAGCAATCAATTTCAAACTTCTTTGGCTTTTATTCACGTCAATGCAAATTTATATTGATTCACAATTGTATAGGGAGCATGTTATAGACATTTCAACTTGCACTTTTACGCTTTCAATTTCCAGTAAGCAGAAAAGGTATTTTCCATTATAATATGCCAGGAAAATTGTAAAGAAAAGGCATTACTTTCCTTATTGTCCCTTTCGCTGGCCATTTATGGCTTGAGCTGACAACGAGTACTAAAATTAAAATTTCGAACCTTTTATAATGAAATTATTCCGCAGATAGGAAGAATATTGAATGCACTGATTAAATTTTTTAGTTCTTTATTCTGATTCATCTGCTAATTGGAATCCCGGCATTGGTTAGCAAGTACTTCTGTACGAAAACCACCATTACATTAGCAACTTTACAACAGCTGTTGTTGCGAGTGTTCTGACATAAATTCGCCTCGGTCCCCTCACCAACTTGCTGTCTCGAATAAATCACAAAACGCACTTAACACAAATTGTGAAAGTTGAAAAAGTTGATGCCACAGCAGCAGCGCAGCATCGAGAGTCGCAGTCTGCGGCACAGCGACAACCCTAGAAAATGCCTTCAATTTCTTTTCAGCTTCATTGCAGTGCTGTGCAAATTAAATGATAAAAAACCGCAAACAGCAGTCAGAACACGGCCTGAGGGTTTTCCAGGTTTCAGATTCAACTTGAGACCGCCTGATTGCGGACGCACGCACTCGCCACACGCTGTGGCAAGCACGCAAAAAGTTGCAACGTCAAACAAGTTTTTTGTTGTTTCTTACTTTTAGTCAAAGCTAAATGTAACGTGCCGTAAAACGACGGTACAAGCAACTAGTGATTAACCAAAGACAGAGTAGGGAAAAGAGAAATAACGAAAGAACATACGCAGCAACGAATTTATCACACTCTTTTGCGTATATGCGTAGTATTGACAAACATATGTATCTAACTAACTACATTTGTTAGCTGCCCTACTTTCATTAACATAATTGCCAAGATGGAAGGAACAAAATACCAATTGTATTGAAGCAAGCTGTTAAGTTCATTACTAGTTCAATTAAGTGGTTCATTAAAATGTTCTTGTATTGAAACTGTTAAGCTTAGCATTGACGTACTCTGTTAACATTGCAGCTGATTGCTTAACATAATCATTTACATGATGCTTTTTGCCATGGAATACAAAACAAATTAGGAACAGAACAAAAATCACAACTCACCGTTTTTTTTGTTTTGCTCACAATGACCAAGATGAATGATAAAATCAATATGCTTAAGATTTCATTATGAAAATGGCATAATTACATCGCGCCGCCAACAACAAACTGAGGGCACTGGGTTAACGTGCGTGGCGTCAGCTTCCCACCTCTTCCTGCCCCTGCCCATCTTGCCGTGGAGTTGCATTACAATTGAAGTTTGCACAGTTTGCGAGTTTTTGGTTCAGTTATACCTTTGATTATTTTTTTTGCAGGCAGGCAAACTAGCTACGGGCAGCAGCAGCAACAACAAAAAGCAGCGGGCAACAAAAACAGTAGAAACCGCAGCAAACCGGTTGCCATTGGCGCTGCTTTTGTGGGTGTATTAATGGACATATTGTTGCTGTTGTTGTCTACGAGTCTCGATTATGCAATGCGTCGTGTCGCCACTCAAAACAAAATAAAAGAAACGACAATCACTCGAACGCACACACACACACACAGCCAAGTAATTGGCAAACTCCCGCACACGACGACGACGGGCGCTGCACTATTGAGAAAAACGCACACACACACATACTTATGTACATGCATCTACAATCTGGTCACTCTAATCGACAAACAAATTCGTTGACATCGGACTAGAAAAGTAGCCCAAAAATCAGCAACAACAATGCCGCCACCAATACAAACAAAACACACACACACGAATCATAGACGGAGTGAGAAACACAAACGAAGCAGAAACTAAGCTGATTTGCTTTTGCTTTTGTGTTTTGAGCTTTGGCGTTGCTTTACTTTTCAGCTGCGCCTACTTAACTGTTGCTGTTACCTTTGTTTTGTTCTTGTTGTTGCTGCTTTATAAACAGCATGCTTTTCGCTTTGCCCCATGTGCTTTGTAGCTGTACCTAACGAACGAGGAGAGGCGCATGGAGGCATTACAAATTGAAGAGCGCCTTTGAGTTTGCCTCTTGTGCGCTTGACCCTTTTAGCGCCCTGTAACAGACAGAGAAAGGTAGCGAGACTGAGTGTAAGTGGAATGGAGAACGTGGAATGAGTCGACAGCATAAGCTAAAATAAGTAGAGGGCTCTCATTTAAGGTTTAAGCGCCAAAAGACCGTATTGAAACATGTTGAAGGATTCTAACAGAATTATGTTAATTGCAATTCAGCATTCTGTAAAACTTAAAATTAGGTGTTACAGAGGGTGGCCACACTGGTTACATTTTTACCAAAACTTTAACCTCCAAATGGTACATACATTTCATAATTTGCAAATATAATTTACATGTAATTATTAAATAAAAATACATATACATATATATGATCCGTGCGACAGTGCTTCAAGATAAATTACAAAAAAATATAAATTATTTTTGGTGAAATTAAATTTAAATTCAATTACTTATTCAGGTTTCACTAAAATGAGCGTATGAATGTACATACATACATATGTCCACGAGCACCACTGATGGGTTTTTGTAAATATTCTAAAAACGAAATTAGTCAACAAACACCCATCATCACCAATAATTGCTGTTACATAATATTAGTTTTGCTCTGTTAAGGGATAGGCAAATTTGAAACGATTGTTAAGCATTTTAATGTCGTTGAATTACAAGTATTCAAAAATACTAGAAGGCAATTGCAACAGTTTCGTTTCGTTTCCCTTGGTATGCGAATTACCCGTGACATGCGGCCGACGAAACCTTTTTGCGCACGTCAAAGCTGCTTGGCTTCACACACAAAGTGAAGGAGCGACAGAGAGAAAGAGAGAGACTCGAACGCACGCACATCCGTTACAGACATAACGAGCCCATTGGCATTACTCAAGCGTCAGACTAAAAGGTGAGCTTCGCCCTGCTGCTGCTTCCCCCTCAGCCGTGCACTAAAATAATCCCATTGCACTTTTGACTTGACTCCGTCTGCTGCTCCATATCCATTATCCATATAAGAGACGTCGGCAGAATCAGCTTGCTTCCGTTGTTGTTGTTGTTGTCTGTTATCGTTCGCCAGTTGCCAATGCCGGTTGTCGTTGCCACTGGTAGCCCCATTTCCTTTGAGTGCATTAGAAGTCAAGTGAACAAACAGCAGCGAAGAAGACGTAGCAGAGAAGCAGCTGAAACCGTTGTTCGCATGTTGCTTGACTTTTTGGTCTTGGCCTTAAAAAGCGGCAAGCCAACTTGTTGCGCAACAGCCACAAAACGAGAAGCAATAAGAGGACACGAAGACGCAGCAACTGAATCAAGTCACTGAAGTCGAAGCCAAAGCTGAAGCCGAAGCCGAAGCTGAAGTTGAAGTTGAAGTTGAAGCTGCATTTGAAGCTAAAGCTAAAGCTGGATGGAGACTGTGGCAGTTGGTCGAGTGCAACGAGTTTATATTTGTTTTTGTTTCTCTCTTTTTTTTCGGGTTGTCTTGGCTGTCAGACAGCAGCTGTTGTTGATTGTTTTTGTTGCCACTGACATCGTTGTTGCTGTTGCTGTTGCTGTTAATATTCTGTTGTTGTTGACCTGTTTTTTAAGTCGGCTGCCTGTTGCACTTGTTCTCGTTCTGGTTCGCTAGTCTATACTGTACACACGTTGAATGGGTTGGGTTTGAGCTTAAATTTGGGTTTGGGTTTGGGTTTGAGTTTGAGTTTCTGCTTTGGGCTCGCTTTGATTGCGTTTGTGCTTCGTTCACGTTCTCGTTCGCGTTCGCGTTCAGCTTAGCTGCTTTACAGTCTGTTCATTGTTTATTCAAATGCAAATTTCTTTTTAAACACAAATACTACTAATACAACAGCAGGCATGAACATATTCAAATGTGCATAATAAATATGTATGACCATAACATTTCTTAATTTTGCACATTGTTATGCCTTTATTGGAAAATAAAATTAATAATGTACTAAACCCGAATCTGAAACTGAAAGCAAATATTTGTGTTTGTTCTTTCCGTCTTATATAACACGTATTTTGATCTCTTTAACCGCTCACAACTAATTTGAAAAAAAAGTTATTTCACAAAGAATACATTTATTTTTGTATTTGTAATCTTTGTTATGATGCAATAAAATATCTGTATTCTTCAGTTTATATATGTATGTATATACTTTATAAGCCTTTTGATATAATAACCAATTACAATTAACTACTAATTTGATGCGAGCTATTTCCACTGAAATCATACTAATTGGCTTATAATGTTCTATTTAACGAGCGATCTCAGTCTTCGAACACATGCTCGTTTTGTTGTAGTACATTTGATGGAGAAGGAGTTTCACTTTTCCCCCCTTACTTCAGTTCTTTACTTGGGTGTCAGTTTCGTCATCGTCAAAAGCTTGTCCAGCAACAATTGTGCGAGTTGAATGAACTGTTGCTGTAACAACATCACGAAAGACCACAACTAAACTAAAGTTCACGGCAGTCAAAAAACAACCTAAAGAGAAGAAAATAATAAGTAAACTGCGAATTACACCGAAGCATATAAAATGTGCGATCCGATCTGGCTGGGAACCTTCGCAGCATTTTCATTTGCACACACGCCACACTCATTTATATTCATTCATATTCATTCATGAATGTTCATCAACTGATTCTCCTCTTGTACTTCTTGCCGTTCTTCTTTCGCTTTTTTTTGGCTCTGTTTGTGATGCCTGTTTTTTTTTGTTATATTGAATTGTTGAAAACAAGTTCACGGCATCATGCCTCGATTCTAAACCTTTTTCCCCTCTAAGCTTTTGGTTTAATAAATTTTTACTACGAAGCACTACCAGAAATTTGCTTAATATGTAACTCAAGTGTGAGTTGTGTGTTCATGTTGTTGACGAGGGTTTGTTTTTAATTATTATTTTATACCGCCGAAATATGAAAAAAGAGAATTCATGTGAAAAAAGAGGGGGGAAAAAACTATTTTTCAGTCGGAGGCCTTTGGTAAAACTTTTTAATTACATAGAACAGTTTGCCAGTGGCACTAGGGCGGTGGGCGTGGTCGGAAATGTATCAGAATTCAAACCAGTAACATACAAGACAACAAAAAGAGAAATTATTTCTGCGAAGTTATCAATACTCTTCTAAGTAAAGACTATTGTAATAAAACTTTTGCAATACACAATGCATTTCTTGTGAATTTAGTGTTTGCTAAAATACATTTTTAATTTGTGTGAAAAAGATTAAATTCAACCTGTTTAGAATATTCTGTACCCAAAATAAAACATTAAAATAAACAAAAGGCTCAATTTAATCATAATAAATGTTTAATTTCAGTTGATTTTCATAGCAATAAATTATCATGTTATACAGTCAAAGAAATGTTTTTGTATTTCCAAATATAATGCGCTCTTGGTATGCTATCAAAAGCTTCGCGATTCAAAGAATTTTTGCTTTTGCAATAAAAGCGATTTGGGCCTAATTTGCAATAAGAAAAAATCAGAGACACTTGAAGTGTAAACGGAAAGCTGAATCAGAGATTGTGCTCTTGATAACTTAAGGGGACATTTGTTTGATAAGCACTCAAAGCTAATGATAAACTAATGACACTCGACGAATGGAAGAGCATTCGCAAAATAAAACAAGAACCACGCAAAATGTTTGTTTTGGTACGTGCCAAATGAAAATAAAACCCGTGAGCGTACAAATTTAATAAATATTAAATGAGTTTGTCATACACACACACACACACGCACACATGTGCTGAGAGAAAAACCAAAAACCCTTGTTCCAATTACGGGATGCCAAGGTCCTGTGGATGGCTGCTGGATGGTTTCGATAAGGTGCCGCAAAGAAAATACCTCTAAGCCATACCCAAAAACCACTCACAAGCGACCGACCAAGCAAATAAACACGCACTTACGGACTTACAAGTCTTTACCGACCCAACTCCCGCCTCCCGCCTCCAGCCACGCCCCCTTCAATCGCATACACTAGACGACGACGACACATTCCGGCATAAATAACATGTGACAAAATAAATGCCACTAAAGTAAAGGGCCCCAAAAGTCAAAGCCAAAGAGGCAGCAGCGTGTCGCATGTGGCAGGCAGGCATCGAGGGTGCGCAGGGGAATCGAGCGAGGCCTGTTCGTGTCCTTGCGGCATGCAACAAATGCCAAAACAAATCGATGCCACCCCGCCTGTCGCATGCCCCATGAAATAGCCGAAAAAATGTGATTATAAGCGCATAAAACAAGCAGTGGAACGAACGCCTCTTATCTCCTGCCTCTGCGTCCGCCAGAATGTGGCAATGATGTCTGTCCTTGGCATGCCAAGTCCTCGTTTTGTGCGTGTCTCAAAGTCCTAGTTTGGCCTGTCGCAAACGGAACTTGTTGAATAAATAAGGAAATGAAAACCAAACCAAAAACATAGAAAACTGTCACAGTCACAGGCTGATTGCTTCACAGGAATTCCTGTTTCTGTTGCCCCCTCTCCACCCTTCCCTTCCCGACTTGTTCCACGTTCCTCGTTCCAGTTGCTCGTCCTAAAACCTAAAGGTGCCTGAACCTTTCGGCCAGTCGGTTTTCGGCCTAAACTTGTTAGCTCGCCTATTAATGAAGCCTGTAAAGCGTAAAGTGTCCGACTGGCTGTACAAATGATGTTCGTTATGATGATGATATGATTATGATGGCCAGACTCATAATGACGGTGACAATGGCAATGATGATGGAAATGGCAATGGCAATAGCGATGACGATGACGATGACGATGGGGCAGGTTACCATCCCTAATTGGTAGAAATGACAGGAAGTGTCGGGTAACAAGCTCGCTGCTATCCAATTTCATCTGTTGAGATATGGCAAATATCAAGGGATAACAGATGCTTACTTTGCTACAATAAATTCCTTAATACAATATTAACTTCATTTATATTGTTATAAAATAAATAATATATTTCCATTTTAATTCCCAAAATTAAAATATTCAAATATATTTTTGAAATTATTTTTTGAATATGGATATTTCTTAAACTAATAAGCCTAAGCGATGTTTACTTTGTTATACTAAATTCTTCAATAGAGTGTAAATTCATTAATTTATTAAAATATATCTTAAGAATCACTTTAGTTTATAAATCAATAAAATTATAAATACATTTTTAAATTATATATACTTTAAAGTAAAAAGATAAGGTTTTTGTTTCTTTATAGTTATTTGGACTCTTTGACAAGTTGATTGGTAAATGAATAAAAAATATTATTTTCCTGAACAGTTATATACTAGAGCTGTTCATATTCTCTCTGATATTTGGCGGACTAGTGATTTTCTTTTCAGAGCTGCTGAAGTCTTTACTTTGATGGCACACTAAAAATAAAAGACATTTCATTCTGATGCCTTGATGTTTTTAAAATTGCTTTAATCTGTATCAACCGCACATTGACTATTATATAATAGCATCTGAAATTGTCATGAAAAGCGAACTCTTTTTACTTCAAGAAGCACATTGAAGTTAATGGTGCAGAGCCCGAAACATTTCCCACACTCACTTTGAAGATTGTTCAATGTTTTGGGTCCCAGTTAAGTATACCATGTGAATTGAACGAATAATTCATGAATATGTGCTGGGTACTTGGTCAACATTCACACGGCTGGCAAACAATACATGGCTTGAGGTACACGGCTAAACAGTTCTCCATTCAATGTTGTTTGCCCAATCTAACAGCCAGCATTCACTTCGTAGCTGTCAAAAGAATCAAATACTCACAAGTATACTCACACACCCACCCCGCACACTCGCACACACACATCGATAATTGGCTGGGGGCCACATGAAAGAAGAAGAAGCCAAGTTATGATAAAGTTTTGTTGGCCGGAATTATCAGCTACCTGGCAGCTTGAGTTGGAGCTGGAGATGGAAGTGTGGTGCCAGGGGACCTACTCTATATACGTTTTGGGTCGTCTTGTTTGCTTTCAATTTGTATCCAAATTAGAAAACATTTCGCCTCGTTGCGTATACGCCGCATTGCACAGCAGTGCGTGCCTTGTTTTTTGTTTTCGGCTCTCGGCCGGAGTATTTGTTTTCTGTTGTGCGTGCCATCGTTATTATGACTATTATTATGGTTATCATTATTATTTTTACTTTTATTATAAAGCCAAGTATTTCAATAACTTGTGCCTCTAGTTTGAAATGAGTTTTGACCTTGCAACGCGACAACTCATCTCGACTGGCAACCCTGAAATGTTGATGGCAGGCTCTGGCATTGTCCTTGCGCTTGTCCTTTGTCTTAGCCAAGTTGCAGCTCGAAATCTCAAAAGTGGCAAAACGTAATTGAATGCGGCACTCGTTCAGTTTGTTGCACGCCTCATACCTTATCAACACCCGTCTCTTCCTTCGGTGTCCTCCCCATTGCCGTGACTTATTGTGCTCAATACTTTTCCCCACCATCTCTGTGTCATTCTCTCTCTCGCATCGCTTGTCCCGAAATGCATTTGCATGCTGATTGCCTTTGGGTTTGGCATTGCCAGTGCACTTGTCCCTGCTCTGGGATACACAATAACTTTTCCTGCTGCAACAATAACAAATGCCAATAACAACAACAACAGCAACAAGCGAAAAAACTATAAAAAACGAAAAGAACTCATAAAACTTTTGCCAAGTGACAAAACCCTCGAAGTAGACAAGTTGCCGAACGAAATTGCTTTTGACCCACACCTCAGCACCTCCCCTCCGCCATTCCCCTCGCCCCAAGCGCTAAAAGCGCACAAATGTTGTGCAATTTGTTAGCCATAAAGCTGGTCAAGTATTGAATAACAAGTGCAAAGTTCTTCGCATAACTGGCGACGACGTGCTGGCTGCTCGACTTTGTGTAGAAGGGACTATCGAAAGCATGGAACTGAGCAGAATGGGGATAAGGAAGAGCAAAATTCTCTCATATTACAAATGTGTGGAATGTGCGTTGCGTAAAACAAAACATGATTAACATGATGCGGATTAGTTTACGAAGGCAACAGTTGCTCCTTGCGTAAGGCCATTGCACGGCAGCAAGGATAACAGGTGAAACTACATGAGTGAAGAGTAAAACGACACACACAAGAACAGACCATTAATCGACCCTTCTGCGTAGACTCAAAGGAATGTAGTGGGAAATTGAGCAGGACATACGAGAGGGAGCAAGGTAGCATTTAGGCAAGCTAGAAGCGCACTTAGGAAAGTTGAGTGGTTCTTTGTGACTTATTTGACAGTTAATAAATATGCATATGAGCAAAAGGAATTTTCGCCAAAATACATTTTTCACATATCAACAATATGTTGTTGTTATAGCAAAGCATTTAATATAAGGAAACCTAAATTGATGTACAAATATCAGCTTTGCAAAACTAATTCTTAAATGTGATACTTTGATTAAATAAAGTCAAGAGAGTTCATGTAAATTCCACTCACGATTTACGGCAAGAATATTAAATTAAATTGAAGCCACATCATGATGGAGTTGATCTCCAATCAATTGATCAGCTTAATGGAAGTCCTTGCCAGCAGGATATGCTCTCATCAGTTTGTCCACAGAACGGAACATCGCAAGACATCCACAAATCCAAATGATACGCATCCATTTGGTTTCGCCTTGTGGCCATGTAGCCACTAAATAACGCGCTTGTGTTTGCCATAAAGCGATTCTCTGAAATCGCTTTGCATTGTCCTGGCCGGAATGAAAAGGGAAAGAGGAAAAGGCGACTACTTGGAGAAGCTTGTTGGCGGTTGGCTGCATTGTCAGCGGACTTGGCTCATAAATAACTTTTGGGCTGTTGCTGCTTTGGTTTCAGGTCGCAGCTCTTGCCAGGAAATACACCTTTTAGCCAAGTTGCAAACCGGCGGATGCCAGACTGCGACTGCCAGCAGCATCGGCAACAAAGAACAGCTTGCAATAAATCACAAAATTGTCGCAGTCACGAATTATTGTTGTTGCTTCAGTTATTTGCTGCTGTTTTCTTCGCTTTATACCCTGTAAACAACTTTAATTACTTTAAAACTGATATGAACATTTATGAATGTCTTCTAGGCATCCCTTTTTTCTATACGTCCGATGTTTGAAGAAACAAAAAAACTTGAAACGGCTTTTAACTCATCTTTGGCTGTTCATTTTTTCTGTCGTTTCTGCTACTTTTTAATTTAATCGCTCACGCGACCCAAAGTCAGTTAACTGAGTATCTTTTAGTCGAATGTTCCTATCTCGAGCATTACTTGTTTTTTATTTGTTTTATGTAAACTGGCATTGTTGTGACAGTTGTTTTTTCTACTGCCAGGCCCTTCGTCTTGTTGTTGTTGTTGTTTTTGCTGCTGCTGCTGTTGCTGTTGCTTCTGGCCAACGTCCTCCGCAAATCCTGTCATGCAAATTATGTTGAGCCTTTTGTCCGAATGCAATGGCCTGGCATATATTCCTCTTATTGTACGCCTCTCAACGCTTCATTATTATTTTATTTATTTGTATATATTTTTCTTTTTCCTTTTTGCTTTGGCATGAAATATTGAGATGGCAGCGAGAAAGAGAAAGAAATAAAGAATCCCCACAGCCATAAAGTTTGTTTAGTCTTTCAGCATGGAAATGCGTTAAAGCGTATTTAATCTGTGTGAAAATGTGTTAAATTGCCTTAAGAGGGTTCATAAAATATGCATCAAAATGTATTTGTAGTAAATTGTTTTCTTATCAATAATATACGAATTGATAAATAACATTTGCGACTATTCGGAAGTATTAATAAATATTGACTGTTATTTATTGACGTTATTTATTATTGAACTATAGGACATTTATTACAAATGAATAGTAGTATTTTTAAAGAAAATTTGTATTTAAATGTATATCAACATAATTTCTATTCTACCTATGTACAACATATATCAATTTTTATATACAAAATATTGTTAATTGCAAATAATTATTTTCTTTAATTACAGAAGACAGAACAGGAATTCAAAAGCTTACTGCTAACCAATAATCACCTAAACTTGAAATGTAAGTGAATACTTTTCATAAATCCACAGTAAATTGTGTTGTCAGCGATGTCAAAAGACGTGAAAATGTTTTTGCATTGGAGCAACCGTGCGTATGATTGATATGCAAACTGTAATCGCACCTTTGGCTGCGTTGAACTCGTGGCATAACATAATTTTAATGTGAACTCTGGTGTCAAATAGCTCTTCCAACTCCTTGCCCTTCCACACACAGTCTAATATTGCGTTTCAAAGTGAGCTTTGAAGTTTCCCCGACCTGCACATTTGTAATCAGGAATTTAATTAATTTATGTACTCGGGCTATTGTCTATTGTACCGAACACATCAACAGGACATCCAGGCAGCCAGCTGCATTTTGCCTTTATTTCAATGAACAGCTCAAATGCAAAACAATTCAACCTTCTAAGGCTCAACTTTACCTTATAGCACAAAGGAATTGTGGCAAGATTATTTACTGTCCTGCAGCAACAATTTAGCTCAGTTGAATGGAAATGGAATAGGCAAACGAATATTAAATTGAAATGTCATTCAGAAGCAGACGAAATTCTAAAATAACACAGTTTATCTTCATCTCGATTTGAGTGTAAACTAAAAGTGGATTATTACGAAAATTGGCAATAGTTTGGATAAAAGGAAACATCTTAATTTGATTAATTTTCATGTGCACTTTGACTTGGGCTTACTATCTTTTGCAATTGTCTTTGTACGGATGCTTGATTTATTCACATATGTGGTTGATTGAATTTTACTTTTGTCAGTCAAACGTTGTAGGAGTTCAACAAATTATATCTGTAAACAAAAGGCTTAAATATAGTTTCGGTATTTGAGCAGGTTAATAAAAAAGCTACTAATTAAAGTAAGAAAACGAGTGCAACTTGATTTTAAATTGATGCTTTAAAAATGCAAAATCGTTTTAAGCTGATTGTTTTTTTTTTTCTGACTCTAAACTAACTTTCAAATAGTAGTCAACGTTCGTTTAACTGAAATTGCTGAGTGCTGACGTTCTTTTTGTTGCTTTTGATCACAAGAGAAGCTAATCAGATAATTAAATGACACATCCGCTGCTTTGCAGTCTATTAGATGCCACTGTCAGACAATGGCTTAATTAAATACCCGCGGCAAGTGCGATGGCAAATACGAAAGCTACTAGCTTGTTAGCCAAGTTGGGGAAATGCAATGCATATCACGCATACGCCCTGTAGCGCGCATGCAAACTTTTAATTCAGTTATGTGCAGTTCTCAGTTGCTTGTTTGGCTTGGGGGTTCACATTTAGGAGGCGACACGTGACAAATACTGTGTTAAAGAGACGGGAGGATATTTTGAATGTAAGGTTTCGAGGGCCAATTCGATTGGCACGTGAATGAAGTCGGAAATGTTCGATTTGCGCGGCATGTGACTAAAATTGAGTTTATTCAGAGGAAACGTTTTCATTTCTGTCAAACCAAAGACGCTGGCGACACGACTCTCGATTTATGCGCCACATGTTGCCTGCCCCGCGTTGCAGCTGCGTGAATTCCGCGCTCTCTAATTGTGGATGCCGCTAGCCGGAGGCTTAAATATTTAATAGAAGGCTTGGGGTCCCCCATTACTATCCTCCCTCATCATTCCGCTGTATTTACTCGCTTCCTTCCTCATTCTCACTATACTATACATATATATATGTATATATATATATGTGAGGGCTTCTGGCCACTATGGCTGATAAAATGGCGTCCGTGCCAACTCATTTGACGCCCGACCGGGCAAAACGTGGCCCATTTCCGCAAATGTCTTTTTGCCAAGCCGAGCGAAACGTGAGAAATAAATTTTAAATGCAAAAGGAGGCCGCCACATGAAACTGTGCTCCGAATACGCTTTATACCCCCTAACTTTAAAGGACACGACACCTTGTGGTAATGTTAAGCTTTGGGGCACGTTTTGTGATTAAAAACTTATTTTGGAGAATGTGATTATAGCTGTTTTATATAAAGAGAAATGTTTTTTTAGTATCTTATAGACATTGATACTATTCTACTGCAATACTGAAAAAAATAATATTATAGGTTCTGCTTTGTTAACTTTGCTACTAAATATTTTGTTAAAATTAAAAAAGTATTAAGTTAAACTATCCATAACTTTACTATTAAAGAATAATTTTTAATCGAGATATTATTTGACCTACAAACACGCATCTTTCAATAGAAGATAACGTGTATTTAATTTATTTTATTGTTCAAATTTTGAACAATAAGCTTTTTATTGTATTCGTTTAGGTATAGAGGGCATTGCGCAGTCAGTCATTTCGGCTCATATTAATGTTACTTGTTGATTTTGCATGAGCGGCGTTGAAGGTAAAGCGTGCGAAGGACACGGGCATGGGCTCGAACAGGAACGAGCTCAGGGGCAGGGACGAGCTCAGGGGCAGGGGCAGGGACATACGCAATGCCGTGTCGACGATGCCGTCGATGAGAACGTTGCATAAAAATCCATGACAAAATGTTACAGATTGGCCAACGCCAAGGCGACCGACCAGAGGCAGCAACAGAAACAGAAACAGCAACAGAAACGGAGCCAAAGCCAAACCAAAGCCTTAGCTGGGGCCGGAGCCAGAGCCGAGCTGGAGCTGGGCAAGGCTGTTAAGCGAGCCCCGGGCAAAGCTCGCTAAGAGACCAACGTGTGAGAGTGGGTGTGAGAAAGACAGAGAGAAAGCGTGAGTAAGCGAGATGTGTGCGCTGGAAGAGAGCGAGAGAGATGTATGTAGAGATGTATAGCCAGGCACGCTTGCATATTTAATCCTGTTGATTTTTATTTGTTTCCGTGTTGTTGTTACATGTTCCACTATTTTTATGGCTTTTTATCCGCCTGATGATTTTGCATGCTCTTTGTTTGCCAACAGTAGCATCCTCCATCTAACCCCCACGCTCATGATAAACTTTTACATTTCGCTGTGAAGGTCGACCCGGTAATAGGACATATATTCTGGTATTCAGAAGCCTCCGACGCTCACAGCCGCATCAACTGCATCTAGCTGAGTTCCACAGCTGCTTACCATCTATTATTGATAATTTAGAGGTAACGTAAAAGGAGATAGCGAGAGAGTGACTGAGGGAGATAGTCGACTCTGACAACTTGACATTGACCGGACTAACTTGGGTCGAAGGTCGAGTTATATGGTCATTGTAAATTCATGTTTGGTATTCAAACTCTAGACAGACGACAGGCATTCAATTACCAAGCACTTAAGGACATTTGTTCTATATTTGTATTCGATTCGCAGTACATTGTAAATTCAACACCTCAAGTGGCTTGAGTCGAGGCCATTTGAAATTAAAGATACCCAGCATGCAGTCAAAGATATTTTTCGATATTCTTAAGTGTTTAGAGAATCATTAATCCTTAATGTGCATCTGTAGATTTATTTAGATAGCATGACATTAAAAGTTAATTTCAGACATTATTTATACTTTATTTTCTTTTCAATATTCCTATAAACTTCAACCAATTATGCCATTGTCAGAGACTTCTTCAATTCGTTCAAATAATTTTTGTATTTATGAAAGTTGCCAACTTTAAGTTTGCCAAATAGGCATCAGTGAATTAGGCAACAAATGTTGTCTCTTTATCAACTATTTTAAATAACTTAGTGGATTTCGTGAATATTCACATTAATATCAACTTTCTTGATTAACTTCCACAAACAATTTCCGAAACAAATGCGACTTAACTAGATGACAAAATGAGATTTTGAATGTTACAGTTTATGTTCACTGTTTTACTTGTGCTCAAGCTATAGATTTTAGAGTTTCAACGTGATTTATAACGAGATATTCTATATATTACCTGCGAACTATAAGTTTAAACTGTGATGACATCAGTTCAGCGCAGCCGTGCTTGAAATGCTTGTTACCCCGTACAAGGTCGATAAAACAAAATAAATGAATATGTAAAAGTGTCAAGAGTCACACAATGTTATATTTCAATGTCGCTCTAAAGCAAGGCAGACAGACAGACACACACACACACAATCAGCTGCATTAAATAAATCAACTTCCACCCGCACTAAGCGCCCTCCCCCTCCCCCGCTTGCGTCTGGGCCGGAAACTGGCACAAACAATTTAAGCGATGCCTCATTAAAAATCAAATACCGTAAGCCAAAATACAATCCAAACAAACAAACTGGGCACCAACAACGCACAGGGGCGTGAGAAGCGCCAACAAGTGGAAGGGGCAACTTGCGGGGGCAGCGGGGCAGAGGGGTGCAAAGTTGGTGGCCCGTCTGTGGCCAACCGCAGCGAGTAAAGCGCCCGTCTAATTGGAGCGTATGGAACGGACCCGTGCTGATCAGCCAATCAATCAATCAAGCAATCAATCAATCAGACAGCTAGTCAATGCAAGAACGTTTAAGAAACCGACTGATTTATTTATGCAGCAAAGCCAAAAAGCTAATAAACCACACATAGCAAGTGCTTGAGTGACCCACTAAATAAGTCTAAGCCAAGTCAATTTTATGTGATAAGCAGATTGTTTACTTAATGTGCTTAAACAAAATAAGTGACAAATTGCACACGATTTATGCATTTCATATTTTGCCAGCAGGCTGAATTAAATGCTAAAGATTTAAGTGTTAATTTTGGCAATCTGCAATAGATTTATCAATTTAATTTCCTGCAAAAACAAATACTACATTATTTAGGGGTTACAATTATTTGTAGTGTTATTTTGATATTCTAATGAACATTTAAATTACTTTAATGTTTTTCCTGCAGGTGGAATTAAACACTAAATGTTTAGGCGATAATCTTAGCAATCTAAAGTACATTCTTGAGTTTAATATTTCCTTTCCTCCTAAAATAAATACCACATTATTTAGGTGTTACATGTATCTAATGTATTATGTTATAATAATCTAGTAATTTTGATATTCAATTTCAAATATTATTTTGTTTAATATTTCCCTTGCTGGTGGAATTAAATGCTAGCTTAGCAGTCTAAAATAGATTTATAAGTATAATAATTATTTTCCTCTAAAAATAAGTACCATATTACTACAATTAGGTTTAATGTTATTATGATATTCAACTTAATATTTCAGTTTCTTTAATATTTTCCCTGCGGACGGAAATAAATACTGAAGTTTTGGGTGTTAATCTTAGCAATCTAAAATGTAAATTTAATATTTTCCTTTCCTCCAAAAATAAATTCAACACTATTTAGCTGTTACAATAATGTATAATTTTATTATGATATGAATTAAATTTATATTTAAATTCGTCTACCGTTATTATGATATGATTTGAATATAATATGCTCTGATGCACTTATTCACTGCCGCACCACGGCTTTTAAGTACAAACTTGTGAGAAGATTGGCATTAGGTTGACTTGACTGTAAGCCAGCTAAAGGCGTATTGAGCTTGCCACTGATCGGTGGCAACTTTAAGTTGGCATCTAACCACAGCTTAAATTGCATTGCACCAGGCAGAGCAAGGCAAAAGGCAATTCTAGGAACACCATCTTCATTAGCAGCAGCATCATCGTCATTAACCTCATCATTATCGCCATCGTCATGTTAGTTAATCAAAATGCCATTTACAGCGCTTGTGGCTGTATTTATTTTCTCCTCCCATTCCCTTTCGCTGTCTCGCTCTCGCTCTCGCTCTCGCTCTTTCTCTTTCTCTAGACTCGCTTTCCTTGCTTCACATTCTCGGTGGCGACCACATCGAATGGCGAAATTAACTTGAAAATTGTTGTACTATAGCATTTTGTGGTTCTCTCTGCCCGCCAATAAATCGGCTTAAAACGCGCCAAAGAATTCGCTTTCATGTCGACAACACGACGCTTTTTCTTTCATGCCATTGCATTTGTTTTCTTTTCTCTTCTTCTGTGTTTCTTTCTTCTCATTCTATTTTCTTACTTTCTTCTTGGGCTTGTTTATTTTCCATTTTTTTGGTTTTTTTAGGCAAAAATTCTAAAATTACTTGACCGCAACAATGCGCCAAATTGTAGCAAGATGTTGTGCTCCACTTAAAAGACTTACACTCGCACCTCGGCTGTGTACTTAATCAGCTGAAAGCGTAGCCAAGTGGCTGCATCACGTATACGCACCGTATGACTGGCACAAATCGTTTACCATGCCAACTGTGTGTATGTGGTTGTAGAACAGCCGGAAATGCGAGAAGGCTGAAATATTCGAGGCAATTTCCAAGGCATTTGCAGATGCATTACATTTCCTGAGGGAGTAATGGGCTAATCGGAGGAGCCTTTGCTCTAGATTAGAATGCAAATCTAGCGGCACAAACCGCAGAGACTTTGAGGAATCCTTTTAAAAATGATGAGCTGTAGAATATTTACCACAAAGTCGACCTAAGCAAAGGCGTTATTCAGAGGGAATTAGTATTGAATGGTAAATGACCTGGAGATCCTTTATTAAATCCATCTTTTGAAAAAAGTAAAGCCAGTGATTTAAATATGGGGATAACTTTGTGGCAAAGTTAGGTCTAAAACAAATTGAGATGTGGCTGCGACAAGGAAAAGTAACCTGGAATGTTCTGTTGAGTTGGCAAACAGAGAGTAAAGTGCTAATGCAGAAGTTGGTAAACTTTTCAGTTAATTGAAACTCATTCACCTTGAGAGCTTCTCTTTCCCATTTATTCGTGGACTTCATCAGCAGCAGAAAACCACAAACTAAATTCAAATTTACAGCTTCCAAAGCCAGAAAAATATTTCCACAACTTTGCAACAATCTTTTTTTTCACTCTCAAATATTTACGTTTACTTTTTGTATTTTTCAACCGATTGTTGTGAGCTTTTCATTTCATTTTTTTGCTTCGTTTCTTTTCTCTGCTGTTTGTGCAGAACAATGGAAATGCAGTTGTTGTAAGTTGTTGGCTCCGATGCGGCAGAGAGCCGTTGCTGGCCATATATCACACAGCTTGGCTTTTAGACGCTTAAATTTGTTGCCATTTAGCTGGAATTGCAGCCGTTTTAAAGTTAAGCGTTGAACATTGGAGCGAGCGTGGGCGTGTCCAACCCGTCCAAGGAGTGGCACGGCCAAAACTAGGTGAACCACTGCACCATATGTCCAATACCTGCACAAAACTACTGTGAAGCATATAACGGCTTTCAAGCTCTGCCCCGTTCTGCAGCCTTTCCTTACAATCCGATTACTCCATGCCATTCCCTTTGACCAGCTTCGAATTGATATTTCATCGATTGGCTTCTGCTAGTATGTCCAACTAGCTTAACTGCCAAGTGCAGCTGTCTCTGTCAGTGTCTCATGTCTCTGTCATATATTACTCATACGCCCGGTTGCAGCCCATTTGTAGGGCGCTCACGTAAATACTTTGATCACTTTTGTAATTGTATTGTTATGGGCGCAGCCATCAAATATTCATTGTCAATTAGGGCCACTGGCCCTAAAACCACAACAACACAAAGCAAAGTTTCGGGCAACTTTTGGCCAAGGCATCGCAATTATTTATTTAGTGCACATTCAAGTTTATAGTTCATTTATTTGGATTAAAATAATGTCGCATAACAAATCAACTAAACTTAATACTTTATTATTAGTTAAAAATGTATCGAGGTTGTGAAGTGGATTGGGAAACATTAATTTGACTCTTGACATTTTTCCTACATTTTCAATGATTCAATGTTATATACATTTATTAAATAAACATGTCTAAAATATATTGGTTTAATTTATGTCTTAGTATAAAATTAGACGAAAAATTAAATATGTTTATGTATGACTTTTAATGCACACTTTTTTATTCCAATTAAGTCATTTACGAACTGAACAGTCTTTTTAATTTTATAATTTTATTGATGTTGTCCAGTGTAATAAGCAGCTAGCTTACTGTCAGTAATTTCCATTATGTGCCTTCCGATAATCCCCTATATGTCCTGTCCAAGGACTCGGCAGACATTACAGCTTATTGGTAGTCTGTTACAAATGCCACGTTCAAGGCTAATTTGAAGGTGCTTTTAGTCGAGCGTTAAGTGCATTGTTATGACAACAATCGGCTGATTTAATTAACTGGCATTTAGTTGCAACATAAATGGTTACGAGTCCTGTTCCAGTACAGTACAGTTTTACTTAAAGCCATACACCGGCAGTTTATGCAATTGAATTGCGGCACTGACTCTGCCCCAACAGGAGGTTGCAACCTGACCTAGTTGCTTGGGAAGCCGGCAGGAACATTGGTACAACATTTCCATGCCAAGTGACACTTGTGGCATTTGTGGTTGCATGCCGCCTTTAATTTTCTATAGCCCACTTTGGGGCACCAGAGCCAATTTGGCCAAAGACTAGAGTCGGGTCGACTGGGGCTGAGTTCTCAGATTGAGCTGCTCGTCACGTAATGCCGCCATTCAGCTGGCAGCAGGTGTAACGACGCGACATCTTTGCAAAGGGAAATCATTTGCTGTACTCGTCGTTGTTTGTTGTTGCACGTGCAACCAACTGCGGCAAGGATAAAGCTTTGCTTTGCTCAACCACGTCTCCTTGTTGTTGTCATCGCAGTCGCTATTGTCGCTGTTGTTGCTGCTGTTGTGTCGATAAGCACGCTGAGCTGCCAACGAAAGGGTGTTTGTGTGTTTAGGAAGCGCCCCAAGGAGTCGCCAAATCGTAAAGAGGAGAGGCACCGACAGGATTTGTACTGCAAAACTACTGCTTGTGATATAGTAAATACAGTGTCATTTAACTGGAGAAACAGAAACAGAGAAGCAAACAGCTGTTGCTGAAACTGACAACGATATAGCTCGACAATAAATTGATGACACAACAAAAGAAAAAACTTCAATAATATCGACATTAGATTAGTTCGATTGTCTTAAAATTTGACTCAAACTTTGTTATTGTTATTTGAAGAATAGTCTCTTATTAATAGAATTACTTACTACACACTCAAAGCTAGTCATATAATTAAATTTAAGAGCTTTAAATATTTTTACCTGCATGTTTTTTGCATATTAAAATGCTTCATTATATAGTAAGTGAAGAGTACTTTAATCTGACAGGTTATTTTGGGGTAGACAGTTGCCTTTGGTCAGCATTCAGCACTCAACATTGGCCTTGCGTTATTTTCAGCAATGTTTTCTGAGGCTCAAACAGTTGGGTTTTAAGCCTTATTAATGATGTGCGTCTGTGTGTTGTGTCTGCAAAGTCTGTAGAATGCTTTTGGGCGCGTCGACGCTGCAGAGTTGCGCATTGGGATTTATGCGTAAAACGTGATTTTTACACAGTTTTTACTTCGGTCGTTAAGCAACGTCAAAAAGCAACTTTCACCCCCTCTTTTCTACCCTATAGTATGTGTGTGCGTCTGTCTCTGACTCCCAGTGGATAAAACACGTGCATGCAGCTGCCCCAGGGACATGGTTTCAGCCATTTGGCTCTGACCGTTTGTTTACCTTGACCACCAAAAACATGAAAGGACACGTTTAAATGTTGTTCAACGTCAGTTTCTGCTCCTCTTATTTTTTTGTCCTGTTGGTTTGTGGCCTGTCATACGTCATGGTCAAAATGCTAGTACACGCCTCATGAATGTTGCATGAGATACCCTACAATTGTTCTATAGTACTTCCATTTTCAGAAGTTCGCTCAGTAACATGAATATGAATAACAATGAGAGCGGCGACTATGAATATACAAAAATGTGTGCTGTGAATAGAAGTGAACCATGTGAATATACAAAAGCAAACTTGACTAGTTTATCAACAGTGACTGATACGGTTATTTGACTGTTTTTTATCAGTTTTCTTCGAATACGTTTTGGGGCTAGAATAATATAAACTAAGCCATTTTAAGCTATTCAAATCAAACGTGTTTTTATAAATATGAATATTATTTATTGTGAAGGATTTTATTTATTTTGCTACTTTTATTATTCGAAACTAAGTTGACACTATTTGAAATTATTAAACGTTTTATAAAAATATAACAATTGGTTAAATGTTGAAAACTATATTTCGATGAGATCTAATGAGATCGTCTAAGTTCATCTAATAGATTAACCGTTTTATTAGAAATATAAATATTTTTAAAATTTCATAAAATGAATATATTAATATTATTTAATTTAATGTTATTAATCCCAAGAAAGTGAAAAAAGTCAGCAACATTTAAATTGATATTTATTGAGCCTTTATAATTGTTCCCGAAAGCCTCTTAAGGATGCCCACGCCTAGACTGGGAGGTTTTTCTTTGAAATATTCCCGTCAGCTCGTGTGCTGTCTTCTATTACTGAAGCGAAGCGAAGTTCACATTAATTTGCAAGCAATTATACGCTGAAATTTGAGTATCACTTTCAATTGGGTTTTTTCTAGGGCCAGGTGTTACAGTTCCATTTCATTTCACCCGTGAACTGAAGATTGGGAAGGGTGCGAGGTTGTGGCAGATGAGGTTGCTTTATGCAAAGCGCGGTAGGCTGTTAACTTTTATTGGCGGAACGTGACCGTAATAAGGCGCTTCACACGCAAAATATATGTGCGAGCGGCAATACAAAAGTGCATTAAATATTTACTCAATCAATAACACATATTTTTGCTGTGAAACCAAGTGAGCTGACGAGGTACGTGAAGAAGAACAGACCAAGTGGGGAGATGGGGTCGAGTTTCAATTACCTGCACCAGGTTAGAACCTCAGCTTTGCTTTGTTTGCTTTAAGATATTTCTCTTTTCTCTCTGTGCTCAGCAACAGATTCTTTTGAATCAAACTGAAGCCTCTTATCATTTTTGCGGCTCTTTTGGGCGCGGGTTTTTGGCCCCTCGAGCAACTGGAATTTTGAATAATTTATTAGATCTCCGGCAAACACTTTTCATCTCATTTGCGACTTGCCATACACCAACATTTATAATATATACAGTAGATAGCTGTGTGGGAGGATGTGTTTTGATATTGTTGTCTGTTTGGTTTGTATGTTTGTTTGTTTGCTGCCAAAATTATGCGTAAGTAGCTGAATTTGATTTGGTTTTCGCCTGTTCATCCCCATAAAAAGAACCTCTCCTGTGGCATCAGCAATATTTCGCCTTGCTGTAAATTTGTCAGTCAGCTCTGAGATTTAGGGCTCTTAAAGTTTTGAGCCAGCCCACTTAAGTTTTGAGCAATAAGACAACCAAATCCCACTCACATTGTGATGAGACTACTAATGCAAAGGCGTCCCCAACATGTAGAATGGTAATAACTTCCTCGCAATGGGACGCAAAGTGGTCTATTGTATTCCCCAATTAGTTTTGCATATTTTCTGTTAAGGAGTTTCTTAAACAAATCAACAAAATTAGGTATTAAGTAAACTGAAAGGAATAAGACCAAATTAGAGAAGATAAAGAAATACCAATATTATTTTAGATTGAAATTAACTAATATAAATATATGAAAATAAATATATAAAATATTATGGAAATAACGTAAATTCTAAGCTACTTAATTTTATTTATTTATTTTAATAATATACAAATTTATTGCATTAAGCAACCCGGACTCCAGTACTCTCAATTTGGTACTGAAAAAAACTTTATAACTCTGTTATGTTCTGACAAAGATGACAGTAAAATATTTCAAGCAATGTCCAACCTGATGGATTCATGTCAAAAATATGCTTGTGAATTGTATTGTGTATGGAAAGAAATTCAAATAAAATAGAATGTCATGTGGAATTTAAAATGTTCATAAATATTTTAAAATACGCTGAATATGCACCATAGCTCATGCAGGCAGCTGAGGCAGCTTAACGAAATTAATTTGTTTGGTGAAACAACTATCGAAGAGCATTGTCACCCTTTGCATTTATCGCATTTCACGATGGATTTCTGCTGCACAAATTGAGCTTTATTTATTCACAGCGTACATTTGGAACACATGCAATATGCAGTGAGAACAATTCGAAATTTCACTGATTATTTGATGAACTGCGAAGGTGAACTGGCCACGAAAGGTGGCAGCAAGTCACAGGAGACAGTAACGCCGAGTCAAGGAGTAGGCAGGAATGAGGAAAAGCTGCTCGTTTTATGCCCATTGAGCGTGAGGCCTCGTTGCACGGGGGACACGTGGCACAGCGCTTGATGCCATTTGTTATCGCTATTGTTGTTTTCGGGGCCTTGGGGGAACGAGCGAAGGTGAAGGTTAGGGGAGGGATGCGGTTGTGCAACGGCATCCAGCGAGGTGTTAAATTATATCATTAGGCGCGCTGTGCATAATTCCTTTTAAATGGCCAGTGGCCCACAGTGCTGCTTATGCTTGGAGCTTGTCGTTGTCTCGGCATTGTTATTAAAATTTAATTAAAATGCTATTAAAAGCAACAGCTTGCTGGGCCACCAGCGTCGCCGCAATGTCTCCCAAATTGTTAACGGCAAATTGATTGTCCAGCCACTCGGCAAACAACTCGAATACTTTCTTATCGCACTCAGAGGCGATTGGCATTGCGGGCTATTTAACTTGTTCATCCTTTTGCTTCATTAAATGCACACAATGGCCACACACACACTCTCACAGACTTTCAACATGAGCATGCAACGTGTGGCAGCTCGAGCTGAGCAACTATTTAATTAATGTCAAGCATTAAGTGCGACGCCAACAGCAGCAGCCGCAGCAGCAGCTGAGCTGAGCGCAGCTCGACTTACAGTTTACAGTTTTGTAATTACAGTTTGAGCGCCGTGTAATTACGTCGAAGTAAACACACTAAAAGCCAACTGCCGGCTATATCCCCAGCTCCTCTAATCCCAAGCTTATAATCTGCAACTGGCTAATTAAGTGGTCGCCAGAAAGCTTTAAGCTTAGCATGCGGCCGCAAGCTCAGAAACAGCGAGTCGCAGCTAACGGTTAGAAAGCAACGAGTCGGCGAGGATTATAATTAAAAATCAGCGAGTGGAGCTCTCTGCACTACGATAGAGTTCCAAAAGTGCTTAAGATGCAAGTAAAATTAAAAAAATTTACATATGAAGGTAAAGTTTCAATCCACTGAAATATTTATATCCATTTACCACCTCATGAAAAATCGGGAAGATTTGGAATTATGAATGGTGGATTCCTTTTAGGTGCATCTAAAATAAAATAGGTAATAAAATAGGGGGCTAAACTATACTATTAAACGATCAAACTATTATATATATTTTTATATAAATAATCATAAAATAAAAATAATCTGGACTATTATGTCTGAAAGAAGTATGTTGAAGAAATAAAAAAGAAAAATAAAGCAACAGCAACTAAGCGAGTTAAAAATTGGAAATTTAAATACAATGATCCAAAAATGTGTTTGATTCCATATCAGAATATAAAATATCCAAGGAGAAGTAAATTAAATGTAAAAAAAGTAGAATAAATTTAAAAACATATTAGTATAAATTAGAACTCGGAGTGACTTCGAAAAAATGTAAATCGATTGTAAATTGTTTTAGAAATGTAGTTAATGGAAACTGCAAAATACAAAGAGTATTTAAAGCAAATTGATGAACTTCAACAAAGTGATTAGTTGTGACCACACTACTTGCTGGCTCTCTAACCCCAGTTGAAAACAATTATGTGCAACTTGTCTTTTGTCTGGCTGAGAAAATGTGAAAAATTTCAGATATGGATAGCCAGAATGCCAAAGCAGCTCAGGCAAGACCAACGAGTAAGAACGAAACGAAACGAAACGAAAGGAAAAGAAATGAAATGACAAGACAGAAAAAAGAAGAATGCGCATAAGAATAAGAGCATGGAACATTTTTAACATTTTCATTTAAAATAACTTTTAGCTTTAATTTGTGCAATTCATCAGCGAAAGAAAGCAGAAGAATGACGAAGAGACACAAATACAACGATAACGACAGCGACAGCGACAGAGACAGAGAGGAAGAAAAGACTTAAGAAACTTCCGTTTTCGCTGTCAAACGAGCAACAATAATGACGGCAAAAAATGTGCGAGGAAGAGAAGAGACAAAGGGGGGGATGGAATGCAGCCAAAGTGGGGAACATGCAATTGAAAACAATTAACAAATATGCCAGCCAAGGCCAGAAGCACGCACGACTCTGCGGCTGCGGTTACTTGGGATTGTTCTTGTCCGTCTGTCCGTCTGATTGCGCTTGAAGAACGAAGAGGAACGATGATCATCCGACATCAATGTCTGGCTCACAATTCGCAACTCATTCATCATTTTTAATTATGACAATTGTCTGCTCCTAGAATCCCTATTTAGCCTGGGAAATGGCAAGCCTGTTGAATGGAAAAGCTTGGGAAAATAATGCTACTCACGTGCCTATTAACTGTTAATGGCATTGGCTTTTAGGGCCCAAGCCAGTCAATTTTATGGTAACCGCCGGCGTTTTAGCAGCTTCGATTTATAGCCAGCTTAAAACACTTCACTGCCTGGCGCTAATTAAGTTACCAGACATTTGACAGTCGCCTCAACACCTGACACACCCCTTAATCAAGTTCAAATCAAATCTCAGCAACACAAAGGGCTGGGATTTCTGTTACAAATTGATTCAGATGCAGTACAAAATTTAATTATCTCAAAGTTCGTCTTAAATCGATTTATGTACATCAAAAATGTGAAGATAAGTTTGAGCTATTTAAAAGGTTATCATTTTGAATACTATGTATTAGACTGTAGTCTCATTCAAATAAATCAGAGAATTTCTTAACAAATGGGAATAATTACTTTAATAAATTTGATTTATTACAAGTTGAGCTTGGTTGTAGATGTTTTTAGTGCGCTTTTTCCCTTGTGCCTAACTAAATTATGCTGGCCCACAATTAAATCATGGCTATTATTAACTCGATACAAACATTCACTGCATTACATCATCATGCGACATGCGGCAGACAGACAGACAGTCAGTCAGTCAGTTGGCCTGGCTAATCTCCTTATCAGTCGGACACAAAAGTAATAAACTCATAAATGTTCGCTGAGGATGTGAGTGCGTGAGGGCCGCAAAAAGCAGAGACTCATAAAATCATAATTAGGACGATTCTTATCGGACCCAAAGCGAAACTATGCAGTCATCATAACGCTGCCCAAACTCTAAAGTTACAATGTTTTCACATAAATACATTAGGGAGCGGCGAGTGTCAGCGAACATAACTAATTAAATCAAAACGCATATAAATTAAATAATTATAATTGTTTAATGCGGCGCGTTGTGAAAGGCAAATTCATGTGCACTCAATCCGCTGAATCGCATTTTAAAGCGAATTTAATGAAATATGTAAACAATTCCCATTTCCCACTACATCACAGTTTAACATAATACTTATTATTCTCTGTTGCAAAATGTAATTTGCATGTCACAGCTGGCGTATGCGTAATTTGTGGCGCTTCTTCAATTTAAATACTCGTACGCTCTGCGAAACCGAGCTATGCGAATAATTACCCAAAACATGTCCCGAAAGAAGCAGAGTACTAGTCCTTTGCTGCTGACTCAAGGTGTGTCTCCCTGTGGGCGTGTCAGCCCACGCTGACCATTTGCTGTGGCAGCCTTGACAAATGTGCATGCCCCAACTCTCAGCACGTGTGCACACATGCGAGCCATCCGAACGGGGCAGCCTCAGAGATGCGAGCCCGCTGGCCGTGATTCCTGTAACTGCTACTAGTGTCTCTATGGAACGGTGATTGCGCAAGGACTGGAAGTATTTAAATATAACTTACAGTGCTACATTAAGTGCCAACATTAAATTAAATTAAAAAAAAAAATATATTAATAATAGCATACATTGTAAAGGTGAACGGAACTGGTTTATATTGGCAAGAACAAATTACCAACTTAATTATCAAAATACAAAACAAAAATAAAATAAAACACATATTATAATAATAATAATAAAATAAAAAGTTATGCTGTAATATACTGAGAGGCTTCAAAAAGTCACAAAATTGAACAAATTTTCAACAACTAGGATTTTATTTAATTTAAAATCAAGTTATAAATAATTTCGTTTAGCATACATACGTTGTAAAAATTCAACATCAACATTTTGAAAAATCCTGCTTTCAAAGCGTCTATTATAATGACTAACAATTTATATATACATATATATTTCCCATATAAATACATGTAAAAACTTGCAATTGTTTATAGCGCTTTTATAGAGCTATATATATCTAGCATATAGGCATATTTACATATGGAACAATAAATTTGTTGTAATTTGCTTGTGAGTTAAGGGGAGATTGCAGAGTAAGCTGCAGAGCATCAATAGCTTGTGTGACACATCAATCAGTAGCGTCAATCAAACTGGCTTTGCACTTCTTGCACACTAATCACTGTATCACAGCAGCACTGAAGGACACTCATCTGGGGATGCGATGTGCTACAGTGTCAGCCATAATTGAATGTCCCTGTCGTGTGGACCAGTAAATATTTGCCATTAATAAAACATTTGCCACATTTTTTGTGCATTTCAGCAGCGTCAACTGAAGCACCAGAGTCGGACATCAATCAAGTCGCTGCAGCGGACGCGCATGTTGGTCGACTAGCTGATTGCAGGAGCAGCAGCAGGAGCAGGAGCAGGATTGTCCCGCCCCATCCCCCAATCGTTGCACATCCCACACCCGATCCCAGCCAAATGTATGCCGGCCGTGCCACGCAGTTCGCCAAGACTATCAGCAGCATGGCATGCAGCATACAGAAGCAGCCCTCGCAGCCAGCGCCCACAGCAGCAGCCACAGCATCAACAATGGCCATGGCGGTGTCTAGTGTCAGTGGCATTGGCGGCTCCAGTGGAGCTGGCACTGTACCCTCCACTCCCAAGGCATCGAAGGCGGCCCAACCCCGGGGCTCGTTGCCAACAGATGTCCATCAGCCTCCCCTGGAATTCCAATGGCCTCCTCCGTTGCCCGTGTCCAGCCACACCAGCAACTTGCGCTTGAACATGATGAACCAGGATCCCAAGGATCTGCATACGGCGCGAGCCATCATTGAAGAGCTGCGCTCCAAGGTTCGCTTCCAGACCGAGCACATCATGAAGTGGCGAAAGGCGTACGCAATGCAGGTGAGTTGAATATTTATATTTATTTATTCCGGATTCCTTATGCATAGAGGAATTTTCAATTCTGTTGTGTTTATTTCTAAAACTTAGCATAGATGTCAATTAGATAACACATTTGTGTATCTATATTTAGTTTTGTGTTTTCAGTAATCAGTTCACTTCATTTCGCTACTCACTAGATATTGGCTTAATTGGATCCCTTTTGCTTTTGAATCACTAATTATAGGTGTAATATTAGTATGGAAACTTACGGTGTTAATAAAATATTTCTACCAGATTAAGATTTGCTAACGTTTTGTTGGTCAATTGCCTCTAATCTTCTGTGTAAAGGATAGAAGGAAATCGCAAAACAGTCTTTAGACAACAATAATCTTTATACACATATATTGACAGTTTAACTGTCAGCTAGTAAATATCCTTTAAATAAATATATAAATGTTTATTTATTGTATTTTATTATTATTAATTTTAAAGTCGTCTACGAACAGTCTTCAATACAGAAATTACATTATTAAACGGAATTAAAAGCTTGCACAAATTCAAATGAAAAGCTAGATTTAATTAATATATAACTATAAATTAATTAATTTATTTATTTATGATTAATATATAAAAAGAAGATGCTGCTAGCGGTGAGACGAAAGATTATCATTTTATTTTGCGGATTAGGCTCTATTCTTCATTGTCATTACTATTATTATAGAATTTAAATCACACAAATAAAGAAATGTTTATCCATTTCTTCCTTTCTCAGGTGCAACAACACTATCGCTATCAGAAGGAAAAGTCGGATCAGATGAACTCACTCACCTCGCAGCTGCTTTTACTGGAGTCCCGTTTGAAAAGGAAACAGAAACAAATCTCCAGTCTGCTGAGCCACCGAGAAGTCACCATCCAGCGACAGCAGAAGATCATTGACACGCTGTCCACCCGACTGGTGGATCATGGTCTGGAGAGCATCGAGGCGAGCTATGCCAACGAGCTGGACTCCCTGAACGACTCCGATTCGGCGGTGGTGCTGGAGGACATTGACTCGGACAGCAACATGACGCTGGGCACGCGACGAAAGAGCAGCGGCGGCGGCGGCGGCTTGGGCGGCGTGCTGGGCAGCGATGGCATCACCATAGTACGCTCCATATCGGATGCTATTGAGACGAATCTGAATAAGTACGGCGCTGCCAGGAGGAACAATTGCTTCTTGCGACGCCCCGATATCCTAGAGACTGTCTACTCGGTGGAGGAGGATCCGGAGCCCACTTCTGATGTGGCCGAGAAGCGTGACAAGTTCAAGAATCGCTCCGATAAGGCGCTCAGCTCCAGCTCCACTGAGGGACAAATTGATGGAGCAACTGCAGGGTCGGGTGCGTCGACCACACCGGAGAAAGCCAAAGAAGCGTCCATAGGTGCCGCCATGCCGGTGCCACGTCGCCAGCTGGGTGGATTGAAACGCTCGCCCAGCCACGACTCGCCCTGCACCACGTTGAGCGTCAAGGTGCCCCAGTTGCAGCCACCGCTGCAGGCTGCAGGCCAAGGCGAGCAACTCAACGGCAAGTCGCAGGTGATCACCTACAACCGAGTAATGTCCAACCATCGGTCGGTGACCAAGCCCAAGGATGTCAAGTACAAGCGCATCAACAAGGCCAAGTCCAAGAGCCTCGAGGAACTGCGCGGACGTCTCAAGAACCTCGTGGAGCGACCCGGCCTCGATGCCGGCTACACTGCGGGCATGATGCCCCAGACCGCGCAGTCGTATGCGTGACACATGCCACAGTCGGAGACAGGAGTGGAGCAGCTGGCAGATGCCTCTCCGCCGCCGGTTGCGGCGGCTCACTCGAAGGCGACACTATCCGCTGGACACACGCCGGATCAGACGACACCGCAGCGACACAGCTTCCCCAAGCGGTCGCTCACCTTGCCGCGCATCCTCGTGCCGCAGTCGGCGAATGGCGGAGCGGGACACTCGAGCGGCGGCAGCAGTGGGCGTGGCGGTTTCTAGCAATTAAAGAAATTTTTCATACGCAATTGTGATAAAAAATAAAAATGTTCTCTATCTCTCTCCCTGTGCTCTCATTCTTTGTCTCTTTCTGTTTTCAAAGTATCTTTTGTAACATTTGTTTCCTGTGCTCGACACTTAATTTAATTTACTCTAGTTAAGTTTACTTTAGTTTATAGCTTACGTCAATAAACAGAACTGCATTTTAACTTTACCAATTAATATTATTTCACTAATAAATATGAGTAGTACTCATTGAGTACTCGTTATACAACACACAAAACAATTTTCTTTTTCACTGCATTCGTTTCTTTTGACATCATCACAACAAACGTATGAAAAATTTCACTAAGAAAATATACAAATTTACAGTGTGCAGAAAACTGTTCCCAATTCCCTACTCGAATCAATTTCACAATTAAAATTTAACATACTAATAGGATAGAATAGACATTCAATGAGTTCTGCTGAAAAGTATGGAATGAAGTTATTCGAAGGGGAAATTCGGAACATTTTTGAAGAAATCGAAAGGGCCTGTGAGACATTTGCGTTTTGAGGACAATATGCCAATAAGTATCGAATGAAGGTGGGTAACAAAATATATGAATATAAGACAAATTTAAAAACTTTAATTCATACACATAAAATATATATTTTAAGATATTTGCATGAAAGGTGTCTGGGTGAAATTATTATTAGGCTGGCAAATATACAAAACCATTGCTTCTTCGTAATATTAAATGATTAACTGATTATATGTGTAATAAATAAATTCGAATATTAGACATAGCATTTAAGAATGTAACTTTTTTAAAATTATGTCAAAATCTAACAACACTTTATTACATTTTTCTAAAATATACTAAATTTAACGCTTTTACACGTTGCTGGGAAAAAAGCCGCTGAAAAGAATTTTAATTTTGCCGAATAAATTTAAAAAGTATTTTTTAATCATATCAAACATTTAGATAGTTTTTCCAATTCCTAAAAGATCGACCTAAAATTTGTTAATAGTTCTATTTTTGGAAAGAGTATAAAGTCATAGTGCATAGTCACTCTATGCAAAAGTTAACAATTTTATTATCTGGTTTCAATTTCATGCTAAAATAAATGAATTAATTTTGTTAATATAAATTGATATGATTTCAGAGCATGTATGTAATGACCTTCTAAAATCACAAATCCCAATCAACAATCTTTTTTGATTTAGCTTTCATTTTTTAATGCTTATCAAATCTATAACTTCCTGTTTATAAAAGTTTAAGCAAGTTAGCTATAAGCTCTACTACATGGACTGTCTTCTAGATAACAGAATTTAAGTGCAAGAGAGCTCTACAAGCAACTTAGTAATATGTAAACTAATATAAATGATATATTTTCATACCTAACTTAAAGCTACCTATTTTTACAAGCTATAATAAATTAAATGTATCAATAAGTTAAAATTCATTCAAGAAAATAATCGACTAGATGTAAAATTAAGTAAGTTGAGAGTTTATTTTCGTTGAAATTTTGAGAGTTATTTTTGAAATTGTTATAAACTTGGGAGCCTAGTGTTCCATAAAGTTAAAACGTCATGTGTACCTTGAAGCGATTACAGATATATAGTTGAAACGTATGTATAGGAAGCTATATATTAATGCGTATGTGTTAAGTGTTAATTGTAAGTTAGTGTATGAGTAACAGCCTTAAATATCTACATATGTATACAAGTGGCATCAATTCTTAACTAATTGAACTCAAAGTACAATGCTCAAGCAGCGTCAATATATAAAACTATTTCTACACAAAACAGATGCAAAAAATATTACAGATATATCAATCTCGTGTTATCCAAGTTTCATGAAAGTACCTAAACAATGTTATTAAATAAGAACATCTACTGTGTACCTACATATGATCAGCCCACTGCAAAAACTGTTTCAATTTCTGTAATCTCTGGCAATTACAAATGTATTCATATGTAAATATATTCTTTTCTAGCTGTTATATTGTAAATATATTGAAAATACGTAAATACGTAATATTGATGTCAGTTGTAAATCGAATAAGGCAATCATTTCAATTCTATTGTCAATTTTTGCACTCGAATTCTAATGAATTTATCGATACGAGTACAAAAAACATTTTGAATGTATTTGAGATACTCAAATGTAAAGCGTGTTATTCTGAATATAAAATTAGATTATTAAATAATACTAAATGTAAGAGTTTGCATAAGCTTAACCAGTAAAGCTTATCCAATGCCAAAGAGTTAAAAGTTATTGTGTATTTCTTTCATGCGTTTCATACATCTTGCAGCTGCCTTTAAAAATATTCCCAAATTTGTATTGATACTTATTTAATATTGTTAACAATGCGTACAAATTATTAAAAATATGAAACTTTGACTCTGTATTGATTGTATGTATATATATAACGAATTGGTTCAAACAATTCTCCACTTCTGTGCTAACTGTTGAATATTGTCAGTATAGTATAAAATATATTATAGTAATCTACATTATCAATCGGTAGAAATCGTCTAAATAAAAACTAATAATATAAATAATGTAATGTACATATAACATATATTAATTACCTCATACTTATGTGTGTAAAGTGTGCAATATACAGCAATCCTTTTCTAGTTAGCTTAATCAACCTATGAACTGTTTAATATTAAATGAAGTTCTTGAAATTTTGCTCATTTCTTTAAATTATTGTATTGTAAAAATATATATACACTTAATTTCTGGCTTTGCTGAAGTTATAAATAAAAGCTAAACTTAACTTAAACACTAAAATTATTTGATGTCATTGATTCTCAGTTAGGAGGGATATTTAATAGGAGATGTGCACGGAATGTTAGTAAGTAACACGTTAATAAAATAAAACTTGACCAAGCTATATAGGATTGTAAAACTAAATAGTTTCTAAGCATTTAAAAAGAAAGGTTTAATCAAAAAGTGGCCGGTCTAGCGAAGTTTAAAGCCTTTGGTAGTAACAATAAAATGACGGAAATTGTTTTACCCTAGAAATATGTTCATTTTAAAAAAAATAAGGTTTCTGAAATGCATATTATGTATTAGCTTTACTATATGTTAAATATATGTACATATATTTCCAAATAGCTTTGTCAAATGCTTTTGACGACAGCTCAAAAGGCTCAGATTCCTTAAAGTCGATTGTGAAAATTTGGACATAAAAAATTAAAATATAACTTGAAGCCACAGCAGATCGTATAGAAAAAAACAAAGCGCGAACAGCTACATGTGAATTTTACCCTATGAAGTTGTTTTTCATCCAATCACAACCAAATTTACAGGTTATTATAATGCATACCAAAATTCAAGACTCTAGTTTGCTTATTACAGCTTGTACTTTCGATTTGAGGGTGCGGAAAGAGGCGTAGCGAAAATCTAAAACAAACTTGATCTGTTCAAGACAAAGACGAGTACTGTCACCAAGTTTGAAAACCCTAGGTATTCTAGTCTCTGAGATCTAGGCGTTTATAAGACAGACGGACATGGCTATATCGTATCGGGTGTTGACACTGATCAAGAATATATGTATATACTTTATGGGCTCGGAGATGATTCCTGCTGTTACATATGTACATATTCTGTTGGGACTAAGTTATTATACCCTTCTACCCTAAGGGTAGCGGGTATGAAAAGCACATACTTCTTTTATCAAATAAATAACTACGAATTTATTTCATAACGAGAATAATGCATACCATTTAATGAGCTCTGCTGAAAAGTATGCATTACATTTATTTGAAGAGGAAATTCGGAAAAATCTGCCTATTACGTTTGCATTTAGAGGACAATAAATATCGATTGATGGTGAATATTATTGTATAAAAAAAATGAAATAAAAGTTTGTTCGTCGCTGCATTAAGAAGAAATACGGATCCTAACAGGGATTGAACCTATGGCCTCTGAATCCTTGAACCACGTCCTTTGCTGAAATACATTTCAACAACAAAAAAAAATGGCCAAGGACCTATTTTCATGTACAAATAAATTAAAATGGATTGTTGCTTACAAAACATTACACGTATTCGCTATGTAGTTGGCAACATAGCATTTATACATTTTCTGTAGCGTGCTAAGAGTGAAACATGTTAAATTATACTATTTATGGTACTAGGTAATACTTTGACTTGCACATCACCAATTTTGAATTCCTTGGTTCTATTCATATCCAACACTAATATACAATATGTTTTTGTTTGATAAACCTTTTTCATAAAAATAGTATAAAGTAATACATTTTGAAAATACCAATCAACCAAATATTGCTTCTTTTATCAGCTTAATCGACCGATTTCACTTTATGTCATTCAATTAAATTTAAATGTTAACGTTTTAACTCAATCTGTGTATACTGCAACGCACTGCTTGTCTCCTTAGGGCCGGCTGGCTCATCGGTTACTCAGGGTTAAGTTCCATCCCTGGGCCGCATTCGGCCCAATCGATAGTTTCATCGATACTTAACAGCTGTATCGTCACGGATTTTACAACACTACACAAAAAGTTTTAACTGCAAAAGTAAATATTTACAACAATGGAACAAAATGTGAAATTAAATATAATGATGATGAGTAGAAATTAAAAAATAAACAATATTTTTAATTGGTTCACTGTTTGCAAATAGGCCAAAATAGGCTGGTCCCTGGCGTACCTTCCCTGTGATGCTGCAAACTCCTCCTCCATTCCATAAAGGACTCTTTTTAGTGTTCTTAATCTCAAACAGTAAGTAATATAATATATGAATGGTCCTTAAATTCTAAAAATTTATTAGTTTCACTATTTACTTTATACAATTATTTGACAATCGCAGTATCGACAGAAGTCAACGATGACGACTGATTCGAGTGGAAACAAACAACAAGGCAATGGACAATTGTATTTCGGTGGCAGGATTTAACATATCTGTACGTGTTTATGTATGAATATACACATATGTATGTGTTTAAAGTCTTGTGCAGAGCTGCCACCTTCTCTCCTAAACGTCAGGTATTTCCCACCCGATGATTCGATAATCTCACTTAACTCTGCTACATTAACAATACTTTTCATTAAGAAAAAGCCTAACAAAATGCTTCCCAATTGACGCCTGACCCGAAACTGCGAGACTTTTATTTTAATTGAATTATTTTGTTAATTTTAAATTAAAAATATATTTATTTAACTTGGTTTTATATTTTTACTCTTCTAGTCATCATTTAGTATTATAATTTCTTCAACGTTCGCGGAGCATCTAATGGGAGTTGAGTCCGAGCCTTCCTACTAGGAGTTTGCAACTCTGGCCTCTGGCCGTTGTGGTCATTGAGTGACGGATTCCAAACACAAACTTAATCCATAAAACATAATAGTTTTAAGATGTAATAAAAGATAGTTAGAATAAGTATTTGCGAATTGGATCCCTAGTTGACATCTACATTGTGTAAAAATTACAGCATCGTATGTTTACCGTTTGGGCATTTTATGTAAATAGACTGTCAGTAAATGTACCATGATTATTTAAAGAAAACTTTAAATTTGGGACATTTTTTGTTTTAAGTTTTTATTCATGTATACATATTTTCTATATTGAGTGCAGTTAGTATTTATAATATTTTCTATTATAATAATTATGATAGACATTTTTTTGGATACATATTTCCATTATTGATTATAAATTTATTTCAATATATTGATTTAGTTAACATTTGTAATATTTTTTACGATAATAATTCTGATATAATTTTGATTATAGTAAGAACAGTATGTTTATATATGGATATAATAGGCATTTTTTTGCTTTAAGTATTTATTCATGGACATATATTACCAATGTTGAGTATAAGTTAAAAAGAATTACATTGATTTAGTTATTATTTATAATATGTTGTATTATAATCATTCTGCTATAATTTTATATACAAATAAAGTGCGCTCGAAAAAGTGATGCCAGCAAGGGATAACGTAATGTAACATAAGCTTTTAAACTTTCATTTTTTTCTTAATTTAATAAAAGTAATTTTTCTTAATAAAAAAAAACATCTGTGGAAATAAAGCAATGCCAAAATACATATCTAGCGTCTGTCCAGGTTTAAGAAAGAAGAAGAAATTTATCTATTTGTTGATCGGATCGCCAGTGTCTTTTAGTGGTTGTCGGTTAACGCGTCCAGGAGGAGTTCTTTTCTCAGCTCGTGGAAGGTCACTGCAGCGAGTGAGAGGGAACGACTACCTCCACTACCTGGGCGGAGGTGCACCCAAACACGGCCGGTGCTGGAGCGGTGGACCTGGTAAACTTAGTCAAGCCACGCGTGGGTAAAACACGCGCGAGTGTGGAGTTCCTCGGTCTGCTGGACTTCTTCAATTAATCTGCCAGAAATGACAAAATCAAAATAATAAAAAAATGAAATGAATTGTATTGCTTTAATCCTTGGCATCCAGATTGGCGGCCACCTCCTGCCGACTGACGCAGTTGAGGAACTCCATTTGGATGTGCGATATCTGCGGCTTGTTAAAATATTGCATCTTCTTCTTGAGGAAGTCAAAGAACAAATCGAGTTCGTCTCTTTTGACTGCCGCCAACTGTTGCTGCTGCTGTTGTTGCTGCTGCTGCTGCTGCTGTTGCAGCTCATCTTTCTTGATGAGTGTGCTGCTGGAAGTGACGCTAATGAAGGTGCCACCACTCGCATTGCTGCAACTCAACGTGGGCTGCTCGAGTATTGTTGGCGCCCCACTAAAGTGCGCGGCAGCTGAATTATTGCACTGATGCGTCGTCGTCGTCGTCGTGCCATGCAATATGTGGCAAGTGGTCTCCGTTTCCGTATCATGCTCCGGCTCAATGTCCGCAATGAACTCAACGATGTAATGAAAGCCTTTGCTGTCGGCCACATCGTCGCTGCAATGCGCTGCGCTCGCCTCTTCATTGAGACAAACCTCCTCGTCGTCGACTTCTGCGCCCGTGGCGCCATCTTCGTCCAGTTCGTGATGGACAATGTCCACCACCTGATGACCATTGTGTTGATGCTGGTCGTCGTCGTCCAGCTCGTCGTCCACCACATCGTCATCCACATCACAGTCGTCGGCGTCGTCGTGTGTGATTTGTGACAACTCAATGCTAGAGATGCTGCCGTCATGTGGATGGCGATGATGCTGCTGTGGATGGTGTAGGTGATGTACATGGTGATGATGATGCTGATGATGGCTGTCCGGCTGATGCAGGTGATGATTATGACCGTGCTGCTGATGATGTTGTTCCGTTGTCACCGTATTGTCATTGGCTACGCTCACCTCGTAAGCGGTCAAAATGAACGTTTCGGCCTCGTCGCTGACCAGCGTGATATGCGAGCTGTGCGCATTATGATGTGTGGCCGCCGTCAACGCTTTGTCCTCATCGATCACATCGTGCTCCAAATCATCCACCACATCATCGTCGTCATCGTTCTTCGGCTGCTTCCTTATCTGCAGCATCGCAGAAAGCGCATTGCGATGCGCCTTCAGCTTCGGCTGGTACACCTTCGACAGGAAATCTAGCGGCTTGGCGTAGCGCCACTTGGACAGACGCCCCGCGATACATTTGGGCGAACGACGGCGATACTGATGATAAGTGTCGCGACAGACGGACATGGCTATATCGTCTCGGCTGTTGACACTGATCAAGAATATATGTATATACTTTATGTGGTCGGAGATGCCTCCTTCTGCCTGTTACATACATTTTCTGTTAGTTGTATACCATCCAACTCACTTCAATTGATTTCATAGTAAAAATCGAGATATATACATTTTTCTGTTAGCTTAGCTATATAAAAATACTTGCACTAGCTTCACAAAAGAACTGCATAATTTGCCACTTACAAATGATTTGAAACAAATCAGAATCATGTTTAATTCGCTCGTGTTAAACTTCACTATTCAGAATGGCAAAATTACCTTTCATCATCTATAGCTTTCTTTTTTGTGAACAATAGTAATATGGACAAAATGAAAAATATTTTATTTAAATCTTAACTATAGCCTTCTTACCTGTGAACAATAGTAACATGGACAAAACTAAGAATATTCAAATATTGAATGTCAAAACTGCGATCTATGTGACTTTGGGAAAGCGGAAATCGGTCATTGTGCAGTCCTGGTTAATATTGAATTTTTCGTTCGTCATGATTCCTCGCCCCCAGTCACCTGACCTCAATATAATTAAGAGTTTTAATGCAATTCGCAAGCGGTTCAAATAAAAAAAATGATTGGAATAACATCTCTGTTAAGTCAACTTTTAAATTAGTTAAATCAATGAAAACGAGTTTTAAAGGCGAAGATTTAAATTTGTAAGTTTTAGTATAAACTTTTCGTATCATACTCCTTACACGACATAAGTCGTGCCTTTAAAATTGGGAAGTTTTTGGTAATTTTTTGATTTTAAGTTGTATTTTATGATATCAGTTCACACGAAAAATATTGAGAATACTACGAGTATTGTCAAAAAAGTAGAAAAAATTGTAATCTTCTAAATTTTGGTTTTGTGAACATTTTATATATTTAGAGAAGTATTAAGTTTATTTTTAGATTCTCTACGCGAAAGTACACAGTAGGTTCATAAATTAAAAAGGTGTGTTTGCCCAATATTATTCATATCATAACTTATTTGCTTACTTACCGATAATAACTTATTCATTTTTTTTTTGGGTAGAACTGCCTTTTTTCCCTGCTCTTGTATATGCTTGCATTAATTGGCTTTTCTTTCATATTTTCTTATTGAGATCTTAAACAATAAATGTTTATTTTGATCTGCTATTTCTGTTATCACTGCTAATACCACTCCTTTTCTATGGATTTTTGTTGTTATATTTGAAAAATTATAACTACAGCGTATAGCTTTATAAAAATACTAGCACTGTCTTAACACAAGTCAATCGTTCACTTTCCCACTTACGAATGGTTTGAAACAAATCAGAATCATGTTTATTTCGCTCGTTGGTACGCATGCAAAAAGTACGAAGTGTTACCGAATGCATGTATGTCTCCACACTCGTCTTAAACTTCGCTATTCCAAATGTATTTATACATATGTACATATATGTATATTGCACAGAGAACGGCAACAAGCCACCGCACTCATTTATGATCGAGAAAGGAGGTGGGGTAAAAATATCCGAGTAGATGGCAAGACTCACGAATACTTGCCGCCATACTCGGGTGGATTTCCCTTTTGCCATAAGGGCAAGAATGATTGGTTGCTGAAATGCAAGGGGCTCCGCCTTTAACTTACTCGCTTCCCTTATACATCAACCACCGAAAGCGAAAGAGACAGATACAAACAGGTATAACATATAAGATATCTGGTAATATGTGAAAGGTCTCTTTCAATAGCATTAGCCATATTATGGACCAATAAGAAATTATAAGCATATAAGCGGTCAATTATAAAATTTCAAAATAAAAATATATATGTACATATGGGCATTTCCACAAAAAGGTCCACTGCCGCCAAAAAATTAAAAGTTCTTGAAAATGATTTTTATACTCGCTACCCATAGGGTAGAAGGGTATTATAACTTAGTGCCAACAGAAAATGTATGTAACAGGCAGGAGGAGGCATCTCCGACCCCATAAAGTATATACACTACTGGACAAAAAAATAAGTACACACTTCGCGCCTATTTGTTGATAAAGGTTTTTCAATAGTTATAGAATATACCGCTGTTAATTGTTTATATTTTGAAAGAATATAGTGTTCTTAAAATTTACAACAAATATTAAGGTTGGGATCCACGTTTTTTGAATGCTACGCACAAATTTGTGCTGGATGAGGGTTTTTGGTCTGGTCAAAATAATAAGTACACCAATTCTACAAAGCCAAAAACTCGAAACATAACAAATTTTTTCTATTATTTTATTAATAATTGCTATCTAATAGAAGTATCCAATTCAGTCACACTCATTTTGTTAGACATTTTCGATGTCTTTTAGCTTTCTAGTAATAAGTTTGCAAAAAATCTCCATACGAATCTCATACTTCATTTTTTGCACATAATTTCCACAATTCTTCGAATTTTGTAAAGGTATTTATGCCGATTCACTGTTTCAAGTCTCCCCATAAGTAATCAATTGTGTTTGAGCCAAGAAAGTGACTTGGCCAACTTATAATGTTTACATCGTTCTCTGTAAACCAGCCCTTGGCCAGTCTTGACGAGCGTTTTGGGTCATTATCCTGTGGAAAGACCCATCACAAGGACATTTTTTCCTCAGCGTAGGGAAGGGAATATATGAAATCATTATATGAAATGATTTTTTTATCCGAATAGGGTCATATTATCAATTTACCGATGAATCCGTACAACGTCATTAAAAAAAAACAGGTCTAAACCATTATGCATCAGCCTACGTCCTTACCAGTCTTCTTGAGGTACCGGACCTCGAACTCTTTGCCTTTTGAGCAATCTACATATCGTCTGTAGTCATTACCAAAAGAATTTAGATTTATTTCTTCGCTCCACAAAATTTTATTCCACATTGTAGAATCTTCTGGCCCAGACCATGCTAAATAATTGACACCACACTGTTGGTTCATCTTCAAATTTTTTTCTCGAAGAAAATGACATTTTTGGGGTATGAGGTCTAGTAGATCTACCTTTTTAGATCAACGGTAAACCATTTGAGATGACATTCCATTGCTGATTTGAGCGGAAATTACCTTGAAAGACATCAATATGTCCTTTTTTGCAAGATTGACCATGCGAATGTCTGTTGTTTGTGAAAATTTCTTTTTCGGTCCTCGTTTTTTAGTAGGTAGATTTAATTATAAGGCATTCTGCACCAAATATACCCAGCTTTTAAGAGTTTTCGCAATTCCTGGAAGATTTTGTATCATTTTTTCGAAGATTCACGTATATAGTCTTTTCCTTAACAGTACAATACACTTTTCGGTTCTTCTACAAATTTTTTTTAACTCACATGTACTTAAATATGCAAGAAGTCAAAATAAATCAACATCCCTACCTAATTTTTACATTTAATCCTATAAAAATCAAATTTACCACCAGTGTACTTATTATTTTGACCAGACCAAAAACGTCATCCAGCACAAATTTATGCGTAGCATTCAAAAATCGTGGTCCCCAAACTTAATATTTGTTTCAAATATTTAAGAACACTATAACCTTCGAAAATATAAACAAGTAAGAAAGCTACAGTCGAGAGTGCTCGACCGTATGATACCCGCAACCCATTTCAAGAGAAAACAAAAAATTTAAATGATATTTCAACAACAAATATACCAAAAATATACTAAAACTAGTGTTTTGTTTGTATATATTTGAAAATAGCAGGTAAAAATCCACAACACAGACATGGTCACACTGTCAACTAAACAAACAAAGCGCGGGCAGCTGGAAGTGAATTTTACATATAAAATTGATTCTTTAATAACTTCCTTGTTTTTCATTCGATCTCAACCAAATTCACAGGAATCATTGAGAATATAATTATTATTATGTATACCAAAATGCTCTAGGTCTATTATTACGGCTTTTACAGACTTTTGGGGGCGGAAAGGGGCGTGGCATCCAACTTTTGAAATAAACTTGATCTGCGTAGGACCTATAGAAGTACTGTCCCCCAATTTGGTAGCTCTAGCTCTTATAGTCTCTGAGATCTAGGTGTTCATACAGACGGACAGACGGACATGGCTATATCGTCTCGGCTGTTGACACTGATCAAGAATATATATTTTATGTGGTCGGAGATGCCTCCTTCTGCCTGTTACATACATTTTCTGTTGGCACTAAGTTATATAAGTAATACCGTTCTACCCTATGGGTAGCGGTTATAAAGAGGATCTAAGTGATTAAATTTGAATTAAATAATCTTAATGTGCCTGTGCATTGTCGGAAGCAACTACGACTACTATATGTTATTTATCAGCCAAATTCAAATGTCGTCAAAACAAGCACTTTTGTTGGATCTGCATGGACGTCCTAGACACGTGACTATCGTGGAAGTGGTTGATAATATATATGAAAAACTAATGAATAAAGCGTGAATAAAGGTTCTCGAAATAGTCGAAGGTGTAGACAACTCGCATAAATGAGTCAAATACCTTTTGAACAATTATTTGAATATGAAAAAAGCGACCGGAAGATAGATACCGCGTTTGCTCAAAAAGCAATATAGATACGATTGTGGGATCCTTTCTTTGACGATAGTTAATAATCTGTGAGTCAAAGTGGTCAACATAGTTTATGTTATAGGTATCGTCCATGAATTAGTCTAACAAATTCATATCAATTATGTGAATATAAAAAGCTGGTTCCAAGATGGCTGCCATGTTTGCTATAGGTTTAAAATAAATGAGCGAAATTGCGTGAATTTCACCATGAATTGGATTCAACCCCATCATATTCGGATAATTAAACTCCCTTGTTACAAAATGTTAAAAGCAGCTGACCGAAAACTACATAAAGGTGAAAAATGTTAAAAAAATAACTTTCTGAGGAATCCCATAATTTGTCACCATGCTCTAAAGGATATTAGTTTGAGTACTAATACTCTTTTCGTTTATTGTCACAGAAATAAAACAACCAGATCAACTGACAGAGCAAGAAAACGTACCGCCCAAATCCTCTCGAGCACCATTCTCAACACACTGCTTTAGAAAACTTGGGGATAATACTCGTGTATGTCCTACGCAGATTATGTTTATTTTAGACTAGCTAGCTTTCCCAGCAGTGATGAGATTTGATATACATATGTATGTATTTATTTTATTTTGTTGTTCCCCTCCAGGCACAGCATCGAGAACCAGCCTTAAACTTCGCAGATTAAGCTTTAAATTTTAATTGTACAACAAAAGTTGATGGCAAATGTTAACAGCAATTCAAATTATTTGATTTTACATTCAATAGCTCGGTGAAATTATTTGAAATCTGACTGAATCCTTGACCTTGTAAAAATGTTGCCATCGAAATAGCAAATATGCGTTTTGTTATGTAGGCAACAATTACTTAATTACTTTTACAAAAAATATTTCGGACAGGATCCAATATTTTTTTGCATAATATTTTAATTGGTAGAAAAAAAAACATAAACATAAAATTCAATAGAAAAATAATATTAAGAACAAGTGGCCTGAAGTTGTGAGTTTTTGTTATACATCGAGCGATGAAAACGCACAAATTATTATGAAAATGAATTAACAAGGGCAAGCACTTTTTGTTGCAGCAAGGTGTGGGTTGGGGGCAGCAGACTCCACCATTGCAGCTCCTCCTTCAGCTACAGCAGCCACAACAACAGCAGGAGCAACAGCAGCAGCAACAACTGCAACAACAACTACTACAACAGCAAACAACTACAGCAGCAACCGAACCAAGCAAAACAAAACAACAGCGCCGAAAAAAACAAAAAAAAAATGTAAATAAAAAAATTAAAAAACAAATAACTAATTTAAAAAATTATATATTTCCGCTCCATTGTTGGTTTTAATAATTTAAATTAAAGAATAACATAAATTTAAAAAAAAAAAACAAAATAGTATGCGTTGTTTTTATTCTCGCTACCAATAGAATAGAAGGGTATTATAACTTAGAGCCAACCGAAAATCTATGAAACGGGCAAAATGCGGCATTTAATGATAGAAATATACATAAAGATATTTGTACACATATTCTTAATCAGCGTCAACAGCCGATACAATATAGGCATATCCGATTGTCTTTATCTTGTTGTTCTTGTGCTAACAACATTAAGTACAACGTACATAGATATTGATAGAGGTTTCTTCCTTTTTGAATATTTCGGGGTTTTCAATGTCAGAAGCACGTGTAGCACTCCAATGGAATGCATCCTGTGAATCCTCAATATGTCGGCTGCCAACGACAACAATGTCGCATTTATTAGATCAGTTTTTCATGTGTTATGCCTGTGCTTCGATGTACATTTAAATCTATCAAACTTAAAAAAAATTTCTGTCATTTAAACCATGAAAACTAACAGTTGAATATCCTGTTGTAAAAAACAGCTGGACTTTATCCCCTGAAAATCTCCCTACATGGAGAATATTCGAATACTTTGTGCTGTCAAAATTTAACAGCATTTAACCCTTAGTTGACTACAGCAATATATGATAAGTGAGCATAAAATACATTTTTTATTTCACCAGACAAGGATAATAAATAATAAAACACTTTAGATTTTTCTCTCTTGAGTACTTGATTTATTAACTGCACGAATTTATTAATAGATCATCACTGAAATCAGTCACATGAAAACAGAAAATAGTTCCTATTAAATATTAATAAATTAATATTATTTTGTATACATACATACATATGTATTTGCTTCTAATTTCCAACACGCCTCCTCAAAAGTTACACTGACATGTCTGACAAGTTTGTCCGTTCATTTTCTAGGGATAATTATTTGCTCCAGCAGGGAGTGGGGAAAATTACAAATATAAAATACGTCAAAAAAATTAATTTTTATTTTTTGTACTATTCTAATAAACAAAGGTATCCTAAGTTAAATTCTGTTAAATTCATTTTCATTTTAAGTACTATCCAAAAATGAAAAGTTATACTAAATTAAATTAATTAAGTTCCATTATTTCTTTATGACCTTTTTTGAATCCTTATTGTTGCATGCAGATCAACTATGATTTAGATTTTGATCACTTCTGTATGTATTGTGTATAATATGCTGTAATCCTTTTCTAAGTTTTAAGCTACCTAGATTATTATTAATTTAAATTCTTGAAATTTTCCTAATTTCCATAACTTATCCTAACGTTTAATAAATGCTAAACTTTTAATCACTAAGATTATTTGCTGACATTGCTTATCAGCAAGTACTATCTGCTACATATAGCGAAATTGAATCCCAATTCCAAACAGTTTCTTTCGAGCTGTCGAACTGAACGGCAGCATGTTATTCTCCCAGTCAAAGATGTGTCTCTGCCTAGCGCTGCTTATCAGCTGTGGGCTTATCAGTGTAGTAAGTTGCTTCAAGTTCAAGATGCTGCTTACTATATAACATTGATCTATTATTTTTCAGAGCCTTTGCGAAGTTAGTCCCGCTGCAGCCACAACAGTTCAGGAGATTGAGAAACTCTACAACGAGGTGCTGCAGTCCAGCATAGACAGCTCTCGGGCTGTGTTACCCCATCTCAATGATAGCAATGTCATCGATAAACAATACTTCACTGAGCTGGACAAACTTGTGGGCAACGAAGACTATTATAGCACTGCCTACTTTATATTCGCTTTGGTTCATAGCTCTTTGTTTGATGCACAAGCTCAGGATCAACTATTGCTTGCAGTGCTTCCAGCCGAGAAAGTTTTCATTCGTAACTTATTTTCCAAAGTCAGGCTGGATTTGCTCAAATACTTCACAATCACTCAGCAAACTCACTTGGAACTAATGCAGAATGTTACTCGTTGGCAAAACGAAAGTGCAGATAGTGTTGTAATCTCGTTTCTGGAGTTCCCCAAAACTCTGCAGGATCAAGTGCCAGAACTACGCCTGATGGATTACACAAAGCAGGGCAAAGGTATTGTCGAAGGTCTGGCCCGTCAGCTGCAATTGTCGTTAAATTAATATCGTCAAGCACTAATCTCATAAATTTAATCAGTAAACCAATTATGTTAATAACTAGTTCTGTATTGCAGTTATTGAGTAAAATCATTTAAAATTATTGTTTTCGATTTTAATATGTTCGTGTTCGTTTGTACTTTAAAAATCAATGACTTTTACACCGTCAATTTAATGGTTTGCTAAATTAATAGTTTAGTGATGGCGTGAGTCTTTGGAAATCAGGTATTTTTAATTTGACGAGCAGATACTCTGTACTTTCGTACTTGATTGTAGAACATTGCAAACGTCTGCTCCTATATTTTATTATTATTAATGCCACAAGTGTTGTGCTTCATTCTACTGTTCCACTAATTTATAGGATTCAGCATTAATCAGCTTCAACTCGGCGTCGTACTGTTGCAGAACTCCTCGCACTGCCCTCATTGTGGGCATCAATAACTGCTCCTCACTGATCTTGCCCAGGTATCTGATTTCGAGAGCATCTAGTCGGCCCCTCAACTCATTGCAGCTGCGTCGCAGGGATCGCAAGTGACGTTGCACGTGCCGCTGACTGCAGTGACTGCCCAGGGGGCGACACTGTTCAACGAATGCCACAAAATTGACGCCCATTTGCTCCAAGGCGTGTGTCCAAATATTAATGTCTTCATTGAAATTCTGCTCTCTTTGCTGCTTCTCATCATTGTGCTGTCTCAACAGCTTGCGTAATTCCCCCAAACTGTCCGATCGAGGCGTAGTATTAACAATCTAAAGTTGAGTAAACTTCTCAAATTATCTAATATATTTTCCAAGTACTTTCATGCAACATACGCCCAAAAGCAAAACGAATGTGACAAACATTCGGATACACATCTTGTGAATTAAACGTTCTTAGCACGACAAGCGGAATTTCAATACTGATTATAGAGTCGCAGATTTAATAAACAGATCCCACGATTAACAGTACTTAGTGTTATAATTACTATTCTCAGACAGTATCAAGGTAGCTCGGCTCGAGCTTAAAAAGAGAGAAACGCATCAGCGGAATCTTCACATAGTGTCCCAACTCTCGGGAAATAAGTGGAAAGATGTGGTGTTATCTACTCGCTGTTCTCGTTCTGCAATCGGTGGTAAACAAAAATACATCAAATATGTTAAATATTACAATCAATATACTATATATTTCAACTACTATATAAATCAAATATTTATTGACTTTCTACACTTAGTGTGCGGCTCCGATTTCGCCCTGTGACCAATTAAAACGCGATATATTGGACCTCACTGGCCTTGTTGCAAGAGAAGTTGTGTCTCAGTTGGCCGAGCTTCTGCAGCTGGTTGTCGACGATGCTGCAAAGATGGATGTTAATGAGGTTGATAGAAATCTGTTGGAGAAGATGGTCAAGTTTATAGAAGTCTCTAAGCAAATGGATAATTTAGGTGTTCATGAGATATTCGATGAAATTGAAATGATCTTTAAGTTGGAGGAGCTCGATAGCGTTGAATCGGGTGGACTTATTTATGAGCTAATGGCTAACGTTGAATCGGGTGGACTTATTTATGAACTATTGCATACACACGGAATCGATGCGTTGGACCAACATCTGAATGAGATTTTAGGAACGTTTTTTGTCCAGTTGGAAAACCACATTGAACTGTATTTTCTCAAATATGAACACAGTCTAACATCGGGTCCACTGGATATTTGGTTAACAAAATTTATAAATGAAAAGAGCTTGGAAACGAAGGCGATGATCATTGAAGATATTTGGGATCATTTGGATTGTTAGCTGTTTTATAATGCAATTTATTGTTTGAATATTATTGTTTATGTATAATGAAAAATGCTTCACTGCATTCCAAGTAATATATGTCGATCTTTTATTGATCATTAAAGGTCAGTTAATGCGGAATACATTTCGCATAAGGTCACTTTACTAAGACTTATCAGCAATGCAATAACAGATGCGACGTTCGAGTATAAGCTGACAGAATTCTAGAATTAGTTGTTGAATTAACTAATTAAAAGTTTCTACTGGAGATGCCATGGCCTAGGCGAGAGTCGAAAACATTGCGTTCGACTTGGGGAGGACCATTGCCATCCGAGCTATAGCTATACGACTCGGAGCGATAGAAGTTGTTGGAAGAAGTTTGTCCGAATGGATCCGAACTAATGAATCCCGATCCCATTAAGGGTACCTAGGAAGAGGGAATGAACATTATTTAAATAATGTATTTTCAGTGAAAATATATACATATTTTACCGGTCGACTTAAATTTGGTCCTGAAGAGTCAAATTGTAGTCCTGAACTGCCAAACTGGGGCCCAGAAGGCCCATACTGTGGCCCATTGAAACCAGAATTTCTAAAGCCCGACGGACCTCTGCCGATGTTCGAGTCAAAAGAAGACTATAGTAAATGGAACAGTATGGTAAATATTTGAAAAATATATAGATGGAAAAGTCTGTTACCATTTGAGATCCTCTGATGTATGGGTCTTGGATGGGGAAGGGTCGGGTATTGTAGAATCTGGATCTGCTTTGCTGGTATTGATCTTCATCGTCTTCATCTGAGGATGGTATTCTACGATTTGGAATGGGAGGATTTGTCACTGCACGCGCAGCTGCTGCTGAATGCTAGGAAAGGGAATTCTTAAAATGGAATAATGCTTACTATTTGAATATACTCACCTCGGACAAGCTAAAATCATTGTAATCACCCGATAGCGAGGCATTCTGGTTTCCGTGGGTAGCGTCGTTCAGCGGCTTGAACATATTCGAGGGTATATCTCGTGTATCACGAATGAAGCGAGTCTACAAATTAAATCGACTAGATCATTGACTGAATGAACACTTTCTAGAAGTAAGGCTTACCTTCTTGACTACAGCACTGTGAACGCTCTACAAAAAGGTAAATTGGTAAATATCAGAGGTTAGACGGACATAAACTACACCCATTCCTCGCTTAAGGTCAACTGGTAAAACCATTATAGCCGACTTTGTTTTTATTCCTTGTTCTTATTAAGCGATGCAAATATGCAGTGCAGCTGTGTGGCCCTTAAGCGAGGTATTTGTAGGTGTAGATATGTAGATCAGGCTACTCACCCCAACACCAATGATTAGGCAACACAATAGGGCTGCAATTTGCGGCGACATTGCGAAACGACGTCTCGATTAATTGACAGCTTCCAGCACTATGACGAGCCCAAGTGGCATGCCGAGTCTAATAAAATGATGATGACAATGACGATGTAGAGAGTCTAACACGTTTGACTGGAAAATATGCGCGCAAGGTGAGAGAATCAATGCTCGGGGTTATCATTCGCCATTCGGTATTCGCAAGCGGGAAATGCCATGAAAAGCACGACTTGCAAATCAATAGAGAACAAATACAAATTATATACTTATTTATTTACACGACTCTGCGTCAATACAAAGAGTTACAGCATAGAGGAATAGCTAACGCCCTTAGCCATAGTGCACGGCGTATACGCGTGGCAGAGACGGGTAGGGATATCTGGGACCTGGAGCTGGCTGAGACGGTGTAGGCGATGGCATTTCATCCTGTCCTTCGCCCTCTGGACTATCCTCATCAGCGTAGTGTGGACCGTACTGCGGTCGCCAGCGAGGAATGTGTGGTGTGTAGATGCTTGGATGGAAGAACCGAGGGTCATAGGATGGGTAACCGAAGTTCGGGTGTAGACTGGGAAGCCCAGCTGGTTGCGGTGGCTTTTCTTCAGAATTGAGCTGCTCATCCGACTTAACTTTCTCATCGCTTTTCTCGTCGCTCTTCTCAACGCTCTTTTCCCCAGAATTCGAATCGGCACTGGGGGGAAGCGGTCTACCGAAACCTGGATACTGGGGCTGCGGGAACACTGGTGAGCCGTAAGGCGATCCATAGGGCGAACCATATGGCGAGCCGTAGGGATAGGGTGACCGTGGAAGATTTGGATAGCGTTGCCAGACAGGGCCTTCTGGATAAGGATGTTCAAAAGGATGAGGTGGATGCTCAAGTGGCTTGGTCGGCTTTTCTGTTGATGTCGTTGTTGGTGCTGGTGTTGTCGCCTCTGTGGTGCTTTCAGTCGGTGGAATTGTCGTCTCCGGCTCAGCGGCAGCCTTTTTATCGATTGCGAGACCCTCATCGAGCTGCTTCAGCCCTGCATCGGGAATGGCGGTAGCCGTGGCCTCTGGTTTGATTGTGGTGTCCGTTGGAGGTGTCGTGACATCATCCAATGTTGCCTCAGTGTGCGCCAGAGTCAGGTGCATAATGCAGCTGATTCCCAGCATCTATGGGCAATTAACCACATATTATGAATCAAGAATACTTTAGTGCTTCAAAGCGTTCTTAGCTTACCTGGCTGAGCAGCAATAATTTGATATTCATTTCGACCCGATCTCAAACTAACAGCTGCGATAACCTAAAGCGAACTGTGGGCCAACTTTGAGCAGCCGGTTTGCTTTTATAGACGGCCAGCTGATCATTGTCTGTTGGCTGCGCTGCCCACAAGGGTGATTATGATGTAAACCCACAATTAGTATATTATTTCCAATAATTAATCGCTGCTCGACGTAAAACCCGTCCAAGTGCAGTGTGTCAGCAAGTGCGTCGCAAAGTTCGCCAATTTCTGGGAATTGCACTCGGAAGAAAACTGTATCAAATCGGGAGAGCATTTGCTTTGCTCATAAACTAAGAAACGCAAGCGCGGCAATCAATTAAATGGAACTCAACAAAACAATTGGTATAAAAGGGCAAACATTTGCTTGGATAAATGACAATTCTGCAATACAGATATCATGTCGAAGGTCCAATTGGTAAGCATCATTAGAAATCGTTGAATATAATCTGAATAGGCTTTTACAGCTTGTGACGTTGCTGCTGTTGGCAATTGCAATTGCGATTGGTCAAGATGAGGTGACAACAACTTCACAACTAGGCGAAGCAGGATCAAACGATGAAACAACAGCCAATGCAGAGGACACAACTGCAGCATCAGCAGCAGATGCAGCAGCATCAACAGTTACAGAAGCAGATGCGGCAACAGAATTGAATACTGAAGCAAAACCAGATGTAAATGTTGAGCACGATGCAGATGCAACTTTGGAGGCAGCGAGTACTGCCAATGGAACTGCTACAGAAGCAACAGCTGATGCTGATGGATCCGCTGCTGGCAATGAGACAACGATATCCACAGACCAGTTGGTGACCAACTCCACATCGACTGCAGCTGCAGATGAGCCAACCTGGGAGGAGAACGGCGGTGATCCGTCCGTGCTGCCAAATGGGCACAAACATGGTACAGTGCATATCCACGCCCACGATGGTTTCCATAATATTAAGAAAGAGAAACTGTGGGCGCATTGGAACGACGCGTTCACCACAACCGTTGGCATTGAACCCATTAGTGACACCAATAAAGACACCCTGTAAATGAGTGGCAACAGCGTGCACTTGTTGATTAGACGCTCCAGGGCCAAAACAAATTCAATTAGTACGCCAGTGTGCTTGGGGCAGCGGATGATTGTACTCATAGTTGGGAAGATGCCATTGCGTTGCACATGTTGGGTGAGCAGTTGTGTTAAAACGGAAACTGAAAATGGAGCTGAGGCGTCTGCCTTCCTTCTCTAATTGCAGTTGCTGCTGTTGCTGCTTTATGTTTGCCTAGAAAACCATCCTGTAGAGGCGAAGCATCATCATGTAATCGTTGGTCACGATGGTTTCCATAACATTCACCACGAGCCGAAGTGGAAGGCACGCCTGGAACAGCATTCCAAGCATCATAATCTAATAACGCAGACATAAGTAAATAATTAACAAGGTCGCGAGCGGATCGCATGCGATCTTCATGCTCCAATATGCGCGAACAAATTGAAATACAATGGATGTTAATGGGCATCACAACCTTCCCAAGTAGCTCGTTGTGCATTTTCATTGCAAATTAATCAACTAGATTGTTAAAATATATATATTTGCATTCTTGAAGACCCAGAGTTTTCGAATTGTATATACTCTTCATTTGTGCTTGCTACTAAAATCACGACCAAATTATATATTGCCGATACAATTCAGATAAGCTGTTGCAAATCAGTTAAAAACATTCTGGTTGAAGCTAACGTAGTCTCAAGCTAAATAAGTCTCAGAAATGGTGCCGAATTCATTCTCATTCTCATCTTTGATCGACCACATCAAAATCTACACCACACACCCAACGATCGGCCAAGACCATCATTTGCTCAAGGAACCATACAAAGGATATTAGAAGGAAAATGGAAAATAATTAGTCGAAAAACAAAAGAAATTTCTCCAAAATATAATAAACTTGTCCACACTATTGAAATACCTTTTCAAATCTTGTCTCAAAATGTGAACTGCTCAATTTCAGCAAGACAGGCATAAGTTAACCTGCCTTGCAGTCGTGAATCGATATTAAGATATAAGATATTCCCTGACAAGTGAGGGAGAGAAATCAAAATGTACAAAATATTATAACACTGAAAAAGTTAAAAATTAAGAAAATAGATTGCATGAATATATGTTTAAGTAAGGCATATAGTTATGCACCTAAATTAATAAATCTAAAATTGGAACAATCCGTCTATCAAATTCGACTGGTCTGGGTACTAAAATAACCTTTATCTAGTTTTTGTAGTAGTAATATGACTCGTAAAATCGCTTGTTAGCTGCCGCAAATCCATTGAATCTTGCAACCAATACTACGCCCTTTGGCGAGTAGTTATGATGATGTTCCGAGTACCAAAAATCGAATAACAGCAACAACAGCTTGAATGTTTAGTTTGGCAGCGGCCATAACTTTAATTTCAACTAGAATTTCTTGTTGTTTTGGGGTATCGCCACTTAAACATAGACGTCTCCTAACTTTTTACTTAATTACTGTTCACACACATCACGAGAACGCCGGCATGGAATTTAGATAAGCAGCTGCTGTGGAGCCGCTTAGTTCTTCCACTTCTTGTTCTCGTAATCCCAATGGGAGGTCAAGCCGGTGACTGGATTGATTTCCAAATCGATCATGCGCTTCAGCTGCGCCTTCTGGTGCTCCTCATCAAAGGTAACTGGCAACTCGTCGTAGACTGCAAGGCATAAGTGATGATTGAGTGTAAGGCAATGCATATCGCAGGTCCCACTTACCGAACAGGTTCATCAGGACGGCAATCCAGATGGCAGCGGCGGTGAAGAGAAGGCCAACGCCCAAGTGCAACTTCCACTCGCCAGTGCCGGCTTGCACCTCGGCAATGGTCTGGCAGAAACTGGCACGATACAGGGCCTTGATCTCCTGTGGGCTCAGCTTCTTCCAGTCACCCTGCTCCTTGGTGCGCAGCGCGTTGATTTCGTTGTTGGGCTCACGGAAGCGGACAGCGGGCATGGGGTAATCAGTACGGTCGGCATAGCAGGCTGTGCCGTTCCAGCCAAAGCCGACAACTTCGCGTTTGCCAATCTTGTCCAGAGTGTGGATGGAGGCGACACTGCCGACCTGAGCGTTGTGCGGCAAAGCGGCCAACTGACGACGCAGCGCGTTGTTGATTAGTCTGAGTGCCATAGTTCCAGAGCTGCAAACGGTAAATGCAAAACTGGGTTAGCATAAAAGGTAAAAGTTCGATAACAGGGGGATTGATTGCTAGGGATGGCAAAAGGGGCGAAAGTGACGCATATAAGGTTATGTAACACTTCATTAGCCTACGTGCACGATAAAATCGACAGTTAATAATCATACGATTACATTGTGGCATTGCATCTACTTAGTTAGTTATTATGGGTTTAATCAGTCCGCCCCCAGCGCATAATTTTGCCATTTTTCATGGCTCGCGTGCAACTTGTGCCGCGACTGTTGGTTGTGTAATCGACGACTTTTCCAATGACTTTTCAGTCACTCTTCACGTTCACAGAGTGGCTGGCTTTGAGGCCAGTGCAAAATAACTATTTACTTTGTAACGAGTTTATGCAATATTTTAGCAAAAATGCAGCAATAACCTTTTTTTAAGCACTATAACACAAATTACCAATTCTGATGTCGACCACGGATAGTTCTGATAGAGTTGTATCGAATCGCTCGGAACAAGTTCGATTGAACCGTTCACGTAAATAAGGGAACCAGCCGTCGTTCATTTAGTTCGTTCGGCAAACATATGTTTTTGTGGTTCACTAATAAAACGCAACCCGTTGAATTTTTATTTAATATTCACTAACATAAATTGATTCTAGCTATTTTTCTAAAAAATAAAAATGCATCAAGCTGGGGTTTGCATATAATTTATCGATGGTATTCATCGCCTCATATGAAACACGAGCTTAATCGATATATCGATTCTCTACAATTCCAGCGACCTATCGATATTCTTATTTAAAAAAAATATAGGCGCGTTAATTTGAATTATACAATTATTATATGTAATATGAAACTCTCAAAAGCAGCTTCGTCATTTAGTGTTAATATAAGACCCCAGTAGAAGCTTCTGCGCAATTGAGAGTCGTTTACATTTTGGAAATAGGAACATTTAAGGATAGGAAGTCAAAGGCAAACTATATCGATGGCATCAAAATAATAAATGCTCATTTGGCTTCTACAGAAATGCAGTTCAAATCATAAATTCTCAGAGAATCACGTGACTTTTAAATGATATCTTTTATAATTAATTTTTGAATAAAAAGGGAATAAAGCTCGATATAAAAGAAGTGTTTTTTATTTGGTAACTTACATAAAACAATAAAATTGTTCGAAAAAGAAAACATTGCAAAGATTTGACCAATAGAAGAACTTTGTTTTGAATGCTGCTATCTGTGGTATCTTCTATGATCCTGAAGAAAAGACTTTTCAGAAGTAACATATAATAATTCACAAAAAAAGTTAATATTCCCGAAGTTCTTTAAGAAACCTAAAAAAATGTCTAACTCTCAATTTGTTTTGATTAACGAAGTTGTTGAAGGCAATCATTAATGGAGTATTGTCTTGCTTTGTTTCCTGACTAACTTCAGACATCTTAAGAATCGCAATATCCTTGTAGCTAGTTAGGCGATCTCGATCCTCACGCTCAATCTTTGATTTTATGCTACTAAAGCCACCTCTGGTATAGTAGTTTAGGCCACCATCATCCTCCTTGTATTTCATCTGTACTTTTAGATCCAAAGCCTTCGGAAATTCCACACTGAACTTCGCATAATCATCGACAGTCACACGTGGTAGCACCGGACCCCATTCTGCTATAAAAGCTCGCATGCCGTCGATAACAGATGTAGGAGCAATCTGTGACTCTATTATCAACTGAGCCACTGCAAGCCTGTTGCTCAATTCTGAGTCTAAGGTCGTCCTCAGAAGATTTTCACCAAGCGCCTTCAATTCCTTCAAATTGGCTTCATCTTTGGCTGGAAGTTCTTTTCCACTGACAATGACCTGTAATAAAGTTTAACATTTTTATAGATGACCCATATATTAAGCATAAACTCATACATTATATATTATACATACCAAGAGTGCAGAACTGAGGATCAGCAAGAAACGCATGTTTAAACGAACTGATGAATTAAAAGTAGAGATTGCCCTTTTATATGTTTCAATACATTCCATTAGTCGACAGCCAGTAAACAAAGTATAGTAATAATGTAGTAAACAAATACTACAATTATATACATGAATAACACAATACTCTTCTGAGTTCTTTTATTAAGATTATTAGTACGATGAACCACGATAAGAATGAGGCACATTGAGAACGTAGATTCATGAATGTGTAAGAAATACAGTGGATTGTGTCAACTTTCCAGATGTGGATGAATGAATGTATTATAGTGTTTTAGCATTTGATACAATAATAAAATGTTGGCACACTTACAAGCAAGTGTGAGTAGTTTTTGTCAAACAACACTCAGAAGCACATTTTAAATTTCGGTGGCGCTCAAAAGTATGCAGTGAATTTTAATTCAGTTGTGGGGTGAATAATGGTTCGCATGGTTTCCGCTAGATGGCTCTAAAAACCACCAAGAACAAACAATTTGCTCCACAATTTATAGAAACATAATATTCCATATATTACGTAATCACGTTTTCGGCAATTTTTGACCCCCTCCCCCTTTGTAATCAAAAGTAATCAGTCAATGACCACCTCCCCCCCACAATGATTACGTAATCACAAGAAAAGAAAAATAAGCAAATTTGTTCCTTTAATCTATTTTTTCTATATTATTTATATTTTCAAAAGGAGATTCCAACCAATCTTTAATATTATTTATTATTGGAAGTTTGCTTGTCAAAAGCTGTTTATCTCCGCAGGTATCATCTTCGACAGACTCTTCGTGAAGCCTTCGTATGACTGAACCACTAGAGGGGTTTCATCGAGAACCATGTTGCCCCAGACTTTGGCCAATGTTTTCCCGGCGAATTCAACATTTTTTTCTCTAAGTCGAAGTCTGTGGTTCTGCCTTGGTTATCCAAATGGCTTCCAAACTTGTCGTGCAGCAAAATCAACCCAGACAATTCCCGGCTTAGTGGGGCCATTCTCCTTCCGAGTTGCATTCGGTACTTCTTGACGAAGTAATCGGCGCGAACTCAATTTTTGAATAAATACTTTAAACAACAAAATTTTTATAAAATGATTACGTAATCATTGTCCAAAACCTCCCTCCCCATGTAATCAAACATAATAATTTCCTTGACCCCCTTCCCCCCATAGGTGATTACGTAATATTTGGGCAGCCCCTTAGTGATAAAACACTAGATTTATATTATATATATTATTTTATTTTGATTTGATTTCATATCTCATAAATGTACACATTTAAATTAGACAGAGACAGGACATACACGTAATTTGATATATTGTATATAATATATTTTAGCAGTTAGTTGTTGTTCATTCGCTTTATGGTTAGGAGTTCTTGTGCTTGTATTAATTTAACTATGTATCTGTTATGGATCTGGGGATTTACGTATATATTTTGTTGCATATAGTACATATGTATATGTATGCTGCTGTTGCTTTTGCTGTGGTAAGCGCTGTATGGCATAATAATAATTTTGTTTAAATAGTTTTTGTTTTTCATTTTGTTTTATAAATATGCAATATGTTTGTAACAATATTTAATGATAATTATGCAAATAATTAAACTAAAGTGAAAGCTTTTTCCTTTAAATGTACATCTTGTAAATTGGTAGTAGCAAAAACTTAATGCTACATTTACAATAAATTTTATATTTCATTTCTTTCTCTTTTTCTTTTTTTATTTTATTATTTTTAGATATTTTGCAGGTTTCCCTTGGGTTATGGTATAAAAATTGGGGTACCAGCGTACAATTTGTTACTTAAATATAATTAGGGGAGTTTTTGGTTTGTATATACAAAAAAGTGTGTTTTTCATTTAGCAATTTGTTTAACATTTAATGTTCGGCTTTCTGTCACTTTCTCAGTAGTATTTTTTATCTATATAAATTTGTATTGGGTCGTGTTGAACTCACGCAAATGGTCACCAGGTTATTTGTACGAATGAATGCAGTGAATAGAATGAGTAGTAGAATGAATGTTTCTTTCTCTCTTTTCGATTTTTGTGTGGTTTTATTATTTGGTTTGTGGGCAATTTGCATTTTTAACAAGTGCGCTAAAAAGTGCAATCTAAACATGACGGTTGTTGGTGAGTGTAAATGGGTGATACATTGATGGATTGATAGGTTAAGGGATTGATAGATGGATAGATTGATAGATTGGTGCAAATGTTAATCTCTTGAAACTGCTTTTGAACTTGGTACGCGAAAGTAGTGCAAGAAATTACATTTGAGTGCTTGAACATCAAGTGGTGTGTTAAGGAGTGTGTGTTAGAATGTGTGTGTGTGTGCGTGTGTGTGTGTGTGTGTGTGTGTGTGTGTGGCAGTTTCCATTAGCGTTTAGTTGCAACGAATAAATTTGGCATGTACGAAGTTGTTGCATGTGTCTTCAGAGAACACTCTATTCAGCGCCCGCTGAACTGTCGGGGGTGACGTTGGAGTCCAGGCTGGCGCAGTCGGATTCGGGATCCTGATTCTCCGAGTAGTTGGCCGCCTCCTGCAGACGCATCAGCATGTTTAGCTGCAATGAGGCAGAGTAAAAGATAAGTACAATATTCGTCTGTAATTAAAGTTGCTACACCTACCAATGGATCCTGCTGCTCGCCATTGCTGAGAGCCACGCCCTCGAGGCCCACATCCTCGGCATTGATTTGCCGCAGGGGCGGCACCGAGTCTGGTCCATAGGGCCAGGGATACGAGTTGCGTATGAAGGCAGAGGGATCATTCCAGGCACCGCCGCGTCGACCATAGAGCTGAACGCCCTCGCGCACCGCCTCAATCAGATAGGGCGACAGATGATAGTTCCAGATGTCTGTGAACCACACCTGCGAGTCCTTGAGGTCCAGCGGACAGGAAAGGAACAGACGCGGTCCAATGGTCACATCACTGGAGCTGTGCACCTCGAGGAAGCGATTGATGTGCTGCCACACGGATGGCAGCCAAGCCAGCACTGCAGCCAGCTCCGGTTGCGAGTGCTGCGTCTGCAGCTCCAGCTGGAAGAGGCGACGACGCAAGAAGCGTCCCAGGAATCCCTTTACAGGCTCCATGTGATTCGCAGTCAACACCTGCCACAAGGAAAGGATCAAGATCAGTAAAGACATCAATAAGAAAGTGTTTTAAAGAGGCCGACTTACCCAGCGGAAGTTGTGATGCAGCTGCAGATTGGTGGTATTGCAGGTGGCCTGCGACATGGTGCCGATGATGCAGGGCAGCTTGGTCGCTGGTCCTGCGCTGAGCAGGCAGGAGAAGACATCGCCCAGCGCGGAGGCATGATGCAAGTTGTCCAGTATGATCACAGATGGCAGCTCGGAGACGCCATTAGCTATGGCCGCCTGCTCGGCAATGTGGCCCAGATATTGGCGCAGATCCTTCGAGGTCTTGTGGTCCACGCTGTCAGCAAAAGAAGTGCCAATAAATAAGATTAATATCATTATCATTAAAGATCAATATTATTATTAAATTAATAAAATACAAATAATTTTAATTTGCTATCTTAATCAAATGACCAACAAATTAATAAGCAAAATAAATTAACTTATACTAAAAAACATAAAGAAATTTTTCAATTTTATAATTTAACCAGTAAGAAAGCTACAGTCGAGAGTGCTCGACCGTATGATACCCGCAACCCATTTCGAGAGAAAACAAAAAATTTAAATGATATATTAACAAAAAATATACCAAATATACTAAAATTAGTTTTTTGTATATATTTGAAAATAGCGGGTAAAAATCACAACACCGTTATGGTCACACTGTCAACTAAACAAACAAAGCGCGGGCAGCTGCAAGTGAATTTTGCATATAAAATTGATTCTTTAATAACTTCCTTGTTTTTCATTCGATCTCAACCAAAAAATTCACAGGAATCATTGAGAATGTAATTATTATTATGCATACCAAAATTCAATGCTCTAGGTCTATTATTACGGCTTTTACAGACTTTTGGGGGCGGAAAGGGGCGTGGCATCCAACTTTTGAAATAAACTTGATCTGCGTAGGACCTATAGAAGTACTGTCCCCAAATTTGGTAGCTCTAGCTCTTATAGTCTCTGAGATCTAGGTGTTCATACAGACGGACAGACGGACATGGCTATATCGTCTAGGCTGTTGACACTGATCAAGAATATATATACTTTATGGGGTCGGAGATGCCTCCTTCTGCCTGTTACATACATTTTCTGTTGGCACTAAGTTATAATACCCTTCTACCCTATGGGTAGCGGGTATAAAAAGCTCAAGTTAATAAAATATGTGATGTAAATTAAATATATTTTCAATAATTAAAATTTAGAAATTAAATAAAACAAATCGTATAATTTAAAGTAATATTAAATAATTCAAATAAGTAAAATGGAGTAAATCATATATAAATAAAATAAATAAAATAATTAAACTCAGTAAGTTAAGTAATTGTATAATTCAAAATGTTTAATCAAGTTTTTTCAAATACATAAATTGAATGAATTTGTTGAATTCAAGTAAATAATATAATATAATATATATGTAGGTGACTTGACTTACTTGAAGGTGGCGATGGCCTCGGAGGGATTGCCACGACCGGCGCGAGCCACGAGGAACTCGGCGAGGCGGCGAGCCAAGTAGGATTTGCCTGTGCCGCTGGGACCACAGAGAATGAGTCTGCGGTGCTCGGTGAGCAGGCTGATGTAGCGATGCACAATGCTGCGCGGAATGAGGCTGTCGAAGGCCAGGCTGCCCACGCCCTGCAGGCAGATGTAGAGCGTCTTCACGTTGCCCACGATGTAGCCGCAGGGCAGCAGCTCGGGGAAGCCCATTTCGGGGCCGCGCTTCGCCTCGCCCAGGTGATACGATGTGATGGAGTCGGTGTTGAGGCCGAGGTTGGTGCCTGGATCGATGCGTGCCACGTAATCCTTGAAGGTCTTGCGCACAATGTAGTCCAGGTTCTGCCAGGTGGTCTTGCCCGAAATGTACGTGCAGGCGATGACGAACTCATTGCAGCTGGCCGCCGTGAAGGCGGCGCCACTCTGCTGAGCCTGCGCCTGATGATTCTCCGCCTCGTGGCTGGCAATGATGGCGCCATTCGCATAGAAGTCATCCAGCTCGAGCAGCTCCTCGCAGTACTTGGCAAACGACTCGGGCTGCCCCAGGTAGCAGGCAATGGCGATCTTCTTGCCATCGCACACATCCGGCAGCTCCTCGACGGCGCTGGGCATGTGCACGGGACTGCTGAGCTGTGCCCCCTCCAGGGCCGGCGGCGGTGGCGTCAGATCGATGTGAGTGTTGGGACTGAGCGGGGCCACGCCTCCTGCGGCGCTGGGCGCCGGCGGTGGCGGTGGCTCGGGAGCTGGGGCCGGTGGCATGCATTCCTCTTCCAGCTCTTCGCTCAAGCGAGGCGGCAGCTCCATGGGTGGCCGTGAGTTGCCGTCGGCCAGCGAATAGCGACGCGAGGCGTCCGAGCTGCCGCCTCCTCCGCCGCCGCCTCCCAAGGAGCCATTGGGACTGATGGCCTGCCCCAGGCTGGCCTCGGAGCCGGCCAGCGAGCGCGTGGTGACCAGTTTCTGGAGACGCTCGTTGTTCTGCTTGAGGGACATCATCTCGGCGCGCATCTTGTTCATCATGTCCTTGAGGCTCTCCAGCTGCGAGGCAGAGCTCAGGGCCTCCAAGCGGATGTCAGTGAGCACCAGATCCTTCTCGCGCAGCTGCTTCTTCAGATCCTCGACCTGCTGCTGATCCTCGGGATCAATGGCATCGATGGGCTTCGCATTGTCGATGAGCGTCACCGTCTTGGCCGGACTACTCTGCTTGCTGGTCGCATTGCCCACGGGCAGCGGCGGCGCCGGCTGCGTGGCCAAGGCGGCCAGGCCCAGCGGACCATCGCCATGGCCGTGGCCGTTGTGCAGCGGCGTCTTGCCGGAGCTATGCTCGCTGTGCTGCTGCTGGTGATGCTGTCCCACATGGCGACTGGTCTTCGAGATCTTGGCGTTGCGGGAGAAGGCCTTGGTGAAGCTGCTGCGCAGCCAGCCCTTCTTTTTGTTCGCCTTGTTCTTGTCCTGCGCCGCCGAGCAGCCCGAGCTGATGGAGTTCAGCGAGCACATGGAGTCGGTGCTGTGCTGTCGCTGCATGCCAATGCCCATGCCCAAGCCGTTGCCCTGACCCTGGCTGGGATTGACGGCGCCATTTGCATGGCCTGGCCGTGCATTGCCCCCTGCTGGTGGCCCGAGAGGCGGCTTCTGCTGCATCAGCATCAGCTCGTTCTGGGTCTGACCCTGCGTCTGGACGCCCATGCTCTGCATGTGGGCGGTTGTCAGGCCCGCCTGTATCGACTGCTTGCGCAACAGCTCAATTGTCTGACGCATGTCGGTGAGTTCCCCGTCCTTGCGCTCCGCCGTCGCCGTCAGCTGCTGCAGGCGATTCGTCATGTTGGAGAGCGACTGCTCGAAGGCGGACACCACATGGGCCTGCAAAAAAAACCAAGGTGGATGGGTGAGTGGCAATAAGTGAGGGGCACAGAGAGCAGGTGAGTTCGTTGTGCAAAAGAACTGCATAGACTCGATAATTTATCATACGAATTTCCCCCCTGTTTCGTTTATTTTGCTGCACGTCTCAATCGTGCGTTGCATTTTAAGCCCTGTTTTATATGCAGTAGCCGAACAACAGGCTAGAAGAAGAGGAAGCCAGCAACGGCTGCTCGTTGTGTATCGTTTTTTTTTTGTTTTTAGCCAATATTTTGATAAAAGTGAACGAAAGTCGTTAACAAACAGTAAATACAGTATTAAAGATCTTAATAACAAAATAAATATGATTATTATTATTGTAAGAAACCCATTTTTGGAAAATAATCGTTACAAAATTAAATTTTATTGGAATGTGGTTGTTCTTGCTTTTTCCATTGTGATCTTGGACAGAACATTAGCAACGAACAGGAAATGTTCCAGTTTAGTACATAGTTCAACAGTAAAACTTTAGCTCCAAATTAAGAAATGATCGATACGAAGCCATGATATCGGGACGATATTTTATTTGACGATATTTGACAGCGCAGTTTCGAATTTAGTTGAGTGTTTAAATTATAAAATAATTGAAAAGTGAATTTAACTCGTTGCAGCAAATTTGTGAAAACTTGTGAAAATATTAGAATTATTAATCTAATACAAAATACATTTAATTCTTAAATAGAAATGAGTTTGTTTTGCATAATAAAAATACTTTATTTTGTATTCTTTAAATTTATGCAATAAGACATTTATTTAAAGGAATTTCGCATGCAACACGTCGACACTTTTGGTCTAAGCTGCCACAGACGACTCATGGCTTAGGGCAGAGCCTATTTAAGCGACGCTTTGCAAACTTTTTTCAAAACTTGCTTCATAACTCCCTCAATCTGACTGTCTGGTTGCCCGGCCGTCCAGACACCTGTGCCATAAACAAGCATTAGAAGGTCGTCCGCCTCCTCCAACGAGTTGCAACAAGCCACAAAGCTAGCTCCAGGGCGGAATCAGGCAGCTCCTCAACTCCTCAACTCTTCGCCTGGTCAGGCGCAAGTTCATGAAAACGACATCGTGGAATATTTTTATGATGCGACGTGACCAGCAAGCGACGCTGTGGTTTCTGAGAGGTCATCACAACAAGGGACAGCGGAGGAGAAAACGCGACAGAGAGAGAAAGAGAGGGTCTCTTTTTTCTTCTGAGGGAGAGAGAGAGAAGTTAGGTTGACTCGCAATCGGAGCTAACTACATCAAGCTAATGAGCGCTATTAGAGTCGAAAATAAAGTGACTCAGCACGGAAGTTGTAATTGCATTTTGTTGCTCAAACAAATGAGAGAGGCGGAGTGTGGGGGGAAGGGCTAAGAAGTGCATAATGAACCCAACAGATTCTGCAATTGAAGCTGCAACTTGTCATGTAATTGACTTAGGAAACAAGTTGAATGCCTTCATTTATCATCGTCCAATTGTTGTTTGAACTTGGATGAGGAACTCGTCGGCTACAAAAAGTGTGGTCACTCGGCTGTATAATTCTAAGTACTCGACTTTATTATAGTAAGAGTTATTCATTTCCATTTCATGATATATAAAGAATAATTAAGACAGTTGTCTCTGGGGATTAACTTAAGTTTGGCAATGTTGACTAATTGTAACAAAAGTTTTAGTAGAAGTATATTGGTGCATCGGTGAATTGAAAATAATTCTCATTTCGTCTATTTATTTATATTGAAATATATATACTAAAGGTTCATAAATTCACTTATTGTTACAGCTGACTTCTAAAGATGTAATTAAGTTAAAATTGATTTGTATATTTTTCGCTTTTGCTCTATGCGAATTGTCGTTTAATTAAATTGGTTAGGTGAGCGTTTAATTAGCATTAGCATTGGCATGCGGTCGTTTCAGTTGAGATTCAATTAATAATTCAATCGATTAGAAATATGAATAAGTGAGATCATCGCTATCGACAGTTGAACCGAGCTGAGCTGTAAGCACAAAGCAAATAGGAAGACTTTTCATTTATCTAAACGTTTAATTACTGAGTAGCTACCTGCTACCTTCTACGATGCAGAGCTACTTCTCTTTATCGCAGTATTTCCTCTCCGGCTTCGGGTGTCTTACGTGCCCATGTTTCGTTTATTGATAAGCATCTAACACGTTTCACATTTTAATTTGCGTGCCGCTTATGCAAATTAAGTCAAGTTGACACGCTCAATAGTAACCGAGGCAACAACAATGAATGAGTATTTCTAGCAAATGGAAAATAAGTCAACAACAGCTAAAAGCATAAGACAGTAAAACAAAAACAACAACAAATTTGTTGACCAGCTATAGAACTCAAATGTTTACAGAGTTCAAGGACGTCTATTAAATTGTTCGCTGAGTGCTGCTGAGCTCACTCGATTTCAGCTCATTGGGTGATTTTTGATTGGCACAATTTCCCCCTCCAGTTCTCGCTAATCGCCACAGATAAGCTCTCCTCGAATGCTGTCTATTAAATTGATCGGCAATTCCGCTTAATTGCAGTGCCGAGTTTAAAACTGCGCAGCCTTTTCCAACACTGAAAATGCTGCTTCGCTTTTTAATTACTTTTCTGCCCTTTCTAATTCTACCAATCATATTCTTTGATAATTCAGTTTAATTGCTGCACATCTCAAAGTTTGCCAAAGTTTTAAAATGGTTCGTTATTCAACACTGGCCCGACTTCATTGTGACTACGGTTGTTGTAGGTTTGCTGTTGTGTCACGTTGCTCATACGCTGCGTAATCAATTTCTACGTTTGCCTCTTGCCACGTGCTACGTGCGTCGCTTGCACAAATGATGCGCACTTTTATCTCTAACAAATAATATGAAAAGTTCCCTTGTGGCAGTCACACGACCCCAAAAATATGTAAGGAGGCAACCATGCTAGGATCTCTCTCCCTATACGTGGCTTTTAATTTGAAGCTGTTGATTGTAATGTGCCCCGTGAGGTGAGGATTTGTCGAGTTGAAGGTGGAATACTTGTTTGCGGCACGTTTTGGCAAGCGTTAAATATAATTTAATTAGTCTGGCAAAGGGTTGCTTCAAGTTGCTTGGTATGTCGCCTAATTTGAAGATAATGTTAATGAGTCGTGACGCGATGGTGCGAAGGGAAACTCCTCCACAGATAATGCCCCGCTTCACCAAATTCGTGCAGGGTATTTGAATAACGTGGCAAAGGAAACGGCAGCACAAACGCATAAAAACTACAAAACAAACGGAAGTGCAGTCAGCTCTTAATGTGCAACACAACAACGTCAACGACAACGACAACGACAACGACAACAATAGCAGACAACGGCTGCAGCAACATATTTGCAACATATTGCACATATTTAGACCCCTGCTGGCTGCTGTTTTTACTGTTGCTGCTGCGTTGTAAATTTACATATTCTACACTCAAGCTACACAATGGCACTCAAACTGCTGCACGCTTCGCTATCGAGCAGTGGCTCTCAAACTGTGCTCGCTTCGCTTAGTGCAATATGTTTGCTGTTGCAAATGTTATAGTTGTTGCAGTTGTTCGTTGTTGTTGTTGCACTTCATTAGCACAACGACGGCAACGAAGCGTGGAGAGACGCGACATGGCTCGATGAGCAAAATGTTAACGCAAAAAGGGAGAGGAAACGAGACAAACGCTGAGAATGTTAAGAGCGAGAGAGCGATACGGAATGGCAGTCGGTTCTGCAGTGTTGCATATGCTAAATTACTTCGCCATCAGCAACAACAACCAGAGTTGCCAACTTTAATTTGACTGTCAATGTTGCTGGCGGGGGAGTTGCTGCAGTGGCTGTTGTTGCAGCTGAATTTATTGCTTTGCAATTTGGCAGATAGCAGAAAACAAAGTTCAAGTTCAATGGCAGCAAAGCGACAACAATCAGAACAACAGCAAAGTTTGAAACCTAACAACTTTGCTGTTTGGTCAGCAACTTGCTGTCGACAAACAATTCGTTGTAAATACTTGCGCTGGCTCTTTTGGCTGTTTCTGCCGATAGTGTTCGTATCAGCCCTAGATAGCAGTTAACTATTGATAAGGCGAGAGCGGCCTTCGATTAACTAAATAGTTACTTCTTAAGTAGGTCGACAACAGCAGCAGCAGCAGCAACTCAACTTGCTTCCCATGTTGCTGGCGTGCATAAATCATGTGGCAACAGCAACAGCAACAGCGACAGCGATGACAACAGCAACCACTTGACAATTGTTGCAGACATCAGGCTGCCATGTGTTGCCACTGGCTGTGGCAACATCGGCACACATACAGTTATGCCAGCCATCGTAGGCGTGTGCACTCTGACCTTTCCGAATGATTTATGCAGCAATTGCAACGACAACAGCCACGATAACAATAGCAACAACACCACTCGAGAGGCAGAATCTGTGAATAACTGTTACAATTCTCTCTCTGACATTTGATATATTATGCGAGGGCGTCAAGTGGCAAAGTGCAACTGCAATTGGAAATTTCTTCAACGTTTGCCCAAGGCCAGTGAAAGTTTGACAGCCACTGGCAGGCATCAAGAGGGCGTAAATACATAATTAATGAATAATGAAGGTCATGGCATCAAGTTGCAAGCTCAAAATTGCAAAAATTAATTTCCTGCGGGTTTTTTTAGTTTTATAGTTGCAGAGGTCTGATGACTTTGACCTTTAAGCGAGACCAATCGAGGACTTCTGCCTCATGCTAAGATTGATTTCTGATGACCTGAACGAAGCTTGATTACGAATAGAAATTAATAATTAAAAATTATGCTATATTATAGTAAATTCCCTCCATAACGAAAGCTTTCCATTTAATAATTGTATGGAAGTTTGCAAAAAAATTAAATTTAATCTTGTAAGAAATTTGCGGTTTTAACGAGTTTCTACAACATCTGAACTTCCATAAAGTAGGGTAGATAAGTGCAGTGGCTAATCTATAAATATGTCGTCATCATGGCCAGACATTAGATAAGATAACATATCATATATTGTACTTTCTAGTAGCTGCGCCAATGCGCTGATCTTTATCTAATCAAAGTAGCAACTCAACTGAGCTGCGGAGTTCTTCAAAAATGTTTTTTTCGTTTCATTTTTGCTTAATCTGAGCAAAAAATCAATTGATAAATTAAATGAGAAATCAAAGCGGACTTTTTAATTTGTTTTTAATCAAAAATGTTGGCTGAATTTAATTTGCACAACTTCATGGTTCTGACTTTGCTGCCTCTGCCATTGATTTGGCGTTCAGTTCAGAGTTAAAGCCCCGAAAACCGTGTTTCCCTCACTCTGTTAACCTGTGGGGATCATAACAAATCTGCCGCCACATAATAAACTGATTAACAAACTAATCCATTCCGATTGTTTGCGACTGAGTGTGTCAGTCTGTGTGGTGTGTGTGTTGTCTGTGTGACTGTGTGGCAAAAGATGCGACATGCGCATCATTGCCACTTGGCTGAGCTCGACTCTGGGGATTGGAGTTTTATCGAGGCAAAAATAGCAAATCATCATTAAGATCTTGTGTAGCGAAGGAGAAGCAGAAGCAGAAGCTGAAGGAGAAGGAGAAGGAGGACAGGCTCTTGGTATATGCCTGAAGTGAGAGAAACGGCACCAAAGACACACTGAACCCACACGGATCCAACAAGCCACAGGCAGAGGCAGAGGCAGAGGCAGAGCTGACTTTGATCTTGCGCCGCCTTGAATGAGCTCTACAGTGCATGCAACAGAGTGCGAACAGTGGCTGCTAAAAGACAAAGACTGCTTTCGTTGTTTGCACAGCAATTCTACAATTCTTCTGGCTGACTATTTATTCATTTCTTGAGCTTTTCGTTTTTGCATTTCTCATCTCGCTCGCTGCAATTTTCACGACACTCGAAATTTGTGTCTCGAATTTGGCATCTTACGAATTTTGTGGCTTGGCTAATGGCCAGTCTATGAGCAACAATAACAACAACTACAACAATGACTTACGATACCCCCAAGTGTGGATTGAATTGATGTGAGCACCGGGAACTTACCTGCAATGAAAAGAGAAGAAAGAAAAAGAGATTGTAAATTTCAACTGCAATTTATATTATGTGGACAAACTCGTAAAGTGAAAATTGCAAATGGGCAATTTAAGAATTGGCTTTGAACATTAAATTCGATAAGATAGTCTGGGTAATTGGCAGCTAATTAGATAAGCTTTGGGATAACAACAGAGTAATTGCCAAAGAAAGTGCCAAAAATACCTGAATATCAGCGATAATAGCAATTAAAGAGGTTTGTGGATTGCACAACAAGAGTTGAGTAACGCTTTATAACTTTTAGATTTAAATTATTTATTTGTAATTAATTTATTTTAATTTATTGCATTTTAACAGCCTTTGAAATATGTTCGACTGTACATAATTTTAAATGCATGACAATAAAATAAAAATAACCATTTGGCATTTTTCAAATAACTCATTGCTATATTTGGATTCAAATTCAACTTTATCAGAATTAAATATCATGGTGCAAGCTTAATTGAAAGACACCACTTCCTCAAGCTAAATATACTCAATTAGTTCTGCTTATTTGAAAATTACACTTCTCCCAATTTTTCATTTGGAAATATTATTGATATTTACATTAATATCCAAGTGGAGCGCACTTAACAAATCCTCCTCAAGAAATGACGCTCTTTCCAGATCACATTTGAGTTTCCCTCTAAAAAACAACAATCAAATTTCCACTTCGAGAACTCTGTTTTCCCCACAAACCCATTGATTTCATGTAATGACTTGTCTCGTCACGATCAATGTCCATTGAAGTGTTCTTTCGGTTTGGGTTTTTATTGATTATTGAATTTCAAGACCGGAAGCCACAAGACGACACACAAGTTTGGGATAACAACAAAACGTAATGTCTGGATTTAAAAATAAAAGAACTCAAGAAGATGCAGACCACAGAACTCAGACCTTTGTAAGAGACCAACAACCAGTTTTCAACATCATGATTTTTACTTTAAAATTCAAATCTCTTGTTCATTCTTGTTCGTTTGTTGTTTGTCTTTTATCTAAAAAGTCAGTTGCTGGTTTTGCTTGAGTTTATTTGCTTGTTTGTTTTTGTTTTGATTCTGGTTTACTTTTTGGTTGGGTTTGCTTGCCCTCAGCGCTGATTTCCTTGGGGAGAACTCAGTCTGTCTCTCGTCCTGTCTGCACTCGTCCCTGTCTCCGCCTGAAACAGCTTTATCATCATTCAATACTGCCGAGTCGCTGTCTCTATTAAAGTCGAACTCCGAAACGAGTTTGGGCCACTCAAAGGGAACTGAAAAGAACTCTGCACTTGAAACAGGTTTCGTTTGAATTCTTTTTGTTTCTGGCCAAGACACCTGTGACTCTATGAACTGCACGCTCACGTGCCCCCGATTGCTTGCACCGTGTTGCACAGCCGAATAAATATTTATGAATTAAGTAGATACAAATTGCATTTGTCATAAATTAAAAACTGTGCGCCCCACGGTGACTGCAGCAGCTGCAGCTGAACAAGTTGCAAGATGCAAGAAGAAACTCATAAAAAAGGAATTCAAAATGCTTGTTAGAAAAACATACTAAATACCAGATAACTGCGCATAGATCAGGTGTTGCTGTCATGTTATTTTTGACAAAAGCACAAGCCGCCAAAGGAGGCGGGGAGAGTGGGGCAGAAGGGGCAGAGCCAGCGAGAGTCAAGCAGTAAGTCATTCAGTCAGTCAGTCAATCAACTCATTCAGCTCTCAGTGGGTTGCTTTGTGGCAGCCGCTGGCCTGGCAATTAAAATGCGCTGCACTCAGAGGAAAAGCAGTAAATGTGATAATTGCACTCGAAATAAATTCACAAAAATAATGAATATATTAAATATTCAGAATTCCTTTAGAATGAAAATAACTACATCACGTGCGAAATAATTCTCAATTTTATTTAGCATTATTTTCTCTCAGTGTGCGAGATACAAATTTATATATATTTCATGTGCGACCCAGTCGCAAGTGAGTCGAGCAATCAGCAGGCTGTCCACAATCACCACATCTCGTTTATCAAACAGAAATTGTTTTAATAAGCGATGCCAAGAGATAAAAACTAACGAGTTACTTAAGGCCAGTCGAGTATCTCTGCAACTGCAACGGTTTCCCGACACACATGCCCCACGGAGGCCCCTTCTCCACTCTCCACTCCCCGCTCACCGCTCCCTCTCGACTTTGCCAATTTGTTGACGTTTTGTCAGCTCTCTGACGTTGGCTGCAGTTTTTATTAATTATGCATGGCGCTACTTAACAGATACGAGCGATACACAACAGATAAGCAACTAAGAGCTGCAAAACTGGAGCAATAGCCGCGGTATTTGTATTGTCCTTGGAAGCGAAACCAAAGTTGAGTAATGTGTCTTAAAACCAGATTGAATTGATCAGTAAATTAATGCTAATTTACTGATGTCAAAAGTTTTATTACAAGTAATATGGTAATTTAAACCATGGTACATAAGTTATTACAATAAGCGAGATCAATTGAGCATACAAAAATATTAATAATGTAGATGTCAGGTGAATTGGCTTGATTTCGATTCCTAATTGAATCATTCAGTCAATTTATTACCTATGTAAAATTATTGTCACGCCCGGCGAAACCCATTGAGCAATCAAAATCACATCAATCAGTTGTAAAAGTTTTCTACTGACGATGATGACGTTATTGTTGATTATGATGATGGCATGTGCTGATAATTGCCAAATATGTAAATTTGTGTATAAAATGAAATCAATTAAAGGCAATCAGCATTTGACATTCAACTTTGGCTGAACTATTTGAACTGTTGAAGTCAGCCAAGTGGAGCGCAGTGCTGCTCAAACTGTAATTGCGATCATTTCACACGCCCGTCAAAAATACAAAACAAAACCCAGCCTCAGAAACAGTCAATTTCACTTTTCATTCGCCGTCTCGTTGTTGCCTCGTCTCCAGTTACCCTCAGATCTGACAGCTGTTCAGCTCCCCAGTTGACCCCCTCGCCCTCTTCCTTCTCCTCCGCTGCATCGCATAGATCGCAGTTCCTCCTCAGCTGCTCATAAATAAACATGAAAAAACGCTTTAAAAGTTGACGGCGTTTGCGAAGCCTAAAAAACAGCTTTAAAAACCGCGCCAAATCGTAGTGAGTAAAGTCGAAAAAGCCGTCAAGGGGCAAGCAAGGTGGCAAAGGGGGCAAGTGGCTGGCAGCAAGCGGCATTAATGGCAACTTTATTTGTTTTGAAAGTTGACATTGATTGGACCCACAATTGGCGATAGACTTTTGTCTACAGGGTATTACGCATAAGGTGCTGAGCGGCAGAGTTATCGAGTCTATTCGTATATCGATGTTGAAAATACTATAAAGATAGCTTTAACATTAAAAGCAATTTATTATTTTTCCATAGTGGTGAATGCCTAAAGAGGCAAGCATAACATGTGGTTCAACATCGATATCGGTTATCGATAGCTCCAAGTGCTTGCACACCTGATTTTGTAGGGCATTCGCCAGCTGCGGTTGCCAGGCCAAATCAAATCTGATTTCTTCGTGGACAACATATCAATTACATGTTCTGCGAATCAGGTCATCAGTTTTGGACATGGTCAACAACAGATGTTGTGCTGCACACACACACACACTCAGCACATATAGACGTACATACTCATGCGAAGAGCACTATAAAACGGATGCAGGATTAAAATCATCAGTGGCCAGCGCTGCTAAAACTGTAATCTGCAATACGTGAGCCTGGCTAAATAATGTCCAAGACGATGGCTCATTTATTTAATATGCTGGACTGTGGTGGACTGTGGTGGCCCAAAGGCAACGTATCGCATCGCAGCTCATGCAAGTTTTATTAAATCAATCAGTGGGCAACGCGTCTAACGGCGACTGACAGCCAACCGCCTTGCCTCGCATAGCTTTACCTTATGCGCCCGCTGTCTCGCATTTGTAATGCCAAAGCCGGATGAGGCATGTCGGGCTAACTACCACATGCTACATGCTACATGCTGCATGCTGCATGCTACATGCCAACACACACACAAACCACAGCACTTGCTACTCGCACAAGGAACAAGGAACATGCCACACACTGCATACTTGCAACGGTAAGCCAAGCTACTGCATTTCTCTTGTGGCAGTTGCACTTTGGAGTTAGTTGAAGAAAAGTTTTCGATAAAAATGCAACAAATCAAAAGCTAATTGTTGAATAAGAAGATGAACAAGCTCACAAATTTCAGGTTGAGTTATTGTTATATGGAAACGTTGAAGAAGAAATTGTTTTATTATTATTATTTTGTGTGACAACTTGTATTCTTCAAGATTAAAGGTAATAATAATAATGATAATGATGATTATCACTTTATAGTATGGATAAAAACTTCTATTTGATCACACCTTTTTATTGACAAATTTAGTATGAAGCATTCCATTGATAAATTACTGATATATAAGTGAAATGACCAGAACTATTTTACTATAATAACTTGATAGGTTTTGTAGAATCGACAATTTTTGTCGAATTGTTGCAGATTGATGCATGTTGTGATTCATCAGATATTCTCAGATAAATCTAAATGTTATATTAATTACGGTTAGCTCATTTATAAGGATGATTACGCAGAGGGAAAATTACTCTCTAAAAACACGAGTTAAATTCTTAAATTAGAGAACTTGTAGATGCTTGCAATAGTTATTCAGATTTAACAAATATTTTTCCCAAAATCACGAGCTGATGAATATCTTAGCTATAATTTCATACAGAGAGAATTTTTAATTCCAGAATTGTTCAATCTTAACTGTAGCTATTCAAATTCAAAGTATACATCTTCCAGATCGCTATCTTATTTCTAACTTCAATCGATCATACATTTTATAGCTGATTTCTTTACCTGATCATCCGACTGGGGCGACGCTGGCAGGGTCAGGGCTCCACTTATAGGCGGGCATGACTGACGCTTGAAGTCGCGCCTTATGGCCAACTCGTACCAGGGAATCAGGGGCTTGCTGCGTAGCGTTGTCTGACAGCCGATCTTAAAGTCCAGCGGATCCATGTACTCGGGTGCCATGCGATTCAGATCGCTGACAGCCGCATCGGCCGAGGCATAGATGTTGCCGGCCGACTTGTGGTTGCCCTGCAGGGCCCAATGGGCGCCCATGTCCAGCATGGAGCCCACAGGCACATCCAGACTGCGATGCAGGCCGGCGCCCATGCTCTTGACCCGCATGTGGCCCAGAGTGTGATAACGCCGGTCCACGGCGCTGGGCAGCATGGGCATGGCACTGGGCACCACAAGCAGCTCGTCCTGATCGATGGTCGCCAGACTCTGGCTGGTGAAGGAGCGCTCCAGCAGCTCGGTGCTGTTGCTGCGCTGCGTCACAATGGGCAGCTCGTAGAGATTGAGGCGCTTGGTGGTCGGGGGCCGGGTGGGCGTCGCATAGATCTTTGGCTTGGCATAGAGACTCTCGCGACGCACCGGCGCCGGCGGCGGCAGTCCGGTGGGCGACAGCGGCACCGACTCCGTCAGCGACAAGGTCATGGGTCGTCGACTGCTCGTCGAGCTGCTGACCGAACTGTGGCGCAGCGTGGCACGTCGAGAGTCGCGCTCCTGCATGTCGAAGCTCAGCTTGGGCAGCGGCGAGTAGCAGACGCGCTCCGAGCTGTCGTACGAGCTGCGCAGTCCGCTGTCCAGTCGCCGCTTCGGACTGTCGGGGGCGGTGTACAGGAAGATGTGCTCCTCCTCGCCGGCTGTATTGTAGTCCGGCGTCTTGGGCGTGGCGCTGCTCTGCAGCGAGTCCAGCGAGAAGCGCGAGTTCTTCTTCACGCTCTGGTAGTCGCAGGGCATCGAGCCGCCTCCAGAGGAGCTCGAGGCATCCGACAGCGGTCGAAAGCCGCCCGCGTTGGCTGCTGTTGTTGCCGCGGGCGTGGCACTCGCATAGATGGGCTCCAGCCGATCGTCGGTGCCGATCGTTGGAGTGCGCACCGGCTTGGCTCTCGCATAGATCTCCTCGCCGTGGCCCAGCGACGAGCTCTGGCTGTAGTTGCTCCTCAGCGAGACGGTTCGCTTCCGCTGCCCCTGCCCCAGCTGCCCCGTCTCCAGCCTCAGCCTGGCCGGCTGCAGCTCGTGTGGCAAGGCGGCGGCTGCTGCCTCGGTGACCTCGGCGGCCCGTATGGAGCGGGATCGCGTCAAGCCGCGAGCTCGGATTGTCGCATAGCCATCGTAGAGCGGCGACGCCGGCGGTCGATTACTTGCGCTGGCCGCGGACATCTTTGTTGTTTGTTCTCGTTTTTCTCTCACTCTTTTCTGGTTGTTTTCTTAACTTTGGCTCTTCATAAGGTTTTCATATTGATGCTGCTTGTTGTTGTCTTTCACTTGCCACATTTGATTAATTGCTGCTGCATTGAAATCGAGGTTTATCATTTGTATTCAAGCCCGGGGGTCTTGCCCCCCTTTTCTTGTCCCCGCCGCGTGCTCATTGCCCTGTTGGTCGAGATCGCTCGCCTTAAACTAAAGCTGCATCAATCATGCTTAATTGAGGACCAACAAGCCAGCGCTTCATAAATTGAAGTTGTAAAGGCGGCGTACATTGAACCTGCCACATGCTGCAGCTATTCACTTGCCACTCCCTCGTTACAGTGGGCGTAGCTCAGTCGGAATACTATTTATTTAATAGCCGTAAAGCGTAGCGTCTCATTAACGCCTAATTAGCATCCATTTCACATGACTGCCTCACCGACTGACTGACTGATTGACTGACTGACTCTTCGACTGTTTGTCTAGCCAACTATCTGCTTTTGATTGACGACCCCCAAAAAAGGCGCGAAAAGCCACGAGACGCCAGCCGAATATCTGAATGGAGCGACACAACAATGGCAAGCGGGTCTAATTGATTCGACGACTTGTCAAATTTTGAATGCCACACTTAAAAGCATGTAAAGACACGCTTAAAGGGCTGAGTTGGCCAAAAACCTATTTCAAGGTTGTTCCAAGTCGAAGGGGAGCTACCTAAAGATCTAAGCAAGCTCGGGTAAGATTTACAAAATAAAGCTGCTTCATAAAGCACTTTTTATAGCAGCAAAGCTGTAAAAAAACAAGTAGTTCTGCGTCTACGTTTCTTAACAACGAAGTTTATGAACCAAATAATTACAAAAAAACAAAATTAAGTTTATGCGACTCAAATACTATTTATGAGAAAAAGGCGAAGATCATAAAATACAGATAAGTAAGAAAATATATAAATCGAATCAATTAAACAGTATTTATGTTTATATATTTAAACTAATTGTCAAAGAAGAGGAGTATTTTTTCCGCAAATAACTAGTAATCATTAAAAGACCATTATGTTATTATGACAGTGCAATTATTGTTCGCATGTGAGACAATTGTTTCTGAACCACTGTAAATGCAATAATTATGATTTTTTGCTGCTGGTTCATTAACAACTCTATACATCGATGCTGAGCGATTTCAACATTACAAAGCTGCAATTTTTACAGTCGCAACAATTAAAATTGTTGTTTATTAGAACTCAAACACAGACACAGAGCGAGAGCGAGAACGAGATCGAGAACGAATGACTGACAAAGAAAGAGAGGGGAGAGTGTGAAGTCCAAGCCATGAACTGCAATCAAAACAATTACAGCCAATTCACGCAGCGCTATAAAACAACAACAACACCACAACAGGGAAATACCAAAAGCTGAGAGTCGTCTCGATGCCTCAAGGCAGCTGCAGAGCGGAGAATAATGGCAGGGAGACACAATGGCTTGAGCGTATGTTGATGACATTAGAAAATTGTTATTTATTGCAGCTCCAAGCTGCTGTGATGTTGCTGTTGTTGCACAACAACAGCGTGAGTCAAGCTGTCATTTAGCGAAGTCAGCAAGTTTCGCAATGGCTCGGAATAAGAACCACGACCAGAAGGCAACAACAGCGCAACTGAAAGAGAACCAGAACCGAACCCAAGCCCGCTTTCAAGTGTCAACGACTGCAGACCAACTAACAAACCAATTGACAGATACAACAACAAGTGCCTGGCATGTGGCATGAACTGTTGCAGTCAGAGCTGCCACATGGCATCAACATAGTCCATAGCCTTATAGATATGTTTTAAGTGCCCGTTCTGCAAGTCACAAAGTGTCAAAGACTTGATAAAACTAAAACTCATAAAGTTGGCAACCACTTGAGAGAGTAGTTGGGGATAATGTGCCACGCCCCCTTCTGCGTTCCCTGCCATAGAACCCGGAAATGTTTGGGATTAAACACAACTTAAAGTAGTGCCAATTTGCAGCGACAGCTTTATAGAGCGGCCTTGAAGTAGGTAGGAAACAAAAGGAAAACTTGGGAAAGAGATTTGAAGTGTGGAGAAATCTGAAGAAACTAGTTTCAAGTTTGAACAAATATTACTAATAAAACGGAATTAGTACCACGTACTCTTAATATTTCCCGTTTGAGCCAACAATAATTTTTCTTTAATATTTTTTCGTCACAATTTTCAGGCGTGAAAGTTGTTTTTTTATAGCCAATTTTATGGCGTAAAAATTGTAAAGTTTTCTTAAGGGAAATTATTGAAAATAACTGCCGTGAAAACTGTTATTGAGTACGAGAAATAATGAAATTGTAAATCAGAAAAGTCTGCTTGACAAAGAACCCGTTTAGAGCTTTCAAATTTCATAGCTCCATCTAGATCTAATTTCAGTCTTCAATTTGCAATTTGCTACTTTCAGGCATTCAATCTATTTTTAATTATGACGCACTGTTGCAGATACAGTTTACTTTCAATGCTGCACAAAAGTTGAGCTATGGCAATGCGGCATGCGGCAGGATAGATTATCAAATTTATGGCTTATGCAAAACTTTGATCAAAAGAAGTGCAACACACACAATATTCTTTGTTGGAGCTGCAACATCAGTTTAAGCGGCAACCTAAACTTGAATTCAATAAATCGCACATAAATCAAATTAATTTCAGGTTGCCAATAATTCGACAACAAAATTGAACTCAAGGCCCCTCAGAATGCGAGTTCGACATTTTGAAACTGAATTTTTTGTTAGTTGATGTGGCACGTAGGCGTCTAATTGTTTTGCATTTTGTTTATTGTCTATTGCGCAACAGTTGCATTGGAATGTCTATTGTGCTCTCGAAACGGTGCCAAATGTCAAATGTGCTCAATTTAAAGGTGTTTCTAACTGCTTGGCTGGCGCTGTTCGGCAGCTTTCACTAACGAGTCTCGCACAGTTTGGCAGCCATTGGCCTCTGGAGTGTCGAGCTGGGGAAGGGGTAATAGAGGCTGGTCCACAGGCTTATCGCTGTGACGTCTGTCTAGGTTTTTCAGCTGCTTTTCCTGTGGGCTGCTGCTGCAGCAGAGGGTCGCTCCAGTCTAGACGACGTGGCTGCTTATCAATCGACTCAAATCTCACAAGGAAATTGCCATAATTTTAAGCAAAAATAAAATAAAATAAAATAATAGAAAACATAAAATAACAAAAGTCAGCCAACGCACAAGATGACAGACAGACAGGCAGAGCACGAAAGACGGGTCGCACATTTGATTAATGCTTTAAGGAAATGAAATGAATTATGGATTCGAACGATTAAGGCGCGAAATACTTAAGACCCACAGATCACAGAGTCAAAGTCATCAGCATGTGTTCTCAACTCAAAATGGGGAAACTACTACAGCTGAGTATTGGGAATATTCGCACTCCGAATGCTTGTCTGATGTGTTGATCAGCTCAAGTAAGTAGCTGCCGCTTTTTGCTCATAATCCCAGACTGTCAAAATGTTGACAAAATGCGCAATAAACGAGCAACAAAAAATTAAACCAAATTTATTGTTTGCAACTGTGTCAGCTTCCAATGAAAACAAAAAAAATATATAAGTAGTAAACAAAGCAAAAAATATATAAAAAAAAACAAAAAATGGAATTCTAAATATTCAATGTCAAAACTGGTTGAAAAATAAGGCAGACAAAAAATACGCAAACTAATCAAAGTGAGGCTGTCAACTGCATTGCTAAGTAGCTTCGTGTCACTCATTCAAGTCAAAGGCGCCGTTTGCGGGTCGTGAAGGGGGTGTAAGGGGGCTGAGGGGGTGTGAGCTGGCACACACCCTCAAGGCCTTCTTAACTGTGAACTTTTGTGGGGCTTATGAAAAGTTCTTTTGTCAGACGTTGACTTGTAAATTTAATTTCTGAAATAATAAAAGAAATTCGAAGCACGAAACAACTCGTCGTGTAAATATGGTGTAAGGTGAAAGGCTTAATTATTAAAACGAAAATGCTGAAGATTTGTGCAAAGGCTTGGAGATTACGAGCAAAGAAATAAAGTTGTTTACAAAAAGATAAGAATTTATGTTGAACTTCTAAATAATAATTCAGAGAACAGTGAATGAGTTGGGCAGAATAATATTCAAAAAAAAAAGAAAAATGTTGTGCTTGTAAATTTTTTCTATGTCGAACAATAATAAAAGAGACTATTTGTTTTATGGTTACAACTTCTGAAATTCGAGGTATGGCATATTGGTGTTAATTAATATTTATACGGTCAAGCAGCAACTTCACAGAGCGTCAAGGTCAGCTGGAGTTGACTGTAAGATTGATTAAATGTGTAGCTGAAATAGTTGGTCAACATGAGATTGCAGTTCTCGCCTTAATTTCAGGCTATTCCATTCTACAATACAATTAGAGAATCAACAAGGTTTCCCAATGGTTCTTCAAAGTTTCATTCGAACGTAATCACACTTAACTCTTATGAAGTCATTGGTACCCAAAGCATTTGACAGCTCAAAAAAACAGAAACACTTGTAAATGCCACAACAACACGCAAGTTGTGTGTGTGTGTGTGTGTGTGTGTTGTGAGTGTGTCTGGTTTTTAGTCATTAGAGGCGTCGCTCTTGTAGGCTTTTAATTGGGTCGAGTTGTTGTTTCAATTTGGATGCGGACAATTTTTTGCCCCCGTTTGCTGCTGCTGGAGACTGTTAGAAGAGGAGAAGTGCTCCCAATTGGCAGCTCACTTGAGGCTAATGTTCATATAATTATTGAGGTGTGTTCAGATATACTTGTATATATACTTATTTATTTATAATCGTGTCTATACAAAACATGACATCAGAGCGAATAAATATATTATACATGTAGTAACAATAGAAATTTCGTGCACGTCATCAAAATCGGTTTTTATGGTTTATTTTTAGATGAATTTTTGGGCTTTAAAGAAAACAAATTTGATTTCGGTTTCCGCACAACTATTTGGGCTTATCAGAGAACGTTTATCGCTCGTAGAATATATAATTTAATGCATGCATATTTATTAAAATATGCAAAAATACAAAAAGTAAACCAAAAGGGCGCGCCAAGCATTTTAGCGACCCAAAACAAAACAACAACAATATTTATTTATATAAAAGATTTTTTATCGCTTTTCGAACTGCATTAATTGGGCACGAAACCTGCTGTGAGAAGTCGAGTCTGTTTTTTTTTTTTCGATTTCTGTGAATTTAGCGGGTGGAAGTTGAACAACTGTTGAACCTAACCAGTTTCTTGTTGCCAGTCTAACCCCATCGAGACTTTGAGTTGAGGTCGAGACTCGGATCGCGCTTAAGAATGAAGGCTGGGCACTTCCTCAAGTGGCCGACGAACGAGGAACGACGCACTTGACATATGCGACTGTGAATTATAAACAATTGAGTCTAATTTAGGTTTAGAGCTTTCTGTAATAACAACATTAGTCGATGTAACTTGAGCCAAAGAGAGGCTCTAAAGTCATTGTGAATATGTGAATGGGGGAGGCGTAATTCAAACTGCAATCTACTTTTAAGTGTAGTTTTCCTAGTACGTCAGCATCGTTGTTGCAGGGGATTGTCCATTACGTATATGGCATACTAGTTTATATTTATACAATATGTACTCATACATATATATAGCTGACTTTAATGCATTTAATTAAAGGCCAAGCCATTGTGGAAGATGCTTGCATGCAATTCAATTGCGTTTGCTGTAAATGTATCTTAGGGATTGCAAATGGGGGTAATAAAATACATAGATGGATCCATTGAAATATTAGCCGTAATAGCTTCAACTGTGCGAGGTCTCGACATATACAAATGGCATAAAGAGGTTCTAATTTAAGCGATTGTCTGTTGTTATGTAAGCCAGAAATATAAAACAAAACATTAGCTGAAATAAGTTGAACATGAGACGTGTGGGAATACTACATATGTAATTTTCAAAATTATATTTTAAAGACATATTTTACCACCTAACATAATCGTAAATCAGTAGACACATTAATAGGCATCGATCCGCTTTCAAGATCAACTCTTTAAAATACACAAGAAAGACTGAGAGGAAGCAAATCAGACGAGGTGCAAGTTATCAGCACATACATCAATCTGTCAGACACTGTTAATCGTGTAGAAAGCATCTATCGAGTGCCAAATAAACATGTGAGAAAAGCAACAAGAAAAGAGGAAAAACGAAGCAGCAAAGTTCGCTTTCATTTGTGGCATAAACATAAATTTGCATATCGAATACTGAGGCAACTTCAGCTACTGGTCAACGGATGGCCAAACTTTGAGTAAAACAAAAGCCAATTCTCGAAATCTAATCAAATCGACACGAATCCATAACAAAACCAAACGGATTCAAATCGAATCGCAGTCTGTATACAAATCACGTCAACAAACAATTTATCAACGAGTCTGAGACCGGGTTGAAGTCTCGGTGTGAAGGTGCAACCCGGGGGCACAGACTGAAGACAGAAGACAGCAGACAGTCGAGTTGCGTCGCTTGAATACTTAAGATAATGAATGCAGCCCGATATTGATGTGCTTGCATGTGAGTCTGATAAGTCGAGTCAGTCAGTCACATATGATAAGAGAACGGATACCAATTTAAGTTCCACATAGAGTTCCACTCGAGTTGCGGTAATTACAAGTGCCAGCCAGACGCCCGCATCCCCATCAACATCAACTGTGCGTCCACTTGCAGGAGAACAAACAACGAAATTCAAAATTATAATATGTATCCAAATATATAGTTGAGCGTGCTCGTATTCAGTCGGTGCACAGATGATGATTCGTTGGCCTGACAACAGCCCCATTGCCCATTGACCGTCTGACAAACTCTCAACGGGCTGTCAGGCAACAATCACTCGTATCTTGTGCATGTTGCATGCAACATTGCCTTCCCCGCTCTCGCCGCGCTTCTGTTGATTATGCTGATGAGTTTTTGGGTCGCTCTCTGTCTCGCCGTTGGGTCGCTCTCCGTCTGTCATACCACTCGCAGTACTATCAGCAGCCCCATCTTGCAACGTGGGCAATAATAATAATGAGAAACTTTTTTTCTCCTTTTCTCCTTCAATTTTTCCTCTTTTTTATGTTTCTCATTTTCGGGCATGCATTTTGGGTAAGTGCTTAGCCTGGCCGTGGGGTTAAGGGGTCGGACTCTGTTTATGTTTATTCAACATGCGCGTTGCATTGGACGGTGGCACTAATAGCAAGACAATAACAATAACAGCGACATCAACAAAGCAACAACAAGCAGAGGCACGCAGCTGGTGCCAGGATTAAGGTGGCATTGCCAGCACTATTGACAGAGTTTATAGCGAATTACAGGCTGAGAAGAACTAAATTTGAGAGGATGACCTTAATAAGAACGCCCTAATATGGCGGAATGATGAATTAGCATTCAAAATGAAGACTTTCAAGCAAATTAATTTTACAACAATTTAAGCCACATACATGTGTACAATTTAAAATGTAAACTCACAGAAAAATAATTTTCGATAATTCGCCAATGTCGAGACTATTGAAATTAATTTGGAAGGTTGTTTATCGGCTGCTCGAGTGCACGCCTTAGACATAATGTCATGAATTAATCAACAACCAACTCAAGAATCAGAAGAGGATAAAGATAAAGAGACTGGAGCAGATAACGTGGCACAATAATAATTAAATTTTTGTGGCGTCTTCCAGAGAAACTGAACTCAACTAAATGAAAGACACTTAGATAAGAGAGCGAAAGGGCTGTGGCTGCGGCTGCGGCTGCCGCAGCGACCCATCGATTCCTAGAACTGCCGCTGAGCTCTTGATGGAACGAGGTTCCATTTAAGCGGCACCTCCTTCCAATGGATTGGTTGTCTCGCCGTGTCTTTGTGTGTTGTCAAACGCAGCTTCACGAATAGTCATTAGAATAGCAAGAGGGAGCAGCAGTCGAGCTGTAATCAAAGTCCAACGAGTTGTCGTAATTGTAGCAAACTAGAACTTGCAACACTATCACAAATATTAGTTGCAGCTGATTAATGATTTGCTGCTGGCTGCAGCCTTTTGAGGCATCTGCAATCAGCTCAGTCATTTATTTTTGTAATCGTCAAGTCAGGCCGAGCCCTTTTTAAAGGTGCGACTCGATCGCATTCTTAGGCCACGATAAAGACGACAAGCCGCAGATAATGACTATTTATTGAGTGCCAAAGTGCAGTGACGGCTGCAACATGCGCGGCAGCTGGGCTGTGGCAGATGGCAACATGTTGTCTGCTGCTGGTTGCTGGTTGCAAGTTGCCTGTTGCCTGTTGCCGAGCAGCTCTGCGCACAGAGACCAATTAGTCAACCTCACAAGGTGCACGCTAGATGCAACTGCTAACCTTGAGATGCCCATAGGGCTAATTAATGTAATGTAATTCAACCGGGGAGAAAGACAAACTGGCTGCGGCATTAATGCAATTATGTTATCAGTCGAGTTAAGTAGTTCTCTCTCTCTCCCTCATGGGATAATGTCTCAAGTTGTAGTTTAATTACAATAAGATATAGTTAATATAAGTCAAATAAAAATATGGGAGTCAATGAACTGTCTTGAAACTATACTTGTTATAAATTCGCTCCATCTCTTCAAATTGATATCAATTATTACTTAATTAAACTCATATTTCTTGGGACCATTTTTCTTTCTTTCGTTGTTCGTTAACAGCTTTACCCATGATAAGCGCCGTTTTCCCACATCAATTGGTTCTCTTTTATGATTTTCTTCTTTCTCTCACCAATTTCCTGCTGCTAATTAACATTTTGTGTGCCCAAAAAATGTTATTCGCCCTGCTGTCGCCGCCTTTCCGTCAATTAAACACAATCCAAGACAACAACAGAGATATGGAGAGACTCAGACATTTTCCCAAGCTAAACCCTTTTGCATAACAGGTAGACTTCCCTACAGTCAACCTTAAGCATGCCAGCCATGCGCCTTAGTTTTGTCAATTTTTACGGGTCATTAGCCTTGGGTAGAACAGTAGCTCGATGGCTCAGGTCGGGTCTGGGGTCGTAAATCGAATGGTTTGCCGGCTTTTTACTTTTGGGAAACAATTGAGAGTCTTCGATTTTTGCCTATTAATTAAGAGTTGTGCCGCGTCGTGTAGAATTCAGTGCTATTTATTTTCCGGCAGAAAGAAGGTGTTGGGTAGACGCTGCTCTCATGTGGCACCGTTGTTGGGACTGCACAAATATTTACATAGCATTTACATGGCGGACAAACACTGAAATGCAAAACACTCCGCAGCTGCCGGAGCAGACAGTTTGGCTCCGTTTCGTTTAATGGATCAAGCAGGGAAGGGAGGCAGCAGGGAGAGGAAGGTAGCTACATCAATCGACTCGGCTCCAAGCAGTTGACATGCATGTTTATACCCTGTAACCATTTAAAGTGTGGGAATGTAAATGCCACCAGACTGTGGACAATAAAGTTGCTGTAGTTTTAAATTATTTCATGTTGAATTTTTGAATATTTAGATTGCAGACATATTTATTTCAGCTCATTATTTTTTTAACTGTCATCCAAAGTGGAAGTTCAAGCCACTTACAGGGTATCCCTTGGTCTGCTACCCAATCACTCTGCTTGTTTACTCTGTCTCTGTAGCCTGTACCAATGGCAAACAAATGCCAGCAAACACAAGCTGACAGTCGGAGCAATGACAGTCGAGAAAGTCAATCAATGGAAATTGTTTTGGAAATTCAAGCAAAAAAACTGCGGCTCGCTTTAAAGGAAGTAAAAATCTGAAGTGCAATTGATTTAAATGTCAGTTTGTTTACAAGAGACTATAAAGTGCTGCGATTTTGGATATAAGGAAATCGAAGCGAAGCGCTTAACACGCCTTATAAATGGAGAAAATGGATTAGGGGAAAAAATATTGCGTCGGCAGTTCAAACGAAATACAAATCATAGGAAAATCTTGCAGAAACTAAAGACTTCAAAGTTAACGCCTGCATGCCTGCATATATTAAAAATACAAATTAATTTGCGCTGGCAAATGACAATTTTCATTAGCTGCGCCTGACAATTTTCCATGCAGCAAAAAGCGAAAATCAATCTTCATCAGGCCTTGCGCCACACACTCACACACTCACACACTCGCACACTCTCGCACACACACACAGCAAATGAGCTCGGCTGCGGCATAATTAATTGCAATATTTTTTCAATTAAAATACTTGAGCTAAAGAGCCGTTGCTCACGTTGAACTTTGCAGTTCAAACACATTATTATAAGTCGAAGACAACGGCGCAAAAAAAACTGTTCACAGGCTCATAAATTTCCTTCGTATTTTTCGGTCCCCTTCTGGCTGCTGGCATTCCCGAGGCGCCAAACTCTAATAAGAATTTATTACAAAGAAAGAAAAAAGCAGCGTATTTTTGAGAGTTGAGCCACAGGATGCGAGGGTGACGCTGAGAACTTCCAAAATTTCATTTAATTGATCGCACGCAACACACGCGAGGAGGTCTGGCGATGAAGCCGAGTGAAGCGGTTCCGGGGAGGGTGACACTACTAATGCCACCTCCGTTAGGAACTCTCACACAGCTGCCACATGTGTGTGTGTGTGTGTCCGGATGAGGGTGACAGTGAGGGTGCCGGAGAATTTCGGATTGAATGCTGTGCTGCCGACATTGCCATGTGTACAGTCAGACCTAATTTGATTATTTTGTTTTATTTTTTATTTTTTGGGATTTGTTTCTGTTTGCATGTGATATATTGGCCTGTCACGGGCTTTGCGCTGCCATTAGCGAAAAAACAACACAGAGATACAAAGCATAACAAAATGGCAAATGCAGCTAACGCAAATGGGATCTTCGGGTTCAGGTAGTATCAGCAAATGAACGAACTCAACTTTCAGCGTAGAACTTTTCGTTTGCGAAATACGAGTGACATATAAAACTTTACAATGTGCACAATGCACCAGACAATTCTACATTGTGTGTTCTGCAGTGAGCGGGGTGATTCGTAATAAAGATACGTCGCTCGAAAGACGGTGAGCACCAGAAAAATATGACAGAAGGTAGGCCAGAAAAGATATTATCTTTATCACTTGGCTGAAGTGTTTCTTTTTTGTGTGTTGTTAGTCGAGTACTAAGTTCTTAGATCCCCGTTTTAGGCCTAAGCTACAGTACTGCATCATACTCGAATTTATATTGATGCAACCTCTGAACAATTCGGCCAGCTCATTTCTACACGCTCCATTAAACAATTTGCCATTGTTGTTGCCAGACTCCCTGTCTCTGTCTGCTTAATTTGTTGCTGTTTGATGAGAAACAATAACTGCGTTTCAGTTTGACAATAACCAAGTCGCACCCCGCCAGCTCGTTTCGCTTCAGTTTCCTACAGCTGATGTTGCAGATTTTCCTGTATTGTTGTTGAGTAGTCCGCTGATTGTGCAACTTGTGTGTGTGTAACTTTAGTCGAGTCACTCCTGATATTGGGCGATATTGGATAGGCTGTGAGCACGCTTTGGGATTTTAAGGCGGGACAATATAGCTGACTATATGGGTCTTATTTTGGATCACTCTTGGCTGGCACACTTTGTTATTGTTTGTTTCAGCTTCCGCATCAGAAATGTTGCGGCAACATTTTGTTTATTTATTTGCTTTAAATTTGTTATCTGTTTATCATTTTATCTTGCGGCTAATTTAAACAGTTGTATGCAATTTCGTTTGTTATCTTTTTGTGTCACACACCAGACAGACAGATAATTTGTTTGTCTTTTTGGTACACTTTTGCTGCTCCTGCTTTGTTAACTGACCAGCTGAACTTTACACTGCTCGGATCACTCGTAGAACACAGCGACCGGTTTGCCATTTAATATGTATTTATTTCGCTTTTATTTTTTGCTTCTTTTTGTGTTTCGCTTATCGCACGTTACAATAACACTAAACACGTTGGAAGGCCCTGGGCTTATACTATATTTATTTATAGATTTTAAAGCTTTTCAACACACAGCAAAATTATGCTCAATGAACCTTTCTTCAATCACAATTCACGCAACACTTGGCTCCGACTTTGGCTTCACACACTCCAGTAATCAGTTAAATAAATAAACAACAAACGCGATCACGTAGCCTGCGCGCTTCTCACGTTTAACGGACTACAAGATACTCGGCACACTCAGATACAGATACTAAATACAAAAGCGACGACGCGCAGCACGTCCGCTTTCCTAAGCAGTTCACGTTGTACTAACAACATGCTGAGAAAGATCAGTTGAGAGCGCGAGAGCACGAAATCGTTGAGAGAGAGAGTGCCGAGCGCGACTTTAGTTGCGTACAACGCGAGCGAGCGAGCGAGACTGCAAGTTGCTGACGATCAGCAACATGTGGAGTACGTTAGCAACATGTTGCCAAACCGTTGGCTGCCCACAAAAAATGTTGCCTGTCTACTCGATTGAGCGAATGTTGCCAAACGCTGTGCGTGCGTTCCGACGTCTGCCGCATCGAAAGCGGAACTGAATATGACACACTCGACTCCCAAATCCTTTGGCAGCAGACGCGTCAAGCGTCCTGCTGCGTCGCAGCAGCATCTGCGGTGACGCCGACGTCGGCGTCAGCAGCGGCGGCTTGACGGCGGCGACAAAACAAATAACAGCATCAAAATGGCAAAAACAGTAATCGAGGAGGGTGGCGAAATGCGAGGGGTATAAAAATTGAAACAAAATTGTGCAGACTCATATGACAGCAAGGATACGCTATAATTTTGCAGATTATTTAAATTATGCAGCAAATATGAGAGCAGAAACAAGAGATTTACATTAATTCACAGCAACCATTATTATACTCTACTATCATTATATTAATTCTATATTAAAAAGGTAACAATCCAATGACTGCTTTTCCGAACTAATTCCATCGAATATTTGATCTCTTTAGATTCATTTTAAATCCTAAAACTGAAAATCAAAGTTGAAAGCTGCTAACATTTTTGTTTTATGAATCAGTGGGAAACCTCATACCCAATGTAGTTTTTGTTAATAAGGTACAAATGAGGGTTTTTGATGAACACGATAATCTTGAAATATAAGATAAGAAATTGCTACAATTTTGAATTTCGACAAAAATACAGACATTTGGATTTATATAAGAAATGTTTTTCCACCTGGTATATAACTTTGCAATCATCATATTTTTTTTAGATTTTCCAACTTTATATATCCTTCAGAACATAACTTGAACTAGAACTAGAACTAACTATTTAAAAATAATGGCTTATCTCGTTCAGATCGCATAACCCAATGCCCTACAGGGCATCACAAGCGACAAGAACAGGACAGTGTTGCCACAGGAGCCACGCCACAGACATCAGATTGGGGCAAGCAGCTGGCGCCAAAGCGGCGGCTCTGACGACGTCGCTGTCGGCGTCGTCGTCCCCGTTGCTGCCGCCGTCGTCGTCGTCGTCGTCGTTGTCTGCCCCATCGACTTGCTTTTTATTTAGATGTTGGCAAAACTATTCAGCGTAGAGAAAAAATTACAGACGCAGCTTCCTGTGTGTAAAGGACGAAAACGACGCCGACGACGACGACGGCGGCGGCGGCAAATGAAGTTGCGCAGTGAAGAGCGAGGGGGAGCAAAGAAGTGAAAAAAATTGTGCAAATTTGTGTTTTGTAGTTAGTCGAAGCACCCCAGGGGTAGAGTATGGCTGGTATAGTATGAGGCGCTGCAGTCACTTTATGTGCTGGCGTCATTTATTTTTAGCGCGAGACGCTGCGGCACCAGCGCCAGCGACAAAGTCCAACCGAAACAGCGCGATTAAGGGGCAAAAGAAAAGGGGAGCTCGCCACTAGTCGATGCAGGGATCGGAGGGGAGCAACATAGTAAAGTTGTAAAAACTTTTGGGGTTTGGTTTGTTTAACGAGTCTGATTGCTGGCACAGCGATTGCGAACAGAAGAGGGAGTTTAAAAATGATTGATTATGTCAAATTGAGACGCCATTGGCCATTGGCTTTATGGTAATCGAAGGGGCAGGGGGAATGGGGGATCAGTGTCCTCAACTTGGCCTCGACATTTGCCAAGGCAAGCATTTGGCAGCCAAAATTTATGAGCATATGTACGAGTATTTTTTGCATTTACTCGACTCCGACTTATGGTTAGCGATTTTTGCCAACTCATGTGAATTGCGTGGGGAGCGCGTTGAGATTGGGGACACTGAGAGTACCGAGAGTGGAGCTCTGGAAGTCATTGACTGGCATAAGTCGAGCGTTTTAGTCGACTTATTGGCCACGACGATTCAATGTGGGTTATTAGCAAGGGAAGCAATTGATTTCTGAAGCCACAAAGCTAGGGGGGATTATGACATCTTGGCTTGAGAATTACGACTTATAAATATAACTTCGAATACACACGATTTCAACCATCACTTTCAATTGGAAATTTTCAAATAATGTTGTTTATTCACTATTTCTTCGATAATAGAAATAAATTCATTTCCGTGAAATTATGAGAATTGAGATTTATAAATATTTATAGGCCTCCGGAAATTCCTCAATTAATCTTAGAAAACTATTGTACATACCAATTCTTAAATAAATGCAATAGAGAGCACAAAAAATCACTTACCTAAAAGTAAAAAGAAACGAGAGTTAATATTATTAATAAATACAATATAATAGTTTAGGCACCACAAAAAGGCTTAACTAATTTATGGTTTATCCGCCCCATTTAAAGCATCGCCACAATTGCTCAACTGTCTCTTGAGTGGACCGGCAATTTCAGCAGTTTGCGCATTTAAAGTCCATTAAACTATTTGTACAGCAAAGAATTCAACGGCGAGTGCTCAGAACGAACATTCTTCTATGTTTCTGTTTTCCCTTCCCATTTCTGCTCTTTGTCGTCAAGCTTCAAGTGGCACAAATATTGACAAGCGAATTGTCTTTAATCCCAAATCAATTAAAACGAAGAACTTAAAACGCCTTGTGTTATCTCGTCCGGTAACCCGTTGCCCCTTTATCGCCGAGCATATTCCCGCTTTCCCCCCTGTCCCATTTACTCCCCCTCGTCCCTCTCTGGCAATGTTTGCGAATCATCTGCTTCTGCTCAGCGGATTTGACGCTTGCGGCGATCTTCTTATGAATAGTTATGATTACGGGCACAGGCTTATGCTTAGAGGGGGGCAAGGTGGCGTCTCTATCACGCTTCTAATGCTCTTCATGTCTATCTATGTGTTTGTTCGACAGTGTGTGTGTGTGACCATCGGTCAGTTGGGTCAGTTTGGAGTGCGTGATAAATGGGCGCGTTGCGTGGCTCGAGACTTGCCACAGTGTGTGTTGTGCCTTGAATTGTGGTTGGGCCTGGCCTCTGGGGTTGTCTATTGCTGCCTCGTGCTCTGTTGTTGTTGTTGTTGTTGTTTATGTGGTTGTTATTATTGCTGTGCTTTAATATTTATGGTCAGTGATAAGATTGCCCAATTGAGGTCTCTGAATTTGTTGTTGCTGCTGCCAAAGAGGCAAAAGCTGTTTAAAGTTGATGTAGGTTGGAAGTTTCATAAGCTTCTTTATGTTTCTGATTTTTATTTATTTTTTCTTTTTAGCGAGAGACTGCATTAGCGGCTGCCATAAAGCTTAGCCTGATAGCGGGACAGGAATATGGACAAAGGGAGAGAGGAGAAGAGAGTGTGGAAAGAGCGGTGATAGCAAATCTGGTTGTTGCCAGGAGTTTGGCACATCTTGAAACTTAAACAAAATGTGAAGTAAGGATAAGAAAACTTTCTTAAAGTTCAGAGCTTGAGAAGCTTTGTTGTGGGGCATTTTGTAATTATTGAAATAGAAGAACACAAGAACCTCTGAAAAAGTTATGAATTAGTTGCAATTAAAACGACGGTACAACGGGAAAGAATTTAAAAAAAATGCTGCTAAAAGCAATAAGCTTTAAGGATACATTTAACTTTGTACTAATAAAAGGGATAAGAAAGATCATAAAAAACGTTTATCTTAAATGTATTCGACAACTTTTCTACACCTGCAATTTTAGATTTTAAATTATACAGCAATTCATTTATAATTTTAAATTAAATTAACAATAAAAAGATGATCAAAAATGTAATTCAATTAAAATTGAATTGATTGTCAAAATTTCTGTAAATACAATTAATTTATTGGATGATGTCAAATATCAATATCAATGATTCATTGAGAATGTTATTGTGTTGAAAGTCGTTCTAGCTGAGAAGTTGTGTGTTAAACTTGTTTTGTAATTTTGTGTTGATTTTGTTACATTTCCCCTTAACACATTGCCAACAATTCGAAAAGTTTAAGAACTGCATCTGGCAGCCATGGGACACAATTTGAAAAACTGACAAAACAAACTCAACTCGACTAACACAACTGGCAACGGGCAATTGGCGAAGGGTAAACGACGAAAGGGGCAAAAACTCGTATAGGGAACCATGATCTGAGGACTGTGCCTCACTTTTGCTGCTTTTGTGCGACCGCAAAGTGAAATTGCTCGACGTCTGTCAATAAAAAAGCCAATAGCAAATAATACGCGGCAAAACTGCTGACAGAGCGAGAGGCAGTGAAGACATCAAGAGCTGCATTGAGATAGAGATGGAGATAGAGGCTATGGATTGGCATTTATGATGTTATTACTCATAGCTGAAATTAATTAAGCGCCAGACTCAATCCAGTCTGTGGCTCAGCTTGGGCCGGAAGGCCAAATTGGCGGGAAAAATGGCGAGGGAAAGCGTTGAATGGGCAATTAAAAAACTTTTCAAATACAAACATAAAGTGGGCGCGGCTCAGGCACTGAACACAATCATTTCTCTCCGGCAAGCATTGCATTGTCTCTTCAAGAATCGTTTTGTTTGCAAAGTTGAAATTGTGCAACATTTAAAGTTTTTTGCACCATCAGAGAGTTAACGACTGCAATTGGCCAAATTTATGACGTTGCTTGCGACGTCCCGCCATCAAAGAGATGGTTTAATTAAAGATACTTTCTCAATGTTCACGGGACAATTAATTAAAACAATTTCATTATATAACTATCAAAATGAATTAATTAAAAAAATATGTGTTATTTTGTATTTCTGATAAGTGCCATAATCAAAAATTACTGAGCTTCAATGTTTTATTTGTAGCATTGAATTAAAGAGGAAATCAAAATATGATGTTCTCATTTATATTTTATACAGTTTGCTTAACATAAATAAGATTTCTTAGGGTCACCTGCTCGACTGCTCAACTGGTCTAATAATTGCAATTTGAAAACTTTCTATGACTTCCATGTAATTGTAGAACATGTAACTGCAGTTTGAGGCCACCAGAGACGACCCATTTGCAGCTACCTACACGAATTCCTAGCAAGCACATATCTGCAGTAGTTACCCCGCCCACTTCATGCACATACTCCCCCCAGATTCCTTGAGGAACCAAAACGGGAACTGACTCAATGCCATAATAATAAAAGCAGCAACGAATGCTGCCAGACATAACTTCATTGCAATTATTCTTGTTCTCGTATTTCAGACTTTTGTCTAAGACAAGACGCATTTCATTGCACTTTTATGGCAGCTGCTTAGCGAGTGACAGAGAGGGCAATATAGAGGGGGAGAGAGAGGGAGAGTGGAGAGAGTGAGGGCCAGTGGAGTTTGCAGCAAAGTTTATTATTGCTCGTCTGGTTGGTTGAGTGTCTGGCAAGCGAACAGAAATGACATTTTTCACGCTTGACTTGCTGCGGAAATTGGTAAAAGTTGCTACAAACTTTTGAGCTGCTTAAAGCTCACTTAAGAGTGCCCGCTGATGACGGCCAGGATGGAGACGGGTTAACTCATCGAATCCATCAAACGGCAATTTACACGTACGCCTTGACCTTGAGACGGGGTCTCAGTTGGGGCAGATTTATGGTTGTCTGGAGAAATGTCTAACATACGACGTATAGTATAGTATGCCTGTCTGGCTGGCCTCGATAAATTTCGAGAAAGGTGTTGTGTCTGCTGCGTGGGAGTGGGGAAGCCATAAAATACTTTATAGCATTACAAGACGTTAAATTAAATAGAAGAAATCCGAAATCAGAAGAAATAAGAAATTACTGCCGTCTGGCCTTCAGACTTAAAAATGCAATTTAAAGTTTATTTCATATACTTGTGCGTCTTCATATGATGAACATTGTTGACGAGTTATTTGATAGATATGCACACAGGCAACAATAAAATCAACTTGCGCTCGCATGCAGACAATTTTCTACATGTTGCGGAGCCCGAAAGTAGGCAAAACTTTTGACTCCCGTTTGGAGTACATCTGTCTCGACTGCCACGGAAGTTTATCAGACTTTTGCGTGACTTTTGTTGACAACTTGAGCTCCACACAGCGCCAGAGAAGAATAGTTGCGGGGAACATGCAAGTGGAAGGAGTGAGGAAATATGACTGAAGGCAACTTAGCGTAAAAGTTGCTCACAGCTTTGACAAAAATGCGACATGACTGGGACACCGATAAGCGAACTGAACGAATTCCAGGACACGACGACGACGACGATGACGACGACAGTTACAGCATCCGATAAGGTAAATAACACAGTGGCCATCGAAGGATGCGAGAAGGGAATGCGGTGGTATGTGGGGAGTCGAGTTATGCTGCAGCAATTTAAAGCTCAACAGCAGCCGCAACATTGTTACCGGGCTATTTCCTTGTATTTTTACGGTGCACCGTGGTGGCAATTGCATTCTTCAGCAGCGCCCCAAAGTAGGCGATGAAACTGCGCAAAATGCTGCGACGGCTGCCCTTGAGTGTTGCAGCCTTTTCGGCGGCGGCAGCAACTAAATGATTCCTCTGGCACCTGGCCAAACTTTCTTACCCAATGTTCAAATGTGTTATACACCTCGATGAGGTAAATTCCTTTTATTTACGCAAATTGTATCTTTGAGTAAATTATGCATTTCATTTGCAAATGAATTATAAATCAGGTTTGTGAATTATGAATTTCAGTTGAAGTTGAAATATAAATCATATCCGATCTTTAAGTTATGCAGAAGTATAAGTTATTGGATGTCAAAAACCGTGAAACCAGGTTATAAATATTTTTTAATGCAATTTTTTATTGTGAAGAGCTCTATAAGTTAAGTACTTTCAGCTAAGTAAATTAACAGCATTAAATATTTTGCTTTGTTAAATACAAATGAATTTTTAATTTGACTTTAAAAGAACAAGTTATTAGATCAAACGATTTGTTATTTAATTGATGATTTTAAACAGGCTTGTGGGGATAAATTTGCTGGTGTTTATGATTTTAAAGAGGAAATTCTTAGCATGGTAGAAACCAATTATCTTAAATCAATAAAATTAAAAACATTTTGTGTTTCCCAATTTATTAACCGCCAGGCAAAGCTAAATAATTCTTACATATTTTCGAATCACTTGGCTATCAATCTATCTGTCCTACTTTATCCCCCTAACCAGTAAAAGAAAATAACACCGTCAGTAACTTTTGCATCTACATTTCGTTCGACTTATCAATAGATTACAACCGAGTTGCCCGTCTGAAGGCACTCAAACGGTTTGGAGTGCTCGAGAATTTGACAGCGGTTGTGAGTTATGCGGATGAGTACTTACATTGGTTGACAGCTGGCTGCTCAGACTGAGCACCTGTTCACGTGCATCCTGCAGTTCTCGCTTCAGTCTGCGTATCTCATGCGCCTGTCGCTCCTCCGCCGATCCGTACAAGGAGCTGCCGCCCGACAACAGCGAAGCAGCGCTGCCGTGTACTGTGGAAAATGGGAAATGTGTGAGTGAAGACAAAGCATTTAATTCAGCTATCTTTTGCACTTACCTTCATCGTTCTTCTTGGGATATGTTAGACGATGCGAGGCGGTAATGCTGTTGCTGCCTCCGCCGCCTCCATGGGCTGCTGCCAACGCTGCTGCTGCAGCGGCTGGGCCATGTGTGGGTGATAACGCTGACGTAGCTGCTGCCCCGAAAGGTCCACGGTTGAGGGGCGTGGGCGAGGTGGGCTGACTCCAGGCCACTGCAGACACATTGCCGGCCACATTACCCTGAGCCTGAGCCTGAGCCTGAGCAGCCTGTGCTTGGGCCTGGGCCTGGGCGACGGCTGCTGCCATTTGGGCGCTGAGCACACCATTTGTGCCCACGGGCAGACAGTAATATGGCTCAATTTCCACGTCGCCGCCACGACTCAGCATCGATGGATACATCTTCTCCGATTTGGTGGATCTGTGAGTGATTGAAGCGTATTGCAAAATGTCATTAAATGTGGGCAAAATGTCAGCTCGTTTATGACTCTGCAACACAGTTGCAGTCGTCAATTTGCAATTGTGATTGTGCATAAATAAGCAAAGTTCTGGATTTTAAATCGAATTTCAAAGTCAATTTGAATGAATGAGGAGATTAGTATTTATGCGGAATGAAATGCTGCCTTTTGTTATTTGTATGAATATATTTCAAATTAAAAGAGTTATTTTTTTGTAAATCATTTTTAGTTGTGAAAATTAAAATGCAAAATTGGTAACTAAGGATGGTGTGCTGTATCACCAACTATGCTCAATAATCTGTTTCCTAACTATTTAATCGATTTAAAGAAATGGTAAATACATTATGCGCTTTTAAAATGATTAAAACCAGATTTAAAAGTGCTTAATGCACATGAAATAAATGCCCTTAATGAAATTATCCTTTCACAAAGCAGCAATAAATTAATTAATTGGCATTGGCCATTAATTATGCAACTCGTGATTAATTGCCATTCGTTGCAAGTGACCGTAAGTTGCCCCAATTGTTGCCGCCATTCGGTGTCTCAATATGCTCTGCGTCGACTGTGCAGCTGAGAATTACAATTTGCCACATGGCTTAATTGGAGTTGTTGTTGTGCGGTGGGGTGTGGTGTGGTCTGATGTGGTTTTCAGTGGTGTCATGCGATGTGGTGTGCTCCATTTGCCAGACACTTGCAAATTTCCGTTGTGGTTGTGCAGTTTATTAGGCCAATCTGCATGCGAATGTGAACGTTGCATACTTTCAGGCATCGCTTCAAATTTCCGTTTAATTTTGTCAGCGACGGCGCTGTCAATTTGACGAGTTCCCTCTCCCTCTAACTCTCTTTGTGTCTCTCTCTATCGCTCTCTATGTGTGTGCAGTGCTGATAACAATTGGTGTGGGGAGTTGTGCATTCTCATGCCAAATCCCCCGACAAATTGTCATAAAATGTGATGAATTCACAAGCTTGCAAATGACCACAGACAAGAAGAGAGAAGGAGAGGGAAAGAGGGGGATAAAGGGTATGCCTCGTGGCCGGACAAATCTGTGCTCTGCTGGACTGCGTTCTAGCGACTGCTCACTCTGCTGGCTGATAACTGACATTAATGGCATTTCGCATGCAAATCTAATATTACGTATACGTCATGTGTGTGTATGACGCCTTTGCCATCTGCCTCCGTCTACACAAGTATTCCTTGTTTGCATTTGTGGTCTGCCTGCCTGTCTGTCCATGTGTGTGTGTGTTAGTTACGGTTTTTGGTACGCTTCAGGGCGTTTACTTTACGCTCTGGGGCATTTGGCACAACATCTCGTTGTGTGTGCTCTGTTCTGTTCTGGTGTAAAATTTGATAACAAGCCACCGAAACTGGTTACTCTGGTGCTGCCACAGGCCACATGCCACTTCCTTTTGCATAATTGATGCATTGAAAGCAAGAGTGCGACCCAAGACAGCCCGAGCACATTAGTTTGGCCAGCGCACAGGAGCGGTTCATGCGTCATGCGGGCAAAGAGGAGGAGGGCTTAAAGCCTGACCTATCAGAGTAGCCTCTCTGCGAAATGAGCCATATTATCATTCTACGACAGAACACAACTACCTTCCGTAGTGCATTAAACAAACACAACTACTTTCCGTAGTGCATTAAACAAACATTAAATGTGAAAGATGCTTTTATCCCAGTTTCAAGGAAGTGGCCAGCCCCTAAGCACTGTAACTGAGGTAATTTGATATGAAAACATTGCTCTGGAGACGTCAATTCATTTGTGTATGTTGCACTTTGATTAAAAGCTTTGTATTTATTAACTCCAAGAGATTGTAATTAAATTAATTCATTTTGATATACATTCACTTTATTGTTGACTAAATAAACAAATATCTTTTGCACAAGCAATCGAAATTGTAGAGCATATCTTTTTCGATTTGCTGAAATTCCATTGTGTATTTCTGTTTATTCTTTTGGCAGTCTCCATTTGACTTTCATAATTTATTGCGCTATCTGTAAAACTGCCTCGAAAAAATCCGTTTACAGATTTGTCGAACTTTCCGCTCAGTCTGAACTTTATTTGTGTATTTTTTTTGTGTTTGCTTCTTCAGTTTTTGTTTTTTATCACCATTTTTAGCTGGTAAAATTTTTTAATGAAGCACTTGAGAGTCTACATGGCTGCCAACTGCTGACGTGGCCAGAATGCAATGCACAAACAACAACTGAAGGCAAAACTTTCGTTTCAGCTGCTCCCCATCGTCGAGTCAAAGGTTCACAAACCTATTGACATGTCAAATAATAATCTGGTCACCCCCTCAGTGTCTCCCACTTCTCCCCCACTGACATTTCAGGCCCTGAGCTGTTATTTACACTTATGCGATTCTCCCTTCTGTTTCTCGTTTTCCATTTCGTGTTCAGTCCTCGTTTTTGTTTTTTATTTCTGCACACTTTGCTGTTTTACACAACTTTCGCATTGTCAGTTTGGGCCCACGTTCATGGGCAAAGGTCCCCTTCAACAATTTGGGCGTGTCGCCGGAGAACTAAAGCGTGCTTTTTTTTGGAGAGCGTTGTGGCTTCTAGTGAAACTTTAAAATATGCACGAGACTTGGATAAAACAAGCAAACATATGGCGACCTCCAAGACCATAAAAACTAAACTATTACAAATTGTTTGCATTGTTTTAGTCGCGCAAGTGAAAAACAAGCTCATTACACATGTGCATACATATGTATGTGTTTAGCGTGAACACGTTCCGATGCATGTGTGTGTGTCCTAAGGACAAGTGGAATCTGTTCAGCTATGCAAAGAATGGTTGTTTTCTACCCTTACCAGCGATATTAGCTGTGGTTCCATCTGATTTTGATTTAACGAAAATCTACAGAATAATGAACTTCGTTTCTTGAGCTTATTTACGGAAATTAAATATGCTTCTTAAGCATTTTTGTATTAAATTTATATGTTTTGTAGATTTTCTGTGTGTTTTTAGTGTATCCACGTGCCTCTATTGGTTAACCTGAAGAACCAAAAACCAAAAAGTCAGACAGGCGTTGTCTGCTACAGCACATTCGTCTACACATACACAACCATACTTACAAAAAGATACACACGCACACACATATCTACAGAAAGATACACACACAGTGAGACACATGAAGCGTTTTGGCGACGCTGCAACACGTAGATGTAAATTGCAAGAGGCAAACACTTTTCGTGAGCGACAAGTTGAAAAGTGGCAAGTGAGGCGCTGATTATTTTCGAGAGCTACATTAATAATGGGCGTGGCATGCAACTTAAGCGCGCAACTTAAAAAGTGTACGACAAAACATAGCAATGTGTGAGGCAAAGTCACCTTGGATATGTCCGTTCTTTCATGTAGCTTTTAAGGATAATCGCAAGACGAGAGAGTTTGGAAGTTGGGATAGAAACAGAGAGAATAAAATAGATAGAGAGAGGACTTATGCATGCGCTTCACATTCGCAGCACGGCTCTTGAGACTCACCTGATGCTGTTGCTGCGATTCATGCGAGGACTCTGCACATAGGGTGATTCATTGCCCTGCACAGGCATTTGAGCCGCGCCGCCAGTTGAGCGATTGTGCAGCATCTTGTGGCCATGCCGCGTCATCGCCGGCGAACCAATCTGCATCTGCATCTGATCTATGGCATCGCCATCCGACAGCCGACTGCCAGCCGTGTTGCTGTGCTTGAGCCACATGGCGTATGAGCTATACTCTGGCTTGACCTCCGCATAAGTCTGCGTGTCCGACAACGAGCCGTCGTGACGCGTGCCTCCCGCTCGTGTCGATATTCTAGGGTATAAGCGAAAGCAGTTTAAAATCGCGATTGCCTTTCCTGCAATTCAGCTGTCTCACCTGTGCTGGAACACGTGCATGTCGCTGCCGGGCTTCGGCAAACTGTGTGAGCCTGTTGCCAGTCTCTCCCTAATGGACTGGCTGAGCTGCGTCGCCGTTGGTCCTGTCAGCGAGAAGCTGCGATGCTGCGTGTTCGGTGGCAACTCTACTGGCAAATTAAAGATTATTAGTTCAGTTTTGTAAATAAATAGTTTGCATATACATAATGTTTGTAAATGTGAATCGATTGAATGAAAATATAATCAGCATTGCGACAGAAAATAATACAATCTTCAATATTGAAAAAATGGCATTCGAATAAGTAGAAATTTCATCAACAATTTTGGAATTCTTCCTAATTAATTATATATATAATATTATATACTGATACTGATACTGATAATTGTAATATTGCAACACACATTTTTGTATATTAAAAATACTTAAAATGTATTAAAAACAATACTACTACTAATAATTTTATTGTTTCCACACATTAAATGTTGAGAAACTTCAAAGTAGTATATTATTTTATGCATGATTATATTTTACAACTCAAGGAAAGCAAAAAATTCCAACTTTTTACTGCTGCTTTATAGCTATCTTTTTATAGCCAACTTACTGTTCATGTCGTTGGGCAACGTTTGGGTACCGCCGGTCACCTTACGACCGCTGGCGGTGCGCGGCACAGCGGATACGTGAGCGGTGCGTCCACAGGGCAATCCATTAACTGCACCTGCTCCATGAGCGCCGGCTGCCATCAGCATGGCGATGTTTTGTTGCTCCGCCGTGGACGCAATGCTGCCGTTGGCACGTTTCACATACCCGAAGCTGGGTGGAACTCCCTTGGTGCGTGACGAGGCCGAAGGCGAGCCCTGCTTCGAGGAGCTGCCGCTGGCACTGCCTCCGTTGCTGCCTCCATTGGCGCCGCCCATGCTGCGACGCGATGGTGATGATTTCTCCGATTTATCCACCTTGTGGCCATTAAGGGGTTCCGGCATTTTGCTCCAATTATCGCGACCATTTCGTGAACCAGGCCTATGATGTGGACTGCCATCCATTTTGTTGATGCCGCTGCCGTTGTTGTTGTTATTGTTGTTGTTGTTGTTAATGTTGTTGCTCGTAGAACATCCGCTGCCGCTGCCGCTGCCGCTGCCGCTGCCACTGGAACTGGCCTGACTGGCCGCCGAGCTGCCGTTCGCAGCGGTTCCAATGCTATCAAGTGATCCGCGACTGCTGCGAATTCTGCAAGAGAGACAAAGATGAGTAAACACTATATACACCATATATTTTAAATGAACAAAATTTAATTTTCTTTAATTTTAATTGATACAAATACTGTCAGAAATTTATTTATTTTCATTTTTTAACTTATCAATAAATATAAGTTAAAAAATGAAAATAATTAATTTTCTGTCAGTATTTTTTCAACATAAATTCAGTTTTAATCAATAGATTGAATATTTGTATGCATAAAGCCGATTGCCCAAATGAACTGCAGAGAATATAAATCAAATGAAAAACGTATACTCGTAACTCTTTATTTGCACACAATTATAATGCATTTCGCTTGAGGAAAAGTTTGTTTTTCGCTTGGGAAAATGTTGCCTTTAGCAGTCAATTTGCACACACTGCGAAAAACCTCAGCGGAATTATGTAAATCGTATTTTTCTTTTGCGTGAAAAGTTCAACAACTTTTAAGACAAATTGTTTATGGGCCAATGGAATGAAAAGAGGCGAACGGAATGTAAACAGCCAAACAATGATGATGCATTGCTTGCTGACGGTCGTCTTGGTCAGTTGGAAGCTAATTACGCAACAACAACTCTGATAATAACAGTAGCAGTAACTGAAGTTTGCTGCGTTATTGGCATATTGCGCATACGCCACGTGCGACGGTGCTTAATTTTTATTTGGCGTTAATTGCATGGATAATTTATGCAAGTCGAACGCTGTTGTCGTTAACGCAGTGCAGGCAAATAGCAGCGAATGTTATATAATTTATATGGCAGTTAGTCCACACTCAAAGGCAGCCAAGTGTAAAGCAAAGCGTTAGACTTGAGGCTCAACTTGAACAATTGACAATCAGCCAGCAATTGAGAAAGCAGAGAGGGCGAGAAAAAAAAAAGATTCGGCAAACTGAACAGACTTGACAGGTCCCTAACAATGGAAGGCCCCCCCCTGATAGACCTTAGACGATGCGCAAATAACGCTGCGAAGTGCGATTACAATTGCAGCCCGCAGCACAAAGGCAGCGATAAAGCGCATTGACAGACTGTGTCTCCAAGTGGACAGAGGGAACGCAGGAGGAGATGGGCAACAATTTTCAATTAAAATGACAAAAGAAGCCCAGAGAAATGAATAGAATGATGGTGTGAAAGAGGGAAGATGGTCTTGGGCAACGGAAACCATCTCAAGTTGGCCGAAAGGATTGTTCGCCCCAAAAAGTCAGCAATCAAATTTCATGTCTAAGCCGCTTACGCCAAACTCGGCCATATATCATGGCTAATTGGGCGTGTCTCTCCGCTGCTATAATAAATAATGATATTTATTTGCCCATCCAACATTGAATTGTCTGCATAACTTCGTGAAATGGTTAATAAATTATAAACACAAAAACTCATAAACGAAAAACTGGGCAGTCAACGGGCGCGGCGAACGACGAAAACTCTTCAGTCACATGCCACATCTATCGATTCATTTAAATTGATGATCTTATCGGGCAGCTTATCACCTTCGTAATCTAATGCGAACAGAGTTTTTTAATTTTCAGAGGTAACAACAAAATCTAACTTTATTTTTTAAATATTTTCTTAAATTTGAATTCTATTCAATATCAAAGATTTATTCATTGGCTTGTTCAATTTGATTTAATTTAATTAACCACAACCAAACCAGATTTTTAGATTTTCCCTCACTTAGTTCAGTATTTCAACATCATTTTCATGCGCTGTGCAAAATTGCTTTCATATTCTCAATTGCATGATAAAATTCAGCTTTGGCAAACACGCGAAAATTTCAAAAGCTCGAAAAGCTGAAGAAAATAGCCTGTTTTGTTGTAGGTTTTTTGTTGCGGCCATAAAATTTAATAACAGCAATTTAAGCTGGCTGCGCTTTAGATTAGATCTATGCTCCTTTCGATTCAATTGCACAAGAGGCAGCTGAATTAACTAATTGTGGCTTCTGCTGTTTTTGGCCGCCTTTAAGTTGGGGCAATTTCCGCACAACATGTTGAAAAGTATGCTATGATTTAAGCGCATAGCAAAATGAGGGTGGGTGCAGGGCAGGCAGAATGAAAAGAAAAAACAGCTGTCTGGGTCATAAAACTCAACTACGCCCTAGCAAGCAATTACCGTTTAGATATGCCCAGACTGTAAGAGGGGCAACGTCATACAATAACAGCAACAAACTGTAACTGAGACGTCCACTAGGCAAGGTAAGAGGGATGAGCAGCCCTTCGGACTATGCGTGACTGTTGATGGTGTGTGTTTAAATGCGGGTGTATGTGCCATTTAGAGTGAAAGTGAGCGTCAGAAGTGACACATAAAGCTCATAAATTGTCGCACACTCAATATGCATAGCAAGAAGCAGCGGAACGGGGGCAAGGGACCGCAGACTTGGTGAGGCACAAGTCGGTAAAATCAATAACGATTGCCACGTCAATGGTGGACGGCAGCAAATGATGCACGAGTGCTGGAAATCGATGACAGGCCGAATACCGAGCTAAAATACATTTGAATATGCATCAGATAAAGCTCTATACTATATATATGCACAAACGCAGACACACATATTTTATATATTGCATGCGCTCTATTGTAAGCTGTTTGCCTCGATTGCTTTAACTCTTCAATTGCAATTTATTTGCGCTGCACCAACATTCTGGCTACTGACCCGCTCAGCAAATACAATTCGGTTGCCCTCGGGGGGTTTTGGTTGCGTGTGCAACGTGTGCAAAAAAGAATTGCCGCATAAATTTGAAAAAGATGTCGAAAAAAGGAGAGAAGTGGAAACAGCGGCAGACGTCAGAAACAGAAACAGAAACAGAAGCGTAGCCACCAAAAGGGATTGCCTATTAATATCCTTTAAAATAAAGAAGAAATTTCCAGAATAATGCAAACATAAATTGCGCTGCAGTGAAGCTATTCAAAAAGGCCCAATAAGTGCGTCATTAGGTGGAATTACATAAGAAACTCATTATTTCAGAGTTTTGCAAAATATTCTTTTCGTTTGAAACAAAAAGACTTCTATAGAGTGCAAAGTTTCCTTATTTCTTGTTCCATTCACTCAATTATTTAATTTTCCGCTACATTTCTTTTTATTAAACACAATGCGTTTCTAACAGAAATTTAATTCTCTTCTGTCATTACAAAATTTTGTTTTTTATGAGAATTGTTGGCGTATTCATGGTGTAAGTTATTCATCACTTTTTCTAATTGTATATCAATTTTTTTTTGTTGACTCCAATACTTTATTATATGATACTAAAATCAAGTTTGTATGTATTTGGATATAGTAACATAGCTGGAACCAAGGGTAATGATTGTATTCTACGCGATAACATTGAATCTCATTCGCTTTGCTATTTATAAATATAAATTATACCCCCTCACCTGGGCCCATTCATTACATTTATAAACAAGTTCATGAAGGCAAGCCATAAGTAAATCAAATTGAGTTCAGAAATAACTGAGAAGTCAAACAATTCGGGGTTTGTGGCACCCACAAATGTTGTTAGCCTGAAATACTGATATATGGAATACCTGGCTCGCCCTGCCCTGACCATTCTTTGGCTACCCCTCTTTGGCTTCTGCGCCAATGCCCGAAATGTATTCGTATATATTTCGGTTTTGTAGTCCCAAAGCGCTGCTCTGTTGCCATTATCCTGGCCAGAAACACACACACACATGTGAAAGTCTCTGATGCATTTGGAAATTGTACATTTAGTAGGGCGTGGAAAACAAATTCCATGGATGTCCGCTTCGAGCTGGTTTGCCGCTTTTCCGCCTTTTGCCGTTTTGCCTTCCCATGCTTGTGTGTTTCGGTATTGCGTTTTGCTTGCAGCCTTTTTGGCCAGATCGCAGGACCAATGGAAACTAATTTGGTGCATAAAATGTAATTTGCATGGGGAGGCCAAAACATAGGGCAATAAACAAACTGAAAGGGCTCGAAGTGCGCTTTAGTGTTTCTGTTTCGGCTTAGCTATTTAAAATGTTGGTGATGCTGTTGTTGTTGTCGAGTAATTTTTAATTTAGTCGCTAATTTATGCAACGACACGCGGCACGTGCTGGGGAGAACAACAACAACTTTCAGCAGCCACGGTTCAGGTCATTTAGTCAGACATGGCCAACATATTCGTGTAATTGCCGCTTTTAATTGACAGCCGGCTACGGCAATAGCTTGAAAGGGGGAGGTCAGCTTTTAGCTAGACAATTAGGCGCACAGTTGAGAGTCCTTTGAAAATTGCTGACCCTAATTCACGGTGCCATTAAGGGGCAGAGCGAGCACAACCAAGTGCCGCTGCTCTTGATGGTGATGAGGAAAAAACGATGCCTTGTTTGCCATTTTAGTGCATTAGTGCAACTAGTTGGCTAATTACTAAACTCAATTGGGATGTGCTTAGCATATTGATAGCGAAATTAAATGAGGCAAAGTGACTTTTCGGCTGCAAAACGATTGTCTTAAAAATATTTTAGTTAATCATTTAGGAAAAATTAGTGGGTATTGATTGTAAGTCTTTAAATGTACTGGCTGCTCTTGTTAATTTTTGAGAGCAGCTAATGAGGCAATTATAATTAGTGCAGCTTATAAGCCACAAGGAAAAATGCTGAACTAATTTTTATTTTACAGATGTTACATCATAATTTTTTTAAATTTGTAATTTATATTTTTAAAAGCTGGGATTTGTGTAATTTCCCAGTTTATTTTGTATGACCTTCGGAATAACTCTATTTGAAACACGTGCCACATCTGGCTCAAATTAACTTTACAAGAGTCCAATAAATCAACTTAAAAGCCATGCATTTAAATTCAAGCGGCATTTGTCATATAGGATAGCCCTTTGTGGTTGCCTAGTAGGGTGACCATTGTCGCTGAATGGTCGTTTCTTTTCATTTATTAAAACTGTCAACAGGCGTTAAAGTAGGCTGAGCTATCAATGCCGGCAACACAGCACAGGAAACACACACATTCCCATCTACTTCAGCGCTCTATGCTAGCATGAAGTCCTTTCTCCTTTTGTCAACACACATATTCAGGCTGTGCATGTTTTGTACGGCTGATAAAATGTTATGAATGGAATTCCGACAGCTCCACGGGCGTTACAAGCACATTAATAAAAGTGTCGAACATGTGAAGCGTTGGTCGGTTGTCAAGAGAGGAAGGGGGAGTGGAAGGGGCGGCGGGGTGTGGCGCGGTTTCAAAGTGTAGGTGCACCCCAAAGCACGCACGCAACCTTCAGCTGAGCTCGTTTGTCAGTGTGTTTGTGTTTTGGCTTTGGCCTTGCAACAGCGCCTAAAAGCGTGCAACACTCAGCGCAGGACGACGACAACAACAACATCATTCATTTGCCTGCTGACTGTGTCAAGGATGTCGAAGGGTAGACACATCCAAGTCCAACGCAAAACAAAAATAAAAAGAGATGAGGCCAGCAGGCATAGCACAGCACAGCATACTTGTAGGCGCACATCAATTATACAACTGCCTGGGTCCCAGTTGTTGCTATTCTCGCTGCTGCCGCCGCTTCCTTGTCGCAATTGTTTGCCTTTTACGACTTCCGTTCCATTGACAGTCGCCATAAATTATGGTTTGGGGCATAGCAATGAAAGCGAAATTTCTTCTTTTCTGCTCTTCATTTTATTTTCGGTAGAATGAAGGAATCCGCATCACAAAGTGGCCATAAACTAGAGGGCCATGAAATGCTCTCAGCACATTAGACAGAAGCTGCTTTAGTTGTCCTGCCACTCAACGCCGCCAACTGCCAACTGGCAACTGGCAACTGGCAACTGGCAACTGGCAACTGGCAACTGGCAACAGGCGACTGGAACTTCAGCTTATGCTTCAGCTTAAACTTGACATAAAGCCCTGAAGCTAACTAAGCAACCCGCAGAAATTCTCACTCGCCCTGCTCAACTTTTCCTGCAAGTTTTCCAAAGTGAAAATTCCAAACAGACACACCACATTTTGAGGTGGAATGTTCCCTGAATTCGAAGCGCGACGTGGCGTGGAGCGAAAAACAAATGCAAATTAAATTAAACACGAAACTTTGCTAATATGCTAAACAAAACTTTAGCACAAAACTCAAACCTTTTTCGAAAGCAAACCCCAATCCACCCCTTTATTGAGCTCTCCACCAAACGACTTGCGTTTCTTTTTGCACATTTAATTAAACCAGCTACAAATTACAGCTTGCAACTTCAAAACTAAGTTCTAACTCCAATTTGTCGAAATTCCTATACTCAATAAGCACTCTTGGAACTGAAGTAGCTGAGCTTAACTTCAAGTACTTCCAGCTGCTTAAAGGGAAAATTGCTCGATGCAGCAGCTGCGACTGCAAAAATTTGTAGATTAAAATCAATTTAGTGTCATTGGATTTATTAGAGTTTTCTTATGATAAGGTAATGTACTATAAAATTGTATATGTGAATGGTGTTTGCTAGTATATATTACAATCTTAATATAAAATTATTCTATTCCAAATCAACCAGTCACAGCTTCTGCCCCACTCAGATTTCTCATTGGATTCTATTACAGGTGATACTGGGTATTTGACGGGACATAAATTGCAAGGAGATTGCATATTGTATATCTTATTTAGAGTTCATTAAAGTGCAATGAACTGGCTACGTGCGAAGAGAGAAATAAATGTGTATTGTGTGGCATGGTGGCACTGTGGCATTGGGGTGTTGACCATAGCACAGTTTTTGGGGTCAATCGACAGTCGGGGGGCAACCCCTCAGAAGGCGTCGTGCCAACTAAAGGTAAATGGCACTTAATTTAATGTTAAATTTATGTAAGACAGTCTGAAGCTAATAAAAATGGCCGCACATAAAAAGTTTTGCCATCGAATGGCAGCACAAGGATTCCACACTATCACAACAGAGGACAGGACAATACTCTGGCCACAGGAATAACAACAACGATACAGAAAATGGGTTAACCGAGTTGGCCTAAAAACGTTAAAGTTTGCCGCAGCTTGAAAGTGGCAGTGGAAGACCGCAACGTAAACACTTTGCATGATTTAGAGCCATACGAGAATTGCAATATAAGCCGGGTATATACAAACATATAAACCCATTTACAAGTATTCCTATATCTGCCCGAGGATTACTACTTCTGGGTGACTCACATATTTATAAAGTCCATTATGCATGAGTTTCCCTGCCCGGAAGCCACAAAGAGAGACAGAGGTGCGGCATTCCCAACACTCTTCCTGCACACACAAACTCATAGAAGACATGGGAAAATCGATGGTTAAATGTGATTAGCTGGCAAAAAATTTGTTGCATACAACGCGGACTGTTGCGTGCCACCTTCGAAACTTAGCTTCCCACTCGCCCACTTGCTCACTTGCCCACTTGCCCACTCGCATCAACAAGCAAAACAACTTAACAAATGAGTTTATTAATGAGCAGCGCAAACACTTTTCCCACTGCACAAGCTCTCTTCACTCCAAATGCGCAGAGTTCACGTCGAGGAGGCAGCCGAAATTAATGGGATAGAAGGCGGTGCTTCTGCTGTGCCATGCTGAGAGCTGACATTGATAGTTCAGTTAGCTGGAGGAGTGAGGACACGTCTATTATTCAAAGATACAATCAATGTTCGGCAGAAGTTGAGCAGATTGAAGCACATTAGGTGTGTATTAAACGAGGATGTATATGTAGATAAATTCGGGATGCGAAAAGGAATTACATCCACACAGGATTCTACTTTTAATATTTTTGTAAATATATTAAATAAAGAGAAAAGCTTTCAAAATTCGACTATTAATGATGTCATAAAAAAACAACTGGGTTATATTAACATATTTTTAAATTAGTATTTAATAAAACTAATAATACATTTTTTAACATAAATAATACAAAATTAAATTATGTTATCTATTAATAAGTGTTTGTTTTAAGAATAATATATCTATTGTGTAACTCTTTTAGCTTTGGTTTCTATTCAACCTTTCAATCCGAGGAGAGAAAATGAAAGTTACAGCATGAAACTTATTTATAAAGCAGAACTAATCTTGAGCATAGTTAATGCAATATCAAATGTCATCAGAAAATCACAAATGCTTCACTTCACAGCCTCCTCTTACTAATCTATATACTAAAATGTGCTTTTGTTTAGTGCATATTTAATAACGTTTCGAAAATGTTTAGAAATTTCCGGCGTACTTAAATGCGCAATGATGATGATCTAAGCGGTAATTACAAGGCTTAGATTCAATCTGACATGCTTTAGCTCTCTGCAGGTTAGTTGCACCACATGTTGCCAGTGGCGCCACCGAGGCTTAACCCGCTTTGCCGCTGGTTGCAAATGTGCCATAACCCTGCTGCCCTCCTGTCGTTCTTCCCCTTCCTCTGAACATCTCCCGCTCTGTTCCCTCTTCACTCTTCACTCTTTGTCTGTTAGGCGTGTGCGCTTAAAGCCGCTTAGCTCATTGCGAATTCGACTAAAGCTGGGCATAGAAACAATTTAGCTAAACCCCACAAAATTGTATGTAGGAGAGGGCAGGCAGCCGAGGGAGGGAATGAGGGTTCCCGGATGCTTCTGCGTTTCTATGAGTCAGCTCTCCCAGTCTATAAACTGCTCTAAAATATGCACACACACACATCCACATACAATGTAGCCCCAATGCCTGTTGCTGTTTTATGGCGAATGTTGCCCTTTTCTTTGGCATTTTTGTTTTCTTTTTACATTCTGTTTTTTTTTATTTTTTTTGTCGGTTTGTGGCCACAGGACTTGACATGCTGTGGCACCTGGCCGGAAGATTTATGGCCAACGTATGCAGAGAGTTGAATGAAACGTCTGACATTTGAAGTAATTGCCGAAATTGAGAGACAAACGACAGCGAGTGACTAGCAAATTGATTGAATATTCGATGCTTATTCGACTTATCGACCATTTTGCATATGTCGCATAACTTTGACTGGCAACAACATGTTCTATGCTGCCAAGTCCTGCCGTGTCTCCTGGTGCTCATCCTTGTGTGTTCACAGTCAACCCTTTGGCGCTGAGCCTACGTAAATAGAACTCAACCCGGCAGGACAAACAGTTGCAGGAGTAAACAAAAGCCGGCCTTTGGGAGTTTAATGGCCTGCAGCAGTCATTGACACTGCTCCATTTGCTGTGGATAAGCTGGCCATATGAACTTAGACACAAGGTCTCAATTATTGTTCAACCAGCTGCATTGAAGCATACCACAACACTTTGATTGAGTTTGATTTCGAACAGATGAACTTTATTCAATCATTCTTCGCTTAAGCACACATTTGAATTTGAGTTTTGTTTCAGTTACATTGTAAGCTTTTACCTTTGAGAACTTAAAACATGTTGAGCAAATCCATCAAACCGCACTTGACACTGAGAGCATTGGGCAATTGGACACAAAGTATGCAACACGAGACATCAAAAAGCAATTTTATCACTTGAATAAATTGAATTCACAACAGCAATTCAAGTCATATCACTTGAATTTTTATGATAATTGTTTTATTTTTAATTACTTGATGTAATTTAATGCACCATTTGATTTGTTTGTATTTGTAAATATTTTAAGCATTCATTCAGTTTACGACTTTTCTGCGAGCGAGCGACATTTTCGTGTGGCAACCGTAACGCCCGAGCGTCGAAATGCGTTTCTGGGGTTGCTCAGTTCCGTTGCCGCAAAGCGTAGCATGGAAAAGTTTCAGTTCGAAAATGCTTAAGAGCGCGCTTGCTTGCTCTCTCTATCCACAAGTTCGAAAGAGCGCAACACGCCAAGAGAGAGAGCAACAAAGCAGGAGCGGGTCTGAGGGAGACAGAGAGAGAGAGAGTGAATGCAGCACATGGCGAAGTTTATTGCTGAAAGTAAAAGGCCGCTTGTCGATTGGGAATCAGCATAGGAGTTGAGGAGAGCGAAAACAACTGAAGCACCGACTGTCGCACCTGCCCACGTGCCCACCTGTGAGTTGTGCCGACTGGATGAATGAATAAGTGAATGAATGCAGAATTGAAACTAGTTGTTAGGCTGTCTTTGCCTTTGGGCGTTTTTGGCTTCCACGCAATTTGTTTAAGCAGTCCTCATGTGCAAATTGTTGCATGGAGGCAGCAAAGTGCACTTAAGACAGTCTGCCTCGGAGGGGAAGTTTCGAGGGATGATACTTTAATAAGGAATAACTCAATAAATTGCCTATGTTATATAGACCAAATTCCCATAAATTGAATTTAAAATTAATTATTATCAGTTGCGGTTTAGTTTGCCGCGAAAATATTTTATTTGTAATACAATTTATTTTCCGAAAAGAGCAATTTCAAAAATAAACACCACATGAAATGCAGCTCTCATTTAAGCAGCTTAGCTAACATCAAAGCATACATTTTAATTACATTCAAGAGCAGCTTACAACAATAGCAAGTACTTGGAAATACTTTATGTAAGTACAAAGTATTAATAAAGCATTGTACATTTATATTTAAGTTCTCCCTTGCTCATAATTTTAAAACATTTTTTTTGCTTTCAGAAATTATGTACATTTTTAAAGCAAGTCTAAGAGTAACATTTGCGAGTCCTATTTAAAAAATCTACATACTTCCGTTCTCGCAGACAGGTAATACAAAGCCTCAAAATGTTAGACAGGCAGCTCCACCCACAGAGTGCGAGTACAAGTATTTCGCCTATCGCATTGTCTCCAAGTTTGATGGGTGGGTTGAGCACTGTGGTGGTTTGATGTTGGCTAAAAGCAACAAATGGCTTCAAGAGAGCCACCAGCTGTGGCATTCGAAGTGAGCTAAGAGCAAGAGTGTAGCGAACAGACTTCGAATATCGCCAACTCCCTCTCTTACATGTTGGCTGTTGGTCATGCAGTCAATGCTCCAAACTTGTTTCATGTTCGACAGCTGCCCGGTTTTCAATTGAGCCAAGGGCGGGCTCGTTCTTGTCGGTGCTGCAATTTTCCAAAAAACTGCACGCAGCGAGCATTCAATGAAAAGCGAAACTAGCCGATAACAAGTTGTCGTTATTGTCGTTGTTGCTGCCGTTGTTGTTGATTGCCCGCCTAGTGTATTTTTTTTGCAAACTTTTCCAGCTTTTGTATTGTGCGGCAACGCAACTAATTGGAGCCGCTTGCTTGCATGTTAGCCAGAAGAATTTGACCTCTTCACAAATTCAAGTACTCATTAATCTTGCCGATGGCGGCATTCAATCAGTAAGCCATCAAATTACACTAGTCAATTATGCCAAGTGCGAAAATTGAGACTGGAGAAGGATGTATTTTTTTTTAAATTTACATTTGAATTTGCTTGTGGTATAGAAATGTATTTACGTTTTATTAAAGTTACGTATCAAATCAGATATTTTTAGAAATGAATCTTACTTTCCTGTTTCTATTCAAATTAAGTTCAGAAAAACTATTCTACTAAATCGGCATACTCCATTTTATTATAGTGTACAATAATCAAAAGCTCTCGTGCCCGTTAATAATAATTACAAAACATATCTGGCGGCTGTGGCAAAGTTATTGGAAAACAATTAAGCAAAGTCCAGCCAAAGACTTTGTCATGCTCACGTCTGCAACACAAGTGCGCAGAGTGTGTGTGAAGTGTGGGCGAATAGAAAATGTCAGTTTGTATTCCATACGGTATTTGAAAAGGTCAGTTTTGGCTTAAAGGCTTACGTATGCCTGCCACATGCCGCATACCACAACATTGACACGCATTTAATCGGTACGTTAAAAGGCTGCAGGCAAACTGACGGGGGAGGTGTTGCGTCTATCAATTGCCATGCACCATTCAAATGTGGACAACTGCAACTGGTTTTGGGTGCAACTGTTACAATTTAATGGAATTTATTCAATGCCTATTCCATGAATATCATTTGTGAAATCAAATCTGCTTTTAGAAATCATTAAATAATCATTTAATTCAGTGAATAAGACTAACCTCAAGCAAACTAATACAAAATAAATAAATGTTGTCGTAACATCAAATATTCAAATCGAAACATCATTAAAAGGGAAATTTTGCTATAAAGGCCAAAAGCTTGCTCGAAGAAGTGGTGTATGTCTTGGATGAATTTGTCTTCGCTTCGCTATAAAAAGGTCAGCACTTGCATAGCAAGGTTTCGAACCACAGTGCAATGCGAAGTAAAACAACTTTTTGAGTTTATGGGAAGTTGTGGCGTTCCAAAGTGTGGTATCCAAACACATAATTATGTACGCATTCTGAAATAAACTGTAAGCAATCTTCAGTTTGCCTCTGAGAATTTAGTCATTTAAATAAGTTCTCATTTTCTCCATTTTTATGGACTTATGAGAAAAATCTTTCATTTTCAATACGTTAGCCGAAAACACAGTAATTTTTGTAGAAGATTAATTTAATAATAGACCTTTACAGGTAACTTATTAATAGCATAAAATAATTTATTTCAAATTCCCCTTTTGTGCATTCAATACCCAACTCAATGCTCTATCTGATCAATTGGCATTGGCAAAAGCTGTCCCCTTTCTTGCATTGTTAAGTACTTTATCCAATTCATAGAAAGTTTATGCCACTTAATCCTCGAAAATGTGATTGAAAGGCAACCGATTTGGGAGCGGAAAGAATATGTTTTTAATGTGACAAACGCAACATAATCAATGAATCAATTTTTCCAAAAAAGCAGCAAGAAAGATTTCCACTTCATTTAACGTCAGCTGGCTGGCACTTCACTAACAGAAGGTCACAACGAGGGATATCGAAATGAAAACCAGCCAGAGAACTGAACGGGCAGCTGATTGTTTGGCCCCTAGGGTCACGTCATTGAACACTCGAGTGGGCAGTCCCTTTTTGGACGTGGCTGAAAGGTAGCAGACAGGGCAGCAGGTGGACAGGGTATATTTGGGGCCTATGGATTCACTGAATTTGATGAAATTAATAAAAACAATTTGTATTTATTATGTATCGAGGGCTTGGGGCAATTGGGTGCGAAATTTATTTTCAATTTGGTCGGCGCGTTGCGGTCAGCAAAAATTGCCAAAATGTGGAAAATTTCCGAGGAATATGTAAGGGGTAAGGGGCATCGATAATGCTGTCGGCGCTTTAGTGGTGGCTTTAAGTGAAAGCCTTGAAATTCCTGCAGTTCTTGTTTGCAGTTGGGCATCTGGCTGAAACGACTGCACGGCTGAATGGCTGAAACTCACGGATGGGCCATAAATCAAATGAATTGAAAAATGCGTTATTAAATAAAAGGGGAGCAAAAGGAGCAGCCAGGATGCAGCAGACATGGCCATGTGTGGCAATCTCCGCAAGTTTGCCACAGCCCCAACAACTCGACTCCACTCGCCTGGACTGTCTGCTTGGCTCGTGCCTCTTGCCGCTTGTTGAAATATGCGCCCTGCTGCATTTTGATTTACTTTTATGGCTAGACAACTGGCTGCCCCTAGTCGACCTCGCACTCTGCCAGGACTCGATGCACTTGCTGGGCTTCCCAGTTATGTCCTGCAGGTGTCGACGCCGCAGCTGATTAGCTTCAGCTTGACACTAATGCGACAACGCAGGGGTTTGCTGCATTAGAATTCAATTATTGAGCATATTTTCCAGCTGTAATAAACGTGACGATGGTTCAAAAGTCATTTGAGGGTCAGTTTACCGCAGAGCGCAACCACATAGGCCAGGGGCATGAACTTGTCGAAGGTCTGCCCCACCCCCCACCTTCGTCACTACTCCAGTCGCGTCGACAGCTGTTGCTATTTATAGAGCACTCCATGCGAGACAGAGAGAGTGAGAGTGGTGGAAAGAGATAAAGGCTCCCATTTCACCGCCTCATGGCATTGCATTAATTTCACAGATCAAACGCGTTGATGGACCGAAACTAATGAAAATGTAGAATGCCTTCTTTTTTCCCCTGATAAGTCTATAAGCGCTTTTTAATGAAACGCATGGAGAAATGTGGGCGTAGCCCCATGGAGAGGGGGCCTCTGTTGACAAGTGTTTAATAAAATAACAAAATTATGATAGAGCACAACCTAATGTGGCAGCTTACAGAAGTTTTTCCTCTAGTGGGCCCAAAGCAAATAGCTAACAAATGAAGTGGCAAATGATGTGCTTCGGGAATGAGGAAGAAATAGAATATCTAACTTTGAAATAGGTTGATAAGACTTTTGAGATTGAGTTATATTGGAATTAATAATTTATATATATAAAGTTGCTCGTTTTTAATAACAATGGCCTGAGGCCAGAGTTGCAAACTCTGTCTAGGCTAAAATCCCACAAGTGGCCGTGGATGCTTTAATTTGCTATTGACATTTAATATGTTTCAAATTAAGTACGTTGCGAAACATAACAAACATAACAAATATTTGCAATGTAATTCCATTTATTTTATTTCGAAGCTGATTAGTAACCTAATAATTTTAGAATAAAACGTCGGTATTTAGAGAATAGAAAGAAAACTTGAATACAATTATGGTAGAAACATTTCTTCTCATATTATTTTTCCTAATCTAGAGTACATGATAGGAATTGTTACTTTAGTCAGCAATTTAGATTGGTAGTCCAACACGATATACTGCAGCTCACTAAATAACTTTAATATCGCACAAATTAATTTGAATTCCTGATTTATAATTGTAGCTTAGAATTAAATTCATAGTAGAATCGGTGAAGCGGCCATAGCGACAAAGACCTTCAGGCTAATTGAAAATATTTTGTACACTTTTTAGAAATTCAACATAATTTGGGATTCATTTAATAATAACTATTCGGTTAAAACTTTTTACAAACAAAGCGCCCCATTTGGGCGCTTGAAACTCATGCTAGCCGCTACTGTGAACACATCAGAATTCGGAATTCGCTTGTTAACAACAAGGGAGCATAGATACCTTTGTTAACTGAAGTGCCAAATGGCAAGTGGTTCGCAGTGGTTGCCATGCCACTGCGTCAATGTATCTCAATATCTATGGACTGTCATCTATCGTGTTGCCCCATTGTGTGTATGAGTTGGGCAAGAGGAGCTTACTATGTTAGGTACAGCACAGGTGACAGGCGAGTATTGTCGATTGTCAAGTCGTCTGCTGTTGACAATTTGCAAATGACATTTGACAAGCCTTAGCCCACAGCGAAGCCTGATCCTGAACCAGGAGGCCAGGCAGAGTTGAAGCCAACATCAAGTGGATTTTATGCAAATTGGCAATTTGAGCGATGGCTTTGGCTTTGAAGAGCTGTTCTCTCTCTCTCGCTATGTTTGGGCCGGAAGTTGTTAAGGTTGTCAAGTGGCTGCCATCGCAATTAACTGCTTCAAATGATGAGAGTGCTAACTGCCTGGTTGCCAGGCTGCCAGGCTGCCAGGCTGCCAGGCATTTGGCCATGGCCAAATGGTGCGTGGCGCTCTCAGACTGAGACAAAGTTAAGGCCAGCATTTAAGTGCCGTTTTATGGTGCGCCACATGCCACAATTTCGAAGACGGCTCGCGACGGGCGACAAAAGTTCTCGGAAGCACAGCGAAACGATACAAAAATGCAATTGAGGCGTTGACTCATTGGTGTCAGCTGGAGCTGGAGCTGCAGCTGGACAGGAATGAGTCAGCGCATAACTGGAAACAAAAGCGGTCATTGGAGCGCACGAATGTCAACAACAAGCAGAAAATATTTATTGCAGGAAAGGAAAATAAATCCAAAACCCAAAGCAGATTATGTGCACTCTACTCACCGTTCCTCAATGGTTGTGGGCAACTGAGTGCGTGCTCGCATCATGCTGAGAAAGTGTTTGCCATGCGCCACTCCGCCGCCCCCTGAGCCTGTGCCGCTCAAGCCGCTGCTGCCCTCGGACAGATAGCCGTTGTCGATGTCATGGTAGCGACTCGACGCCGAGGACGAGCTGCCCACGCGCAGCGCGTCGCCATCGCTACAATAGCCCTGCCCCAGATCCGATTCGCAGAAATCCAAGTACGATTGATGCGGATGGTGGCCACCGCGTGCCCCACGCGTCGGCAGCGTCACGTGCGAGTTGTAGCCACGCAGCAGCGGCCGCATGGGCAGCACCGAGGAGCCAGACCCCGAGGCAGCAGCCTGCGCCTGAGCCTGCGCCTGAGCTTGAGCCTGCGCCTGCTGCTCCTCCTTCGACTCGTAAATGGTGCCCACAATCTTGGAGGGTATCGTGTGGAACTTGCTGGGCGAGGCGGTGGGCGTGTTGGGCGCCGAGTTGTGCGTTGGTCGCTGCAGCGGCAGGCGACCCGGTGGCGAGGCCAAGATGTGCGGACCCGCATTGTACTCCAGCTTGCGAGGCGCACTCAGCGCGGACTTGGGCGGTGGCAGGCGACTGCTGCTGCCGTAGATGCTGTGGCCGTGCTGCGGCGTGCTGGGCTCGCTGAGGTAGCCAGAGTAGCCAGCGACAGCTGGAGCGCTGCCTGGCGGGGCATTGGCGTAGTAAGGAGGCGGCGGCGTTGCAGGGAGCGCCTTAAGGATATGTGTTGCTTGGTTGAGGGCAGCAGATTGCTGTTGCTGCTGTGTGTGTTGCTGATGTTGTTGATGTTGCTGCTCCTGGGATATGTTGGTGGATATGTCGCTGGTCTCGCGCTTGAAGACGTCGCCACTGCCATTGGGCGTGCCTGGCTGCGGCAGCTTGCTGGTGCCCTTGATGGCGGCAATGGGCTTCGGCAGTCCTGTGCCGCTGGGACTGTGGAGCAGCTGTTGGCTCTGGCTCTTGAGCGAACACTTCGAGTCGGACTTGGAGTGCAGCGATGACTTGGAAGACGTCTTCAAGGTGTTCTTCTCGACACTGCCGCGGGCCAACGAGTTCTTGCCCGCCCTGCCCATTGTGGAGCTGCGGGATTCATTGCCAGACTGCTGCTGCAGTTCCTCCTTGTGCAGCGAGCGAGCCGGACTCTTCTCCTTTTTGTCCAGCTTGCCCGTCTTCGTCTGATCCTTCTTCTGCTGGGCTGCCAGCAGCTTGGACTGCTTCGTATTGTGCTTCTGTTGACTCTTCTGCGCATTCGCACTAATGTTCGGCGGCTTCAGCTGCGAGTTGTGGCCATCGTTGAGGCTCAAACTGGAATCAGAGCGCTCCGAGCGTGCCGAACTGAAGCCCGAGGAGGACGAGGTGCGCTTCGACTGCAGCTGCGTCTTGCTGGCAGCAGCTGCAGCGGCATTTACCGCATTCTGCTGCTTCTCCTTGTTGAACAGCTTGAGCTTGTCCAGCATCGAGTGCTTCTGTGGTGCACTGGGTGCCACATTCAAGCTGCTCGGCGACGGAATGCCACTCTGATGATTACTCTTCACGCTCGGCGGTCGCAGGCTGCAAGTGGAGATTCGATTGTTAGTTAGTTAGCAGTTGATGGAGACGGCTTCTAGTCAATTTACCTGTTGTTGTTGCCGCTCTTCAGGCTCTGAATGGTGTGATTGCTGGTGGGCGGACTGTTTGGACGGCTCGTGTTAAAGTCACTGCCGCTCTTGCCCAGACCCGGTATGGCTAAAGGAGGAAAGAGAGGGAGAAGAGGGCGAAATCTCGGTGTCAGTTCATTAATTCTGTTCTTCTCCTTCGTGCGAGGCGCCCACTTGAAGATGTCGACGTGCTGTCAGCCGAGCCAATAAATCAATGCTAAAGGCCATGCGGACATTAAACTTAATTAATTACTGCTTGTAAAATCGGAAACAGCCGAAAAAGATCAAACTCGCTGAGGGGAAATGCAGCAGACAGACAGATTTATATATATGAGCGCGGCCCTCAAACATAAATCTTCGACAACAAAATACTGCTGGGGGAAAATATTAAGTCAATATTTTACTTAAGTCAAGTAAGTAAATGACGAGTACAAAGCACATAAAACAGCATAAATAACCACGAAATTGCTTCTGCATTTTCAGCTGATAAAATCATAATATGGTTAAAGATAATTGTTTTTCAATATAAGGTAAAATAATAAGTCAATGTTTCAATTAAAGCCTGGTAAGTAAAAGACGAGAACGTCATACCAAAAATCTACAAATCCCTAACGCAAATGCTGCGCTACAAAAAATATTTTACCTTAATTAAGGAAAGCAAATGTCTTAAAATTACTTTAATAACTAGTATGAAATGACTTTTATATGTTGTCTTATTTACACTGTTAAATTCATTATTTAAAATATATTTTTTTGTTTCAATTAAGTACATTTTTATTTTTTAAATTATTTTGTAAATTACGTCTTACACAAATTTTAAAAATATAACTGATTTACAACTTATATGAATATACTCAATAGTTCAAAATGTAAATAACGTAGCGCATTACTTTAATAAGTATGAAATTACGTATGATAAAATCATAATTTATGCTTGAAATAAATTGAAATTAGAGACTTAGACCGTAGTTTTCCCACCCAGATCCCATTTGAGACCGCAAATGGTCGTCACGCGCATTAATTACAGATTTCTCTAACTGCTGCCAAATCAGCTGCAATGAGGTGGTTTTTTGGAGTACCAAAGTCTTCCCCACAAACGAAATTCCCAGGCGCGCTTTGATGATGCCACACGGGGCATGTACCCCTTTTTATTTTGGATGAATCTGGAGCTGAGCTGTGGCACTAAGTGCATTGGCATCCCCCGCTGGGGGTTGTTTGTTGGACCGTGGCTCGAAATTTGTTTATTCACAGTCAACAAGAGCCCAAATGGGGGTGGCTCAAAAACATTTTTAATAAATTTCCCAAACCAGCTACAAATATTCACTTACATGGCGTATGATTGGGCGTGGGTGGCAGGGGTCGCACCTTGTCCGGGGGGCAGCGCCGCTGGACCATGACCGTGGCGGGCAGCGGAATCGCAGTGCCGCCATTGACCTTTGCATAGGCGGGAGCTATTTGTCTGTAATGAGAGAAAGAGAGAGAGAATCGTTTTCGTTACTCATTTAGTTTCGCAGCTTAAGCGGCGCATAAAAAATATTTGCAGTAATATTAAAAAATATGAAACAACATTAAAAATGCAGGGTCGTGAATATCCAATGTTTAACGAGTATTTTTATGGCAGCCGCCCACGCGGAATTTGTTGGGCAGGGCGACAACGGCATTTACAGCATGTCTGAGGCGTGATTTGCATGAGTTGCGGTAACAGTATCTGTCAGATACATTTATACTTTTATTATGCTCTCTTGCAATGCACTTATCTTGACAATTCATACAAACTGCGAAATAAAAATAATTTTACACTGTCCTGGACGTTGATAAATTAATGAAGTTCGCCGCCAAACCCCTTTTTTGTCTCCGTTAGTCTCTCTGTAAACAGCTAAAGACTCGAAGTAAGAAAAAAGCAAATTGCAAGCTTGACAATTGCAGTAAATAATTTAACAGCATTTTTACGATGCGATTGCGCGAAATGAAATAAAAGACAAGCGTGCTCATAAATTTGCATATGATTGCGATAAAAAAAAAACAGATACTTTTGTATCTGACTGTCGCCATGAGCTGTAAACAGCGTAGCTAAGTAGCATCACTTGATTAGCCATGTTGCATTGTCCAATTAAATCAAATTCTCATTTTTATTGTATCAATTAAATTTGATTGGACTTAAAAATCTTGTAATGCCTTTTACTGCAAATTGAGTTTAATTGTTTCGAATGTCAAAAGATCTCGAAAGTAGCCATAAATGTTTAATAATCTATTTGTGGGCCATAAAAATTTCCTTAGAAATCAAAATATTATATTTCAGTCATACTAAATTGAAAATTATTTAGTTACTTTTGTATTAAGTATTCCACTGAACGTCTATAATTAAAATTGAAGATGTCAAAAGTCAAATGGGCTACTAAAATATAAATTTGTTACGCCATTAAGCAATTTTCTATTAATTAAATTTTTATTATGCATTAAATTTTCTTGTTGGTAAATTTGAAGAGCTTGAAGTATGAAACTTTGTAATTTTGTTTAAAGTAACTTTACATATTTAATTGCTTTATTAACAGCTATTTTAATTTTTTAATTTCCAAATTATTAATTTAATGTCAAAATTGTAATGAGATTAGCTTCGGATTTATGAAATGAATATTAGGAAATTATTATGCAATTTTTCTTAATTAATTCGACTTTAAATCCATTTAAGCTGCTTACAAAATTCAGCAAGAAAATTGCTTTTCCATTTGCTTTCAAAATAATTTTATTATCTTTTTGCTAGTCCGTTTTTCATTGCAATTACTCGAAACGCTGATTAAAAACGCAAATAAAGTAATAAAGGAGATGCGCACTAACTTTTAATAAGTCGCGCTCATAAACCTTAGCAGGGGGCATGCCACCATCAGTTGAACCATCAGACAAAGCCGAGAGAGAGGAGATACATTTGTATCTTACGGCTGCCTTGACTTGTCTTGCCGCTTTGCAGCATTGTTGTTGGCCATTAATAAGGCAGGCAACAAAAAATACTTAACAATTGTATTAAAATGAAGAAGGCAAGACAGCAACAAAAAAAACAGACGACGCGTCAGCAGACAAATGAAGTTGCCAGCTGCGTTGGCGTCGTTCTTGGCATCGTTGACTTTGCTCCTTTTGGAGCTACTGCAAATTAAATACGTAAACCCAAACTCAAATCGCAGATTCTCCGCACCATTGGCTGTTACTTCCATCAAGTGTCTGTCAAACCATTTTTCTTTTTCAACGCGCAACAACAGCTCTAACGTCGCGAATCCTCACTGAAAAATTTCCAAATTACTTTTCATATAATTTTATTTGCATTTTATTGTGCGAGTCGCGAGATGTTTTTCCGACAACATCTTTTTGCCCACATTTCCTGGTGTTCTGTTTGCCAAGCCAAGTCAAATTAAAAGCCAAAGCTGTCTGCCGACTTTTGTATGCTTCGGCAAGGATGTCGATTGTCTGAATATGTTAAAAAGAAGCCAGTTGCCACATGTATCCATGGCGAGTAATACACATGCTTGGCCTAGCGAGGGAGGCACGATTGTAGCTTGATTAAAGTTTTCTAATTTAAAAAATGGGAAGAACTATGTATTTATTTTGAAAAGAATAAATTTCGATACCATAACAATTAAATGTGGCCAATTCATAATAATTTACCAATTTAATAAGTCTAAGAATTTGTTATTATTATTTTGGACCATTTAATATTTAAATTAGGCAAAAATACACAATTTCAACAAATACAAGATCATTTCTCAAAAGACTAATTAATACAATTTTCTACTATATTTTATTGCCACAAATTTGAAGTTTTTTCAGACCTGTGATGGAACTACACTTTTCATACAAAGTAATTCTTATTGCAACCCTCGCTGGATCCCACAGCTTCTGTCGCGGCAGCTTGTTATGTCTGAAATGTATTCGTATCTGCAGCTTTGCATCTTTCAGGTGTCACATGTCAAATGTGACGCGCTGGGCGCCAACTTGCAGCGTGCTGTGTGCAACTTGTGTTTTCTTTTTGTGTGATTTTTCCTTGCAAATTGAATTTGTGTCTTTATTACGCATTTTTGATTTGTAGCTGTGCAGATTTGTAGTCAGATTGTATGTGTGCAGCACTGCTGCCAGATGTCTTTGACCTTTGCAGAGTCTCATAATAGCTGACTGGCTGCCAGGCTGCCTGGCTGCCTGTTCCTGCTGGTGGCATTCACCTGTGCGCACAGCCCACGCAGTTGCAAGTCCAGACCAGTCACTGAGCATTTCCGCAGCTCTCGTACTGTGGACTGTGTTGTTGCAGGGGGGGTGGGGGAAAGCCAACTATGCAACGCGTCGTCAACAGCATTTGCTTGTATAAATATGAAACGATTCCCCTCGTTCTCCCCCTCTCATTGGGTTCCCTGCACTGTGCTGCCCATTAGTTGCATTTGCGTTGCAAGTTTGTTGCTTTTGTTGCCGCACAATGTGTCACTTGAGTTGCATTTGTCATGCTGTGTTTTTCAGTCAGCCAGCTTCTAAAAGCCTGACTCTTCTCTGCGTGGCATGCCGTGGCATGGTTGCTTGGTTGCATGGTAGCATCTGAGGCACGTTGCAGCAACAGCAACAAACTTACACAGCTGCAACTTGGCTTTCCTGACCATTTTGGGTTATTGCCAGTTGCCTTATACGATCTCTGGCGTTCCAACTCATTCGCTTTTATTATGCCCAATTTGTTGATATAACCGTTTATGGTTAGATACAATCTCACTCCTTCTGCTGGTCCTTGCATATTCCTGAAGTTACCTTTGAGTTCTGTTTTATAAGATTGACATCCGATAGGGACTGGAAAGTTTCGCGAAAGCAACAAAATGTTGCCTGGGACAACTATATTGATGAGATACCGATTTAATTTGATATTCCCATATGTGGTCGAAACATGCCAAAATACTAATGAAATACACATATTCTCATCAAAAGTTTGTCAAATAAATACCAATAACGAAAATGGCTTGGTGTAGAAAATTCGAAATACAGATTATTTTTGGAAAGTTGGGATTATCAAGAGTCGAGTACATTACTTTCACTCAATAGATAATTCATCTGGCTGCAGAGGCGATAAGTTGTCTGCCAGTACATTAGATACTCAACTAACACCTCAAGCTACCGGCCAAAGCAATTTCCACTTTATCTTAACCCAAAAACCTTTTGAACCCGGCCACGTTAGCTGCTGCTATTGTTGCTGTCGTTGTAGTTGTTGAGGTGCAGTTTATGCCGTTAAGCGCAGAAAATTTTCATAAATTTGCTACAGCAATTTGGCAGGCTACCGCGACTCGTTTGGTCCGCCAGGCTGCCACAGTCAGTCGTCTTGCCGTCAACTTGAATCAACAGCAACAACAAACTTGCCACAAGACGCGGCAAGCGGGCAAGTCACTAAAATTTATGTGAGTCTGTCTGGCAAAAAGAAGCCATCGCAACGTCCACTTGAAAATATAAAACTTGGCTGGTCGCTCTTAAAATGCTTGCCTTTTAGATTTGAGGGTCGGGTCCCGGGCTTCGTGTTGGCCAAAAGCATTTCGAGTAGGTGTTGAATGGTTGATAATAAGCGTAATTATGTGCCATTGATATGCCTGCAGGAGTGGCCAACTGTTAGAGAGATAACTGCCAGACAGACACCACGACTAGACTGAAGATCACTTTAAATAAAAAGAGCTGAGAAGACTCTGTGATTGTTACTCGTTCGTGTAATACTGGCAGGAAGCTGGGCAAAGAAACCTGTTAGAACTGCGTGGCACAATAAAAAGAGAAATCAGGAAGAGATTAAACGGAAGCTAACTGGGCTTGTAGCTATGTAAGTGTATTTTGCCCACTTTGCAGCCTTGCGCATTTGCTAGATAGCCTAATTGCCCATTTTAACATCCTTTTATTCAGGTTGAGCTGATGAGTTTCTAGTCTCTGGTGTTAATAGGAGATTATGCTCATTTCCAGACATTAATATTCTGTTTTGATGAATGATTACAAGACAGATGAACGTGTGAATGTGAATAGATGTATTACTACTGCTTTTCAGCAAATTAATTTGGACAATTTGTTAATTTGTAGTTGATGGAATTATTAGTGAAAAGACAAAATTGTACTTATTTTTATAATTTATTTATATACATTTTAAACTTTAATTTAAAGTGTTTAAAGAGTACATTTCATCTTTTTTGAGTAGAAATCTGAAAAGCAATCTCCAACAAAGCGATAGTTTAGCATGATTCAAGATAGAAATGTATCTTTCTGCTCTGACATCTTTGTTTATAACTGCCAGCCATGTTAAATGGGCTCATATTAGAAATTGTAATGCGACACGTTGGAAAACGTGTTCATCTAAAAAGTCGTGTTGCCCCGCCCCCTCCATTTACCCCTCCGAGCATTACCAGACGGTAAAAGTCTTGGTGCAAGTCGAGAAGCAGTCAGTTGAAAGATACACAATATGAGTTGAGAGTTGAGATACTTTACTTATAGCCATCTCTTGTGGGTATTGTATTCCTATTTCTTATTCTTAGTGTCTCATATATTCCTGGCTGCAGTTCGCAGTTGTGGCTTTCAAGTGCGACATAAAGTCACGATTTTCAGTTATTAGACGGCGAAACTTTTGCCTCAGCTTCGGGTGCAGCTTCTTGGTTTGGAAAACAGTTGTTTGTCTGACTTTAGGGACACATTTTCTCAGCTGCAGCAAGAAACAATTAATAGCGTCTGCTAAAACTCATACATATGAACACTCTATACACACACACACACACACACCCTGCACACACGTGCCTCAAACAGACGGCAAACTCCAAAGATGTTCTTTGCTATTCCCTGCTAATGGTCGCCCGTCATCGTCGTCGTCGCCTTTCGTCGGGCTGCCACCTTTGTTGACTGAGGCAACATGTCGACGACATCTTTAAATATGCAGCAGGTTGCACGTTGCACGGTCTATGGCTGTGGCTGGGCTGAGGTTGTAAACAAGCCGCAGCCGCAAATGGAGAGTAGCCAAACAAAACAAAAGCAACAAAAACATCGTACAGTAGAAGCAACATCAAGTGGGCAGCTCTGGCGCTGGCAACTCGAGTAGCCACTTCCCCATTTTCCACGTATCCACGCAGCCAAGAGTTCTATACAATGTTGTGAGTGGAGTGCGAAGAAACTATTGGCAAAGGGAAAAAATCGTGTATTATGGCTTATCAGAGATGTGAGCGCATTAGCAATTTCGATAATGTGCAATTATTCGAATCCATGAATTTCTACGAAAAAGTATTGAACTCAAAAGAATTTGAATTCCATTACAATATGGACAGCAATTGAATTGAAATTAATTCTTAAGAACTGTCAAATATATATTAAGTTATGGGAATACTTATAATAATAATATATGAAATAGTTTTGTCATGTTAGTAAAACAAAAAATATAAGTTGGGCATATTTTAAAGAAATGTTTTATACAAAATTAAGATAAGGAAATAGAAAGTATTTAATATATGAATAATTAAAATATATTTTAATATTTAAAAAAATTCCAAAAATATTAATAAAAAAAATATTAAAAATGATTAGCTGTGATAATTACATGGATAATAATTGTAAGATCTCAGAAAATTATTGTGTAATCCCATTTGCATATGATAGGACTAATCCCATAAATATCACTCTATTTCAGCTGTGATTGGAAATTTTTGATAATATCCAATTATATGTCTGCTCTAATTAATACAACCTATCATACTCGATTATCATTTCTTCATGCTGCCATCTCTAGTTTAGCCCACATACTAGAGCTGAACTTAGATCACAGTCCTTCTTTTCCTTTTTTTCACACCCAGCAAATGCAGCTGACAACATTTTGTTTGTATTTGTGACTCCTGCGGGGGTTGGACAAATACTCGTAAATAATCCAGACTGCATATCGCTAGCCCTCCTTTGAGCAAACAGGACGAGGGTTGCCCGATAAGTAGTAGCAGGCCTGAAGATTCCCAGCGAATGCTTTTTCAATTATGCAACTTGGCAAATGCTTTGTTTATTGACTTTGTACGCCTTTCCATCATATACTCGCATGGCAAATCTGAAAGGTTTTCAGTTACGGTGGTTGAATTTTCCACCGGGGGTTGTTGGGATGTTCCCACAAAAATCATATCAAAAATGCACTTTGTACTTCTGTGTATGAAAATATTGAAATGGAAATGGAAATAGAAATGTGACTCGACTCGACTCGATTATGCAATGTCTGTTGATGGGGGCAACAAACTTCCAGCTGTCTGTTTGTTGTCTCCAGTCAATTGGACTTAGCCCTAGACTGGCTGTCGGCCAACTACTGATCCTCCACCTCTTTGCGAAGACGGAAGAGTCTCAAACCGTCGACAGTTGCGTGTCGTCTAAATGTGTCGTTTTCGGCACCTTGCAACGCCGTCTAAATGCGGGGGAAGGCGTCACATTAATTATGAATCGCTAGCCACAGTTAATGTAGCTTAGGAAACAACTTGAAAATTTGCACTTGCTGGCATCTTGAGAATCAAAGAAAAACCTCTACCACTCTACCACAAAATGTCATTTCCATTATCTGCAACTTGTTTTGGATTGGACGCTGAACCAAAAATAGCTGAAGATCCACTGGAGTGGGAATCTCGTATTCCCATCTCTATCGCGCTTATTTTTCATGTATAAATAGCATTAGATTTCTTGGGAAAATATCGTAAATTTTGAGCAAATTTAGTCAAACGAAAAACACATTTTCGTGCTCTGATTTATTATGCTGACATTTGGCTTTATTCAAGCGTTATCCTTGTATAAAATATGCCTAATGTGTCTCATTAGTGGCCACAAAGAGATCCGGCGGTTTTCCACAGAAAACTCTAATAGCATTTCAATGCACATTATCTAAAGTTTACCTTCTGACATCCGGTGAGTTGGGTAGACTACGACATTTCCGAGAGCTTTTCCCACCGCCGCCATTGCCGTGCGACGACGAAGAAGCGTTGCCCATTTTGTAGCGAACACGCGATTAATGTATAATGATGATGATGATGATGGGGTGATATTGATAATGATTATACAACTATATTTAATTTGGCATTTAGATGCGGCTTTGGCACTTTTTAGCTGTTATTTCGCACGATTATGTTTACATTTCTTAAGGTTTTGAGCACTTTTCACATTTCCTTCATTTTTGAGCAATTAAACATTTTGGGCGATGCCTGCAGATATTTCTATTTTAACATAATTATTTCTAAGATATTTATTTATTTCTTTTCACTTTTTTATGATTTTTTGATCAGATATTTTGCAAATTATTAGTTTGTATATTCACTTCGATTTAATTTGATTTTTTATTTAGTATTGTGTGAGTAATTTGTTTTATATTTAGATCATCATTTTATAAATTTTGACAAATCACTCATTTCATGTTTGTATAATTGCGCTACTCCAAATCAGAGCTATTATCGCTGTTGTCTGGCAATACCCTGTACTCTGATTTAATTACATAAGTCCGATATATTCACACTTCCATTAGCGACACCAATGCACACTTGCAGACTAAGAGACCCGCCTACGTTTGCTCTATGTAATTACATTGTAATTAAGCTCACGGGCAACTGGACATTGCCGTGACACAAGTAAAAATTGCTGGTAATCAAACAAATGTCTGGTCCCCTTCGGTCCTCTAAAAGGGGGGACAGACAATCCTGGGGGTTGGCCAAAAATGTGTGCACAGCACTTTGATCTGAGCCAAAGAGATGAATGAATGGTGTTGCGATACTGTTATGGGGTTGTTTGATACAGAAACTTAATGCAATTAAATGAACATATTTGGAAGTTCCGTTGGAACAAGAAACCAGACATTTTTGATGTATGACTGCTGATGCGGCTAATCTAGAGTAAAACAGGGTGACGCCGCCAGGCCAAAAAGGGTATCCAGAAAACAAAATCAATAGCTGCAATTACAATGATGCAAAGCCTTACAAGAAAAAAACCAAGAAAAACCTGAAACATTTCTGCCAAGAAACAAAAAAATATTGCGTGTAAATAATACGCACGTGTGCGTGACACGTGATTGGGACAGGGACCCAAAAAGAGCACGAGGCTGCTGCCAAAAATGGCATTGCTTCTAGTGGTTGTAGTATTTTTCAAGTGCCTGCTAAATGCTCTCAAAGTGGTCGTATCTTTGGCTTTAAGGGTGCGAAATTTATGCTTAATCAATTTGTCGTAAAAATTAATGCCTTGTATTTTGTTGGGTGTTAGCACTACCTAAAACAGGGTTGCTCGAATCTTTCTCGCTGGCTGCTGTTGCAGCTATTACGATAAATGTTGCAATTGGGGCAAGGATTCAAAATTCGACACGTGTCACGCCACGGGTGGGCCATGGAGAAGAGGGCAAAGAGTTGCTTGTCAATGTTGTTGAGACTGAATGCGTGAGTTTGTCTGATTTATTGAAAAGCCTTCCACATGCCGCATCAGTTGCGTAATCAAACTGTCACAGCAGCAATTACTACAATCAACAGAGCGCAGCAGCAACAGCAACACGAACCACTCGATGTGACTCTGCCACAACTCCACTCGCTTCTGGTTCTGATTTCGTCTCGCCTGACTGCATAATTTTCATAAATTGTTGCAAATTGTTCTTGTCGTTTGTCACTACTCGTTTTGTAAGCATGTGATCTGCAACTGGAGCTCGGCATAACAAATGAGTCCTAAGGCCTGTATCTAAAGTTGAAAAGCTTGACAGGTTGTGCAACATTCAGAAGCAGACTAGGATGTGTGACTAACTCTCAATTTAAAACAAATTGCACAGAAATTGAATGCGATCAGCAATTGTAAATCACAATAAATGTATTGTTTCTTAAATGTTTTCATTTAAAAACTGTTTTTACTAAAAAGACAACTTTAAAAATTGTATTATTTAACTTCAACTCAATTTGCAATATTCTAATTGCAATTGAAGTTCACGCAAATAATAAAAATTAGCTTTTGCATGTACTTTATGCAAATCCAAACGTCAATAAGAACTTCGATTTTTTAAGTTCCCAGTAAATATTAAGCTCATGTGACATTATTGCAAATTGCCTTAATTACATTGCTTTCAAAAATGCATTCAAATTGTATGCAAATTGTCGTACAAAATTGCAGCAAATTGTTTGAGTTGAGTGGGAGCGTTCGAAGAAATCGTGCTTCCAAATGAAGTATGGAAATAACCCATATAGGGAAAGACAAAATAACTGTAGACCACACAAGTGATACAAAACATGATCATGCATTTGGTGTGTTTTTAATAAATATTTATTAAAGATCGCGATGTGAACGCCACTTTAATTGAAACGAAAATGAGAAATAAAGAGACTGCCGCTACTTCAAAGCTGTCAAAAGATTATGAAATATGTATGATAGATGCGTGACTTGACTGCACCTATCGAAGCATTTCGATTGTAAGGAAGGCCCTTTTTAATTGACCGCCTCTAACAAATGTAAAACTTGAAAGGGCACAACAAATGTCAGCATTTAGCATGAGATATGTATAGTTTTCCTGTGCCAAAACGGCGTGACAAATTACTGATTTGCTTTGACATATAAATAAAAGACTTTTCCTCTAAAGTTTTGTCGAGTCGCCGCCGCGACGCTGCTTTATCCACTTATTTTCAGTTGAATACCCCATGCAGTGGGTCATTTGATTCTGTTGGGACTCTTGAACGTTTGAGAGAGTATAAATCAGAAGTGATTGGATTCTGTAGAAATTTAGTAAAATAGTCGTGTTTTGTTTGAACTATACAACATTATGAATTATTATTTAATCTTTACATATTTAAAATAAGGAATTTGATAACACATATTTTTAAGTAATTATTTTTTGATATTAACATATTTCATTTTATAAAATAGAATTTATACCCATATTTCTTAACATATTTATTATAAAAATCTTTTCACGACGTAATAATGCAATTATAAACCATTTTTTCCTTGCAAATTTGTATATTTTTGCTACAAGTATAATCAGCCAACCTATTGTCTAGTAGTAGACTATTAATGTCGCCCAACCTTTTGAGGACAGGGAATTCAGTGGTCTACATTCTTCCAAGTGAAATGCTTCTTTTTGTTTTTCACATTTTTAAGCGGAAGCTAAAAGAGTCTTTCAAGTTGATTTCTGCTCCATAAACTTGTCTATTTTTGTATTGTGCCCGCTGCTGTGTTCACTGGAGCGAGCAGGGCGCAATCTTCAACGGGAAAGAGAGAAAAATGACAGAGAGAGACCGGAGAAAATGGGGAAGAGAACCCACCTCGGGGTGGGGAGTGATGGGGAAAATTTGTTGAAAATTTGGAGCAGCACGTGCATTTGCACGTTTAGACGTTATTTGTTTTACTGGGTCTCAGGTTTATGCCCGTCTCGTTTGTTTATATTTAGATGGAAGTATTTTCTTTATGTCAGTTTTATGGTGCATTAAAAGCCAACTTGAAAACCGGCTGAGATACGGATACGTTGCTTTAGATGCCTGAAGAGTTGGAAGGAGTGTCGCAGTTGTTGCTGTCGCTGACGTTAGACACTGACTGAAACAGACTTTGGCCCATAAATCTCATCAGAATTTATTTGTTAAACTTCAAGTCGAAGTTAAAGTTGTTTCTTTTTGTTTTTGTTTTCTTTTATTTTCGCTAACCATTTGATATGCATTGCATGTGCCGAGGCGCCAAGAGAGCGGCGTGTTGTCTTGTCTGCGTTTTGGGGCGTTGCAAGTGGGCTGGCCGGCTGTGATTGAACGGCTGCATTGTTAGATTTATGAACAGACCCTGCGACTGGGGCCGGAGACAATGGAAATGAGTTACAAGCTGCCCAGTTGCCCGCTTGTTGGCCAGGCCCATTAATTTTCTGTGAACTTCCTGTCAAAAATTGCATTTTGACATCCTTAAAAAGAGTCTGGGCCGTGTCTGGATAACCGCACTCACTCACCACTTGCGGTTATTGTCGTTCTATGCCCCCTCCATCCTCCCTTCCCCACTTCCTCCCCTTTCTGTGTTGGTGTGCGTTACTTCCTCCTGCTTCTTGTGTCCATTATCAGCAGAGTCTACAACTTTTTGCCACTTCATAGCGGCCCACAACGGTTGCATATTAAATAATTTTCCTTTTGGCCATCGTACGTGACTAAACGTCAATTTCCAGCTCTTATTCTCCAATCTACCCTGCCTCTACGATTCCCCTTTTGTGTGCTTACTATGTAAAATGCATTCTCAAAAACGATTTCAATAATTTCCCAAAGTGCCTTGTGGGCTTGTGCTCTGCCACAGATAAGAGTCAGGCCAAAGTTTTCATTCTTTTTTATCTCTTTTGCAGTCTCAAAAAGTGCAATGTTCTGATAAGAAGGCAGCTCGTTCTTTTGAAGCAAACTCAGCCCAAATTATTATGAGCTGTGTGCAAAAAGGGCCAGCGGCAGTTAATTGTGTCAAAAAGTTTTGGCTCAAGCCACGTACGTGATATTCAAAGAATTGAACGATTAGTTATGGGCTGTGAGGCATCAATATCGAGGGCTGAACGACATAAGTAAGTGCAAATTATGTGATTCGATAAAGATTTTTGCTGCTGAGATACTGTGGGATTATCTAAAATTCATGTCGCAAAAGCCAGCACGACTTTAGTTTATTACGTGAAAAATTAAATGTGTACTAAAGTAAAAATAAAAATAATTAAGTAAATTTAAAAAGAAATTATGAATAAAAATATGCAAGTTAAATACATATATTTATGAACTTAATTAATTATTTTAAATGATAAATTGGGTTCCATTAATTTTGGAGCTGCTTCCGCAAACTAATTCATTTTATAATTTTATTCAAATGCATTTTTCGGGCTCTAGGTTGTTGCACATTTACATGAAAAAGCCATAACCATAACTACAACCGAAACTAACAATCATCATGGGACCACCATAAAGCCTACTTCAGATATGAGTGGCCATAACTTGGGAATAGAGCTGAACGCTATGGCTATTATCATTATCATAATTAAATCATTAGGGTGTCGCTTCCATAAGCCTCGCTCCCTCATTCACACTGCAGCGACAACAACAGAGGCCCCTATCATTAGTCAAAGTTCGAGTCGGCAGTTACCTTTTACTCTATCTAAGTACGAGTACTCGATGTGATGATAATCCCTCATTTTCCCCCTTCCTCTTTGCACTCTCCTACCGTGAAATGTAGCCACAATTGATTTTTCATTTGGGCTGTCGCTTGTTTGGTATTTTGACAGCTCGTTTTTTTTTCTCTTTTGGTATCTCAAATTTCTGTCGGTCTTTGGCGTTGGCTTTGATTTGGCTACCCGGTAATAATAGCGGGCAGGGGTTGCTACCAAGTTCAATGCACCCTCAGAAGACGATACAGATTTGACAGCCGCCTTGTCAGCCTGTCAGTTTGTCAATGGCAGGCAACCGAAATTGAAAACTCTGGAGTTCAGATCTCTCTCCCTCAACTCTCAACTCTTGACATTCTCGTAATTAGCCAGAGTTCAAGTCGAGCACTCGATGAGCCATTCAAGGATCCAAGACAATCCTTTTGGGCCACAGCTGCTGCACTGCCACTTCTGTGAAATTAAATTACAAAATCCAAACGGCAAATTTTGACAAACTGCCACCGCAGCCTCTGTTGATTAATTGAAGACACGCGCCGTTCTAAGAGTGAAGAAACCGGTTAACTACAGACACAGCTCCCAGTTTCAGTTCCCTCCTCTGAGAGCTGCCTCTCATCAGTCCATGAGCTGATGACACTGGAGATTAGCGTCTACAATAAAATGAGCTTGAGTTTGGGGCGTTCTAATATGTGTTCCTGACTCTGTTTAATTAAGTTGTGAGCTGTTTGCAACAATTAACAAACGGAAAATTTAGCGAGCAGCCAAATTAAGAGCGAAATTATTTCGACGCAACTAAAAACTTTCAATTAATGTGCACAATTGCTCAAAATCATAAGAGCTAATAAATATTTAAAAAGACAAATACATTTTATTGTGAACAACAATAATAAACCGGTAATTTTCGATAATTAATCATGATTAAATTAACAACTCTTAAAAACTTTTACGCTATATGTAAACAAAAATTCTACTGGTTTCTTAAAAAATCGAATAAGATGTGAAGATTTAACATGTATCACATATTTCTCGTCATAAGTACAATATTAAACTTACTGACAATTAAATTTAAATTAAGTATTAAACATACTAACATCTCAAATAATTAATAATGATAACAGAACTTTTGCAAATTTTAGCACATCATTTAATGTGTTATTATTTTAATTTATTTTAAAGTTCAAATCCCGCAACACCGCAGAAGCAATTCAACTGGAATTGGTTTTTTCTTTGTTGTGGTTATAAATAACACAGGAATACAGGAATGAGCTTATCTAAAATGGAATTTGTCTGCTGTTGGGTCCATGGAGGACGTCTGCTGCTGATTCGAAAGAGTCGTCTACGCTTTTTGTCTGTCTCTCTAAGCCATTTTAATTTGTGTGCAATGCGATAAGGCGTTAATTATGCGGCCGATCCAAGAACTTTTAATGCTTGCCTGAGCGTACAAAAAATCCCATAAAATATGCAACAGAGTGAGAATAGACACAACCATAAAGAGAACTCAACAAGCCAAAAATCTTATGAACATACGAGCAAATTTAATCCTATAATCTGGAAAAACTCCATTAAAAACAATCAAACAGATGGAGAGTTGAAAATTATATTTGAATTCTATTTTTAGAAAACAACATCAAATTCAAAATAGACACTTCGTATTTACTGTTTAATATTGACAATAAATAATCGAAGTTTGTTGGTGTTTAATATTGTAGCAAAAACACAATACATTTATTTGTATTCACTTCTAAAAACATTTAAGCAACAATCATAATTCATAACATAAATCTTTATTCACTTTACACTTTCAATTTGCTTGGCACTTTTGTTTAGCGAACCATTTGATTTCGCTTTTTAATAATTCGATATTTATTTAATTCACATTCACAGATTTGCCGCCTTTTTGTCGAGCTTTCAGGCTCCGTAAAAACATAAACAAAATCAACTCAAAAATTTGCCGGCGAATCACGCGCAACCGTTTAACGTTCCGTTGTCGACGCGTTGAGGTTGCAAACTGAGCAAATAGCCCCAGCATTGAACGCTGTCGCAACTTGTTGTTGTGCGTTGCAACCAAGCGCTGTTCGAGCATGTTCGATGTTCGACGCTCAGCTCAGCTGGTTGTTACATGGGGCATGCGGGTGGTTGCAAGACAATTTCGTCGCGCTAAAAATAGTTGCACTTGCACTCGACAATTGCGATGCCCCACAACTTTGAAGTTCAACGCACAGGGTGTGGGTCAACAACAACAAGAGCAATTAGGTTGGCCAAGTTAACAAAGTTATTACCAGTTGAAGCCAGCTCACAAATCGCCGCAATTTAGCAAACTAAACAATTATCGCAAATAGCTTTTATTTTGTGTCACATAAAGTGTAACCGATTGTTGCAAGATTGTTGACTTTGACGACCACAACAATAACAACAACAACAGCAGCCACAAACTATAACAAGCAGAAAATTGTTTAATCATTGAGCATAATTTCAATGAGACGACTTCAAATCAATTGGCCGAAACCTGAAAACCTGTTCAACTCTGTAAGCCGCTTTGGCTTTGCTTGGCACTTGCTCGATTTTCAAGTTTATGGAGCTGTCTTTTTTGAAGTTTATTGCCTCGTTTCGAAATATGACTGCAATTTACGTGATTTGGCAATTGGAATAGACCCGCAAACTAGTTGAGTAGTGTAAGCTTCAGCCGCGAGGTGTGCGTTTTAATTGAATTGCTCGATGGGTGGCAATGAAAGTTGCAAGTTGCGGCTTAACTTGCAACCAATTAAAAACGCTGCACTTTCTCAAGTGTTTTATAACTGAGTAACAAGATGAAAAACCTTGGAGATCTATTTAAAATGTCGAATGAAAATGTTAATTGCTGAATTAAAGTTCAATTTGTTATCCGTTCGTTACCGAGTAGTTATTTCTGATCTACAACGTAAGCAGTCAACAATCGTATACCAATTAGTTGGTCATAAATCAACAAATTGCATTAAGTAAAACGAAAGAAAACATTTGAACTTCTTTGACAGTTGCTAAGAAAACTGAAGATTTATGTTAAGGAAAACACTTGCTTTTCTGCCCCTGGCACAACTTTCCCCCTTTCACATAAGACTGCAATATTAAAACTCAAACTATGAGTATTTTTGAAAGCTTTAAACGCAGTTTTGTAGCTCCCCAAAAACTAAACCAGACCCAATAAATCTTTGTTTATACAAATCCAAAAAACCATGAAAGCCTTTCGAGCTCGAGCAATTTACAGACGGAGAAAAAAAATATATACGGCAGACACACAACATGTGTAACCAAGCTGCAGCTTGGTGGCGAGTGACTGCTCAGCTCTGGACCACATTGGTTCACCTACTACTACCGACCAACTACTAATGCCATTAAGCCCCCTCCTGACTTCCGACCACCTCCTCCTTGGCCCCCTTGTCGGACACACTAAGCATGCATTTTATTGCCTTTTGTCGTACTGGGAACCGTCGCACTTTATCATTTCAATGGCAGCGGACGTTTGCAATGTTTACTTTTCATTTTGTATGCCCCTCCCCTACCTTTCATCCCCTCCTCCCCCAGCTCCCAGCTGCCGCCCTCTGTCGTCGCTGGTTGAATAAAACGCCAAATCCACGCCCGGGCTGCTCACTTGGCCGTTAGTCTATCCAATTGTCCAATGGTTTGTCTATGCAAATATTTTTATTTGCCTCTGCTGTTGTGGTAGTAAAAACAGTAGTCGAAATTGTACTGAGTGTGAATGCATAACCTGTAGATACCCTGTATATTCCAGCAAGCGAAATTTTAAAGCGATACTAAAGGCATTTATTTCATATCAAATACATCAAAAGCAAAATGGTACATAAAATAGATATATAAGCTCGAATACATTGTAGACAATATCAATTTCACAACGACAGATAGTGAATCAAAATATATTTGGAAGCAAGGAAACCCGTTCAACAAAATATTCATTAATGTGGTTCGACAAAGTTTAATTTCAGAATATGTCTTTCCTGATGCCAGCATGCCCATAATTGTCGTTTCAATTACAGGGTAACCGAATGAAGCTATAGCACTGCTGACAGCAGCTCGTTTTCCCGCCAACTCGGGGCAGGGGAAGAGTAGTGTGTATTTTGCACATGTTGCCAATTTTTGTCACAGAAAGTTTAGTTGCCACCCTCTTTAATGAGCAAATGGCTTAAATTTTATAAGCCCAGTCATCAGGATAATCAACTTCTTACAGTCCCATCCCAAGAGAGTTAATTACTCGAGTATTTAGCATATAATTATTGGACCTGGATGCTCTCTACCTGGATGCTCCCATCTTGACATGGTCTCGGTCTTGGCTTTGGCTTTGGCCTAATGCAGCAAATGCTCCCCTGGGCAAGCGAAAACTTCTAACCACCACCCACTGGCAATTCAATTTTGCTTTACGAGCACTTTCCACCAACAACAACAAACAACCACAACAACAAACTGAGGGAAAAAGTAATCATCGTTGCAATTGTTTCACATTTTTCACGTTACTGAAGATGAATGGTCGCTTTGATGATGCTGAGGTGTGTGGAGGAGTGTGGAGGAGTGTGTGTGGCAAGCTACCCGGTGGCATGCCTGTAGACGACACATTTCGCTGCCCATTTTCTTTGTTTGTCATAAGAAATATGACTAAATGCTGGCGACTGAAATCGAATTTTGGGAGCTGTGAATTGTGTTTGATTGAGCGGCTTGTTCGTTTCTTAGTGGAGTCCTTCACAGGTCTCGGCTTTAAGAGTTAACCAACCAACCCCAAACGACACTCCCCCTTTATACAATTTGAATAATAGACACTCGCAATAATGCTGCACGCACACTGCAAAGCAGCGGCCACTTCACACGGCAACGTGCAACAAGATGTAAAAAATATTAAAGCCCATTTCAAGGCTGCTGCTGCTGCCGTTGATGAAAGACAAAAAGCCTTCGATAACGAGAGTGGGCAACTGTCCGCAGAAACAAAAGTGAATGCAAAAAGGGGGAAATGGAGTGGGACATGTCAAAAAATTTGCAAACAACATGGGGATGTTTGTTGGACAATGGCGTTGAGGCAGATGAACAGATCGAGCTGCCTCTAGGGGAAGTTATGGAGAGATACTCGAATCCAAAAGTTGAGACAATCAGTTTACCGCAATGAATGGTCACATCACAGACTTTTGCACTCACAACTGATTTGTTGTTTGCAAATAAATAATAATCGATGAGAGTATATGAATAAATTTGAAAAGTTTCAAAAAGGTAACCATGAAATAACTTAAATGAAATGTGTAAATTCATTTTGAGTTTTACTCTCAGTTTTTCACTTCTAACTAGAAAAGTGAATCTGTCAAAGGCATCAAGAAATCAAGCATCATGAAATTTGGGAAAACCTTTGAGAGCCATTTGACCACAGAATGGCGTCAACAGTACATGAATTATAATGTAATTTGTCTATAGTTGTTAATTTTAATTGCAACTAAATTGAAATAAATTTCAGGACCTGAAGGCCATGATACTGACGGCAGCGCATGAGGGTCCCAGCCTACCAGATGATTCAGATTCGGCAGTTCTCGCGTACTATGAAAACTTTGAGCGCGTTTTCTTTACCCGAATGCACGAGGAATTGATCCGCGTTCAGCATTTCTACGCCCAGAAAATTGCCGAGGCACGACGTAAGCTCTACATGATCGTTGTGGAACTGAACAATTTGAGTCGACGGTCAGCGGCCAATCGACATGTGGCACTGGCCTGCACCGAGTTCTACTTGAGCCTGATAATGCTGCAGAACTTCCAGAGTCTGAACTATACAGCTTTTCGCAAGATTTGCAAGAAGTACGATAAGAATATCAGGTCGGATATGGGCGCTTTCTGGTTCGAGGAACACATAACGATAGCTCCCTTTGCCCAGGATAAAGAACTGCAGACCATGATCAGCCAAGTCGAACAGCTCTATACCGACCACTTCACTCAGGGCGATCGTGCCAAGGCCATGGCCAAGTTGAGAGTTCCCCCCTTGGGTCAACCCGCACCGCCGTCTCAGGTTTTCCTCTCCGGTCTGATGCTTGGTCTGTTTATAGTAAGCTCCGCCATTGCCCTCATTTCCCGTGAGTAATAATCGATTTAAGATCATCTGTCCCTTCATAAAAATATATCTATATCTTAGTTGCTTAGAAAGTTAAAAAGCCCAAAATCTCTTTATAGAAACGTATTCCATTATATTGATAAAAATATTTTTTTTAAATGATATTACCATATCAATATCCAACCTTGAAGATATTGGTCATTTGCGAAATAAAATTGTTTTTGGTTTTTATAATGATGAGTGGCATTCTTATTATTCTACTCTTAAACAGTTGGCAAGATATCTGTAAAAGTTTTTGTTAATATTCTAACCAACAATAACATTTTTGAATTTGAAACATTATCGTATTGAATATTATATATATAAAACATACAATTTTAATCAAATTCACTCTACTCTCCATATATACATTTAAATAGCATGTATTATACCTGAATCAGTTAGTAAATAAAGTATATAATTTCAGTGTACTATATACAGAAGGAACTGGATGTGCTCACAATCATTGCCCATTTGTACCGAGGACCTGTCGCTTCAAGTCTGACCACATTTCTATTTACCCTGAATGTTTATGTGTGGCAGAAAAAGGGTGTGAATCACGTGCTCATTTTCAATATCGATCTGAGGAATCACATACAGGCTACCTCATATCTGGAGGCCGCTAGTACAGTGGGCTACATTGTCACAATGTCTATGGTCTTTTTCATACACTATAAGGAGTTTGCAGTGAACAGCCCATACTATTTTCCATCGTTGTGCATTATATTGCCGTTTTTATTGCTCATCAATCCCATACCCATTATGAATAGAACCGCTAGAATGTGGATCTTGTGCATGACTGGACGTGTCTTTTCAGCTCCTTTCTACCATGTTATCTTCCCAGACTTCTGGATGGCCGATCAGTTGACTTCGCTAACAGTTTGCATGGTGGACTATTATCAGTTGCTACGATTCTATAAACGGTTCTTCAGGGACGAGCCCAATGTCTATGACTTTGAGCCAGACATTTTTATCACCTTCATCCGTTGCTTGCCCTTTTGGATCCGCGTGGCCCAGAGTCTAAGACGGCACTACGATAATGAGTTCAAGTACCACCGATATATACTAAATACCGTCAAGTATCTCTTAGGCATTATTGTGGTAATAGCCTCAACTGTTGTTATGGAAACGAATCGTAAGTACTTTGAATCTGGCCCAGCTAATTGTATTTTTTATTCCGTTTTTACTGATTCTAGATAACTATGACAGCATGTTTGAGAATCCTTGGATCTATTTCTATATACTTATGTCCCTAATATCGACAGTCTACAGCAGTGGTTGGGATTTAATTTACGACTTTGGATTGTTTAGAGTCTGGAAAGGCGAGCACATCTTTCTACGCGAGAATCTCGTTTACTCCAGGGTAAGAATCAAGTATTAGAAGCCGATTCTTCACCAAAACCATCCCATTTCTAGTGGTTCTATTACTTTACCATTGTTTTGAATGTGATTATACGCTTCCTATGGGCTCTTGAGATGTATCTAGTTCATTTCGATTACATGTCGGCCTTCAATACAAAGACGCTTACCAGTTTTCTTGAGATTGTGCGTCGCTTTTTCTGGAATTTTCTCCGCTTGGAGAATGAGCATCTAAACAATTGTGGACAATTCCGCGCTACTCGTGACATATATCTTAAGACTATTTCCATGACTGGCATGAAGAAAGATGACTAAAGATCGACGTAAACATATTTCAACTCTGTTTAAAATGCTTGTCAAATAAAGTTGAATACTAATTGACAAATAAGTTACAATTTAGTAGTAGTTAGTTTTAAAATAGTCAACATGAAATTCGGCAAGACATTCGAAAGCCATTTAACCGCCGAATGGCGTGAGCAATACATACACTACTCGGTAAACTATTTAGAAAACAGAATGCGACAATTGGTTAATACTCTGCGATGTAGGAGCTGAAAGCAATGATACGCAGAGCTGTGGAGAATGCTCCCCGCCAGAAGAGTCAAGAACTGGAATACTATCACAAATTCTCACTGGAGTTTTTTGCCACATTGAAAGAGGAACTGAGGCGTGTGAATGATTTCTTTGAGCAAAAACTTGCCGAAGCTCGTCGCAAACATGCCACATTCAAGGTGAAACTGCGGTACTTCGGAGGAGTAGACGCTGGCCAAGTGGGCGACATGCCCACACTGCCGCCTCTGGAGGATCAGCCGGGGACCACACGCCACATAGAGAGAGCCTACAGTGAATTCTACTTCAGCCTCGTCCTGCTCAGCAACTATCAGCATTTGAATGTAACCGGATTCCACAAGATATGCAGCAAATATGACAAATATATCCACTCAACTAGCGGACATTCGTGGCTCATGACGTTCGTGGAGACGGCCACAATCAGCCAGGAGCGAGAGCTGCAAACTATGCTCGCCGAGGTGGAGAGTCTCTACACAGAGTTCATGGCCGATGGAAATCGCACCAAGGCCATGTCCAAGCTGCGGGTTCCATCGCTTCGCCAGCCGCCTTCTTCGGTTCATGTTTTCTCCACTGGCGTTGTGCTGGGCTTGTTCATAGTCTCCGTCATCATTTCCATAGTATCGTGTAAGTAAAATCTGTACTATTTAGCTTAGTTATCACATTAAAGTACCAAAACTCACTTAACGGCAAAGCTGAATCGCTTAACGACACGACACTAAAAAATCCATCATTAGTAACGCTGCAAAAATTGTATGAAACCCAGAGAAATTTAATTTTCATCATTTAACATTGAACTAATATTTTTTCGGCCTGATAAATACAATTCTGTTACCCCTAAATACAACTTTGTGCATCTGTTGCTTGTGGTTTATTCAAATATATGTATGTTGTTAAATATAGGGTTGTAATGCTAAGATCTACCAAATTGTAAAGTATAAGATCGGTATTCTATGCAATCTGTATGGCTAACAGTTCTCTATTCTTTTCCAACTTGATTTCGAGCCCATTAACATTTAATTATATGTTGAATGCTAGTTAAGAGAAAAAATAAGGAAATTAGTAATTGTTTAACTCGATTTATCTATTCCAGATATTGGTTGTTAGCTTTCGATTAAATGCCACGAAAATAATATTACAAATAATAATATGATAATTAAATAAATATAAGCTGTATTAATATCAAATTATAAATGTGTTATTGTCAATCTACTAACTGCTAACATTCCCTTAGATTTGTTCATGCTCGACAAGCCGGAGTTGCTTTCAATGTTTCTTCGGTTGTTCCGTGGCACCATTTTACTGATCATCTATTTCTTCCTGATGGTCATCAACGTGGATGTCTGGCAAAAGGTTGGCATTAATCACGTACTAATATTTGAGTTGAATCCACGTAACCAAATCGAAACCATCAAACTGCTGGCAATCGCAAGTCTATTTGGCTACGTTTGCACCTTGTCCATGCTCCTGTTCCTGCATCACAAGGAATTTGGCATCGAGGATCCTTTATGTATTCCCATAGTCGGACTAAGTCTACCCATGATTTATCTGATTAACCCCTTGCCCATTCTGAATCCTTCTTCTCGCATTTGGGTTCTGCGTGTTTTTGGTCGCATTCTCACAACGCCTATTTTTCCAGTCCATTTTATTGACTTTTGGCTAGCTGATCAGATGAGTTCGATGCTCGTTTGTCTGGTGGATTACTATCGACTTATTCGATTCTATTTTCGGTATTACAAGGACGGTGTGAATTCCTTTCAATTCGGCACGGACTACGGAATCTCTGTGATCCGTTGTGTTCCTTCCTGGTTCCGCTTGGCCCAATGCATGAAGCGATATTGGAGCGGCGATCCGCCTGCGTCGTATTGGATGAATGCCTTTACATACGCCTCAACGATAATCACTGTCATCATGTCCACCGTGCAAGGGCAAACATCTCGTGAGTCCATTGGCAAATCAAATGTACTCATCCATTCATTAATTCTCCTCAAACAGACCCGTACAAGGATCCACTTGAAAATCCTTGGGCCTGGGTGTTCATCCTGAGTGCCCTAATATCGAGCGTCTCCTGCACGGCCTGGGATTTGATCTTTGACTTCGGACTATTTCAAGTCTGGCGAGGAGAATACGTCTTTCTACGGAATCATCTCCTCTATCCCAAGGTGAGTTTCTCGACTGCCACATCTCTGTGCACCGCACCTGTTAAACTCGTTTTCCAGTGGTTCTATTATTTTGCCATAGTGGTAAACTCGCTTCTACGTTTCACGTGGGTTCCGGAACTGATCCTGATGTACTTCAGCTTGATGCCAGCCTTTCATTGCCTGTCCCTGATCGGTCTGTGCGAGATTGTGCGTCGCTTCATTTGGAATTTCCTGCGCTTAGAGAACGAGCATCTGTATAATTGTGGACACTTTCGTGCCACGCGCGATATTTCGATATCGGCATTAACTTCGCGGGAGGATCTGCTGGTGAGGAATCTAATAGACAGGGACAGGGAAGCGGCAGCAGCGCGGGGCGCCGAGTATCATGGACGAGACTCCAGCTTCTGATGCCAATTGAGAATCAATGGAGCATTAAGACCCAACCTAAACCAACAGACTATTGCAATTCGATGGCACCCCGAGTGAACAAATTGAATAAAATTAATTTCACATTTACGAAATTAAAACCACAAATGGAATTATAAATTCCAAACACACAAACTGGCAGACGAATGCCCGCAGGACAACAAAAGTTAAGCCAGACAACAAGGCCAGAACAGCGCAAGGTTGGCCAAAAGCATCTGACAACTTGTCACCATTGTGTGGAGTGTTCCATGGTCTGAGGTTGTCCGCTTTTCACTCTCGAGTGCCCACAATTTAAGAGACATTTAGACATTTTTGGTTGCCAGGACAACTGCAGTGGGGAAGGGTTTCGAGCTGTGCCTGGCCACGCATAAATGCATGCGAATTAGAGAGCTCACACACGTGCAGCGTTTACCTATGACTGCCCCGCCCCCTTCAAGTCAGACCAACCCCCGAGACTCCAACTCGATGCCAAGCATTGGAATTTCCGCCCTTTGCCAGCTGCTGTCAATTATGGGCAGCATCTTTGGGGGGGACGCAGCCATTACATTAACCCCGCACGAAGCTCCGTTACAAATGCCATAAATACATTTGGGGCAACATATTGTTGCAATGTCTGCAGCACACACAATTTGCAGTTATAAATGGCTGAGCAGCGCTTCAGGGTTAAATTGTCCTCAGCTGTTGCTCGACGTCTTCGCAGCCCGGATTCGTATTCGCATTCCTTTTTTTTAGTTATTTCCCTATTTAATTAGATGCAACATGTTGTGGCAGCAAGTGCCAACAGCGAGTGCTGCTGTTGCTGCTTCAAAATCAGTGTCAGGTACTGAAAACTTGTCAATTGTTTCTGCCAGCTTCCCACTCCTTCGACAAGTCCTGGCTGTGCACCAGCTGCTGTTTGTGTTGTTGCCAAAATGCTTTTGAATATTGCATGTTATATATATCCGCCCACCGCCCGTTCTGCACCCGGCAAACGAATGTCGCTAATGGTACACGCAGTTTTTCGGGGGTGGCTTTGGCAAGTCCTTGCTCAGGACTCTCGATTTCCAGTGTCTAGGTCGCCAGACCGCAGACATTATAAACAACCCGAAGCCCACACACACATACAAATCTAGTTGGGGGGAGCAGTGAAAGTTTTATGGCGTTGCAACTTTAAATGAACTTGCCGCATTTGTTGTCGTCGGGTTTGCGCTGCTGTCGTCCTGTTGCCTACCACAAACTAGGCGCAAGGACGGCCATAAAAATCCATTGTAATTTATTTGTCTGCGAGCCCGTGTCGGAAAACTGCCCGGAAAATGTAAAGAGCGCAGTTCCTAGCTGGACTTGGCGATACTCTGTATAATCGTAAGCCAACTGAGCAGAGTCTAACCAGTTTATAATGCCTTTGTTCTTTTCGCAGAGTATTTTGCCAAAAGCCAAACATTTCCGTTACGCATTTAAATTTCATAGTCAGTGAAAGTCATCAACACATTGCCGCTCTGGGATGAATGGGGGCTGAGCGGGAAGACGGGACTGTTAGCCAGACCCCAACGAGAGTTAAACGCTGGAATTGGGGGAGAAGTGTGGGGAAGGGGGCGAGCGTAACACAAAAGCTTCCGCTTCCTGTCTGCTGCTGGGATTTCCCCGAGGGTTGCAAAGAGCACAAGAAACCAGCCCCCTTCCCCTCTGCCAACAGCCCTTGTCGAGAGTCCACAGACGACAACTGCTTTTGACTTGGCTCGACCAAATAAAGTTTTCTAATTTTCCATCTTCATGTTTTGAATTTTTCAGCTGCTTTTCAAGTGCCGCAAAATCCAAGATCCAAGCGGAATCTGGATTTTCCCTGCTGCCTCGTAGTATGCCAATTTTGTTTGCTTAGTGTCCCGTTTTTTGGGGGCGAGTTTCTTTTCTTCCATTTCATTTTTTGGTTTTTGCGCTTGGCTTTTCGGCAAACAGATGTTTTGGGGGGACTGAGCTCTGCTTGGTATCTCCCCCGGGAGCGAAACGACTGTAATTTCCGGCAAACAAACCAATAAATCATATTAAACTTGCTCGGAATTTCGTCGAAAGATGAATAAAAAACCAAGAAAACGCCATATAAACTGCGTAACGGAAGTCGCATGACAGTCTAAACGGAATGCAAAGGAAATCTGAGACATTGTCAATGATACGGACTTCCAAATATTAAGACTTGCGTGGGGTGCAATGTGCAGCGGGGTTGGGGACTGTGTACAGAGGTAAGAACAGGAAATGCAGAGACTTTAAATGTCTAGGCTCTGAAGAGTATATCATAATTTCATTAATTCAACACTTTAACAAGCAATTCGAAATAATTCAGTTGTCTGTATACACAATAAGTATGACTTAAATATCTACTTGGTAGAAATATATTCGTACAACATCAACTGGAATTCAAGAAATAAACGAATATCAAAATAATATTCAAAATTAATTATTTTACAGCACTGTGAACTTTCATATAAGAAATTCACAACACTGCACAGAACACAACTGTTGTGCTTAACTGCCTCAAGATGGCGCCACGAATTCAGCAGCCGTATGTCAACAAGTCTTGAACATTTTTATGTTAAGCGTAACATTCGGCAAGCAAGGAGAAAGCATGCAAAGTCAGCGCCGCACAACTTAACAGTGCTGTTAACTTAACAGTCGTTGAATGTGGAGCAGCTAGCCGAGACATAAGCCAAACAGTCGAATGCCTGCTGTTTCGTTAAATCTGCTAGCTGGGACACAAACCAATGCAGCTACATAAAAGCTGCTTGCTATGCCCAACTGTTATTTTCAAATACAAGCAAACGCTCTTAGTGTTTGAGTAAACTAAATGGTTAGATAATGAATTTATTTAAATTGACTTACCGATTCACCATCTCATTGCCGTTCTCCAGTGACTGGGCCAATTGTTGTGGCGTCTGTTGCTGTTGCTGCTGCTGTTGTTGCTGCTGCTGCTGCTGCTGTGCGTCCTGTTGATGCTTGTCGAGCAAATTGTTGGCTGTGGACGCTCTCAAACTGCCGCCGAGACCAATGCCCAGCACCGAGCCACCACCAGTTGCGAGGGCTGGAATAGCAGCAGCACCTCCACCACAGCCTACGCCGATGGACTTCGTTTGCTTCGCCTGCTGCTTGTAGCGGCTCAGGGCAAAGAAGAGGGCAAGGACGGCCTTCAGGCGACCCGCACAGATGTCATTGGTGGTGATGTTGTCGAGGCCACCTACTGATTGGCTCCTCAGGACGTGCAGGCACGAGTTGACGTTGTCGTACTGCAAACGAATGGAACACAAATGAGTTGAAATTGGAATTGGCTTGCGGCATTTAAAGATGAATCTCTCCCGCTCCCATCCATGTTGTGGACGATGATGAGTCAACGCCTAAGCTGTGGCAATATAAATGTAAATCCTAGCGCCAGTTTATCTACCGGCTTACCTTTTGGGGAGCCATTAAGGAGAGCTAGTCGTGATTTTGACAATTCCAAATGAGCCCCAAACTTGGCTAACAAATGGCTTTTTTATAGTTAATTTGCTTGAACGTTTTTAACTGCTTCACGCAGACGCAACAAACCCTCCCCAAAAAACGAAAACAAAATCAAGAATAAAGAATGAAGAACCCAGAACCCAGTACCCAGCTTCAAATGCCCAGAACCCAAAACCGAATCAACAAAAAAATTGACATTAAGATAAAGTGCTCAGACGTCAAACTGCTGTAAAAATGTAGCACAGCTCGTGAGTCAAACAAAAAATGTTGAAAAACGGCAAAATATTACACTTTAAATGCTCTTCAGAGCATGGAAAGAGTTAAGATAAAGTAAATGTTCAGAAACAACAAATAAGCTATTGATATATGGGCGCTGTCTTTGCCACTAACGGAAATTCTACAGCTCCTTAAACATTAATGACGAATAGAAAATCATCGAATATAGATACATTGTTGTAATATGTAAAATATTCGAAATGGTAAAAATTGATTGTAAAAATCAATCAATATTGGAAATACATCCTCAGAATATGTACAATATTGTAAAAGGTTAACATTTTTTATTAAATTTAAATAATGGTGAATTTTTCTGGATCATGTATATTTTGTGTTCCCCTTAAACTCAACAGCTTAGGAAATAAGCAGTTTAAAAATTAAATTTTTTATCATTTTCTACGATTTAAAATTCCTCACCCTGAGATACAATTAACTTTTCCATTTATTTATATATGTTTTGTATTTAATTTCGCATCCATATCTGATGCCAAAGTCCATATGCCGTGCATCCCCATCCAAGGGCATATATAAATCTATAAAAAATTGTCAACACGCTCTTCGGCAGCGCACAATTTGTCTTTTGTTTGTCGCATGGCATTTTATTATATATACACATGCACATATATATATATAGAGAGAGAGATATATATTTCTCGACATTGTGGACGTCGTCATAGCAGTTGTTACAATTTAAAAAATACAAAACACAAAAAAAAATAAGTCAAAAAATCAAACTGACAACTGACATGACAGCAGACAAATGACAAACGTCTGTCTGAGTTGTGTGCACTCAATTTGCCGGGTCCGAGTCAGAGTCAGAGTCCGAATCTCTAACAAGTTGGGGCGCAACTTTAAAACTAACGGTAAACTTATATGAAATAGAAATTGGAAAAAACAAATGCATAGACAAACTTCAGAATAAGTTGGTCCAGGAATTCAGTTTGCTATTATGAAAAACTTTTGTGCTCAATGACTTTGGCAAACAATTGACCAAAAATCGACAAGTTCAAGTTCAATGGGATGGGGGTTTGAAAAGAGTAAGATGCTGAAAAGTATCTCAAAGATACATTGAACTACGTCGCCTGCCAGTTTACTCTCTGCTGTCAACGTTTATTTTCGGCATTTGCCATTATAAATTGAGGCAATAAATTTAAATTAATTTCGTGTGGCAGCAACAAGAGCGGCAGCGGCAGCTTCTATGCAGCGAATTGAGGTCAAAAACGGGTTGCAAGTAAGTAGTGAGTTAACAGTTTAACATTTTGTGGTTGCAACAAGTTGCACTGCTGGCATTCAATGGTAGGATTATTTTAAGCCGCTCTGATAAGCCCAAATGCCATAAGCCTTTCTGGTTGCCTAAAAATTACAGCTTTAAAGTCACTCATCAATCAGAGGAAATGTTATTGATTAGAAATTAGAGCGAATACTCGTTGAATACGTTCTAAGTAGCAGAAGTAAATGGAAAGGAAGAGATATTAAAGGATGACAGAAATGAAAGAGCAAATCCGAAATAGATTTAACACAAGTATCTTTTTTAATTGTGCAATTGTAAACCAAGAAATAATAAATATTGATTGAATTGAATTGAATAAATAAAATAAATGTTAGAATGGTTCATTTTTATTACAAATTGAAAAACCACTTGGCTTATTTAACATATTTATCTATCTATATTCATCCTAGTGCTACAAGCTTTAATTAATAAATTCACTAATTTTATAACATGAATTAAATTAAGTTAAATTTATAGTAACTTCATTATAATGAAAATTAGGATAATCTTGTCTTTCCGTATTCAAAAATAGTAAAATTATTTTTCGACTTTTTCATATACTATCGTATATAATTAATTATTAATATCAATTAATATATTATTATAAATTATTTATATATCATTGATATTTTCTAAGTCACTTTTATTGCGTTATCTTTACTTTTCCTCCGATAATTGCACACAATTCTGTAAATATCCCTCTCATCATTAACTTAACCTACTGTCAAAGGATTAATTGTAATTTAATCTTATTTATTTTAATATTTCTGATATATCATATAACTTTAATGTAATAATTTTGATTCTTTATCTTTTATTAACTTGTGGCTTTTGCACTCGATTTTAGTCGATTACACTTTCGCCTTGTTTAACACCTGAGTAATGATGATTCTGTGCCACATAACTTAACTATGCTGCTTGCCACACGTTGCAGTAGCCCAGTTAATAATGACTGCTGCCCTTGTCCTCCCACAAACCACACTCGCACACACATGCAATCGATCAATCTGTGCCGCGTTGACAGCTGCAAGTGTCAAACAGAGCGCTGCACTTTACTCCCCCCCCCCCACACACACACACACTCGCACACACTCTAGAGTCAGACAACAACAGCAGCATTCAGTGAGCAGGCGCGCAGTCGTGTGTGGCACAGTTGCAGCCCATTCAAACGTGGATCAAGTGCCACGCAAGGCCTCGCCGCGCTTACGTAATGCACGAGAAAAGTCGCGCTGCAGGCAGCAATTGTTGGCTCTTTGCAGTTGCAGCCCGATGATGCCTCGCAAGTTGCCACATATGCCAAAGATACTCGCTCAGGCATTTGCGCAGCACTTGTGGCACCAGCTGCCGTTGCATGCCCCAAGCTGCAAGCCTCAAGCGAAGAGTCAACCACAAATCGTAAAATGGTAAAACGATACCGCAGTCGAAAAGATGCAAAAGTATCTGTTAAACATTCTGATGCAAGCCCAAGTGTTGTCTTGCCCCACTTGCCACTCTTCCATCCCTCCTCACTCCTCACTCGCCCTCCCTGCGAATCAAATAAATATATACTGTAAATAAATGCAAATAATGTCGTTCACATTAAAGTTGTCAATTGTCATCGAAACTTGTTTCTTATCAATATGAAACTAGCTAGCACAGTGGGGCGTGTGCAATGAAACTCTAAAATATTTATTATATATTTATGTTCTTTTATTCACCATCTATCCGAAGAAATAAATAATTGATAGCAAAAAATAAAAATGCCGTTCGCATATTTTCAAACAGTAAAAATAAATTATTGAATATAAATTAAGCAACAAATTATTTTTATATTTTGAAAACACTTTGACTAAACATGATTTAACTTGCAGTTCGTATAAAAATTTTAACTTTGATGTTTCATTGAATTTTAGGAGTGGATTATTGTCAATAAAATTGGGAGATTATGAAACACCTATATAATAACAACCTATAATTTAAATAAATAAAAATTGCATGTAAAGTTTTGAATTCCTCTGCTATCCTCTAATGGTTTGATTCACATAAAATGACTTTTGAGCCAATGTAACTGGACGGTTGGGTTATGGTCATTCTCACACTGCTCTGGGCGGAATGAAGACAACAAACAGCAACTGGCGTTTATTGTCAGGACACACAACATCATTACAGCGAATCGTTGAGCTGTTGAGCAGCGCAGTCGGCGTCGACGTTGGCAGCGCTGCTCGCGTCGCTTCCTTTTATTGACATTCTTGGAGCGAGCGAACGATTCGATTTTCTATCTTTCTGTTCGTGTGTGTTTGTGTTGGAGTGTGTGTAAGCGCACAGAATTTCCGAATGCTGAGCGCATTGTTGGTGGTCAGTCATGGTGCCGTGCCACGCCCCTCGAGCGATTGCCGCCTCTCCAATGCTCCATTCACGGTCTCCGATTCCATTTAATGCGCTGCGAATTTATCGCAAAATGCAATGCGCTTCGCTTGCCACTTCCCTCCGCTTCCCTCCCTTCCACCACCCTCCATTCAACTGCTTCGCTGGCTCTTCAGCTCTTCAGCTTTTGTGCATTTTCCTCCTTGCCGAAGGATTAAGTGCGGTCAAACAAAGAAGGCAGCCAAGGACAACACCAGGCACGGGGCAAAGCCTTTTGTTAATGGTGCTAAAGAGTTGACCGGGACGCGATCTCAACACTCTCGCACACACATGACAGTTTATTTGTATAAATACTTATGTACTTGTAAGTACATAGGCATATATATTTTATGTATGTATATAAATTTCATTTCATTTGATTTATATGCACTTTAAAGCGCATCCCATAAATCAACGTAGGCGTCTCTGTCTCCTGACTCTTTCTCTCCATCTGTATGTCTCTGTGTCTCTCTCTCTGTGTCTGGGCCAAGCCTCTTTTTAATTATGGGCATTAAATATTTTTTTCAACATAAAAATGTATTCCTTTAATCAATGACAAATTCCATATGCCGTCTCTCTGTCTGTCTGTCCCTCAGGTGTGTGGCGGCAAATTAAGTCATTTATGCATGTGAAAAGGTTGCAAAATTTAATGCTACGAACAATTTTAAGTTGGCAGATTTTAGATAACGAGACATTATATTTTTACCTCACACGTCAACATAATTTGTATATTTTATTACTTCAGGATACATAAACTTTTCTGCAGCTTGTCAAAAACCGTATTCTAATTGTATCTTGTTAACAAAGATCTAATCCATCGGCAGATATTTCAAGTGCAAATACATATTATTATTTCTCTAGTACACCCCTCTGATATATCATCTTCGTCCTAGTTGATTCCATGTAACCGTTGGTTCTCAAAAATAACTTCATATATCAAGTTAAGTTTATTGGTAGAAACTAGATATAAATTTCGCTTATTTCACAATTAAGATGGCTTTGAATTGTTTAGTTAACTTTCTCTTTATTAGCTAGTTACCTCTGGCAACCTTTACCCCAAATCTCTCATTGCTTATCATTCTTAAGCCCTGTATCTCAAATATTTCTATCGCAACTGAAAACCACATTTGTTCTGCTTGAATTCGACATTTACATATATTTCCATCGTGCTGTGCTTTAGAGTAACCCGTGGCAACTTCTACTTTACTTCGCACTCTGCGGCAGCTGTCAAAGTGCTTGCAATTAAAGCCACTCTAGTGCTGCATTCTCCATCAAATTAGCAACTAATTAAATGCTCAAAAAACACATACGTGCATACGGGCAAAGAGAAGCGTAGATTAGATCTCGAGTAACTCGGGAAAGGAAGGGAAGCACAGACGGGCAAGGCTATTGGCACTTGACGTGCCATTTGAAAATCAATAACCAAAATCCACAAATACTTGGAATCACTCAAAATGAGAAAATTCCAGTGCGATAATCATAGACGAGTGCAGCAAACGGGTCACAAAGGACGTTGCAGACAGTGCCAGACGGCGGGGAGGGGGGAGGGGAAACGATTGTGGTTGGGGCTACTGCGAAATGGCGAAACAATTTCAATAATTTCAAGTGTCCTTCGTGGCAAACAGGAGCAGCTCAGTCAAACGCTAGACAATTGTCGTCGAGTCACGACGATAAGAAATTGAAAATGCGATTGCCAAAGTCCGATTCCAGCTCGACTCGAAGGCAATCATTAGTTGTTGCAAGTAGAATGGAGTGTGGGAGGATGGTGGCAAGTGCTGCAGTCGGTCAGTAAATTCAATTTACGAATGGTTGCAAGTGCAACACGCGCGATGCACGTCAATTTTGGCAGGCGAGAATAAAGTTTGGCCGGCCAAGACGATTTCCGATGGCGATTTGATTGAACTGAGGAAATGTAATTGAAATTTACTGGACACATGTGTCTACGAAATGTATACGAGTATGTGTTTGTTTGTGTTGATGGCGTGTGGCACGTGGCAAGTGCACTTGAACCGCAAAATGAATTAAAAGTGCAGTCAGTTTTAGTGTTGAAAAGTCTTTAAAGTGAGGGAACACGACTAGAAATTACATTGAAGAGTCCTTTTAACTATTTAAGCTTTGGGTAACATGAATTTAAAAACTGTATGAAAAGTTTAAAAATACTCCATACCAAAGCAAGGCAAACCAAAAGTATTTTGATGTCAATCAAATATCTCTTATTATTCATTCCCTTTAGAAATTATCCAACTAATGAGCGCCAAACTGTAGTTTGACAATCTTCTACCCTAAAATTAAGTAATAGATAATATATCATGATAACTTTAATAAAAATAATAAGAAACATTTGAAAAGTTTAAGATATTTATTAAAATTGCAGTGATGAAAATTAAAGTAATAAATTTTGAACTGAACTGTAAATTAAAATAATAGTACCCATGGCACAAAATCTGGTTGTCGACAAATCATGTGGGTTATTTGTATGTAAATTCCCTCTAAATATCAATACAAAAATTGTCTGGCATTTCTGCAGCTTCTCTGTCTGCCTTTTTCCCTCTCACCTCTTCTCTCCTCTCTGTTCATGCCTTATATAAAAGTGCGTGTTGAAATATTTAGTAAGATTTCTGCGACGTCGTAATTGTGGCAACTTCTGTGCAACACACACACACACACACACACAGTATATTGCTAAGGCTTCCCACTGTTCCACATCTCGATCCCTTCCCGTTCCCCTCCCAGTCTGAGCCACCTGCTCTTGTTGAGCGTTGCCACAGCAACGGGCAGCGAGTGGCAAAGTGCGTGTGCTGCGGCGCATTAAATTGATTGCTATAAAATGTTATTGAACAGGCTCATAGCTAATGCACAATATGAAGTCTTAGTTGAGAGAAGTTTCCACCCGATACCCTCTCGCGTACACTGTTCGCTTACTATTTAGGGAAACTGTAGCAACGGAAGGACTTATAAAAATAAATACGAGTACAACCAAATGAAAAGCTATACGGTGAAATATTGATAAGACTCTAGGGAGACAGACAGAGAGCGAGAGTGGAAAGGTGGGAAGCTGCCTGTGGAGAATCCTCATAAAACTGCAGGCAACGGCAACGCCAGCAACAGGAGATGGCTATCAATGGCACAGGAAATGCAGCCAAGTCAAGGAAATGAAAGCGAATAGCAGGCAACACACACACACACTCAGAGTGGGGCAATTTAAATATGTAGGTATTATTATTATTTACTGGCAGCAGCGACAACAAAAAAAGTGCAGAAAATACCAAATACCAAAATAAAGTACGTGCATACAAGAAGCTTGGCCCCACGCTTGAGCTGGGATAAAAAGGGAGTTAGACGCGGGACTCGGAAGGGGGGGGGGAAGGGTGAGCAAGCAAATTGCACGCAGCGCTAAGCATGCTGTAAGTCTGCTGCCCCCTTCCCTGCCCCTCCCCCCGCCCACTTCCCTGCTCGGCACCTTAGTTAGATTAGCTTCGCTGATATGCCAAGGTGCCGCTGTTGTCGTTGTCGCTGTCGCTGTTGTTGTCGTTGTCGTTGTTGCCCCTTCGGTGGCTGTTGCTCCTACTGCATAGGCGTGGCACGGCGTCTGCGGAAAGTGCCAGAGCAACGCAAAAAACATGCAAGCCAACGTGCCACACAAATGCACTTGTCGAAATTGCCACAAGATGTTTAAAATTAGAGCAGTCGTTTAATAAATATATTTATGTAGTAATGGTATTAAAAAATACTTAATATTTTATATAAGTATATAAAAATACTTAATACTGTATAAGCTCAGAACACAACAAATGCCCAAAAATAAATAAATAATACTTTTAAAATGAAGAAAAGAAGAAGTCAGTCGATTACTAAAAACTGAACATAAAACCAATCGCTTTATTTTAAGCCACTACATTCCATTATATTAATTTTAATAAGATCAAATTTGTGAATAATAATATTCAAAATTATTCATTATTCAGTAATATAATATATTTTTTCAGGAAACTGTTCAAAGTTCATAGAATATTGTACATAATTTAGTTGACTAAACTAAGATAAGTCTCACAAACGCTACTTATACACAAAGTCATTGAAGAGTAGTTTACTTTAGCAATCCACTTTAATAGAGTCTATCGATTTCTTGACCACAATACAATTGGCCTAAGTTTGCACACAAACTGTTTTCGCAGTGTAATAAAGGCTCTGAACTGCCATTGGCATACAATTGGGTTTTCTGGGTCGTCGTTGTTGTCGCCTGAAGCTATGCAGCCCAAGTAGCGCCCACTTGAACCCCCACACTTTGAACTAACCCCGTGTTGCTTGTGTTTAGATTAGGAAAAATTGCATGTTGCATCAAAATATTTGCCATGCTAATATCAAAGTCTGTAAACGGCGAGAGAGAGACAGAGAGGAAAGAACACAAAAAGCGAGAGATGGAATCAAATTCATGAAATTATTGAAGCGTCGTTGCCAAACTTCATTAGCAATTAGCCAAATACAGCGTATTGAATTGCATATGAGCAAACAAAAATTAATTATAAACACAGCTACAGCCACAGCTACAACGAGTTGCCAGTTGGCCTGGCCAATGATAATATTTGGCCAGGTCGTAAAACATTTTAGCTCACTAATTGCTTATTGTAATCGCCGCCCTGAAATATGCCCATAAATGCATGCGAAATTTCATATACATATGTAATAAGTGTATCATTTGATTTTAACCTGTTTCCACGCTATGTTATATATTTTCGATATCCAAATTAAATCAGTATCGCGTGGCGAACTTTTGTTTGTTTTTCAATTTTCGCGCAAATATTTATATAATTTTTGAATAAAAAAATAAACAAATGATATTCGTGAAGTATCAGTTACCTCTTTTACCTTATGTTACTATCATAACCATTTGCCTGGTGTAATTTTTCATTCACTCACCTGCAATGAAAGAGAACAAAAAGATGGAATGAGAAGATTGCTGGTGATATTTTATTGATTAAAATTGCGTGTCATAATAAAAATGCTATACTCAATACCTTTTTCAGCTTAAATTCCATTTAATGGCTATCAAATGAGTATTTAAAAAATAAAATATACAAATAAATATTTGCAACCAGATGACAATGAAATGAAATATGGTAACGAGTGCAGCTCACAAATTGATGAGAATCGTGACAATGCATGACTTACAGCTAAGGATACGCATATAGCAACAGATGTATTTAAAAAATATTTGTTATATATAAAAAGTATTTATTTCAAAATAAACATTTTTTATTCAAAGTTATTTTGTTGCATAAATCAATATAAAAATACCATAATTGATAATATTGATCGATTTATTTAACAAATTATTTTTTTTCAATCTATCTTTCGAGCTTCAAATCTCTGAAGATTGCTTTTATTCACATTGTCTTTGTGGCAATTTGTCACCAACATTTTGTTATCCTGCTTTGGATATTTCAACTCGCATATTTTAAATATTACTTGTGGCTTGTAATTTATATCGAACTAACCCCAATTGTAGGAACATTTAAATGTGGCACATTTTTCATACAAATTGCATGAAATATATATCAATCTATTGCATATACACATACGAGTACAATACAATTTGCTTCATTTTTACTGCAACACATTTTTCAATTATTTTTATTTCACTTTTTGTATTTTGTGCATTTTATTTCGATAGATCTGTCTCGTCTGTATGTTTGCATGTATATTTTTTATCACGTTCTCCCTTTTCGCATCGCACCTCCGGCTTCAGAGCAGCCTCATAAGTTTACGTTCGTTTTTGGCGTTTGTTGTAACACGAAATTGATATTTTATGGCTGTGCTCATCTGCAGCACCGAGCGCTGGGTGGCCCCGGGGATGCCAGGAAGGAGAGGAGCGGAGTAGCATGTAGCCTAGGGAGGCTGCACTGAGAGAGCAGGAGGGAAGCGGGAGATGATTGCAATAAGCATACGCTTTTCATAGTTTATGGCGCGTGTATCTGTTAGATACGCTTTTGTACATGGCAGCTTTTTTTCAGCTCACGCTGTTTGAGATTCGCCAGTTCTGCTGTTATTTATGCATTGGGCATTGTTTAAGCCACACTAACACATTAACAATTACATTAACACACACACACACACACACACACATAGAGATATATAAATATACAAAAGAAACTTAATCCCCGTTCACATCGAGTACATTGTTCGAATGCATTTAGATGCGGCAGCTTTGATTTGCCTCCAACTTAAAATGCCATTGTCAGTGTTTATTATATGTGTGTGTGTGTGTGTGTGTGTCGGTGTGGCTTGGTCTATTTTGGCTATCTAAAAAACAACAATCATAGTATTGTTTTTTTTTACCATTTACAATACCAAGGCTCTATTTGGCGCAGAGTCTGAAAGCTGGGAGGCATAGGAACAACAAGCAATTTAGTTAGTTTGCAGTTGCATGTTAAATTTCATGTATTCAAATTGGTTTGCATGTGGAGATACAATGCAATATTTGAATATTCAATTTTCATTTAACTGCAAACGAGCGAAATTTGATTTGAATACGTCCATATAAAAATATTTGCAGCTGGGCTTAACAAGTTATTGCTTAAAAACTATTTCCCATAAATGCTAAAACAACAACTCATAGGCAGAGTCAATCTACTTGTCATTACATATTCAGTTGGAGTTTTAATGCATATTGAGTAATAATATTCTCTACAAAAGATAAATAAAATAAAATAAATTCTTGTAAAAGATTTAAGTATAAATCTCATAGTTATTTTTACACATTTTCTATACTTTCGAGCATCAAGAACTGACCAACTCCATGGGGAACTTCAAAGCCATTTAACAGCATTTTCCACATAACTCTTTAAAGTGTTAGAATAACTAATGTCTTCTGGGGAACTCTATAAGTATTTTGCGTGCGAGTCTTAACAATCTCATCATTTGACCTTAGTACTCAGTTTTATATCTTTCAAAATCTTCAAAAGCAGCACATGGAGCTTAATGGCGACCTGTTTAGGCAATTATAAAGTGTATTTTCACTCTTTAACATTTTGCAAGAAGCAATTAAAAAATGTAAAACAAAATCTCTACATTTATTTTCATGTGGATAAACAATGGACTTTGAATATATATTTATGATTAATGATGAGATATTATGATAATATTGGCAAGACAAGGCATAATAGGTTGATGTACCCAACATTCTTGTTTGTAATGAGAAGTCAAAGGAGAACGAGAACACGTGCCATTTGTCAGCCAGCTCATTTCGTGTTTGATGGGCTCTGTCAAATGTCTGGCTGGGCAGAAGATAATCATAAGAAGCTATCCGAGGTTTTGTGTGCATGTACTTAAAATATACTAAACAGAAGAAATATATTTATGATGCTCATAAATAAAATGGCAAACAGAAACCACACAAAAAATGCCTCTCTGCGGTTGAGTTGAATATGAAACGTGTGAGGCATAAAATTTGAATCCGACACACAGCACACAAAAAAATATTGCTCCGGGGGCTCAGCTCACGTAGAGCCGAGATACAGGTAGAATAAAAAAGTGGAGAGAATCATTTTTGACAAGCCGAATATATATAGTACATATATTCGAGAATTTGATATTTCTATTAATTTAGATTTGGTCTGGCGAATGCACATCCGTTCCCAGAGTCATTCAAGGTCCTGTGCCGCAAATGCAACGGCGCGTGAATCGTGAATTGTGAATTTCGTTATTCGCCAGACACTCAATCGGCATTCGACGGTTGCTTAAATAAACAAGAGCAACGGCAACGGGAACGGCAACAACAACTGCAGAAACGTAAATAAACAAATGGACTGTGCAAGCAAATGAAATATTGAAACTAAACAAGCTGGAAACAGGTGTCAACCATCAGCGAGTTGACGGCAGGTTCAGGGCAGGTTCTCTGGTTTCAGGTGACAAAACTCAAAAATGCTCCGTCCACATTTTATTTGCATTTCATTTACGTGTTTTTCCATTTTGTTGTTGTTGTTGTTGTTGTTGCCATTGGTGTATTTGTTTTATCCTCGTATTTGTTTTTGGCTTTTCCTTTTTCGTTCGGACGCAGCTGCGGTGAGCCATCAATTAGAATTCGAAATCAATCAACAATTGAAATAGTTGCGCATTTCAATTGTTTTCAGCGGTTTTCAGCTTGAACTTGACACTTGACGGGTTTCCCCCCTTGACCATCTCTGTCCACTTGTCCAAATTTGTCAGTGTTCCACTTGTGTATAAAAAGCTAAACAAAAAGTGCTTCTTTGATCAGCTGCGCTCGCCTCGCTGTGCTGTGCATTTAAGCCACGTTAATGAGCTGCTAATGGACTGAGACGGTGGCGAACGGAAGTCAGCGCACTCGAATATGGTTAAAGAAATGAAAGCGTCGAATTGAGGAAGCAAATTTGATAAGTAGATGGGCAACACTGATTAGTACCTGCTTGGAAGTCTAATTGAATAGTTAAAACAGCTAATTAGGCAGTCTGTATACAAGTTAATTACAGTGTGCAGTTCAACCGACATCTTAATTTGATTAAAAAAGGGGAAATTGTGTCAAGTTGAATCAATCGATAGCATGGCAATTACTATGTAGATTATTTAAATATTCAAATCTATATTTATCTAAGCAACTTTTCTCCACAGCTAATTGATGAGCTTAATATGATTTGTTTTTCTGATTTTATATTAAAAAAAATTGTTGTCTGTAAAACAATCAAGATGATAATTAAACTAACATAATTATTTACAAGTTAATCTTTCTTTTTACCTATAAATACACCGAAATGTTTTCGTCTTTAATTTGCACATCAATTCAAAAGTCATTGTAATATCAAAGGTTAGTGAACTGCTCGCTGGCTGGGTCTAAGCTTTCAGATTCCAAATCACGAGAAACTGGGTCAGCATTTATTGCCTAATCAGAGGTTTCCATCGACTGCAGAGACATTCATCAGTCATTGAGCAATTGAAATCGCTGGCAGAAAATAGGCAAGCAAAAGGCGTTAAATTTGCATTTCGAGGCGCCGTCAGCGTTTGCTTTAATTTTGGCACGCCAACGTGGCAGTTGCAAGAGACTCTTAGTACTTACATTATAGGTGTGTCGCCCCCGATAGCTGTTGTATTGGCTACAGATAGTGCCACAGATACGACAATACATGGATACAATTGTGACATTTGAATACTTCGTCGGCGTTTTAATAATTGCGCTGTCAAAATGCGTTAGGCGGATACTTTGAAAGCATAAACCTAACACCCCAAAACACGTCAACGCCAACATTTAATTATAAGCTACATTAAACACTGACTTTCCTGTTGTCGATGTTTTTGATGTGGTTGTTGTTCTTGTTTCTGTTATTGTTATGCATAATGAACTTACGCATGCAAAATTAATAAAATTTACCACGCATCACGCACACAAATTTCATTTGCTTGATAGAATTTTAAAATAAATGCGAAATGCGAAATACGAAATACGAAAAAAAGGTGCAATATAAAATATAAATAAATTGCCATAAATGCAATTTGCATAATTTAAAAGTTGGGAAAAATATGTGCGTGCTGCCAGAATAGCCATTAAGGTGAAATGATATTTATTTAATGCTGTAATTACGCCGGTGGATGGATTTGATTAAGTTTGACTCCGTTATCAAGTGTTCATGAAACGTAATCGAATGGAAAATAACTGGCAGCTCAGCTCTGATGATGAATATTTCAATGATGCGAGTATAAACCACAGAAGGGCTATGTTATTATGCAATGTGAATTAGATTCATTAAGTGACTATTGACAGCTACTTTGAGCTTACATAAATTGGGTTTAATTATTACTATTACATATACGTAACTAAGTTCAAATGGTGAAAATTTAAATATTATTTCTAATTGGAAAAGGTGAGTTCTGTTATTATTTATAGATTTTAAAGAAATAAATTGGATTTCTTGGAGACATTTATTTCAAACAGCAAGCTAAAAACGTTGGCATAAAAATATTTGAATATATTTTATATTCATGCTCATAATGTAATTTTTAAAATTTAATCATTTTTCAAACTACCATATATTTGGTTAGTAACGACCGTCTTCACGAAATGTCGAATACATATTAATAATTCCAATTAAATAAAACAAAATTAATTAGATTTATTTATTTTCGTTTGACGGGTTCAATTATAAATTTGAAGTAAATATAAATTAAAACAAAGTAAATTATAAATTCGGTAAATTAGCTGAGGATCAAAAGAAGCATTACTATAGATCAATCAAATCACGTATGTATATAGCAAATATTCTGAATGTAAACTGAACAAAACGAAGACAAGTGGTAGGTGACTGGTATCGATTTACTAACTACTCGTACTGCCCTTCACACACTCTCCTCCCACCTCTCCGAGTGCCTGGCTGCCACAGCTCATCACACTCATCAGCATTTACTCTATCCATTCATTCGCATTCGCACGCAACACGATGCTGGGGTCTCTGGAGCAGAAAATTCCCAGAGCCATATGTCTGGGCACATCCTTGAAGCTTACATTTCTCAACTGTCAACATTTAACTTTGTCTCTCTACCTTTTTGCATATTGACTTTGACACTTGGCAGTCTTTGTTGCAGTTGTTGTTGCTGCCCGTTGCTGTTTTGTTGTCGCTGCTGTTAACATGTCCAGCTGTCCAGTTTGCTCGTCTGTGAGTCCGTCCATCTGGCCAGCCTCACTCTTGAACACGCAAAGCGCAACACAGTCACAGCAACGTGCAACGTGCAACGTGCAACGTGCAATTGTCAGTGTCAAGCGTGCAACAACTGCAGCAAGACAACTACAATGCGCCACACACTCACTTGTAAATGCATTTGCATATGACTATAGAGACTGTTTTTGTATATGTGCAATACAATTTACCATTTTTACTTGACTTCTCATTTTAACTAGCTGCCGCGTAGGCGTTGCAATTAAGTGAAGCTACAAAGAGCAAGTGGAACTTTGACGATCAGTCCAGTCTGATCTAGAACAGGATTATTCCAGTGTAAGTTCCAATTACCCACAATGCGAATGAGAATATATTCACATATTTTGAAAGGCAGGTCAGTTTGCTGATATTAGCGATTTAATATTGAACTGACCATTTTATTATAATTCAGTTTAAAAACACTATATTTACATATTCCGATGCTGTGATGCTATAAAACTATTGATGTGAAATAAATAAATCTAACTTATTCCGCTGTATTTCATTATAATTATAAATATGTATTTGACAATTCGTCAAAGCAGATCACAAATATGTTAAAATGCAAATTATCTACATACACAATCTTTTCCAGAGACCATAGATATTTTAAGCTATTTAAACAAAAAGAGTTTAAATGAAGAATTTTAAAGTATATCATTATATTTGAGATAAACAGTGAGTGTTGTGAACAAATAGTTATTCAACTTTAAATTATGACTTTTTAATTAAGTCATTTTAGAGTGTATCCAATCCTATTAAAAATAGGCATACAAAAAATAAAAATTAATCATTGTGTTTGAAGAAAATGTCTAAAACAGCATATTTTGTAATTCATGAGGGATAAGCAAGAAATGTCTTGAAAGCTTTATAATTGGGTACATGTTATTTTTGTATTTTAGTTCTGTACCCAAACTAATTCATTAGCCAGTGTCTTTCAATAATTTACAATTTATTGAAAGTCTTTTTTAATTGCATTTTTAGGATACGAATTGAGTGTTGGAATAAACGTAAGAGCTGCTGTTGAATCACAGAAAGTACTGTCGGATTTGTTCAGATTTCAATTGATCAGATTTTTAAGAATTTAAGGAGTAGCATCTGCAATCCTTCTAGTGCTCTCTGTCCTTTTTGGTGCCCCAATGTGCAGTGGGTCATAAAAAATGTTGTACACGTATTTCTGGTCATGTTGACAACTACCAAATGCAATTAACAATTGTCCCCGGCAATTGTCGACTGTGCACACACACACCAACACAGCTAAATGTTCACACACATGTATGTATGTGTGCGTGTGTGTGCATACATGCATGCAATGTGCCGTTAGATGTGCTCTGGAAATGGATGATGCCCTTTGGCACCTGTCGTCGTCGTAATCGTCGTCGTTTGCATAGTTTGCCGGCTCTCTGCTAAATTAGCTGCTGCCGAGGCTGCTGCTGTGGCTCTTGTTGTTGTTGTTGTTGTTGTTGTTGCTGGTCAGAGCAACAACAATTGTAACTGCATTATTTGCACGTAGCCAGCTAACTGCAACCAAGCTGCAGTCGTGCCCCCTGCCAACGCTGTGCTGCTATTAATGCATAATTTTGCCAAACTATTTTGAGGTTTGTTTGCCTGCCAGGCGACCGCAGTAGCTTCCAAACCAAGTGGCCCAACCCCAATCGCCCCCTCTGCACCGCTGGGCCGCAACGAGTGGGCCAATTTATTTGTCATGTCAATATTAACAACGTGTAGTCAGAGCAGTCTTCAGCATCAGACATCGACAGGCAGGCAGACAAACAGACAGACAGACAGACAGACAGACAGACAGACATACTATATGTTGTGTACTAAAGCGAGTAGTTCGCTCGAAACTGAAGCGATTCCCTGAAACCAGGAACCAAAACCAGACTGGCATATTTTACAGTGCCTCCGCTTTAGTTTGGTTTAGTTTTTCCCACCCCTCTTACTGCTCTCTCTCTCTCCCCACTCTAACTGCTTGTTTTGCGGTTTTTGGTGCTGTCAACTTGCCAACTGACAAATATTTGCTAAACATAAGAGTGGAAACTGCAAAAGTGGAAATTCTGATAGGTGCAAAGAGAGAAACAGACGGAGAGAGAGCGAGTGAGTGAGAGGAAACACAGCAATGCAATTGCCATGTTAATTTAATTAGAATTTATTGAAGAGTTCTCAGTTTGGGCTAATGCAGTCAACTAATTTCCATTAAAATAAATGTGTTGGACTACTCTCGACATGTGTGCAAAATACAATATGCTCGAGTCCCTAGATTGTGGTCCCAGTTAACGGAGTTGGGCTGAATTATGCATTGGCATTATCTGCAACAATTCTAGGCTCCTTGGTTGCAATGTTTTCTCTGTGTTGAGTTCATGATTAAGAATGAACGCTAACACAATAATTGCAATCACATTTTTTAAAAAATAAATATCCTAAAAGATTTTCCAAAAAAAAGTAAATACTAGTGCAATACTCGATAATTTATTTGCGGTTTGTACAAAATTAACTATTTTATTAGAAGTAATAAGATGTTGACCACAGAGCGAAATTTGTAAATTTCAAAACTTTTCAGCCATTAAAAAGTGAAGTAAAAAAAACATAATTTGCCGCAACTATATTAAATCTTGAATTACTATTGCTTTTAAAATTAATAAACAACACGAAATACTCAAATAACAGTTTAAGCAATCTAGAATCTAGAATTTCAAAAAGTTTTCCCAAACAACACATGTTGCGTTTCAAATTTCAGAATTACAGTAGCAATTACGTATTTTTTTTGTTTTCCAGAATAGTATAAAAAGCAATTCTATGCCCGAATACTGAGAAACGCGTCTCAATTAGCTTGAGATCGCGAAGCCAATCAGAGTGCGAGTACAAGGCCTCAAATTAAATTTTACGATTTCCTGTCAATCTTAATGAATGTCTCTAACTGCACTACAGCTTATGGATATGGGCATGGTTATGAGGTCCCATGAGTAGCTAGAGAGCAAGTAATAACCATGGCAATGGCAACTGATTTGTCGGCAATGAAGCGTGGCTAATTGCAAACACTCGACAAGAGGTCCGCAACTTGTTGACTGCTAATGAAGTCATAAGTGGGACCTCAAATGCCAAGAAGAATAGCAGAAGATGGAGCAGAGAAAGATGTAGACTCTGCTGGGTAATATAACAATAGCGAAAAAGCAGGGCGCCTTTTTTTGCCGCAGCCATTGCCATTGCCTTTGAGCCAGAGGCCCAACCCACAACAAGTTTGCAGTGAGCAGTGAGCAGTGGGTGCCACAAGCCGAGGCGCAGCCGCAACAGTTGCAACATTTTTCATACAATTTTTCAACGCCTTGGCCAAAGATTTATGATCGCAAAATGCGTGACTGCCCACGGAGAGGGCTTCAGCCTGGCGGATTGGATTCAGAATCAAGGAGTGGAGCTATCGGGTATTGGCCACTTGGATACACGCATCTGGCCAACGACTTTCTTCCTTGTTAATTTCATGCGAACTCATGCAGAACCATTCCCATTGGCAATGCTCCATACAAAGTTGCAATTCCCATGTTAAATATATGTTCAATCAACATTTTGATTACGCGCTATTCATTTTAATACGATCATACGTGTTGGCACACCAAATGAGGTATATTAATCAGCCAACCTAAAAGGGTTACAGCAAAGAGCGATAAGGACAAAAGACCGGGTTTATACGACTCGATTTTTGCACATAATAAATATGCAAACTTGCTACAATTTACATAAATGGAATAGCAATGCTCATGGGTAAAAAATACGTTGAATTAATTTGATCCCACGATCACTATAGAATAACAATTAATGAGAGTTGCATCACTTGGGTAAAGATCCTGATAATATAAAGCAACATTAGTATTTATTAAATTTTTTTTCTATTCTGATCACTATTTAATCTTTTAATTGAATAAATTCTTAAACATGCATGCTTAAATAAAATAAAAGTCAATAAGGAAAAAGTAATTTAAATATTTTATTCTATTTACTACTTTACTTGACTATAAGCATTGCATTTTTAAAGTTAGTCATTGCAGTTTTCTTTTTTTTTTCTTGGTATTGCGTTAGTCATATTTTAATTATTGTTTTCTCGGCAAAAGGCCAAACCACCCGGCAGTAATTTTGATAATTAGTCAGAGATTTACTTTTCAGGGAATTGCAAAATTGTGCTGGAAAACCCACATAGAAATAGATCTGAATAAAAATCTACATTTTCGCTAAGCGTTCGTGGGCGTTGCATTTTGTCAAAAACAGAAACGAAAACAAAAAAAAAGAGCAACGAGAATTTTTGTGCAGCATAAGCGAAAAGTGAGACGCGCAGCTGCAAGTTGCAAGTTGCAAGCTGTCAGATTCGCTGTCGGGTTGCATGTGGGTGGTTAGCCGCGTCTGCATCTGCGTCATCATCATTATCATAAACTGCTCAGCATAACGATGATCGTCATTAAGATTTATGTTTGTGCTTATGCTGCCGGTTGACATTTCCGTTGCGCATCGCGCGCTGCGCCTCTTCAATCAAAAGACAAGCGCGAAAAAATGTTCATCACGTACCGAAAAATAAATACAAATGCGAAATAAAAGCGCAAAAGAAACTTGCAGCGGACAATGCGAATCAAAGTGGCAGACAATAAAAAAGCGAGCCAAAGCGATAAAAAGATAAGACACGTTGCCACAGATTGCAGCTGCGACTCCGACTCCGACTCTGCAACTGCAACTGCCACACCACCTCCTCCACAACCTGCCCCGTTCTTCAGTCTGTCAATGGTATTTAATGAATGAGCAGTGCTCCAAGTGACCATTGAGCAATCAGCAAGGCAACAGCATTAACATTTAACGCTCAAGTGCACGTCAGAGGGCCAAACGAGTAACTTAGACACAGAAAGAGAAAGGTAGAGAAAGAGGGAGAGGGCGAGAGCACACTTCAGCTGATTGAGTGGACTTTTAACTGAGCTGAGCGCAATTGTCGAAAGTTGCTCAAGAGTTGTTTCCAATCGCTTAGAACAAGAACAGCAAAATACTCGCACAGAAGCAGACGAACTTAAGCCAAGGAATACTGAAGGAACATCCTTAATATCATTACTGCAGTTCAACAGCAAAAGTTCCAGCGATCCCACAGAGTGCTGACAAATTGCAATTAATTAAGGGCTGCAGGCTTTGCAGAGAAAGAAATGTTCGGTAGAAATATTTTCGTTCCATTATTTTGTTAAGAAGATAATCGGTCGCAGCTCCTCTGTGAGAAACTGAACCCAGAGATTAATCCAAATTGATTAGTAATAACTTCTTCACATTGCATTCCACTCAAATACCAGATGATGGCAATCTTTCAATAGATTATTCACAATGCTCTTAAGTACGTTCATTCTAAGCTTAGGTAATTAAGCTGTGCTTTTGTCCCATATCGCAATCGCTGTGCGGTATTTTTTACCCTCATCTGATTTCTTGGGAAAACTGTCCACAAAACACATATCTTATAATTAAGTGTCTTTAAGTGGCTTTGTGGCGGCTCTTTGTCTTCTGTTTTATGCTGTCCTAAAGGGTTCCACAATTCAACAGTTCGCTGTTGTTCCATAAATTTCAAATTTGTAACAGCCAATGGCACGCGTCACCTTACTTCTTGTTCTTACTGTTCTCGATGTTGTTGTGAATCGCATTAAATTCGGATAAATTCATCAAAATATTCAGTTGAAGGTTTTTGAACTCGCCGTCGAATTGTTAAACCGGTTGCTGTCTTCTGACCAGCCGAATGAGTCAGTTAACCAGGCTCTGACTGGCGCTGTTGCACTTGGGCGTCTGTCCAGCTTGTGGACTGCAGTCAAGGTCAATGCGGGCGCAGTTTATTTGCGGTTTTGTGTTTGTTTGCCAAGGGCTGTGGCCCAAAAGCAAAAGCTACGGTTTAAGCTTTGTTTACGGCTCAACTTCACTCGGTCCGCAACGTTTTGTGGTGCTAATTGTGGCGTCTCTGGACCTCACACCATGCCACACCAACCCAGAAAACCACATTAAGAACGGAAATGGGCGCTACAAATTAGCGCGACGCAACGGTTTGAATCTCTCTGTCCGACCGGCAGTCTGTCCGTCCGTCTGTCCGGATGCCTGTCTGTGTGGTCAGGCCCCAGCATTTCTTACAAAAGTAAACAAATTATTTGATTTCATTTGTTTTCTGCCTGCGGTTTGGGCTTGTTAAGGGCCAACACAGTTTGGCGGCAAAACTTCAACCAAAAGTTTTACGTTTTTTTTATTTCGTATTTTCGCTCGTTTTGTGGGCGATTTTTTTGTATATAAATTATATGGCGGCAACAATTGATCGTTTTTATAGTATTGGCAGCACCGCTAACTGGCAATAAAAATGCTCTTAATCATAAACTATAGAGACTTTAATTGTTGCGGTAGCTGCGATTGAATTAAACAGGGATTTCGGGCGTATCCTTGTGGGGTTTCTTGAGAAGGATATGCTGAAGGTTGAGGTGTTCAGGTAACTGAGGTGTGAAAGCGATGTGATTTAATGGGAGATCTATCTTTTAAATAAGCATCAGTAGCCGACAAAATGTTACCCAATTATTAAATTGAAAATTAAAAACTTAAATACTCTACAAAGTGCGAAGGGTTAAGATAAATCATATTATAAAATTATTATATTTAGTATCATATTTTTATAAAAAGGCTGCATGATATTATATAAATTGTACGGAACATTTTAGGTAAAGTTTAAATGCATAATTTGCTCGACAACTGCATACTGAAGAAACAAAAATAATTGAATACCGTAAAAATAAATAAAATTTTAATTTAATTATATCTTTATTTTTATTCAACAATAATATATATTTTAATAATAAAAATAAACCATACATTTGTAGTCGAATTTAACCAAGAATTTTATTTAAATTGAAACGAATTCGATTTCTCTTGCCAATTGTGACAGCTAAACTAAAATGAAACTTAGCTGTAAATAGACCAAAACTGCACTTGGCCTGGTCAACAGCAATCAGCCAAGCAAGGCCTGCTAATCAGGCAGACAGGCGCATTGTGAGGTTAGTCTGCACATTAATGCCATAGGCAAAACTCGGTCAAAACTTTCAGCATGCCTTTCGATTCGCAACGTTTCTAATCGATTTGTGCACGACAAATGGCAACGGTATTTGCCTCTATGTCTTTTGTCTTTTGTCTCTGGTCTCCTAGTACCCCCCCTCTCTTGCTCTACGAGTTTCTCTTAACTGTGTCTGGGTAACAACTTCCGCAACACATTTGTCCAATTTGCAAAACACATTTCCAATGGTCAATTGTGCCCAATTATTTTTGGCATGTGCGGCTAAAGGTGTGGAAAGTATTTGCAAAGCCATAAATTTTCTTGCCAATTAGTTGGGCTGCTCTTAGACTCAATTAGCAGGGAGCTGTGAAGCGATGTCGGATAAAAGTAAAGTATAGTAAAGTAAGTAAGTAAAGTAAAGTATACAATTTCACAAGATGGTAAATAAAATCGTTTGATTTAGCTCTAAATTGATTGGATATTAAGAGATATTAGTTGAAAGTAATCATAGTCCAGATCAGGACTTTTCGAAAAAGAAAAGGCTGCTAATTCAAATATTTACGAATGTTCAAGCGAAGCCAACGAGTGGAACGCTGTTAATGAGTTATTAAGCGTGTCTCCGAAATAAAGTTTAAAATGCATTTTTAATTGTGCTTTGTGTAAAGCATGACAAATTAGCTTGTGCTTTGAGTTCCCAAGCTACTTTGACGCCAGCTTTACAAAGGTGCTGGATGGAGATAAAATCGCTTTTAAGACTTGAGTTATTACGTAAAAAAACAAACAGTCTATTCAAAAGTGTAAAGACGAGATTTCACATCTTTTAAATAATTCTAATTCATTTATTTGGGAGTATGTCAATTAGTAATAATCAAAAAAATTATATTATTTTTAATCTATTATTTTATTCAAATATTAATTTATTTCATCTTGTTCATTTAAGCTAAAATAATTTTCGTTGTACGAGTATTTCAGAGTATGTTTTTATTGTACATTTTCAATTGAAGCAATAACCTTGCACAGCTTTTTCGTGCCACATGTTGAAGCCGCACAAACACTTTATACTTGTATATATATGTATGTACATATATATGCTCAACGCACTCGAAATCGTGACTCATCATGTGGCGGTGGCAGGCAGCTCGATATGTGCAGCAAAACGCAGCTCGAGGCCAAAGTCCAAAAGCCATTGCAACAGCCGTTTGTCGTTTTACTTGGCTAGACAAAAAGCCTAATTCTGTCTAGCCAACAGCTGACAGCTGCAGCTCCAGACCTCTCAGTCTTTGCCAAGAGTGCTACATATGGTCAGATGGTTAGTAACCAAAAACCCAACAACACCAGCACCATCGTCACACCATCACCTCGAATCGTGTGCCTGCTGCTGCTGTTCTCGCCGCTGGCTTTGTACGAATTACCCAGAAATTAAATTTAATGTGTCCCAAATCTTGTTAAATTAATAAACAGCTAAGCTCTTTGACAGCGGAGAAAGGGGCAGCGAAGCCAGAGAATGAGAATCACTGAGCTTAGCCTGGCTTTCCGTTCCGTGATGAATCGCCCAAAACACAAAAATCGCCATCTCGCTCTATCTGAATCTCTGTCATTGATAAATAAAACCTCATTAGCCGCCTTTTGCAGCTGGTCTAAAACGTGGCTCTAACTAAACATCTGACTAAATGTCTGAACCGACTAAACTGACTGACTGATAGCCGGCATTGACTTTGGGTTCAACGCTCAGCGGGGTGGCGACCCCACGAACCCCCCAAAAAAAAGCGACTACTACCAGTTTTCACAGAGTGGAGCCGGAGTGTCGACGAAACCACACAAGTGGTGGCAGTTTATTAAAAATTTTGACAAGGCGCTGATAACAATGCCACAACAGGGAACCCCATAATAAGGTCATCATTAACAACAATCGTAATAATAATAATTATAATTATGTAATTTGTATTTTGAATGGCTTATTTAATGGCCAGCATCTCAGCTTGGTCCATTCGAGGGAGAATCCAATAAAACGACAATAAACTCGGTAAATAATTCATTGAATTACGAAGAAAGGTGAAAAGATGCGCAACCGAAGCAACAACAGTGGCGTAGAAGACGATTAGGGGGATTAAATCTTTGGAAATATATTAGTGAATATTATTAAGCCACAGCTATGCAAAGCCATGTCAGAGTAACACAGAAGCAAATGTGAAGTCGAGAAATATTTTGGGATTGTTAATGTATGTAGAGAACGGTTAACAATGTGCATAAAACGAATGAATGAGCGACAAGGAAAGTCAAGGAAACTAGAGAAATTGCGAACATGTAAAGTTTAGAGTACAAAATGAACAAAAAAGTTAAAGGTAAGCAATAAACATGTTTGCATGTTAAAAAGTTTGCGCATGAAAGCTGAGCATTTAAAAGGCAGCAGCGTAGTCAAAAATGATTGGCATTGAAAAATACACTATGTACAATATTTATAGCTACACTAAAAAAGTGAGAGATGGACTTTTATTAAGGAATTTATTTATGATAAGACAACTATTATTGGAAATATTATAAGTATAAACTGATTTATGGTATTATAGATTTTTAAGAATATCTTGTTGTTATGAATAACAAAAATATTTAAAGGTCGACTTTTATTTCGAATATTTAAAGTCTCAGTTGATTTGTAGATAACATTTGCAATAGTTGCAAAAATAGAACAGAAAATTTCACAGATTGCAATTGTTGTAGACACTCATTCATTCAGTCGTTCAGCATTGAATGAATCATCCCCCCTTTGGCTAGCTACAGCTGTGGGTCTCTGTTAACTGGAATATGGGCACGTACTTTATTTTGGACGCACACGCCTTGCCACAAAAGGCCAAGTTACATATGAATGTAGGTGAAATGTTGCTGCCGTTGTTGTTATTATTGTTGTTGTTGTTGTTGTTGCGTACGACAAAAGGCGAGGCAAAGGTAAAGGCAAAAAGGTTCATATCCCAAAAATGGGACAAAAGCGAATCAAAAACGGAATCCACCGTCCAAGTCGGACAGTGAAAGTCATAAACGCATGAATGTTGCATGCAACTAGCAGATGAAAAGGACATAAACATGCGGCGCAAATTGTGCGTAGGTAGCAAAGTAGCAATACATCTAAATAGAGGGCGTGGCACACTCGCCTATCACACGCCTATCATTTGACAGTTGGTGTCATGATAATTAGCCCAAGGGTTTTAGCTGCGTTGAGGGTCTAATTTCTGTGGTATGCGTGTTGTATGTTGACTTCTCTTTCTTCTTCTTTTATGACTCGTCATTGTTTATGTTGATTTGATGTTAATTTCTGGCGTTTTATTTTACGGAAAATTGATAAAGATCTTCCAACAAAATTTACCTCTCTCTCTCTCTTTTTTTCTTGTTGGCCAACTCAATGTAAGACTTTGGCTCCAGCTCCAGCTACTTGACCCGCATGCAAGACGATGCGGGGGCCACTCAAGTGGCTAAAAAGGCAGCAGAAAGTGAAGTTGAACAATTGGACCAAGGCGATTTCAAAACGCTAATGAAACGCGCGCACTTTTCAAACAATTTTTAATTGTTGCAAGGCATTTAAAGCAATCAACAACGCGCACAATTAAGTCAATTTCTTTCTATCTGTTATTTCTTTCAATAAATTAGCATGAAATCAGCATAAGACAATTTCTATAAATACTCGCAGTTGTTGTCTGCCTTTAATTGAACCATTTAATTTGCACACTAATAATTTTTTGTTAGCATTATTTGTTTTGGTTTTTTCACACGCACGAACGTAAATTTGCCATCAGCTGCTTTTAATTAGCCATCAATTTATGGCCAAATGTTTTCAGCTGATTTGCAAAGCCAAACAAACTTCGATGTTTCGTACACACGTTTTTTTTCTTCAAGAGAATCACAACAAACTCGCGCAATGCGAACGTAGTATCATACGATCGACAACCGGCGACAGCAACAGTTGGTTGCCGACTGCAGAAAGAGTTCGTGAATGATCGTAACGTAAGTCGACGAAGTGGTTGATCGTTTTCGTCTCGATTGTCTTGCATTCGGAACGATCATGTTCGAACACGCGAGTCCAGATGCTACAACTGTTTTCTGTCGCTGTTGTTGCTGTTCGACCAGCTGTTGACGGGGGTGTTGCGACTATTGGCGAAAAACCAGTTTGTTGTTGCGATGCAAAGCCAACGTTTTGGTGTTGCTAAACATTTGGCGGGAAAAGAGCTACATTGTTGGAGCTCACAAGAATTTAGTGAATTGTTGGATAAATGCAAACAGTCTCTACTATTTGTACTATTGTAGTCTAAATTGCAGCTTTTAATAAAATTCAATATTTATTCCATTGAACTTAACTTTAATGAAAAGTTGGTATTAGTTTTAACAATTAAATGAACACTCTTTTTAAACCAGTTACAGTTGAGTTTTGAAATAAAAATTATGTTTCCATTTTTTTTTTTTAAATATTATTATTTATTATTAAGTGTATCTCATATAATAAAAATCAATAATAAGGTTTAGCTTAAACTTCCATAACAAAAATAATTTTTCATTTATATTTATTTTTTATTTTGATTTTACATTTTTGCTATTAATTCAAATTATTAACCCAATGAAATCCTTACTTAAACCTACAATTTCAGCTATTTTCTGGCTATTTCGCTTGTCAACTTATGCTGAGCACCATTGAAATGTTGCTAGCAACATGCTGTTGTGCAACATTATGCGTGAATATGTTGCTAGAGCGTGAATTGCTTTTGCGTGTGGCTCACTGATCTGTTGCCTTCATCTTACACACATCTTTGGCATAGTATTTGTTGCTCTGTCTTGTTTTTGTTTTTTGTTTTGCTTTGCTGCTTCCCAGACATAAACACATTTTCGACTCTTCGATTTTGATTTTGATTTTTATTTTCTTGACAGCCGATCGCACAGTTGTGGGTGTGAATGTGTACATGAGTATGCGTGTGTGCGTGTGTCTGCTGTGTCGTTCTGGGCGCAATGAGTAAACAATTTTTAAATGGAATTTTCAATAAGTCATCACGCAGCAGCAGCAGAGACGTCGACTACGGCAGTAAAGTCCACCATTCACAGCCTCCGCAACAGCAACAACCGCTTGATGGATTCTTTTATTTTCAATCTTTTTGGAATCGTAAAGTAAATGACGACATGACGACTTGACAACTGGCTGGCAATCAATAAGACCAAAATGAATGAGCATAAATATTCATTCATTAAAAAATTGGCGAGTTCAATAGTTTCATAAATTTTAATTGCAAAAACGTGCAGCAATTACAAATCGAGACAACTCCGAAGTACACTCGTAACAGAAGAAGAAGAGGAAGCTATGGCATTCAAGTCTCTTCAACGAATTGAGCTCTTTGCCACAGCTGGTTGAAAGTAGGCCAAGTTGTTGAAGTGGTTCTTATAAAATATGATTTATGGCGGGCAGCAGTGTGCTCAACATAACAGAACAGTCAAAAAGACAATTGAACACATTTACATAAATAAGCGATCATAATTAATATGAACCTTCCAATGCGATTACTTTGTATTCGTTGTTTGTTCTTCTGGATTAGTGATAACGGGTTACGGTGAATAACACTTTTATTGCATAGCAAATTGTGGCATACAAATATTTTATTTGTTTATATATTTGAAATGGAAAATAAAGTAATCAATAAACTAAAAAGATGAATTGCAAATATAAATGATTTCTATTACAGTCTAAACCAATTTTTACAGAAATTTTTAATTTGTTTTCGATTATTTTAGTTAAATTAATTAGTTTAATACATCTTAATATTTATTTAGCTCAATTGCATACTAAATTAGTTTTTATAGTTATATTTTGAAAGGGATCAGTTTTGTTCTATATTAAAAACTTCAAATTCATGGACCAATTTTATTTAAAAAAATCAAATTTAAAAAAAAACTCTTCTCTAAGTAAATTTAAAAAAACCTTTAGAATATTCGCAAAATAAAAATTGCCTTCAATTACTGAGATATACGTTTTTTCTATGTCGTAAATACACTTAAAAAACGCAAATTTCAGCGAAGAATACCTCAATAAAATTCTGAAAGGATTACACAATTCCAGAATGAACTAAAATTTCTCCGGAACTGTTGAGCTGTTAAACCCTTTCACATGGGGTTCATTGGGAGTTGACAGGGGCGACTACATAATCCAGCTAAGTGATAAATTACGACGAACTTTTGCGTTTGGCCTTCAGCCGATGCCATAAAAAACAAAAACAGAAATGTTGACCCAAAATGATGCCCATAAATCTGAAGACGAAAAACCTGTGTTCGCGTGGCAAGTGAATGTACATGTGTATGTACGTATGTATTTATGAACATATCCCCCCAAAATGTGTCTGAAATATGTAAATATATGTGGCTGTATGTACACCTCTGTAAGTAGTAAAATACTTGGGATCTGTCTAAATTTAGCAACGCATCTTGTGGCAGGCCAGAGGGAAATGAGGTCGGCCGTGTGGCATGAAGCGTGGAGCGTTTGATGTCTTGGCCAGATCCGACTGCCTGGCGGGCAGCTGCAATTAGAGGTGGAGCAACTAGAGATCCATCCAATCCGATCCGATCTGCGCCGTGTCTAATTAAGTGCGTGAATCTTGGCAACAGTTTTGTAACCAAAAATAGAAAATCTCGTTTCAACACAATTTTCGTCTGTGGCTGCCACTTGAAGTCTCTTGCACTTCCGCCACACCACGGCAGCAAACAGCCAAACAAACAACAACAACTTAGTGGAACGGTGAGGGAATAAAACTCTAAAAATCCAAAACAACACAAGCCACACAGCGGACGACTTCAAACATGTCCTGGCTAATACCCTTCTTTAGCGCCTGCGTCCGGTCCCATTGACAATTATTTCAGACTCTGGCCACTGTTAAGCATCAGTCGACATCCAAGAGCTACAACAGAGTCCACACACACACACACACACACACACTCCCACACATACACTCAGCTCATGTGGGATTTACATTTGTAATTAGCAAAGCTTTGCGAAACTTTGACGAATGCGCAGCCAAAAACGAAAACAACTAGAACAACAACTCCAACTACTCAACAACTGTCGGAATGAGTTGTGCCACATGTTGTTGCTGGTTGTCTCTAAACAAACAGCAGATACACTGCAATCGATAAACGTTTACATAACAGCAATACTATCGCACAGCTTATGCGATTAATAGATAATTCTTGAAGGTTGAGGTTGTAAGGAAGGATTTGCATTTATGATGGCAAGAAGTGTTAGAGGAATATCATAGAATTTGCATTTGTTATGTGATAAACGAACGTTTGGGATGCACCCATTTTTAGTTTGAGTAATATTACAACTATTATATTTAAATTATTACATCAAAACTATTACATTTCTCAACTGTCCAATATCGAAGAATATATAATATTATATGTAACCTGAATTGTAACATATATTGAAATTGATTTCTGTAAAATGTATTCAGTGTAAAATGTAATCGACCTACATATTTTACTTTATTGCGTAATAACTGTTTACACAGTACTCAACGAGTGCGTATAATTTTTAATATTTATAGAATTTTGAATACCTTGGGAAGGAAAAGCTACTCCAAACACCTTATGCAAAACATATGCTCGCTTAATTGTAGAGCACCAAACATTAAAAGGCACATAACAAAAAACTAAACGAAAATGACTTTCAGTGTTATACTTTTTTAATGTTTTGTTTGCTGCGTGTTTCAGTTGCTTTTTAGGGCACACGTTGCGTATGATTAACAAACTTTCCGATAATCAACTTTGTGATGCAGCCGCTTAGCTGAGCTTAAATGCCGCAAAACGTGTAATTGGAAAATTGAATTTAAAACTGGAAACGGAAACGGAGAAGGAAATGGAGAAGGAAACTCGACTTTAATATGCCGACTGTACTTGAAAGTTTCGTGTGGCATTTTCTCATTCTTTACTGCCTGCCGCTGCTGTTCACGTGCAACGGTTAATTTATGCAACTTGTGGCACAGCCATTGATTGGCTGCCACTCCACCTCACCTCCCGCCAATGCACCCCCCACAGCAGCTTAATTTGTGTGCGGAATTTATGGGCGCAGCACGTGCAAAAGGCCGACCAGAAGTTTTTACCGCCTGATTTGTGGTTACAAAACTTTGCTGTTTTTCTTTCTCCCGCAATTGCAACACAGATTTTCCTGCTCCGTGTGTGTGTGGCAGCTTGTGCAAGTCGACTAAATTTAGCCAATTGAAAGCTTTTGTTCTACTTGCCCCTTTTCCGAGATTGTTAACTTTAATGTGGCCATAAAACCGTTGCATTGCTTGCTCAATTAAAAACAACAGGAGATAATAAAAAAATAACATTAACATTTTTGTTTAAAAAATGAAAACTAAAGAAAACGAACTTCAATGTTCAAGCTATAACATTGCATATGCTCAATGCCTCTTGGTGGCAGCTTCTCTACGTCTCCTCGACATTTGCCACCTAAGCAGATTTCATTTTAGATAACGCCAACGTCAGCTTCTGCATCGCACATCGAACGTTGCAAATCCCTGATAGGATGAGGTCCTGTGTGGGAGGCAGAGGAGTTACTGCAATTTTATGCATTCGAGAGTCTTACGCCCCAGAGCCTCGTACCAATTGAAATCAACTGAAGCACTTCCTCATTTGAATAGCTAACAGCAGAGATGCATTAATGATAAGGCCAACAAATTGAAAGCTAACGAATAGTTTAAACAACAAGTAGATATTACCTTAAGTGGCAAGTGGGGAATTTAAGCTGCTTATTTATCAGATATGCTACAAACTGCGAGACAGAACATCAATTTTAATCAAAGTTTTATCTTATTCTATTCACTTAAAAATTATCGTAAACTCGCTTTAAATTGAAATCAATCATCTATGCAAATAACTTGAGTGAAAACTGTCTTTAAGAATGCAAAGAAACTCTTCACAACAGCTTAAAGCTGTCAGGTTCGATAAAAGAGCTCATTCATCCATGCTGAAACAACAAGAACAACAACAGCGGCAACTTCAAGTAGAAAAGCAGTTGAGCGCATTTAATCGAGCTATTGTTTTACTTTAATTACATAATAATTGACTTTTGTGTGTTGCTGCAGTGCTAATAACTGCAAACAGCTTATGGAAAAGGCAGCTCAAAAGCAGCTCAATGGCCAAGACAAGCAATAATAATAACAACAGCAGCAACAACAACATCATTATGAAGGCAATCAGTGCAACAACAGACGCACACATAACAACTAAAGCAACAGCAACAAGAAGACGAACAACAACAATGATAACAAAGATGACAAGAACCTATTACAATAGCAATTTGGCAACAAAAGGCGTTGCCTGCAGCTGACAGAATCGCCTAGAGATGGGCACGTGATTGACTTTTTCCATAAAGCACAAACTATTTAATTATTTTCTTTGAACCTGCATTTCTTAAATTAAATATATATTCCTCATTTATATCTTGTAAAGTAATAGCCTTATATTTTGCTTAATTTAAAAAATATTTTATTATTATTATTTTAAACATTTTATTTACGTACTTATTTCGAGAAATATATTATGCATTTTCTTTAGAAAACTTCTTTATGGTTTTAAATGAATGCATATTTATGTAGTTCTTATAAAAATAGTTTATTTAGTTATTGACAATTTTAACTCTACTTGTATCTCAAAATTTCCCAATAATATTAATAGATCTATCAATCCTTCCAATAATGTTTTTCATATTTATCGCCCAATTTACCAATATTTCCCATCTTGTAACTGAATAAAATTCCAGTCTTGCACTTACTCAAAAATTTGAGCCTGCTTCAAGTCGTGTCACGACACGCTCTCCATTCTAGTCATTAAAACACGCGCTCGACCAGCAACACAGTCCAGGCAAATGGAGCTCAGGACAGAACTGGGTTGGCCAATTATATAAGACGCAGCCTGGCTTATTTTGATTTAATTTCCCTTTTAAGATTTTACGTTTACTCTTATGTTATTTGCATATTTGATTGGAAAAACTTTCATGTGTGTGTGAAAGTTTGGCCTTTCCCCGTAGCTTGCTATTTACCTTTTGGGTTTTCAGTCCTCAAAGAGAAGTGGAGATAGCAACGCAACTGGCAACAGGAAAAGGCCAATGCCCAAGCCAAATCAAATTAGTAACGTAGTTAAATTTGTTGGATATTCTGTACAGATTGCCCTTTGTCATAAGGAAACCGATTAAGAGAAAGTTCTGTAGAGGGAATTTAAACTCTTTAACAGGAGAAACTATAAATGTGTCAAGAGTAAGGCACAAATAATACAAATTGAATACAGATGCTAATCTAAACTCTACGAGTCCAATAGCATATTATACAAATAAAGTATTCATAAACTAAAGTTTAGTTTTAAACAAGTTTCATTGCAACTACTTTTGATACCTTAATAGATTACAAATGCTAATTCCATAATCCTAATTACTTTAACCGCCGTCCAACTTCTGGATATTAATAATAATATTAATGTACATTTACAAATTAGAAAAGCAGGTTTAAATTTAGTTTTAAAGCTCGGTTGAAGGTTGCTAGAATTCTTAAATGCATTTGGCAAGTGCTGCCGTCAAAGTTGACTTTGAACACTTTTACGTTTCGCTGATTTTTCAAGAGTTGCATTTCTCCTTCTCTAAATTTCTTTCCCATTGCAACGACTTTCCCAAGTCCCGAGTCCTAAATCCTGTGTGTACATGTGTGTGTGTGTGTGTGTGTGTGATTTTGCCCACATTTGACTACAGGACCTGCTGTCGTCGTCACTCATTAGAAAAACGATGCTAGCAAACCAAAGTGGTAAAAAATTGCAGTACGTGTTGCAAGTTGGCAGGAGCCGAAAGGGAGAGAGATCGAGAAAAAAGTGCATGTAAAGTTTGTAAAGCAGAAAAAGAAACTAAGAGAGAAAAAGTTTATTACAAACTTTGGAGTGAACCACGCGGCAAGCAAAGGAAAAGAAGGAAAACGAAAATGAAAACTAAAAGTTTAATATTTGATTTAAAAGTTGATAAAATTTACTTTAGTCTACACTCGACTCAACGCTCTGCGTGCTATTTGTTTTTATTGAATTTATTTGAATGTGTCTTGGACTGAGTTCCCTTTTTTTTTCTTTGTGTGCCCCTTAGGAAAACGTGCTTCAAAAGAAAGGCTGGGTTTCTGTGGCCCGGACAGCAGAGAAGCGTGTTGTCTCAGTCACAGCGTTGATTTTTCATTTCACCGTGCAAATATGAAAAACAAACTGCGAATGAAACGCAACAATGGCCCAGCTGCAGTCATGAAAATGGGGAAAATTTTCCAAATGCTTTTGTTTGTTTGCGCTGAAATGGAAAACGCGGCCAGCAGTGGCAGCACCAGCAGCATCATCACCATCGTCGGGAGAGCATTTGGCATTGTTATAAACGCCGGCAAAAAGCTGGAAGAGAACGTACTAATTTGGATATGAAGCCTGATATGGTAGAAAGCAGAGAAGCGTAAAGCATGAATGTGAAGTTTAGACTAAGCTCCAATGCAACAGAAAAAATGCAGCAAGATGGAAAAGCCACTGAAAATTCTGTAGAATTTTAAATGCGAATCTTAACATGCTATAGCACTGTTCTCAATAAAACGCATATTGAATAGAAAAACTTTCGTTTGCCAATTTAAGATTACTTGATAATGATGTTTCAGATTTAGCAAATTTCACACCAAAGTGTCTTCAAGATTCTGAAATGAATCTCTTAATTTGGAGTGGAAAATTCTTTAAGCTGAAGTTAATTTTCAATTCAAAGTAATTTTTGTATGAGTTGGAGCAATGTAATTTAATACAAAAAATGGCCATAAATACTAAAATTCAATTCGTAGAGCATTTGAATCTCATTATTCTCGAATTGTTCGTGAAACAAAAAACTACTCACAGTTATTTGTAAATATTCAAAGCGCCGCGTGAGCTTTGTTTGTCCTGCACACCACCAACACCAATACACTCTCCCACACACACACGCACACAAAAATTTGAACAAAAACATTTCGCATGCCCCCGACTAATTTTGGCTGCAAAATTCTTCCGCAGCCATTGTCAAATTGAGTTTGCGCCCGGAGTGGCAGTTAGAGATCGACTCCCGACGCCTCTGCTCACCATCCACCTTCCTCTTGGCCTCGGTTAAAATGCAGTGCACTGCAACTAACTCAATTTGGCGCCCATGTCACATACGTCAACGCGAAAGAGACACGCCCACTTGAAGGCGCACTGCCAATTTGTCAGGTTTTGGTGCAGCACGTGCCACATCGCACGTTTAGCTGAGCTTATCATTTTCTCAAAAGATTCTCTCGCTCTCTCTTTCAATTTATCTTTCGCACTCTCTTTCGGTATCTGTTTTGGCTATTTAATATGCAAAACGTCAGTTACCAAAAAACTGACAAAGTTGAAATAAATTTTTATTTCATGGACTCTGTTTGCACTTCTTATACACACACACACACAATTGTACTATATATATATAGGAGTACATCGGCAATGAACTTGCCGCAGCGTAAATAAAAAACGTATCTAGAAAAAGTAAAGTGAGAGCGTCTCTGCTGAGACTGCACGAACAGCAGTTACCCTCTAGAGGCCTCTTGAATTTGCCCAACACGTATACGCAGCATATTCCCTCCACACCATGGAAACTTTTAACAATTAGGAAGGGACCAGCACACAATATAGTTACTTTACACAAAGCTATAACTTCAACTGGATTAACTTATATAAGCTTAAATAGAGATTTACAAACAAGTTGAAATACTCTTTTCATCGGGTGCTGGGTATAAATATGCCTCGGCAGCAGCCGCAGAATGAACGCCTTTGTTTGCCGCTCCTAACTAGGCTCAAGGCATACGTTTGGGGATTGAGAAAAAAGGCCATGGTCTTCTACTATGCGTCGTTTATGTCGTCTCTTAAAACGCCGCTCACGTAGCAGACGAAAAAACCCAAAAGCAATTGCAGACGCAAGGAACAGAAACAAAAATTTGTTCTTAGCGTTAATTTAAAAGCAATGCGAGGCAACTGCAAAAGTTCAATTTTCCTTTTTTAATTTGAAGTTTAAAGTTGAATTTGCAGAAATGCAATGAAGTGCAGCAGCAGGCAAATCAAATCACAGAGCCCAGGTGGCAAATGCTTAGAATGGCGGAAATCATTTTCCCGAATGCTTAACTGAATTTTAACCCCGGCGATTTGCAGAAAGTTTCGCATACGCCTCGTGGTACGCCCAGACAAAAAGGCAAAATAAAAATAGAAGGAAAAATGGGCCCCATCCTGGGATCGTCGCGAAACTCAGTTAGTCAGCACGTTGACGATTTGACGTACTATTTAAATGCACGAAAAACCACGTAATGACAAGGCGCAACTGGGAAAATTAGCAAAAAAAAACTCGACTAGTTAATATCCTGTATTTTTTGTAGTAATTATATTAATGTGGTGACGAAGGTTTATACTAATACGCGTTAATAAACAATATATATTTTTTTACATACTAAACATAATTTGTTAAATAGATTATCAAAATAATCAAATTTATTTATGGATTCATTTTTTAACTTTAAATACATTTCTGTATTTAAGGTTCTGATAAGTTATTAATTGCATTCATAATTGTTTTTACTAAACATAAATTGATATGCCACAAAATAGATTATTAAAGCAATGCTATTTTTGTTTTTTCTTAAATCATTTTTTTAAAACATAAGTTTTTATATAAATTTTGATTACATTCATTTTTGTTTTTGTGTTTATTATATAAATATACAATCTGTTTTTTTGTTGACTACGTTTATGCCTTTTTGTAGTGTGAATAATGGGTATTTTGTTTTTCACAGTCAGAGTCACACACATTAAAATGTGGAAATACTTTCACGACTGTGACTTTGGGGCGCATTCGCATGCACCTTTATTTCAACGTAGTATTTATGCATGTGTTTGTGTGGGTGTAAAAAACAATTAACGCATTTTCATCACGAAAGAAAGGAGTGACTCATGCGGTGATAGCTGCAAAATTCAAGCTCTAGATTTTCCCACGTGCCCGAATGGTTGGCACTCGTTGCTGCGCAAATCCGCAAAAAAGCAGGATTCAGAGGTAGCTTTGGGTCTGTGTGAGTGTCAATGTTAATTTGAGAATGGGGTTGGAATGCAAAGTCGAGGGTTAATGTGAAGCATAGGGTTAAGGTTGAAGTAATTAGAAAGTACCGCAAAATAGGGCGCAAATTCAGTCACGTTGTTTTAAGGTTAAAATAGTGCCCGAAACACGTCAATGATACATACTGATATTACAAATTTGATAAATGTTTGGAATTCCCAAATAAATAAAACAATAGTCTCCATAATTAACACATAATTTAATATTCGCCTCAAAAAAAAATTTATTTGAATTACCGTTTAAAAGTAAATCTATCTATTCCATCTAACAAGCTGTTGACTTCAATTGACAGTTTGACTTTAAAGCAAATTTAAAAAGAAGCCGACATGAAAATAGAACGTTTTTTTGGCACTTACCATTTGTTGTTGACTCTTTGGCTTCTTGACTAGATCGGGTACTTTAAAACTAGTGACTGCCTCGATGACCTCAGCCAGCAGGAGGCCATCGCGACAGTCGGCCGATAAATCGGTGACCTTTCGCTTCGATTTGGCACGTTCCAGATAATAGTTGGCCCAGTCCGTGTAAATCTGTGGATAGAGAAGAGGGATTAAAAAAAGCATTTGAGACTGTGCATAAAAACTGCATGTTTGCATTTTGCTACTGGCAAAACGGCAGTTAAATGGCCATTAGAGGCAGTAATTATGGTTTTTAGACAGCTTTTGGACACTTTTCGACAGCTGCTCATGCTGCACAAGTTATAAAGGAACTTGTTGTCTCTGTGGCATTTGTGGAAGTGCTTTGGCTGGTTATCAGGAAATCATTAGTAGTCCAAATCTCTTTCAAGCCAGACAACATATGCACAAAATACTCCTATTTGACAGCCTGCAGTTTTCTCGGCAAACAAATTAAACCGCCGGACTGCCGAAATCCCTAAAAGTCGTTAAGAAAATCTGTGCGATGGTTAGAGGCTTGGTCCTTAAATTGGTGCGGTTTTTATCATACGAGTATGATTATGAAGACAAGATTTCTGTGGCTGCAAACAAAGTAAAGTACTTCTTGGGGCATGGACTGAGACAGAATTAAAATTAAATCACACATTTTCTATGAATAAGAAAATAACATTCGCTTAGAATGTTTTATATGTTGTACTGTGTGCGTTTAGTAAAATAGGAGTTTTCCGCTTAAAATATTTCTTCAAAATTTAATTTAATTTTTAAAGAAGCAACACAATAAAATACCAATATATTTATTCATCAAGCTAAAGTCTTTTTAATGAGTAATACAACAGCATTTTGAACTATAAACCTTATTCGGTTCTCACTACAGAATTTAGTACTGGATTCTGTTTAAGCTTGCCATCTAGCCTTACATTTTCGGACGATCTCCCAATATTATGCATTAAACTTTTCTGAAATTGTCCTTACATATTATTGCGTCTAGAAACTTGATGCTGTATTCTAAATTGTAGTTTTGCTGGTAGCTCTTATTCGAGCATTTGTGAGAGCTTTGTCTTTTGTACACATCGTTAGCCACATCCTTGCGTAGTTTTTATTATAGCTCATCCTGCTAATTCCCATATCCAAACTGTCTTCCATATGCATGCGACACATTTTATGTACGCCTTGGTTGGCAATAAAAATAGCTGGCATTGTCCTTTTGCTATCTGTCTGTTCTGTCCCGTCTGTTTGCCTAACTCGCATTCCCCACTCTCGGCTCTCAGCTCTCAGTTAGTCAGTTTTCCATTTGTCGCCGAGTTACGACCGAGCTTTACAACTGAATGGGGTCGCAAACACACAGAGAGAGGATTCAACAATAGCCTGGCCTAGACTTTGAGTTTGCTTATGCAATTTTTTGTTGCCAATACTGCTGCTGCTGTTGTTGCTGTTGCATTGTTGTCTGTCTGCCTTTTGCCAGGGTTTTAGGCTCAGGCTTGGACTTTGGCTTTGGCTTTGGCTATGGCTTTGGCTTTGACTTGGACAATAATGTGAAAACTTGCCTCTGGAAAATCGCATCGAAAGAACTGCAACTCTAAACTGTCACTGGCAGTGGCAGTAACAGTGGCATTGGCATTGGCATTGGCAAACTGTAAAACTGGCTAAGTCCATGCCGCAAATATGCTGCCCCGAGGGATCTAAGCCGAATGTGGCACCCACAGCAAATACAGGAAAACACAGCCAAGGAATCGACTGGTTTGCCCTTGCAGCTTTTTGGTTGGGCAACTGTAGCGAAACAACAATAAACTGGGAAGTTGTCTTGCTTCATACACGTATGTGGCCAACGCACACGCAATGAACTGCCACATGAAGTGGGCGTCACAGCTCTAGCTGCCACATGCCTGGCAACTCCATGCAACGAAATGTAACTAAAATTCATTTAAGACTCTAAGTAAAATGTAATAGAGTTAAACAATTTCCATGGACTAATCAATTTACGAGTAGCAGCAGCTATTGATTCAGTACTTCCTTGCCATTCATCTCCTTCTCTTTGAGATATTCACTGTACTATATATAGAGGGAGAGTACGAACCTTTGCATAGTCGCGCGTCAGAATGCCATTGATATTATCGCTGGAGCCCTGGTAACTGACGCAGCGAGCCAACATCGTTGCAGCGTGTTTTGCAACTTCCTTTACAAATTCAATCAGCCATGTTTAATAGCACCTTTTTTACATGTATTCGTTTTTTACTTGGTTATCAGCACTCAACATTTATTCTGTTTATTATTTATTTTCTCAGTTGATTTAAGCTTTATTAGTTATTGCAAGTACGTCACTTTTAAAACATAAAAAATATACAAATTAATTCAAAACAAATTTGCTCTTATAGATTAAAATATTCACGCGGATTAGCAATTTTATTCCCATCATTGTAATTTATTAGACAGACAATATATTTGTATTCTTTTTATATTTTATTTTACTACAATCGAGATACTTTAACATTCTGCACATTTTCTGATCATTTCTTATCGTTATATGGAGCAGTATTTAGATCATTCAAGTGTTATTAATTTTATGGGCGTAAATATCAAAAATCATTTCCCTTATCATATATAGCAAATGAACAGCGAACAGAATTTTTGGAATATATTTTCCCCTTTTTAAACATCAATTGTTACCCATGCTGCTGAATTTTCCGCACACTTATCACACATTATGGTATATACCTTTCGTTTTTTGTCAAATTTACGAGACCCTCAACACTTTTTAAGCCCGCATCTACAGCGACATAAATATAAAATTACCGCTTCAAGCGGCTGCAAGTATGCAAGGTTTCTTGGCTCCTTTTATGTGCATTTCTTTTTTGCCGACACCATTAAAATGTCAATTATGATAAAGTTTTATTGAAACACCGCAACACATTAAGGCTTATCAACGAACCCAGGCGGTAGCCTGGTCCGCCCCAGAGTATGCAATAATAATAATAAACATTAAGCGCCGTTACTTTTACCCTTTTCAGCAGCAGACAACCTTTCGGTGCCCCCAGAACGGCTCAACTCGGCCCATTTCATGTTGTGTTCGAGGCGTTGAAAGTCACACGCCCACTTTCGGAGGGGCTAAACTAATTGAAAATGAAAGTGCTCCACAACAGGTTGAGTCTCATGCATAATTGGGGCTGACACCCTTGTCAGCGGCTGTTCGCTACAGATTTTGTAGGTAAACAGTTTTGTTAGCTTGATAAATTCTAGTTTGTTGTTGCTGTTACTGTCCCAAAAAGGGGTTGACAAATCGTGCTGGAAATCAATTTGGTCGCACGGAAAAGGTCAGCTGCCATTTGCTAAATGAAAAAGCGCTTGACACACACAAAATTGTCAACCTCCCAGTGCCACGCCCCGTGCCCCATGCAGAAAGCCAAACGCCCACCATTTTGCTCTTATCTATCCCATACTCGTATGAGTCTTTGTCTGCGTGGGCAGACGCAACTTGAGAGAGGGAGAGGGAGAAAAAGTTTCACTCTGGAGGCGTTTGGCTTCGAGTACTTTTGTGAAATGTCAGTAAAATGTCAAAATAAAAGTAATGCTGATAAAAATTTTATAGCTTGTCAGAAATGCTAAGGAAAAGTGCCGCTGGGGGGTTGTTTCTCATCTTCTCGTCTTCTCGGCTGCTACTCCGCTGCTTCTCTGTTCTGTTCGGTTCTTTATCAAATGTCGCGTCTTGGGTACTTTAGTTTATTGGAATTTGCATGCAGTAACAGTAACAGTGGCAGGCACAGTGGCTGCCACACACAGCCAGGTGGCAAAGTGAGTAGCATCAACAGCAACAAAAATTTATGTTAAATCGAACGACAGCCACGTCGCGACGCGTCGTCAGACATCAGTTATAAAAGGTCGATATGTCGATGTGTGTTTTATCGCTCGGTTTCCAGTTGCTTAAAGCAGCTTTACAGCTTACGATTCCTCAACTTTTGAGGCGCATTCAGGTGTGTTTAATAACACGAAGTAACAAAAAAATGTCAATAAACATGGTGTATTAAAGTGGGACTTTCCGAGAACTCTACATTAAAAGACGATATTTGAGATGCGTTTCAAATATTTACTGTCTTTATAATCTTGACATCAGATGGTACACTCTGATACAATTTAAATACTCTGCAAAAAAATCTATATTTATTAAGAAGAATATCTGTAATTGTTGGTTTACAACGACTACAAACCAATTAATATTAATGCTATTAGTAATTCAGCAATAATATTATATAATCTATTCATATATCCATATCGATAATGCGCTGACAAGTTCACAAATTATGATGGCATTGAGAATTTTGCTGAATAGTGTAATCGATGAGCTTAGTGGAAACCATTGACAACCTGTTGGGCCTAATCCCAAAATTGCTTTGATAAGTAACACAAAGTGCTGAGCCACCCCCAAAGTTATTTGCTAGGCTCATTTTGCCCCACTCCAAGCTCATTAAATTTGATTATATTATCGACTTTTATCGCATTTGACCAAACGTGCAGGGCCGCTAGGGGGAGACGACTCTCAATTCGATTTGCCAAAGTCAACGAGAGCAAGGACAACAGAAGCTCAAAGAAAAATCTCGGATGATTGACATTTGAAAGCAAATGTCAAAACAATCTATGGCACCTTTTTGCACAGTGACTTTGATTTCATTACACGACTTGGCAAACGATTGCCTGATTGGCAACGTGTTGATGGGACGCAATCAACGGAGTTGTCATGTGTTCTAGATACATACGTATTCTTTAGTGCCAACGGATTCAACTGGGGTTAGCAATAGTGACATAATTTGCGCTAAATCTTTGCCATAAAAATACTATAAAATGTTTGTTGCCCAAATTGTATGTAAACATTCCTCCCACACACTTTTAATGGACTCTATAAACTATTTGGAGACTTAGCCAGCTATTAGATAGATCTCTGGATAATAACTTTACACAACATTTACGACTCGCCTTTGAGATTTATTTCGTATTTTATTTCTTAAGCAATTTCCCTGCAAAGCGGTCGTAAAAACAATTGATTAAAGTTAATTCCCTCAAGTTATTGGCTATTTGAAAACTTTTCTTATTTCTACTTTTACTATTGATGAGGAAATACGAATATTTTAACAAATTTTCATCTCAATGTTATCACAATTTGTTTGCAAATGCTACGCCTTTAATATTAAATAATTGAACACAAAAGACTTTACTCCCAGCCCATAACATCAAGATAAAGGCCAATAAACTAGGAACCAATTCACTGCCTAATAACCGTACATTTCAACAGCTATACGAGATCTTATTCTATTAGGCCTACGTAGGTGTGTCAAGTGAACAAAACAGACAAATTTATTGTGGCAATTCGGGCGCCCACTTGGGCCTAGAGCAAAGTGTTGAAATGGAATGGAATCGACCACATGCGATGTTTGCTTTTGTTGTCTCCGCTGTCTGCGTCTATTTCATTAATTGATAACAATTTTTGTCACAATTAATGACGGCAACTCGCGATTCGCCTCACTTCTTTTACAGTGCCACAAAATTGGAGGCAACTCCCGCAAAACAAATAAATAAGCGACTGCGAAAAAAATCTAAATAAATAACAGATATTGATGTATATAGTATATGGAACTTTTTTCTGATAAAAAAAAAAAAGAAATGAAAGAATGCTAAAACAAAAAGCAACGCTGCTTGTCAACTGTCACATAAATAAATTATATTTATACATATATTTTTAGTAGGCAAAAACTTTGGCAGGCATCGTTTCCTGTCGCCCCGCCCTTACAATTGCCATGACAGCGAGGGCTGGCGAGGATGGCGGACTTGCGGACTTGCGGAGAGTGGGGTTTGTCGCATTTAATAATGACAACTCATCAAAAATGTATATGACCCACTTGCGGCGCCCCTAGCTCATCAGCCAGAAGATGCCAAAATACAAAAACATCAACAAAAATAAAACAAAAACCAAAAAAACAAAAACGAAAAGAAAAACGAACCCAACAACAACAGCAATAATATGATCCCATACCGTACAAAAGTTAGGGAAACTTTTTCGGTGGGGCTCTATCTGTTTCTGTGGGGAAGTGCCGCTGGCATTTTATGGCAATTGGTTAGAGTCCTCCCCGGTGCGGATGCAAAGACCGAAGCTCAGGTCCCAGCTGAGGCTAAGTGGTCGAATTAGTTGCGGGGGATAGGCGACAAAACTGTCGGTAATTGAAAGCAGCAAGTTAAATCGCCATGGGAAACTAGCTGCATATGCTTGCATAGGAGAGTGCCGAATGTGAGCAAAATTCTAAATTCACGACTTGTGAATTTGCGAATTTTGGGAAAACAATTTCTTAGAAACTTTAAAATAGTTTCAAAATATATTTTTATTTCTTGCACTTTCTAAAACTAGTTAAAATCATTTATATTCCATTATATTAGATTTGCGTTATTAATTTTTATTTATATTATATAATATATGTATAATATAAAAATTAATTGTTATTTATTTTATTTTTTATCAGCAATATGTAAGAAAAAAGAGATTTGTTTTTTTTCTAATTCTTTTAAGTTCCTTTGAGTTACAGAACTTTTAAACGATTAATATATATTCTATTGCCTCGCACTTTTATTAAGTTTTATGACTGTGATTCTCTTGCCCCGATATCCTTAATAGTCCACTTTGTTGCCGCTTGAATGAAGTCATTTGACCGAGTTATCCATTTGGTTTTGTTGCTGCATTAAACTAATTGCTGAACCCATCCATTGCCTGACTAATTTTGCATAAAATCTGCAGAGAAAAAAGCCGTTGACCAATTGACCAGTTGACCGGTTGGCCAAAGCACATTGCAAACTGCCGCCTATCGAGGCTGACCGCATCACACGCAGGACACACACACACACACAGACACAGACACAGGCACAGGATATGTGCGGTCAAGTCAATGGACACACGGGCAATTGAACACAGCTGTTGCTGCTTGTGGGATGTGCCTAGTACGTGTGTGTGTGTGTTTATAGCTCTCAGCAGCCTATGTACGAGTAGAATAATATTGAACAATTACCAGGCAAAAGGCACGCTTCTGGGGCGCTAAATCGATAATCCAGAGCCCAAAAATAGCCGAAAAAGCGACTCAGACTCTCTTCAATCTAAATTCAATTTGAGCGACTCGTGTGTTGAAAGAAAATGAGAAAATTGACACTAAAATGCGGATACCAAGGCAGCCAGGCATTAAATTTCCAATATACTTTGTTGACCCACAAACAAAAAAATAAAACGCTAAGAAAAAAGGGACAACAATGAAAGGTACGCATCAAAGGCGAAAAAGGAAAATTCCTGTTGCTTTCCCCGTTTCTCCTATTTTTAATTATGTTTTCAATTAATTATGCGGCAACACATTTTTGGCGAAAGAAAGTTTTTATTTAATTACCGCTAAAAGGCGCCAACAAATCAGCGGGAAAAACAGGCGGCGTTAGCTCTTTTTATATTCCTGGCTTATTATTATGCCACACGAATGGCAGGCAGTTAACAGCTGTTAACGTCGTTGCGTGCCTCAGCCAAGTTAACGGCCATGAGTCACCTGCAATTGACGCGAACTGTTTTCTTTTTCGGAAGGAGAGAAAGGCGTTACAATTGCCAAATGCAACCCTTTTTAGCCTAACATTACGCATACGCACCGTGTGCCGCCTTCTTGTTTGTAAACGAAAGCAAAAGCAGCTGCTTGAGTCGGGCGGAAACAATCAAAGTTTGCCACAGGCCAAAAGCAGAATATAAAAATAAGGATTGAAAATAATAGATAGACTAACAAATACTCTACTTCAACGGGATTAGAAGCATACTGCAACTTTACATACAAATATTGATTTCTTATGGAACAAAAATATTTCGGAAGACTTTGGTTGACCTATATACACCTTTATATATTTTTATTGATTCGAGGGTATTAAAAGAAAAATTCCCAAGGTGCTCCCCTTTTAAAACAGCTTGTTTTTCTTATCCTCCACCTGAAAATATCAAGCAGCCTTACAAAAATCAAAGCACACACCAAGTAATAAAAGCTTTAATGGCAGCACGCAGCAAAAACCGGGGAGAAAGAAAAGGAAGCAGCCGAACCTAATGGCTTCATTTGTAGTGTGGCAAATGGGGTAAGAAAAGGGGTGCCATAAAGCTCAGGGGTGTTGAGTTGGAGCTGGAGCTGGAGTTGGAGGCTGTTGATGCTGCTGTAGCTGTTGCTCGTAAATTGCCACATTATGCGGGTAATATGAAAAAATCATAAATAATTAGAGCTTTGCGCCTAAGTGAGATTTGTTGTACACGCATTTATGCGACCGACAAAAATCAATGGTGACCTTGAGGCAACTAAAAAAAGGATTTTGATAATTGTCTCTAAAACAAGGAAAAGCAGTGAAATGGTGTTAAAACCTTATCCCGTAAGATATCCTTAGTTTATCGTTTCCCAATTTTGCCCAGTTGAAATATCTCGATGGTAAAGTATTTTTATTACATAAATTTGTATTATTTTGTGATGAAGCTTTTTGTTATTGATTGATTGGTTTGTTATTATAACTTTATTTATGTTTTATATATTTAATATTTTAATTTTTTTTTTTACTTTTATTTCGTTGCTTTTCAATACTTCGAAGGTGGTTATAATAATTGCATAATTCAATATTATCAACAGACTATTAGCCACTCCACTCGATTTTATCACATATGTGGTTGTTATCTTTTTTTTTACCGCATGATTAAAATTCAATTTAATGAACGTGGCATTTATTTAAATAGTAATTCGAGCTGTTTAAAGTGATTTATTAATGGTCGCAAAGCCATTTATCTGCGCATAAATCTCATTTCATAATTTTGTATGCTATTTATGCATTTAATGTGTCGACAGCCAAAGGGGAAGGGCACGCCACAAGGCAGATGGGGGAAATGAGCACCCACAACTCGAATGCGGATAGATGCGTTTTTAATTTTTATGTTTTGGTATTTACACTTAATTAACTGCACTATTTGAAGCACATAAATTCCACTTGATTAAACCATTTGCTGCACTACATTTTTCCTTTAGATAAGAGAAAAACATACGCGCACAAACACACGCAAGCACACATTGAGAGACAGAGGGAAACAGAGAAAAAACAGAGAAAAACCCGGCAATTAATTCATTAAAAAGCAATGGCAACGACCACGCGTATTTCAATGAACCGAATCGCGTACACGCGATGCTGCCAAAACGTCGACGATTGGAAGGGGTGCTTGGCTGGCAATGCAGAGCACGCTTTTCTATTTATCCATTTTCTTTTGGACGCGCGCGTACCACGTATTTTCCGTATCACGATCGGCTACAGACTGAGCACCGAACTTTTTCTTCTCAGCGAGTCTCCTCCAGTGAGAGAGAATGAGAATATGGGGAGACCAATCTATTTTTGGGCGAAATGCCTCGCAACATTATTCGAAAAAGTTCAGCAACATTTTCGAAAACCTGCAAGACATTTTCAATAACTCAAAACTGTCGTAAAAAAATTGAAAACGGAAATAGATAAAATTGGATTAAGTCAGACAAGAATTAACTTAAAATCATTTGAGTTACGACTTCACCCACTCAGCCAGCCAGCACAAAGCATTGCTAGATTTTCAATTACCCAACCTCCCTTGGATATGAAATCTGGCTACCCGGTATACAAAAAATATTTAAATTACAAAATAAACAATTAGATTTAATGAAAGGGGAGCTCAGAGCGACGTCTGCCAGATGCCAACGCCAGCAAAGTACCCCCAAAAACAATAAAAGGAAAGTCATGAAGAAAGCATTAACATTACAACAACAACAAGTGCATGCACAACAATGCATAGTTGTAGAAAGAAAATGTTCTTCATATGGTTGGCAGGGCGAATGGGTGCGATGGATGTGCGTCTCTTAGAATACACAATGGGCAGCGAACAACTAAATGTAAATGAAATACAATATCACAGCAAAAGACGTAAAAAGTTTGCAGTTTCACTCGAACAAAATGCAAATACGTAGACCAAAATCATTTTCTTCTTTTCAAAATAAAAGTCAGACTCTACACTAGATGTGAGTACTCAAGAGGGAGTCACATTTGGATTGTTATGCTGTTAATCAAAAAAGGTATAAATTTAATCTATGAAAGTCTCACAATAGACTAAATTTATAGCAAACAAAATGTAGAACAAAATTTAATAAGGAAATTAAGAAGAAACTTTAATTCTGCGCGATATCTTAAAATATAAATGAATGACTACAAAATAATAAAAGATATAATTAAAGAAATAAATAAATAAATAAATATTCCTTATCCCCTAAGAAAATATTTATCTACTTGACTCTCACAACTATATCTTGATGTCTGTAAAGCGAAGAAATATCAAATGTATGCATTTTCCTTATTTCCCTTTGTCCAACACCTTAAAGTTTAAACTGCTTTAAAGCGACTGGACACTCAAGTCCGCTTCCCTGCCCTCTCCAACCCAATTACTTGCGCTGTGTGAAGTCAACTGTCAAGCCAGTGTAAAATTAGCGTTGTAACCATTAGAAGTAAATATATGTATATATAACCATAGAAACAAAGTTAGCTGGGCAGCAACCACGTGCAACAATTTGCAGGCAACATGCAAAGTCATAGAAAACGAGCCCGACAGTGGTGGCAAAAATAGTGTGCATACCGCTTTCGCATAGTGCAATGTCATTTTGCATGGACAGCACAAAGGGGGCTACAAAAATTAAAGGGTACTTCAATTCGCTAATATGGATAAATATTGTGATGGAGAAAATTTCTGAATAATTATCTTTAAATTTTATGATAGGCTGAAGATATAAATGAATTAATTGTTATTATTTGAGTTAAATACCATTTAATATTTAAAATAATATACATATGTATATCAGTCCAATGTTCATAGTTGATTTATGAAATAGTAAAATTTATTTTAAAAATAGCATCAATTAAAGTTTCAATATTTAAAATTTTTTTTAGTAATATTTATCAGTTTATGGTTCATAGTTGACCTTTGTCATACAAATATACATATATATTACTTCATTAATAGCATAGTTGTCTTACTATTGCTCGCATAAATTATAATAAAATAAAATATAGAAAACAACCATAGAATACTGGCAGTTGTTCTTAAAATCTGAAGTTTTCATCAGGTTATTTATGTACATATAATGAAGTAATATCATAGTTGTCTTACTATTGCTCGCATAAATTATAATAAAATAAAATATAGAAAACAACCCTAGAATATTGGCAGTTGTTCTGTAAGCTGAAGTTTTCATCAGGTTAATTGCTGTGAAGTGGTTCTTTGGGTTATTTTTCGCTGATCTGCTGTCAGCTCAAGCAGCATTGACAAGAAATGCCCATCAATGGCCAAAGAAACCCCCTTTGGGATATGCCACTGTGTGCAGCCCAGGCAACGCATCCATATCTAAATATATGCAGCATGTTTCACTACATCGAAACGCTTGCTATGCCAACAACAACAATGGCAACAACTACAACTAGGGTATACGTGGAGCTACCCAGTTCTGATGTTGCTGTATTATGCTATTGCCACACGCTATTTTTATAAACAATTTTGCCAGTTGACAAGCGACGGCGTCAAGCAGACCCCATTACCACCCCTTACCCCACCTCAACTCAACTCAACTCAACTCAACTCCTCCCACCCCCGCGACAGCAACGACATTGAACCACAGGAGGAGGCAAAACACCGAACGAACACGGACGACATGGCAAACTAAGTGGCCTGGATGTCAATGTGGATGTGACTGTGGTACAGTTTGGAGTAGCTAAGGGGTCTGGTTCTGGTTCTGGGTCTGGGTTGGCTTGTTAGTTGTTGTTTTCCTTAGTTTTTTCGTGCGGCTCTTGCCACTGAAAATTGCAAATTGCTGTTGCACTTGCTGATGTTGTCAGTTTGACCTGATGAAGACTAATTGCAGTTAATGTGGCGTGAAAGCAACGTCATCTATTGCACAAGAACTTTGGTTACCACAAGAATATTATTGCCAAACAATTCCTCTCCTCAAGACTAAACCAATTGACACTTAATTCGTTGGCTCAGACATAAACAATACTTTGTTTGCCAGCTAGCCAGAGTTAACGCTTAATTGAGTAAACCACTCGTGTTAATTAACACAAAAGACCAACAAATATTTTTTCACACACACAAAATCGAAAGGGGGCAAGACTATTTATAGGACTCCAGCGCAGAGAGGCACTTGAAAAATTAAATTTTAAATAAACACACATCGCCGGAATTAGAAGTCAACAAACTTCTTCGCTCCGCTGAAGAGACGATCCAATAAATTCTCTGGAACTCGTGCCATAGTCGTATGATTTAAGGACTTATTTGATGCAACAACAACAAGTATTGATGAGTATTTTGAATACTATTTCTCACATCATTTGTAAATCGAATCCAATATCAATTCTATATGGGTATTTTATTATGCTTAAATTCTATCAATTATCAAATATATTGCATTACTCATTTCTTTATTTATTTTAGAGCACTAATAAATTGTATTTAATTGGGATATTTTTTTATTCAATTAAAGCCTTGAACTTTGGAGCTGTGTGGGTATTCCCCAGAGTCCTTTTAAAGACATGACTGTGCACTCAGATATTTTTATATTTATAAATAAAATCGTATAACGCACATGTGCGATGGCACGCAACTAGGCTGTCTTCTGGCTGCCTGCCTCCGCATCTTTGACAAAATAAATTGCGTCAAGTTCAACGCCGCCAAATGTCGAAGACAAAATAGGGAACGTGCAACTGGCGGTGGCACTAAAAATAAATTATAAAATAGCGACAAGTAACGTGGCTGCGGCGTCGGCGGCAGCAACGCATCAGGCGCGATGTCAACGTGCCTCATAATTAATTGCAAAAAACTGTAGCAACTGGGAGTAAATACAAAAAAACAACCTACAAAGCGGAAAACTGAAAAACTTTTGACTGATCACATGCGGAAGCAAGCAGGAAAACTCACATCCCATATGGCAGCTGGCTAAAAAAGTTATGGGAGGGATAGATAATTTACAGTCTCTTGTTAGGACTTATTATAAATGCATTATTTCAACAAAACAAAAAAAAATGCTTTCAGTTTGTTATGAGAAGTAAATCTCATATTAAAAATGATTATCAAAGTGATAATTGGGGGATCCGAGAAGTTGTCTTCTATCCTCGTCTGAAAAGTCCTCCTCAATCTCGTGTCCCCTTTCGAGAAGTCTTGCTCATAAATTGCGTGCTAACCAACAAATCACATGCTTATTAAACCGTTCCCAGAACATCAATAAAACGAGCGACGTCGCTGACAAGGATCCGAATTGCGTTCAGACTGCAAATTTGTATCGTGTCGTTAGCAACATTGTTGCCAACGGGACTTGCGGTATCGACGAACCGTGCGTGTTGACAGTTTGTCGCTGGGGTTTAACTCGTTGCTGATTTACTTGCTTGAAATGCTCTGGTCGCAATACCCAGCACATCACTGATGGAGAGGGGATATCACAAACTAGTTGCTTATAATGATAATAATTATAACTATGGCATTTTAATATATGAACAGCCAAGGCTTATGGCAAAGTCTTATTAATTTCATAAGCTAACTAATAATAACTTCTATAAATATAAGGAGAATCCCATCATTTATGGCATATTAAATTAATTTAATCAAAACTATAATATTTGCACTTCAATCGAATTTACAGGGTATCAACAAGTTTAAACCTGCCATGTTGTAGTTTTCGTTTTATTTTATGTTGGTTTTTTATGCCACTAGCACTGTATTTTTTCAGCTTTTATGCATTCCATCTTCCGCCATGCCACGCGGTTGCATGTCACATAATTATGAGCATCATGATGCCCCAGCGTCTGCATCATTATTAAAGCCTTTATGCGAGAGCATACACAAGAAATATGTTGCAAGCATATTCGTTGAATCGTTGTTGCTGTTGTTTTTAACGATGCGCTAAGTAGGGTAGAATGCTGCCTCATGGCGCCGACTTGTACTACACATGTGTGTGGGTGTGTGTGTCTGGCTATAAAGTCAATTAAATATGTATAAATTTAATGAGAGCTACAGTCAGGCTTAATGAGACGGTTATGTGTGGAACATGGAGCAGGTGAACATCACGCTCGAGTAAAACTCAAAATGCATAGCATAGCTTAAGGCGTTAAGCAGAGGATTATAAACATACCACATCGCTGAACAAACTACAGAATTGCAGCCACTTAATTCTCATACCAAATCCTCTTTATTTTTTAAATCATACTGTACTGATTTCATTCACTCTACCGAACACTATTGATTGTACTCCATATTCAATATCTTGTGGTACTCGACAAGTTCTATTCCGAATGCGAATCTCACAATAAAATCAATGGCCAAAGCACGAGGAAAACTAACGCAGTTATCAGAAGGGTTCGCCTTTTATGTGTTATTCGACGTGTCAGCATAATATTCCTGACTCAAATTTAGTTTTATATATGTTTAAAGAAAGGAAATGGATGCTCTGAAATAGTATTAAATACAAGGCAAATGCTACTTGAATGGAATAATAATAATTCGAAATGCGAGTTGCATAATTTCCGTTTGATTATTAATTTGTCTGCCAATTCGAGCAATTGCTTAAGCTGTATTATGCTCTATACGCTCACAGTTAAGCTACTTACGACCTTATTCTTATCAGCAGCACAGACCGAGTGCTCAGTTCAAATGGTTCAATGGGAAACGTCTCAAAAGCGGCTTACCTGCAATGGGATAAATGAAGCGAAAGATAAAACACGTTAATATTATTATATATTTTATGTATTCGAATTGTGTTCAATGCTCAGGCAAATGCGGTACGCTAATTGGAGCTCATTTAAATATGTAATAGCAATAACCTCAAACAAAACAACAACATGCGCAAGAACAGGCTAATTAGTGGCCTGGAGAGTTGTGAGCCAAAAGAGGCTTAAGTTACCAAACTGGCTAACGGTGCTTCAGGCAAATATAAACAGCAATTAGCCATAAGTTGATGATGTTGGCCAACTAATTGACTAAGTAGATTGCGAATACCAGAAGATTGTTAAAAAATTCCTTAGCATTTTAGACAACAAAATAAGTGATCAATGTGGACCAAAAATTCAACTGGCGATTACCCTCTAGCACTTTGTTAAATAATTTAATAATTTAAATTAAAGTTTGACTGTCAAATAAAATCCCTTTTATTATGGATAAGAATACGATTTTTTTTATTATTATTATTAATATTTACTAGCAATGCTTGCATTTAGAACAAAATATATATTTACCTATTTCTTTCATCTTGTCAGATAAAGTAACTCTTTTGAAACAACTACAGGGTATTCAAATCTGGTTAGACAACTAAACGACTATTGCGTTGTTTGAAGAACCTAAAATTCCAAGCCTCTAGAAAATGGAGCAGTTGAGAAAGCAAAAAAAAGGTTGAGCTATGCCCAGCTGGCGGGCAATTTCAGTAGCAGGATAGGACGGACGGAGGACATGGGTTGGGGACGAGCCATGTCACACAGCATCCTGTCTAATACTCTAATATCCGTTTTGCTCGTTATCCTTTTGCGTTTGACATGTGTAAGTGGCTGTCAAGCGTTTTAGAATGATATTTTTCCGCTCTGTCGTTGTTGTTTGTGCAGCACCTTCTGCTTTTCGCTGTAAGTAGTATGAGTGCATTGTCCTGCTGCTCCTGCTGCGGCAGCTTCCACATTGTTGTCCTTTTCTTGTGCTGCCTTCCGCTGTTGATTTTATTTACATTTCTAGCATTTTTTTCGAACCTGAACCTAGAACTTTGGGTTGCCCTCTTTTATGCTAATATTTTTTGGGGCATGTGTGCGCCTCAGGTCAAACCGAATAAAAGAATGAAAGAAGATATTTGCTGGCTCAAATCGTTGCTGAAGGGCAACAAATTGCTAGGAAACCATTGCCTACATTTCTGTGTTGTAAGCTGGCAACAAATCGTCAGGACTTTTGTACACTTGCCCCTTTCTTGCAGCTACCTGTAAATCCAAATACATTGCCCACATTTTAAGCTGTCATTTGATTGCTGAGTCCTTGTGAAAGCTTTAGTCTACTTTTCGACTGACTAACAAATGCCTATCTCTAAGTCTAAGACACTTTAAGACGCCCGATAACAAATTGTTAAAGTCTTGAGTATTTAAGAACGACTAAGCACATTATCATATGCAAATCCTTGTCCAGCAAATATCAAGAATGTGATATGGCAAATTTGGTTGTAAATATTCTTAATAATTTAGTTAGAATTGTCAAAATTTTAAGAATTGATAAGGGAAAATACAGAAACTTACAATATACAAATAAATGTTAGAAAACAACTAAGAATTGTGAAATGCCTTTTAGTTTATGTCTAGTAAAAGAAAGCCTCGTAATAAATGTCAACTTGAATCATAAGTTCGATATTTTATTACTTATTTATTACCTGTATTATTAAACAATGTTCTTAAACAATTTTATAAAACAATTGGATATTTATATTAACCTAGCTAAATTTAGCAATATAAATTTCATCATATTTGTTTAATTAAAACATATTAGAACCGTAAAAAATATCATAAATAAATTTAAATTTAAATGTCCATTTTAAAGTAGTAGATAAACATTTTCAGACGCCTGGTAAAATGTTTTAAATTATTTGCCAGTCAAAACAGCAGAACATTTTAATGCGTAAATTGGTGCTCTCAAGAAAGCATCTTCAAGTCTGGTTACCCGAAGCTGGATTAACTAAAAAACAATGTTTTTTGGTGAAATTACGTGGTGTGGGCAGCCCTGGACGGGCTTAACAGTGCTTCAACGGGATTGTATGAACAAAAGTTTCTCATTATAATGAAACTTTGTTGCATTACAAAACTTCTTTGGCTGCTTTTGTTGTTGTAAATGTGTTGCAATTGTTGTTGTTGTTGTTGTTATGTTAGCCACAATCTACACACACTCTCTCAACATACATATGTGTTTGTGTCTGTGTCTGTCTGGCCCCCAACGGAGTTGCGAGTGGCCTTAAACTGATAATTGGATTTAATTTTTGAGTAGCCCATGTTCAAGCCCTTTCGCCTCGAGCCCGGGCCCATTTAAAATGTTGCAGTTTGCTGCTCATATGTCCATTCGAGCGAGAGCTGATAGTCACACCTAATCTAAATGGGGGCCGGAAAAGAAGACCCAACTAAGCCGACGTCTAGCGACCGAACACAGCCACAGGTTCTGGCCTGGTTTGGCAGCTACGCTTTTGATCTGAGCCTTGTGAAAATTTTGACATGTGCTTGTTATAACAATGCCAACAGGCAACAGCGAACAGCCAACAGCTTCAACCCGACCAGGGAATTAGGGACAATGGGAGCTGTAGTCCATGGAGGGGTGTGGCAAAGGATGGGAAAATGTAGACGTGAGTTGTCGCATAAATATTCATTTTCTTGACTTTACTGGAAAAGGGGTGGCCACTCCTTCCATGTCGCTTGTGTCGACTACATCAAATGCGTGTTATATAATCCCCATTTCAGGCTGTCTGAGGGCTAATTTTTAATTTTTATGGTTCACATGCTGCCCTTGGACCAAGCTCATAAAATGAATAATTGCCACTTTTTGGCTCCAGTAGCTTTCCGACGCTAATAAAGCGACTGCAAGCGACGCAGGCGAGCCAACTTTGTATTTTTGGGGTCGCCCCCTTCAACAAATGGAGATTAATTTTATTATAATGTTCCGCGCTGGCAACGGGCGACTTTCTCGTCATATGAGTGCAGCTGAAGTGGATTTTGGTAGCTCAAAAAAGGACCCGTCACAGCCCTTCACAACCTCTTCCTTTCCCTCTCTCTCTCTCTCTCTCTCTGTCTGTCTCTCTCTCTGTCTCCCTTGCAAGTTCCCCCATTTTGGCGTTAAATTAATTTGGGGACATGGCTGGCGCTATTTTGTTTGACCAGCTTCGTGTGTGGGCGGATACTTGATTACTTTGAATGGTTACGGATATTACGAGTACCTCGATGTGGCATAAAGGAACGCTTTTCATACTTGATTACCTAAAAGTACCCAACAGTGTGCTCGACATTAAACGGCCAGAGATTAGGCACTTAAGTTCTTTCCTTGAGTCTGATTAATTATATTTTTATCATAGTGAAAGTTGCCTGGGAGACAAATATGCATAGATTTATGTGGCTTATGCTAATAACTTGACTTCAATTCAGCAACCAGGCATAGATACATTGTCTAAAACTTAAGCTATTTAATTGAAATTAAAGCTTTCTATTTCGCATAAACTAAATCTATAAATTTTAATATTAATTGGCCCCTATTGAGAAAAGGAAGGTGTAAATAAATTTCACTAAATAAATCACGACATATAATTTTGTTGGCAAATTTACTTATTTTTATTGAAATGATTAAATTAAATTCAATCAAAGAAAACTCTAAACTTGAATTTGTATTAAATTCAGAATTGTTTTATTTAAATAAAGTGCTATGCAACATTTAAAGCAACACTCTCCCACACTATGGGGAAAACCGCCCACACACACTTGCACTTCTAGCACGTCTTATATAGAAATACATTTCAATATGGGTGCCCGGCAAGAGGCATAAATCCAGGCACTCCAAAACAATCATACGCCTGAGTCAACAGCTACATGGGGAAGCAATAGGCTGTGGAGGAGGATCAGGGTTCAGAAGGAGGACTGTCTCTGTGACAGGTCGTTCTATAGGCTGGAGTTTTTATGCATAAATCACTTTCACTTGTTTACACAAATAGGCGCAGAGTAGCTGGAGAAAAAACCTGCCGCTGAGCTTAACGAAATTTTCAATTTTTTTTCTGCCACAGCAGCAAAAAGTAAACCGAAAACATGCAACACATATTACAAAGGCTGGGATGGAGACGGCAGTGTAAGGGGTCAGGGTCAGTACATACAAAAGAGCAGACCTCGAACAATGATAAGTTTGAGTGAGCTTCATTTTGGCCAACCGCCCACACAAATATTGGAAGGGAATAATAACAACAGTTAAACAAACAGTGTTTCGGGTTCAAGCTCGAGTTCGAGTTCGGGACCGGGTCCGGGTCACGTTCCGGGGCTTAAGCCTAACGGTTGGAAAGCGAAATGAGAATGTGGACAAATGGACCCCAAAAATAATACATACATATTCAGAGCGCATTGTGAGGTTGTATAAACAATTTAAGCGATACGTTTATTTATTATTATTTTTATGCCGCCGCCGCAAAAATGTAAAATTAATATGAACAGCCTCCGCCACATTCGCCTCTCGCCACCACCGCAATTGTTTGCTCACGTAGTCAATTGGCTGGCAGAAGAGAAAAACATTTCACGGTATACTTTTAGGGGTCGATATGAACGACACACGTGCTAAGCAAATAATTAACTCGCACAACTTGGCCAGACGGCCAATTATGTTGATGGCCCAATAACATATTTGGCTCAATTAAATCAACACACGGCCCTTTGCATTAAAATAAATAAACAATAAGCCAGAACAACATCAACAAAAAACTTTTCGTCCTACTGTCGAAACCGAAAACAACAACAAAAAAGAACTTTGGCCTAAAAGTTTTGCAACTCAAACTCAAACTTTTGCCTGCCTATTAGCCGGGGCTTGCCTCATGCCTCATGCCCCATCCCCCGTGCCCCATGCGTGCTGTCAAATTATCTGGGGAAATTATTTTTTAACACGCACCAAACACAATGCGACAAATAGGCGAAATGTAGATGCTCCACAGGGACAGCAGGCAGGCAGATCTCAAAAAGAAAGATTTTTATTTCTCTCAATGCAATCACAGAAAACTTTTAGCATTACCAATTGAATTTAATGAGTAGTTAAATAAAAAGCATGTAACTGCTGATTCTGTCGGTAGTTACTTTTATTCTATTTATGCTAAACTTTATTTCATAGACTCTGTGAAGCAAACTTTAGCAATTGGGTTTTATTTTCAATGTGGTGTGCAATTTCATGTCTTCAGATCATTACAATACTCAGTACACTAGAATTACTAACGGCTATCAAATTAAGTGAAAGACTAAATACTTTTCTGTATCAAAATTAATGTAAGACGTATTATTCTTCACAAATATTTGAGCAGTTTCTGATGAACAATACAGGGATTTCACAATTCTTAATATTGCTTAACAGTTCTGAAAAACCACCAATCAGTTTTGAAATATTCATGGCACCATGAATAATTATTTTAAATTAATTTAATTATTTACATTTAAAAGTATTTATTTGCCATTTATCTTAAATTTAAATAGTTCAAGAAATTTAAAATGATTGCAAGTAATTCAAAATTTATCTCAAATTTACCTTAAATTTAAATAATTCAAAAAAATAATCGCAAGTAATTTAAAAATGTATTAATTATTGTGTCATTTAATTGAAATATAACCTAAATCTTTAAGTGATGATATTAAATAGTTTGTGTTTTCAGCCATTCTTTCGGTTCCAACTTCTCTCACTCTAAGTTAATAACTGAATTATATGGGTATTTACATTTAGTTAAATTTATCGTATCTTTGTTTTATTCATTCTCACTCTACATTCTCCCTTATCTCATCCTTTGCCTTATTCACTTCCTTGTTCCTTGTTTAAACAAGCGAAACTTGAACATTTCCAGGAGTAGCGCTAATGTTTATTCGGTGAATGGCATCGCCCACTCTTCCGGGTTGTTAATAGGGATTGTGAGAAGAGAGAAATAGGGAAATTCCGAAAATTGTTGACTATTTGCGGTGGCCAAACGAAATAGAATGCCGTTAATTAACCCAGCCAACAGTTTTAAGTGGCCAACAGAAATATTTACACTACAATTTGCCCACACTAACTAGAAGTAGTTCACAGTTGGTAGTTTCTTGTTTCGTTGTTCCACAGTAATATATTTCAAGTGAAGTAACTCTGCCACCTGCGACTAGTTGTTGCTTGTGTTGCTTTAAGAGGAAACGCAAGTTTGCGTTTAACTTGGCCACAAATCAAAGCGACAGAAACGAAAACAAAGAAACTCAAATAACCAACTCGAGTCGCATTTTTATGACTTTTTCATAAGTTTTGACTATTTCAGTTGGCACGCAAAGTAATTTTTCAATTTTATGCCACGCTGATAGGCATGCCACGATTTCCGCTGACTTGACAAATCGTGCAAAAATGAAATGTAAGCCTATACAAAAAGTTTCATTGGCCTCTCCCCCCGCTCTGTTCTTTCTTCCCCTCTCTGTCCAGCTGGCATTACGTGAGCGTGCTACCAACAAGCAAAAGGTCCTCCAACTGAAAAACTGAAACTTTAGCTGTAACTGGCTGATGATGATGCGGCAGTCGTTGCCCCCAACGGGGACAAGGTGCACGCCTAATATGTTTAGGGCTTGCGGCTTACACTTAAGTGAAATCAACGAAAATTTAGCTGTATGAAGGAAATACAAACAACTGGCCAAATGCGATTGTAAGATACCCTTTTCATAATAAACAAATTAAATATAAACTATTTATTAGTTATTTTTGACCTGTGTTTCTATTCTTTTAAGTATCCTGGTTGTAATAATTTGCTTCTCTTTAATTTAAAGCTTTATAGAGACAAACCCACCTCTATTTTTCATAAACTTTCATTATTCACCAATTTAACTGTGCTTCAATGTTATATATGAATATATAATCCATTAAACTAATTTAAAATATTTGTCCACTTACATTAATAAGACATGTTTGCGAAATTAATAAAAAAAAATTGTTTGTCAAAAATGTCCATTACTTCTTTTGAGTATATCGGTTATATTTATCCTCTGCTATGCTATTCACAATCAATTTCCATTCTTTACTTATTGCGATACATAATAATTCAGTAATTCACTTTGTAACTCGTTTAACTAATTTAAACGATTCGTCCACATATATGCGTTAATAAAAATGTTTGCAAAATTAATAAATATTTAGTCGAAAATTGTGTTTTATATTTTATTTAGTAAATATATTTTCTACATTTTAGAATGAGTTTCTTTTTGGCACAAATTCTTTAATAACCCCCGCATCTGTCACACTTAAATTCCAATTTCAAGGGGTGACTAATACACGTGTCCTACAAATTTGATCCGCTTCAAACGAAAGCAAATCTAATTTGGCAATCAATGAATTGCATTACTTATCATCCCTTGCCAGAATTGTTATTAAAGCGTGCTTGAGAGCTTGTTTTAAATTAAATTTCGTTGAAAAAAATGTTGAGAAGCTGTATTTATTAATGTGTAAAATTTTAAAGAAATTACATTTATAAAAATTAATAAAATAGGGAATAAACAACTTGTTAAAGACCACTATTGTTTGTTACATAGCTAACATACCCTTTTGAATTTGCTCTTAAGCGTAATCTAAAATAATGCGGCGTAGCAAGAAATCACAGCAAAAGGGCTGCCATTCACCAATGGGCCATTCATCACGAAATAAAACTGAGCACCCAAGTTAGCTCCACCCAACCACTCTCACTCACTGGCACACCAGGCAGTAGCAAGTAGCAAGCAGCAAGTAGCAAGTGGCAAGTGGGTTGTGGCATGAACTGAGAAAGATGAATGACTTGACAAATGCGCTGGTCATGAATCAAATATCAATTTGACAAGCGGCAAACGAAGAAACGCTGAAGTTCGCCCAGAAATAGAGCTAAGAAAGTCTTTTGTCCTGATGCTGCTCAGGTGCTGCGTAATTCCTTGGCTTTTGTTATTTTTGTATTTGTTTTCGTCGGTGGTGCCAACTTAATTCAATTTAATTGTGGGCAGCGTGTAAATGACGTACATGTAATGGAGTCGGCTACCAAGTTTGTTGGCCAAAAACCATTTTGATAAGCTCAAAGTTTAAGAGTTTCACTGTCAAGACGTCGGCGGTCGGGGCTCAAAGATTAATGAAAACTTTTCGGATGCGTTGCAGTTGCAATTTGGCCTGGGTGTTTATTAAGTTTAGCTGCAAGTTAGATTGCCTTTCAACGAGTCTCTGCAATTTTGGGTGTCAAAACTTGACGACGTTTCATTAGCAGGCAACAGGCATGAGACGGCGAGACACAAGTCGCGTCTGGGGATTTACATGGTAGACGCACACACTTCTATCTACTCGTACTTCTGCCCCACAGCGTGTTGCACATTAATTATAAACAGGACAGTCGCCGCTTTTCCCCCATGGGCCATGGCTTTTGCTTACTAAATAAGCCCAATCAAGTTGATTAATAGTGTGCGACAGCTCTGAAATCTTCCCGTCACAGAGAAGCCTGCCCTCCACTAGATAAATGAAAATGAAAAACAAACAATTACAGCAACAAAAGCGTCACCTGTACCTTCAGTTCTAGTTTTATCAATAAACGGCCAGGGACCCCGTGTATCCGGGTCTTAACTCATGCAAATAGTCTATTTCCTGCCAGGCCATTCAGAATGGCATTTTTTTCTTACATTTCATTTTTATTGCCATTGACCAAAACGGAAGTTTCGGGTGCCAAACAGACGCTGACGCTGTTCGTTGCAAGTGCAATATGTTGCCAGTCGATAGCTGCAATGGATACTCCTCCTTCGCCGCCATCCTTTCAACTTGCCATCGCCATTTACCATGCAAATCTATGCCAAACACAGCAACATTTATGCAATGCAAACCGCCACACACAAAAAACTGTAATACCTTTTGACTAGTATTTGCTTGCCCGAAGGTGGGCGAAGAGGGTTCCTATTACTTTCTCCTAGCCAGCTCTAAAAAAACAGAGCACATTGCGAGAGGGAAGTTCCATGACATCTGCTTAACTGATTTCGCCATTAGTTTGAAAATGCTATGTAATTTCCTCACGATGATGAATTTGTTGCAAACTATTTTCGAAATATTATCGTACCTTATGTAAGTAGATTTGGCCGGATATTTATGATATACTAATTATATTAAATGGTAAAATAATGCATTATCTAATATAACAATTACTTTCTATCTTATATTATTTATTTTACAATTATGATTATCACTAATTATTTATTTATTTATAAATATTCATCCTAGTTCTACAAGTTAACACTTACCATGGCACTACTCACTAACTATTTTTGTTGTATTAATTAAATTAAATTGTATATGTATACATTATCTAACAAACCAATTACTTTTATATAATTTTATTCATTTTACAATTATGACTACGTTAAATGCAGAGTTTTGCTTATATTACTAACTATTGAGACCTGTTAGTATTTATATTATTATAAGACCATTAGTTATTTAAAATCACCAACTTTAGCTTCGTAAATTATTAAAGTTTAACTAGCTTAGGAAAATTTAATTTTGTAAAAAACAGTTTATATTCTATTCTAGTATCTACACAATTTAAGCTGTCACTTTAATCTTGCATAAAGAAAAACTAGATATAGTCATTAATTGGTTTGAATGAACATTAATGGAATTTTGAATAAACAAATTTTTTGTTGGTTTTAATTTAATACCTTTTAATTTAATTCGACTCAACTGCAGGCAACTTTTAACCATTTAGTATATTTTTTAAAATATATTTAAAATTATATACAACTTTGAATTAGTTACTCCTAGTTTAAAACCCGTCAAGCTGCCCACATACAAGTACTTGAAGCTCCATAGCTTAGGAGCTTAAAAGCTTTTTGGGGCATCATTTACACCGTCCGTGTTGTTTTTGCACCATGGTTTTTTCATTCAATATTTAAAAATGGACGCAAATGCCACAAAGAGCGTTACAAGCTAGCTGGCGAACTACGTGGCAAGAAGAACGCATATTTAAACTATGTTGAATTTAGCAAAGCAAAGCGAGATGGAAATGGAAATGGAAATGGGAAAAATGGGTAGATGGTTGGTGGCAAGTGTGGCAACATGCGTGACACCGACAAGTTGCATTGAGGTTGGCGCTCGGTTTCTGTGTCGCTGTAGAAATGTGGTCTTTACTTAGCAAATGGGCAACGGAGCGAAACCAGTTGAAATGCGGTTGGGATTATTAAAAATTCCCTTAGCTAATGGTAGGTGCACCTTCAAATCTAACTCCCCATCTCTTGCTGTTGCTCATTAGAGCGCTGCTGACATATTTCAGGCATTTTATTTTTAATGGAATGTCAGTTGCCACTTGCCACATGCCACATGCCGCATGCAGCCACCCCCGCGTCTAACACATTTCAAACGTTTTACAGTTAAAAGCGCAACTCGAACCCTCGAACAAAACCATCAATTTCTAATAATGTAATTTAGTAAACGTCATTTTGTAGCAACCCCCCGAAAATAAACCCAAAAAAAGAGAAAAGCAGAAAGTGGTTGAAGCAGCTGCTGCTGCTGCTGCTGCTGCTGTCGACTTTCATCACGTGCCAAATGGAAATTTGCATTGTGGCAACAAATAGAAAGAAAAATAAAGTGAAAGCAACACTCTAACGAAGGCATTTACTCAAATATTTGCAAGTTGCAGCAAATGCCAAAATGATGACACAAGCGTAAACCATACTCAATTACTGGCCATGACACCTTGCAACAATGCGGGGCAGCTACACACGCACACACACACACACACACACACACACACAAGACAGGGGTACAAGACACGTTTTACCACCCTCTCGAAATGCAAATACTCGTAGCAACATTCGCACGCTTTCCCAGGCGAGGGATGAGTTCAGTATTGGGGGTTAAGAGATGCGGGGGCTGGATAAGGCTATACCTTAAGGGTGTACCTTTCATTTCCATGGGTGCAAGAAATTAAAATCTAATAACACAGCTCAAAGCATAAATATTTGTTATACTTTCTCGCAACAGATCAGCCGGTCTCTGCATAAAACTGATGAAGCAGCTCCCTGGTGGTTAAGCAACCCTGCTGCATAGTTTGCCGAGTGTGGGAGGAGGGGATAGGATAAGGCATAAAAACAAATTATTACACACTCCAGGGTACAGCAGTGGCATGAGGCGGTGGCTGCAACAGACAGCAGCGTTGGCAATGGCAACCTGTGCAACATTTACCTCTGATGCTTCGAGCCAAAGGCTTCTGTTGTCTGTTGCCTGTGCAACAACAACAAACAGCAACAACTCGATTTGCTCTTTGTTGTTTAGCCTTTTGTTTGGTGGTTGCAAGCGGCTGCAACTCCTTCTTCTACTAGCGAGGGTTGCAATACAAGTTGATCGATAGCAAACACAAATCCATAAAATATTTGCTTTTCGTCCATATCAATCAAAAGCCATGAGTTATAAATGTCAATTCTGCAGTTGCAATTGATTGATGAACAATCACACAACTCTTTTCCCATCTCATCTTAAACTTATCTTATTGCAAACTTAACAGTTTTTACCTACTGAAGTATATTAAAAAAATTATCATTAATATACTTGAGCTTATAGACTTCAAATTTATGTTATTATTTATGCTTAATTTCACAGCACACATATTGTCATCAGTATTTTCGGAATTGGTCTTGTTTTTATTACAATGTAAATCATTTATTAAGCTATAATCTTTTACTTCTAAGTATATTATATTTATTTTATTTTTAAACAATCTTATACATTTAATATTCTTATAAACATTAAAATCAAAGCCATATTTTCCACCCAATAAATTACTATTAAGATACGACAAGAATTCTAGTAATTAGGTTTATTTAAAATTCCATGAGTTGAGCGAATTGTTTTCAAGCCACCCTCTTGGTTAGAGCACCCTCTGCCAAATGTTTAGGTTTTGTCTACGGCAGGTCTATTACAGGTATACAAGCACTCACCCTGGGGTTAGTTTGTCTAATGCTCTCCACATTTCTGCCAATTTTCTTCTATTTTTGTGATTCGTTTTGTTAAATTTAAAATTTGATTTGAGCTCAATTCGATTATGAGTGAAGTTCGCTTTGGGTTTTCTTGGATGAAATACTGCACTTGACGTTTTTCTGCCCGATAATCTGGGCTAGGAAATTCATTTAGACAGACAGTGTGCTGAGTGATTTTTGGCGCAATGGAAAACTCTTTGAAATTCAATATGCAGCCAGCCCCCATATCATATTTACTGCTGCTGTTGCTTGGGTCTAAAGAGCATCCCTTATCGCCTTGTTTTTCCGGGTAAGCCAATACAAAATCAATTATGGGAATCGACGCGCCTTGTGAAATATACGAGAGCAACAACAAATGTTGCCTACACATGCATTTATCATTGTATGTGTGTGTGTGTGTGTGTGTGTAAAGCATGCTCTAAGCCTGTGTAAAACCCACTGTAAACGACGACCCCCCGACCGACCCTCCTGTAAAACTATAAATGGGCAGTGATGTCGCCGTCGTAGGCTTAAGTGTGTTTGACTGCGGCTAATATTTATTTCCGGCAAATAAATCCCCGAGCATGTGCACAACCCCACACACACACACACACACACACACACACAGTCGCTGACATAGTGAGCGGAGAAAGGGCCCGAGGAAAAGGAAAAAAGTAAACCAGGTTATTAATTTCACAGGACTCTCTCTACTACAACACAACTAAGCCCATGACATTTTGCTTCAGACTGCGGCATTATTTTTATGTTCCCCTTAGGTTATTGATAGCCCTCCCTCGGGTTTCATAGGGAGGACAGCGGGTGTTATGCACATCATAAATTTTCATGTTTGTTTTGTTGTTATAACTCTTATCACTTGTCCGGACTAATGTCTATTTATCTAGCCAATTGTTAAGATTTTTCCTTGTTATTGTTGTCTCTTCTAATTAGTACACTGACTTCTTGTTTGCTCTTGTTGCTTGTGACAGCTTACTAAGCAGAAATATTTAATGCCATTCATAACTATTTGCCGACAAAAACCAAACTGGCAAAACTTAATCGAAAGCAGCCAGCATCATTGCAAAATGCAAAAGTTTTTGCTCTATAACGCTCTTTTTCTCTCCATCTAGCCAACTCCCGTTTTTATTTTAAGCTTCATCTTCGTTTTTGCATAGTTTTTATGCTGTTAGCTATGCCCAAAGTTATGCAAACAATATTTTGCTCACCAGCAAAAAGCCAAGCATGCTAAAACTCAAATGCATTTTGCCTCGGGCATAAAATAACTAAGTTAATTTAGAAGTTTTGAGAATTTAACGCAGTTAACAATGTTTTCGTTGCTACATCCAAGTAGTTGTCATATAGTCATAATATCTTTTAATTTGCTAGTTAGGTACTTTATCGAAATGAATTTGTATCCTCTAAAAGAAATATTTAATCATTTCTGTAGAAGCTGCTTTGCTTTTATATGTTTTCAATTAATTGCCATATTTCTTCAGGGCACTCATTGTAAGAGTATTCACGTAATTGTTTGACCTGTGAGCTTATTCACATTTATAAGCTTTTCAACTCTATTTTCTTGCATCTTGGCTTTATTTTCTTTCATCTCTATCTGCCTTTTTGGCGTCTCTTGGCAATGCTCAATGGCATCTTTGTCTCGCTGCAAGCTGCAGAGATTTATTTGTCTTGTTTTCTTACCTTTCAGTTGCACAAAGACTGCCACCTGGGGCAAATCGTTATGGCCAAAAAAAAACAATAAGAAAAATGTAAATAGTTTGGCCTGCATGCAAGGGAAGGGGATATAAATCGTTTTCTAAGAAATGCGAAATGCAACAATGCAATTATATTGTGTTTGCGCATAGTTTTATGCGTTGACTTGAGCTTGACTTTCGAAATTAATTGCATACTTTGAGGCGACCGTTAGCTCATAAATACGCCATGCACGAGCACAACTTTTTAATTAGTTAGTTGCACAAACAGCAACAGCAACCGACTGCCTTCGGCCAGCAACAAAATTTAATAAATAAATTTGCCAATAAGCCAAAAATTGCGCAGCTGCCAAAGCAGGCAAAACAGTTTAAAATATGCATTAAGCACCAAAAAGTATGCAACATCAACAGCACCAACAACAGCAACAGAATAGCATCAAGCTTGCAACATGCCGGCAACACTCCACTCGACACTCTGGCCTAGAAAGTCAGCTCGAAGTGCGCCAGAGCACTAGAGATTTTCAGGCCCTGGCTGCCTTGTTAGTGGCCAAAAATTATGGCTATAATTTTTCACACAGAGCGACAGCCCAACACAATGGGAAAACGGAAGCAAGGAATGAGAAAGTTAGAGAAATGGCGGGGAGAGTGTAAATCGTATGGTAAAAGCTAAGCAAAAACTTTTGCCGTTGGCTTAGTGCGCATTTTAAATCTTTGCGATCATTGAAAAATAATGCATAGAACTTCATAATGCTGTTACTTAACACTGCCTACTTTATTATAAAGTGGCATAAAAACTGCTAAAAATGTGGCAGACGAGCATGGATAAATTATAGATATTTTTCAGCAGACAATATAAAATAAAAGAGTCAAGATTCATGGTTGCAGTCAAAGTGAAAATTGCAACATTAAATTATCGTAGTGTGTCGAAGATATATAATTATGAAAACGCAGAACAATCTTAGATTATGTGGCGCAAAACTTGAAAATATAATACATGAGTATTAAGTGAGCATGTGGTATTTATGTTATTTGTTCTTTTCCCTTAATGTCAAAAATGCTAAAATTTAAACAGATTCTTCTGTATTTGGTCAAGTTCTCACCCTCTCTTGACTCGACAGCTAATTCCGTATTCTCTGTATGCCACAAACCAATATCATCGCAACCACTATCCCAATGCATCTAATCCCTGTCGTGGCAAGGGAATCATTCATTGCGACCATTAAACAACGTGTAGCATACGCCAAAAAGTATGCAGCAGTTTTTCAAATGCATTCGCTTGATTCCATATAACTGTCGTTCCTTAGTCTCCTCAGTCTCTCTCCTCAGTTTGGGGTCTATTGCTGCCTGGAATCCGTCGTTATGTCTGTCTGTCCCACTGTCCCTCTGTCTGTTTGAGTGCTGTCTACGGCGTCTGACATGTTTTAAGCATAAGTGCAACGCATTTAGCTGTCAGTGCTGCGTTGGGACTGCGTTCGGGTCTTGGTCTTGGCTGACTGCCTTTAAAGCCCGTAGAGAGCTCAGTAGCCCAGTGATTCCCCTACCCACTACCCCCTACCCGCCGCCTCTTCTGGCCATCTAAATAAAGTGGACCAAACGAAGCGCGCCAGCCCGGCTGATAGTGCAGCAAATTGAAAACTTTAAGTGGAGCAAAATATGAAATGCTGCGACTCGGCTGGAGGACAATGTTCTCAACGTCATACACATTTGCCATCGTCGTCGAGTTCAACGTCGTCGTCGTCGTTGCATGTGCATTAATAACGCCATCGTCCATTAAACGGCTCAGTTCCTGTGTGCATTTTCCCGCTCCTCGCGCTTCCGGGCAACAGACGTTCGTAATGCGGACCAGCTGCCCATAAAATTAACGCACAAAATTAATACTTACACACACACGAGGACGTACATATGTGTGCACACACATACTTTTACATTTTTGTATACATTATTTTGTTGCAATGCAATTATTATTAAAACCAACCGACTGGCAAAAATATGGGAACACAAAGAAAGTTCGACAATCTGCCGCTTGTGAAGTTCTCATGCACTGGCAAAACATTTAAATTGCAATTTTCAGTCTCTTCATTATATTTGAATTTTCCATTATGTGCAATCAGTCCAAAAATGAACTAGTCGAACCTGTCTTAGTTTAATTTTAATAGTTTAGCCGTTTACTTTTATTATTGACTTTAAATTTAACAAATCTTATTAAATGTATTCTAATAAGTTAAAGTATATTCTACTTAGTTATTTTTATTTAGACATTTTTTTTGTTAGACATTTTCATAAAAATAGAGATTTTTTGTCTGACAATATTTCGAAATAATATTTTATTTCTGATATTATTCCTTTATGATTAAATTAATAATTGGCTCACCAATGATTTCGTGTACGTATTTACTATGTTATTATTATTTTTAAAAAATGGCAGCTATTATCTTTAAAGCTCTACAATTTGCATTAATAAATGCTACTGCTCTTTGCAAGCGTTTTAACAAAAAAAATACGGGAATCATGGAAAATAAATTGAAGCTTAATACAACTACAACCTTAATGCCCCGATGGGCATATCCAGCATATTGACAGCTGCAGTTTGCAGTCGCAGTTCCAAATTGCAATTGCAGTTGCAGTTGTTTATCGGCTCAGATGGATAATTGCAATGCGTAAAGGTTTTTATGCCACATGACAATCCATTTTAAATAGTTGCGCAAAAAGAAAAATGAAAATGGATGTTAGCAAATAAGGGGTATATTAGCTATTTATAGGAGATTATTCAACTATTGCTCACAAAGCACGGATCATTATACTGTATTAATATAATATGTACCATGAGCTTGTTGAATATGGTTTTTGAACTTGTTATTTTATTTTTGCGAAGTTCGCTTTAATAATTCAAAAATTTGTACTTCAATATTTTGGAATTTCTTTTTGGCAGATTTTACCATGACATTTCAAATAATTCACATTACTTTAATTAGTTGCAGAGAATTTTTCAGTCGAGCAGATCGGTTAAACTTGTTTTACTGATATTTATTTCGCAAAGAACAAAAAATAATTCCGTAGCATAATTATGCACATATGGCATTCGGCTTTGGCGTGGGCTGCACAGCATCCGGCGCCACATAATTATAAAGTGCACATTGAACATTTATTGCCAGTCATAAATCAAAAAGTTATCGAAATAAAGGACAGAGCCGATAATCGCCCCCGTTTCTCATTTCTCGTTTCTCGTTCAAGCGACACTTTTTACAACTTATTGGACTAATCATAGATGCCATGCAGAGGGTGCGAGGGGGGCACATAAAGTAGCCCACGACACACGACTTACCCTGACAACTCCCCCGACTGCCATTTGCGGGCTGAGGAAATATTTCGGGCGCATTGAAAACCGCGCTGGGCTGCAGAGCAACCCCATTGCCCATTGGAAACCAGGACATTTGACGGCTTAGCGCCTCGTGCATAGCTTTTTTGTGAAACAAGTGGGTGGAGGAGGGAAGGGTGCGGAGTGAGGCTACAGCATGTCAACGTAGTCTGCAGTCGTCGCCGGATAATGTCCGGCGGGCTGTTTTGTTGTTCGGAAATTGCATGCCTCAGTGCCATTGCAATTTGCAATTGAGACTTTTCCCCAGAAGGCTGCAACAACCAACTCTCACACACACACACGCACAGGTTCTATCCACTCACATACACGTTGAGATAGTACTTTATGGCGTATGCGCGCTGCCCAGAGCGGCATTTGGTTAGAGGCGCCCCCCGAAAACAGTGCGAGGAAGTCGGTAATTTATGGTTTTTTGAAGCGCCAAGTGGAAGCGAGCCATGTGTCGCTTTGCATAAATTGCTTACGTTTTGTTTGCTTTGACTTAATGAAGGTGGGCGTGGCAGGCGGTGTGGCACATTGAATGCAGCCGACAAAACTGCCAAAGCAATATTCAAGCCGAAAAGTGGAAAGCAGCAGAAAATGAAAATAATCAAGAGGAAAGCAGTTCAATTTGGCATTCAGGCATTTATAAAGCCAAAGATTGTTAAATGATTCTAAATTTAGGTGGATCTAAAAACAATTGAATAAACCTTTATTTAAGATAAAAAAAAAATTTCATAATATAGGTAAAGTATAAATCAATTTTATTACTAGTTTTTTCTATAAATGCATTTTATTAAGTTCAAATTGGGGAATAAAAACTTTAAGATAAATTTTTTTACTTCCCAATCTGCACTTAATAATATAAATATTAAAAAAATCTAAATAAATATAAATAAATAAAAAAAAAATGGTTATAAATTTAAAATTCAAGATTGAACATTAAATATATGTATGTTCAGTTCATCCAAAGCCTATTTGTTTTGCTGTTAAATTTAATATATCCTTTTAGCATTTTAATAGTTTGAACGTAAAAAAGAAATCAATAGATTTCATTGGGGTTATCAAAGGGACAAAAGGCTTCATCATAATATTAGGAATAATCCACAATTAAGAAGCTTCACTGTTTAATTAAAGCACACCACTCTTTACCTTTTTGACATTTCAATAATTTGTTTGCATTCACTTGGTTCACAGCTCGCTGTGTTTCCACTATGCACAGCAACCACCTCAACTCAACTGAACTCAACTGTTCGCTGCTGTCGTCCACTTCAAACACCATTAACCTTGAGCTGGTAGTTACCCCCCATTTGGGCAACATCGATTTACATTCCATTTACTTGGGATCACTCGAGCGACCCTTCCACAGATGTGTTTACCGCCGCCTCCATTACAAATATGAAAAGCACTGCACTTGACACTTTTCGGAACACTTCATTGGATGCCCAAAACCAGTCTACAAGCTACAGAGACTACGCACTACGCACTACGCACTTGATGCCCGAGGGCACAATGGACGGAAGGCGATGGCGAGGATGGCGTCGTTTTCGGGTCGTTTCTTTGGTGAAATTCTTTGCGGAACGCATTTCAATTTACAAATGAGCCAAAATGCCTGTGGCAAGCTCTGTTGCAGCTGGGGTTTTTTGTGTTAAAGAGCATGCGGCAAGTCAACAGCAAACAGCAGCAGCCATGCCAACAGTTTTAATTCAATTCCATTAAAAGTCGCAAAGATGTTGCACAGCTGGGCGAAAAGTGTTGCCATCTCTCTCTCTCTCTTTTGATTTCTTCTCTTTCACTGGCACAATCGAACTAATGTCTGGTAGCTCGCAGAAAACTAATGAAGCGCACAGTGGAAACGCGAGGATTGATTGCTCCCCGGAGGCGCCCGATGGCAGTGGCAGCAGCAGCAACAGCAGCCACTTGACGCTGAGAAAACAGTAAAATTGTTGCAATCACCAGAGCCAAAAGCCAACCCCTCCACAACACCCCCAACCCCCCAGATACTTTCTCTGCATTTGCTAAGCCCAAACTGCATTTTCCTCGATGTTTGATAATTTCTGCTCACGGGGTTGACACTGTGCAGAGGGCAGAGGGCTGGGAGCAGGGAAACTCCTCTGGGGGTGGTTCCAGTTGCATAAGAAGACTTGTTAAGTTGCCCGCTCGTTAAGATAAGTGAGCCGGCAAATGGCGACAAGTGCGAACTGAACATGCCACAATGATTACCAGCTTAAGATACTATTGCGAATAAACGGCGAGCGGGAATATGGGGTGCAGATGGAGATGAATTCGTTGCGGGCCAGCTTTTCGGGCAGGTTTCAAACCGGCCAACATTTATAACGACTTAAGATAGGAAATACTTTGAATATCTAATCAAAATAAATGGCAATGAAACTCCATTGGGTATAGATAAAAACCAACTGTTATTCCAGGAAGACTCTCAAATAAGGGAGTATCTTTGTCTTCTTAAGATGTTGCTTTGTAAATATGAATAATGCTTCAAAATTAAGTTCTGAGAAGATGAATGAAGTCAGTTTGGGGGATACGTTTTGAGTATTTGTAGGTTTTATATTTAAAAATTAAATTATATTATGTAATGCACTAATGTATTACATTATGTTGATGTAATACTAACTATATATATTTTATTGTTTTAATTAATAGACAATTAAATAATCAGTTATAACCCGTTTATAATTAGTTGAGACTAAAATCTTACAGTTGCTTTTGAATCCTAAATAATCAAGTACTATGATTATAAATCTATTCAATAACTACTCAGACTTAAGTGTAACTACTTAATATAAATATGTGTGTATATCTAACTTGATATTGAAAACTATTTAACTATTTAAAATAATATTCCAACATTGAAGCGGTCAATAAAATTAACTTTCATTCAAATTACAACTACTTTTAAATAGTCTAATCAGAATTGATATTGTATTAAACTATTTATTTAAAAAATGTTCTGCGCCTATATTGTATATTTTAAGCAGACTTTGAATACACAGATGAAAAAAAATTTATTTCATTCGTCATAAAACAGTTTTATAAAAATATGTCATCTACTTTTCAAATAGTCGTGATTGCATCCATCATTTAATAAAAAACTCACCTCAATATAGCCCTGAACGCTGTCGCACTGCTGCAGCACAAGAATGCTGGGATTCGCCTTCAGTTCTTCCGGAGAGCAGGGCGAGAGGAATCCGCTGTCCGCATCGCTGTGCGTGGAAAGCGGTCGCGGTTTTCTGATTTTATACTGGACATGGCGACTGGGCACAGGTCCTGGATTGAACAACACATAGTTGGATTCGATGGGTACGGTGTGGGCGCGTTGGTCCTTGCGCTGTTGCTGCAACAACTGCTGCAGATGCAACATGTGATCGGTGGTTACCAGTTCGGAGATTGCGCGCTGCTCGGTATGCGATTTCTGCTGGGATTTTTTGGTGCCAGGCCGAAAGGGCGACAGGTTGAGAAAGGTGAGTTTCTTTTTCATCGACTGATGTGGCTGCTGGGTGCTGGAGCTGCCACTGGAGCTGGCCGAATTGGTGGAAGTCGACGACTCCACCAGAGCTGTGGAGGTGGTTTCGGTGTCCTTTGACTCCTGGCTATTGGACATGCTGGTCATTGGGTCCAGCTCATTTAGCTGCTTGTCCAGGCTCTGCAGCTCGAGCTTGGCTTGCACCAGCTGCTCGTTGCTGTAGGGGTTGGGTATGCCAATGGCCATGATGGTGGGCTCCATTTCGAAATCAGCCGGCTCGATGACAAAGTAATTGTGATGCTCGAAACTGGTCAAAGCACAGGCGCTGCCTTCCGTTTCGGCCTCCGCCTCGCCAGAGGTCTCAATGATGATGGTCTCCTCGAGCTCTTCGACATCGTAAATTACCTCCGGCACCAGTTCCTCATCGTCCTCGCAAACCAAATGCTGCCGGGAACTAAACAGCGGATCACGCAGACCATGCTTGGCATTGCTGGGATAACGCATTGCCTTCTCGTTGATGAAGTCCACTGGATCAAAGAGGCAATAGTTGTCCATATGCGAGGTGGCCGCCTTCCGTTGACGCACTGGCAAATTCTTCAGCTTCTCACTGTAGTCCGCTGCATCGTCCTCGTTGTTGTTGGCCAACTCTGGTGCCGGCGGCGGAGGCGATAACTCCTGACTCAGCTGCATCTCGGCACTGCTCTCTGCTTGTTGCGGCTGCTGCTGCTGCTGCTGATGTTGTTGCAGCGACTTCTGTGAGCCGCGATGCAGCGTGGCAAAGAGGCCGCGTGCTATGCAGTTCTTTAGCTCGGTGACACGCCCCTTGTAGGGACTCGACTGCGCTGAGCTGCTCACGCCCAGCTCCTCGAGGCCCAGCTGTTTGCTCAGCTCCTTGCGCTCCTTTTTGCTCAGCACCACTTTGCCCCGGCTCGGCGTATTCGGCGCCGAGTGCAGCAGTCGCGACTCTCGGGACGGTATCTGCGAGAGGGGCGGGGGTGTGGGCGGAGCGGGATCTCGATAGGACATGGGGACCACAATACTGGTGGCATAACTGACGGGCAGCTCGCTGAAACTGCGACCCACTGTGGCCTCGACTTGGCTGAATTCCAGCTCCATGTAGTTGCCATGTCCGGCAGCCAAAGGACTCGGTCCTGGCAGCTGGTTATCAGTCCGCGAATGCGACATTTTGTGGGAGGAGGTCTTGGGCTTGGCGCCCAGCTGTTGCTGTTGCTGTTGCTGTTGCTGTAGCGGTTGGGTTTGTTGCTGCTCCTCGTCGTTGGCATTGCGATCGGGACGCAGCGGCAATTTGCCACGGCTGCTGGACATGTTATTTGGCTGCGAGTCCTGCTTATCCTGCGCGTTTTTTCCCACTCATAATGCCAGCTCATTGCCCTAAGCTGACATGCTTCCTGTTCAGCTGCACTTTTTGCACTTCTCCTTTTTCTGTTTTTCTCTTTTTTGCACTTTTTTAATTTAATTTAATATTTTGTGTACGTTTTTTTAGGCGTTTCACAAAATTAATGGTTTCATAAATCTTCAGCTCAATGGTCAGTTTATATTTGCCTTTTTCCGTTGCGCTACACAAAAATATCTACACAGGCGTTAATGGGGTTTAGCTGAACGACCCAAAAGCGAGCTTTGAGTCCAGTTCAGGGTAGAGCAACAACAACAAAAAAAAAGGGCTCACGCTTTGTACATTTGTTTTGTAATTGGATTTTTGAGCTGATGCATGTCAAAGTTAAATTAAAACTGACGACTGGGCAACCGACAAGAGTTTTCTATTTCTATTTGTTTTTGTTTTTCATTTTCATTTTTATGTGTTGTTCGGTTGTTTTGTTTTTGAGTTTGTTGGACAGCCCTTGAGCAAAGTCATGGTCATGACCAGGGTGTGGTTTTGTCTGCTTTTGAGTGATGCACAAACGGCACCAGCCACGGCCACTCGACCGCTTTATAATTTGTCTACAAAAGCAATTAACAGCCAAAAGGAAGTGCTGAAGAAGGAAGCGAGCACAGACGCTCTGAACTATGTTTGCTGGCAACTTCTTAAATTACTCACCAACTATTAAAACGAAAAACTGATTTAACAGAAACAAAACGCATATGCTGCCTTGACCATTTTCAATCACTAAAATGTTAGGAATTTATTAAAATTTATTTCCAACTTTATGTTCAATCACAACACTGAAGTATGCAATCATTTCACAAGAAAATGCAATGAAACTGCAACAAAAAACATGTTGGAATTTCAGTATATGAGCATGTTAGAATGTGAGTCCAATGAGGAATTCAACAATTCAAAAGACGTGTTGAACGTGGCATATTTGATTTCACCTAAAAGAATGCAACAATTTCTTCTGCAGATAAAATCGATAGACTTTAAAAAATAAGTGCAACGCACAAAATAGTTTTTAAAATTTTATTTTCTGATTCTGCGGCAAAAAATAGATAGAATTTCCTAAATTATTTTAAGTGAAATAAAATAGGTATTTGAGATATTCAATTCGCCTAAGGTTGAGCTATGTTTTCCTTGATTCGGCAAATTCATAAGCAACGTATTTTTCAGCGTAGTTGAATATCTTAATAATCATTCTTGATGCAAATGGTTATTTTGAAGCCTGGCAAATGGAAAAAGTTTTATGGGCCAAAACAAATTGAGAAGCGAATCGGACAAGCGAACAACGACAACTAACTGGAAGTTCTCGCACAGCTGGAGAGCCAGTGAACCCAACAAGTTGCATAATTGTTGGCGCATGATCAAATTAAATGGCCTGAAAATGAGAATGGAGTTGGCTTGAAGGTGGAAAAAGGGAAATGGAAGCGCCACGACGCTGCTTGCCTTATTATGTCAGGTAAGTTTTCTGGGGTTTTTCTTTGCTTCTTCTTTTCGCCATTGCCGTAAAGTGTAAAAGTAATTTGCAATTAAAATGTTAATTTTTAATTGAATTGCAAAAAGACAGCAGCTTGGGCAACGAAATCTGAAAATCAAGCTAATTACAGTGCTTGCAGTTGCTGCAAGTCGATTGGGGCCAAATGCATTTGGGCCAACTCTCGGTTTCAATGACCACAAAGCAGCAGTCGAAAGTCGACACTTTTCCATAGAGCAGAGCAGAGAATAAGAGGGAGAGGGAGAGAAGCAGCCGCTGGCAATGTTGACAAAACGAAAGAATCAGAAAAATACTTGTCAAGATTGATGCAATGCTTTTGCTGCTAGTTGTTCTTGTTATTGTAATTGCAGTGCTTCAACTTTTGAAAGCCGCACGCTGGCTGTGGTTGCCTGTGAGTTCGTGCAGAAAAATAACTCCCCCAACCTCGACTGCCCTCCTGCCCTTGTTAAGTAACTGCCCCGCTCGGCTGCCGGCCATCAAGCCGCAAACTTTACGAGTTGATAGCTGGAATAAAGTGGAGCATGCATTGGAGAGGCAGCGACCCTTGCCCCTCTCAGTTCCCCAGCCAGTTCTACTAGCCCTCTAACAACGACTTAAGCTACAACTCTGTTTGCCGCTGCCACTTCATGACATCATTTTATTTGCACTCAATCTCAGTCCTCGCGCTGCCTGCACAAACTTCGCCACAAAAGTTGGTTGGAAATGCTTTTGATTCGATGTTGGCCAACGCGTTAGTTCTTTACTTTCTTTCGTTTGGCACTCAACGCTCACCCACGCCACTAAGATTTTCACTTCCATCTCTCCCGCCAAAAACGACACTCAAACAAAAAGACAAACAGTACAGGGAGCGTTATCCGAATGTCACGTTACACTGCTTAAGATCTTAACAACCTTTTGCAACAATGCGCAAATAAATCAATAGCAAATAGGAAGAAATAAAAACGACCTTATCAAAAATCTTTTTAAACGAAATATTTTGATTACAAAAAAATGTTGAAAGAGATATTAAAAATCATTCTACAAAACAAATATTTTATTTAAAGAATATATGCAACTTAAATGACTGATTGAGGAGACCTATTATTTTCAAGTTAGAAATACTATTAACCGATTTCCAGGAAAGCTTTGATGTTGTTAAGGAAACAATAATAACCAATATTATTTTTGATATGCAGACAGACAAGCAACCAGTTATCAGAAAAGTTCTTATATATTTAGAAAAATTAAATACTAAATATAAGTGTTTATATTTAGGACGTGAATAATCACATTTGAAAATTATAATTTTAGATAATGTTACATTTTTCATTACCTATTAATGAGTATCCCAAAATTGCCCTCATTTTTGAGTAATGAGTATGCCTAAAATTTGCATCAAACTGTGTAATAAAACGCATATACCCACAGAATTAAGTTAGTGTATAATAAAGTGGTAAAGTCTGTTGTCGTAGTCGTAGAAATCGAGTGCAAACGGGACAGACTATCAAGAAAAGAGACGGCCCTATAAAGTGGTAGAAAAAACTACATGCGTATGACAGTTTCAAACACTTGCAAAGACTTTTGCAAAATGCCGCGGTCTTTTTTTGTTTAGTTTATTGAAGAGGCAGGCGTCAAAATGTTGTATGCAACAAAACTTTCCAAGCTCAGAGATTGACTTTTTTGCATGCGATGCCAAAAATTAGACTGCGGAGAATGCCAAGCGATCCGAAAGGAAATCTATGTGCAATTCAATTAAAGCGCAATTTGCAAGCAGGCGTCATATTTTAGTTAGTTAACGACCCAATCCGGGCAACCCAATTTAAGACTAGATGCGGACGCTAAGGGAGAAGGCGGGAAGACAGCAGCCCGACCATTTTGCTACCCCCCAGGAGTACCTCGAATTTAATAAGACTCATCAGTGCAAACGGAAATCGCTTGAGGAAATTGTATGTTTTAAGCAAAAGCAAAAGCATACATAATAAACTCATATAAAAGATTGTTGCACACTTCGAGAGTGAGGCAGACAGAGAGACCGCGAGAGAAAGAGAGAGAGAGATGGAGAGGGGCAGGAGGACAAAGTTGTAGCCAGCGAGCGCATAAATACCCACATTTGCAATTCGCAGAACAGAGAAAAAAAGCTGGTATTGCCCCAGGCGGATAGCGGCGAAGACGTCGACGTTGAGGACAGAAACGAACGAATGTTATTAAAAAAAAAGGAAAGAAAATGAAAGCAAAACGTTGAGGAAGAAGTATGAAAACAAGAGGTAACAGGCCGAGCTCTGGCTTTGCTTACACGTTCAGAGTCATAAAATTTATTAAACGCCTAAAAGTATGACAGCAATAGACAATTTATGGGCAGAGGCAGGACTCGCAACATAAGGGGCAGTTGCCCAAGGAAAATATGGAAATTAGTTGCCAGAGTCTGGATCCTAGGACATCCTAGCAAAAGAAAATCTGCGCAGTTTACGGCAGTTATTACAAAAAGTTATCAGAGAAAGAAAACAAATATAAAATGCTTAAAGCAATCGAGTCCATTGCCAATGCAATTTTGCAATCAAATTTGGCTATAAATGTTGTCCGAATTTACTGATCATGAAAAGTAACTTTATCCACTTCAAAATATAAGATTTCCATCACAATAAAATAATCTTTTACAACATTATTGGAATTAATTTTGAATTTATGGTAGAATTATATTATCGAAAAATAATTTATATAACTATATATACTAGATATCTTAATATACATATATAAATCTCGTGTCACAATGTTTGTCCTCAATGGACTCCTAAACCACTTAACCGATTATATTAAAATTCGCACATCATGTGCAGTTCGATCTAACTTGAGAGATAGGATAGTTTAAATTAAAAAAAATAGATAAAAAAAAAAAAAAAAAAAAAAAACAAAAACTTTAGCCACAGCAACGCGTGGCCGGGTCAGCTAGTAAATATATATAGATATAAGTTTATTTTATTTAAGTAACTTAATTATGATATCAACTCGTAGAAGAATTTATTTTAATAATGTGTTAATAAGCATTATTATATTCTTACATACATTTTATAACAAAAATTGAACAAATTTCTACTTCAACCAAATCAACTCAACGTTGTAGCTCATTGAAAAGCCGACACAACACGCGCTACACTTGTTTCTTCATTAATGAAATGGACATTCCAGAAACACGAAAAACAACAGAGTACAAAAAAGCTTTGCATATTTATAGGCGCTATGCATAACATTTACACTAATTTAAGTTTGAAGTCGCCCATGCCATGCTATTCAAACAGTTGCTTAAGGAAGTCATTGTCAAGCTGCTCGCATTTGTAGCTTCATAATTCAAGGCGACACAACGAGGAGGAGACGGAGAGAGGGAGATAGGGGGCCGCCATATGGTCACGTGTTGAACTCATAATTCAGCGCAATCTCACGGACTATTAAAATTAACGCGAAAGACATTTGTTTTGGGCAACGTCAGGTGAAGAGCGAAAGAGAGAGAGAGAGGGACAGTGACTGCCAAAATGGTGTACCAGAACTTTTTAATTAAGCAGCTGCTATTTAAACTTATTACAATGGGTTCTAATCCATTTAGGAGGAGCCAAGGCGAGAAAAATCGCGCACAATCAATTCACGGTGTCAACTTTTCGAGGAAACAATACAATTTTCTTATTGTGTAACATTTTCTTGCGCAATTTTCCACTACATCGGATTAAAATGTGATATGTTTGGGCTTGTTTACACACAGACACACTCACACACACATCCAGAACATACATGTGAAGGACTATGGGGTGAGTCAGACATGTGTTTGTTTACCAAGTTGGCAGCTTTGTTTGGGACTCAGTCGCTGGAGTGGGTCTTAATTTCCGCTTCGTAAGCATTTCTTCTTTTTTTTTTTCTTTTTGGATCACACACAGCTTTTTTTTTTGATGGGGGGGGGGGGGGGGAACAGACAACGTTTGTTTATTTTGGATTTGTTTGTCTTTTTCCCTTACAGCATTTCGTTACGTGTATTATTTTTTTGCTCGTCTTTTTGCTTGAGTACTTCCGGTTGGGCCGGAAGTGAAGACACAGAACGAAACACGCATGCAGCATGACAAGCACAGGGGCTTTAATTGTTACAACTGCAAAATTGAATTGCAAAAATTGCCATCAATACAGTCCCATGAATAAGAGGTTCTAGCAATTGATTTATATGCTTGAAAGCAAATTTGCGGAACATATTTGGCTCATTTCTTCAATTCACTTTAAGCAGCTTTTACAATTTTCACACGTAGCGCAGACAAAAAAAATAAAGACGCAGAGAGTCGCAAAGCCGAAGAAGTTTTTTCCCCACTTCTTTTTGGGTGCCCGCCTAAAATTAGGCAGCACGTTTCGTGTTTGTGTTTGAGTTTCAGTTTGAGCTTGTGCACCTCGCTGGCAACAGTTGCCGCATAATAAGTATCGCAAACACACCAAGGGGCATGCAACCAGAATATTCTTATGAACTTTTAAAGCAGCAGCAAAAAAATCCATCAAATATTTCCGAGATATGAATAGCATGTAGTTAGAGAAATGAAATATATGAATACAATTCATTTGAATCAATTTATATTCATTTATTTATTTATTAATTCATTCGTTCACCAAATATTTCTGAGATATAAGTAATACAATTAATTTGAATAAATTCAAATTCAACGCTTATAAACTCAAAATTGTATTCTGTTTATTTCCTACAACTTTAAATATTGTAATAATTTCTTTTGCTTGTAAATCGTGATTCCCTAAATGTTCAAATAGTACTTTGTTTTCACAATTTAAAATTGTCCAATACTTTAATTAAAACATTTATTATAAAGACATTTATTTACTAACAATTCATCGTCTTCACTCGTTGTATTCCACCCCATTTACTTTTTCCCAAGAATACCGCACAAGCAATATAACTATGAATAGCAAATATAACTATGAATATAACCATTATATTTAACAACACCCAATTAGATGTTTATAAATCAAAGCTTATCATTGGCAGTCAATAATGCGTTGGAATCCCACACAGCTTTAACATTCAGTATCCGCAACTTTCCAAGAATGTAACCTTTGCTCCTTCGCAACTCCTACTGCCTACTGAAGCCTCCTACGCCGACTCCCACTTCCACTCGTCTTTATATCGCCGCACAGCTTCATTATGGCACATCACCTAATCTAATTTAAGGCAGAGGATGGCTTGTTGTTGCCTACATTTAGGCTCGGTAAGATTTCCGACTGATTTTTATTACCGACAACGAGGAAAACGGAACGAAAAGCGCAATAATCGAGGTTCGGCACGCACCAGGAAAAGCGAAACGACTCGAACGACGACTTTCATAAGGATCTTAAGGCCCATAAGCGTATGTATGCGTATGGCTAAGCCAAAAGGACGACATTACATTTTATTATCTATTATTTCGTTGCGCCTAAAATGCCACTACATTAGCTCAAAAATCTCCCCCACACAAACACACACACACACACACACCCAGCCATGCACGGACTGGGAGAGAGGTCAGGACTAGCATTTGGTGGCAACATGACGTCGGAAGCCACCAGCCGCAAAACGTAAACATTAAAACAGGAAACGGAAGTCGGTGCCACAGTCGAAAGCGGCAGACATTGTAATGTCGTACGGTGGTTATGATTATTTCGCCTCAGTGCCACGATACACTCCACACACACACACATACATAGGCAGTAAAGGAGTATGTGTGTATGTTTTAGCATTTATTATATGTGTTTTGGTTGTTTTTTTTTTTTTTTAACTTCTTTGCTCTTTGTGCCGTCGACTCACACGTTGGCACATTGTTTGCATTACGTGTTTGCATACTTTTAGGCGACTTGCCCGGCAGCTAATTCTTTATGCATAAAGTGTTGGGATTTCCCTTTGTCGTTATGCATTACAAATTAGTTGTTAAAATATCTAAGCATTTCGTTTGCACTATTCACTATTCACTTTTCAACCTCTGTTTTTTGTTTTGTACACTTTTGGTCCAACAATCGAAACATTCTTTAGGTTAATCCACAGTTGTTAAAGAATGTCTCAGTGTCGACCTGTTTATAACACATAACACACGTCGCATGTAAAAATTACGCGTATTGTAGTGTCGGAATTTCTTACGGATTTTCTAAACGTTATTCCGCAAGGACGAACCGCGCGCCATCGTTGCCCAGCAAGCACTGACTACGAGGACACGGCAGCAGCATTCAACAGCGGCATTTTGGGTAATTTCCTTCTTTCACAGTTTGGGAAATTTCTCGCTCACTGGAAAAGACCAACTGCAATTGACCTTAGCCTTCGTTTTGCCGGTTTGGTTCAATGCACTAGCCACAGGGTTGTCCTTTCTCACAATTTTCCCTTCCCCTTAGGTACTTTCCACTGGGGTAGTTTCCGTGAATCAGAAAGAGACCAAGGCCCGTACCATGTGGCATTGAGATGCCAGGGTTCTAACAGGTTGGCGTATGACGTCACTATTTAGTAGGAGAAATCGCAACCAAGAGCACTTTCCCCTATTAACACAAATTTCCCGTTTGAATCACCATTCCTAACTGCATTTCTAAACACATTTGTAAGGAAAGAAATTGATTTATAAATGGATTCTTCTCTACTGCAAACATAGGTTATCCCGGATGAAAACATAATATGTTAATTCCTTCCCAGAAGGGAAAACATAACAACTAATATTTTGAGCATTTGATTTTAAGCTTAAGTCATATGTTTATAGCTTTATTTAGTATTCATTTGGTAAGGAAATGTTTTAGTTTTAAATTCTGAAAAATGTTCTCATTTATAAAAAATAGTTTCTTGAAGTATTAAAAAATAAAAATAAAATCAAAATAACAATACAAAAATGTTGTCTTTTTTCAATATTAGTTAAGTAAAATAATTATTTACGTTAAAAATTAAGGAGGACTTTAACTTATTGAAGAGGAAGGCACCAAAATATTAATGTTAGTATGTACGATTCTCGTATGTATATTTCTGATCCATTGAAAAGTGAATTTGACACAAGACTTACAACTACTCGTGTATTCTTAGTTGATTTTGTTTATTCTTTTTTTGTGTTTGGTTCATATAAAGAAACTTTTTGCCATACATCATGTTTTTCCATTGATAACGCTGCCGGGAGACTCCCCGTTGTGACTATAAAACAATAGAGCCGCAATTTCCATGCGATGCGACACACGACACGATGAAGAAAATAAAATGTAAATGGCACAGAAATTGCTAAAACCATCGAGGGAATTTTCGGCAATAACTATAAAATGTCCAACGCGGACGCAGCCGTCGCGTCGCGTGCATGCAGTCAACCAGGGTCAGGACGGCAGGGGTAGAGGAAGAGGAGGAGAGCAAGAGCGGGGGCAGGTGGTGGCAAGGGTCGCCACCGTTGTCGCAGTCATTGGGTAAAGGATTAAAAAACGGCGACACAAAATATTATCTCAATGGAACAATCTCAGGCAGGGGCAAGGACAAAAAACACAAAATTAAGGCAACATTTATACACCTATACACTCGAAGCCCAAACACACACACACACACACACACGCCTACGCCTTTCAAATACTTGATAAAAAACAAAGTGAAAATTTATGCAAAACAAAGATAGAAACAGCCTCGAAATAACAATACAAAGATACTCGAAGCAAATGCAGATGCGGAAATAAAACACGAAGGGGCGGTTAAAGGGTAAAGGGTAAGCCAAATAACCAAACAGACAGTTGAGGCACTTTTACTGATAATATTGTTTATAAAATCTTTTGAATTACGCTTTTTATTCGCCATGCCATTAAAATAATACAAAACTTTTGTTCATAAACATGCCCAACTTAAGGATGGTGAGATTTCAAATTGAAATCAGACTTATGTATTAACAAATACATACAAATTTATTTACCTATGGTATATACAAATTAACAAATATTTGGAATATTCGCAGGTTTGGTAAAATTTTCTAATATTTAATGGCCAGAAGATTTAAAAAAATTTTTTTTTTTAAATTCCCTGTTTTCATCCTATTTTTTTGCACAATTACACTCTCTTACATAATCTGAACTTGTTTTTTTTTTCCAAAGGAATTTTTTGTAAGAACTAAGTATGTTTTTGGTTGAATTGCTGATATTGTTTTGAACATTTTATTTCCCTTTTCATTTGCCATGCTGGTTTGCAATCGTTGCGACCACTCCGAAATAAACCTTAAGGGATATTTTTAGTACACAGTATTTTAGCCGGTTTTGACACTAGTTATTCCCACCTTGTATTTCACAGCAGGCAAAGGATAACCACTATTCAATGAATACATAGATGCACTAACCAAAGGATGTTCATTGGTTACAACAACACTAAAAAAATTGGGATATTTCGAAAGAGGCGCGTAAATTCCCTATTCCTATATTCCCTATATTCGGTATTAAAGTCCCATAAAAAAATCCCTACTTTTCCCAGAAAGGACAATAATTAGTTAGTATATGCACCACATATTTTCTCAATTTAGTCAACAGATGTCGCACATTGTTAAAAAACTCAATAGATGGCGGTAAAAGTAATTTGTTTCCTTTTGTTTGTTTTCGATTTTAAAATATAGTTCCGCAAGTAAATGCAAATAAAATACATACTTAAAAAATTTCACTACGAATTCTACGCCCACAGCTGAGTGGCTTTCTCACTGTCATCCTTTGAGTCGCTCAGCCTTTGCAAATGCTGACAAATAACTGTCGCGTGCTTGTCAAATTGGCAACACTCACGCTGTCGCACCCATGCAAAAGGACTTCGCACTAGAGAAGAGAACGACAAGCATGAAGCTGTCAATAAAAAGTGTTTTGATTTTCAAACTTTGAGCTGCGGACAATCAATTCAAGACAAGACAACTTGATTTCTTACCCTGCTGTCGAAGACAAGTGCGAAGAGTAAGGCCAAACAATTAATCATTTCAATTTTCCAAACGACTTGGCAAGAGCACGCCACTTGAGGACAAAACAATTTGGTAGCCTGGAGAAGGAAAAAGAATCAGCCAACTGGCAGGACACAGTTGCAATGTCAGCAGATGCCATGTCCTTGTCAGTGGCATCCTTTCTTGTGGATACTTGCATTTGCATGTTGCCACATGAGCTGCCTTTTACGCCCAAAAGAAAATCATTTTACGATTACCAAACGAGGGGTTCTCTACAACTTACACTCAGGATGTTCAATCGGTTTTAACCTGTTCTAAATTCGCATATGTACTATATGCAACTAATAATATAATTCTTGAAAACAATTAATTGCGATATTAAAATTATTTCCAATTAATTTTGAATTCCATTTAATTGTTTTGTAATTCAAAAAACGATACAAAAGTATTGTACAAAAAGTCAGATCTTGATTATAACACAAAATTAGCAAGTGCGCTGATTGCGTAAATAAAGATATATGTGTAATCAACTCGTTTTATCGGAATTTCGGTCACAGTCTGACACGTTAAACTAGTTTCAGTTCCTCTGAATTCACGCCATTACCCTGCTCAAGAATATAATCTAAGTTTACTGATCTTTGCCAGTCTGCTCCAAAGAACTGGTGATTAGTTCATATACATACATATGTACTGCATCTATATATAAATTAATTATCAGAATGTACGTATAACTGAGGAAATCGTATATAAAACGAACAACACGCATCTGATTCTTCACAACGACGTTATACACAGACTAAGAAGATGCGCTTCACATTCGTAATTGCTCTCGCGTTGTTGGTTCGTATCCCCAAAAATATACGATCAGAATATGTTTATACAACTTATACTTCTCACAGAGCTTTGTGAGTACTACTCCGACAAGAAATACTCTCAAAGATGATTTGAAGCAGCCTGCTGAAGACACCATTGTACAGATCCGTCGACAGACGCTAAAAAGCACAATACAAAGTTGCCAAGCAGTAATAGCCAGTAAGACTATTGATCAAAAGGATATCGGAAAGTGGCAAGCATATCTTGATCAGCTGGTGTCTTGGGATTCTAATTGGGCTGAAAGTTCCAAATATCTAAGCGATGAATATATACAAGCCACTGGTATCGTGCAAGAGGTTCCAGCTGACCTACATATTCCTGCCTTGAAAGAGATCGGGTCTAAATTGGACGAGTTTACTGCACAAGTATTTGCTAAATTCACAACTAAAGCTGTTGAAGCTATACGTGTGTCCAAGGCAGCCGGGTATACTGATGAAAAGTTCGATAAACTTTATAGTAAGTATCTTGAAGATCCAAATCTCAACTTTTACGATCTGCTCGTTTATCTTAAAGAGTAAAATAATAATGAATAAATAAAGAAGAAGCATGAATAATAAATGATAGAGTATTTTATAATAGTTTCCTATTATTCGTTTTGGCCCCTACCCCAATAAATACAATTTAAAGTTCAAGGTATCAAGGTGCTGATAATACACGACGGTCTGCGAATTGTTTGCTGAAATTTGTTTATGTCATCTGAGCAAACTGATAATAAATTAAACAAAACGCATTGAAGTAATAAGTTTATTTTTAAATTTACTAGATGCGCTTCATACTCTTATTTTGTTGGGACTGTATTTTCAACATCATACATTCATTTGGAATTTGACATCAACTTTTTTTTAGAACTTTGTGTATATCGCTCCAGCAAGAAAAAGCTCGAACATGATTCAACATTTTTGCTAATCTGACTTCTTCTGAGATTCGTGAGGCATACTTCACAAAATCTTTTTTCTTAAAAGTAATTAAAAAATAATAATAATTCACATAAATGATAAGACAAAAAAAGGTTGGGCAACAAGCTAAGAACATATGTATAAACCGGATCGATTCATTGATTTTTTCAGTAATCTTTGTCAGTGTTAAATGATGATTAATGTAACATGTACATATTATTATTATACACGCTACTCGTAAGGTAGATGGGATTATAGTATAGTATCGGGAGAAAATGCATGTAAAACACAGAAATAAGCATCAGCGACCTCATAAAGAAATTATATTCTGGATCAGCGACAACAGCGAGACACTATATCTGTCCCTCAGAATCTAAATTAACAAGTCAGCTGATTGAGTGAATAAATCTATATTTCTAATCAATTTGTTTTATTCCAAATTTCGATCACAGTCACAGACAAGTTAAACTAGTTTCTGTTCCTCTGAATTCACACCATCTCCCTGTTAAAGAATATAATCTAAGTTTACTGATCTTTGCCAGTTTATTAAAAAAAAAAACTAATGATTCACCAGTTGTTTTGTTTACGTATATCTGTGCGAATCGTATATAAATTCAGCAACACGCATCAGATTCTTCACTTCCAAGTTTTAAATATATTAAGAAGATGCGTCTCTTATTCGTATTTATTTTCGCAATTTTGGTTCGTATTTAATTAAAAACATTTACAGTGGGATAGTGTTTATTAAACTTAAATTATTATTACAGAGCTTTGTGAGTGCTGCTCCAACAATCAATAAGCTCAAAGATGATTTAAAACTAGTTGCAGAGCAGACTAGTTCACAGCTTCTTGAGGAAGAGAAACAAATTTTAATTAAGCTTGCCCAATTAATAGTTGACAATAAGTATGTTGAGGAAAAGGAGATTGAAAAGTGGCGAGCACTTATCGTATGGTTGCAAAACGCCAAACCATCAGACCCGACGCCAAGTACCGATAGGCTTCCAACCTTTGATACGGATCCCTATATTCAAGCAAAGAATATAATTAACAATTATTCAAAAGATGTTCTCACCGAGCTGAATTCCAAATACAAGGAATTTAAAACCCAACGATATGTTGAGTTCCAAACTAGAGCCACCGAAATTATTCGCTTGTCCAGGGAATCTGGGTTTTCAGATGATAAGTTAAACGAAGTTTACAATAGTTTTGTTCAAAATCCACAAGATCATTACTACACTGAATTGATCGAATATCTTACTCAATAAACTAAATGCTAAAGCTAAATATTTGATATATAATAAAGATATCTGCGAGTTTAATATTCTTACTTATTGTTTGCTTAAATGCTAACTTCATTGAAAATTTTGGAAGCTTCGATTTCGGGTGAAATTTTAACAATCTATTGTTGAGGTTAAGAAATGTTGTTTGAAGGTTCCTTATTTTAAGATTGCTTCTACTCCTGGTGTTTTGGGAAAACTTTTTATAAAACTCTGTGTGAACTGATTTGAAGATGATTTAAAAGTGGTTGCTAATCTGACCTGTTATCATGTTCTCGAGGAATAATTCACATAACATTAGTTCACAAGAGGATATTGGAGATCGCCAAGCACTTCCTGCAAGATTCCAGTAATTTAGATACGATCCTAAACCATAATGAATTTCTAGTCGGGTAACTAATCACACGGTGTCTCCACCGAGTTAAATTCTAATTACCATGAGATTACAATATTTCTGAAATTATACTATACTCCAAGAAAGCTGTTGAGAAGTTCTAAAAAATTGATAATAGTTTTGTTCAAAATAAACAAAAGTACATATTATGAGTATTACATATTCTCAAACCTACATACGTCATAAATGTGAAAGTAGATGACGATTGGGCAACACGTTAAGAACGTATAAACCGGATCGATTAATTTATTATTTCAGTGATGTTTGGCAGTGCCAAAAGTTGATTAATGCATATACATATTATTATTATACCCGCTTCTCGTAAGGTAGAAGAGTATTATAGCTTAGTGACTAGAGAAAATTCGACAAATGGAGGCACCTCCAGCTCCAAAAGAATTATATATTCTGAAACAGCGTCAACAACAGATACGAAAGAGTCATGTTCGTCTATATATCTATCTGTGTGTCCGACCGTATAAATACCTAAATTTCAGAGACTATAAGAGCTAAAACTAATAACTACAGTGCAAATGAATACTGCATATTTAAAGAAACAATTATTCAAAAAATTGTGTGAAGCACAAGGCTTATTTTTTATTAAAGATCAAATCACTTGTTTACAATCTCTTAATATTGGTAGCAGGTATCTCACAGTCGAGCAGTTTCGATCGTAGCATTCTTGCTTGTTTCAGACCTACCTCCGTCATTAATGTGAATTCAGATGAAAGTCGGGCAAGATGCTTAAAACGTATTAAAAGCAATAAAAGCAACAAAAGTAATAACTACAGTGCAAATTAATCCTGCATATTTCAAGAAATAATTATTCAACAAAAAATTGTGGAAGGCACAAGGCTTATTTCTTATTAAAGATCAAATCACTTGTTTACAATCTCTTAATATTGGTAGCAGGTATCTCACAGTCGAGCAGTTTCGATCGTAGCATTCTTGCTTGTTTCAGACCTACCTCCGTCATTAATGTGAAATCAGATGAAAGTCGGGCAAGATGCTTAAAACGTATAAAAAGCAACGATTCATTGATTGTTATTTCAGTTCTTTATAAATTTGATACAAAATGCGTCGGTTGCTTGTCGCCAGTTTTGTTTTTTTCCTTTATTCACTTTGTTGTCAAAATTCATTTCCGAATGCAAATGATATCGACTCACCACCTTTTACGGATGAAGATAGAGAGACCATTGGAATACTTGAGCATTGGAAAGGCGTCGAGATAAGAGCTCTATTGCTTTATCGAAATAGGACTTTGTACGAAATGGCTAAATCAATCGTAGAAAATAACATTGCTGACAATAAGACGCTTAAATGGGCAGAAGTGATTGCAGATGAATGGGACCCAGATCTTCTTGATGAACATGAGTTATCGCCTCTTCCCGTTGATACCAACTATCTATTCAAACGTTTCTATAACACATATCGGTCAGAAAAAATTACCAAACGCAGAAATAAGTATAATACATGGACAAACGGTGAATTTGAGAACATTTTTAGAGCATATTATAAAAAAGTTACTCTTTTTGAAGATGAATTCGAGAAAAAAATGAATAAGTCTGTAGAAAAATTAAGCAACAATACAAAAGATTATTACCACACTTTTATTGAAAAAGGTAACCATCCAGATAGGAAAAGAGCGCTCTCAGCAAAAGTCAGACTGTTCAAAATATTGGTTAAGAGCTTGAAGTTGTAAATGAACATTTCCAAATAAATAATTAATGTTATTTTTAATATATAGTTTCAAAACTGTGGATGATTTTTGTTAGTCCCAAAGATCGCATCTAATTATATAGTGTACAAGTTACGCCTATATGTAGAGGTATTATACTTTTTACACCTCATAAGGCAGAGAAGCGATTAATCACTTCTAAAGACGATTTTTTAGCGTCAGATAAAGAGTAGGTTTATAAAGGCTAACTTTATATGGTTGCAATATTATCGTACTTTTAACCATCACATCATCACTTATGTAGGTAAGAAATAAAATCTTATTTCAATAATCTTTGCCAGAGTCTCACAATAAATTAATTCAGACGTACATAAGTACGTCATAAATATGAAAGCAGATAAATATTGGGCAGCCCGCTAAAACGTATAAAACTTAACGATTCATTGATTATTTTAGTGATCTTTGACAGTACCAAATAGTGATTAATGTATACATATTATTCTTAGAGACCTACATACGTCATTAATGTGAAAGCGGATGAAAGTTGGACCAGATGCTTAAAACGCATAAAAACAACGATTCTTTAATTGTAATTTCTGTTGTTTATAAATTTGATGAAAGATGCGTCGTTTGCTTGTCGCTGGTAGTGCTATTGTTCTTTATTCACTTTTTTATGAAAATGCATATCCCCTTCAACGGAGAAGGATAAAGAGACAACTGAAGTCTTGCAACATTGGTGTAAATTCACGACAGACATTCTATCGGAGTATCGATATACAACTTTATACAAAATAGCCGAGTCAATAGTGGATTATATAAAATGGCAGACAATAAGACACTTCAATGGGCAGAAGTGGTTAATGAATACTGGGATCCAGATTTTCTTTGTGAATATGCCTTAAACCGTCTTCCCATTGATCCCAAATATCTATTCAAACGTTTCTATAGCACATTTTTGTGAGATACAAATTCTGATCAAAGACAACTCTATAATACGCGGACAAACGGTAAATTCGAAATTATTTATAAGAATATCAGAATAAGGCTAAGATTTTCGTGGATGAATTCGGTGAAATAATGACTTAATCATTAAAAAAAATTAAGCAATACAAAAGATTTTTACCGCACTACAATAGCTATAGTCCAGATAAGAATAAAGCGATCGCAGCCAAATGCAAACTGACCAAACTTTTGAAGACGAGCTAAACATTCCTAATTAATAAGTAATAAATAAATAAATAAATAAAAATCTTTGTCAGAGTATTCCCAAAATGATTATGTATATTATTATTTCAGACCAACGTCATTTCATTTAAAGCGAATGTAGATAAGGCTATATTCAAGAAACGTATAAAAAGAGAACGATTCATTGAATACTTCAGTTGCTCACAAATTTGTTGCAATATGCGTCTTTTGCTTGTCGTCAGTTTTGTTCTTTATTCACTGTGTTGTGAAAATACATTTTTGAACGCAAATCCAGTCTCAACGCCACCTTTGACGGATGAGGATAAAGAGATCATAAAAGAATTGGAAATTTGGGGTAGTGCCGTAGAGGCTAATTTCAAGCCGGAGCAAAAGGTGACTTTATACTCATTTGCAAAGTCAATTGTGGATCATCAAATTGCTGACAGAGAGACACTTCAATGGGCAGAAAGGATTATCAATGACTGGGATAGTCCTCGTTTTGACTTATCTCATTACAGTAATTTAATAAGACAATATTACAAGACTTATTTGTCAAAAGAAGTTACAGCACGAAGATCTAGGTTAAACACTTGGACACACGGCGAATTCGAGACTATCTTTAAAGCATATCATAATAAGGTTACGGCTCTCGAGAATGATATAATGGACATGATCAATAAAACAGTAGAAAAATTAAGCAATAATACTAAAGATTTCTACCGAGCCTTAATCGAAGAAGCTAAAAACCCAAATAGAAAAAAGGCGTTCTCAGCCGCAGGGGCACTATACGATTTATTGGTGAAGAGCTTGAAATTATTAATGACCAATAAATAAAAACCGATTATAATCAATGTCAAACATATAAAACCTTTTTTTAAAAAGAACTACATGCAGATTCAGATTTATATAAAATTCACTATTCCTTGATATGATTTAATGAATAAATTATTTTTGAAATTAACCTCTTGAACATGTTTTCAGTTAATTCTATTTTTTCTTAATCAAGGAATCATTATCGCAAAAATGGACACAGTTCACTAGCGTTGATGAAGCGGGAATTTGAATCTAATAATTATTTATTAATTTACAGATTCGAACATTGCATATACAACACATTCCATACTCATTATCATAAAATACCGTCATCACACAATTTATCAATTAGTTGGGCCAAATCCCGGTGGTACTGCAATACCGGGCCAACCCGTGACAGAGGTGGAGCAAGCCCCTAGCACTCCGTCTGATTCCAAAAATCAGTTTAACATTTGTTGTTCTCCAATGGAGAAACTATCAGATGTTAAGCTGATAAGAACAGATACTACACTTTGATCTTAGCCATAAGGCCGAGAAGCGATAACTTTGACATGGTCAATATGTATCAACCCATAACATGTATGTTATAACCACTTGGGAATTTTAAGCAAACGGTTTATGAAAACGTAGAATGCTGTGCCTACTTAGGGGTAGTTCTATTAAAGGTTGCCTAATCTTCAGTTGTGATACCGCGCCCTTAACCCTAAACCCTCACCATCATCTCAAGAATTTATTATTTAAATTTTGCCAGATTATTCGGTATACATTGATTAGTATACATATTATTGTTTCAGACCTACATACGTCATATAATTGAAAGCGGATGTAGATTAGGAAAAATGCTAAAACGTATATAAAGAAACGAACGATTCATTGATTATTTAAGTTATTTATAAATTTGACATAAGATGCGCCTTTTGCTTGTTGCCAGTTTTATAATTGTTTTTTATTCACTTTCTTGTGAAAATTTATTTCTGATCGCAAGTCCTGTAGCGTCACCACCATTGACGGATGAAGATAAGGCTACCATTAGAAATTTGGAAAATTGGGGTAGGCTCGCGAGATACATTCTATTGAGAGATCAAAATGAAACTTTATACAGAATGGCAAAGTCGATTGTGGACCATAAAGTTGCCGACAATGAGACACTTCAATGGGCAGAAGTGATTAACGATGACTGGGATCCCGATTTCAATCATATTTCTGACGATGCCTTAAGTCGTCTTCCCGTCGAATCTAAACATATATTTAAACTTTTTTATGATACTTATTTGTCAGAAAAAAATACAGAAAGAAGAACTCAATTTAACACATGGACAAACGGCGAATTCAAAATTATCTTTAAATCGTATCATAAAAGTATTAAAGCACTCGAGAAAGAATTTGAGGATATGTTGAACAAGTCAGTAAATAAACTAAGCAACAGTACGAGATATTTCTACCGGACTTCAATCCAAGAAGCTAACAATCCAAATAGGAAAAAGGCTCTCACAGCTAAAGGCATACTGGCTGAAATTTTGGTGAGAAGCCTGTACGGGGTTTTCTAAAGGTTGATATCTAAATAAATATATAATATTATTTTCAATCCGTGTCAAGAATTTTTACTTCATTTTCGAATTTTTTATATGAGTCACTATTTGGTAATAAGATTTTGCACCAGCAGTTTCTTTTGCTGCGTCGTAACTCCAAATAAAATAGTATAATTACAGTGGAATACACCCGATGCGTTTTTTAATTGTTTACTCAAGCTCAAGGATTGATAATGTAAATGCTAAAGAATCGAAATATCAAAAATAATTGGTCAATGCGCGTCAGTGCAGTGGACGAGAAATATAATCACTTGTGAAACAATCCGAGCCTATTATGGAATAGTTCTATCAAGGTTAGCTTAAGTACATTCCAAATTGCAATTTCCAATGTACATTTCATCCCTCTTCCTATAATTCACAATCAGTTAAGGCGTATCTTCAGGTAGGTTATTGTTGTTGATGTGGTATCTTTACTCTGGCTTCTTTTCATTTGTCGAATAAATCTTTCGCCTTTTACTAAAGATTTCCGTGGAGAGGAGCACTCTAATGAGTCTAGATTGAATTTTTTGTGTTGTGCCTGGCAACGACGTCGCCGGGCCAATTAATAATACATTGTAATACAATAATATAAACTGTGTGATCTCTTACATCTCACATTTGCTACAATTAGTTACTCTGTCAAAGTCTAATAATTATAAAAATAAAATGCGTTTTCATAAATCTCGGTATGAAGCATCGTATTTGTTGATATGGCTTTAGAGAGGCCGTGACTAAAACCATGTTGTTGAGTGTTTGGTAACGTTCGTAATTTCATTCTTAAATTATTATTTTCAAGTTCAATCGTTATTTAAAATATATTTGCAATACAGAAAACACGAAACTTTGTGAATTCCCCATCGTTGGCAGTACTATGTAATTCAAACAGACTTGGGCTTAGCTTGTCATCAAATTCAAAGCCTATTGCCTTTATCTTGCATTTTAATTGAATTATTTTTATGGTTTTCTTGCTCTCTTCTTCGCTTTTTTGTTCCCTTCGTCAATATTGCTGCATAAATAAAGCATAAATTAGATGAACGAATCCCCTAGGATATGGCGTAAGAATCAAATCAGTGCGACACTTTCTACATGCCTGGCATGCAAATGCCCCTGAAAATAGGCTATGCCAGGCATAATAAAATGAATTATGTTGCTGCAAGCAAAGCATGTCAGAGCGGTCAGACGGACAAGTCTAGGGTCAGGGTTCGTATTACATTTGGTTAGTTCATAAAGCGCAGTCAAGTTTGACCATCGTTTCGCCTCAGTGCGATGAGACAAACATACACATACAAATCTCAACGGCTTTGCTTTACCTTTTTTTCCTTCTCGTTTTCTGTGTTTTCGTTTTCGGTATTTTCTGGATTCCCGAGCCCATAAAAAGGCTCAAGTTTTTCTGGCTAGAACAGTAAATTTACATGCGAGCCAAAACTTTACTCTAGCCTCAAACGTCGAACTTGAACTATAATAAAAATCCAACGGCGTCCGTACAACTTTCAACTCACATAAACATAAATTGTGGCCGTAATTTTCGGTCAGGTTAGCATTCCACTTGTCTGTTGTCCGTATTTTTGGGGGTTGGCAGACCATGTTTGTGTTATTGTAATTGCGCTTAAGTGTGCCTGCGAGTTGTCATTACCCAACCCATTTATCCCATCTAAAAAAGGAGTTAACATTAAGTTTAATTTGTCTAATGCCCGAACCCTTTTAATGTCATTACATCACCTTGGGAATTTGATAAAACCTTAACACAGTTAAATTAAATATGAAAACAAAACAAATTTTGATAGTCTGGGAGTTACCAAAAAATAGACTTTAATATTACTTGCTTGAAATTGAGAAACGTTATTATTTCTTAATTTAACGATCTTTTGCAAGTTACACTTATAGTCCTTAAAAACAACCATTTTATTTTTCTTTCTAAAATGTTTTCTTTATTTTGAAATAGAGTTTTTTTAAACATTTAGATAATCTGCAAATTTTTCAAAATATTGATCTGAATTTTTAACAAACTCATTGTAAATTTCATATAATACATCAGCAGTATTACCATCGGCCCTGGACAAGCGAATAATTTCAGCGGCTCTAGTTTGAAATTCAGCTAATCTTTGCGCTCTAAATTCTTCTTGCAAATCTCTGTAAAAAGTATCTGTTGTATAAACACCTTCTGACTCTATGTTTTTGGAGATACGAACCAAGACCGCAAATACAAAAACGAATATGAAGCGCATTCTCAAAGTCTGTGTAATGTCTGGGTAGTGAATATTTTGATGCCTTTTTGTTGAATTTATATACGATTTGCTCAGATGACAAAATAATTTTCAGTTACACGCCTGTCAGTTATGTATTATCAACTCATTGAAACCTTGAACTAATAAGGTAAGGGTGAAATCGAATAATAGAAAAATATTATAAAATACTCAATCCTTAAACTTTTATATTAAATTATATCCCTAAAAAATTTCGTAGATTCACCAATAACTTATTTGAAATTTACTTAGAAACGAATCTTGAAGAATTTTAATGGAGTTAACATTAAAGCACACAATAATTAAAAACATTAAACTAGCAGATAAGATAAGCACAGCTTCGCATGACAGCTGTCAGCTTATCAACACCATGCAGCCTTGAACTCTAAAATTTGTTTTATTGCCATTGCCGATAAATCCAACAATGGTGTCATTTAAAAGATAGAAACTAATCAGCAATGGCTAAATTACAAAACATCTATATAAAACATTTTTCTATGTCAAAAAGCATTATGCATGGAATTAAAAATAATGGTTTAAAACTGTCTATTTCTTTACTTGTTCCGAATAGAGTTTATGTTTTATTTTTTAAGATAATCGAGCAATTCGTTAAAGTGGCGATGTGGATACAAAACAAAATTATTATAAATTACATTTATCTTATCATCAGTATATCCTGCTTCCCTGGACAAGCGAATAATTTCAGTAGCCCTAGTTTCGAATTCAGCATACTTTTTTATTCTGAACTCAACGTTTTTAATTTGGAGCTCATCGAAAGCACCATTCGAATAATAGTTCAATTGTGTGGTAGATCGAATTTTTGGCCTTATGCCTGAGGCATGTATATATTCATCGTCTACTTTTTTGCCACTTTCAGCCCAATTTTCATCCCATTTTATCAACTGGTCAAGAAATGCTTGCCACTTCTCAATATCTTTTTGCCGAACAACCTTACTGTCAATTATTTTTTGGCAAAGTAGTATTGAGCTTCTTATATTTTGCCGACGAATCAGTAGCATGGTCTCCTCAGCAGCCCGTTTCAAATCATCTTTTAGATTATTTCCAGTTGGAGCAGTACTCGCAAAGCTCTAAAAAAAAGTTGATATTGCAAAAAATTGTCTAATTGTATGTTTGTCGGTATACGAACCAAGAACGCGACAACAAGAACGAATATGAAGCGCATATTTTAATCCTGTTATAAAGACGTAATGAATAATCGGAAGCGTTTTGTTCATTTTATATACGATTTTTCAGATGACAAAAGCAAATATGAATGTGACTATTATCAGCAAAACATTCGCGATTTGCTCAGAAGCTAAAAATAATTATCAGCATGCATCTGTTTATTATCAACGTAAAACCTTGAACTATAAAATTTGTCTATTGACGTATAAAGCATAAAGTATTGCTCTCTATTTGTCATGCTTACGGTCGATCTCGGCAAAGGTACCATAAGTATAGCGATTTACATCCGTCCAAGCGTCATTTGGGCAAAGGCCAGTGGCTGATTTAAATTTACCGTCGACTTTTTTGCCACTTTCAGCCCAAGTTTCATCCCAATTAACCAGCTGATTAAGAAATGCTTGCCACTTTCCAATATCCTTTTGCCCAATAGCCTTACTGTCAATTACTTTCCGGCAAATGTGTATTGAGTTTCTTATATTATCCCGACGAATTAGTAAATTGATTTCTTCGGCGGCATGATCCAAATCATCCTTAAGTTTATTTGTAGTTGGAGCAGTACTCACAAAGCTCTATAAAAAGTTTTTGTATAATAAACACCATCCAGATGTAGAAACCAAAAACAATAGCGAATATGAGACGCATCTTCTTAATCTGTTTATGACGTCGAATTAAAGAGTCTTATTTGTCTTGCTGAATATATATAATAACTATATATGTATATAAATATGTGTCTTTTATCAACATAATATGAACGTGACAGCTGCTTATTATCAACATGCTGAAACCTTGAACTATTAAATTTATTTATTGACGTAGTGACAAAAATAATAATTTAGATTTAATTTAGAAAGAATAGTTTACAAAATACTGTGGGTGGATTTTCATCTTTTAGTTAAAGCACGATTGACCGAATACATTTTGAGTACAGAATAAAACAATTTGACCTTCCATAACTTAACTTAGAGGTTTATATTAAGGAGAATTTAGACAGCTGGTGTTAAATGTGTATGTTGATGTGTTGGATGTCGAAGTGATATGTCTACCACATTTTTTAGCTTTTGCTTAACAGCAATTCAAAATGCCTACAAATATAAGCTTAAAAAGCAACACAAAAATGAAAGAATAAATTTAGAAAAGACGCCGTGTATCTATAATGACTTATACTATGTATATGTTATATGTTCACATATGTTTTCAATAATATTGCTCAATATGTGCAAATAAATTAAATAGTTTCTATATAATTTTACTTATATTATTCACTTTTTGGGTCAACCGCCTTTGCACTGACATTCAACTTAATTGAGTTCATTTATCTCAAGTGATCCGCTGAGGTTCATATGTTATTTGGTGATCGCATGAGCACATGATATGTTGGAACTCCTTTAAGTGAAATTCAATGCGCAATAGCTATGCAGTGCACATGATTACAAATACAAATATGTAAATGCAAATGTTGAAGTGATAAAAAAAATATATATATCTGGTCCAAAGGCTCAGTCAAATCTTGAGGTAGTAAAAATCACAGAATAAAAAACTATCGAACAATTTTTGAAAGATAAATTGTTAGAATTGAAGAATAAGAATAATTTATTTATATATTAGCTTTTATTTGGACATTCTTCAAGCCTATTTTCTTCTTTTTTAAAGAAGATAAATTCATCAAATTTGGCGTATGATGCTTTCCTGAAGTGCAGTTAAAAAGAGATATGAATGTACATATATATGCGTATGAAGTGGCGTATGACGAATTTGCATATAACTCAACGCGTATTTTTAAAGTCCATTGACCTAAAACATGTTCATTTCCTTAACGCGTATATTTGAAAATATAATATAAATTGATTTGTTACTCACTATAGATTTTGTTCTTATTATGGGGGAGACTAGCAGTTTTTGTTAAAAAAATAAAAATATCAAATATATCGATATTTTAATAGTGATATCATAGTGATATTTTTTCAAAACAGAATTTATCATCGATACGATATTTTAAAAATATTCGACAGCCCTAGAATTTATCATTGATACGATATTTTTAAAATATTCGACAACCCTAGTGTTAACCAAATATCGACAAACGGCTCTTGATGTTTGAATTCACTCTCTTAGGCGTCGTTGATGTTAATTCTACCCGGTTAATCAAAAATCCTTTCGATTTGTAATTTTATATTTCTTAAACTAATCTTCTAATTGATATTTAAGTTAGCCCTCTCGGGCTTCCAAAAATTGCCGTAGCGGACGGTATTTCACGTCCTCATGGCGGGGTATTGGTTAAAGTTTTCAACTAGCAATAATCGCACCTCAGTAGAACTTCATTGGTTACGATATCGCCTCTGCGCAAAGATAACCTAACGCACTCCGCCAACAGCATTTCCATTCGACAAATACAAAAACCACTTGCGAATTTTAAGCCAATTGTACAAAAATGTTGCATGATTTTCAGCGACTTTCTGTCTAATTATTACCTGAGCAGAAAATAAGTATAAGATGTTGAAGAAAAGGGATGATGTGAAGGAAAAAATGTTCCAGTTATAACTTCTCATTGTTGGTAGAAATCTCATTTTTATTTGCTACCATCTACCTTTTGCATAAATTCAAAAATAACCTTTTAGATTTCTTAAATTTTTTTTATTGGAAATACCGATAACAATTAATAAGCATTAAGATTCTATTAAATCGCATTTATACACGTACAAGAAATAATATAATATCACTTTAAGAAGCATTTTGCATAATAGATAAATATTGCTATTATTGTTATTTGGCTTTAGACAGTTACACTTTTTTTAAAATATCTAACAATTATATTTTCTTCTTCGCTGCTAAGCTTTCCAATATTCCTTAAGAATTCTGATAGATAAGTATTTTTAGTGCTTATACTCGAATTTATAACACGGAAGTTCATGCAAAATGGAAATTTAACTATTTTATGATTATGCTTATGATGCACCTTAATCCATAACAATAGACCCCAAAAACAGTTATGTTATTACTAAAGATCTTTATTAGTTGTTACGCAAAAGGGACCCCTTAATAATAAACGAGTCTACTCTTAGTTATGAGGCCTATTAAGTCGATAGTTATTGTGTGCATAAAGGAACCCCAATAACAATTGCTTAAGCTTGTGTCATCAGCACTTTGAGTACCCTTTCATAGGCTCGTTAATTATTCACATGATATCACCAGAAATCTTCGCACACATTGAGCGTTGAAACAACTGTCAGTTTATTAACTGAAATCGTCTCGAATTGCCGCCAAAGTGTCGTCCATATTCAGCAATTTAGGCTTGCAAAGCAATTTACTTCAACAAAATAGTTTTCATCCCTTCATTGATGTCACTGCTCAAGCACATTTTAACATCCAAAAATGCTCATTAACTATTATCATTATCACGTTTCGTTACATATTTATACAAGTTGAAAGCGTTGATTAAAATTCCCATCGCTTCAACAATTTAATGAAATTAATGAAAAATTCATGCAACAAGGAATAACAGGGAGACAATGTGACTGCCAAAATATGTAAAGAATAAAGGGAGAGGGTGTGGAGATGGTGCCTCGGGTCGCCTACTCTAAAATGCTAAATAGCCACTTTTGCGGCAGGGCATAAGCAACATTTTTTCTATTCTTATGTATTCTTCTCCTTTTTTGCGTCTGCCATTGTCATAAAAGATTGAACAACTTGTAGGCTGAGGCCAAGTGGCTGAACTCGCCCCCATCTCAGTGCTGAAACTCGCCTTAAAGTCAAGAGTGTCATGGCCCAACTCGACGACGGCAGAAGACTCGGGCACAAAGACGGCGAATACCGGAAATCCGTTTCATGACAAATGCGTCACATTGTCGTGCTGGAGTGTTAAGGACGACGGCGGCGAGGGACGCGTAAGCCGGCAAACAGGCAATGAAATTCCTTCAATGGAACAGCAGCACGTGACTTGCAAGCGGAGAGCACCAAAGAGAGAGCGCATCGCCACCGACATTGACATTGACAGCGACGACGACAACAGACAGAGAGAGAGAGAGAGTTGTGCGCCTGCGCTAAACTTCCGCAAATGAACCCGGCAATCTCAACGTGCCGGCAGCTTCAGCTCCGGCGTAACTTTGGCATTTTAATGAGAAATCCATATTTATGTTGTTTGTTTTGCCAAAAATAAGAAGCAACAACAAGAGCGTACAACTTTTTTGGTGTGCCAAAAAAGGTTGCAAGGCAGCATATGCGGCGAAAAGTGAAATTACTTTATACTCCGAACAGTCCGAACAGTGTGCAGTGCGAGCACTGAAGAGCGGCAAGAGATTCTTGTTGCTTTCACCAGGACTCGTGTAGCGGCATTTGGCAATCATTTTTAATGGGCTGCGTCTGGAGGCGCCATATGGCCCTAATACTTATGACAGTGTAGAATGTACAAGCACAAACAGCCCAAGTACCCAAACATTTGAAAATTGTTAACATTTTCATTTTGGCTGTGAGGCAGCGATTTAGGTATCAATTTAAAGCACATACAAAGAATTTAATTCTGGACAGTTGAATATTCCAAAATATTATAAAGCACATGTATATATAATAATATTATTTATTAATATTATTTTTTTATATGTGTTAAACATTTCTAGTTTATTTTAAATATATACATATTTTACAACCTTTATGTCTTGAAGAACTTACATCAAATATATATAGTGTGTATTTAAAAATGATTACAAATTATTTTTGTTTTATGACACACAAATTGACTAAGTTAAATTACATGAAAATTAAAATTGCAAATACTTAAAATTAATTAACATACTATGTTCAGAAATATCTAGCAACGTTGAACTAAACCTATATAAATGAAATGATGCTATCTACTTTGTTTTAGAGTATTCATAGCCGCATTCAGAACTGCATTCGTATAAGATTTTATTTCTCTTGCCAGCCAAAAAAGTAAATGGTGTTTTAACTATGCCACGTCGGCGCCACGTCACAATAGAGTCATAACGCCATCATTCCGACAAAAGCCATAAAAATAGCGGCTTAAATAGCAACAGCATGTCTAGCATTTTACCAGAGGGTAGTTCTTCCCTCTGATGGGATTCCTAGAGACGGGAGACAAGAACTCAGAGACGCCGTGACGCCGCGTTTGCTGCACAAAAAGCGTCCACTTCACACTTTTTGCTATGGCGCTTTTTGCCGGCTTTAATAAACGGGCAACAAACTCGGCAAAAATTTTATGCTTTTATTGTGCAAATAAAAACACGCGGAAACTACTTAATCAAGTTCCATTCGTAGCCGGGACCTAGACATACATAGATACATACATAGATACGGCAGCGGCTTCAGCTTCGGCTCCAACTCCGGCATGCGGAAGCGACGTTTTGTATGCAACAGAAAGCAAAAACAAAGCCCGGCTAACAGCAGCAGCAAACTTTGCCGACGCGTTCTGTTTTATTTTCTACTTTTTTTGTGATTGTAAGTGCAAAAACAACAACAAATAAAACACACAATAACAAAAAATTAACATGGGAACGCCGAAAGCTGAAGCAACATGAAAGTCAGCATCACGCGACAATGTTGAAAAACCGACTTGCAGATACTCTAAAGTTATCAAAATGTAAGATTGATGTCCAGCAATCTGTGGATATTATTGCATCAGCTTAAGAATAAACTAATTGCACTAACAACATATTCTTCTTCACTTTATAGAATGTATAGTCATGTAGTTATCAATGATTATCTAAAGTTATTCCCAAATTATCTGCTAATATATGTGGTGTCGATTCACACACAGTTGCATATCTATTGACACATCTTATACACCCGATTAAGCAATTAAGTTACCCGCACAGTGGCTCAAACGAATGTAACCATCTACAAGTTGAGCTCAAATTTATGACAGCAATTAGCGGGACGAAGGGGCGTGCACTGTCGGGAGAAGAAGAAGTAGTAAAGTGGGGCTAGAAAACTCTTCAATTAATTTGTTGAGCTGCTCAGACAACAAAACGCGCGCATCAATCAAGACCTAGTCAAAGGCAAACCGAAAACCTTAATTTCTGGGTGTGAAAATTCGACAAATGGACAAGAGTTTTGGTGAAGAAATTGGTGGAAATAAGAAAAACGGGAAAACGTTAAATGCCGCCCAGTTTTGGTCGCGTGCCGCAACGGAAGGCAGCTCGTAAATAAACGTCTTACTTTTAATTACCGCACTCAAGTTGAATTTTAAATGCCATCAAACTTGGCTATTGGCCAAAATAAATGTGAGAAATTGTGTCAGAGGAACGCAAGAAGAGCAAGCATTCACTTACCTGTATCGTTTCCGTTGCGGAATATTTCCGATTATAGTCGACATGATGAAGGTTCGGCATGCTGGTTCACTGGTTCACTGATAATGGCAACGGATAACGGCCTTTTAACACGTGTCCTTGTCGTCCTTGTCGATGTTGTGAGGGTTGCTCGAGATATGTCACTTTATGATACATTTGTGTTAATTTTTGTCGTCCTCCGCCCCTCTGAATGGTTTAATTTGACTGCAAAGAGAGCAAAGTCGAAAAAGAATATATATACGAAAAATTCAAGCTTAAGCTGAAAGTTTGGAAAAGTGTAAATTACTTTCCCCCAGACAACCCTTAGGGCTTGTTTACCCATGTCGATATTGTTAATACGCCACGTGTAGCGCAACGGGCTGTTTGTTTGCAATGGAAACAAAGTGAGTACGAGAGCTACAGATAGAATGGTGCGATGGAGTAGATAGGACTGAGGGGTTTGCCGGATTTATTGCCAAGTTTACGCTACGTGCTTTGACTAAACATATAAGCTGAATACACACACAATAACAACCAATGTGAACGAACAGAAAAGACAGAGAGAGGCTGCATTGACGCTTACTTGCTCAGAAGTATTTAATAGATGATGAAATCTGATCAGTAAAAATATCTAACAATAAAATAGACTATAATTCCAATTTCATTATCAACCTTTTTTTAAATTAAAAAACTAAAATTATAATTTGTGTAACATACAAGGAAATTTAAAAATCACAAGTTCAACTACATCAAATGTTTTCAACTGTTTCTGATAGGTCTCCATTCTTACTTTTCATTTAGTAGACAAATATCTAATTAAGCATTCATCACTGTGCACCAGACACTGCGACTAACTAATTAGACAAAAGTTTAATTTGAGCGATGCGTCTTGCATGACATTTCTCCACAAGAAAATCACCAGGCTCAAGAGTGTGGAAACTGTGTATTCGTTCTTAGCCCAGACCCCTTAAAGCGTTAAAAGGAAGTGCCGTTTTGCCAGGGCTAATTGACTTTTGTAGCTGTCATAAATGTTGACACACATAAAAAGGATATACACAGAACGCGCAACAGCTGTCAAATGCGGGGCAATTTTGAACGCTTATTAAATTTTATGTGTAGACCATTTTACAAGCCAAAATTACGACTAGCACCAACTAAAGGCAATTATCGTAAACCCTCCATGTAAAAAACACAGCCACGTCAAGTAAATAGCATAAACTTCTTGGTTGGGCATAATAAGCAATCATTTTTATACTATGAACGCAGTTAGACTTTATTGAATACCCAGTGAGTAAAAATATCCAGAAAATCTAGCACTACAGTAACCAACGATAGTAAAGGGTAAACTACATAATACTTACTATTACAAGAGAATAATTCTAAATTCTGTTTTATGTATAATATAATAGTAAACTCTTATGTATTATTAATTGGCCCGGCGACGTCGTTGCCAGGCACAACACAAAAAATTCCATCTAGACTCATTAGAGTGCTCCTCTCCACGGAAATCTTTAGTAAAAGGCGAAAGATTTATTCGACAAATGAAAAGAAGCCAGAGTAAAGATACCACATCAACAACAAGAACCTACCTGAAGATACGCCTTAACTGATTGTGAATTATAGGAAGAGGGATGAAATGTACATTGGAATGTACTTCAGCCAACCTTTATAGAACTGTTCCATAGTAGGCTCGGATTGTTTCACAAGTGATTATATTTCTCGTCCAATGCACTGACGCGCATTGACCAATTATTTTTGATATTTCGATTTTTTAGCATTTACATTATCGATCCTTGAGCTTGAGTAAACAATTAAAAAACGCATCGGGTGTATTCCACTGTAATTATACTATTTTATTTGGAGTTACGACGCAGCAAAAGAAACTGCTGTTGTAAAATCTTATTACCAAATAGTGACTCATATAAAAAATTCGAAAATGAAGTAAAAATTCTTGACACGGATTGAAAATAATATTATATATTTATTTAGATATCAACCTTTAGAAAACCCCGTACAGGCTTCTCACCAAAATTTCAGCCAGTATGCCTTTAGCTGTGAGAGCCTTTTTCCTATCTGGATTGTTAGCTTCTTCGATTGAAGTTCGGTAGAAAAATCTCGTACTGTTGCTTAGTTTATTTACTGACTTGTTTAACATATGTCCATGTCCATTTGTCAATGTGTTAAATTGAGTTCTTCTTTCTGTATTTTTTTCTGACAAATAAGTATCATAAAAAAGTTTAAATATATGTTTATATTCGACGGGAAGGCGACTTAAGGCATCGTCAGAAATATGATTGAAATCGGGAACCTGGTCATCGTTAATCACTTCTGCCCATTGAAGTGTCTCATTGTCGGCAACTTTATGGTCCACAATCGACTTTGCCATTCTGTATAAAGTCTCATTTTGATCTCTCAATAGAATGTATCTCGCGAGCCTACCCAAATTTTTCAAATTTCTAATGGTAGCCTTATCTTCATCCGTCAATGGTGGTGACACGACAGGACTTGCGATCAGAAATAAATTTTCACAACAAAGAGAATAAAAAACAATTATAAAACTGGTAACAAGCAAAAGGCGCATCTCATGTCAAATTTATAAATAACTGAAATAATCAATGAATCGTTCGTTCCTTTATATACATACGTTTTAGCATTTTTCCTAATCTACATTCGCTTTCAATTATATGACGTATGTAGGTCTGAAACAATAATATGTATACTAATCAATGTATTCCGAATAATCTGGCAAAATTTAAATAATAAGTTCTTGAGATGATGCTGAGGGTCTAGGATAAAGGGCGCGGTATCACAACTCTGAAAATTAGGCAACCTTTAATAGAACTACCCCTAAGTAGGCACAGCATTCTACGTTTTCATAAACCGTTTGCTTGAAATTCCCAAGTGGTTATAACATACATGTTATGGGTTGATACGCATTGACCATGTCAAAGTTATCGCTTCTCGGCCTTATGGCTAAGATCAAAGTGTAGTATCTGTTCTTATCAGCTTAACATCTGATAGTTTCTCCATTGGAGAACAACAAATGTTAAACTGATTTTTGGAATCAGACGGAGTGCTAGGGGCTTGCTCCACCTCTGTCACGGGTTGGCCCGGTATTGCAGTACCACCGGGATTTGGCCCAATTAATTAATAAATTTACTTATGATTTAACAGCAAGTCACATTGCCACATTTATGAAAGACTTTGATTGGCTTCTACCTATGTGCATAACAAGTTAAATATGAGTTGGAAAACCGTTCGGATTATGTAAAAATTTAATTTGTTGGCCCAACAAACATTATTAATTATTTTAGATAAGACAATTATGAAATATTCCTTCATATGTATAAACAGTACTGGGCAAAATAATTGTACACTTTATAATAACAATGAAAAAATCGAATTTTAGTTTTCCGGTATGTATAGATTATACAAATATTTGGGTTTTAGCAATGCAAGTATAAAGTTTATTCAAAAAATCATAAGCATGGCTTGGTCTAAATAACAAATTCATAATTTCTACAAAGCCACTAGCAATATAATGCTAGTACTCAAATTAGTTTAGCAATAAGTTTGCTAAGAATCTTCAAACGAATCTCATACCTTATTTTTTACACATAATTTACACAATTCTTTAAATTTTTGAATGTATTTGTGGAAGTCTTGAGGAGCGTCTTGGGTCCTTATTATGTGGAAAGACTCATTTCAAAAACATTTTATCCTCATCGTAAGGAAGCGTATCAAAATATTATTAATCATGCCAAGAAAAACAGCCCTAAGCCATTTTGCATAAGCCTACATCCTTAATGGTCTTCTTTGGGTACCAGTCATTTTTAAAATTATGCATTTAAAAAACGTGGTTCCCAACCTTCAATTAATTATAAACAATTAACAGCGGTACATTCTATAACTATTGTAAAATCTATGTCAACAATGAGCGTGATCTCTGTACTTATTATTTCGTCAAGTAGTGTATGTTGATAGTATGCTAGACGGTTAACAACTACATTACTATAAATTCATTGAAAAAAAGGTTTTCACCAATTTATGGTTTGAACTGTATTTAACTATTAAATTTGAGTTTTCAAAGTAATGTTTACAAATATTCAAGCTCGTTCCCAAACATTTCTAAACCTAAATTTACTGCTGTTGAAGAACTCAAGTTGATTACCCAACACATTCTTGAGAAAAATCTTATAATGCAAAAGTGACTCAGATACAAAATGTTTAAATTAAGCCGCATTTACATTATTAGAGCAACTCTCTTATATTAATGACATTGATTGAAAATAACATTAATTAATTATTTGGAAATGTTCATCTAAAAATATATGTTCTTCACCAAAATGTCAAAGAGCCTGCTTTTAGCTAAGATTCCCTTTTTCTTATCTGGATTGTTAGCTTCTTCAATTGAAGTCCGGTAGAAATCTTTAGTTTTGTCGCTCAGTTTTTCTACTGACTTGTTCATCATATCCTCAAACTCTATCTGGAGAGCCGTAACCTTATTATGATATGCTTTAAAGATGGTCTCGAATTCACCGTTTGTCCATGAATTAAACTGAGTTCTTCTTTCTGTAATTTTTTCTGACATATATGTCTCATAAAAACGTTTCAAAATATATTTAGGTTTGACGGGAAGACGTCTTAAAGCATCGTCAGAAATACGGCTGAAATCCGGATCCCAGTCTTCGGTAATCACATCTGCCCATTGAAGTGTCTTATTGTCAGCAATTTTATGGTCCACAATTGACTTAGCAATTGTGTATAAAGTTACGTTTTGCTCCTGCAATAAACCGTAGAACTTTGGCAGAACCCCAAAGCTTCAATATTCCTATGGTATCTTTGTCCTCATCCGTCAATGGAGGTGATCTGACTGGATTTGCGTTCAGAAATACATTTTCACAACAAAGAGAATAAAGAATAATCATAAAACTGGGGACTAGCGAACAACGCATCTTGAATCAAATTTATAAATAACTGGAAATATCAATGAATCGTTCTCTTTATATATGTTTTTAGCATCTAATCTTATCAACATCCGCTTTCAATTAAATGACGTGCATATGACTGAAACAATAAAATGTATACTAAATAATTTATTCTTATTAAAACTGGTAAAATTCAAGAAATAACAATATATTCTTGAATTGATATCGCTGAAGGTGTAAAGGTTAAGGCTGCGGTAACGCCACTCTGAAAATTAGGCAGCCTTTAATAAAACTACCCCTAAGTAGGCACAGCATTCTACGTTTTCATAAACCATTTGCTTAAAATTCCCAAGTGGTTATAACATACATGTTATGGGTTGATACGCATTGACCTTGTTGGAGTTATCGCTTCTCGGCCTTATGGCTAAGATCAAAGTGTAGTATCTGTTCTTATCAGCTTAACATCTGATAGTTTCTCCATTGGAGAACAACAAATGTTAAACTGATTTTTGGAATTAGACGGAGTGCTAGGGGCTTGCTCCACCTCTGTCACGGGTTGGCCCGGTATTGCAGTACCGCCGGGATTTGGCCCAATTAATTAATAAATTTAATCGAATTAATAACTGTCTTCCATAAGAATGTGTTGTATATACGATGATTGGATCTAATAACATATACAGTGGGGAGCAAAAGTGATTCCATGTTCAGCATATGCATGTTCAACCGCTCATAAAACGTAAACCAATGAAGCAAATGAAACAAACTTTTTTTTTCTCGATTACTTATTCAATTTGTAAAAAATAGACTTAAATACTACAATTATACAAGAAAAAATTTAAGAGATAGAAAAAAAAAACAAAAACAGAAGACATGTACTCAGTTTTGCACCTTTCGTTATTCGCAATTGTTTTTGCTCTCCCTGTTTTCTTATCACCAAAATACTTGCAGATTTACTGTTTTATATCTTTTTCATACATTATTCGTTGTCATAATTCAGAAAGTCGCACATTTCTTATAGTTCAAAGTAAATTTTAATGAATTAAGAAATTAGTCGCCAACTTAGTTTTGTAAAATCTATCAGCTATAAGCAGATACCGAAAATACTATTGTTTTCATGACTAAAAGAGGCTGTTCGACACGTACAATTGCTGAAAAGCTGAAAATAAGTCAGTCAGTGGTGGTCAAGGTGAAAAAAATGATAAAATCTTTGTTCCGAAAGTGTGTTGAATGGTCGCCCCACCTTCTAACGGACTCTGACGCTCGACTTATGATGTCCAACATGAGGAAGGATAAGCTTTAAACACCAAAAAAGGCTTCTACGGAGTTAAATAAAACCATAAATGGATGGACAGCTAGAAGAGCACTGGCTAGAATTGGATATGTCGCCTATGTTAAAAAAAAAAATCAGCTCTATCCGAGAAAAATGTTAAAGCTCGGTCACAATTTGCAAAGACACACAAAAACTGGACTATAGAAGACTGGAAACGTGTTATCTGGTCGGACGAATCCAAGTTTAACCGTTTCCAGTCCGATGGCAACCAGTATTATTGGCATAGGCCCGGTGACAAGCTTCAGATACATCATGTAAAGTAAACCGTCATGCATGGAGGAGGAAATATAATAGCTTGGGGGTGCTTCACTTGGTGGCACGTTGGGCCGTTGCACAAAATTGATGGGATAATGCGAAAAGAGGTCTATTGAAACATTTTAAAGACCCGTTTTCACAATTTTTTCGATAAGTGTGCCTATTCTGAAGGAGAAATCACTTTCCAGCAGGATGGGGATCCTAAGTACACTGCGAAAATTGTTAAAGAATGGTTGACAAAACGAAATTTTAAGGTCATGGAGTGACTAGCCTAAAGTCCCGACCTCAATCCAATTGAAAACCTATGATCAATTGTGAAGCAACGGCTCGGGGAATATCAAACGGCCCCAAGCAACCTTGACGATCTCTGGAGACGCGTGGAGATTGATTGGAACCAAATTCCGAAGGAAATTATTAAGAAAATAGTTAATAGTATGCCGAAGCACATAAAAAATGTAATAGACAATAACGGTCTTTGGAAAAAAAATTAAATTGGTATTATTTTAGATTTTTTCATGAAAGGTGCAAAACTGAGTACATGCCTTCTGTTTTTGTTTTTTTTTTCTATCTCTCAAATTTTTTCTTGTATAATTGTAGAATTTAAGTCTTTTTCTTACAAATTGAATAAGTAATCGAGAAAAAAAAAGTTTGTTTCATTTGGTTCATTGGTTTACGTTTTATGAGCGGTTGAACATGCATATGCTGAACATGGAATCACTTTTGCTCCCCACTGTATATTTAATAATGTTCAGATTAAATTGATTCCCACTTCAGCAATATAACTTGAACATCAAACTCAAACAAGCAGTCGCGTGTGCGAATATGATATTATAAGAAAGAAAATGAAAATAGCTGTAAAAGTTAATTAAAAATAATATATTCATCAAAATCATATCAATCAATAGTGAATTTTGACCCAAATGTATAAATTTAATTAAAATCCGCTACAATCATGTAGTTGTTTAAAGAAAGGTTTTATATTCTTGACATTGATTACAATCGGTTTTTATTTATTGTTCATTTATAATTACAAGCTCTTCACCAATAAGTCGTATAATAAATAGATTTCTCTGTCTAAGAAATCCTTATTCCTATCTGGTTTTTTAGCATCTTCGATTGAAGTTCGGTAGAAATCTTTTGTTTCATTGCTTAGTTTTCCTACTGATTTATTGATCATGTCGTCGAAATCATTCTCGAGAGCCGTAACCATATTATGATATGATTTAAAGATAGTCTCGAATTCACCGCTTGTCCAGGTATTGTACGCAGCTCTTCGTGCAGTATATTTAACGTAGAGATCTTCCGACAAATAGGCATTGTAATAACGTCTCAAAGAAAGACTGTATTGAGATATGTCGAAATGAGGACTATCCCAATTATCGGTAATCCTTTCCGACCATTTAAGTGTATAATTATCAGTAGATTGATGATCCAAAATTGACTTAGCCAATGTGTATAGGGTCACTTTTTGTACCGCTAAGAAAGTGGCCTCCAGGGCAGTACCCCAAAGATTCAACTCTTTAATGATCTTTTTATCTTCATCCGTCAATGGTGGTGATGAGATTGGATTTGCGTTCACAAATGAATTTTCACAATACAGTGAAAAAAGTAAAAAACAGACTACAAGCAAAAGACGCATATTGCATCAAATTTGTGAGCAACTAAAGTAATCAAAACACCGTTCCCTTTTTATACGTTTCCAGCATATAGGCTTATCTGCATTCGATTTAATTGAAATGGCGTGGTTCTGACACATTATTATGTATACTAATTAATTTATTTCAAATGCTCTGGGAAAATTCATTGCAAATCAAATCATCAAATTATTTTTGAGAAAGATATTACACTCATTATTAAGATTTCCATTATTGAACTACTCCCAAGTAAGCACCACATTCGTCGTTTTCAATAAACGCTTTGCCTATAATTCCCAAGATGTAATGTGTCGATTCAATAATTCGACGATTTTACTGTCATTTTCAAAATTTACGTAAGATGAATAGATTCTTCATTCATTCTAAATGATTTATTATAGTTTATACGTAAATACGTCCACTTATTTGTAGAATTTTGTATTTTGAAATTATCTCCCATCACTAACTTGAGAAATTAAAGAAGCAAAACCAGATAGTGATGACTTCAAAGAGACTTTTTTAAGAGGGCAATAACCTAGTTTGTATTTAAAGCACTTATTTGCTTCGCATATTGTACTAATAATTATTCGAAAATATGTATACATACATATGCAATACCTTTTTAAATTGAAATTATAATTTTAACATGCCAATACCAAAGCATTGTTTTGGCTGTTTCGTAATATAGGTTATTATTTGAGCATTGAAAATGTTAGTAAGCTTTACATTTTTGTTGAAGATGCGCTTTATGTTCGCAGTTATTTTTGATCTTCTATTTGTATTCTTGATCGGATCTAATAGAAAAGTGTCTATGTTTACCATCCAACAATCTTCTGACAAGACTCAAGTATTCGTCGTTAAGGAGGAAATTCACCTTGGCTGATGCAGTTGAGACGACTAACAATAACCGGAGTGAGAAATATGCCCATCTCCAACCTAGTGTTTGAAATTTATTATCATTATTATCATCGCGTAAATTAAATTTCAAACGGAACCTTTTTATGAAAAGCAGAATTATATGTGTTGAAACGATAGATTCAATATGTAATGTTTATTGTCGATTATTTTATCTTATCTGAAACACCAATGAAAAAATTATACAAAATCAAATTGAAATTTTAAAACCATACAATCAAGTGAAAGTCGACATAGCCAATATTATAGGTATCTTTCATGCTTTCGTCAAACAATTTCATATTAATTATTTGCATATAAAAACTGGATCCAAGACGGCTGCCATGTTGCCTACAGGTTCAGAATAAACGCGCACATGGGTCACTTTAATAAATAAGCAAAATTGCGCAAACTTTACTATGCATTGGATCCAAAGCCATCATAATTGCTTAATTCAACTGCCCGTAACAATTACTTGTTATAGAATTCTAAAAACGGTTGACCGAAAACTAAATAAAGAGGTAAAATGTTACAAAATAATAATATCTGGAGCTCATACACTTATGTTATGCTGCTCTAAAAATATCATATATTATTTTGCACACTATTATATTTTCGTTATTCCAATTTCTCAGATTAACACAGATCTATCCACTAAAGTACGAGTATATTTAGCTTCCACTTTCTTCAGATTAAATACGCGAACAAGTCGCGAATGTATTTAAACTGATAGATCCAAAGTAAAAAGGTCAGTTCGTTTTGAATATTTTTTGAAAATGCGTATTCTCGTGATTCTCGCTCTCCTGGTGTGTATTCTTGGGCATAATTAGAAGGAGCTCCTTTAATATATATAAATACTTTGCAGAGCTTCGCATGTTGTGCGCCAACCAACACGACCGAAGACGACTTCACGAAAGAAACTGTTGCTTTAATTCGCCAGCAGACAGATTATTTAATACATAACAATGAACCAACTGAAACTTTTTTTGAAAAGAGGATTGCAGAATTTATGACTGACGCATATGAAAAGATAAATGAAGCTGCTCGTCAAATCGCAGATGCCTAAGAACAATCTGTTTAATATAGTAGTAATAAACGAGATAAGTTGTTCGAGTCTTTAATTGGTTTTCTATGTAGAAAAATTTAAAATTTATGATGTTGGAAAAATTTTATCAAACTAAATATTTTGAAATATAAGACCAAGTAACAGACTTTGACTATTGCATATTTTGCGCACGGATTAAACTTGTTGTTGGATTTTACATAAATAGATGCACATATGTAAACTTATAGTATTTAGAATCAACGGGCAGTTGTTTTTATGCGGGATTCCAATTAGCGGTAAGTCTTATTTGCCAGCAATTTTATGATCTGCAATTGACTTTGCCATTGTTTATAAAGTCAAATTTTCCACCTCCGTAGAATAGTTAATCTTGGCGATGCCCCCCTTCTGGCTTATTTTCTTTACTCGTTAGTTTCGGAGATGCGACGACATTTGGAAGGTAATTTTCACAACAAATTGAATAAAGAACATTATCTAAACTGTCGACAAGCAAAATACGCATCTTGTATTAAATTGTTCGCTTTTATATGGATTAAGCATATTGCCTAATCGTCTTCATCCCCTTTCATCATAATAATATGCATCAATAATTATTTAATATTTATTTTATTATTTTCGAAGCAAATTTCATTGAAACAAGATTATATTCTTGACCAGGGTGAAGAGGCGAAGAAGGCATTGCAATATTTTTACGTAGCGTTCATTATATTTAAATCAAATTCAATTGAATTTGCACATTGATCTTTGTATGAAAATAGTACTAAATATAAACATGCATCGTACGACTCTTATCGGACATAAACATATTCTCTTCAAATTTAAATATAAAAAAAAAAACACTTTATTCTGAAATGAAATAAGTAAGAGCTATAGACGGAAGTTTTCGACTGTGAGATACCCGCTGCCCGTTTTAAGAGAATGCAACACAATTTTTAATATTAAAGAAAAAACTTGATCTGTCTGGAATAATTACAACTGTTTTAAAATTTGAGATCTATGTGTTTTTACGGACTGGCAGACAATCAGCCAGACGAACATGGGTTACATAGATACATGTTACATACATTTTCTATTGGCACTAAATTATAATGATCTTCTACCCTGTGGGTAGCGAGTATAGAAATAAGACAAATCTTCGCCAAATTGCGTTTTTATTTTCAAATTAAACATTTTATTAAAATGTGTCCGTCCGTCTATCATGCAATAATTCTATATACAGACGTATAGGCCAACGATGATGTAGTGCTTATAGTTAATACGTAGATGCATTTTGCTGTATAATTTTGTGTTTTGAAATCTATCTCACTCAATACCGACTTTAGCAATAATCGCGAGTTCTCGACTAAGAGATACCCTGTTCGCACTGGTTTGTAATTGATGCATACACTCTAAGGTACTTATATTTATGTATATTTACTTGAAAACACCTGGTATGAAAAGAATTTTAACAAATATATTTTGTTCTGTTGGGCCGATATGTACTTAAATTACAGAGAAAATAAACTTTATCTGCATAATGAATGCAAGAACCTACATAACAAATTAGGTGTCTATAGCTATTATAGTTTCTGATATCTACGCCCTTATGGCTGTTAATGCTGATCAATAATATATGTATATACTTTTTAGGGTCACAGATGTATCCTTCTGCCTGTTACATACATTTCACATTTAAACTAGACTATAATACCTTCATCTCCCATTATTAATGGGAATACGGTATAAAAACAAAGCTTGTGTAATCACAGTGGTGACATCATAGAAGGCTTTCTATGATGACGATAACAACCATCATTTGCTCCGCAAATAATTTTGAATACTATACATACATATGTACGTATGTATATACATATATGCTCATACATACAATTTCGAATTAAATTTATATTTACCATATATTTGCCACTTTGCAAAGCAAACATCTATTCGCAGATTCTTTCAATAAGGTTTACATTTATTTTCCTACTAATTTATTATAATAATTTTAACACAAAACGTATTAAAACGAGTTGTTGACTTCGATATAGTGAACAATCAAAAACTTTAAGCCGCCCTTGCAATTATTAGTTCACTATATCCAGAGAGAACTGTATTTGACTTTGACTTTGTTTCGGATTATGCTTGCGTGATCCGTTGAACATCGCGGACGACGTATGTATATAAGCTGATGCATGCTTAGACGAAATGTTAGATTGTTTTGAATATTTTTTGAAGATGAATATTCTGTATACAGTTCTTCTCGCTCTTGTGGTGTGTGTTATTGGATATATGTAATTAGTAAAGAGTTTCCTTACTTACAACACTATTTGCAGAGCCTCGTAGGTGCTGCGCCAACCACCAATCTTAAAGCCGACTTGAAACAAGCTGCTGTCCAGACTCAAGTACTTATCAACAAGGATGAGAAAGGAGTTCTTATTGCTTTAGCTGACGCAATTGTGGAGAAAAATATTGCACCTAAAGACGAAATTGAAAAATGGCACGCACTATCAGTTCAGTTAAGCTCTTGGAATGTCACCATCTCCAGAGATTATTCTGATTTGATAGACAATCTGGTGTCTAAAATTCCATTGCAAGAAATTAATAATCGATTAGATCAATATTCGAACGACGCCTACTCCAAATTGAATTCCGATTTTATTCAACTTAAGGCTCAACGATATGCATCATTTAAGATAAAGGCATCAGAAATTATAGAAGTAGCAAGAAAGGCAGGAGATACTGATGAAATTGTAGTAAATAAATTTAACGATTTTGTTCAGAATAGTGATAGACAAGAAAGGTTTTTTGATAGGTTGCTTTCTTATTTAAATGAAACCGATATATCGAAGGTATACAAACAAAATTAAATAATTAAATTAAATTTTGCAATACAAAAACAAAATCAAATACCAAATTTTTTATTACGTTCGTTGTGGAAGTGGGTATTGAGCAAACATCCTCTCGACCGGTCGGAATATTCTCTCGAATTTATAATTCGATTATATGTGATCTGAGTGCTAAACCAATGGCGAATATTTAACTAAGGCTTTTTTTTAGAATTTTGACTGCGAGATTTGCGTACATATATAAACGGATAGATAGGCAATTGAAAAACAAGTTCGTTTTAAATATCATTGATAATGCGATTGAGTTGTGCCGTTATTCTCGCTCTTTTGGTGTTCATTCTTGGGCATAATTAGTAAATAGTGCACGTATCTAAGTATTTGCAGAGCTTCATAGGTGCCGCTTAAACTAAAAATCTTGTAGACGATTTGAAAAATGCTGCTGAAGAGACTCAAGCACTCGTCGTTAAGAAGGAATTTGAAATCTCACAACTACAACCGGACTGAAGAATATGATCATCTCGAGCATACGATTGCGGATGCAATATTCCGCCAGCAAAAAAATCGTGCTTCCAATGGTGCTTACAGGATAATGAGCAGAAAACTCCATGAGCAAAAAATTCAAATACATATACCAATCATTTGAAAATAAAGCGACTGAAATTAACCGTCTTGCAAAAGAAGTAGGAGTATCTGACGCAAACATAGGTTCCAAATATAATGACTTTGTAAAAGCAGGACTAATTTATCGGTTTAAGTATTTTCTATCCTACCTGAAAAGCCAATCGACAAATAATTAAATAAAAATAAAATATTGCTTTATAAAATATGAAATCAACTCGAATACTTTGTATTCCCAAAATATATATGTATATGTACATATATGTTATTCCTAATAAGAAATTTTCAATAATGATCTTTTATTTAGATTCGACATTTTATAACGTCAATTAACTTCATTTTTAGATTTTATTGAGATTTTTTTTGATAATGTGACAACCGATTTTTGCATTCCAAGACTTAATTACGTTCATAGATTCGTTTGCATCTTCGAAGAGTGTAGTATACTAAAACGTGTTTTTATGCGTCACTCTAAGTTGGAAGATTAACACAGCCGTAAGCGCTAAGTAATGACGTATACTCGTATTTAGCTTTGGTATTTTTCGGATTAAATCAACGGATCAGACGACAATGACTACGTATGTACATATATGTACATACTATAAGCTGATAGATGCGTACCTAAAATTTTAGTACGCTTTGAAATATTTTTTTAAAATACTTTTGACATTTGGCGTTATTCTTGCTCACCTGGTATGTCATTTTGATCATAATTGGTTGAACAACTAATTAAAAAGTGGCGTGAATATTCCGACAATTTAAGATCTCATAACTACAACGGGACTACAGATTAAGCATATCTCGAACCAAAGCTTTTAAGTTGTCACTATCGTCGTCAATTAGATCAAGCTTCAAAAGGTGATTATTTCAATTTGCTCCCTAAGCTCAATGAAATTAAATCTCATCTATATGATGCAATCAGTCTAAAACGACCGAAATTATTAGTGTTGCAAACGAAGCAAGAGTTATTTATGAAACCATAGTTTAATTATATATAATGATTTTGTAGAAGCAGGGCAACATTATAGATTGTATAGATTGTATATTATCACATTTTGTCATTGTTTAAAAAATATATTTGTTTTTAATAAGATATCCTATATAGAGAAAAAAACGTGTTAAAATTTATGCTAAATTCTCAATTCTTATTCTTATGCTACCAGATTAAACCCAGAAAGTAAATCAATAAATCAAGGCCAAAATTCTTGATTGGGCATTTTTGAAATACAATTTTTTTTTAACTTGTAGAGCGTATTACAAGTTAAAAACAATAAACGAATAATATAATAATGCAAAAATGCATAAATATAATCCAGAAAACGAATCTTATAAAAAATCCCAAAGCAATTATTTATTATGATTAGCAATTGTTATATCCAATCAATATCAATTTCTTACCTTTTCTTATTACTTACTATTTTTAAAACAAGTTTTCAATCGTGAAACAAGTTTTTTTATTCTGAAGAAAGTTAAGATTAAAATCTTGTTTAAAAAAACTATTTATAAGATAGAAACATTCTCATAATGAACAATTTCATTCTTTTTAGAACGTAAATTTGTTTTCTGTGTAGAAATCACATATATTCGGCTTTTTATACCCGCTACCCATAGGGTAGAAGGGTATTATGACTTAGTGCCAACAGAAAATGTATGTAAGAGGCAGAAGGAAACATCTCCGACCCCATAAAGTATATATATTCTTGATCAGCATCAACAGCCGAGACGATATAGCCATGTCCGTCTGTCCGTCTGTCTGTCCGTATGAACACCTGGATCTCAGAGACTATAAGACATAGAGACACCAAATTTGGCAAAAATGTTTCTTCATACCCTACGCAGATCAAGTTTATTTCAAAAGTTGGATGCCACGCCCCCTTCGCCCACAATAAGCATTTATCTAGTCAAGTTTTTTTTTATGTAAATCGCGTATAACTCCAAAAGTTCTTTGTGTAATGATGTGTAATTTGGTAAGCCATCTGCACTTGACACTCTTAATATACCCTGTAATTTTGGTAAAAAGCGGATAAGTAGAACAAAAGTTATTCGCGAAATTATTTATCAAAATTGTTGTTCCCAATGCATATGGATGTTTTAAGTGTGTGATTGACCTAGAGATATCAAATTTGGTGACAGTATTCGTGTTTATCAAGATCAAGTTTATTTTAGATTTTTGCCACGCCCCTTTCCGCCCCCGAAAACTGTAAAAGCCGTAATAATGAACCTAGAGCATTGAATTTTGGTATGCATAATAATAATTATATTCTCAATGATTCCTGTGAATTTGGTTGAGATCGAGTTAAAAACAAGGAAGTTATTAATGAATCAATTTTATATGCAAAATTCACTTGCAGCTGCTCGCGCTTTGTTTGTTTAGTTGACAGTGTGACCATGTCGGTGTTGTGGATTTCTTCCCGCTATTTTCAAATATATACAAAACACAAGTTTCAGTATATTTTTGGTATATTTGTTGTTAAAATATCATTAAAATTTTTTTTGTTCTCTCGAAATGGGTTGCGGGTATCATACGGTCGAGCACTCTCGACTGTAGCTTTCTTACTTGTTTCGTATTGTGATTGCGTTATCTGCCAGACAACAGCGGGGACTCCGTATGTATATAAGCTGACAGATCCACAGTCGAAACGTTAGTTTGTTTGAATATTTTTTCAAGATGCGTATTGCGTATTCAATAATTCTCGCTTTCCTGGTGTGTTTTTGGGCATAATTAATAATGAGTTTTTTTGACAAACTTTACTATTTGTAGAGCTTCGCAGGGGCTGCGCCAACCAACAATCTTGAACGCGATTTGAAACAAGCTGCTGAACAAGCTCAAATACTCATCAATAAGGACGAGATAAGAACAAACATAGCATTAGCTGCATCAATTAAGGCGAATAATATTGCACCAAAAGAGGAAATTGAAAAGTGGCAAGCATATTCCGCTAAGTTAAGCACTTGGAATGTTACCATCTCCAGAGATTATGCTCATCTGGAGGATAGTGTCTTGAAAAAAATTTCAATGCCACAAATTCAAAATCAATTAGATCAATATACGAATGGTGCATACTCCAAATTTAAATCTGATTTTATTCAGCTCAAAGCACAACGATTTTCGGCATTTAAGATTGAAGCACTGCAAATGCTAGATGACGCAAAAAAAGCAGGAATTTCTCATATTCTAATAGACAAAAAATCAAATGATTATGAGCAGGGAGATAATAAAAAACGAGAAAGGTTTTTCGAGTCTTTGATTGAGTATCTATATAGAAAGATGTAAGCAATATGAAATTGAATTGAAATTAAAAATAAAATTTTATTGTGTATTGCAACATTGTTAGACTTTAAACTGTTTAATTATTTATAATCTTCAGTGCTCGTTAAGATCTAGCACACATATTTGTAGTGCAAGCATCACATAAACTTGTTTGCATTTACATAAAAATATCAAATATACAAATGCTTAAAACGTCATATGAATATCGCCAGGAAACGAGTCTTTTATACCCTGTTACCATTGGAAATCAGAAAAAAGTGTTATTATAGCTTTGTGCCATTTTCTAAAGTACGTAACAGACAGGAGACATCACATCCCTCAATTTGTATATTGTACAAGGTTCCTGCGATCATTACCCAGATGAAGTCACATTTTTTTTGTAAATTGCGTATAACTTGACTTGTTCCTATTGTGAAAATGTGTAATTTGGTCAACATTCTACGAGTATGCTCTATACACTTAATGTATCCAGTGGTTTTGGTAAAAATCTGAGTAGCCAAAAGACAAAAGATATTTGCTGCTGACTTGATTGATAGGTTTTCGAACCTTAGTACGTTTTGAATATTCTTTGAAGATGCAGATTACATAGATAGTTAGTTTTGCACTCCAGATTTGTATATTTCATAAGAGCGTTTTTTACCTTAATTAGTTACAAAGCTTCATGTGTACTACTTCAGACAACAGACTAATAACCGATCTTAAACAACTCGTATAATCACCAATAAGGATGAGGTTGGACAAATCATTGGCCTTTCTGATGCAGTTGTGAAAACTAAGATTGCAAATCAATTAAACTCTATGGAGAACTCGTTTAAAATTTAAGATCTCAAAATATCACTGAACTCGGTCCATATGCATGACTGTAGTGAATTTCTAATGCTGAAATTTAAATCCCGAGTTTAGTCAACTTGAGTTTTAAGTTCCATTTGAGACATTCTAACCATCAATGAATTATATTATAAGTTTATTCAAGCGGATATGAAAAATCAAGAAGACGTTTTCGATGATTGAATAATTTATCTCAAAAGCTAAATAAAAGTAATTGAATTTAAATAGAAATGATAATTACAAATAAGTTATTAAATAAAGCTTTCAACAAATATCATGGTGAACAAATTTTTCCGGCTTTTCGATTCAATCAAAATTTTTAACGAAATTGTGAAATAGAAAAAAAGTATTATAAACTCAAATATATTTAAGATGAGTCAAATATTTTACATAAATTTTCTCTATAATTTTGAACAATAAAAATGATGTCAGATATTTCAAGTACAGGAAAATCATTTAATTCTGCTAACTATTCATCAACAATGTAAAAATTTTACAGATATCTCTTTCAGAGAAACTTTCACTGTACACATTTACAGAGCAAACGATATTTATTTATGTTTGTATGAAATTTATTTGAAGCTCTCTTTATTCTTGCTGTTCCTGTTTTTCAATTATAAATTACCCGTCGTTCTGCGTATTATTAATATATACACTTTGCAACATGTCAAACAGTTGCCGGCCTAAAAATTAATGACGCTCTTCATTTTGGAACGCTGCCAACTTTAGTAAATTTCAAATGAGATGTTCCCCCAAGCATATCACTAATTAAGTACAAAAACAAAAAAGTATTATTAACAATAACATGAAGTTGAAGTAGCAGAGAGGCCAAGGATAAGCAAAAGGAAAAGGCCAAGATTGAAGTACTACTAAAAACAACAGCAACTCATTTTGTGCCCTGCGGGCAGCATTCAAGTTTGGCTTGCTACCATGGGAGGTCCTTCTAGTCTCCATATGCTACATGACCAAAATTTATTAGCTGCTTATGTACTACGTACATGAATCTGGGAGTGAGGATTAAAAGGCGCAGATGGAATGGTCTGTCGTTTGGTTTGGGTTAGTACGTGGCAAGCACATGTTAATCTCAAATCACAATGCTGACACAAGTATGCCCATTAAGTCGACTGGACTACGCGCTGGATATAAATTAAATCGATGAATAATTGAGTTAGTGCAACTGCGGGGCAATACGTGTTGGCCCGAGGCGCTTAAAGTAGTCTCGTGCGGCTTATGCAAATTATTTGTGTATGTGTGGTATCAATCGAACTCGAAGTGCAGCTGATTTAAGAGTCCTGCCACGCATTGACGCAGTCTCACGCTCCGGCAAAGGGTCAGCACTTGGCGAATGCAAGCAAACTTGCTTCAAGTGGCATGCGGCATGTGGCAGTTGGCTAAAAAAGCCAACTGCATACACAGCTAGCAAGTAAGCAGTCATAAATTATGCAGCGACATAGTCAAAGGACAACAACGACGCCAACAAGCAGCAAGGACATGCTCCATGCAAATGCCATGCCAATGTCCTGCGTTCCCTCCCACCCTCTCTCACTTTGTTTCTCGTTCGCACTGGTCTTGGTCTTTCTCTCGTTCTTCTCTATTAACTTCATAGAATACTCCAAATGGCTCAGCAGTTAATAAGCACAAGTGCGGGGGCGACAGGGAGCACTGCACTGCAGCAGTTGCAAATTATGACAAACTGTACTACAAAGTAGTTTCTTACCCTCGCAGTCCGTCGCCTGTTGTTGTTGTGCGACTCCATGTAGTTGTATTTGTGGATCACTGCACAAGGTTCCAGAGAAAATGCCGCCAAGGAAGCATAAGGATTCTAGGAAAATTGGTACATGACTTTCGAGAGCTGCCGCAACAAAAATAACCTCTTAAATTCTACAATCTTAAAAATGTCTCTTTGTTTTCTACTCCAAAAATACAAAAAAAAATTATTTGAAATCTGGTTTGTATGTACCGAGATTTAAATTGATATAATAAGTGAATAATTGAAGTATAAAAACAAGTATAGTTTTTGTTGTAATTAAAATATAAGCTAACGAAAAATAAAAATAAGGGGAGAACACGTAATGCGCTCTAATCTGATGTGTGACAATTGCGTTGTTTTACAGTAATCCGATTATTTTTAATGGAATATTTACAAAAAAAAAGCTAATCGGCTTATTTATTTAAATTGCCCAATTTAAGAACAAGGCAATTCTCTATGTGACAAGGACTTGCGGAAGATACTGAACATAAAAAGTTTTGAATTTAAATTATTCTGATTCAATATATATTGAAAATTGTATCATTAGAAAATATATTTGAAACTTATTTAGCTCATTCTACTCCAAATGCTTCTATGCTGCAGTTGGAATATGCCAAGTTCTTATCCAAGTTCACATCGCACAGTAACTTGGCAAAAACTTTTACTAAACTATGCAACAGACTTAAGGCAACGAAGTTGAAGCTATTGTACATCTGGATGCCCAACAGGTTAAGTACAACAGAATTCCGACTTACACAGACAGCTGGCAGCTAATTGCAGCAGCAGGAACAACAACAACAAAGGCTGCAACAACTGCTTATAGTTATGACAATTTACAGCACCCTTTCTCCAACTCCTGACAGTGTTCAGGGACATTAACTTGGCTCAATGTTTTGTCAGCAACAGTGGAGGAAATCGTTGTAAAAGAAAAGCTTAATGAAGTTTACAGCTACTGTGTGGAAATTTAATTAGATTAAATGAAGTTCTGAGCTCAGCTAACTTCAACAGCAACAACGAATTGTTAACTTTTGACAAAGTTGAAGCCATTTGTCAGCCGCAGTCATCACCGCAGCCGCCAACAACTTTGCCAAAAATACCACTAAACCTAAAAATATATAAATGAAAAAGACAGAAAAACAACGGAAAAACAGAAATCAATAAATAAGACAGGGGCGCTCTTGACAGAGCCCTGCGTGAAAGCGTGAGCCCAACAACAACAATAACTAATAGCGAGACCGAAATATAAACAACAACAAACAGAGAAAGCGAAAGACGACCGTCACAACAATAAAAATTTATTGTTATCCTTAAAAACAAAGTGAAACAATCAGCAATAAAATCAACAAAAATTCGGAATTTTATACTAAATATTGTACTACAATTGTGATGCTCTTCTAAGGGTATATTGGTGAAAAATAAATAAAATAAACAGCAACGAAAAAGTCATCATTGTTTGGCATCAGAGAAGATGTTAATAGCCTGGCAAAAAATTACAGCCTTATAAACTGAAATAAATTTATTTTATTTTATTTACTCAGTTTCATAATTTTATAGATACTCTTTTACATTTTCGCGATCGTCGTCGACGTTTGTACGATTTGCTATTAGGAAAACTTAAATAATTATTGATCATAAATCATTTTTGCATGGAAAATATGAAATAAAATAGCAACAGTCTAAGTAGTAAGCTCTAATAATAAAAGTGTGGGACCCCTCGTAATAAATTTAAATAAAAATCAGTAGTTTAACATACTTCTGAGTACGTAGTGAATTTTAATAATTTTAAGCAAACACAAATTTAAACTCTAATGGTTCATATAAGCCCTCATGTTAAAGAGTATAAAAAACACAAATGGAATGAAAATCAGCCAACATCAGCAGTGTGTAAGTGTGTGTGTGTGTGTGTGAGCCAAGTCATTTAAGCGTAACATTCTTGTAGGCCGCAAAATGCGTGCAAATACGTTTTGAGCAGCGTTTTGGCATAAGCCCGCAAAGGACTTAACGCGGCTGTTTGAGTGTATTAAGCTGCGCCGGTGGCTGCGACTGCCTCTGAGGTGCACGAATTGCCAGCTAGGCATTTTAAACCTCAATATTACAAACTCTGCCAGCTGCGATTTTCAATTCAAAAGAAAAACAAAAACAAACAAGGCAGAAAAACACGGGGCCATAACGGCAGCAAAAAAAAAGGACAGCACCCTAAACAAGTATTCGGCTTGAATTGAAAGGAAAACACTTGAAATTTGAAGTGGATGCGGAACACGAGTTGGCCATGTTACCCACTTGTTTACGCTTGTAGTTTTTTGATTGAATTTTTGGCCCCATCGAGCAAGTGCCAACGAGTGCGATAGATATTGCCAAAAAGTGAATGAAAGTGAGAGAGAGAGAGAGAGATTGGTCTGTCGAAGCAACAATTTGGCAAAGCAACAAATTATGCGCACGGTGCAGACGGTGCAACAAATCTAATACAAAATTAACAAACCCAAAAACTGAATCCCAGACTCGTATATGGCCACTTGCACCGCCGCGCCGGTTACCTGGTCCGATTCAACAGACGACACAGGACACCCTCTGTCCATGAATTGCTATGCACAGAGGACCAGAATCGAAAAGCGCGCAAAATGCAGGCCAAATGGGGTTACCAAATAGCGCCGTCAATTCCCAGTGGACATTTAAAACGTTGCGTACCATGGAACAAAACACACAAATATACAATTTGTTTTAGAAATCTATTTTTACTTTTTTTAATTTGATAAGTTCATAAGCAGTTTATTAATTAATTAAAATTTTAATAAAAATGTTGACGATTATTGCTAATAAGCGTCATTTGCAACTGCAACTGGTTCCTATCTTTGCTGAATATCGGTACATGCTGTTGGTTTGTAACTTGGTTGTTGTGTTAAATGTTAAATGTGCAGTCTTTAGCTTTTAACGTTTGGGCTGTGCGTTTATAATTCAGTCAGTTGGACAAACAACTGTTCATAAATACATAAGGAAACAAAAATTATCGATTAACACTCTATTTGATATAGTTAAAAAAAATGGCCACTTTTTAAGGCAAAATGCGTTTATTTACACCACAGTGATGAGACCATTCCGGGGGTCGCTTCAAATGACAGCGACTGAAATTGAAGTTGGCAAACGTTTTTCGAGGGTTGGTTTTAAAATGCAAACACCCAAACCAGGGTTCAATATGCGACAACGGAGCACAGAGCAAAAGGCATAGGACGGAGGTCGTTACAGTTGGCAGGCAGTTGGGGTCCTGGCCCGGCATAGCTTTACATAACGCAGGACAGCACGTGTTCTGTTATGCCGTTGTCCTCTGAATCCTGTATTGGGGCACCGCCTGTCAATGTCTAGAATAGGTTCAACTTATGTTTATCATTTGGCATTCAACCAAACCAACCGACCGACCGATAACCAAACAAAGCGCATTTATCTCAACGCAGCTAAATCAAGCCCAAGTGGAGTCCTTTTTGTCGCGTGTCAAGAAATCAAGCGAGCATTTTTCGATTTGCCACAAGTGCCTGGTGGCAACATGAAAATTAAGAAGCAAACGGAAACCCGCTAAACAATAGCGGAAATAATTTTATTATACTTGGCGTATTTGCATGAACAAACAGCCATAAAGACGTCTGTGAAACGAAGCCAACCATTCTACTTAGTGGCCTCGATAAAAAGACATTTCAAGTGCTAATGAGCACAAAGGACTTTTTTATTTTTGTTGCTGAACAAACGAGAAAAGGGGTAAGAGTTTAATTTGAATTTAAGCGGATTGTAAAATAGTAAGGAAAAGAACAAGGTAAATGCAAGGAAAATAGAAATAAATTTTAATCAAACTATACTAATTAAAATTAAAAAATATTCATTCTGATCGACAGCACTTTAAATCTAAATATTATTTTCAGGATATGTGTTTATTGCTAAGTAATAAAATTTGTGAATTTAAATGAATCTCAGTAAAATCTTCTTGATTCTCTGCACTATTTACCAAATTATTTTCACTAAATTTCTCAATTTGCCAACAATCTTTCAACCCCCATTTAAGCTTGCTCCGTATTAAAATTAAGATATTCAGACCAAGTTTCCCAAAATGTTAAAGTGCTTTGCATGAGCGATATCTAGACATCTGCTTAGGTCTCAATTTGGCTCATATTTTATTTAACCAAAAGTGAAAAAAGAACGAAGAGAAAAACCCAGAGACACAAAGCCGTGCTGAGCTCAATTTGAACAAAGTTCAGCTAAGCGTTTTGTTGCAATGGATTTATGCGTCTTTTGATAACTAATTCCCTTTGGGCAGCTGTCAACAGCCAGAAAAACTGCCAAGGCAACTCCCAAAGTCGCTAGCACATGTGAGAAAAGCAAACGAAAATTTAAAAATGTCGAACAATATGAGAAAAACCTACAACTTGAAGGGTATTAAATGTTCGTATGCCGTAGATAATCGTTGTCGTATAACGTTCTTGTGAATGACTGGCAAAGTGTCAGACTGTCAAACTTGTTGACTGTCTGTCTGACTGGCACTCATATTAATTTGCTGTTAAATGGCAACCCTGATGGAATTTTCTTATTGGGGGTTGCGGCTCCTTAACGCCTGTCCAAATGTGCAGAAAAAATGGCCGAAAACAATTTGAGGCAATCAGCTGCCGCGTACGTGACATGAGCGTCCACTCGCCACTTGCGACTTGCGGCATGATGCCCTTCTTCAAACTGTGGCCAACTATTGATAACGGAGCGAGAGGCAAGTTTGGAAAAATGTAGTGCAAAATGCAAACAGCTGCTGCCCAGTCACCATCCGTTGCGTTCATTGGAAATGTCAATGAACTCGCCCCAAAATGTTGCTAACGAGCACGTGAGCCAAGTGTACCGGAAAATGAGCTAACTTACTCACCAATTTCTCTGCTAGTTTCTTGAGTCGCTGGCCACGTGCCCCAAGCCTCATGCCTCATGCCTCATGCCCCGTGCATCCAGCAAAAAGTCAAGAAATTCAATTTCGAACATAAATCATGCCACACGGTAGATGAACACGCAATCAGCTGTTTGTCACAGAGCACGGTTCGGAACGGCTGGGAATGAAACTGCATCAAACGGGATACAATGGAATGGGCTGCTGGATCATGTCAATCAAGCCACAAGAACAACGTGTGGCTCCCAAGGGTTGTGACATGCCAGACATGAGAATCTTGCTTGGGGTGGTACAAGTCTATTTCCACTTATTGACTAAAAAGATACCCCGTTTATTAAGAAAAGGAAACAAGTGCAGGTTCGACGTTTTGAGCGTCTTTATAAATACAGTAGATTTCGGTTATAACGACTCTTCTTATAGCGTCCCGGCCGATTATTGCGACGTTATATTTGTTATGATATTCATTACATTATAATCCGCCTCTTAATAATAATATATATTATAGGCGTATATAACAATAATAATAATATAATAAATAATTATAATAATTAATAAAAAGAGTCGTTACTCTTTATGATCGTTTAATCTTCAAGACTTTTATGTGCCATCTAAAATTGTTGTCTATAACAAAATGTATTAGAATTCAATAATTTCAGACCAAACAACAACTTTTCTTAGTTTCGTTACTTATCATGATCATTGAACCTTTGAAACCATTTAGTATGTATCATATAAAATTAATATCAATTAAAAATGCATTTAATAGATTTTCTAGTAAAAATAAAATGGAAATAATAGATGGAGAAAAACTCTTTTGTTTTATTTTGGCAAGTTCACGCTCATTTCACCGAGAAATGATGCATATCTCAGTTGATTCCCCATTTAACCAATAAGCTTTTCCCTGTCTGGCTTGCCTTGCAGGGTATAAAAAATGGAGCTAGCGATTTATCGATGGCTTCGATGTAGGCGATAATTCATTTAACAATGTGTGGCATGCGTTTGAGCCTTGGGGCCATTGTTGCCCTTGGATGCTTTGGCCATTGAGATGTAAACGGTTGCAAAAATACATTGGCGTTGTTGCCTTTACTGATGTTGCACAGTTGGGCGCTGGGAACGCTTGTTGCCCCGAGGGCTAGAACAAAGGATAGAAATGTTTTTATCTGCCACAGCATCACTCCTTTATTTGCCAAGTGCAAATTGCAAAATGATATTAGAGCGACGGCGACGGTGACTGCGGTAACTGCGGGGGTGGATTGCTGCAGTGCATCACATCATCAATTTTGGGGGTTGGCACATTGTGTCTAACCGAGCAGAGTGAAAGTGGAAAGTGGAAAGTGCGTCCGGTGGCAGGACCAGCACAACGACCAGCAGGATTCTGCCCTAATGAGCACGAGCACAAATTTAATGTGATTCGTGCCAAGGGTGCAACACCTCCTCCAATATTGGAGTGCAGACGACGGATATATGCAGTGCTTTATTTGCTTTTGTAATTGACGTATTGATGCAGCATATATAAATCCAACACTCTCCGACAACTGCCCGCCGTCTGTCCGTCTGTCCGTCTGTCCAGCTGTCCAGTCATCGACTTTAATGAATAATTGAGCACACACCTAACAGTTGGACGTGAAAAACACAACAAAATACTTTCATTTGCTCAATGACATGTGCGCGGTTGGGACAGCTGCAGGATCAGGAATGCGATGAGGGTAGGAAGATTCCCTGTTATTTTTATATGATACAATTAGTTCAAATTAGATTAGCTCAAAGTACTTTTGATGTTGCACTTGCTTTAACTATAACTTTGAATTAAAAATTATATTTTATATGACAATATTAATCAGATTTTGAGTAAATCAAATTTTATCATTTCTAAAGTGTAAATAAAAAAACTTTGAAATTAATGTAATTTAAAATAACTATAATTGCACTTAAATATATTATATATTTTTATTATTATATCTTATTGTATAATTTAATTTAATTTTTTGTATTACTTTGTTTTGTGGCCCTTCAAATCCACTCAGAAAGCAAAACCCTTCTAATGCTTCGTTTATGATACTTGTAGCCTGTCGTTAGTCGAGCTCCTGATGATAATAATGATGATGATGAATTTGTTATTGAAATGACCACAAGCTGACCGAAACAACTTGTCCGAACAAAATGCATTAGAATGATTTATGAACCGAGAGGCCGGCAGCAAGAACAACAACCCCTAGACAAATTAACAAGGATATATGATGATGTTACTGCTCCTGGCATACCAAATTTCTAAGCAAAGTAGCCAAACGCCCCAAACGCCCAAAAACAAAGGCTGTCAAAGCCACAAAGAGACACTCGACCCCTGCGGACGCCTGAGGTGTTTTCTGTCAAGTTTAAACAAAAATTAAAGCAACTCCTTCCCCCATTGCACACTCCAATACATTCACACACACACACACACTCTTACACGCATACGCAGCCTCCCCTCCAAGCAAGTACGAACTTTGAGCTAATCAAAAATGTTATAAAGGAGCAAAAAAAAGAAAATTTCACGAACATTTAATTTGGTCTGACGACACGTTGATACTCTTTCTAATAATAACTGGTATATTTGGATGATACAGTTTTAATTATTTTAGATATTTTATTATTGTAGCGTGTAGCCATCTATAGACAGATTGGTGGGGAGATCCGCCGGGTGGCATACTTTATTATTAAGATTATTTGTAGATTTTCAACAATCCTATAGCATACTTCTGAGAGTTAATATGGTGTAACTAGAATCAAACAAATATCTTCAAATGCAATACAAAATTACAAAGTTTTTAGGCTATAATAATTTTGTATTCTATGGAATCTATGGAAAGTCTTTAAACTGATTATTAAAAATATGGTTTTATAATTAGAATTACTTGATTAAATTCGCAAAGCTGCATTTATTTTACATATTGAAACTAATGTATTTTATTAATATAACTTTAGTAGAACTTTGTATACATATATAACATTTTAATGAAACATTTTGTATTTCTAACAGTGTAGAATGACTGATAAAAATATCTAAGGCTATGGGTTTTAGAGGTTTTTGATTACCTAGTATGGAGAATATTTATTTATTTGATAAAACAAGTATATGTTTTTTGAACTAGCTTTCTAATACCAATATGGCAACTTAATCCAGTTTTATTTACAAAAAGAATAACAATAAAGATCATGGACCAAATATATACTACAACTACTAATATGGAAAATGGGAAAAATATTTATATGTAGCAGTAAATTGTTTAGAAAGCAATAAAATGTTTGTTTTGAGGGCCAACTGAACGACAAAGTTATGATAGCCTACGTTTAAAGACTCTGAAAAGAAAAAACCCAACTTGTATAAGTGGAAAGCGCAAAAGTTTCTCAAGCAGTTTGCCACCACCAAAAAAAAAAAAAAGAAAACAAGGACGCTCAGTAGCAGCCGGTGCGTGTGGCAAGTCCTTGTAGTTTTTGTTGCTGCTGTTGTCGCGGCAACATTGTTCTTATGATTAGCATTTTATCAGCAGATCTTTTGCTCATCATTTTGTGTTAAGACAACAGTATGAAGCAGAATATTTATGTTAATCTTTCGGGTTTAACGCTTTCCAAATTTCGCCAGCAACAGCTGACGTTGGCCCTCCCTCCTCTGCCCCTCCTCCGCCGCCTTCTCCACCCTAGACAACTGGTAGCAGTGTCATGTGAGGCTGTAATCAAGCAGGGTGGCGGCGGCGGGGGGTGCGTTTTTATGTGGCAAGCCCATTAATTTATTGGCAATGCGAGGACGGAAGAGCAGAGACACCTCACAACAAAAGGCGACATTATTATTTCATTATTATGCCAAACGCATCCAGTGTATCCACACCGTGTGCCAGTCAAAATCCCCTTCAATCACACACACACACACGCACACACTTGCACGTGCCTCTCATGTTACGGGTGTGAGTGTGGGAGGGGGGCGGCATGATTCATGCGATGGCAAATTTTTTGACGCCGCCTTATAAATAAAAGAGCGGCGAAACATATGTTTGCTTGGGTTGCGATGTGCGATGCTGCGATGCTGCAACAAAACCCTCAACAAACTCGTAAATATTTTTATAGTCTGTAGGCCAAGATTACTTTTTTCAATTTACTTTTAGAGCTGGTTGTCTCTTTTTTTGTTGTTTCGCCCAGATGCGAAACTCACCTGTTTTTTGGAGGGGGCAGCAGCTAATCCAGGTGTGCGTGTAAACCATTTAGCGCCAATTAAAACATAATTGCGGCATGCGTTGATAGCAATCCGACGATAAATCATTTGCGTGCAAATTGCAGCACATAACCAACACACACACACAAGCACAAACACATTTACATCGACAGATTGCGCGCGCGAATGGCGAGACAATGAAACAAACGGCAAGCGCAAGAGTCGACACACACACACACGCATTCACAAAGCACAGCACTGAAAGCGGCACAGGGTGATGCTGCTGCAGAATCTGGCTTTAAATTTCTGTAAGCACACTTTAAATTATTGCACTTGTGCGCATTATGTGACTTGGCTTCGAACACGATTTAATTTGTTTCCACGTTTCGCTGCCGGTGCACGAAAATTCCGTTATTCCGCTAACGGCGCATTTTGCGAAAAATTTATCAACTGACGCGCGCCCGCAAGCAAGGACAACTCGACCCCGTCGCGTACAGAAAACGACTGCTTAACATTGGCCAAACAAGCATAGCATAATTTTGGGAACCGCTCTCAGCGCCAGTGTCAGCTAACAGTCCTGCAAATAACATAGCAGAGCAGTTTACACTCGAAATTATTTTTAGTGTACGTCGAAGCAAGCAGTATCCACGGCTATGATATTCGGTACATTTGAAGCCAATTTGTACTAATTGCGTGTTTGGTACAATAGATACCGTATTCCGAATCGGTAAATTCAATCAACTCCAGCTATTTCAGTCATTATTAAGATTTTCGAGCACAATTAATTTTTTATTGCAATTGGCCCTTGATATATTGCCATTCTTCCTCAACATAACAAAATATGAAATCAAAATAACAACAGAATTAATTTGTGTGTATAGATTTATATGTATGGATATTTGTAAGTTTCACAATTGAACACAGTTATTCCGAATTCAAAATGTTATTAGGAATTGGGAGACCTATGAAATTATTTTGTACGTACTAATGGCAGTGCTGCCAATAAGATAAAACATTTTAAGCAGCATGCAAGGGCACGACATGCAGTATATCATCAAAAACGTAAACGAAAAAGCTTTACAAACAGAAGCATATGATTTTATACTTTTTTGAAATAATAAAAAGTAATTAAAATATTTTTTATTTTTTACAAATTGAAAAATAACGCAAAAACGTGTTCAAAACGTGGTGGCCGTTATGCGAACTGTGGCATGCTAAATAAAGTGTAACCAGGCTAGTATTTATTATGGTATTTTTCTGAACGAAAATATATTTCGAAATACAGCTGTCGGTCACGCTGTGTTTTTTTTCGTGGGAAGCGTGAGCGTCAATTGCGAAAAACTTTGACAATAAATTCCAGCAGATAAGCGCTTTTAAAGCACTCATATAAAGTTCAACCATAAATATGCCTGCCGTGGTGCGCATCAAGCGCCGCATTGACGAAGAACCGCACACAGCCTTTGTACTCAACGGCAAACGGCGACGCCTGCAAAACGATGAAAATGCGCCAGCAGCGATAGCAACAACAACAAACACAGACAACAAAGAGGAACTAAGCCAAGTGCTGTTGAAATTTGCCGGCACATTGGACAAACAGGTGAGGGCAACAACAATTAATTATAGTATATGAAAAGAATACATTGGGCGGATTCTTCGTAGGATGATAGCGCAACAAAACAATTTGCGGCCGCGCGACTGAACAAAGAGGCGGCCAAGGAGCTGGTGCGTCCCCAGACCAACGATCCGGCCATAGCGAGTGCCCAGCGACGCGACAGGCAGCGTCAGGAGGCGCAGCAGACGTCACGAGAGCAACGCTATCGCGTGGTCAACTGTTTGCGCACTGCACTGCAAACGGAAGCGGAAGAAGCTCAAGATGCCAGCGTCACCTGTGGGCGGCCACAAGCAACAGCAGCCGATAATCGGGAAATCACAATTGTTGACATTGAAGCTTCGCAACAGCATCAGCCAACAACAACAGCAACAATGCAGGCGCAAGAGTTGCAACAGCCGGCGGATTCGGATGTTGGCTATGTGTACGATTTGTATGTGCCAGAGAATGAGGCGGAGGCGTCGTATGTTGATATGATGGACGACAACTATTTAAGGTTTGTCCTGCACATAGAAGAACAGCAAATGTTCAATATCACAAATTACTACATGTAAAATTCATTTCGTCTGTCTTTTCGCTCTCTGTATGTTTGTTTATTTTCTATGTGTATGTGTGCGGTGTGTATGTGTGTGTGGGTGTGGTGTTCTCCTTCATACATTATAAATAAATTAATTAATATCTATGTATATGTATATGGAATTTATGCGATAAGTAGTTTTGTAATTGCTCAATACTATATCTTGTAATTTGTAATTCGTCTGATTCTCTATATAAGGTTGTATTATCCGTTTAATTACTACAACAACTGCTACTGGTAACACAATAAAAGAACAACAACAACGGCGACAAGAGACGTCGAGATGTCGATGTGATACAACCGCAACTTGCCACACGCAACGCGCCTCCTCCAAGCCAACTTGGAGCTATAGCATCCAACTTAATTAGCCTACAACATATTCATTAGTTTAAGCTTCCTCTCGCCACACACACACCACACCACACACTAACACACACACAAATCAAAACATATTCATCACATTAGCATTATCAAATCGCTTAAATTTTACGTTTCTTGACCCTTGTCCAATTTCGTTGCCAGTTGCCAGTTGTCATTCCACAACAAAGTCGTCTTAAGTTCATAGTTTTAGTTTTGTCAAATAAAGAGTACATAAATAATGACGAGCCACGAATGTCTTTTAATTGTTTAACTATACTATTTCGCAGTCTGCGTCCAGTGGACGATATCGTTTGGGAGGATTGCTACAATGATGGGGACGAGGATTGCGACTCCGAAGACTCCAATCAGGAGAATTACTATACCAACGAGTATCCCGATGACGAGGAGGGTGTTTCCGATGATGAACTACGTCGGAAGATGGATAAATTGATGTTTGGTACGTTAGGCAAATGTTTTTTAATCTCTATAGAAAACTATAGGGCCTTCAGGGCTTGCTAGTTTTATTTAAATTTGAGCCAACAATACTCCTGGAAAAAGATACAATTTCATTTACATTATTTTTTTTTTTAAATAATTGCGAATTGTTATTTTGCGTAATTTGAAAAAAAACGTATATGATTTCTTTTCTGATAATGGATGTATTTACTATTATTACTTATTAAAATGTTGTATAATTTTTTCATAAACCTAGTGAAAAGCTCGCAAAGTTCGCTCCATAAAACGTCTTGACAATGAATAAGTCAATAACTGTAAAGTTTTAAATTGACATTTGACGGTTCCATCGATACTACAATATTTTTTTTAGATCATTGAATTGTGGTGTTGTATAGTTGTGTATTTAACAATTAACAATATTTTACAATTTACATACAATACAACGAAATCTATTACTATAATCAACATCTAAATCCCTTGCAGATGACGATGATGAAGATGATGAGTGCGATTCCAGCGAGGATGACGATTACAATACCTTCCAGGATCCATATGTGCACACAATCGACACCGAGGCGGATGCCTTTGTGGATGATGTGGACTTTTGTAATGTGGATCGTCAGGGCAGCGCCTATGAACGCTTCAAGCGTCGCATACTACGCGAAGCCGAAGGACTCGACTCCAATTCCGACGACGACGATGATGATGAGGATTATGATCCAGATGAATCGCTACTTGTCGACGCCAGAGAAATCGCCAGCGACAGCGATTAAAAAAAAATGAAATGGAAACAAAAACTCCAGTGAAATGTCTGCGAATCTAATTTTTTATTTTTACTTATGTATTACACTTTATTTATAATTTACTAATCTGAACTATCTCGTCGTTTCTTTGACTTTTTCTCCTTGGATCTTTTGTGCTTCTCCTTCTTAATATTATCATCACTGCGGGAACTAGGTTTTGAATCGATATGCGAATGGTTTATAGGCTTGGGAGCACATCCTTCCATATACAGACGCAACGTCTCCTCGTCCAGCTTCTCGTTGTCCTTGGGCGGCTTGTAATCCGCCACATGATCGACGCGCAGCGAACGTTCGAGTATCTTGATGCCATTCAAGTTGTCCACGGCCAGCACAGTGGACCGCTGATCCTCGTAACAGAGAAAACAGAATCCCTTCGATTTGCCAGTCTTGCCGTCGCGCACCAGATTAATGTTGACCACTTCGCCGTACTGCGAAAAGACGCAGATGATGTCGCCCTCGGAGAGCGTGTATGGAAAGCCGGCAACAAATATCCACGCTGAGCCGCGGTACATGTCATGCCAGCTCTTCCCGTTGGGATTTTTTAAGTCTTGCTCGCTGAGTTTCAGCACATTTCGCATATTTGTCAACGGATTCATGTTTGCGGCTTGTTTGTTTTTAATCAGTATGACCACACTCCAGATTGTCATAAATACCACAAATATCGAAACATATTTCCCCCAATCAACACTATTTTTATTGTTAATTAATATATTTTTACTTTTTGTTTAATATTTTGCTGTTGATTTATTAATAAAATGTAAGTCTCATTCTTAAATTTTTAAGACTATATGCAAATTCGTAGGCAACTCTAAACTTATCGATATTATTTTAATGCTGCGTATGCGCCATTTGGCCACACTAACTGCCGTATTGAGCAGCTGAAATTCGATTTGGTATATCAATATTATGAAATTTGGAAAAAAGAATAAATAAATAGTACAGTGTAGACAATATAAGTAAACGTCTTTTAATAATTTATTATCAAACTTATCGGTGTATTTGAGTGAGTGCATTTACGACTGGCTTATTTGTTTTTAAATTTAGTACATTTGTGTATTATGCGATGCAAAACGGTATATTTTTCCGAATTCAAGTTGCGGTCACTTTGAATCAGTAGTACGTTTGTTTAGTCCGTTGTCGGTTGGTCGTTCGGTGTCTCGTTCTCCTGTTTTATCGTTTTTGTTGTGTCGCATTGCAAAAGTTTCAAACTCTGCAAATTGCTAGTGAAAACTGCTTGAAATGTTGTAATATAATTACAATAAAACACAAGTGCTTCGATGTGCAATTAAGGTGTGTTAAATAATCGCATTCTTATTACAAGCGGCGGCTGCTGCCCTGTGTAAGACTCGCATGTCTGCTGCATATATGAATATGTATTTGTGTGTGTGTGAATCTGTGTGTCTGTGCGTGTGTTTGTGTGACTGTGTGCGAGTGCGAGTGTGTGAAAAGCGCAAGAAAAAGATATGCTGCGAACAGCGGCAGCAGAAAAGTATCTCTTCTTCTATTTAAAAATGTGTGTCAGTGTATGTGTATTGTTAAAGGCATAATAAATAATAGAGACGCTGCTTGCTTGTCTCTCTTTCTCTCTCTATCATTGTCTCAAGCGAGCATTCAAAACGTTGTCTTTTAATTGTGTTATTGTTTTTATCGTTTTCTCATCAAAGTTCACAAGACGCGAATTTGAATTTCGTGTGCGTGAGCGTGTGTGTGCCAAATTTAAAGGCCGTAGAATTACAGTTACCGACCGAGGAGTATTATAACAACGCCCTACTTCTTCGCGGGGGGGTCAACCAACAGCTGCCCCTCTTCCCTCAACAGCCCCCGCAGCTGCTGTACGCTTTCGTCATCCGTTTTGTGTCGCCCCCTCTTGTGCTCTCTTTCTCTATCTGCCTCTCTGTCTGTCGCCCATTCCCACGCATGGATCGCCGCTCGCATAATGTACGCATTTTGTTGTTGTTGCTGCTGGTACGTAAAAGGGAAAATACTTCAGTGTGTGTGTGTAAATACATATAGTATTTTTGTTGTCACCCCGCTGGTCACACTTACACACATACACCTGAAACAACTCCACCATATGCCTGCCTAGTCAGCGCCTCCTCCTCTTTTCTTTTCTTGCCCTCCTTCCCTTCATGGTGTCGGTCTTTCTATCTGTTTAACACATTCCACCCCATTTCGCATTTACCACGTAGTCGCCTGTCGCCTGCCTACACTCCTTCTGCTACTTCTTCCTCTTTTTTTTCGTTTCGTTTTTGCCTTTTTGTTTTTGTTCCTGCTTTTACTTGCTGCTGGTTGAGGTTTAGACTTAGGTGTGGCCGTACTTTAGTCTCTGGGCTTCCTTTGCACAATTGAAACGGAAGTGGCAAATAAAAAAAAAAAAAAACAAAAAAAGCCCACGCCGTTGACATTGAACTCGCCAGTTCCAGTTTCACTCGCCTGTCTCTCTGTTGTCTCCTTTCCCTCACTGCTTGTCTGCTGTAAAGTCGCGTAGTTACTTTCCCAAAAAAATCCAACTCCTGTCGCAATGGCCTTTCATTTTTGGTTCGCTGTCGCAACATTTACTTTTGCAAAATATACACTGAAAAAAAAATTAATTATTTTTAACTAGTAAAACTCGCTTCGAAATTTGATATATGCGCATCAAATTTTCTTATTGCATTGTAGGGGAATTTTTCTAAACCCAACTATGATGGGAACTCTTTCTTCTAAATTCCAGACCGGCAAAAGCTGGATAAACATGTTTCCAACCCTTAACCGATTTAACCCTGAACTGTCTGCATAATAATTATCGGATCAGTGCATTGAAATGTGTAAGGAAATACCCAAGTTAAACCTCAGGACATTACTTGACTTCTTTTTTCCCGCCCTGTCACCACATGAGGTTCTCAATTGTTTCACGATACTGAATCCTTTAGAACTGCTTTCACATTTATAATGCATCTGAGATTCGTCATGTTTTCGCTCAACTTTTGCTTCCCTAATTTTCTATGTGCAGTCAAAGTCTTTTTCACTTTATTTTATTTTTATTATGTTTATTTCTTTAGTTTTTGGGCAGCTTTCTCATTATTGTTACGAGTGTGAGTACTATACGTATATCTATGTTCGAACGAATGTGTGTGTAAGTGTGTATAATATAACGAGTACTGTTATTATTATGTGCCTCACGTCTTGAGCCAAAGATTCGCGCTGCGACTGCGCACGATTATGGCACATTTCATAGCTTCATAGCGCAATGCCAATGCGATGAAAATGACCGACCGACGGCTTCAGCTTGCAGACCGAAACGTGTCAAGTTGCCAGATAGTTTTACAACTCTATATACATACTGTATCTATGCATTTGTAGAGTCTACTTATATGCTCTGGCTTTTACAGACTTATATATGCAGGGTATATGGCTCGTGTTTAGAGCATAACGTGCGCACATCGTTCGATTAATTTCGTTGCGCCTCGGTAGCTGTGCACTCAACTCAAACATCCGCTCAAACTCGCACACACTCACACACCTACACCTACACTTCTCGCTCACACCTACTTGGCGTACTCGTATAACAGTCGAAAAGAGCAATGTGCGCTGTGTTTTTAACCCTTCTGCCGTAAGCCACAACTGACCAACTGGTAACTGGTTGGTAACATCTGTTTTCTTCGAGAACAACAACCTCAAGAGCTACACTCAAATTAAGGGGTCGACTAGCAAACACTACGCAACGAAAACTAACAAATAATGTCTGCTAGGGTAATGCCTATTTATTTGGCATATTTACAAAATATGAAAACTAATAATGAATAAGAATATATGAAATGATTAGATTAGATATTATCTCTTAGAAGCCATAAAAATGAATATTATTATTCTAATATAATATGGAAAAATATAAGTGGTAACATTTAATTTGACAGGAAAGTATTCTAGTTAAATATTTAAATTGTTAGCTAATGTTTTTTAAATTTTAACAACTTATTTTTTGCCTCAGCTAAAGAGAAATTTCAATAAAAATGTGTATTGAAAATATAAAAAATACCATTTGATCATACCAATTAAATATTAACCGACATAGATACGTTAATTTCAGCATACCCATGCTACGTACTTCACGGGGTGTAACCAGCAAGTGCAAAAAGTGGGTTTTCACTCGCATTTTTTGTGGCTCTCTTGTCTTGTTGCCATGTTTGTAACTGTGCTGCGTTGTTATTGCTGTTTACACCTGTGCTTCGCGTTTCGCATTGTTTACACGAAGCGCGCATGTAAATTCTTAACTGCCACGCCCCCATTCTTAGCAATTTGAGGGCCACATACCCGTAACAACAAAAACAACAACCCACACACAACATACTCAAATACGACAACAACAAAAAACAGAGACTTGCGGCGCGCGGGTTTTTTATTTCATCTGCGTATCAAATAATTGAGCTCAATTGATTTTAATTGAAACTGACAACTCGACGGGTTGCTGCCGTTTGTTGTCGTTGTTGGCGTTGCTTGCCAGTCATTTGAAACAAAAACCATCAACAACGATGGCTGCTGATGTGTTTGATGGACTGCGGCGTTGAAGCTGGAATAGACAAGAAAAATTACCAAAAAAAATGCAAAGATAACTAGCAACATGTAGCTTAAAATCTATATTTAGCATCATGATTAAAAATAGTTGCATTTATTTAAATAGTGATCGGCTAGCACGATTTATTAGAATGTTTACCTTCTGGAACAGGTTCAAAGTAAGCTGGCAAATAGTTTCATTGATAAGAAATCACTTGATTATCTGCAGGCTTGTCACGATTTATTTGGATGCTTACTGCCTAATAATGAAGCATTTCTAGATGAATGGGCATTGCAAATATAGACATGTCTCTGTACATAGATATATTTTTCGTTTTTGCCAGATTTGCATGCTGACTAAGTATTTCTTTACATACTTTTGCCAGTTGAGCTACATTTTGGCATTCGGGGAAGGTTTTCACTATGACTCATTGTCATCATGTGTCACACAATCTGCACGCTATTGATAAAGAACTTAACATTTGTCTATCTATGAATCACAGACAAAGATTTGATATGCAACACAGCAATTTATATGATAATATATATTGATAATTAAGCAATTACGCGAATGTCAACTATTGGCAACCATTTACGATACAAGTATGTAAATTGGACCTGAATATGGAATATCTCAATATGGCACTTTATTATATTCATATCTTATATCTCTGCTGCAATTATTCCATAAACCATTTATGTAACATCTTAATATAAAAAAGTAACCCATTTAAAAAGAGATAAACTTATCGTTTTGTGGAATTCCAAACTTTGTTAGGTTTTTTATAGTGTATATTTATATTTGCATGTTTATTTTTAGGACATACACTTTTAATTGTTGTTAAAAATAGACTTCGTTTTATAGTTGGCTTAAAGGGCAATCGATGAAGCCTTTTCGACTTAAAAACCATATGCTATTATCGAGTAAAGTTCACTTATCCCATGCAAACTATTTATATATGTTCCTGTCTATAGATCGCATTTCGATTTCGCCTATAAAATACATCTCTAAACATAGCCCCATTGAAATGCCAGAAAACAAATGAATGCACGGCAAAAAAACAAGTAAAATAGATTATACTAAAAATTGCTAGACCGAATTGTTGGAATATCTATACATACAGAAATATATTTGTATATCTATAGATATGCCTGAATAAATGTCCATATTATTTATCCATACGGTTTATTGTTGTTGCGCATTCCAACTTTCATTCATTTCAATATTCATAACATATTTGTTTATCAATTTCAACGCTTGTGTCTCGTGTCTTCGCCCTGTTCTCGTCTGTTTGAAGTCAACAATTTATATGCACAGCCCACACATTTGAGTTGTGTGAAGCTGAATAATAACAATAATCATTAAATTAAACTAAATTGCTAAAATACTCAAATGCTGACGTTTCTTTCTAAATATTTTTTTTGGCTCGCTTTCCAGCAGCTGTTTCGCATAGTTGCTAATGTGCATTTTTATTGTACTCTTCAGGTTGTTGTTATACCCTGTAGCTAATAGAATAGGGTGAACGAGATGCTTTCAAGTAGCGTGTTACAAAAACAGTAATTACAAATTATTGCATATAAAATTTAGTTTGGCATTTGTTTATTCTTAACCGAACATACTATTTTGGGTATTTTATTTAAAATTATGTTTTTTTTTTAATTAATTCAATATGTTATGTTTAATCATTAATTTTCATGCAGCTCAGATAATCTTATTCTAATTTTTCTTCGACTTGAGTACAGAGTATCTTCACTTCAATCAGTAGAAATAAATTTGTTTTAAATTTGTTTATTTTTGAACATTTGGCATGGTGGCGCTACCAGCTCTAAAAAATAAAAAACAACAACAAGAAACGAGAAATAAAAAACTATTTAAATATGCGGCGTGTGTGTTGGGCAAATTTTTTTATATATATTTTTGTTAAGACGTCGCGACGCCGACGCCGCGCAAAAAACTTTCACTTCCATTAAAAAGTTTTGTGTGTACCTGTGCGCTTGGCAAAAGCCCCAGCAATCTCGACTTTGATTTCGACTACGACGTCAACAACGGCTTTGACGTCGTCGTCGTCGTTAAATGACATTAGGTTAGGTTTTATAGCTCACAGCCCCGAGCCCCGGCGAAATTCTGCATAAATGTCAAAGTAGAAAATTTACTTGGGCAGCAAATTGAGCGATTTCGCTTTTATTTCCCTCATTTCTTCCATTTGTTTATGCACTATTCGAAATTCACTATTAGAAAGTGCAGTTGACAATAAAACGAATGTAATGTTCTGGGCTCAAGTAAAAAGTGATTCACAAGCTTGAAACTTTATCTGTAAACTATAACAAGATCTGTTGGGTTATTGTGAAATAGTTTCAGTTTTGTTGACTGTATGTTAAGATGGCTGTTGGTTGCAAACTGAGTAGTTTCAAGTTTAGAAATTGAAAACAAATCAAGTATGAATAAAATATGAAGAAAAAATTGATATACTTCTAGATCATTAACTCGAGTATTTTCTGCCATGTTCCCGTTTGACAATATTTAACACAAGAGCATGCCGAGTTCGTTGTGGATGTGGCAAGCTTTTAATTGAAGCGATTTGATTTAGTTGCACCTGTTATGTGACCGGAAGTCGAAAGCTTAGCAATTACGAGGTATGTCCGTAATGAGAGAGTCGTCTGAAATGTTGGGGCACCATTGCGCATGCTGAAGATAAAAATACAACACAATGGAAAGCGGCGGCAGCTCCCACAGTTGACTAATATGCAGCTCCATTTAGACTAATTACAGTGCAACCTCCCTATGTGAGTCAGCAGAGCAGTCGAGTGTTATAGGGCGGGTTGAAAGGCGAGGGGCATAGGGCGGCCACAATAGCTCTTTGGCTCCCCGAAAGGTTCAACAGATGTAAACAAATCCACTTTATGAGTCAGCGAAGCGCGCCAAACAGATCAGATTTCGCAACGCGCAACTGTGGCAAGTGTCAACCGAAGCGTAGATTAAAACAATGCTGCTCAAGAGATTAGCAACCAGTGGCTCGTAAGATGGAGCCGGAATGATGTCAGCCTTGGGGGCTCTAATTTGGAAATCTGCGAGAGGAGCGAGGGGGCGACCTCATAGATTATTTAACATCATATTTCATATGAAGCATGTGTCGAGCTCCTCGAGCGTTTAATGAAGTGCCCACCATCCAAAAAGTCGCTTTGTAGTCATTGAAATTGGTCAGTTTAATGACTTTATGTGAACTCATTAGTCATTGCCCATGAGAAATGTAGACTGAAAGTGTAATAGCATACATGCGATATATAGTACACTTTAATTACCACAAGTCGCTGCATAAATTGTGAATCATTCGTTATAGTTGCCTACCTAGTCATCGCCTGGTGAATAAAATAATATAAATATTCAAATGCTGCTCAATTGTTTTGTGGCACAATTAACTTATTTTTAATAAGCTCAATTTAATGGTGACTAAGATCAATTACATCGGTTCTGCTTCTATTTGGGAATGTATATTCGCAGTGCTGCGTAATATCACATAGGCCAGTATCCGCATTCTGTTTCCTTCAAAAGCAGTTAAATGATATCATAAAGTTGCTGAATTGTGTTGATTTCTCCGTTAATGTTGCTCCTGAAACTAGTTTCGCAACGTTCTTAAATCAACTCCAGCCCATTATCAGCTCCTATAACTTCTGACAGTGAACTCAAGCGGACTGCACTTGGAGTTTCTCACGCTGTGCAAAAGTTTTATGTGGTGATCTTTTGTCTGTAACATGGAAGGCATTAACACTTAATGCACTGGAATCATTGCCAAAGCATTTCCCGAAGTTTTGTGAAAAGACTGTAATCTGCTTGTCGCTCCTCCCATTTCCTCTATGTCCAACACGGATCTCCTTCTCCTTCTCGCACTCTCTCCCGAGCATCACGATGGGGGTCACCTATTGTGTTGCCCGCTGCTGTATCCCGGTCTCATTAAGATGCACTTGTTGAACGCAGCGTGACAGTAGAGCTGAGTGACTGACTGACTGACTGACAAGTTCCCCCAACCAAGTTAAGCACATTATGCATTCGCACATATGTACATATGTATATTGTATATTTTCACAGCCGTAAGTCTTTTATGGTCGACATCATCATCATTTACTAGTGTCCATGTGTGTGTGCGTGTGTTCGCTCTAGAAACGCCATTGAGTTGTGACCCAGTTAGGACCATAAATTAGCACAAGCGTCTGACTGCCAGTTAGGCAGGCAACTTAGAACGTTCACTTTGCACTTATTAAATACAAGTATGGCTACGATTATCTCAGCTCATACTTGCAACGCACACGCACTGCAGCTTAGCCGCAGCCTGACAGGCAGTTTTCTTGCTTATACCCTATAGCCATGAAGTGTGCATAAGGTAGTATGAACTTGCATAGCTGACAGTATATTTTTAAAAATAAAATTTCTTTATTATAAGTGTAGATGAATCTGTCCAAGTAGGAATTCCTCAAACGAACTTTCGTTAGCTTCAAATTTAGATTACCATCTGAAAATGTTAATTTTCTTTTGAAAAAATGTTCTTTACCAGAATACTATATTTATTCTTTGGGTCTTTTTGTCACGTATTCACTGTATTTGCTGTTGTTGGCTATCTATTACTTAGAATCAATTCAAATGTAAATAAAATAGAGAAAAGAAAAGTATACATATATACATATTATAATACTATTTTATTGGGTTTTAATATTAAATGTGCTTGTTCTTTAATTTACAAATCAGCGTGAAAAAAGTGTAGCATTCAAAAAACTCACTCTTTACTCTCCAACTTGAAATTTTGTTCTTAAGTTGAGACTTATAATAAGTTATCAACTCTTATAAATAAGCATTAACTACCTGTAACTAAACGGAATCGAATTGATCTATTTTTAATGTGTGTAAATCTAAGCAATCATTTCTTTTAGTCAGGAGCAGGGTATCCTCCAGCCAAGTAATTTGTGCCTTCAATTCCCCAACTTGTCTCAATTGGGTCAGTCGTGAGAGATAAACTGAATCTGAATCAAGAGAGAAAGAGAGAAAAAAAGTAAAAACGGACTATTAAAAAGCCATCAACTATTGTTCAATATTAAGTAAGTTATTTCATAGCATTAATTAGTCTACTGACGCTGCAAGCGATTGAAATCGCTACTCAGGCTCACACACACACACTCACAAACACACACAGGCACATACTGCACATGGAGCTTAATTGATTGGAGAAAGTGACGTACATGATTTGGCTGACCGTTCGTTAGGTTTTTGCCTGGGAAAATGTCTTCATCGAACCGATGCCAAAGTGCACGGGGCAAGCGAATGAAAAAATAAAGTTAACTGCAACTGCAATTGCAACACCCGAAACAACAATTGCAACAACAGCTAATCAGTCGAAATGTTGTAAATGTGTGAGATAAAATTCATTTGAGATAGACTCGTAAATTCACCGAAACCGATCGACGTAACGGCAACAGCAATTACGGCAATTGCAGCAACAAATTTGAAATGTACAAGAAAAGTCATTGAACAACAGTTAGGGGTATATTGATTACCATACATCGTTGATGATCATGTGGGAATCTCATCAATCTATTCCGACAATTCGCTTTTAGAACTTTTCAACATAAATAAAGATACCAACATTTTAACGGCCTTTTCCGTTTTAAGCCAGCTCTAATAAAATGCTCTTGAAATAAACATTGTTGATCCACACTGCAATGGCATAAAACAAATTCTCGAAAAGTGGGTTAAATAATACCAACAGAATTATGATATCAACAAACAATGCTAATCTTAAATAAATATAGAGCTGCTCATAAAAGGAGATTTGAATGTATGTTATACAACTTGTATATTATATTTGGAGAATCGTATTAGATAGGCAGTCGCAAACTCATGAACAAAATTCGGTTGATTTAATAGACGCTGAAATTAAAAACGAAAAAAAAAAAAATTCAAGTTTGCTAATGATTAATTTGGTTTTAATAAATGTTATCATGTTATTGTAGTAATATTTCGCTTCACCCTTTTAATGATTAGCATAATATTTAATTCTTTAATTGCATAAAGTAAGCTCCGATCGTTTTTTTTGTTTACTATCTCTTCAACTTTAATGAGTTGCACCTTAACTGATATCAAAAACAATCGACCCGAACCGAGACACTGTCGTCTTATAATGGACCGAATGTCAAAGATATCATTAATAATGTTAATCTCACGCGTTGTATTCATGATTTTTATCCATTTCCCGTTTCACTGTACCCCACATACAAACATATTACAGCTACATTTGGGGCCACATTGATCTATGGGCATTTTTTGTATGTTTTCCGTTTATTTTTTTTTGTCTATTTTGTTTTTTGTTTGGTGTCTTGTGTATTCCCAGGCCGTTACCGTTTGTTTTAACCAAATTGTTTATTTTGTTAACTCTTTTTTTTAATGTGCACTTTTTTTTTCTGTCATTTTGTCGCTTTGTCGTTTTTCTTTATGTGCTGCATTTTCGGACCGTTAGCGTCAACGTTTTTAATAGTTTGGTTGCATTTGATGAACGTAGCTAGTCGCCCCCTCCCTCTCCTCCGCGTCCCTCGTGTCCATCAGCGCGACACTGCAGCGGTAGTTGGCGTTGGCCGGTGTCCAGTGCCAGCTACCCGCTGCTCTGTCCCCTCCGCCCGTTGCATCACAGAGAAAACTCGTTTCCGTCTCGCTCTGCGATTTCGCCGACGCCAACGGCCATTGCCTGTCTCCTTCTCTTTCTCTATCTCTTTGAGTTGTCTCTGTTGCAAGTTTCCTCCGGTCACCCCGCTGCAGCTGCTGCAGCCTCTCCGCTCTTTAATTTATGAAAGTTTAAATGTTGCTTGCATCGGTTGCATTTCGTGTCGCCTCTAAATCAGAACCGCCGCTAGGCAACTCACTTCGGCTTCGATTCCAACTGGTTGCTTATAAATATTTATTGTATCTGCTTATAAATGGGGGATATACTTTCAGAAAGAGATACACATATAGATGAAAAGAAATATATATGTATGATTGCTCTGTGCTGTGTGCTACATCCTTAAGCGGCCGTCTGAGCCACTGGCCTTATTCCAAATAAAGGAATTCCAGACACGGCTCACTGCTTTTGACCATAGACAGTAGCGGGCCGAAAGTAGAACGACGGTCTGGGTAATTGATAAAACATATGCGTGCGCTCTGTTAGAAAGTAAATGCGAACAGACAATTTAGTTTGGCCAAAAAAAAGGCATTAAATAATTGCATCATTTTAAGCCAGGCACTTAAATGTTGTTAAGTATTTCTACTTAAGCTAATTAGCTAAAAATGTAATAAATCTTGATGCAGCATTTTACATTTTTTGGTAAATAAAATTACATCAACCCATTTACATTTTTGGGAAAATAAATTATTACAAGTTGTGCTAAAATACATCGTTTAGTTATTAGGTAATTATATTTTGTCTTTCTGTGTTTCAAGTGTTACGAAATCAAATCATACATTTTTTGGAGACAATTTGTAGTTGATTTCTCTCAGTGTAATGCCCTGCTAAGTAGCTGTTGATTTGAAAGTCATGCAAGTATTTTGACTGCTTTGTTGCTACCTTCAATGACGGCTTCCGTCATTATTTTGATACAATCATTATTACATACATGCATGTAGAGGTAGAGAGAAGTGCCCCTATAAAATTTCAAAGAATTATGTACATAAACAAATGGCATGAGTAATTGGAAATTTATAGCTGCCTGAGCTTGTTGCTTCGCTCAGTCATATTCCAGGCAGAGGGCTGAATAAACCAAGAGCTGAACTTAAAGTTGCCCTGGATTAAATATCACAACCAAATATGTACATTATTTGTTGTATGTTATTCTAATGTAACTTATACAATAGTCGACTGTAATAGCCCTGTAAACAAAAGTCGACTGCGTGTAAACATTCGCGTATTTAATCACCATTGGAATCTCGGTCTGTCAGTCGATTGTTGTCGAGCGTATTATGTATAAGTTCACGGTTTGTAACTATAAAATAATAGAAATATTTATCATCATTAGCTTAGGGGTTATTGCACTCTTCGTAATTATGCAATAATTCAGTAGTTACAATTTTCATGTAGAATAGGCTTTTGTCATGTGTCATGCAATGTGCAACGGTTTGGTAGAACTTATTTAATGTTCAACTTACACTATATGTAGATCTCTCTAGTAACTTTTTACACCAAGAATTTTCTCCATAATTAATTTTTTTATTAATGAATCACGTTGAATGAAATTAAATTAATTTGTTTAAGAATTTTAAATGTTGTTTTTAATGATTGAATTTCTACTACGTTGCTCTTATATCATAAGTATAGCTCTTTTGTTGACAGATTTTACGACACACTCCCCACTTTACGACTGCATTTAGTAGGGTATTAAAGAGCCGACAACCATGTTAGGTCTTTCCAAGCTATTTTTATTGCACACTCTAGAATCAATAAATGATTAAAATCAATAAACAGATTTGGCTATAAATCGAATAGGTTAGTAACGATCCTCATATGAATATTTTCGACCCTCAATATCAAAATCATTTGTTTGATTCTCGGAAACTTAAACAATTGATGTTAATATTTTTCAACGGAAGTAATAGCAATAAATTGGATATAGATAGCTTACATAATATTTACTTATGACTGCAAATTAAAGTATTTTTTCAAAAGAGTACTCTTGCCATCAACTGCGATACTTTGCGATACTAATTGAACTATTTAAATTTGTATTTGCAGATGACTCAGCCCGTGTAATTCCGTGCACTTACCATGTCCGAGAAGGTGAGCAGCGCCTTGGCGGCCCACCTGCATGCCCATGCGCTGGCATCAGCCACCAGTGAGCCCAGCAGCAGCAGCTGCCAGTTGCAGACAGTGTCGTCCAATGCGTCCAAGGATGCGACGTTGCATTTCGATACGGATGCACCGATTGGTGCACAATTGAATTTCAAAATTGTGCCAGTCGACAGCTTGGGCGGACTTAACTTGAGTCTGGGCAGCAGCTACCAGGAGATGTATGCCCCCATGACCACATCACAAATCTCAAATGCCTCCACAGAGTCCAGCTGCAGTCCACCAGCTGGAGTGGCCGCGGGAGCAGCGCCGCCCAAGCCCAGCAGACACATGGCAGTTCAGCCATTGAACAGCGTAAGTATTTCCATTGCAATTCTATTTCAATTACTCATGGTGACTTTCCTTTAGAAATCCTGCCGCTTTCCCAAGCTGGAGGAGTGCGCACACTTCCATTACGAGCGTGTGCAGCTGGGCGCCCTCTCGGTGCAGCTGCTCGATGACAAATCGGAGCAGCTGGGCAGCAGCATTGCCTCGCAATCGATTGGCGGAGAGCTGGCGCACAGTTCGTTGCGTTCGTCGGGCTTCTCGCCGGAGAGCTGCTGGTTCATTATACGTGTGGCGCCGCAACGATGCGAACCGTTTCTAATCAAACGCAGCTACGAGAACATGCAAATGCTGGACGAGATGCTGCATCGTTGTGTCTACGATCGCAAAATTAGCGGATTGCGCAACATGTGCGAACTGGACGCTGAGGCGGAGCTGCAGAGCGAACAGGAAGTGGAATATGCGGTGGCCAAATATCTCGAACGCTTCTCCAAGATTGCCTCCGATTCGCTGACATGCGGCACAATACTCACCTGGCTGCAGCTGGACAATAAAGGTCGACGTCTTCCACTCGCCGATGGTGAAACGCAACGCACGATCAATACGCCGGCTGTAGGAGCAGCGTACGGCGTGCGCAGATATCAGGCGCAGGCGCCGGACGAGATTAACATTGAGGTGGGCGATATGATATCAGTGATTGATATGCCCAGTCCGGCCGAATCGATTTGGTGGCGTGGCAAAAAGTCGCATCTGCAAAAGTCCCTCTACGAGGTCGGTTTCTTTCCGCAATCGTGTGTGGCCACCATAGGTGATAAGGTGCCGCGCAACTTTCCAATGCCTGCTCCGCTGGTTGGTCATCTGGATGCGTCACCCACAAAGCCGGTGCTGCGCAAGCATGGCAAACTGATCGCCTTCTTTCGCTCCTTCATTTTGTCGCGTCCATCCCGACGACGTCTTAAACAGAGCGGCATCTACAGGGAGCGTGTGTTCTCCTGTGATCTGTCGGAGCATTTGTTAAACAGCGGCCAGGACATACCCATGGTGCTGAGATCCTGCGCCGAATTCATTGAGAATTATGGCGTCATCGATGGCATTTATCGCCTGTCGGGCATCACATCAAACATTCAGCGATTGCGTCGTGCCTTCGACGAGGAGCGTGTGCCGGACCTCGGCAATCCCGAGATGAAGCAGGACATTCATGCGGTTAGTTCGCTGCTCAAAATGTACTTCCGTGAGCTGCCCAATCCGCTGTGCACCTACCAACTGTACGACAACTTCGTGGAGGCTATTCAGGTGAAAGCCGACGAGGCCGATGAACGGCTGCGTCTGATGAAGGAGACGGTGCTGAAGCTGCCGCCACCGCATTATCGGTAAGTCCCAAAGAGCAGGCTAATATGATTTGTAAAACATCGAATAACGCACTTAATCAAGGAAATTAACGGGACAAGTTAGAAAAGGTTATTTTGAAATCAATTGTGAAATGTGAGCTTAAGTTTTTGAAGCTGATTTATGATTCTTGAGGCATCTTTATGATATTAGCTAAGTAAACTCTCCAAATCAATTTCTCAAATTCCAACAGTCAATTTAGAAATCATTTACATCATCAGAAATTGCATTTAATCTTGAAATATATTCAAAACTTATCATTATGAAATAATCTCGCGCAAATTCAGGTAGTTGATTTATTCATTTTAAATTACCCAATTATCGTTTTTCAATTGCTCTACAATTTGTTATGGTGGCATGGAAATATTTACAATTTTCTTTGCTAATTTCTCGTTTGAGTTCCCAACATAATTGAGTAAAGTCTCAACTATTCTATTATTGGGTGGGTCGTGTAGTGATCAATCATTCACTAAGCGCCTAGGAATACCCATATATTATATTGTCTAAATTTAGTTGAATATTTTGTTGAATGCAAAAATACATTGTCTCAAATACGCACTTCCCGCAACTTTGAGCTTGTATCGTTGTAAAGTGTCTGCAGATAATGTTAAATTCCATAAGTTATTGATAATCTTGTAATGTACTTAGTAAATGTATTAATCAAACATATTTTTAGCAACTACTCCTCTACAATTGTGTTTCTAAAAATACTGTTTGCCATTTAAAATTAGTTAGTTGTGCCTGTTTTTGTACGTGTTCTCAGTTCACAGTAAAGAGCAAATAAAGCAAAATAAACGAGAATGAAACTTGTTACGTATTCTCCTCATTGGTTAAGCTCCTGTCATTTGGTTGTGCAATCAGTAATCGACCAAGCTGGTTAGCTTTAAGTAAAAATAAATGGGTGTTTAAATTCTTTGCTTATCAACGCACAACAAGGGCTCCGAACAGGGGTAGAACAAGAATTGTAAAGTAAATACTGACAGCGATTTGAAAAGTTGTGTTCACTTGTCTAATGTAGGGTATTTGTTTGTCGTGCTTTTGCATCGTTTAATAAGTCAAGGATTTGTTGTTTTATACCAAGGATAAACTATTGATGAAGGGATAATAATTGTTTGTATCTTCGTCTTTCAGCACATTGAAATACTTGTCGGAGCACTTGCACAAAGTGTCGCAGCATCATGAACGCACCGGGATGACGGACAAGAACCTGGCCATTGTTTGGGCGCCCAATCTGTTGCGTTCACCGGCCTTGGAGTCTGGCGGCGTGGCCGCGTTGCGTGGCGTCGGCGTACAGGCTGTGGTCACCGAGTACCTGATACGCAACTGTCACAACATCTTCGATGCCCTCGAGGATCACAATGCACGCCTCAGCATCGTGGGCAACGCCTTGGCGCCCGCCCAGCCGGCTGGTGAGCTGCGTCTGGAGTCGCTAACCGATTGCGAGAGTCTGCTGGTGGAGCAGCGTGAACAGGATCAATCACTGGGCCTGGTGGAGCGACCGAAGAGTCTCAGCACTGGCGGCGCCAAGCTAATAAGTCTGGAGGAGGCGCAGGAGCGGCATTCGCGCATTGAATCCAGCGGCGATCTGAAGCAATCGCTGCCCATCAATATGCTGGCCGGCGGCGGCGGCGCCAATCACAACAGCAACAACAGCGGCAGTAATGCTGCCTCCAACATTGGCTCCTACATTGAGGTGGGCGGCGGACCATCTAGTCTGCCAGACAAGTATCATACAGTGCTGTCGGTGCCACGCAGCTGGCAGAAACGCAAGCCAGACAAGACGCCCTCCTGGAAGAGCATATTCACGCGCAGCCAACGCCAGGGTACGGAGCCAGGTCACAAACTTATCATTGATGGCGCCGCCAAGGAACCAAGTGCCGCATCTCGCGTCAGCTTCGTGCAGATCTCGCATGCGCATGCCAGCAAGGAGCTGTCGAAGCACGACAAACCCAAGTCCATTGAGCTGCTGGAGACGACGCGCGATGCTCGCGACGCGGCCATGGGCAGCAAACCGATGGAGCTGTGCATCCGCTCCAACTCCATTGACAGTCTGCGCACTGTGGGCCATTCAAGGAGCGTGTCGCATGACTCGTACTTTGATCTGTTGCAGTCGCCGCAGCGCGGCCACATGACCACCTGTCCCTCGCGTGAACTGTCCGAGCTGGGGCTGAATTTCGATCGTGAGGAGCCCGAGATGCGCATCTTCTCGGAGAGCGAATCGCTGGTCAGTTCGCCGCGTGTGGGCAAGGAGAATGTGCCGCCTGCCTCGGGCTGTGCCACACGTCGCATTATGCGCGCTCGCCCGGAGGAGTTCTCCAGCCAGACGAACAGTGTCAATCCCAGCCCCAAGAAGCAGCCGCGTCTCAATCTCCTATCGCCCAGTGCGGCACGTCAGCTGCCTCCCAATGCCTGCGGCCACCCCTGTGGTCATGAGCCAGCCGGTGCCGAGAACTGCTGCAAGCGCTACAAGCTGGAGGATCAACTCTCCGACATACAGTTCATTGACTGCGGCACGCCGGAGCATCCGATGCCAGCGCAACAGCAATTCGCTAGCGTTGAGGTGCATCCGCCGCCTAAGCCAGCACGTGCCGCACAAGCGCAACACAGCGCAACAACAGCGGCAACAGGTTCGGCCGGAGGTGCATCTAATTCAGCTCGCTATAGCTATCCGTCGGTGCAGCTGGGCGCCAAGCGCAAGGAGCAGCTGGCCGCCAAGGAACGCTTCAGCTATCAGGGCACTTTTATGCAGCCGGGCGGTAAGCAGGAGACGAGGCCGCACATGCCGTAAGTACTTGCCACAAGCCAAGCACTGGGGAAACTAATTGAATTCGTATTTACAGCAATGGAAATGCCAATGGCAACGTCATGATGCGCAGCAATCCACGCGTGGAAATTTGCAGCGAGGATCAGACGACGGTCAAGCTGTCGGTGGCCACGCCCACAACGCCAGCGCACAGCCCACGCTATTCGCTTCTGCTGTGCGACACGGAAAGCTCGGAGAACAGCTCGGCTGTGAATACGCCTCAATACGATATGGAGCCACTGATGATGACCTCGGCCATGTCCGGCATTTCGGGCGTCTCGTCGAACATGCAACAGCAGCAGCAGCTGCTGCTAGGCGTCGATGCCTCCAGCAGTTATCTGGGCAGCTCTCACGAGAGCCTGGGCCAGCATGTAAGTCACATATATAAAGAAGTGCGACACAATTGACAAACTGCAACTTACGACAACTCTTTTATAGTTCAATCAGCTGCAGGATGTGGAACAGCGCGATATGCATGCCTTGAAGCGTGAACTGTCGCTGGACTTGCAGCCATTGCAGCCGCGTCTCCCCGTGGCAGCCAATCGTGCTGCTACGCTGCCCATTAAGGATCAGCTGCAGGCCAGCTCGCCGAACAATTCCAATTTCACGGACAACACTAGTCAATCGGTGACGCCCAGCGAGTTTGGCTATCAGCATCTGCAGCGACAGCTGAGCATGCACTCGCTGCTGGCCACCGAGGATGGCTCGCCGCTCTACGAGGACTTTGAGCAGACGCCGAGCAACACACTAACACCACAGAAGCTGCAGCCGGCTAATGTTATTGGTAGTCCCATCAAGTCAACCATTAGCATAACGTACAAGTCGCCGGAGAAGGAGAAGCCGCCTTCGAAGCCTGCACTGCTGTTGGAGACCAATTTTGACGAGAACATTGTCTACGAGCAGGTGAAAATGTTTCGTAATTCGGTGACCGAGGTGAATCAAATGCTGAACGAGCGACACGGCCAGAGTCTGAAGCAAATCGATGAGGAGGAGCTGCAGCAACAACAGGATGGCAGCGTTCGGCGAGCAGCCGAGATGACGCAGCAGCTGCTTGAACTGGAGCAGGAACAGGATCGTGAGCGAGAGCAAGAACAACTGCTGTATGAGAACATTGAGCTGCGAAAGCCGAAAACAGTTTATGAGAATCTACGTGGCGAAGATATGAAACTCAATTCAAATGAACTTGAGCTAGATGTCGAATTGGATTTGGATTTGGAATCAATACCCAAGCAGCCAATTTGTGATAGAATCGAACTGGACAGTCTCGACAGTTTGCAAAGCACCGATCATCTAACAATGGCACACGAACAGCCCAGCAAATCGCCCTCGTTCAGCGTCAAGGAGTTGGCCAACAAATTTGAAAGCTCGCCTGTTGAGCAGTTGCCCAACTTTGATTTCAGTCAACGCGGCGGCTCAATGAAGAAACCGAATGAGCTGCAACTACCGGCACCGATCGCACCGAAACCAGTGATGCCAGCACCAGTGCCGCTCAAGAAATTGAATAATGCTCAGAAGATAACGCGCTCCTTGGATGAGAATGCGTTTGTGCGCGAATTTGGTGGCAAACAATTGCAGGATTTGGGCGCTTGTAAGTTGCCCGAGTTGCCGGAGCTAAACAATCGACGCAAGAGCTTTGATTTTACGCGCCCCAAGACGCTGAATCCGCCCAAGCGTCTGCCGGGCATGAGCATCACCGAGGAGATATGCCAGCAGCGTGTCGAGCCGGAGCAGCTCATAACCACGCCCACCACCGAGAATCGCATTTCGTTGATACAGCAGAACAATGTGCCACGTGAGCAGCAGTCTCAGACGCTTAATCTGCCCACCGGCGGACGCAAGAGCGTCTTGACGGGCGTCATTCTCGATCGCGAACGCATCGATAAGATCAAGGAGGAACGTCGTCAGCAGTTGACACAAAAGTACTATGGCGACACGTTGAAGTCGCGCTCGAAAACGGAACTGAACACCGATGACAACAATTTTCAAGCCTCCGAATCGCTGCGCATCAAGTCCAAGTCACGTGGTGACATGCACTCGCTGCAAAAGGACATGGACATGAATCTCAAGCAGCTTGCGCGCGCTGGTGCCGGCTCCGAGAGCACATTGCATCGCTCTAGCGACTATGGAACACAACGGGTGCGCAGCATTTCCGATGAGAAGAATCAAAATTGTGATAGCAATGTGACCACGAGCAATGGTGCTAACACCATCAATCTGCCGGTGCACAGCGTCAAAACAGCTGCCCAGAAGTATGCCGCCAACAATGCGACAATCATCACAGCAACCCCAGCTACAGCGCCTGGCAAATTCGAGCGTGGAATTGGACGCGAACGTCTCTCCAGAAACTCCATGCCACACACCACGACCACAGAGAGCGTAAAGTGAGTAGTTGAATATTTTAACACAAACAAAAATTAAATTAAAATCTACACATTTTATTAATCTAACATTGAGTTTCAATTACAAAACATTTAAAGCTAATTCATTTGTTAATCTCGTATCTTTGCAGCAACAGAGAAAAGATCTCACCACAATTCTCAATACGCGATGTGACTGCGATGTTCGAATCTCGTTCACAAAATCAATAGGCTTAGACGAATTATCCACTACCACATCGAATACCACAAAATTAAAAACAACAAACAAACAAACAAAAATGTTAGAAGAAGATTAAGAAGAACAACAAGATCAACGGTCGCGATATATAATTTATTTAGTTTTTAAATTTAACATATTAAGTGCATTATACAGACAGGATCATGTATGTGGAACACATATGCATAACTATACTCGTATATACATATACAATAAAATATATATATACATATTTTGGATACTGGACCAAGCGGTTCCAAAGACATGAAGCAGATTAACGCCGCTGGATGGAGGGAAGGACACATCCGATGGATCAGCAAAATTCAATTTTGTTTTAAGTGGAATTTCGAGTGAATCATGACTAAAAGACCCAGCGCCAAATGCAAATTGTTGTTGCATTGGCCAATTATAGGCGTTAAGTTTTAATTTTGATTAATTTGTAAATGTGTAATTGCATTGAATTGCTCCTGGCTTGATTTCGGTTTTGTTTATTCGTGTAATTTGTTTCTGTTTTGCAATTGAGAAAAGTGTAGGGAAGAATATATGCGATTAAATTAAATTTAAAGTGTAAATTGAAAACGCTAATTTCTTATTCTAAAATTTTAATTAATTTTAATGCATTTAACGCAACTTTGAGCGAGTTGCTTTAAGTATATTAATATTATACGATTAATTTATATTTTTAACGAAAATAACAAAATTACAATAAATTTCACATTAATGAACATACATTTGTTTTTTTGTTTTTTTTTTTATAAATACAATATGTAAATACTCTGCTTGCTTGTTCTATTGCTTAATACACTATATACATCATAATTGTACAATTTTAAGTGGCGTGTGCTTAACAAATTTATTGGAAATTAAAAGAAGTTCGTTTTAGTATTATTTGATCTATTTCACAAAATAAACTACTAGATCCCTTAAACCTGGTAGCATTTTTGAATAGAATAACACCTCGGAAACAATGGTTGTTAATAGGCTAATAATGGTAAAAGTTCGCTATGAAAAGAACAATACAAGCTAAGGAATTTCATCACTTTAAACATTTTTCTAAAAGAGTAAGGTTTTAAACTCCTCGGTTCGTTTGAGGGCTTAATAAATTAGCATTTAATTTGAATTCGAAACAGTCAATAAATTTGTTAAGCAACGCCAACCAAACAACAAAATATTAAATAACATGCTTCTACCGGTCCTACATACTTAAAGGCGAACTTTGAAGACCAATATTGCAAATTCGAAATGCAAAATGGCAATGAATGAAACATGACAAAATTAAATTAAAAGAAAAAACTATTTACATTAGATACCTAATAAAAATACATACATAAACACATGCAAGATCGTTTGTGAACGTACTATTTGCAAAAAATATACAATTTTATTACTAGAAAAATTTCCTCTGAACTATTTGAAATTTTTTATTCATTCACTTCGAATGACTTTTGATTTAGTCCTTAGACAGCTGCCAAATTTTTACAAAGAGCGTTACAACAAAAATGAATACCAATAAAATATATACAAAAGGAAATTGACAGATTTGTAATACAAACAATAACTAAATAGAAAGCTTTAAACAAATAAGTTAGCATTTGATATATTTTGATAAAGGTACATAAACAAAACCCACTTAAATTAGTTATGGACAATTCAAATTGTATTCTATAATGACTGATGGATAAAGCAGAGCAAAGAGTCTTGCAAGATGATAACAAAACATACTTTGCATATAAAAATATATATTTATTATACATACCCAATACTATATGCAGATACACAAATATATATATGTATATTTACTATATGAAAACTACTCATTATTACATCAAAACAAACATTCAACAAATGCAGCAAAATTTGCAGCTGATCAAATAACAATTTTTATAAGCAGCAACCATAACAATAAACAAATACTTAAATGCATAAAAACAATTATTTTCTTCGTTTTATTTTCGTTGAAAACTGCAGAGAGAACTAGGGCATAGTAAGAAGTGAGACTCATACATGGGGATAGTGTAAACCTACTTTTTTTCTTTAAAGAACTCGCTTTAAAGAATTTTCTTAGCATGTTCATTTCGGATTCTTAGATTTGTCGATTGAAATGCGGTAGAAATTCTTTATATTGTCGCTTAGTTTTTCTGGTGACTCATTCATCAGATCGTCAAGTTACTCTATGCGACCTTTCACCTTGTCATGATATGACTTAAAGATAATCTTGAAATCGCCGGTTGTCCAAGTATTAAACTGTATTTTTTCGTCAGTACTTTCTATTGACAAATATGATTTAAGGAAACGTTTTAATAAAGCTTTATTAGTAGATCCCACAGGAGGACGACATAAGTGTTCGTTATTGAAGGATCTCAAAAGCCAAGCATCGCTAATCGCTTCTGCCCATTCAAGTGTCTTATTGTTAGCAATTTGATAATCTTGAATTGACTTAATCATCGTGTACAAAGTCACATTTTGTTCATACCATATGGAGTGAATCGCCCTGGTTTTCCAACGTTTACATTTTTCAATAATCTTCTCATCCTCAGCCGTTAATACTGGTGGCCCATATTGTTTGTATAACCAATGAACATTTCAGTTTTATACGTTTTTGGCATTTTTCCACTTTCTCATTAATGAATGTTATATATAAATAAAGCGACGCTTAAGATCGAACTTTTAAATAAAAACAAAATTTCTATACTACTACTAACTTCTAACTTTCTAATAGTAAAACTTTTATATACTGAAAAAAATTCTAAATATATTAAAAAGTAATTAAGCTAGCTTATCTTCTATTATCTTTTCACCGTTTTTAGTTTACTCTGTGTTCATTGGGTTGGCTGTCAATTCTTTGAAAGTATTTTGAGGACGTTAATCAGCATAGTCAATAGCAAATAGTTGTATTTTTAGTAAATATTTTATTAATTTTTAAATGTACACGTTATAAATAATCCCAAAACTTTAAAATTAGAAAACAAATAATAAAAAAAATGTAGCCTACTTTAAGGACAATTAATTTGAAGACTATATGTTATAATTCGCAAGTAGTTCAAGTATGACAACGTGTTAATCCTGGTTATGAAGTTGTAAAGTTTACTCTGGCTTCTTTTCAGTTGTCGAATAAATCTTTCGCCTTTTACTAAAGATTTCCGTGGAGAGGAGCATTCTAATGAGTCTAGAATAATTTTTTAGGAGTGCCTGGCGATGATCGTTGTCGGGCCACTTATTCATACATGCGAAGATAAATATTATTAAGTACTTTTATATTGCTGTTGATATGTCCATGTTTTTCTCTGGGTACCTAAAATGGATTTTGTGTGATTGGGAAACGCTAACTCATGTACAATAAAAGTCACATTTTTTTGTAAGACGAAACTCCATTTAGAATTCACGTTCAATTTTGCAAGCAGCTAATTTTATTTTTTTGAGAACTTCAATTTTGTATTACCCCTATTTCAAAGGAATTACTCAAATTTCGAATCATTATTGTTAATGCTGGCAAAAATAAAATGTTAGTGAGAAGTATTTTTGCATGATACCTACTGGCGATGACACCTTAAAGTTGGCTTCCCTTTTGTTTTTTATTTTGGGAAGCAAGTTAACTAGTATCCTGGCAGCATTTGGCAGTTTCAAGTTATTATAATACATTTTAGAATATACTATACTTTAATACCCATTGCCAATTAAATTTCAATAACTAAATGAGTATGATCCTGTGATGGGTCAGACTAATTTTGGATCTCTAAAGATATAAACAGTTTATTTCGCAAATGGATCAAGTCCAAAGAAGTATGCGAAATTAGTGTTGACCATGACTAACTTAAGAGACAGATAAGCGCAGATAGTGGCGCACAGAAGAAACAGAAGGTCGAAATCTGGGGCGGTAGCTCAGAATTGTCGGCTTGTCTAGCATCTCACAGTCCGCCGCATAAGGCGGTGGAACCAACCCAACGCAGGAAGCCAAATGCTCCGCATTGACGTTGGTGGAAACTAAGATGTCCTAATCACAGACAAAATCGGCACCAAAAAGACTGTTTGCAACATATAGACCCCCCGAAAAAGAAGTAAACCATTGAAAGAAAACAACAGAGATGGTGAAAACCGCGACGGTTTCTGAGAATCGTCAAATTGGGTAATTTTTTACAAGCCCCACAGATTTTCTAAAAATTTCAGGCTCGAAATGAATTCGGAACAAACGGAAATTAAACAAGAAATAAGATAGATATTTTATTTTAATTTTTTGGTATGGGCAACAGTGCCAAATTTTTGTTTAAACAATTAAATTGTTTATAACAATTATTTTTTTTGCAACGTTGATAACAACTTTGTAGCCTGAAAAAATCAATTCTCTGTGTCTGTAACGACCAGAGATATGGATTTGTAAAAATCGGCCACATGCCAATAATATGCCATTTTTTTATACCCGCTACCCATAGGGTAGAAGGGTATTATAACTTAGTGCCAACAGAAAATGTATGTAACAGGCAGAAGGAGGCATCTCCGACCACATAAACTATATATATTCTTGATCAGTGTCAACAGCCGAGACGATATAGCCATGT